>CM027124.1:45754505-47140891 GCA_015476505.1 Urochloa ruziziensis
GTAACAGAGACACCGGCCATATACCAAATATAGTTATAATAATTTAATTCAGAAATAAAATTTAAATATACAAATCTCGGTTATATAATATATGGCAACCCTTTCATCCATACTATGACAATGCGGCTCGACTACCGGCCTGACTATTAGGAGAGTTGTGCGGCTGCCGTTCATGGTAGTAATTGTTAGCATCAATTTGTACGGCTACGTTAGGTTGGATTATAGCCAAAGCATCACCGAGCGAGAGGTAGGCAAGAAAGCACAAATTTGAAGACACCCAACATTAGAATATGTATTAAGCTACATGCCACCTTTTTGTTTGGGTATTGCTTCTAAATACCAACTATCCATGGCAAAAAGAGCACCCTTGCAGACATAATTTGATTATTCTGATTAGCACAATTATGGGGAGGTCTATCTGTAATGTCATATAGTCATGGAGTGGGGACCAACACATAAGTCTAGGGCCATCGACACTCGAACAAAGAGGTCTAACATTGTGGCTTCTATTCACAACCATGGATGGAATGCGAACACAACCTACTGTGAGATACATAGATTATTATTAACCTCGGCAGGAGGGAGAATGCTACTCGAAATAGTGTTAAAAAAAGAAATCTGGCACTCATGGTAAACAGAAAAAGCAACTCATAGACAGAAAAATGATCTAATAATATGTTTCACTATTGTATGAGTTCTTCATTAAGTTTACTCTAATACTAATAATGAATAAAATTATTTTAATGTAAAGAACAATCCAAATATCAATATAAGAAAACTAGCTACCCACGCAATTTGCGCGGGCCATATTACTAGTTTTCTTTACACTTGATCAGTTTGACGTCTGTGTACATGTCTGAATCTACTTCGACACAGTCTTCATGCATGCATGCGTTGTTTCTTCTTCGAGTTGGCCTCCAGTTACTTTGCATTGGTCCAGTATAGCCTCGAAAAAACAGAAGATTATAAACACAGGCACACAGCTGACGTACTATGACCAGTAAGTGAAAAATCAACGGTCAGAGCTCGAAACTGTAACGTGCAACCCCAGAAGATAGACCGGAACAAACCGACAGACGAGAAGCTAGGAGCGAGAGCGCTTCAAAGAAAAGGTTGGAAACGGTTGGAAAAACACGGTTACACACGAGCCCATCTGGAAGATTGCTGGAGCCACTGAACCACCTCCAAGTATCTCGTGATTTCGTCCCCATTCACCGCGCGAGTCTTCCCGCCGCTTTCCCGCTCCGTAGAATTCCTCCCCGCTCGGTACACGTACCCATACATACGCTGTACGCTCGCATACATACGTAGCACCCACACGCCGGCGACCCGCCATCGCAAGCGACGACAGGCCAGCAAGCCGGCAAGTGGCACGGCGAACAGTAGTGTTGGGGTGTGGAAACGGAACGCAAGTAAAATATATCAGATTTATTTCCGCTCGTGCGCGACCTTGACCCGATCGAGATCTGCGTATCGTCTTCGCGCGACGACGGCGACAGGATCTTCGCTTTCGTCCGTGTCCCCAGCCCCGCGTGAGCTCTCGGCTCCTGCAGTCCTGTGCGGCTTGACCCGTTCAACTTTCATGACCCGTCCATACCTTTCCACAGTTCGGCAGTTCTGTCTGTCCCTGGGTACGTGCACATACACGAGCGGCCGGGTTGACTTGTAGTATCACTCCCCGGAATAGTCACCACCATATATGTCTTGATCCAGTAAAACCAAGCAGCTCCGTCCGTGTTGTCCCGTTCTTAATTACTGGCTTCATTGGCACACTATCTCTCTCTCTCTCGAGCGGTTATAAATACAGGCGCTCGTGCACAGTCCTTCGGCACACGCACCACACGATCGAAGCAGCGCAACAGCCAGAGACAAGCGAGTCCTTTTGTAAAGCCGAGAGCATCTCATCGCCCTCTAACGTCTTTAATTCCCGAGTCTTTGTTTAGCGGCGCCGATCGAGATCTAGAGGAGGATTCGACAGGTTGTTTTGTGATTGAGGCTGCGATCATGGCGGCGCCAGCTGTAGCGCAGGCCGCGGGGCTCCGCACGAGCGGGTCCGGCCTGACGCTGAACCCGGTGGCGCAGCGTGCACTGAGCCGGGGTGCGTCGACGCTGTCGACGCCCATGTCGCCGCCGCCGGCGTTCGGGAGCATCGTGACCGTGCTCAGCATCGATGGTGGCGGCGTGCGCGGGATCATCCCGGGCACCATCCTTGCCTTCCTCGAGGAGAAGCTGCAGGAGCTTGACGGGGAGGGGGCCAGGATCGCCGACTACTTCGACGTCATTGCCGGGACGAGCACCGGCGGGCTCGTCACCGCCATGCTCACGGCGCCCTCGCCTGACGACAAGAACCGGCCCCTATTCGCCGCTAAGGACATCAACAATTTCTACCTCAAGCACTGCTCCAAGATCTTCCCGTCCTGGTCAGGATCCTCCAAACCCTCTAGATCACCTCGTCGCACGACACGCACGTCGTCACGTCGTGCATCAGCTTAGCTGCCGGTTGCAAAGTTTGTTATTAACTTGTGTGTGCTTCGTGTGTTGTGCAGTGGCGGTGGCCCTCTGGGCTTGTTCAAGAAACTCATGACGGGGCCCAAATACGACGGCAAGTACCTCCATTCCGTCATCCGGGACCTCCTCGGCGAGACAAAGGTCAGCAATGCGCTCAAGAACATCGTCATCCCCACCTTCGACATCAAGCTCCTCCAGCCCACCATCTTCTCCAAATACGACGTACGTTCATACAGACAACACAAGATGTATATATAGATTTAGTTGCTTCATGTTTGGTCCTGTCACTCTAAACATGACTGGTTGTACGCAGGCTGTGAACGATGTCTCTAAGGACGCTCTGCTCTCAGACGTGTGCATCAGCACCTCCGCCGCACCAACCTACCTTCCGGGTCACCAGTTCGAGACCAAGGATAAGGACGGCAAGACCCGGCCCTTCAACCTCATTGACGGAGGCGTCGCCGCAAACAATCCGGTGAGTCATATATGGATCAACACAACGAACACGTAGCAACACACGAAACCAAGCGTAGTTCAAGCCGGTCATTGGGCAGTGTAGTCCACGGCATTTTACTTGTACCACAAGTGATGGCTAATCAATCGTTCATCTTAGACTGATGGATAACTTACCTATATACCATAAACAAAATTAATCTCGAGCTATTGATTGCTACTTGGCGATTATCGTGACGCTGACGAACAAGGCGATTTTTTTCTCAGACGCTGCTGGCCATGAACGATGTGACCAAGCAGATCCTGCTAGGCAACCAGGACTTCTTCCCGATCAAGCCGGCTGACTACGGCAAGTTCATGGTCCTCTCCTTGGGCACCGGCTCGGCCAAGGTCGAGGAGAAGTTCGACGCGGTGCAGTGCAGCAGGTGGGGCCTCCTAGGGTGGCTCTACAACAAGGGCGCCACGCCTATCATCGACAGCTTCAGCCAAGCCAGCTCCGACCTGGTCGACATCCATGCCTCTGTGCTCTTCCAGGCGCTGCACTCGGAGAAGAGCTACCTCCGGATCCAGGACGACGAGCTCACCGGCGACACCTCGTCCGTCGACGTCTCCACCACGGAGAACCTGAACCGCCTCGTCGACGTCGGCAAGGCGCTGCTGAAGAAGCCGGCGTGCAAGGTGAACGTCGAGACAGGCAAGAACGTGCCTGACGGAAACAGGGGCACCAACGAGAAGGAGCTCATCCATTTCGCCAAGATGCTGGTGGATGAGCGCCGAGCAAGGCTCAAGAAGAAGGGCAGCCGCAGCAGCACACTTCTGTCAAACTAGTGAGATGGCCCGCGCAAATTGCGCGAGTAGCTAGGTTTTTATATTAATATTACAATTTATTTCAGAAAAGATGTAAATAAGTTTTTAGTCATGTCTTTGTAACAGACCAAGATATACTTTTTTTTGTTAGCGCACATCTTTCTGAAACATGAATTGAAGAGAAAAGAGAATACACTATATAGAAACCTATTTTTGTGTGTATTTTTGTTACAATGTTAAATTATTCTTACATTTGAGTAGAATATTTAGGTGAGTGGTTCAATATATAATACCAAACTAAAAATGAGAATTTAATTTTGAGTTTGAATTGAAACACCTCATTAGTTATTAGCAAAGCCAAATCTCCATTTTTGTCTTTGTTCTCCTATCATTGTTCGCAACATCCCATACATGCATAATCTCATATTGTCTTATCTTTTTCTTTTTTAGAAACATATTGTCTTATCGTTGTTGCGTTTTTTTCCAATATAAACATTGTGCCCGAGTCTTCATTATTATGGCTAGCAAGGTTATCTCCCTCCCCCCTCTCTCTCTCTCTCCGACCAAAGAAGTGCTACCCTCTATACTACAATCATCGAAGACACAACTTTGGCTATTCGTGTTGGTCTCATTGTTGTCTCTGTTGCATTTGTTAATGCATTTACGGACGCTCCCCTTCGTATAACCACCGGTCATCATACAATCTTTCTAGCATCTTATACACGCAAGTCGATTGCTACTTGTTGTCGGTAACCTAATAATGTGTTACTGAGCTCCAATATTAGAAAAACAATCTAGAATTTACATGTCACTATGGTCATCATCATATCTTGGCTTTCATGATTCTTTCTTGTTTCTCGTTCTACACATTAGGCCACCTCCAACTGTGTTCAAAATCACCGTCTAAAATACAATTTTAATCGATGAACAATGCAAAAAATTGTCTTGCTGGTTATCTGCTTCTCGCATGCCTCAAACGCTCCCTGATGCCTCTCCCTCTCTCACGCACATTTTCCGAGTGCATATTGGTAATGTGCAAACTTCCTCTCTCCTCCACATTCGTTGGCAAAGTTCCCAGTCTTATTGGAGGTGGCCTTAAGAAGTTGTGCAATTTCTATGATTTTGGAGGAGCAAATGGACGGGTAACTAAAGGAATTCCAACTTAATGGTTTTTTTCTTATGTTCATGTAAGCGCATGGTGTCTGGATTTATTTTTTGGTCTACCCTTCGATTCAAGGCAAGATCATCATAATATAGACACTTATGAGTAGATTATATGAATTTGATTGGTAGTTGTACTCACCTTAGCAGTGCACGTGAGGTAAGAGATTGCACAAAAAGGAACATACAAGGTGAGAGGATGCACAACCAAAGGACATGACACACTCATTTTATTTAGTGTAACACTTATTTTTCTTTTCTGCCATCGTAAGTAATTCTAAATGGACAAAGAATGTTATAATTTTGTTTAGTTAAATTGCATCATTCGTAGTATATTTATTATTAAATTGTTTGTATTGATTACTTTAATTGGATTATTACCTATCTTTTAATAAAAAATATTTTTATTTTGAAGGTAACAACTAATATTTTTAATGGGTTTTTTATTTGAGGATTTGATCTCAATATCAAGTGAAATCGGAAAAGTATTTTAATTTATTTTATTATCAGTTTAGTTATTTATTATTTGCATTTGGCACATACTTTTTACGGTAGATTAATGAAGCAAATAGAAATTATAATTCCTCACGCATGTGTCCAAGGCTGCAACGTATGAGCAATTAGTTAATGTTGTTACCTTATAAAAGTCTATTTGCTTATGAATTTAGTGTCCTCAGGTTATTGTATTTTTCCTTTAATGGGTTAATTGGAACTCCAAACCGCTAGATGATCATGACATTTAGTGGTATAGAATAATTATATTTGATATGTACTATTTTATTCAAGTGATAATTTTCTTTTTTTATAATTATGATTTATTAACCTATTTACTAAGCGTATTCAACTTGGACACTTTCAATTTCTAATGTATTTTTTAATTTCGAATTTTGCTATATAGCAAACGTAGTTGGCATGGACTCTTTTGTCAATTGTTATTATACCTATTTTTTAATTCTGAAATTAGCAATTATTAATTGGATGTGACATGGACTCTTTGAGATAGTCTAGACCGTTAGATCTTCACTAAATCCTACGGTCTAAATTCTTCTCTTTTTTAGATTAACGTGGGATTTTCTAGGCCCTCTCGGTGAATCCGGTGGCTCCTTTTGCTTATGCTTTATTAAGATAATAGATCTCTCTGTAAAAACAAATGACAGCCTAAGCATGCATGCTCTGTAATAATCCAGTCGCTTATTCATGTTCTTTGTATCCACATTAATTGGAATAGTTCCAAAAGGGTCTGTCTTCCTAGCGCACAGTACACAAAGGATTGTAGATCTTTGTCTAGTGTACATTCGTACCCCATATATTGGTATACCACTGGTCCACTGTACTAAACATTTTTGTCAACGAATTAGCTATCTGTTTCCCGGAAGAATTCAATTTGAGGTTTGCATGTGCAAGTGGTATGTGTCACTGTGGCAGTACTTTTCTTAAATTAATGTTTTGTTGAATAATTAGGTAATTGTTACCTACAAGCTAACGAGGTCTTCTGAGTGCTCCATACCACCACTTGATGGTATAAAGTATAAAGATATGGGTAAAAAGGTAATTAGCATTTACTTTAATATTTTTTACTGGAAGCACATAATCTAATTTGCTCCTCTTCCTTTACCGCACATGTAAAAGGAAATGAAATTATGCACAATGAAACGAACATATAAAAAATAAAATATATATGAGAATAAATGTTTAAATATGTTAAAATTGTGCCACTCGTTATGTTTTCCATAATATCTCTACACTATTATACTACTTCATCTATACTATAGATGAAGTTTACAATGGTATACAATTATTTTGGACCATCTGATCCTTTTATACTAGTCATTTTTGAACGGTAGTATAGAGTGGTACGGAGTAAAAGACCTCAAGCTGAATAGCTCAACTTAGGTTCAACAAAGGCCGTACATGTCCTCTACTGATCAAGACTTATATAAACTTTTATCAAAAAGAAAAATCGCAAACGCTTTGGCTCTTGTTATAGCAAGTTTTGTCACTGTTACCATTTTCCATCAATTTACTACTTCGGAGAACATATCTTTGCATAAATGACATAAAGCACTCAAATAATATGTCTATACTATAAGGATCCAACAAAATTGAAACTTTTTCCACCTAAGAAACCCACCCCATACCCCTCACATTGGACCCACCCGTCATGAATTTTGGTCATCAACGAATGAAACCTAGCGCCAGAATTGAACGATGCAAAATACTTTTTTTGACTTTTCTTTTTTTTCTCACCGCATCAAAGATCTACCCGCCCCCGTACCCACCGTCGGTGCTTTCCATCTTTTCTTTGCCTGTTTCTTTCCTTCCGCGCTGCTCTCCTTTCCTTCCCATCCGTCCTCGCCTAGGATATCGATCCAATCCAAACCCATCTCATCTCCGGCTGCGGCGACCATGATTAGGCGGAGGAAGCCTGCCGGTTTTCCTTGGGCGGCCTATAAGCCTTCGCCGCCGCAGTCGTCGACGCAGCTGCTGCCATGGCCTCGGCCTTTGCCGCGGTCTTCGCCGTCGTCTCGTGCCTCTCCGTCGGCGCCGACACGGCGAGCGTCAAGGTCGAAGCCACAACACCCTGCCGGATGCCCTTCCTCGCGCGGTCGTCCGCCACATCGAGGCACGTCGTCGTCACCAGTCACCACCAAACCCAGGCCCAGGCGCGTGCTTTGCAGGGGGCGAGCGGTGGGCGGTGGCAATGAAGCATTCGACAGGTGCGCCGAGATTTCGGACGAGGCCTCGTTGACTGCTGAGCCCCTACTCCTTTTTCTCCTGAGGAGATCACGCGGCGCTCCCCGCCGGTGCCGGAGTGCCGGTTATGTCCTCCCTCCTCTTCCGGGTAAGCAGATCGATCTCTTTCCTCTTTCCCTCCTCTTGTTGTTCCCCTCGTGGTCTGCAGAGTTTGGATCCACGCTTGCAAGTATTATGTTCAACGTGATGATCTTAACAACCAACTGATGTTGTTTTGTTCCTGTCAATTTGTATGAATTAAAGGGATTGTCACTTTTCTAACTTATTTTTTTCAGTTATTTTCTTTTGCTGATCTGAGTGATCTGTGTGTGCCGATCTATATGAATTAAAGGGAGCGTGATGTGTAATTTTGATGTTGCAGGAATTTATAAAGTGGATATAAAGTGAGAAAAGAACCCAGGAATTTGTAAAGTGGATATCACTGCAGTCAGGTACATCCTATACTTGGGTTATGTTTTCTCCATATTGTTGTTTAAGTGTTCCTGAAGCCCATTGGATTTAGAATTCAAGAGATGCTATCCTCCCATGCTAGAAAAATGGTACGAGGATATATTTCCGTTACTAGAAATGTGTTCAGAGGTACCTTCCTAAGCATATTGGATTTTGGATTTGTTGAAACACATGTTGGTCATTTGATAGTCTAAATTATGTACTGAGTTTCGTGCCTATAAATGATTTGTTGATATTGTTGCAGTTGCACTTGGCATTCTATAGCAAATCAGGAAGCTGATTAGGTGAATCGCCTGAAAACCATGAATTGGAAATCATCTTCAAGTCAGCACTATATATCACTCTTTCAGTCCATATCAAGAACATTCATGCCCAGTCAGATCAATTTTTGTTTGTGTGTGCAAATCAGGGTAGAGCAATTACATTGCTAATGACTGAATTTGTTTGAACTGAAAAATCTTATTAGAGAGAAATTCTACTTCTCCTTTTGTTGTGCCTGTAGGTGATAATCTATTATGGTCTAGGATTTTGACTGTTTATTTATGTCAAGTAAATTTTAATTTTTTTAATATTCATGTTAGTTTTTCAAGCCAAAGGGATCCTTAGCATAAACCTCGAGAATGACTAACAGGAGCATTTGAGGGAGCAGCTAAACAAAAGAGTGCTAGCTGCAGACAGCTGTCTTTTGGCAAGAGTGACTTCTCAATTCACATTTAAATTTGCTAATTTCTATTTACAAAGTATAGATATTTGTTTTTAATGGTATTTTATAACTCAAGGAAGAGTTATCAATCCACACGTGCAAGCTTGAAAGACCTTATTAGACCATCCATGACCTTATTAGACCATCCATGTTCTTTTCAGTAATTGTTTTTGCTCAACATATAGTCTGGATTAGCTGAAACAAGGTTAAACAAATTGGCTGAGAATATGACCAGCTATCCTCATCCCATATACGTCATATTTTCTCTTTGATTTTTTGTGTGGTAGATTTCCACCCTTGTCTGTAGTGATCTATCTAAGTACTCAAGGCAAGAGAGGTTTGGCTAAGATACAGGTAGTGCAACAAATAATCAGGCTAGCAGGTTGTATTAGGATTTCTCAGTGTACTTTGATTTAATCCACATACCAGGCCTTAAAATTTTCACTTCTGAATTTTTGAGGCACATGGGTCTTTCCATGCTTTTATGTGTAGTTGGATTGAGATGTAGTAGACAATACCTGCTGTTTCATGATATTACTCATGACCAATGATTGTTCAGTGGAATTTACTTTGATATTTTTTTAACCTTTGCTGTTCCAACTTAGCTGTCTGTCAACACCAAGTTTTTGGTGTGCCGTTGTTTACACTGGAGGATAGCTATTACATCATGACTACCTATAATGCATTATTCCCATTCCCTAGGAGCAATTATGCTTTGGCTAACAATCAGGCATTCACAAGGTATGGACTCCAAAAGCTGTTTGGCCCAGACTGCTTGGCACTGACCTCAGACCAAAGCCCATTATACCCTGACCTTCCATCTAATATGGTATGTGCTATCCTTTACTGAGTCAAGGAATTCTTGTAGAGAAAGAGAAACAACAATAGATTTTATCTGTACTAATCCGGATTGCTGAATTGCATGGGGCAGCTTGGATCTTTCCTGATGGGCTGGTTTGGGATCATCTTCAAGGCTGACATACGGCAGATATCTGATCATCTTATTGTCGAAATCACAACGGGTTACATGGGAAGCCTTACCACTTTCAGTGGGTGGAATCAAAAAATGGTTGCCTTGTCCTCCAAAGGCCACTGGGTATATGCTATAGCGGGCATAGTACTAGGTACACCATCATCTTTTATTTTTTATGATAAAGTGCAATATTGTCATAAATTAGATGTTATTTAATCAAAACATAACAAAAATCAGCATTCTGATAGTTAACAATACTGATTTAGGAATGTTCATTGTCAATGAGTCCATCGCCGTTGGTGTAGAGACAGGCGAGCGCCTACAGAGTTTAATCATGAAATACATCAGGGAGAGGAGTTCAATTGGTCACAAATACGAATGGGAGCACTGGAGGGTACATACCAGGACTAAGCAGTCTGTGCTTCTGTCAGCGGTGATGAGGTTGATGTCCCTCTTATGGGTTCTTAGCATTGTGTTGGTTGCAGTAAAGGTGCGTAATCATGCTGATGGTGCTGTACTCTGGATGGGATGCTGAGTAGCGCCTCGAGGTGTTTGGCTATGCTGGTACCTGGCAAGGCTCAATGGCCAGGGAATTCGCTAGCAACAATTTGTGGGCACCTTCTTTCGAAAGTCCCGAGATTACCTGTAACAGGCCCCGGATCAGTAAGCTGATCCGGATCTCATCAGAGTTTAGCATCAAAAGCAATATATAACGTATAAATAACTAATTTTATTACCTTTTCTAGCGGAAGGCGGGGCTGGCGCTTATTCCGTAACGCGAATGAACTAGAGCACCATGAAGGCCCGGGCCTGTGTATCAATGAAGGCAAGACTGAGTACAACGGTACTCAGCAAGTTCTTAACAGAGAATTAATGACATGAGGAGTTATGCGGAAAGCCAATTTTTTTGCTTAAGCATTTATAAGATGTAGTTTGGGCCCTGGAGGGGAAACCACCCATCCCTGCCAGTTCCCTGTGATTCTGGCAGCGATCCTCCTGATCCTGCAATCACATTCTCCCAATCCTTCCCTATAGTTGTTCTCTGGCTAATCACCGAGAGCTTTGACCAAATGTGTTCTTAATCGAGAACCACGGCTATTCGAATAGATTATACACTCTGCAGAGGTTCGTACTCTGTGATTATACGGTCAGGCGACCCTCCCGTGGCCAACGGCAGGGCCACCCTACGGGACTCGTACCCACCGGTGTCCATCACTGGACAACTCCCTTCTGGGTCAACCCACGGATGCTACTGGGGCCTAAGCAGGGGTCACATAAACGTCCATGCAAGGACCTTCCCAGGGTATGATGCATCATTAGTTTATCTGGCAACTCTGCCAGAGGGCCCTACCAGCACAGTCACATGTGTCCCGTGCCGGCCAGACCCAGCCTTCTGTCGGGGTCTGTCTTGCCCAACCGTGGCCCCTAGGGTAGCTTTATCAAAGGTAGCTGGTGGGGTGTGAGTCGAGGCCTCACATTACAGGGCATTCACGAAGGCTATGTCCTTTTTGGCCCGTATAATCGTACATGTCAAAGGAAAGACTTTCCCGGAGAACCGGTCCTTAATCGACTGGGGTAAGCTTCCGAATAGAAGCTTATCACAAGGCTATTCGCCTTACCCCGTGTCTTTTGCACTCTCTCTTGCATCTCGCCTCGAGAGTATTATGTGGCATAGTTGTGGCAAGTTATTAGCATGGCTAAGCACATCTAAGGTTATTTCCTGGGGTTTCAGGGAAATAACTAGGCTATATATAAGTGGCTATCTCAAATGCATTCCCTTTGCAAAAGACATAAATAAATATTGGGTTTTTAATTGTAAATAGTATTTTATAAATATGATCAAGGGGTTGGTGTTAAGACTTGCTTTTATTGAGGATCCCTATCGCGTACGTTTATCGATGCTAACCGGGCGGGGGCTTCTGGCACCTAGAAGCCCTAGCGTCTCGTCGGAGCCTGGCCATGCTATCGAACAATAAAACACATAAAATAACATCAATATATCAATCAATGCCTATAGATCAGAAAGAGAAAGGGGAGATGGATATTTCGAGGTTTACCTAGGGATCAGGATGGATTTGTATATGTCTGACAGATTATCCATTAATTATTTAATAATAATTAATGGATAGGACGATAGGGGCTTATGAGGGGTTTAGCTGATGGGATGGCTTCTAAGTGTGGACAGAAAGGCTAGGGATAAACATTCTGGGAATTACTGTATATCTAAATAATTCCCGAATATTTATATTATTTATTTAGAAATAGATTTCTAAATAATTAAGGGATATTGGATTGAATTTCTAATAATATTCCAGAAAATTATTAATATAATTTTTCGGGGATATTATGGGCGGCATGATGGCTAGGGTTTACTAATACCGGGGATTTTTGGCCGGGCAGCATAACTGCGGGTTTTATTTGGGCGTCACAACGGCTATAGGGGGCTAAGGTTTATTAGCCGGAGTTTGCGGTTTGGCGGCATAACTGCTATATGGAGCTAGGGTTTAGCAGCCGGGGTTTTTGGTTGGGCGGCATAATGGCTATACCGGGAGATATCTGGGGCTTGGATTTGGGCAGCGTAACTGCTAGGTGCGGCTAGGATCACGGTTTCGGTCGGGCATTATAACGGCTAGGGTGGACTGGCCTGGAAACTCGGATCGGGCGGCATCCCGGCTAGGGTTGCGAAGCAGCGAGCAGCGATGGGGTTTAGCGGCGGGGGTCGGGCATTGCGCGGCCAGCCGAACTGGCATCGTTCACAATGCCGGGTTTAACTGGCTAAAGCTACGCCGCTGGTTAGACTGTTCCGAGCATACTCGGGAGCAGAGCAGAGCAGGTGGCGCAGCGCGGTATGACTAAAGCTACGCCGCTGGTTGGACTGTTCCGGGCGTACCCGGGAGCAGAACAGTGCAGCAGGTGGCGCACCTTTCCTACGTGTACGTGGGCAGCGCTTTCGCAGTTTATAGAGAGTCGTGCTCTCGTGCATGCGATAGTGCATGTGTTAGAGAGCTCTCAGCTCTCGGTGTGGTGAGCTGGGAACAGAGGAGGAGGTCGGCCTCCTTTTATAGGCGCTAGGGGGGGTTGGCCGTCGGCGTTCTGGCGAGAGGCGTGGCGGGCAGCGAGTGGCTGGCGGTGCGTGGTAGCAGGGCAGTGGCGAGGCGGGCGCTGGCTTCTGCGTTGCTTCTACACGAAGAAGGCGAGGCCGGGCGAGGCTAGGGAGCCAGGGCGCTGGCGTTAGCGAGCCAAGAGGCGTGGCCGCGGGGCGTGGGTGGCGTGGCGAGCGGCGGCTCCCCACGTGATGCAGGGCGGCGCAGGCAGCAGCAGCGGTGGCGTCAGCACAAACGGCGGCAGCGCTGTGCAGGCAGGACGGAGAGAGATGGTGGCGTGGTGCGGCGCGGTGGCAGGAGAGGAGGATGAGGGCAAAAACGGATAGAGGAGAGGGAGGGCTAACTCGGCGACGAAGTCCGGTGGCCAGCTGGTCGCCAGAGCAGCAGCGCTAGGCGGCGGCGGCGGCAGCGCTGGTGGCGGATCTCGCAGAGGATGGCGGCGGCGCTAGGGTTGCTGGGAGGGAGAAGGCCGCGCGGGTGGGCTGGGCCGTAGGCGCGCGGGAGGCTGGGCCGCAGGCCGCGCGCGGGGAAGGGAGGAGGCGGGTGGAGCGGGAAGTTCAGGGGGTAAAGATAAACTTCAGAGATGGGCTGAAAGAATGGACGGGCTGAAAGGGAGGTCGTGGCCCGTTAGTGAATAAAAGGGTTTTCTATTTGTTTGAAAATGATTTAGAGTTCGAATTCGAATGTAGATTCAAATGTAAATGGGATTTTGAGGTGAGGCTTGTGGGAGATAGTTTTTAGAATATTTTGGAAAGATTTGAGATCGTAATATTCAAATAAATATTAATTCTAAACATTGGAATGGACGAGGGCTTTGGGAGGGATTTCTATCTCTTAGAATCTAGGGGTTAGAGAGGGTTTCTAAAGCATTCAATATGCAACACTCATGTCAAGGTTAAATGCATGATTTAATTTATAAAATAGATTGTGAATTTTTGTAGAGAATTAATTATATTTAATTAAGGAAATTATAGAAAATATGTATTTAAAATGCTTTTAAAAATATGGGGTGTTACAGGGCTACCCCACTTAAAGAAATCTCGTCCCGAGATTTAGGGCTAGAAAGAAAGGCTGGAGTTTTATTCTAACTTTTTCTTAATTAAGGCGAAGATAAGGATTTCCAATATTTTAAAAGGAATTTCTTCTTCCTTTTACATTTGAAATTCTTTCTCCTTGCAATTATTTGATTCTCATTTCCATGTGGGGGAATGTTATTGTTGATGCTTATTTTCGTTATTCCCGACATGTATCCAATAGATTTCCGTCGTACTCGGGGTGGCTTGAGGGATAACCTCTTCTTGAATTATCCTAATCTGCAGGTTCTTGAGATCTGATACTTCTCCTTCCATTTGTGTTACTACCACACTTAAGGAAAATCAACTTGGGATTTCCTTAAGTTAATTTAAAATTTTCCTTTCACATGCCTCGGATTTCGATATCTTCTTGGGGTTTCTGCCCAGACCTTCTTATCCAAGGTTCCTTACTTGGATATACCTATGCTTGATCATACTACTCCCTCGGGTGTCTTATTCTTGATTACCAGAACTGTCTCTGCCCTGGTTTTTCTTTCTAGTAACTTTGTCTCGCTTGAAACGGGTAAGCTTGGGGGAGGTTTTGATGGTGGCTAAAGTTATAAAGGATTTTGTAATTATGCCAGGGTTACTGGGGAAAGGAAAGGGGTCTAGGGTAGGGAATTTAGGTGACCACTTCTCACAATAAAATTTGGTATGATGATTCTTCCGGGTATTGTGAGAAGTGTTTTCTTTTGGAGATGTATGGGTAGTTATGGTATTCTGGTTGGTGGGTTTGCTATTTATTCTAACAGAAGTAGGTTGCTACTCGGCGGTTGATCATATCCATGGA
Source organism: Urochloa ruziziensis (assembly GCA_015476505.1). Lineage (NCBI taxonomy): Eukaryota > Viridiplantae > Streptophyta > Magnoliopsida > Poales > Poaceae > Urochloa > Urochloa ruziziensis. The sequence continues at coordinate 45,769,282 of CM027124.1, forward strand.
TCATGGTCACTTCGGATTTCCAAATCTTTGTATGGTGATTATTCTGCTAAATCACCCACGTATTCCATCCTGTATCATGATCCATTCCTTATGTTCCTATCTTATAGATCAACTGCCTTGGAATTTCCTAGAAGGTCCGAGGTTGGCATCATGGGATCGGGAGGGTGCTTCTAAGAGGATGACCTTGGCCAACCATTCCGTGGGAGGAATCAGGATAAAAAGATTTTGTGGAGGGGCTGGGATTGTGCCTCTATTTAAAGAGAGGACGGTCATGGTTAAACTCTGTGGTTTTGGAAGTTTGTTTGAGTATAACCCGGGTAGCTTTTCTTGACGGCTGGAAGTAAGGGATTGATAGAGGTGTAGTGGTTGGAAGAGAGTGATAGGATAATACTTTTTGAGATATTTGTGGAGGGCTTGTTTTGGATGGTTACAGTGAGATAGAGAGGCATACTCCGAGAAACTTGCATGCCTCAATGATCCGTTAGGAAATAGGACAATTTCCTGTCAACGAGGGGTTTCAGATTCCTATGGTAGCCAGGGGTATTTCTGCATAGCACTGGTTTGATTGTGAGTGTCTTGTGGAAAAGAAAGTGAATGACGGTAGGTTTCTTGAAATATTTTGGAAGGGAGTGTGCGTTGGAAAGCGATGTTGGGGTGGTGGGTATATGGGGTTTCTTTGGAAAGCTGGTGGTTTTGTTGCGAAGCTGATCGTGAGTGGGTGTTGGTGTGAAAATGAAATTGGTTTGGTGATGGGGTGCATAGATACTCTCGGGAAATCGGATGATGAGTCCGTATCGGAAGAGAGTATCGGTTCATCTAGGGGCTGGTATGTTTTTGCGGATATGAGTTTGGCCATCTTGGCAGAAATGGGTGTAGTTTCCTAGGGAAAGCTGATGATGGGCTGGTTCGGGGATGATGATGGTTAGAAGGAAGCTAGTTTCATCAAGAAACTTGCACACCTTGAAAAAAATAAAAAAATAAATGGGAATTTGGTGGAAGGATAGCAGATTTGATTCTGTTTCCTCATGAGAGGGGTTCGGAGAATCTCAGGCTGTGGGATCTAAAGGTAGGATTTTCTAGAGAACTGTGAGGGTGTGGTGCAAGGAATGACAAGGATTACTCAAGAAAGTATATGGTCAGTCCTGGATCAAGGGAAAGTGTTGGCTAAACCAGGAACGATACAATGGATGGGTTTGAGCTTGGTAGGAAAAGAATAGGTTTTCGTTTCTCGGTCGTTGGTTTATGGATCGTACGATCTATGGGTCAGGGTTTCCAATGGAAATCCTTATATTTTTCCTTCCTTGTTTCCGCAGCTTTCACAGGTTTCTTTTCCAAGATTCATTCAGGGATTCAAACCTTGTCACACTCGTAGTATAAGCTTGTCTTATACTATTCCTGTGACTTTACTTATTTTCCTGAGATTTGTGGGTTACATGCCCACTTCAACTAATCTTTGTGGTTTTCCGAATATAACGTCCGGATCACTTCGAGGTCTATCCCACTTAAGGGGATTCGAACCCATGCTCCATATCGGACATTTAGAATTATTTTTCAGAGATTTACTTCATCTCTTGGAGCTTTGTCTGAGCGGATGGGTTTAGATAGGTAACGGCTATAGATAATCCTTAGGTTTTTAGGAAAGAAGGATTCTATCCACGCATTTCTGCAATCAACTACCAATCAAATCAATATCTATTATATGGAAGGGGGAAGCTATTATCCGGGCTTAGTCAAGCATTATTCAATCAAGAGTACGTTACTATAAGGTCATAGGTTCATTTTCTATAGAAAATTTTATGGCTATCGGAACTTGATTTCTAGTTAATCCGTTAGCGTTCGCTTTTCGGCAAACTTTTAGCTCATAATTTCCATATTACGGATCATCTTCCAGACTTTATTCTCATGATTCTTATTTTGCTAGAGTAATGATCGGGAGTTAAGCATAAGGTAAGGAGAATTCGGGGCACGAAATGAGGATTTTTCGAAAAATTTTGAAAAATATGAGCAGAGTAGAAGGTTCAGGGTTTCCTAATGCGTACGGGCTATCTTATATGGTGCTAGGAATTCATTAATTGCTCTGATACCATCCCTGTGGGAACCTTCTTTCGAAAGTCCCAAGATTACCTGTAACAGGCCCCGGATCAGTAAGCTGATCCGGATCTCATCAGAGTTTAGCATCAAAAGCAATATATAACGTATAAATAACTAATTTTTTACCTTTTCTAGCAGAAGGCGGGGCTGGCGCTTATTCCGTAATGGGAATGAGCTAGAGCACCATGAAGGCCCGGGCCTGTGTATCAATGAAGGCAAGACTGAGTACAATGGTACTCAGCAAGTTCTTAACGGAGAATTAATGACATGAGGAGTTATGCGGAAAGCCAATTTTTTTTGCTTAAGCATTTATAAGATGTAGTTTGGGCCCTGGAGGGGAAACCACCCATCCCTGCCAGTTCCCTGTGATTCTGGCAGCGATCCTCCTGATCCTGCAATCACATTCTCCCAATCCTTCCCTATAGTTGTTCTCTGGCTAATCACCGAGAGCTTTGACCAAATGTGTTCTTAATCGAGAACCACGGCTATTCGAATAGATTATACACTCTGCAGAGGTTCGTACTCTGTGATTATACGGTCAGGCGACCCTCCCGTGGCCAACGGCAGGGCCACCCTACGGGACTCGTACCCACCGGTGTCCATCACTGGACAACTCCCTTCTGGGTCAACCCACGGATGCTACTGGGGCCTAAGCAGGGGTCACATAAACGTCCGTGCAAGGACCTTCCCGGGGTATGATGCATCATTAGTTTATCTGGCAACTCTGCCAGAGGGCCCTACCAGCACAGTCACATGTGTCCCGTGCCGGCCAGACCCAGCCTTCTGTCGGGGTCTGTCTTGCCCAACCGTGGCCCCTAGGGTAGCTTTATCAAAGGTAGCTGGTGGGGTGTGAGTCGAGGCCTCACATTACAGGGCATTCACGAAGGCTATGTCTTTTTTGGCCCGTATAATCGTACATGTCAAAGGAAAGACTTTCCCGGAGAACCGGTCCTTAATCGACTGGGGTAAGCTTCCGAATAGAAGCTTATCACAAGGCTATTCGCCTTACCCCGTGTCTTTTGCACTCTCTCTTGCATCTCGCCTCGAGAGTATTATGTGGCATAGTTGTGGCAAGTTATTAGCATGGCTAAGCACATCTAAGGTTATTTCCTGGGGTTTCAGGGAAATAACTAGGCTATATATAAGTGGCTATCTCAAATGCATTCCCTTTGCAAAAGACATAAATAAATATTGGGTTTTTAATTGTAAATAGTATTTTATAAATATGATCAAGGGGTTGGTGTTAAGACTTGCTTTTATTGAGGATCCCTATCGCGTACGTTTATCGATGCTAACCGGGCGGGGGCTTCTGGCACCTAGAAGCCCTAGCGTCTCGTCGGGGCCCGGCCATGCTATCGAACAATAAAACACATAAAATAACATCAATATATCAATCAATGCCCATAGATCAGAAAGAGAAAGGGGGATAGATATTCCAAGGTTTACCTAGGGATCAAGATGGATTTGTAGATGTCTGACAGATTATCCATTAATTATTTAATAACAATTAATGGATAGGACGGTAGGGGCTTATGAGGGGTTTAGCTGATGGGATGGCTTCTAAGTGTGGACGGAAAGGCTAGGGATAAACATTCTGTGAATTACTAGATATCTAAATAATTCCCGAATATTTATATTAATTATTTAGAAATAGATTTCTAAATAATTAAGGGATATTGGATTGAATTTCAAATAATATTCTAAAAAATTATTAATATAATTTTCCGGAGATATTATGGGCGGCATGATGGCTAGGGTTTACTAATACCGGGGATTTTTGGTCGGGCAGGATAACTGTGGGGTTTTATTTGGGCGGGACAACGGCGGGGCTAAGGTTTATTAGCCGGAGTTTGCGGTTGGGCGGCATAACTAGCTAGGGTTTAGCAGCCAGGGTTTTTGGTTGGGCGGCATAACGGCTGTACCGGGAGATATCTGGGGCTTGGATTTGGGCGGCGTAACTGCTAGGTGGGACTAGGATCAGGGTTTCGGTCGGGCATTATAACGGCTAGGGTGGACTGGCCTGGAAACTCGGATCAGGCGGCATCCCGGCTAGGGTTGCGAAGCAGCGAGCAGCGATGGGGTTTAGCGGCGGGAGTCGGGCATTGCGCGGCCAGCTGAACTGGCATCGTCCACAATGCCAGGTTTAAGTGGCTAAAGCTACGCCGCTGGTTAGACTGTTCTGGGCATACCCGGGAGCAGAGCTGAGCAGCAGGTGGCGCACCTTTCCTACGTGTACGTGGGCAGCGCGGTATGACTAAAGCTACGCCGCTGGTTGGACTGTTCCGGGCGTACCCGGGAGCAGAACAGAGCAGTAGGTGGCGCACCTTTCCTACATGTACGTGGGAAGCGCTTTCGCAGTGTATAGAGAGCTGTGCTCTCATGCATGCGATAGTGCATGTGTTAGAGAGCTCTCGGCTCTCGGTCTGGTGAGCTGGGAACGGAGGAGGTCGGCCTCCTTTTATAGGCGCTGGGGGGGCTGGCCGTTGGCGTTCTGGCGAGAGGCGTGGCGGGCGGCGAGTGGCTGGCGGTGCGTGGCAGCAGGCAGTGGCGAGCCGGGCGCTGGCTTCCGCGTTGCTTCTACGCGAAGCAGGCGAGGTCGGGCGAGGCTAGGGAGCCAGGGCGCTGGCGTCAGCGAGCCAAGCGGCGTGGCCGCGGGCGTGGGTGGCGTGGCGAGCGGCGGCTCCCCACGTGATGCAGGGCGGCGCAGGCAGCGGCAGCGTGGCGTCAGCACGGACGGCGGCGGCGCTGTGCAGGCAGGACGGAGAGAGATGGTGACGTGGTGCGACGCGGTGGCAGGAGAGGAGGATGTGGGCAAAAACGGATAGACGAGAGGGAGGGCTAACTCGGCGACGAGGTCCGGTGGCCAGCTGGTCACCAGAGTAGCGGCGCTAGGCGGCGGCGGCGGCGCTGGTGGCGGAGCTGACAGAGGACGGCGTCGGCGCTAGGGTTGCTGGGAGGGAGAAGGCCGCGCGGGTGGGCTGGGCCGCAGGCCGCGCGCGGGGAGGGGAGGAGGCGGGTGGAGCGGGAAGTTCAGGGGGTAAAGATAAACTTCAGAGATGGGTTGAAAGAAGGGACGGGCTGAAAGGGAGGTTGTGGCTCGTTAGTGAATAAAAGGGTTTTCTATTTGTTTGAAAATGATTTAGAGTTCGAATTCGAATGTAGATTCAAATGTAAATGGGATTTTGAGGTGAAGCTTGTGGGAGATAGTTTTTAGAATATTTTGGAAAGATTTGAGATCGTAATATTCAAATAAATATTAATTCTAAACATTGAAATGGACGAGGGCTTTGGGAGGGATTTCTATCTCTTAGAATCTAGGGGTTAGAGAGGGTTTCTAAAGCATTCAATATGCAACACTCATGTCAAGGTTAAATGCATAATTTAATTTATAAAATAGATTGTGAATTTTTGGAGAGAATTAATTATATTTAATTAAGGAAATTATAGAAAATATTTATTTAAAATGCTTTTAAAAATACGGAGTGTTACACAATCCTTCAAATAGTTGCCCATTGGGACCCTTGCAGCCAATGTTCTTGCTGCATGCATCATGGCACCACTTGCTGTATCATCCAAAGCAGTATGTCCAGACAATTTTGCCGTTGATGTTTACACAATGGGGATAAAACAAGTACATCTGATTTGTTTGATTTTTCTTACAAGTAGATACAAAGCGATCAACGACTATTCTTAGTGACATACAGCTGGGCTTCGTTGGTTGCTTGAGCACGGTATCTACTTTTGCTGCTGAAGTTTACACCATGAGAAGAAGCGGGCAGATTGTGAGGGCCTTTGTTTATGCTGCATCCACATTCTTGCTCTCTTTTGTTTACCTGCTTGTCATCTTTTAAATTTAATCACCTTATAGAAATTTTTTTCTTAATTGTTTCCAAATTCATTTTTCCCCACGTATAACACGTGCCTGTAGCACGTGCCACCCTACTAGTTCGAAAAGAACATGTGGAATGAATATCTGTATATTGAAAACAGAAATCATGTGTATTATAACTTTGTTCTGAGTAGAAAATGCGGGAGATTGAGAAAGGCAAATTATCTATTTGGTTGGAATATTCATGGTTTTGGTTGCAATAAATGGGAATCGAGTGTGATTGTTACACCTGCATAAAAAATGCAGCATATATTATAAAATAATTATTATATGGCAATTGCTAGCGCATCAGCTTGTGCCCTTGCAAGCAAGGACTAGAATCTTAGGATACATAACCATTAGAAGTTCATGCATAAATTTGTAACCCTGCTCGCCAGTATATAAGGCCAGGCAGACAAGTCTTATTGATCAATACACAAGATCGATAGAACAACCTTGCACTCATATTTATACTATGTAATACAAACTGATGTGTTAGGCTCTTATTAACATGCTCTGTAGTGCTCAAGTTGTCAAATTTCCTCTATCGAATAACTGCAGGTGTGCTGATATATTTTGTTTTTATTAAAAGATATAAGTGTTTATAGTTAAAATATTAATGTAATTATGCTATAATGTTTTAGTCAAAATAATGTATAAATTTATTCGAAGTAGCAACTAATACAATTTATTATCATGGATTATTAATATTATTTTAAAAATGTTTTAGTGTCATTGGGACGACATAACATACATTGATAATTTAGATGTAGATTTGTTTTAGTTTATTTTCGATAGTGACAGGAGTCGGATAAGTTATATGCAAATTTTGGGCTTTGGTTTAAATTATTATTTGACAATGGTGAATTAGTTTACATATAAATTTATGATATTATGTTACATTATCTTTCATAATGGTAGAGATTGGTAGTTAAATGAAGAGTAGGGTTTGCTTTAGATCTTTTTTTTCCATAATAACATATGTAGGTAACTAACTAGATCGATTTAGGGAGGTTACTTTAGATATCTATTCCCTCCGTCCCAAAATAAGAGTAGTATAGGAGTTTGGCACGGGAATTAAGAAGGGATGAAAAAGTAGAGAGCGCATAGGAAACAAGGAGGGTAGAGGAGGAGAGAGATAGAAATAGAAGTTGCATTGGAAAACGAGAACAATACTCTTTTTGGGACAAAATTTGGACTCTAAAACTACCCTTTTTGGGGACGGATGGAATATATAATATGACAGTGGTGGATTCTTTTAGAAAAATAAAATAGATCACATGGCTATTATTATATCTGAGAATGTCTCCAGTTTTATAAGAATTTCTAGAATTTATCTTCCTTTTACGTGTGCCTTAAGTAAAATTAACCTGAAGTTCTTCCAATAATAATAAGATAGAGTGTATACCAAAGCTAAATACTCAATGTAATAACAATCTTCAATACCAGAGTCGAGGAAGAAACCCATAGTTATCAATGCCATTCCGGTACCGGCCGGAATGGCTGGAATGTCCCCTACCGGTTGGTAGTCCGGTATACAAGTGCCCTCATGTCGTCGTCCTAAATACCGGTCAATACCGGCCGATACCGGTAATATCGATATCGACTAAAATGTGAAGCTACACCTCATCCCATATGCAATTTTGTCAAGTTACTGAATCACACGTTAGTTCAAACCTAACCTTAAATGTTATTGGGAATGATTATGACTAAATAAAATTATATATAAATGTATCAATATAATTATCTATATGTAGTTATCTCTATATATATTATTATTTTATTAAAGGCCGGAACGGTACGCCGGTATTGTCCGGTATATAAACGTTTAATTTCAAAGGGCAAACCGGAATACCGGAATGGAATTGATAAGCACGAAGAAACCTCATAGCTAGTCTTAGCTTTTCCTTTTCGTACTACCGATGGCAGTGGAAAGGATACTGATGTGTACTTGCCATGTGAAATGATTAGTAGCCTGATGTGAAATCCTATCGGCCGGTCGCCGATCACTGTGCGTTGCATGGCCCATGGTGCCGTGCGCGCGCCCTACGCACGCGAGGACCACCTCGATCGATCCATCGACCGAGAGCAACCCGACCTAAAGGTGGTGGTGACCATCTTTAGCTTCCAGGCCAAGGACCTTAATCCGATCCGGACCCGGCCTAGCTGATCGAGCTGTATCGACAGGCCGGTCACGGATAATTTGTCATTTGTGCATCCATCATGGATCCGGCCACTTTCAAAGCATCGTTGGGTACTTGGGTTCACGATTCAGAAAAGAGCTCGGAACCCCCAAAGAAATGGGGCAGACAATCACCAAAACAGTTCAATTCAAAAACTGAAGTTAATGAAAAAGAAAGATGCGCAATTCTTGAGCGATTCTTGTCAGGAACTCAGGATTCGAACTCAAAGACCTTTGATGATGATATACTACATTAAGTTAATTACATGCATGGATCAACTAGTTCAATCTTAAAACTTAAGCTGCTGAGATTTGAGAAAGTAGATAAGCATATACTTCAACAGATATATATATCGCAAAAGTTACGAGTGAAGCATCGACGTCAACAACCAAATCAAAACACACATGCATTACAGACGAGGCCGGCCGGAATGTGATGAACATAGCAGTACTGGTACGCGTCAGCATCTGTTCCCACACGTACGTGCGCGCACCACTTTACAGAGAAAATAATTAGGCGTACGCATATGTCCCATCACAATTCATGGCGTGCAAGTGCAATCTTTAAAGATGCTAATATTAACTGGCCGAGCAAGCGAGAGCACATGTCAATACACAGTAACTTTTACGTACGAAAAAATCTTCTTTTTGCGAAATTACGTACGAAAGAAATCTGTTTGATCGGAATTCAGGAACGGTGTTGTATCTACCATACTACTAGTGGCGATATACGGTCTTCTAAGACTATTTATGTATTTGAGCGGACAGTGATCAGTAGTACTGCTAGTACACTATAAACCCTTCCCTTTCACTCTTAACCCCCCCCCCCCCCCCCCCCCCCCTCCAAAAAAAAAAACCTTTCACTCCAGCGATCCGATCTGTCCAATTCATCGCCGATGCATTGCCAAAAATAATTAATTAATTTATAATGTGCATGTGTTTATATGGATGCCTTCACACACAGCATATGTACATGAACATGCATCACAAAGAAGAGCGTATGTATATGGAATTATGGATACGTACTAGTGCGAATCCATCCTCACTTGTTCCTCACGAAGAAAATGCTTAGCTCCGGCGCGGCATCGCCGCCGCGGGAGGCCTTGTCGCCGCCGGTGACGTCGGGGTTGATCATGTAGAACGCCTCCGAGTCCTTAGACCCGACGACGCGCTCTACGCGGGCGCGCATGTAGGTCAGCTCGCCGTCGGGTCCGGCGGCGCTGGGCGTGGCTCCCGCTGCCGCGCCCGCCCTCCCGTCGGGCGGCGGCGGCAGCACGCCGGCGCCCATGGACACGCCGCGGAGGAGGCGGAGGACGTGGCGCTCGTCGTCGGACGCGTCCTTCCGCCGGATGGCGTACCCGGCCTCTCGCCCGTTGCAGTACACCGCCCACACGTACTCCTCCAGCAGCGGCCGGCGCCGGCAGCGCGCGGCGGCGGCGGCGGCGCTCTCCAGGGCCAGCTTGACGGTGCCCGTGGCCATCTCCCGGTGCAGGGCTGACGCCAGCATGGGGAGCTCGATGAGGAACGCCGGCGGGGACCTGGTGTCCTCGTGGATGGCGAGGCTCAGCCGCCCGCGCCGGTGCCCGAACAGCGTCACCGTCGGCGCGTGGTCGGCAAGGAGGGCCCGGCCGCCGCCGCCGCCGCTGTGCCGACCCAGCATGGCCGCCATCTTGCAGCCAGTGGTGAGCATGGGCAGGAGCTTGAACATCTTGAAGAGACCCATGGCGCCGCCGGCCCCGGCACCGGCGGAGCCTGACAGCTTCGCGCGCCGCTCATCGGTGGTGGATGATGGCCGGAGCAGCGACCGCAGCGCCGCCGGGCTGTAGTCGATAAGAGATGGCATCGGCTCGGATTATTATTATTGATTGGTTCCGGCGGCCGGATTTGGTGCAGCTGATAGCTGCACAGCTACCCTCCGATCGATGGAGGCCCGAACCAGGGGGCCGGGGGCGGGGAGGAAATTGATCGTCCACCTCGTCATTTATTTGGTGAGGAACGACCGAACGAGAGACGTTCGGTGTCGTTTCGATTCTGAGCTTTGGGCTGATCTGAAATGGACTGCACATGTTCTGGGCTGAAATGTCGCTGGTTCGTGGTACTTGCAAGCTAGTCAACTGCAGCAGGGACAGATGTTTCATCAGCCCGGTGCAGTAGCCATGAAAACTGTACGGCCCGGTGCTTTTACATGCTCAAACTTTCTCGGTTTGCTTTATCTGCGATAAGGCCAGAGTCTCAGTGGGTGTCATCCACGATAAATAATAAATAATAAGGTGCCACATAGGCATTTTTGATGACATGACAGTAAATTAATGAGGAGAGAGATGACTCGTTTCATCATCACCACACCCGCCTAGCCTGGTACACGAGACTGATGAAACTGCATTGAGGGCGTTCTCGTTTTATTTGGGGATCCTATGCGGCTGGGAGAAATGTTGGGCAGGTGAAGAGGATAGGTACTCTTTTACAGTTTTTCTGCTGTAATCTTTTGAAAAAAAAAAAACTGCTGGGAATGAAACCGGACTACGTACTGTACCAGCGCTCTCTCTTATTCTTTCTCTTTTTTTTCTTTGATCACTTCATATGTTAGCAACCGGCTCTGATTTGGGATAAAAGTTATTTAAGGTTCATGCGGATAAAATACTTTATGAATCATGCAGATGAAAACATTGGATTTTATTTGAGGCGTAGAAACTGATAATCAAAATGTAGAATCGAGTAGCACTAAACGTGAAGATATTGAAGAGAACCTTTTTAAGCAACATTTTTATTTATTTATCATATTCAACTATGCCATACTCAGTTTAGATTAATTACAAAAAGGGCTACATAGTGCTTGGCACACTTGATCATAGCCAAATAAAAAAATTAAATGTTGTACATTGTCTATGAAATTGTGCCATGACACTGTGCACTGAGAGTTACAGTTTCATCCCATCCAAAAGCTGATGTGACTGCCTGAGAACTGTGCCCATGGCACCTCCACTGAGACAGGCCTAGCCGATAACTGATATAGTTGCGTGGCTTGGCTTTGCGTTAAACTCTGTACTGCAAAGGCTATGGTTGGGGGCAGCTCACTGGCCTTCGGTGGGCACATGCAGTGTTCGCTGGTGCTATGAATGGATGCACATCGTGCGTTCGTGGAGCCGTAGGTGCTCCTGTCAGGGTTAGGTTCTCGTGACCAAGGTCGAAAACCAGAGTGCCAGCATAGCGAGTGAATTGTAACATGAGTCCACGGTCCGGAAACCAGTCTGTTGAGGGTTGTTTGTACTTTGTACCATGCATGAGTCCATTTTACTGTCAAGAAACAAATCCAAACTATAAAAGAGCGAGCCCTAATTGACGGTCCAATCCAAATAAGTCTTAGACGGGGGCCTGCCTTCGGCAAAAATATGGGCCCATCTACCGAGTCAGGCTCGGCATAAGCCCGGCCAAATTGTCCACCATCGGCCCAACCGTGCCTTCTTCCTCAACTCGGCGGAGTCGTGCCCGACTGCCCGGATATGCTCGGGCGCCTCCCCACAAGCACGCTCCTGTCTCCGCCGCCCGCGCCGCCGACCCCCTCGATCGCGTCCGTCGCCGCCTTCCTCCCGTCTCCAGCCTCCGCCGTCGCCGCGTCCCGCCCTCCCAGACCACCCGCGAATTCCCCGCAGATCCGTCGAGCCCACGCCCCTGAAGCGGCTCCGGGGATGTCGTCGTCCGCTTCCAGCGCCGAGGGGTACGACTCCGTCGCAGGCGGCGACTTCACGGAGGTCGTGATCGTGCGGCACGGGGAGACGTCGTGGAACGCCGCGCGCATCATACAGGTGCCGCTTGCTTTCCCTCCCCCCCATCCATCGCACCGGCCTTCAAGTTCGATCTTCACTGCTGACTTGAACTGCAAAACCTACTGCGATTGAGGAATCCCCGTATCCCTGTAGGTCCGAAGATGTGGTGTTTAGTTTTTTAATGTTTCGATTAGTGGTTGGGCTAGTCGGCAGTTTAATTCATGAAGTGAAGGGACAGCGATATTGGGGTCTGCATTAGGGACAACTGAATGATTAGACTGCATATAGTGCAGTACAAAATCAGTGTAGCAAAATTGGGGATATTGCCTTGAGCAGTTTATTTTGATCTAGTCATGCGGCGTCTAGCCAATTAAGATGTTTTGTCAACTTGCTAAACAGTGTGTTCATTCCCTGCTTACCACTGCATATAGTACAGTACAAAATCAGTGTGTGTGGCTTCAGTGGCTGTTGAGACTTAGAAGCACATTGACATCCTTTGCCTAACATTGTTTAGTTTCTGGTTTCATTTTTTTTTTCAGTCTGAATCTAGCACTATCATCAAGTGGTTGTCTCTTAAGTCTCAAATATATCCATAAACAAAGTTTCAACTCTGATATAATCAGCACAATGCATTTGCTCGTTATAACATATTAACATTCTTTCTCATGTAATGCATTTGTCATTGTCTCAGATAACTCACGCCTCATGTGATACAGCTATGACAATCAATAGTATTTGTTCTACTTCTGATATAATCAGCACAATGCATTTGCTCATTATAACATATTAATATTCTTCCTCATGTAATGCATATGTCATTATCTCAGATAACTCATGCGTCATGTGATACAGCTATGACAATCAATAGTATTTTCCCATGTGCTCTGCTACATTTGTTTGCTTGACCTTAGGGATAAGTTCTCACTCTTACTCCTGCTCTTAGAGTATGTTTGAGTTAATCTTCAACTTGATGAGCAGTAATGTATAGTATTACTAACACCTTAAAGAAAGACAATAGTCCTGTTTCATAACTCAAGCATTTACAAGATTGAATTTGGAATGCATGTTTTTTATTCCTGGCCCATAACCAGCTGATTATCACCAGAACCTAACCCTGTCTTTGTCTTACACCTGGAAATTGAAACTTGCTGAGAAACCATTTATTGTTCAACTCTTTGATTGCCAGCATAGTAGTGTTGCTTTTTACTTGCTTCACATTCTTATATGAAATCATGGACCAGGGGCACTTGGATGCGGAGCTGAATGATATTGGGAGGCAGCAAGCTGTTGCGGTATGGTATGACTTATACAAGTTTTCATTAGACATTTGTAGTAGCACTTCTCATGTGGAATTTTATTCCTAAGGTTGCTCATCGGCTTTCAAAAGAAGTGAAACCAGCTGCAATATACTCTTCTGATCTGAAGCGAGCAGCAGAGACTGCACAAACAATTGCAAGAATTTGCAATCTACCAAATGTATGTGCATTCTACTCATACCCGCTTTATGTTGCAGTGAATATTTCAGCATTACACATTACTTCCATGCTTAGGAATATACTGCATGTACATGGTTCAGTTGTTTGTAAAACTCTTACTGAATGCAATGCTTAATTATTCAGGTTGTGTTCGATCCAGCACTGAGAGAGAGACACATTGGAGATATGCAGGGCATGAAGTTTCAAGATGCTGCTACAGAAAGGCCAGAGGCTTACAAAGCCTTTATGTCCCACAAGAGAAACCAACAAATTCCTGTAAGTTATAACCTATTACCCGCCACTATACTTAGCAATGGTACACAAGCTAAAATGCAGTGTACCATACATGAGTAATCGGAAGGATCTTTTGAAGACATGCCAAGCTAGAAAATGAAGTGCACATCCAGATTATGTGTTCCTAGTATAATGTGGTACACTGTACTACTGAATTGAGATCATTCTTATGTATTCTCTCACAGGCATATTACTACATCTATAGATAAGTTGAAATGATAAAAGCTCAGTACTTTGATTCAAGTCAGCTCTCTTTTAGTTATATAATTACTTGTGATAGTTGACACAAGCAATACAATTCAGGCTGCCCTGAGTTATGCTGTATCTGGAAAGAAAGAGATTTACTTTTATCACATTTGATTTACATTAGCTTTTCTTTCACTAGATTACCTAGTTGCATGCAATAGATTCTCTTTTAGATTGTTTTCTGACTGTCTTTGAATGTCTCCCAGGGTGGTGGAGAGAGTCTTGATCAACTGTCGGAACGATGTGTGTCGTGCTTACTTAACATTGTTGAGAAACACAAAGGTAAACTGGGAGCTTCATTCTTGGACTCCTTATGTCCTGTGACCTGTCCTTTATTACAAATCCAAGTTACTAATTTTCACAGACATGCCATGGGAAATTTGTTTAAGATAATGGTTTACTTACACTTGCATTTGACATGTTGAGAGTTACTTACAAGCTCACGAGGAGTTGTCTACTGACAGGTGAGCGAGTTATCGTGGTCTCCCATGGGGGCACCATCAGAGAACTCTACCGGCACGCCAGCCCTATGAGGCCGGTCCAGGGTAAAATACACAACACATCCGTAAGTGTGATCCTCGTGTCCAGTATCACCGGTCGCTGCATCGTCAAGACGGTGGGAGACATCAGTCACCTTCAGGCGACGGGCGTCCTGGAGAACGCCTTTGGTGGCGATAAGAACTCCGCCTGATGATGATTCCAGATTTTTGGACGACCGTGTCGTACCACTCGCAGCATTTATCACGTGCAGAACGTACACAACGTGCCGTCTTTTTAACTGTACCAATCAAGCATACATCCTGTATTCCTGTGACTATCAGTAGCCTGGTGGATGAATGGTAGCGCCCAATACGGAACGCAGGGGAATTTTAGCAGGAATACTTGGATTTGCTGAACTTTCATGGCCGCCCGTTGCTGCACGCCCGCGCGCCTCTGTATGTGGATCAGAGACGATCTGCGTTCGCGCGTGTTCGTCCTCATTCATGGCACGATCTTTTTGGACAGGCATTCACGAGCCTGATTTGGTTGCTGTTAGACCACAGCGGTCGCATTCTGTCACTCAGGATGATGCATGGCGTGCGATGGGGGCACGGAGGCGCCCTGATCGGGCATGGGAGCGAGTCCCTATCAGATGGGGGCGCCGAAACCGCCGCCTCCAGCTAACTGAACGCCGCTGACAGATCACACACACATCCCTTTCGCCCGAAAGGACGCCATGATTGCTGTCCGGTGCTACTGGCTAACCACTTGGAGCGTGCTGACACAAATGCGTTGCCGTACTTTAGGCCGCTCACTTTCAGCTGAAAGGGCGCCAAGAATACTCTGTCCTACCTAACCATGTACAAAGACCATGGATGCCATGTCAACTAATGTGTTTACAAATTTGTGTGTGTATAACATACAATGTGCGTATTCGAATTACGTACAGGCTTGGAATCAGAGTCCGTCGAGTAGCTCGCAATCATAGTATGTATATTAGAGTAAGGTGGGTGCAGAGATAACTGCACCAAACTTGCAGGCCGAGGTCGCCGCCGCCGGCGATCGGGACGGGACGGGATCGACGGCGACG
This sequence comes from Urochloa ruziziensis, assembly GCA_015476505.1. NCBI lineage: Eukaryota > Viridiplantae > Streptophyta > Magnoliopsida > Poales > Poaceae > Urochloa > Urochloa ruziziensis. The sequence goes on from CM027124.1 coordinate 45,784,772, forward strand.
TGCGCCGTCGCTCTCGGCCGCAATCCCCTGCGCACCGAATGAACCGGCGGGTATATGCATCACAGTAAAAGCTACAGCTAGTCAAGCGGCGCAAACGTGAGACGCGGAACGGGGACACGATTCCCGGCCCGCAGCCGCGCGCGCGCACACACACAAACACAATGGCAATCATGATGAGAGTACAACAAGACGTAGACGTGGCTAGGACTGAACCTCTCTTGACACTCTCCTCTGCTCGGGAAGCGCAGTACCAGGCCGCGAAAGATTCCACGGAGCCACGTACACGACGCAGCAGTGGTCACATACGGAGTACTGAACACAGCACGAGCTGCTCGATCGGCCGGCCGGCGTTGGTATATATAGCTGCCGCTACATGGAGGACGGCGACCGGATGTCCATCTCCTGCGTCCACGCGCTCTTGTCCTGGGCGTGGACGTGCCAGTAGCTCTGCGCCACCGCGTCCGGGTCCGCGCCCCCCCGCCGCCGCCGACGGATCGCCAGCGCCGGCCCTGCTGCTCCTCGTCGTCCTGACCAAATGACAAGATGAGGAGATCACCATTCGTGTCAGTACATATTCGAGGATTTCGAGCCATGCATCTCACTGTCAGATGTGAGTCGATCAAGTGACCGCGAGACATCGAATTCATTCGCGCGCGGAAAAGCTTGAGACTTGCGCGCGTCCATGTCGTCGCGCGACCCCCCGGTGCTCTCGCTCGATCACGCGCTGCCGGCCGGCCGGCCGGCGGGGGCCGACGGTCGAAAGCTCCGGCAGGCGACGGGCGCGGCACCGGCACGTACGCGTGGCGCGACGAAGCGGCGGCCACCTCGCGGCTCCTGCCCAAAAAGCGGCGTGCACGCGGCGCGCACGCCGGCACGGCAGCAGAACAAAAATCGCAAGGCTTTGGTGTAGATACCGCGCGCGCGCGGACGGACGTGTTCGAGCCGGCAAAAGGTGCTCAGGGTGTGCGACGTGCCGGGCGGCGGCGGGAGCCATGTGCCGGTGCCTCCGAGCAGGCCGGAGGGTTCCAAAAGCGCATCGCGATTCGGTTCAACGCCGCCTTTGGCAGGTGTACCGGAAACTTACACGTACCGGCAGAATAAAGATGGCGATTGAGACTGATTCTACGGGAGACCATATATGTGTCTACGCAGCTCAGCTTGCATATGTTGGTTGCAAAGAAAAATCTGTGTACTGAACTTGAGATTGGTGACACTGTACATTTGAAAAGGAAGTGCCTGCCTGCTGGGTTGAATTAGTACTAACCGGTTGCATATCTACTGGTTGCACATTGTACTAACTGGTTGCATATCTATCTAGCATGCTTCTCTGATCAGAATGAGAAGGTATGCGTGGAACAATATAATATTCCCTGCCTACTTGGCATCTCCTGAGCCAGATTATATCATCAGCTCCCTAGTCCATAGTCTGAATCTGGCAAACACTAATTTGGGCCTATCGAAAACTTACTACGCGCAGATGGTGAACCGTGTACCACTAATGCCAACATAGGAAGAAGAACTATATGTGTAGCTTGTGTTCATGTTCTTTTCATGCATCAAGAAGGACGCGTGGGCGCATCGACTGACGGTGAGTTTAATCAAATGGTGATGATGTCTCACTGACCTCCTCTCGCCGATGACGCCGTCGATGATCACATGCGCAATGTGCACGCCCGCCGGCTGGAACTCCCTCGCCAGCGACTGGGACAAACCCCGGAGAGCAAACTTGCCGCAGCCTGCACGCATGAGATAATTGTTTAGCATCAACAGGAACCAACAACAAGTTCTTTTGTGTGGTTCGGCAGCCGAAAAGAAGCGGCGGCAAAGGCCACTTACTTAGATCGGAGTAGCCGGCGAAGCCGGTGACGGACGCCGAGGAGCCCGTGAAGATGATGGTGCCCCTGCCCCGCTCCACCATGCCCGGGATGACCTGCCATCAGTATGCATGATCAGCAAGATATCCAAGGTTGAGGCCTTGATCGACCGAAACAAAATATGGAAGGGAACGCGGCGGAGCGTACCTGTTGCGCGCAGTGGAAGGCCCCGGCGGCGGAGACGGCGAGGGAGCGGTGGAAGGCGTCGGGCGTGAGGGCGAGGAAGGGCGTGGGGCGCGGCGGCGGCGCGTCGTCGTCGTCGGCGTTGTAGACGAGCACCTCGACGGGGCCGAGGGAGAGCACGCCCTCGAAGGCCTCGCGGACGGACCGGGCGTCGGCGCAGTCCACGCGGAGCGCGAACACCTGCGCCTTGGCCTCCTGCGCGATCTCCTCGGCGAGCTGCGACAGCTTCTCGAGGTCGCGGGAGAGGATGGCGATGGTGTAGCCCTCGGAGGCGAACTTGCGCGCCACCGCGGAGCCGAGCCGGGGCCCGACGCCGACCACGGCGGCGATGCCCCGAGAGGAGTTGGAGCCGGACACTGACCTCAGCATGGGGGAGAGAGAGAGACTCAGAGAGAGAGCGCGCAGGGTGGAGAAGCCGAACCGCGAGCTCAGCTCCTTGCTACTTGGCGAGACAGCAGCGAGCAGCTCGATCCCGTGTCCAGTTTTGAACACAAGACGTGGCTTGTCCCCTCCCCTCGGTTTCTCCGTTGCTTTTAACGGCCGCGCCGGAGCACCGAACCAGCCCAAAAATGGCGCCCTTTTAGGCGCGTGTAAAGAAGGAGAGGCGAATCTGCGCTCGCTGACGCTGAGACCTGCCCTTCTGCCCTTCTCATCAACAGAGAGATCTCGAGCACAGTGCTGCTACTGCTCCCGGTCCCATGCCAATTCGGCACCGCCCGTGCTGTAAAGTACAAATTCATCATGCTGAGTCGCTGACGAGAGGCACAGCACCGGCGCTGTGCATGGACCATCTCGATCGTCGTCTGCCGTTATCCATTCCGCGCATTTGTGTCTTGGCCAAGCTTGGACCACGTTAAGCCAAGCTCTAGTGTTCCGCTACGAGCAAGTATGATTCCCTTGCGTGTGGTCCTAAGATAAATTTATTGATTGCAATCAGATTTATATAAAAGAATATATATCATCACCCTCAACGTCACTATAAATGTATTTCTTGACATGTCACATCAAGCACTTTACACGGAGAAATTCTAAGCTAAAGCTAAGATCGTTGACCGCGTAGTTTTCGGCTGACTTTAAAAAAAGTTATGTTAAGTTGACAAAAGACCTCACATTTCTAAATTGATAATGAATCTCTATCTTTTCTCTACCACCTATCAGCATATGCCATGTTCTATTTCTCTGCTTTCTTTCTAACTTGTTCTGACTTATTCTCCTTCACAAAATATTCCCCCATAATCTTCTTCTTTGTTGTAGTGTTGCTTGACGTTTGAAAACCTTAATTACTATGTGTCGGGGTGCATAATGTGGCAGCTTTCTAAACCCTCTTTACATGTGCTTTGGGTTTGAATATGTGTGCGCTTGTATTTTCTCATCCTGCACTTGAATCACTCTTTTCTCTCTTTACTTTTAACTTCACCTTTTATGACATTGCTGTCGTGTGTCATTACGTTGTTGCTATTTACATCGGACCTGTTGTTATCCCTACGAGCAGTAGAAAAGTCGCTTCAAGGCATAACACAAAACAGTGCAAGTAACAGTAGCGGATAGCCTTAGCACACACACAGGATGATCGACAACAGTAGCATCATATCATTCCGTTAGCATATGGCAGACAACTAAGAATGGGCGTGGACAAACAGAAACAGTATGCCCTCAGTCCTCACCGATCGATCCGCCAGCAACCCCAGCTGGTTTCGTCAGACCTTCGTTTTGAGGCGCCCCGGCCGGGACCCAAAGAGGATTTCGATATGGGGGGATACGAACGAATCCTCGCAAGTTGCGGCGGAGGATTAGCAGCAGCGCCGAACTGTAGCTGCCAGATCTGGCGGGGGATTTGGCATCCCGTCTGCTATTCCGTTTTTGGCTGCCCTGGCACCCGCTGAATGCGCCGTCCCTATTGCCCTGTCGGTACGGGCTTTCCTTTTCTGGGACAGGTTAGCGGATAGTGTACCCGTATCGTGTCCGAATGCGAGAGCTTTTTCCGCGACTCAGATACGTCCTTGTACGAGTAGTCTACGGTCCTACGTGGCGGGATTAGTCAGAAGTCTACGTACATTTGGGAAACTCCACGACACGAAGTTCTTTTTTTTTTCGGGGGCCTCCACGACAAGAAGACTGAGAAAAGGAAAAAGTCCCTTTTACCTCCCTGGACATCAAGCCGAGTCCGTGTTTCCTCCCTAGACCGCAAAACCATTTATCTAACGGACACAGATTCAGTGCCTTACCTTCAGTAAGGCACAATGAGCCTTACCTCTTGAAACTTGTCTTGTTGTACTTCATCCAAGGTATTCACAGGCTCCAACATTTCAAACAATGAAGTTCAAATTTGAATGGTGTAAATTTCAGAAGTACCAAATAATTACCCAGATTAATAATATTTTTATAATTACAAACCATTGATACATGGCATTAGACAAGTCACTAATCTGGAGTAGTAAGTGCTACTACTAAACAACCATTCTAAGAGGCCATTTCACTTATACAATTAGCCCACAAAATACTATAGTTAGCCTTTCCAAAATACTATAATTAGGCCACAAAATACTATAGTTAACCCTCTAACCAACTTGCAAATACTAGAAGAACATATCTTGATCAAGGAGATTATCAACATCACAAATTGGAGCTGTTCTGAATTTTTAAACCTCAATCCAACTTCAATCCAACTTGAGGTGTCCTGTTATCCAATTCTGCCATTGCTTTCTACAACACAATTACACAACATCTGGTAAAAATTCAAAGCAACACATAATATAGTCAGTGCAAATTTCATCAGTCTCTAGCTACTCATAAGAAAAGAAAAGGCTTCAACGATATTCAATTCTACTTAGGGTGTTGTGTGACCTAAGCTAGATTCATGATTATAGGTCACCTACAGCTACAAACAAGAGACAGCATCCATTGCTTCAACATTGCACTTCGCTATTCATAAGAAAAGAAAGAGAGCACTTCGTTCGGGACATACAGAGGCGAAGGAATGCAGAGTCGCCGGGACGAGCGAGCAGGTCGTGGAACTCACGGCGCCGCTGCACGTCGAGCTGTGGAGGGCGCGCCCGGCGTCCCACAATCCCGCGTGGCCGCGGCCGGCCTACGGCAACCGGCGGCGCAATCGCGACGGGATCTCAGGTAAGCTACCGACTCGGGAACTTGCGAATCATGATTGGAAGTTGGGCCCGCACGCGTCGCGATGGCATCCCGGCCATCGTCTTCTCCGGTGCAGAAAGGCCCGCCTCCGCGCGGGGGAGGGGCTCGGCGGCGGCGCGGGCGAGCGAGTCCGAGGCGGCGGCGTGGGAGTCGATTCTGCCGGCCTGCGCTTTTCTTGTTGCTCCCGCCAATGTTGCCTGATGAAAGGATAAGACTATCACAGAAACCGTTGGATGTTACTTGGACGACGGATGTAAGCAGGTAAGGCTCATTGTGCCTTACTGAAGGTAAGGCACTGAATCTGTGTCCCTAACGCCTTCAACTATCAAAACCGTCCGTTTTACACCCCTCGGCGGTTTGGAAGGCGGTTTTGGGTGACGTGGCAGCGGGCCCCACATGTCAGCGTGGGCCCATCTCCATTCTCTCTTTTCTTTCTCTCTCCACCTCCTCTCCTCTCCTCTGCTCACCACCGGCGGCGCTCTTCCGCGGCGGCGCAGGCCCCCGCGGCGGCCTCCTCACGGGCGCAGGCCCCCGCGGCGGCGCTCTTCCGCGGCGGTGGAGGACAAGGGAGGCCCGCGCGGCTTCGACTCGTGCGCAGCCAGGCGAAGCTCGCGCGCGGCGGGCGGATCTCGCCTGCGCGCGGCCGGCCAACCACGGCCTCCTCCCTCTCCCTCTCTGGCGGACGCGAGCTCGCCGCTGGCCGCCATCCTCCGGCCTCGCCTCCGAGCTCAAGCTCAAGCTCTCTTCGCGGGGAATTGGACGAGCAGCGCGAAGGCGTCATCCCCGGGGCAGGCACGAGCTCCTCGGCCCCGCGACGGCGCCATCCCCTGCGTGACAGCGTTTCCCGGCCCGAATGTCGTCCGGCGGCGGTGCAGGGCGGGGTGGGGCTCGGCGGCGGAGGTCGATCCCGTCAACGGCGAGGTCCCGGCGGGTCGAGCTGGGGGTGGCGGATCTCCTCGGGCGTGGCGGGCTAGGCAGGCACCGCCGGCTAGGCGAGGCCAGAGGAGCGCCGCTGCGGGGGCCGCCGCGAGCTTCACCTGGCGCTCCGCCGTGGGAGCTCCGCCCGGCTCGCGCCCATGAGGAGGCCCGGCAGCGGGGGAGAGGCAGCGCCGGTGGTGAGCAGAGGAGAGGAGAGAAGGTGGAGAGAGAAAGAAAAGAGAGAATGGAGATGGGCCCACGCTGACATGTGGGGCCCGCTGCCACGTCACCCAAAACCGCCTTCCAAACCGCCGAGGGGTGTAAAACGGACGGTTTTGATAGTTGAGGGTGTTAGATAAATGGTTTTGCGGTCTAGGGAGGAAACGCGGACTCGGCTTGATGTCCAGGGAGGTGAAAGGGACTTTTTCCCTGAGAAAAAGAGGAAGGAGTGCTAGGAGGAGAAAAGGAAGAGATGGCTACAGGTGCGCAGGCCCAATAGTTGTCGGCCCGTCGGCCTCAGTGGCAGACTAGGCCTGTTTGCAAACGGGCCTAATCTCACGTAGGCCTGCCATTACTAACTAGCCCAAAACTACCTGTTGGGCCGACAACCAGAAGATAAGTACATCTCGGTTGAAAGGGAGAGGAGAGAGTCTCAAACTACAATGCCAGCAGGTATCTGAACCTGAACTCGTAGGGAAGGACACGCACGGGCCGCCGCGCAGCCGCGGCGGGACGATCAAGCCGGCCGGCGGCCGCCGCCTCGACGGCGCGGACGGCGTCGCGCTGGAGCTCCCGTGGCAACTGTAGGCACACCCAGTCCACGAGGGAGGCCACGTCCTTGGCGAAGTCCGGGAGGTACCAGTGCAGGAGCTTGGGGATGGCCAGCCCGCCCCCCGCCGCCGCCGCCGCCGGCGACACGACCACCGCGGCCTCCAGGTACTCCCGCTTCGCCGCCTCCAGCTCATCCTCCACGTGGGCCGCCGTGTAGACCCTCACCTACACAAAGCAAAGGAAAGATGGGTGAACGAATTGTGCCGGACCGGACGGCATGTACTGGTCCGTGATCAGTGCCGCCGTGCTACGGCCAAAATCATTTGCGTCGAGACAGCCCCGCCCGGAGGACAGACAGGCCATCCGGCGTCCAGAGCACCTAAAAGTGTCGCCTTGCTTTTGCTGCTGCATGATTGCCTATGCCATGCCTGAATTCTTGCACTGAAACAGAGTACTAAAGATGAACCAGTAGCTCTCGAGGGTCGAATTACAGCAGGCATGTATCGGGCAGAACACTAATGAATTTTGGCTTTGCAATACTAGATTGTGCATGCCCTAAATTGAATTGGTCTTGCTGAAACTGCCAAAAATGCTTTTTTTTAGGGCCTACCAAAAATGCTTCTGACGAACTTGCACTGCACATTTTGGGATATTCACTCTCTGGTACGGAGTAGTATATCTCTACATTGTGGCAGTCTGGCGGGCCGTAACTAACTCTGAAGTACCAGTAACAGTGTAGGACTACAGATTGTACCCTATTTAAACCGCGCGGTACTAAAATGCGACTTGCTCAACATCGGCACATGCCTCGATCGTTAGCTATCACGTCCTGTCCCGTGCGACGATAAATGCTGGATCTTCCAGGGAAAAGGAAAATTGGCATACTGTAGCTGTTGAAAAGATGCGCCGTGACAGCACCTTTCCCTCTGTCAGTCCTGTATCGGAGTATAGAGTTCTACAGTTCGAGCGAGCAAAAGTAGTTCAGTGGCACGATGTTTGCCAGTGAGGCCAAGTGAGAACTTACCGCCGGCGAGGACCAGCTGCCGCAGGAGAGCGCGAAGGTCACCAGCGGCTCCGGCCACTCCAGCCCCAGCACGGCCGCGCCGTCGCCCTTAGCCCCTTCAGTGTTCACCTGCACATCCATGTGCAGAATTCCATTGTCACAACGGGGATCGCAGACGATGATGGTTCAGAATTTTTTTCAGCCGTTTTTGTCAGCAACGATGATCGCGGCCTTACATGCTTTGCGCCGTAGGGCAGCCTGAGAACGAAGTGCTCGATGGTCATGGCGCTCAGCACGCGGCCGCCCACGTTGATGGTCGCCTGCGGGGAAGAACACTCCACTCGTGTCAGAGATTTTCTCATAAGTATCCTGCAAATGCGACCAAATCTCTGTATCTAGACAGGTGAAGGAAGTGAACATGGGATGGGACCTTGGGCATCATGGCCACCAGCATATGGGGGTTGGTAGGTGCTCCGTGCTCAAGAAATGCCTGGAAATGCAGAGTAAAGAGGCAAGCATCAGTGCCAGGTCAGGACATGCCGCTGGGAACCTTAATGTATCCAGTATTCCAGTACCACGGAAGAAGTGTTGTGGGTCAAAGGCTAATGCTGCCAAGATCGCAATTATTTAGGGATTTGCCCATGATTAAGGAGACAAGAAGCATTTCAGAACTGAAGTTTAATAACTGATACTTCTAACATGCTGAGCACAGACATGCCCTGTCTTGCCTCAGTTTTCAAACAGAAGTGGTTCAAAATTTGAACCTACGCATCATCAAAGATTCAGATTCACCTTCGGCTCTACCTCATGTACAGGCTAACATGCTTATGATTCACTAGTTGTGAATTCCAATTTCAGATGCCCCCCTTAAATTATAAACAAACTTCCTGACAATGCTAATTGCCCACCTACGACAACCGACAAAGATGAGTTCTAAAGCTTATGAATAATGGATGCTGAGGGGAGAAGCAAAGGTAGGCCTCAATCATGAGGGACAGCTTACGTTCATCATGCAAGAGTTGTAGGTGTTGATCCAGAACGCCAGCCTTTGTTGGTGGGAAAGGCCCACTAGGTCAACCGAAGAGAGTTTCCGGAGCAAAGCCCTGATTTTTTTTTTTTTTGACAGGTAGACGACGATCATTCCATGATTCATTCAGCATGCCAAGTCAAACAGATACTAGCTCACCACACAACTACCAAATCTAGCTCTCACCAAACAGACTAGTAGTAGTAGTTACCGATCAATGGACACTCACTTCAATCTCCGACCAAGACCGGCGGCGTCGCTGGCAGAAATATTCGTGTCGAATGAAGCGGCGTCGACTGATCGGAACTGCTTGTACCGGCCAATGTCTCGACATCCGAATTCGAGGACACCGTAAGGATCTCCGGTGCCAGGGCAGGCGCCGTCTGAGCTGCTTTCGCATGAGCCGGAAACTGACGGCGACGATGCCCGCTCCTCGTCTTGTCTGCCGGAGCTGCTCATATGCGAGAAGATGGTCGTCAGGCACTTCAGTAGCTCCTCTGAGACTTTGTTCGCCGCGGTTGAGGACGTGTCCGAATCAATGCCATTGCTGCCGTCAATAGATTTGTGCCCTTCCACCCTACTGGTTGTCTGAAATGGAAGATGAACATGCAAGGACATCAGCCTGAATACTGAATTCTGCCACCATTTCAACTCGAAATCAAGTCTTGTACCTGAACACCAGCGCATTTCTCCGCTGGCGGTATCCGGCATTTCGGCACATTACTCATAGGCGGCGCCATTCCAAAATCTCTGCACGAGTTCGTACCACACGATTGATTCTCCTTCCCCAGACAGTCACCCTGGCTCAGGGAACGGCCGGGCCTTCTCGGTGTCTGCTTGACATTGGCGTCTCGCTTCAATGATGACCAATCAGCAGCATCTTGACGCGTCGAGGTGGACACCTCTGAACTCTGCACCTGATGTGGCGAAGGCTTGTGCTGCCGTGCCGGCGTGCACCGGTCACCGTCCGGGAAGTAGGCGCTCTTCGCCATGGAGTTGATGATGGCCTCCTGGTACAGTCCCTGCCGGAAATTGACGACCTGCTCCTCGAGCCGGACGACCTCCTCCTCCAGGACCGCCACTTCGGCCAGGAGCTCCAGGGTCTGGGTTGGCACAATTCAGAACAAGCGGCGGCGATCAGAATGAAATTGAAATCATTTCCAGACTGACAATGGAATGTGAACTGACTGAATTGCAAGCGAGCAGAGCATACCTGAGACGGCAGGTAAGGGGGCAGGCGAGGCAGAGCGCCGAGCGGCCTCGTGAACGCGCGCTCCAGAGCTCGGTGGACGTTCTCCTCGTGCCGCAGCTTCTTCCTCAGCTTGTCCACCTGCAAACCCAAATGAAAAGAAACTGCTGAATTTATTTCCTCAGCAAAAAAAACACTCACAAGAGAGAATGATAAAATGGCCAAAAATGGGGGGTGCTGTACATCTTGCTGCAGCGCAATTTTCCTGTCCCTCCGCGACTGGCTCCTGTTCCTGATGACGCCCTGCGCCGTCACATTGGCGGCTGACGCCTTCATCGCCACCGGCGCCGTCTTTGAGCTTGGCGGCCTCCTCTGTTCCTTCTCCATCCTCTGGAACAAAGACAGGGAACAGAAGGAAATTTGAGAGCTGGAGTTATCAGATGCCGGTAGCGATCATAGATGGAGTACCAAATTCGAGCTGCTCTCTACGGCGACGGATCCGACCGAGCCCATTTCAAAAGGTTGCCAGAACAAAGCCCGCAAAATTTAGCCGAGAAAAAGCATTGAAGAAGAACAGAGCGCGGAGCGCACAAGCGGGAGTACTGCAAGAGCTAAACAATCCTTGCTCGCTCGCAGGAAACGTTGGAACTGCAGCTATCGCTTCCTGCTACCACTAAACAAACCGTGGAGTGCAGAGCTCACATCTCGGAGACACCAAAAGCGCAGGAGAAAAGACGCGAGCTCAAAGAATTCGAGGACGCATGGCCCATCACCACCACGGGGGCTTGAAACTTGAAAGCCGCCAGCTTTCCGATCCGAGGAAAAGCACGCAGAGAGAGCGCCGGGAAACCAAAAATACCGTCTCGGCGACCGCCCCCGAGACGCGGGGGCAGGGAATATCATCATCGCCAGGGCGCCCAGCTCAACGAAAGGCGCGGCGAGCTTTTCCGACGCCGGAGCCCAAGAAAAAAGAGAGAGGGGGAGACGATGGCAGTGGCGCAAACATAAGGCTTACTCACTTTCTCGTTCCTCGGGGCGGCCCTGGCGCCGCCGCGCGCAGCCGCCGGCGGCGGCCTCCGAGCCCTCCCGCTCATCGCCTCCAGCGGCGTGTGCATCCGCCGCCCACCTCGACGCCGCAGCGCGGAATGCAGAGGAAGAAAGCAGCGCGCTCCCCTGGATGCTGGAGCTCGGAGGGCGGTTTCTGGCGCGGCGCCTGGAGCCGGACGGCCACCGGACAGAATTCGGCAGGCGCGCGGATTGGGATTCAGAGGCTTGGGAAGCGTGCTCTGCGGCGAGAGGTTGCGGTGGCGATGGCGACGGTAGATGGCTGGCTGTGGCTGGCGTCGTCTCCTCTGGGCGTGGCGGCGACGCCCTTTTGATCTGGACTCTCTAGAGTCTCGGACCGGATCGAGCCGCTCGGCATGTACGTGTGCGTGCGTGCGGGTGCCGGGTGCGGGTCCTCTCCGCTCACTGTTTTTTTTTTTTACCAATTTTTTTTTACCGTGCCGACTTGCCCCCCCGGCGCGGGGCCGCGAGGGTGAGGCGATCACACGGCGGGGTGGGGCGGCGGGTCGGCGCGGGGCACGCCGCGTGCGGCTGCGGTTGCGGTCTGCCCCGCGTGGTGGAGCCGCGGAGCCAGCGCCTTGCTCCTGTGGTGGCGGTGGGGTGGCGTGGCGCGGCGGCGAGGGGCGGACGGACGGGTCAGCGCTGCGTGCATGGGGGCCGCCCGCGCGGCTAATCATGAGCGCAGCGTGGGGGTCGTCGCAGCCGGCTCCCACCACCTTCCCTCTCCTGGGATGGATCATCAAGCCCGGCCTGCCTGCCGCCCTCTGCCCGGCCTCACTTCGCGGGTGTTTTTCACCTTTCGTGTTCCTTCGGTGGAGTGGCAGCTCTTCGATTTGACTGTTGGCACGCTGTAAAATGACCTGAGCGCTTTTCCACTCCCTTCCCTGCACGATCTCGGAAAAGCTGACGTAGAGAGGCCAGTCACTCGTGCATTTGGTCCACTTCCACTGTCCGGTGGTTTTCATTAGCAGATAGTATCATACCTTAGTGAGAAGCAATGTAAAATTTTTATTAATATAGCAGTAAATCTATTATCTTAATAAAACAGAAGCAAAACAAGTCAATAGATTCACCGAGAGGGCCAAAAAATCTATTATCTTAATACAAAGCAGAAGCAAAAGAAGTCACACAAAAAATTCTCACGTTAATCTAAAAAAGAGAAGAATATAAGCCGTCGAATTTTATAAAGATCTAACGGTGTAGGCTAATCCAGAGAGTCCATGCAAAATACAATTAGTAATAGCTAATTTTAGAATTAAAAAATAAGGAAATTAGAATTAGCCGCAGTTGATTGTCAAATACAACTATTAAATTGTTAAATTCAGATTTTTCAGTTAATTTTGGAATTAAAAAATAAAAAAATTAAAATTAGCCGCAGTTGATTACGAGTCCGTGTCAAATACAACTATTAAATTGTTAAATTCAGATTTTTTTAAAATGAAAAATATCTATTAATTTCTAACGAATTGGCAAGCAAAACAACTACAAACTGCAAAAGCTAGGTGATAAATTTCTAAACAAGGATGGATATTTTTCATTCCATCACGTGTTCCATCCAGTCGTCTTCTTCATTGTATTGTCCATCTCGCAGCCTTTCTTCCCCTCTCCGTGTGCCTCCGCTAGATGCTGCTGCAAAGTCGCATGTCCGTGTTTATGAGGACATGAGGTCTAGAGCGTGTGCATCTATATGTCCGCACGTGTGCATCTATATGTCCGCATGCGATAGGTAGTATTTGCTAAGCAACGCAGTGCAAGCGCGGCCAAGAGCACACAAGCTAGCTAACATGTAGCCCCTGACCCTATAAGAACTACAAGTTCATACGTGATGAAAGCCCCTGAGTAGTAGCAACTTAAAATGGTCAAATAATTTTACTTCGACAGCTCGACTGGAAACCTACTCATCCATTCATGACAGCCATTGCCAGCATTAGTTTGTGTGGCTGCGGCAAGTTGGATTATAGCCAAAGTAGCACGAGCGTTAGGCAGGCAAGTAAGCACATCCAAACTGAAGGCGTGAGGCCATCAACATTCGAACAACAAGGTCTAAGCATAATGGCTTCTTTTAACAACTATGGCTTCTTTTCGCCATCAATTTTCAAAATCTAGCATGCAGGGTAAAAGAGAAGAGCAAATCATGGAAAAGGCATGGTGAGCTTGCATTGTGAATGTGAGCTAGCTTCATTCAATATTGATTACTAGAGCATGCACGCTGCCCCTTTGCATGTATCGACGATGGTGAGAAAACCATGTGGCTATAAGGACACATGAGAGGCAGAACACTTGGAACAAATCCGATTAGCTTTAGCGAGAAACATGGTGGTCGTCAAATGATGAGGGCAAACATGGCCTTATACGATTCCAATCAAGACAATTGTGAGAAAGAGAGAGAGAAATCTGATCTAATAGTATGTTTCACTGCTGTTTGAATTTCATTTATTTTGCGCTAATACTAATTAGATTTGAGCATTTTGCGGTCCAGAACGGGCCTAAACAATCCTGGTAGGATGAAAATTCGTGCTCACGCCCGTCCCATATATAGGAAGCAACATGCATATTTTTCCGGTCAAACTGGGAACGGGTTTCCCATTTACTTTTAGTGCAAAACTAATTTAAAACAATAGTTTGGCCCAAACAAATTTTGAACTTCATTTTCTCTGTCCAAGCCCATCCCGCAAAAGGTCGTGGGCGGGCCAAAACTCAATGGGCTATGGCCGGGCTTAAAATGCACGGATCTAATACTAATAGAAATCTGGTACACATGGTAAAAAAGAAGAGCAACACATGTACGAGAAAATAAACCTAATAATATCTAATAATATGTTTCGTTCATATCTATGTTCTTCAGTTATTCCGTTGTAATAATGATACAAAAGAAAATAGAGAGAAAGATGACCTCGAGGGATAGGTCAACAAAGACATGTGGGCATGCATTCTTGGACGCATCCTTGCTGTAAACGAAAAATTAAAAAGTTTTAAGAATGGTATCAGATCATTGTAGATAAGTTTCTATAAATTATTTTCTATAAAGGCTTAAAAGACATTCAAGATGACCCAATACTCTATCTATAATTTAGCTATTGTATGTTACAACAAAATTTTCTCTTCACAAATAATACAATCATTGATTTTGATTTCTATGTAAGTTTAAAAAAATTGAAATTTTGAAGAGAGTAGCTCATAAAAAGGGATCTATTTACCATATTGATGGAAAAGTACAACATGCCTTAGAAAACGAAGCAAACAACCAACTAACGGATAAGAGTGGATGATGTTCAAAATGCTCTCCGCCCAAATATATCATTTTACCATATATCATGCCTTAGAAAATATATCATATTGATGGAAAAGTACAACATGCCTTAGAAAATGAAACAGACAACCAACTAACGAAGAAGAGCCCAAATATCAGTATATAAAAAAGTAGCTGTGGGGAGCGCCCGCGTCACGGGTCTACCGAATTACTTGCATTAGCCCTGGAATAATCTTAATACAAGTAATTCCGTACAAGGGGTGTCAAAAACCAACATCGGATAACTTTTATTGATAACTTATATCAATGTACAGCTTAAAGTCTGCACAAGTGTTTACAAGCGAGCCTCAAAACCTCCGCCTTATCAGAGAGTACAAAGCTACTAGTACTATGTAGAGCTTCAGCGTCGCGGTGGAGCACATCACCATTCTGAACCTTCGTCGTCCGCCCCGTCCTCGGTGAACTCCTCTGGTATCAAGTGGAAGCAAGGGTGAGCACTCCTGACAGGGGTACTCAGCAAGTCCCAAAGTAATTTAATAAGTTTTATAAGTTTGGTCCTGGAGGGGCATAACCTCCCTGCTAGTCCCGATTAGTGAGCAAAAGTATTTACCAACCTGCGGTAAGAGGAGTCCGCGGGTCACATTTAATTCTGTGATCTAATCGTTGGGGACTTTACCAATTGGAATCTTTCCGGAGTCTCGGCTATCCAGATAGATTTGTCGCTCTGCAGAGGTCGTACTTCTCTATCCCGCATTCGGTCAGCCCGTACCGTGTACTTAGGCGGTACTGCCCTACGAGATCCATTCCCACCAGCGTCTAACTCTAGACAGCCTCTCCCTAGCTCTGTCCGCGGAAGCTGTTGGGGCCTAAGTAGGAGTCGCACACGTCCACAGAAGGACCTTCCCAGGGAAAAAAAATTGATGCATCAAAGATATTTATCGTGGCATCCCGCCACCAATGTTCTACCGACCCTGTCACCTGCGACTCGTACCGGCCAGACCCAGCCCTCTGTCGGGGTCTGTCTCCAATAGTCCCATTGCCCATCCGTGGCCCCTTGGGACAGGTTACTAAGGCTGTCTAGCGGGGTGTGAACCAAGGCCTCACATAAATAAGCATTCCTGAAGGCTATGCTTTTTTGGCATGTGGGACTGTACTAGGCAATGGAAAGATTCTCCCGCGAACCGGTCCTTAGTGGCGACCCGAAGTGCTCTTAGGATAGAATCTCCTCCTTGGGATCATCCTTCCACTCCCCGGTCTAAAATAAACAGTGCAAATTAAGTGCCGGTTTTCAAGGTTAACCGTCATTGCATGCTTATACAATAAAGGTAATTTTTCATAACTATTATTGTTGGCGGAACTTGTCTTGTCCGGCGTCGGGGTCGTCCCCTGCTTCCTATTCGTAGTCCGGCTCTTCGGCGTTGTTTTCGGGGTCAGAGTCTGCGAGTTAATCACACAGATCAATACACCAATCAAGGGTTAAAAAGGTGGCTTTGCTATTTAAATGGATTTAAACCTAAGAGGAGTGATAATTTATTCTAGGGGTTGTGGGTGATGGTTTTGGGAAAGAAATGTATTTCTAGGCTTAGAAATTATTCTAGTATTTTTGGTGAATTTTTGGAAAGCTTTAAGGTTGAGAACTAAATTCTTGTGTGCACTAAGCCGGGTGTACCTAGCAAAAACCCAGGGAGAGAGACAGACGGGCCCGGGGGGACGCGGCCCCGCGCCTGTTACTGTGCATTGGTCCCGTGGACCACGGCCCCTGGACCGGAGGACCGCGGGGTCCTCGGTTCACGTGAACCGGGTGCGCGGAGGGAGGAGTGAGGGAGCTGGCGGCCGCTGGCCCGTGGGGCCATGGCTCACGTGGCAGCCACGCGGGCGCCACGCCAGCGCCAGTTGGGGGAGCGCAGCGGCGGAGGCAGAGGCCTCGCCGGAGCTCGGCGCGCTGGCCGTTGTAGACCACGGGAGGGGCTAGGAATCGGTGTGGGGGTAGAGGGCTTCACGGCGAGGCGGCGGGGCAGGTTCTGGCGCGGCAGCGGGGCTTGACGCGGCAGCTCGAGCTCGCCGGAGTTCGGACGGCGGCCGACGCAAAGGGGAGAAGAGGGGTAGGGGTGTTCTTTGGCCCCAGCGGCGGCTGGTATGCGGCCTGGGGGTAGTGTGGGGCATGCGGCGTGCTCGTGCACGGGGAGAACTAGGCCGAGGCGACCGGCGGCTCGCCGGGGCGCGGCGGCGCACACGGCGGCCGGCTGTGCTTGACCTTGCCGCGCGGAGAGCAGAGGGAGGGGGAGGGAAAACAGGCGGCATGGCAGTGCGGTTACTCACCGGAAGGCGGCGAGCGGAGGGCGGTCGTCGCTGCTTGGCCGGCGTGCGGCGGCGGCGGGGCTCGTGCTCAGCCGTGCGCCGGCGGATGTGGGTGTGTGTGTGGTGGGGATGAAGGGCCAGGAGGGGGCGCGGGGTCTATTTATATCCCGAGGAGGGTGCTCCGGGGCTCCTCCGGTGTCCTCCTGGCGAGACGCGTGGCAGAGAGGGTGCTCCTGGCGGCGCCGCGTGTCCCTCGCCGCCGCACTTGAGGTGCGGTGGAGGGCCGTGGAGGCGATACGCGTAGTGCTCATCCCTCAAAGCTCCATCTGGATCGGAGGAGGGGGATCGAGCGGCCGCGGCATCGGGGATGGGCGCGACGGCGAGGGGAAGAAGAAGGGGGGTGCACGATGACGTCAGCGCGATGTCACTGGGGATGTGGACTGCGCATGGGGGGAAGTTGGAGGGGGCGGAATGGACTTGGCGAGGGGGAGGCTAAGCTGGGCTGGGCCGGCGGGGAGGCGGGGAGGAGTTGGGCCGGCGGCTGATTTCGGCCCGAGGTGAAGTTTTCTTCTTTTCTTTTTCTATTTTCCCTTTTTTTCTATTTTGGATTTGAGATTGAATTTGAATTTCATTTCAAATCCAATTTGAGTTTTTGGCTAAAATTTGGGTTCTAGAATTATTCTAGGGTTAGAACAAACATATGCACATGGTTTGTCTCAGGAATAATCTAATGCATTGTCCTATTTAAACAATTCTAGTTTTAATCATTATAACTTTTCCTAAATTCTTTTTAAATGCTTTTTAAATTTTAGGGTGTTACAGCGCAAATTGTGCGGGCCATCTTACTAGTTTATCAGAACAGAGGAAAATATGCATCATCCCGGTTAGACATGTAATTCGGCTGTTAAAAACCGCATCATGGCAGGGCAGTGGTATTGTAGTGGAGTTGTTCCATATGATACTTTTTTGATCCACTGTCATAAGCAAATCATAATACAACAATTAAGTATATTGGGACAATTTTTTTCTAATATTGTTAGGATCATTAGGTGTCATTTAAGAGGAGATGAGGCACCTGTGTAGACACTGGGACTCTAAGAAACAATTGTCCGATACTATGTATTGATAAGAGATAAAAATCATACTTAAATTATATGCATGTTAGAATTTGAGAAATGCACATAATACAATAGATTGAGATTAGCTTTATTGTTTTAAGCGTGTGGTTAGTGGTGTAAATGCGACATCGTATGCAATGTATCAATTTCCCTAATTTTAAGATCCCATTTCTATTATGTTAAAAACAAATTTCATTATCAAGAAGGTAAGAAGTGACAAATTTATGGTGTATAATCCTCCACAACCGGAATTTTAAAAGTTATAGTTAAACATTATAGCATCCGTCACCAACATAGTTCGACCACTCTTTCTAGGCTTCTACCAGGTCATGGACATCTGATTTATGTATACTTAACCAACAAAAGATACAAGAGAAATCCAAACAAAATGATTTTAATATGAGATCTAATTCTCTTCATATGAACTTTATTTTATGTACATAAAACACATGAACACTAAAAATCAAATTGGCAATCGGTTATGAACCATTGTCGATAAACATCTTAAAATCATACTCTCGCATGTTTTTTGCCACCTGCTCCAGGACACCAATCAACAGCTGACGCCCAAACACATCCTACATATTACGATACCTGATCTGATCAACTCCTCGCAGCACAATATTAAGCATAATGAAGAAGGGAATACCAAGTTATCTTTGGTTAGAATAGCGATCTCCTTAACCAGCCACGTGAAGATGTTTACATTCACAGATATTTTCCCGACACGTCTTGTGTGGATTATCATATTTAAAGCAACACAAATGAGTATCTACAGATTTAACAAAAAAAATTCTATTTTTGTCCTAAGTCTAAAAGGTTGTGTTCCTCCTATCAGACAAGGGTACAAATAGGGAAAGTATGTAATGCAAACCACCACGTAGGTGAAAACTTGGAAACTGCAATCGTGGACCGTCCAATCCGAGAGATGAGCAGTGCAAGGTGAAGCAACCAGTCCCATGGTATACTTTGCAGTTTAATGCCCACATGACTAAATTGTTTTTAATATTAGCCCCCTCCCAGATTCCAAATGTGATGCTGGCCCCATTAAACTTGACTCGCAAATTTACATCTGAGCCATAGTCGCTTGCACTACATGTTGAGCTCGATTTCTGACTGGCTCCGGCCAACTGGTCCTCTTCTGGTACTCTCGGAACCTCCTCATCTTCTCCATTTGATTTGAAGTTACTTCCTAAGCGGAGGTCCTGCAGTAGGCTGCATCTCCTCCTCCAGTGACTGGTTCGGTGCTTCCTCATCTTCCATCAAGCTTCATGGCTGAAAACCGGCCAACATCTCCTTGCATCAGATTTCTAGGTACTTACAGCAGGTCTTCACTTGATTTTATCTAATACAAATCACAAATGTGGCATTTTGTTATTCTATTTCTACAAGATTTCACCTAATTTTAGATCTAGGGATTCTGCTCTAATATTAAATGTTTTGATGATTCTCCTCCATAAGGGACATAACTTCCTTCTCACCTTCTACAATCTAGTTTTCTTCAAACGAAGAAGGAAATAGTAATTTATCTTTATTTCTTCTTAACCAACCACGTACCAATCATGACGAAGAAGAGAATATAAATTTATCTTTAATTCTCCTTAACCAATCCACATGAAGATGTTTACATTCACTGATATTTTCCTGACTTATCTTGTGTGAATAGCCAAATTTAAAGCAGCACAAATGAGTATCAGGAAAGGGTACAATTGACACCATATCAATTAACCTTCTTGATTAGTTTTGAAGACTCTCATCTAGACATATTTCGAATATAATGTTCTAGTTATTATGAGCCATACTGGCTACACTAAAAATTTGTTCATTATAGATTCATCTGGGAATTTTTCTGCAAGGGACACTAACCCACACCCAGAATTCTTCCAGAAATCAATTCTTTGATCAGTTGTGCATGCTTTCAAGTCCCTATTTTAACTTTTAGCAAGCCATTCCACACTCCTAGTTTGTTTCTTTTCATGTATGCTAAAGGTTCAAAATTGGTTTGTGATCAAAGAGAAATGTTGTCGTTTGATCAAGATAATTTAGCCTACATACAGAAGCACAATGAGGTTGTTTATAGATCAATGCATTTGAAAATTTAACCCATTAGTCAAGAATGCTCAACCACCGTCGTTCTTATAACTCATGCAAAACTCTAATCATCAATGGTTTCGACACGTGGCACAAAAAGAAGAGAAGAAACCTTTAAATGGGTTAAATCTTTGATTAAATGGACACGGCTAGGCGACGTGTAGCGTTTACACGCATATTAAACGGACTAAATGGCCGTGTTGGTGAAAACACTGGTTTTGATATGCAGCAGAAAAAATGAGTAGAAAAAAAACCTTCCATCCCTTAGTTGGCACTTGACCGTAGTGTCGTGTGCTTTATCAACCACCTATTTTCATTAGGTTTAGACGTTCAGTGAACAAAAGCCCTGTAGGGTGACAATGCAAAGGTACCTAAAGGCTCCGGAAATTATTTGGAGATTGGAAACATCTGCGTCCGTTAGAGAGAGTTTGGCCTACCATCCATGGACACCATCAGGCTCCTGATCGATCGCTGCATGTGAAATAAAGACGCGTTTGTCGCCGGCCAACGGCCGCATGAACAGCGCCGCGGGGCGCTCAAAAGTTAATTTCTCACGTGGCCGCGAGCCTGGCCGTGCAGCGGCGGCCGGTTGAGCTCGCGCCGGCCACCACAATGCAGGGCCTTTACGAAAGGCGGCCGTGGCGAAGTGTGCACCACGTCTCCTCCGTCTCCATTTCTACAAGCCTACAACCAAGCAGATAGGAACAAGGTGGCAGGTGAAAAGCGTCGGATTTTGCATTTGCAGAGGGCGAAATTTTGGTCAGGATCGGACGAGATTATCTGCTGGATAAAATCTCAACAGGAAAAGAAGGTGAGGAGAATGATTCCTGTCTAGATTCACGATAAGGATCAAGATAAGCAGCCGTACGTTTGAAATCGGTGCTTCATGTGCTAATATTTCTGGTTACTGATTTTTTTTCCAGATGTTTGATTGGTTTGTTAATTGATAATTAGTACTGTTTTGATTCAGAGAAGATAAGCTTCATGGGGGTCACATGACGGTCGCGGAGGTAGCAAGTAAACCCCCGTTTTTCTGCCGACAAATTTTCGTTACGCGCTGACAGTGTCCATGTGACAGGGTCCACATGGACAGTGGCACATATCTTACTAGCCTGTCCAAGGCTTCATGCAATACTGAACAACGGTGTCGTATTTCGGTATTTGGAAGCTTGCATGACCAATGTAGCGCACTGTTTTCACACTTCGTCATTTGAGGATCAGTTGAGGTCAAGGGTACTATAGGGGGCAACCCCTCCCGTTTTATATAAAAAAAAATAGTTTATTTTCTTCCATTCCTACGGTAGCTGAAATAATATTAGGTGTACAATAGTATATTGGTGAACGTATACACAACTTTGTAGCCGTTAGGTTTAAACGAGATTCATGGCACTGAAGTCTGAGCCCTATCCTTCTGCTCTGTCAAGAGGCAGAGGATCCATGTCCTACGGCAGTCTGATTAAAATACATCTCAACTGCCGATTAAACTGGTGCACCTGCTCGTCTTCTTCTGAAACCACCACAGATGCTGCTCGTTTAAGCAGATTCAAACCAGTAGCCGTCCATATGCTTTGCAGCTGAAAGGTCGGCTGGCTGGCTTGACAGTGCATCAGAGAGTTTCAGAATCCAGGAAGCCGACAATAATCCTTCTCCTAACCCCTGGAATCCAAAGCTGAAACCTCCTTTCAGCTCATGGCTAGTGGCAGTGCCAATGCTGGACCAGCAGCAGCTACTCAACTAGAGAAAGGCACTAACATGAACGCGTCAAAGTATTTTACTGCTTGTTCAGAAAGTGCAGGAAAAAAGCACCGGACGTAGGTGCTAAGAATGCTGCTTTGTCGTGCCTAATGACATTTGCAAACGTGTGGGTCTCTGCTGATTGGACAGTAGGGCGTGTTTTTTCTTCAAATTGTTCAACCGTTCTCATGTGACCTCCGCTTTGCTGCACCCAATGGGCACATAATGCTTGTGTTATGCTACTGCTGAATCGTCAGTGATCTGGAAGTAACTGCCGTGCATTTGAACAAAAGCTGTCAATTACTACAAACTATTGTGTTAGCTCAGAGAAAAAAAAGGATATAATAATCATCACTCCCGGTTGTGATACCGTGGCTAAATCATGAACGGGAACCTTTACAAGAAAAGCTTTCCTTCAAAGAAAAGAAAAGAAAAGCTTGTGTGTGTTTTTTCTTTCTACTACTGTGAAACTCAAAATTGCAGCTGTAGCTAGTGACTTCATTTGGGGGGAACAGAGTGACTGTTTTGTAAAGGATAGGATGTCTCATGCTCATCGAATCGAATTATTGATGGCCTGTTTTAGGCCTGTTTACAGATCACAAAATTGTGTGGTCTGCTAGGTGTCTTCATCTGGAAACTGAGACTGTTCATGGAAAATGAGGTGACAATGGTAGAGACTGATGCCTCACTGCTAGGATTTATTGAGCAAGTATGGATGCATTTTGTTGTCTTCCTTTGCAGATAGTACAAATGGATCCCATTCGTGCCTGTAGTTTTCCGTTTCCGCCTGGAGGAAAAAGACATAGTACTGGACATCGAAAAAACCAAATCGCAGCGATGACTCTTGAATTGTGTTGTGTTCCTAACGTTTTCTTTAGACGCTGGCAAATTCAGAATTCAGCCTCTGTCTCAACGGCTGTTTCGAGGAAAGCTGCTTTAGCACAGCAGCAACCTGAACAAATGGACCGGACCAAAACTACACTGACCAGTAAAATCAACCATTGTTCCACTATGATCCATCCGGAGCGTCAATTTTTCGTCGACCCATCAATTGTTCATCTTGCAGCTCGGCTCAGCCGATCCGGTCCTAGCAATAGCATAAAACAGTGAAAGGAAGGGGCTGATAGCATATTAGCAATGCCAATGCAGCAAACACATCAGAGCTGCCCCTACTCGGCACTCACAGCTCGCCCAACACATGCCGAAATAACCGAGCCCTCCACGTTAGATAAGCCTAGCATAAAGTTAGTTAGCATTGCATCTTTCCATTTTGCTTTGCATGCGCACGAGCACCGGTCTGTGGTTGCCGTGCGCGTAGGAGGTCGTTGCCGTGAGACTCGCTCGCGCCACGACCTGGGCGATGGTGCTGCACGAACTCCGCGGACGTGGGGATGGACGCGTCATGCGCGCGGTGTGCGGACGGCCACCTGAGCTCATTCTCTTGTACTGCATAATAAAAGGAATAGAGATAACAGAAAACGCTGCAGCTTCTGGGCAGCACAAAACTCGTGTCCTCTTCGTGTTCCAAGTGATCGCGTGTGTGTTCGAGTTTGATCGCCGGCGTTCCGAGCTCCACGGTGCAAGTCACTGGTGCTCACCGGCGTTCCCGTTCCTAACAAGTGGCATCAGAGCCAGGGCGTGACGGAAAGGCGTCGCCATGGTGTCGCCGCCGCCACGCAGGAGCCGCGGCCGTTCGCCGGCGGAAAAGCTCAAGGAAACTGCAGATCCCTCCGGCAAGGTCGCCGGCGGCTCGGGTGAAAAGTCACCCCCCAAGCGGGGGTCGCCCCAAAGGAGGAAGTCCAAGAGTCCACAGCCGGTACGACGTCCGAGGAGCAGTCGCTCTCGCCATCCACGGGAGGTCATCGTCGAGCGTGTCGTCCGGGAGTCGAGCAGCTCCGGCAACTGGCCGCAGCTGACCAAGACAAACTACAATGAGTGGTCGCTGTTGATGAAGCTGAAGCTCCAAGCCCGCAACCTGTGGGACGTCATCGAGTTCGGTGACGGCGACTACCACGACGACCGCACCGCGCTCGACGCCATCTGCAGCGCGGTGCCCCCGGAGATGATCACAACCCTCGCCGTGAAGGAGTCGGCGTCTGACGCGTGGGAAGCCATCAAGACGCTGCGCATCGGTGACGAGCGACGGCGGATGGTGACGGCGCAGACCCTCCGTGCTGAGTACGAGACGATCAAGCTCCGCGACGGAGAGGCGATCGAGGACTTCGCGCTCCGGTTCTCGGGGATCGTCCAGCGATTGGCGATCCTTGGAGATCCGGAGCCGGATCAGAAGGCCCTCAAGAAGTACATGCGAGTCGTCCGTCCAAGGTACAAACAAATCATCGTATCCATGGAAGCTTTTGTTGACATGTCCAAGCTGTCGATCGAGGAGGTCACCGGCACCCTGAAATCTTCCGACGATGCTGAGGAAGAAGCGGCCCCGCCGTCCAGCGTGGCCACGGGAAAACTTCTCCTCACCAAGGAGGAGTGGCTGGAGAAGTACAAGCAGGAGGAATCAACGCGCGGTGGATCCAGCTCCGGCTCCGGCGGACGAGGCAAGCGCCGCGGAAAGCCTCGCGGCCGTGGCGGCCGGAACAACTCCGACGCTCGCTCCACCACGGGCCCTCGACGAGCCGGCCCGGACGATGAGTGCAAGCGCTGCGGCAAAACGGGCCATTGGGCTCAACATTGTCGCGGCAAGCTAAAGGTGGACGCACAGGCCCATGTGGCCCAAGACGACGAGCCCACGCTGATGTACGCCCATGCAATCATCGAGGATGGGCCGAGTCCGTTGACTCGCTCCTTCCCCATCCAGCCGCTACCCGCCGGCGCAGCCGTCGCCGACGATCTCCCACCACCAACACCGCCGCCGCAGCCGCGCCGCGTCGAGCTTGAGGAGCCCAAGGTATACGTCGTCCTCGACGGAGCTGGTGACCGGGACCTGAAGCACTGGGTCCTGGACACCGGAGCCACGAATCACATGACGGGATCTCGCGGCGCCTTCTCCGACTTGGACACCGGCGTCGTTGGCTCAGTTCGTTTCGGCGACGGCTCGGTGGTCGCCATTGAAGGCCGCGGAACGGTCCTCTTCGCCTGTAAGAATGGGGAACACCGCACCCTCGCCAACACCTATTTCATCCCGCGCCTCACCACCAACATAATCAGCGTCGGCCAGCTCGACGAGGTGGGGTTCCAGGTGCTCGTTGAAGACGGGGTGATGCGCATCCGCGACGAGGAGCGTCGCCTGCTGGCCAAGGTGAATCGCAATCCGAGCCGGCTCTACATCCTCAACGTCGACATCGCCCGGCCGGTCTGCTGGGCGGCACACGCAACAGAGGATGCGTGGCTCTGGCACGCCCGCTTTGGGCATGTGAACTTTGCGGCGCTGAGGAAGATGGGGCGAGAGGAGCTGGTGCAGGGCATGCCTCTGCTCAACCAGCCTGAGAAAATGTGCGAAGCCTGCCTGGCAGGGAAGCACAAACGCACGCCGTTCCCACCACGTGCGCTGGCACGGTCGACGGAGGTGCTCCAGCTGCTCCACGGTGATCTCTGTGGTCCAATCACGCCTCCAACCCCGAGCGGCAATCGGTACTTCTTATTGCTCGTTGATGATTACTCCAGATATATGTGGATTGCTCTGCTTCCTAGCAAAGACGCGGCGGCTACGGCGATCCAGCGCGTCCAGGCCGCGGCGGAACGCAAGACGGGCAAGAAAGTTCTCGCTCTTCGTACCGATCGGGGGGGAGAATTCCTGGCTGGCCACTTCGAGGAGTACTGCGCCACGCTCGGGATCCGGCGTGAACGCACGGCGCCGTATTCCCCCCAGCAGAACGGCGTTGTAGAACGCCGGAATCAGTCCGTGGTTGGCACAGCACGCTGCATACTCAAGGCAAAAGAGCTCCCTGGCGCGTTCTGGGGGGAGGCGGTGTCAACGGCAGTCTATCTGCTCAATCGCTCATCCTCCAAGAGCATCGGTGGCAAGACCCCGTTCGAGCTATGGACTGGGAGCCCGCCCAACGTCCACCACCTGAAGACATTCGGATGCATTGCACACATGAAGATCACCTCACCAGGACTGAAGAAACTCGACGATCGCAGCCGGCGCACCATCTTCGTCGGGTACGAACCCGGTTCCAAGGCATATCGCCTCTACGACCCAGCGACGCGCCGTGTCCACATCAGCAGGGACGTCGTCTTTGACGAAGGCGCTCTGTGGCAGTGGGGCGGCGAGACGGAGAACATGGCCGGGGACTTCATCATCGAAGAAACAACCACCGTGACGACGCCAGGCTCGACATCGACATCGCCTGCGCCGCCACCAGCTCCTGCTGCGCCCACCCACGACGGCGCGCCCGCGACACCGACGACTCCAGTGCAAGACACTGGACTCCAGACGGACTTCACCTCGCCACTCAGCGCAGGCGAGCTGGACTTGGACGTCGACCACGATGACGCGCCGCTTCGTCTCAGGAGGCTCGATGAAGTGCTGGGCTCTGCCACGCCGCCGGGCTTGGCACAACGAGAGATGGAGGAGCATCTTCTTCTCGCGAGCGACGCCGAACCGTCCACCTTCGCTGAGGCACAGCAGCATGAGTGCTGGCGCCTCGCCATGCTCGATGAGATGACGGCGATCGAGGCGAACGAGACTTGGGAGTTGGTTGATCTGCCGCCACGCACACGCCCAATTGGGCTCAAGTGGGTGTACAAGGCAAAGAAGGACGCGGCCGGGATCATCTCCAAGTACAAAGCGCGTCTGGTCGCAAAAGGCTATGTGCAACGTCAAGGCGTCGACTTTGATGAAGTATTTGCTCCGGTGGCGCGGCTGGAGTCCGTGAGGCTGTTGCTGGCGCACGCTGCAAACGAAGGATGGGCTGTGCATCACATGGATGTAAAGTCCGCCTTTCTCAACGGCGAGCTGCTGGAAGAAGTCTTCGTCGAGCAACCTCCTGGTTTCGTACTCAAGGGACATGAAGGCAAAGCTCTGCGCCTCGTCAAGGCGCTGTACGGGCTCCGTCAAGCACCTCGCGCCTGGTACGCCAAGTTGGACAGCTCTCTGCTGACACTTGGGTTCCAGCGCAGCAGCTCCGAGCATGCCGTCTACTACCGCGGTGCTGGCGCACGTCGCCTCGTCGTGGGAGTGTACGTCGACGACCTTGTGATCACCGGCGGGAATCAGGCCGACATCGACGAGTTCAAGGTCCAGATGAAGGGCACGTTCCAAATGAGTGACCTGGGGCTACTCCACTACTACCTCGGCCTGGAGGTGAACCAGACTAGTGACGGCATCACTCTCGGGCAGAGGGCGTACGCGGCGAAGATATTGGAGAACATCGGCCTGGCAGGGTGCAATCCCAGTTGCATCCCCATGGAGCCACGCCTCAAGCTGAGCAAGGCAAGCACGGCGCCCGGCGTCGACCCGACGGCATACAGGAGCATCGTCGGCTCGCTCCGGTACCTGGTGAACACAAGACCGGACCTGGCGTTCTCGGTTGGCTATGTGAGCCGTTTCATGGAGAAGCCCACTACCGAGCACCTGGCCGCCATGAAGAAGGTGCTGCGGTACATCGCCGGTACGCTGGACTATGGCTGCTACTACACCAGGAAGAAGGAGGCCCAGCTCGTCGGGTTCAGTGACAGTGATCACGCCGGCGACGTCGACACGCGCAAGAGCACATCAGGGACTCTGTTCTTCCTCGGCGACAATGTGATCACCTGGCAGAGCCAGAAACAGAAGGTGGTCGCCCTCAGTTCATGTGAAGCTGAGTACATCGCAGGCACAACAGCTGCCTGCCAGGGCATTTGGCTCACGCGTCTCCTGTCAGAACTGAAAGGCAAGAAGGAGGGCGCGATCAGGATCTTCATCGACAACCAGTCCGCCATCGAGCTTAGTAAGAACCCTGTCTTTCACGAGCGCAGTAAGCACATAGACACAAGATATCACTTTATTCGTGAGTGTGTCGAGGAAGGCAGGGTGAACGTCGCCTCCATTGGCACCACTGAGCAGCTGGCGGACATACTGACGAAGGCACTTGCGCGGGAACGCTTCTGTGAACTGCGCGACAAGCTAGGCCTCGTCAAGATCAAGTAGAAAATGCAAGGCTTAGGAGGAGATTTGTTAGATAAGCCTAGCATAAAGTTAGTTAGCATTGCATCTTTCCATTTTGCTTTGCATGCGCACGAGCACCGGTCTGTGGTTGCCGTGCGCGTAGGAGGTCGTTGCCGTGAGACTCGCTCGCGCCACGACCTGGGCGATGGTGCTGCACGAACTCCGCGGACGTGGGGATGGACGCGTCATGCGCGCGGTGTGCGGACGGCCACCTGAGCTCATTCTCTTGTACTGCATAATAAAAGGAATAGAGATAACAGAAAACGCTGCAGCTTCTGGGCAGCACAAAACTCGTGTCCTCTTCGTGTTCCAAGTGATCGCGTGTGTGTTCGAGTTTGATCGCCGGCGTTCCGAGCTCCACGGTGCAAGTCACTGGTGCTCACCGGCGTTCCCGTTCCTAACACTCCAAAGATTGTTCACGGCCCACCAAACGCCTTTTCACCTGTACCGACTTGCTTCTGGCAGCAGAAGAAAGTTGCATGCATCTGGGCATCTGGCACAGGAGGCTCGCAGAAGGTGAGCCAATGGCCGCCACAGCCCACAGAGCAGATGCTGATCAGTGCAAGCGCTGAAGAAACGGAAGTGGCCAGTCAGTCAGTCATGTGCCGAAAAAAAGTTGTCAGCTCGCAGCGTTGCCTTTGCCAGCATGCCTCTGCCTTGCTGACACCGTCGAGTGGCAGCTGAAATCTCGCACCTAAAAAGCTTACATTGTCTCCTACTCTATCAACCTCTGAGGCTCTGATGCAGTGTTGCTCACCGTGTACTATTTCGCTGTGTTTAGCATGGCCATAGCCCTCAAGAAACCAGGACGGCAATGATACAAGGATCTAAAAGGTGGCTTGCTCTCTGGATTCATCCGTTTGTCTTGGTTGATTGTCAGCCATCAGCGTGCTGGTGCAGTCCAGTTTGTTGCTTAAAATGTTAGTGAAATCAAGGGGGTGACCTTATAAGTGCAGACTGTAAGGATGATTTGGTGGCGAATGAGAAAAAGGTCACATAATCGTTGTACATATGCAGAGTGATTGATTATGAAAAGGCAAAACACCGAATAGTGATTCTCACCACGGATTTCCTGTAAGTTGGTTTGGACAAATAAAGTGGAGAAGGGAGAAGAGATGCGCCGTGCGCGTGACAAACAGCAAGGAGAAAACACGTCTTTCAGGCCCAAAACAAAAGTCTAATCAAACAGCAAGTAGGAGGAATCCACCAGCCCAAAAGCCCATTCAGGTTTGAATAAGCCTTCTTCACCTGGTGGACCTGACTGAGTGGCAGGCGGTCAATGGCGCCAAGAGCCCAAGAGGCAAGAGGACCAAAATAGGGTCTATTAAAACCTAAAAAAAATAAAACCTTTTTTTTATTTGCTAGCTGCCTCTTAATAAACAGTTAAACTGAAGGAACTTTTCACTCTGGCCCCTTCTGTTTTATATGCCTCTTTTCTCTTATGTTTGTCTCCAGCAAATTTGAAAGTAACTCCCTGTCGTTGTCCATTAGCAGCAAATTTGATATGAAGCTGTCAGAAATTAGAATCCATTTTTAATTTTTTGCTGGATAGCATAGCTAGCTAATCTTGAAAGTAAATAAAATAAAATCTGATTTTTTAGAACTGGCATGGGCTTATGTTGACCACTTGTCAATTATATCTGGTCACTTGGTCAGATTGGGTAGGGGCGTAGCGGCCAGGTACAGCAGGTGACCGTGACCTCGGCTGTTTAGTGTGTTGGGTATGGATTGTTTAGGCACTTAAACAGTGGCCCTAGGTGTGAAGATTCACCAGCTCTGCTGCTGAGCATTAGGTTGCATGGATAATTAGGAGAAGAAAAGACGAATTATTTTTTTTCATGCACTTGTATTCACACACACCACATTCACAACGGCATACATGTAGAGAAAATTGAGGCATTACCACTCATCATATCTCACACACACGTTACTACCATCTCGAGAAAAGGCACATATATTTGGTACTCCTATCATGAGATTTAATCCTAAGAAAATATGAGCAAATGTCCTAAGCCTGAGACTCGGGAACTTAAAATGAACAAGTTAACAAAAAAAACATGAGAAAAGTAAAATATAGCTATGCTAGGGCGAACTTACATTAGTCTTGTGTATTGTCCTGCTACATACTAATATTGTAGATTTGTAGGGAATTCTTGTTTGATTCTAAACTACCAAAATAGGTCACTTTATGCCAAAACAGCTACGAGATCAACACGCGAAGCTTATTGTCATCAAAAAGAAAAAAAAAAACACGCAAAGCTCGTGAACTCCTGCCGAGATAAGGAACAGTACAAGCACATGCACCATATCGCTTGCCCGCCGGCGCCACTAGCTCACTAGCCGCAAGCATGCGCTCTATAATGGAGGCCTTCACTTGGCCTGTTGTGCGCCCAATCAATCATGCCGGACTAGGTTGCCCGCAGCACACCTACGGAGGAATCCAGGGGCGGCGGGGCTCCTTTTGCCCCTGCCTTTTCGGCGGAGGCGTGGATCGGAGCTCGCCACGATCGCCGGACGGCGGCCAGCCACTTTCCACTGAATGTTGCGACGGCCGGCCGGGGCTACAGGACAATCAGAGACGACGACAATGGCGGCGTGTCAGAAACCCACAGAATATTCCGCGGAACACTGGGAACTTGCCAGGAATCTTGGTGATCTGGTGAATCCACATGCAGCGGGAAAGCGGCGGTGAGTGCGCAGTAGAGAGGGCCAGAGGGGATCTCTTTGCCCCGTTCTCTGGACTGCTGCATGAGGATCTTATCGAGAATCGGATCGATCAGATGATCGCCATGTGTGTGTCAGGCGAGGTACCTGCATTATTGTGCATGTTGCGGCTTGCCAGACTGATCGATCCACGAGCAGGCATGTGCGAGCATGGCGCAATGGCGGCATGGCGCGCTTGGTTCTTCGTTCCGAGGATTCGGTGACCTGATCAATTCTCTGCTTGATAAGTGCAGAGTAATCTCTCTCATGCAAATAACAGGATACAGTAGTGCAGACCAAATCAAATGCTTGTACAGCAAGACCAAGATACCTAAGCGTAGGTAGTTTTCGTTCACCGATTCATTCCCAAAAAGTTTTAAATAAATTTAAATTGGAAATTGTAATAGAGGCCTCAAATTGAAAGATCCGGCCACTGGCTGATATTTCTGAAAAAATCAGTCAAAGTTTATACATTTTTTCCCCACTGGCTATTTTTCTTCCCGAACACCCACAAGGTACGTTACTGGTGAGATTTTAAACCCTAGAAATGAATAGCAACTAGTAAGACAGAAATGAATTTTATTTAAACACACAATATATTTGTTGAGGGGCTTATGTAAAGTGCAGAGTGACCCGTTCATATGTTGGCAAACTGTAGAGTAGCCCTATGCAAATAATAGGACACTGCACACAAAACACAAATCAAAATAAGTAGTTAAGATATTAATTCATTAGTGTATTTTCCCCTCAATACCCATTGGTAAAGAATATACCAAAACCAAGATACCTATTAAAAGAAAAAGGTTCTTAAAAAAATTCCATTAACTTATGCTTTTTCCCTCAATACCCACTGGTAAAAAAAATATAGCTATAAAATTATAGTCAGAATTTCCTGTGAAATTTAAAACCCTATAAATGAGTGGCAACTAGCAACAGAAGTGAATTTTATTTAAAACACTATACGGCACAAACACTCACACACCTTTGGATGAGATGATCAGGTGCATAATAACAATAACGAAATCACCACAAAATGCTTTGTCGTCGATGAGCATGTCGTCTATTACTGCTGAATAATAAAATAGTAGTATTGGTGAGACACATAGGTATTAACCTAGATTTGATCCCCGAATGGGCTGGGGGTATAATCACCCCAGCTACCCAGCCAGAACAAAGTAAGGTTTGGTTTTCACAGAAGTGCACTCTCTTAATTATATCATGATTACATATGATAAATAAAGAAGTGATGTTGCCACGGCATCATCAGCAAAGAAATGTAAGCATATAAAGTTATCTCAGATACGTCCTCCACAACTGCCTGTTGTGCGCAGTCCTTCTAAACTAAACTTTGGTTCCTTTGCCTTTCTAAACTAAACTGTACAGGAGCATAATGGATCAACGGTTTCTTTATTGTCGACAGCCATGCATGCAGAATAATTTTAAGCAACGTCGAATCTGTGCGAACGGGGCACGCAAAGCTGCTGTCACATCCCTTTTCTTATTTTGTGATGTGCTGATTCCTGACTTTTACCAGCATTTCTTAAAACTGAAAGAACAGCGACAAAGAAAAATCACAACTTGAGCTTCATGGGCTTATCTCTTGTCAAATTCGGCAATGTTTCACTCAAGACAGAAGAGAGAATGTGAGGTAGGCGGGAGAGACAATGCCATATCTAGCTATTTCAGGTTCATTCTTCCAAGTTCCCCTCTTCTCAACAGCTCACTTTAATTTGCCGCACCACCATATAGTATAAAAACGTGCATGCGACATTATCCTTTTGATGATCTTGCCCTTCAACTTGTGAATAGTTTGTTAGAGTTCAGACAGTTTTTTCAGTTATCTCCTGCGAGGTGGTTAGCCCAAGAATACATGTGATGACTGATGAGTCTCTCTGGTGATGACACAAAGGGGCTGCAGAACTTTATTTATGAGAATTATGGTTACAAAATAACAGTACACAAAAGTTCACCATGCACAGTGAACTGAACATATTGTACACAGAGCAAGAAGGAAAAACAGAATGAAAAAGAGAAATAAACAGAATGGTAGCACTAGCAAGTACCAAATTACAAACGAGTACAGTACTAGCGCACCCAGCTCCATATATTGAACCCTTAGATAAGAAAGAAACACGGATATAGGAGCACGGTGCGCTAGTTGTTGACCTTCCCTCGGTTGCCGATGCCGGGGCTGTTCCCGGGAGCCGTCGGCCGGGAGTCCGTCGTCGTCATTGGCATCCCTTCTCCGGCCTGCTCCGCGCTCGTTGCAGCGACCATTTCTTGCTTCGACTCGACGACGCTTCCATCGCCTTCGATGACGACGACGACGCCACCCTTGCATGCTCCTTCCTTACCGTCACACGTCGTCGTCGCCATCAGCCGCCTTGCATCAGCCTGGCTTGAGATGACAAGAAAGATCATAATGCAAGCGAACACAACCTTGGAACCAGCCATCCTATATGCAACAAAACTAGGTTTTCACGTTAGCTCCGAGGAGTATGGATCGGAGCTAACGAGAGCTGTGTGTCTAGCACTACACGCTTCTGAAGTCTCTTGGGCGCGATTTGGGAAGGGTGTCTGCGACAATATATATAGGGGCCGAGCCACTGCAAAGATGCGGTTTGTTATATGCGTGAGCCGGTTAGTGTACGTTAAGGCTCAAAGGTTTGAAGGAAAGAACAATGGTTGAAGAACGATCAAATCCCCCTTTTTTCACATGCTCCTGATGCAGTCAGATGCGTTCTAGTTCTGTTCATCAGCGCGCCACGCGTTATGTTATTCGTAAATCTGTGTCAGCAGATGACAAAGTATATACCAAATGAGTCATTATGTTTTTGTACATCTAAAACTTTTACTGTATGGTCGAATTTTTCACTGTTTCTTATAGATCAAATTTCTCACTTGGAACACCTTGTGATTCAGCCCCGGCTGCATCTTGGCAAGGTTTTCAGTGTACACAGGGAAGAAAAATCAAGTAGGTCCAATTTAAGGGTCATGGAGGGAGATGATCCTTGAAACAGGTCCAGCTGTCCAAATTTGGGTTGATCTTTGGCAACAAAAAACAGTGTAGAGTTGTCGTGAAGTGATCACTTAAAATAACTTCTCTTCTCTATTAATTAATACAAATCCGGCGCTGGCCGGTTTTACGTTCAAAAAAATCACTTAAAATAACTAACCAATTACCCAATTTTCACCAACTGACAAGTGCTTGTAGTATATCACATTAGTTACTAGCTACTGGTAATTTTCTATGGCATATCAGACGTACAAATGCAATGACAGAAAATACTCGTTTAAATTGTTATACCTTTCGAGTGACGCTAATTCGTTGCTTTGGTTCTTTAAAATGGGACACATCGTACGGGTAATCGAGGAATCCATATATTGGACGATTGGGCCAGAGGAGGAAGCTTTTGATGTTGTGTCGTTTCACTCGCATTGTATATGCTCCACCACCAAAATAACCAGCTTTTGACTGGCCAAGGAAATCAGTCCTACATGTCCAAGAGATCATCTTAATCATTGCGCAAATCTACCGAGAAATCGCTGTCGACAACGATCTTCAGGAACCATGGGCCGTGAATGCACGGGACCTCCTACAAGCTCTTGCTTGATGTCTGTATATATTTTTTTTGCTACCATCCAACGAAAGGGCTAAGATTCCTCGTCCAATTGCCTTTGTCTCCTGAGTATTAAAATGTTCATATATGCTTATGGAAAGTACTATTGTATTTTCCTAAATCAGCAAGTACACCTGCGATCTGTGGTGAGGAGAGGTCATTTGCTGCGTCTGGTAGGTGATAGATTGGGGCATGCCATTTTTTTCATTGCAAGAAAAGTCTAGCACAGATGTTCGGTTGGCCTCACTAAGGAATGTTGTGCGTGGCATTAGTAATGAAACAAGAGAATTGGTGTCAACTTTAGTTGTCTAATTTGGGATACTCTTTTGTAGTCTTATAAAACTAACCTTAGTTTGAAACCAATAGATCATCCCTAGTATATGTTCAAATTTTAAAATGATGGTATCATACAGATCCTCTCAATATAAATAGCACTGGAATTATGGAGTTAAATTTAATTTATCTATAATCAACAAGCACACCTACCTGTTCTGAGGAGTGCGTCTTTTTTTTCGAGTTCTGAGTCAAGGAAATTTTGTTTGCTGATAGATCATAGATGCCCTTTCTCATCACAAGAAAAGCCTAGCATATAGGTTCATGGTTTGGCCTCACTAAGGACTGTCACACATAGCACTGGCCTGGTATCAGTGTTCTAAAAAACAGAGCACTGGAGTCAACTTTAGTTTGTCCAAATTGGGACAGTCTTTTTGTGTAGTGTTACCAAATTCAGCTTGGTTTAAAATAAGTTACTGATTAATCTATGAGAGGTCAATATAGCAACTTTAGTTTAAGTAAATTTTTAAACTGAGGCTGTCATAGAGAACCCTGAACATATATAACATTGGAATCAACTTTATTTTGTATAAGTTAATCCTTCTAACTTCCAAGAAAGAATTCTATCCAAACTGGAGTTCTTTTTTAACATAGTCTTATGAAATTAGCCTTAGTTTAGAATCTTCAAAAGTGATTGAAGAATTGATTAGAGGTCAGTAGACAAACCGCCGTATATGCAGGTTTTTCAAATGAGACTTCTTTCGTTCAGCAGAAAAGAAGTGATTGATTGCTTACGTGTCTGAAAAAATTGGAACCGAAGGAGTACCCATCCTTAGTGACATCTCAGATAAACAAATGAAAGAGGACTATTCGTTGTGTCTGTTCTTGTTCATTGTGTCTGTTCTTGTTCATCGGTATGACACTACTGTATCATCATCCAACAAATTTCCGATACAACACCAACGCCTAAAATAAGGGCAATCGTCACTTTTCATCTATGCACTAATGGCAAAGAACACTAACACAGCTCCTGGCCAGTTATCTCTGTCTCCCAAGTATTAAAATGCTTGTATACGTTTATAGAAAGGACAATTGCATTATCAAGATAAACAAGTACACCTAACTATCTGTGGTGAGGATAGGCAATTTCTTAGGTGATACTTGGAGATATGCCATTTCGTCACCTGCAACAAGTCTAGCACCGATGTTCTGTTGGCCTCACTATGGAATGTTATAGAATTGGTGTGTTTTTTTCTCCTTTCTGAAAAGAGAATTGGATTCAGCTTTATTTCTCTAAATTGGGGAAATCCTTTTGTATTCTTATAGGAGTCAACTTTGTTTTAAAAAAATCAAATGTAGGGTAATTAATAAGAGATCAGAGCGAATGTGGTATGTGTAAACATCTAAAATGGGACTCTTATCAAACAGGTCCCCTGAATATATATAGAACTGGGATTAACTTTATTTTGTCCAAAAATCAATACTCCATATGTATTATCAGTAGAAATGAGGAGAGGGCATTTGCTGCAATATTTTTAGTTTTTTTTATTTGCTAAGTATATGTTTATGGAAATAACACTTGTATTTTCATCTGCTGCAAAGTATTTAGAGTTTACATTTGCTGCAAATTTGTTTTCCAACAGATGTCCTTTCTCATCAGAGAAAGGTCCTTATGTTCACGGTTTGCCTCACTAAGCAATGTCATACGTGGCATCAGATCTTCACTTGTTGAAACATAGCATTGGGCCACTGGGGACACTTACTGTTTATCTAAATAGGGACAGTCTGTTTTGTAAAGTCTTATGAACATCAACTGTCTTAAATTAACTGCTGATTGTTGATGAGGGGTTGATAGAGCTCTAGGATATGTAAACTCCTAAAATGGGACTCTATCATACAGATCCCCCTGAATATATGTATCATTGGAATCAACTTTAGTCTTTAGTCCCTGTAAATTGGCCCTTTCAAGAAATGATGTCGTCAAAACTGGGAGCATTATGAAATTCAACTTAGTATAGAATCTTTGAAAAGGGCTAGATGAACATATGAGAGGTCAGTAGAGAACTGCAGCATTTGTAAATTTTAAATGGAACTCCTTTAATGCCACTCCCCTGAATATAACAGAAAAGAAGTTCTGCATGGCTTACGGAGTCCGAAAAGACCCAGACTTTTAGCTGAAACTGGAGGAGCATCCATTCTTTTCTTTATGAGATTTTAGATAACCAAACCAATGAGCACCACTGGTTGTGTCTTCTCATATTTTTCAATATGCTTTTGCATATGTTCTCCCACACTTGATTGCTTCATCAGAGCTGAAAATTGGTTCTGCTGCCAGTAGTTTTACACGATTTTTCTTCTGATAATGACAACACTGAACAATTACCACGACTGATAACCTTAAAAAACCACGTTCAGAAATACTGTCATAGACATCCTTTGAACCAGAAAAACAGCTAATTAAGGTCTGCACACAATTGGAATAAGCAGCATATTTGCGAAATGTTCGTTGCGAAAGGCCTTGCCTGAGCAGCCGTTGGACTTGAGGAGTTGCTTCAACACAAAGTGCCAGACTTCCAGCAATTCGTGCCAGGCTTTCAAGAGTCCGATCGATGGAGATAGTGGGCGGCTGGGCCGATCCGAGACGTAGCTGATGCCTTTCCTGATAAAATTGGAGCCCAAGCGCCCAACAAGAAAATGAAAACGCTCCCACAAAAAGCCTCAGAAAAAGAATGAGAAACCGTTCAAAAAACAGAAAAATACGGGCGAAAAAGAAAGGGAGATGCTATAGTTGAACAGAATTACTCCTATGTTTATTATCTC
This sequence comes from Urochloa ruziziensis, assembly GCA_015476505.1. NCBI lineage: Eukaryota > Viridiplantae > Streptophyta > Magnoliopsida > Poales > Poaceae > Urochloa > Urochloa ruziziensis. The sequence continues at coordinate 45,821,956 of CM027124.1, forward strand.
GAAGATTCTCTAGCATCTCTGAAACTGAAAACTAGACAAAAAATAGTATACAGAGCCATTGACTTTCGGCCTTCGATACTGTCTGGGCTCTCTTTTTGAAAGGCCCTGTTTAGATGTTTCGCGAAATTTTTTTTTGAGCATGTTCCATCACATGCATGGCATATTAAATGTAGTCGAAAAAATAACCCATTATATGGATGGAGTGTACTTCGCGAGACGAATCTAATGAGCCTAGTTAGGTCGTGATTAGACAATAAATTGCTACAGTAAACATGTGCTAATGACGGATTAATTAGACTCATTAGGTTCGTCTTGCGATGTACTGACAGAATCTGTAATTAGTTTTGTAATTAGTCTATATTTAATACTTCAAATGTGTGCCCGACGTACTCGAAAAAGATTTCGCAAAACATCTAAACACGGCCAAAGAGAGGCTGGGCTCTCAACATTGGTTAACATGGTGCAACTAGGGGTGATAATGGGCCATGGCCCTTATGCACTCCTCACGATCCAACTCAACTTTAATTATTTGTAGGCAAAATTTGTATATAGTTTCGATCCGATCCGTTTACAGCACAATCCTTAAATTTGCTAGCATAAAAAGTTGAGCCCATTATCACCCCTCGCAACATGGGAAGCAGAAGAGGGTAGCAAAGGGCATCAAAATCCAATGCAAAGGCATCTTTCCATGTGAACCGGCCTAGTTGACAAATGTATGAACAGGTGAACATGGCAATTCTTTTCTTTTTTTGAAAGAAATGGCAATTCTTTTCTTCTTTCTTTTATTTGTTTCATTGTTTGTAATTCTAAGAGTATCTTTAGCAGCCCAAACCCAAGCGATTCCATTAACAGCTTGCAGCTGCTACAATCAACAAAGACTTGAATTTCAGGTGTAATCGTAGAATGGGTGTTTCAACAATTTCTGTGCGTCCAACCAAGTATAATTCATCTGTATGACACTATGACTATATTCATCATCCCCCAAATTTCCAATGCAATACAACACCAATGCCTCCTAACAGTGGCAATCCCCTTGGCAAAGAACAGAGACACAATTCTGAATCTGAATGTGAAACAGAGCAGTAAATAACTAGTAGTACAATTCATCTGTAGTGTAGCGCGGCAGCATCCATCGTCGACGAAGCTGCAGTTATTCTATCCGGTGGCCGAGCACACGCCACCGCCGGCGGCGAGGCGAGTCAGCGGTTGAGGAAGTCGCTGATGACCTTGTCCTGCTCGACGGCCTCGTCGCAGGATGGCTCGAGGAGGTGGAACGTGTGCCCCTTGCCTGGCGCCTGCCAGATCGCGGCCTCCCCTTGCCATCCGCTGGCCTTGAGCCGGTCGTAGTACGCGCGGCCGCGGTCGCGGAGCACGTCGCCCTCGCCGACGCAGACGAGCACGCGGCCGCACGCGAGGGACGCCAGCGAGGGGGCCCCGTCCACGAAGGGGTTGATGAGCGGGTCGTCCTCGCCGGTGGTGGCCGGGCACATGACGCGCCACAGGGACGCCAGGCTCTCGCGCGCCTCCGGGTTGAGGTCGTCGGAGGGCACCTTGTCAGTGCCGAGGAAGTAAGGGTGGATCATGACGAGGCCCCGGATCTGAGCGCCGTGGGGCAGACCTTCCGCGGCGGCGCGCATCGCCATGTGGTGCGCGATGTTGGAGCCCGCGCTCTCGCCGCCGAGGTAGAGGCGGGAGAAGTCGGCGTGCCCCGCGACCCAGGGGTCCTGCTTGTCGCCGGCGTCGGAATCGGAGAGGTGGGAGACGGCCCAGACGAGGGCCTCCCAGGAGTCGGCGTAGGCGGCGGGGACGGGGTGCTCGGGGGCGAGGCGGTACTCGACGGAGACGACGAGGACGTTGGCGAGCGCCGCGAAGCTGTTGAAGTAGGCGTGGAAGGTTGGGTTGAAGGCGGAGCCGAGGCAGAAGCCGCCGCCGTGGTAGTAGACGAGGATGGGGAGCTTGGCGCCGGCGGCGAGGGGAGGGAGGTAGAGGCGCGCGGAGACGTTGGGGGAGATGACGACGTCCCTGGAGGCGACGCCGGTGGCGGCGTCGGTGGAGGCGGCGACGAACTCGGAGCCGAAGTAGCGCTCCACGCGGTTCTTGTAGATGCGGATGCAGGGCATCGACTCGTACACGATCTCGTCGTCGGCCGAGGCCGGCGGGGGAGCGACGGGGACGGCGGCCATCGCGCGGCGGAGGGGAGATCTGGGCTAGGAGAGCAGGCAGCGGTGGTTGGCTTGGCTGGGCTGCGGTGGGCGGGGAGGGGTGGAGCGTGGAGGACCCCTGCAGCAAAGTACTCTCTTGATTGGGAAATGAGAAGTTGACGCTGAAATTGTAGGTGGGCTGTACAGGGATCAAGAAATTTGTAGTTGGTGATTGCAATTGTAGTATGCCCCTCACATGCTGATTTATCTTCTATATTGGTTTTTTTTTTTCCTTCTCTCAACCTTTTCTTCAAGCCAAAGGATCAAACGGGAGTAGATATTTCAGCAAGCAATCAAGCAAGGCAAACACGAAGCAGTCAACAGTCAACACCTCGTCTCGTCGAACTGGCCACAAACTGACAACGTGCACGACACTAACCAGCTGACAAAATTAGGTTCCACATTGAAAAATCCCATCGAAAACAAAAATGGATACGAAATCAGCTACATGACCATTTCCCCTTTGGCAACCGATAATTCATTCAGGCGCAAACGAAATTCATCATTATTCAGCTACATCAGCAAACACGACAGCATATCGTTCCGATTAGAAGTGTTCAATCAACGCCAGCGTCACACTGCCTGGCACACACTGAACTACACAAAGCACACACTTCTATTGGTTGCCGCCGGTGACGAACGCGACGAGGCGGTCCATGAGGATCACGGCCTTGGCGCTATCAGGCTCGCGGAGGTGGAACTCATGGTCGGCGGGCCTAGAATCCAACACCTCAGCGTCGGCCGCGTCCCACCCGCTCGCTAGCAGCGCATCGTAGTACGCCGCTCCCTCGGCCACCAGCGCGTCCTCGGCGAGGCACACGAGCACGCGCCCGCACCCGAGCCGCCTCAGGCTCGGCGCGCCCTCGGCCACCGGGTCCACGCGCGGGTCGCCGGACCCCGACGTCGCCCCGCCGCACGCGAACGCCCACAGCTCCGCCAGCTTGCGGCGCACCCAGTCTTTCCCCCGTGGCCGTGTCGCACGACGGCGACAGGAAGTACGGGTGCAGCAGCGCCATCCCCTCCACCCGCGCGCCGCCGAGGAGATCCGATGACCCGGCGCGGAGGGTGCAGGTTATGCGCCGACGTTCCCACCGGAGCTGAACCCGAGCACGAACACGCGCGCCGCGTCGCCGTGGTCGAGGAGCCACGGGTCCGGTGCGGCGGCGGCGGAGGATGTCGATGTCGCCGTCGCCCACAGGAGCGCGGCCCAGGCGTCGTCGTAGCATGCCGGGACGGGGTGCTCGGGCGCGAGGCGGTACTCGACGGACACGGCGAGGGCGCCGGCACGCGCGGCGAGGCGGTTGAGGAAGGCGTGCTCGGGGGCGTCGGCTGCCGTGCCGACCACGAGGCCGCCGCCGTGGAAGTAGAGCACGATCGGGAGACGCCGTTGTCCGTCCTCATCCTCGCCGGCGCCGGCGCAGGAGATGGGGCGCACGGAGAGGTCGGGGAGGTAGAGGCGCGCCCAGAGGCCGGTGGCGGCGTCGATGGTGACGTCCTTGGAGGCGACGCCGGTGGCGGCGTCGACGGAGGGCGGGACCGGGTGGACGGGGATCAGGCGCTCCACGCGGCCGCTCTTGTACTGCCGGATCACCGGGACGAACTCGAACGCGACCTCGGCGTCGGGATCCATGGCGAGTGCGGTGATGGGGATTGCGGCGAGGTGGTTATCGGGGTTCGTGGCGGCAAATTGACGCACCGTGGCGGGGTATTCGAAGATTGCCAGGCGTGTGTTGTAAGACTGGCGATCCAGGAGTGAAGAGCCTGAGCAGGTGTTGACTCACTGGAGTGTTGTATACAAGAGATCTAGGTGTTGAGCAACATGTGAAGTCCCCGAGAAGACGATGATAATCTTGTTTTTGCTCCTCTCGAGAAGATACTGATCCGTGCTGACTGGCAAGTTCAATATTGGGCCGTGGCTTCGACATTTGGGGAATTTTGGGCTGGTGGTGGACTGGCGCGGTTGACTGGTAGGAATTTTGGGCTGCAATCTAACTTGGGCTTATGATGTGTGGTTGGAGTGATGGATTCTTCATTCCACGGCCTAAATTACAATTGAGGCCTAGATTCCAGATTCCCATTTCTTAACTTAATTCTCGGGCCCCCTTCGTAAGGAGTGGGGCGTATGATTGGGCCCTTTAATTTCTCGTTACCTAACTTCTCTAGAGAACGGGCTCATATGCTTATGGAAATTAAAGGGCCCTGTTTGATTCAACTTCTGGCTGATTTTGAAGGCTCGATTTTGAGAAATTTAAAAGTTAAATGACCTCAAGAATCCACAATCCAGAATTGAGAATCCAGCTGGACTCTCGATTATGGATTCTTGGAGTCGTCACACTTTTAAATTCTCCAAAATCAAGCTTCGTAAATCGGCCAGAATCATAATCAAATAGGGCCAACGACACTTATTTGAGCGTATAAAATGTATAATAATAACATGCACACTTCTCGTTCATCATTTTGATTTTATTGTAACTTAAATTTATCAAATTTTCATCAAATTTATAGAAAAATGTATTAACATCTATAATATCAAATAAATACACAAGCAATATATACTAGCCGTAAACCCCTCCACTTGCGTGGGCGCGAACACACATGAGTTTCCTGTAAGAATTGTACAATACACTGGCATGCTACAATTCTAGTGAGCGGAGTACGAATGCGACAATAGCCATGTGTTGTGGATACCAGTTTAGAAACAGGGCGGTGATTGGTGCAACCATCCTATTTCAGAAAATAGAATAGTAAAAGACAAACAATCGCTTAATTAAGAATACAATTAATGGATGTGTTGCATAAGGGCTGTGAAATATTGTTGCTCTTGCGTCATTGTTGTTTTAGTCGGTAAACCAACATCCCTTTTTGAACCAAAGATATAATTTGTTATGAAGGATGTATTATATGATCAATTGTAGTAGATTAATTTTGTCAATGTTGCCAAAGAAAAACATCAAATGACCGTGAAGACCAACCAACAAAACTTGTCCTATAAGATCGTTTAGAGTTTAGCCTAGTGATGAAGCTACGTAGAAGGTAGGCTAAAGTGATATCATGTTTTAATATGCTATTATGCTGGCACCCTGGAAACGGCGGTAGGGCTACAATAAAGCAGATAAGGATGGCCGCAGGGGTGATCGAATGATAGCGTCGGACAGCAAGGGCATCCAACGGCCAGCGATGATTACTATATGTCAACAGTAACTTTGTGTTACTAACAGGACGCGTGTCAACGCGAGAAGGATAAGCAACGGCATAACAGACAAAATCACCACTTTTAGAGATCTTATAGGATTACATGGTGTATCTAATAAAAGTAGTTTGATGTTGGATATTATATATGCACTTTTTTATGAACCAGTCAAATCAAAGTAAAAAAAGTTTGACTAAGGACAAAACTAGAATGACTCGTAATTTGGAATGGAGAGAGTGATCTTTAATATGGAATGGTTGTTAAACTTAGGTCTTCTACCATACACTTAAAATGTATTGTTGTTAAAATATGCCTTGCTAAATGTGAAGTTTTATATACATATCCAAATGAAAAGGTAGTTTAATTTAAAACAATTATTTAAACCAGGGAAATTTAACTATAATATATATTTCATACAGAATGCCCCATCCATAACTACAATTTTGCTATTCTTCAGCTAGAAATTTGCGATCCATTGGTCACCTTTTTATAAACCATTTGAACTCTTCGGATATTTATGGTTACATTTTTCCTTATGATGTCACGCTATTTCTGGTGACATTTGGTGAATAGTTTGTTGGTTGTATTTGCATCACAACCTTATATTTTTGTTGTGAGGGAAATCAAGGCTGGTCAAGGTTCAATGGAGATTTTTTTGGGGGGTTTACACAGTTCCATGGAGATCTTTATCTTTTTATGGCTGGGTATACAATGTCGCATGTCCTCGAAAGCGCAGGGGAGATCAGGCGGACCTTAGTGCCCATGGCCTGCAGTGGAGGAAAAGAATCGCCTCATTTACATCCTCGTACCCTTCTATGCGGCAGCACATAGTGAGAGGCTCACTTCTTCCCAGACGAAGAAAAAAATCATGCGTGGTCTCCTCCTGATTTAATCTACATACATGTGCTCCAGCATATCCTCTAGTACTTGAACGGCGACTCTAGCAACGACCTATGTTGGTGGTTACAAAAGCCCAAACAATACCTTTTGGGCCCTGAGGCAAGATCAATGCCTAAGAGGGCTTCTAGGGGACTGAGTGGCTCGGTGATCTTACAAGAGTTATCTTGTCTCTGGCTAAGGCCCTTAAGGCTCTATTTATAGCAACTAGGAACTCGTCCGGAACTATGGAAAAGACTGTCTTGCCCCCGGCACGGTACCGGGGCCTCCCCTGGGCCCACCCTGGCCTAGGGGCGCAAAGGGGTCTCGAGCTTCTTCGTACGCCGAAGCAGATGAGGTGAGAGGGGACCCGCCGGCGCCCCTCTCGCTGAGGTCATCTATGGAAAAAAACGGCTTGGGGACCCGTGGCTTTGGCGACGTCCTCCTTAGGTGCCTGTCCCACCTTCCGGGGGGCGCCTGCCCCTCCGGGGGAGCTCCGGCGGTTCCGGGGCTCCTCCGACTTGTCGCATGCCTCCCTCTGGAGGCCTCCTCCCGTCCTTGATCTCCCGACAGACCCCGGCGTCCCTGCGACGGCAAGTCATTCTCCCCGGGGGAGTCCTGGTCCTCCCGGGACTTCTCCGGAGGTCCCGACCGGTGAGCCCGGGTCCCCCCCCCCCCCCCCTTGGGGACTGGCCGTGGCGGGCGGGCCCGACACCTTTTCCCCAACAACCTCGTTATTTTTAGAAGTATATATGTAAAATTTTCATCATTATCTTCCTATAGTTTTGTGTCCCATATGTTAATTTATTTTTAGATGACCTGGCCTTTAATAATAATAATAAATTATGAATATATTTTCATTTATGATGTATATTACCATCTTGTAAATTGGAACTTAAATTTCTAGGTGTGTGTGTGGAGAAAAAACATAGAAAATTATGTTAAGTGGTAAATTAAACCAATTGACATAGTTGTCGAAGTAAATTAAAATAAAAAAATATTTAAGGGGTTATCCGACTTTGTTGAGGAGAGTAATATGGATTTTTTTAAAGAAAAATATATATAGCTGCACTAGTAGTTGTTTAGAGGAAACTTAACAATGAGGCCATGTGGTCTATGCCATAGTAGTAGTGGTCTAATTGTTGTTGTCGATAAAAATCTAAATGGAACACGAGGAGCACAAGCATCGGGTTTTTCAGCTTACTGTGTGGAGGACCTGAGGTATTTCCATGTCTCCTCATTTTTATCTCACATCGCATTCTCACGTCTTCATCACTCCGACGCATGCTGCCTTGCTGCTCACAGTTTTGAGACTCGAGAGGATGATAGCCGGCAAAGTTTGTTGACATTTATCGCGGGGCAGACCCATTCCCATCCCCTTCAACGCGAAAGCAGAAATCTGTTTCATCGCATCCAGAGACCTGAACACGCACGCCATGGCCCATGGCCGTGGCCAGTGCTGCCGTTGGGGAGGTTTGCGGCGCCCATCACTCGTCACGCTCGGAACCGCAACCGCCTGAAGCCAAGAGCTCGGGCTACGCACGCATAAAGCATCTCAATCGTATGGGTATGGGGTGTGTGGCCTTAGCCTATCATCAGGCAGGGCCAGCCATCCGCCTTCTCCGGCGCGCAGCTCGCCGCAGTACAGGCATTCGTCCCTCCAACTGCGCGCGCGTAACAGGTGAACGGGACACCGAAAAGGAGACCGTAATACTAGTAGAGGACTACGAGCACACTCCTGCCGCCGCCACGAACACGAGTAGTCGAGTACACGGCACTGTCACTGAATGGGAGCAGCATTACATCAGAGCAGAGTCACCTACACATCGCTTTAGGGTAGTTAAATGAGAGTACTCCTCTACATGGGGGTGATGAGGGACCCCTGTGCATCATCTTCCAGTACCAGTAAAACGCCAGGCATCCATTGATGGGCGCCATAAGTACGGCGCAACGCCTCTGAAAAACGGCCGGCACGGCCTGCGCCATCGCCGTAGCGCTCGCATCGCTCGCATCGCAGATCGCACGGCGAGGGTGGAGGAAAAAAACGAAAGTGCCGATGGGAAAGGCGTGGCCCCCCGTCCCGGCGAGTCACACGCACCAGTGGCACCTTAAATGCCATGCTGGATCTGGGTTCTACTGTTCTAGAACCACCGGCGGGCCGGCGGCAAGATCCCCCCGCCCGGAGGGCGGAGGCCAGCGCCAGCGCCAGCCAAACCAGCACGATACGTCCACAGGTAGCAGTACAAACTACAGAGCCGGCGGACGCTCCAAATCGACCTACCGGTCGGTGCCGGGCTACCGGCACCGTTGCAAAGCCTACGCCATGGATCGATCGATGTGTCCCCCCGTGACGCCGTACGGTTCGTGAACTCGACTGATTGAAAACGCCATGGCCGTTGCGCATGCATGAGCGCCATTCATGGAGGGAGCAGGGAAGGAGTTAACTGCGGCGCCGGTTACTGCGTGCTTTTAGGCTCCGCGAGGCAATGCAAGATGGCTCCGGGCACTCGGCCGGGGCACTAAACCGTCCGATGGTTACGGATCACTAGTGCCCAGAGTGCGGCCGCCACCCCACTAGCGCAACGGCAAAAAGGGGCCCCCAAGCGCATTTGACCGAACCGCCCTCTCGCACACCGGCACGAGCGCAGACACATGACACGTCCGCCACGCCGGCATTGTCACGCCCAAGCACTCCACCGGTCGCGTCGCGTCCCGCGCAAGCGCCCCGCACCACCGGCACTCTAGTGCGCCCGCGGCCGCATCGCTGCTGGCTCGGCGCATATAAATGGCGGCTCACACTCCCCGTCCCTGGGCAGGGCAGCATCTGCGACGCTCGAGTCGAGCGCTTCTGCTGCAGGGGTGTCAGGTCACTCTCTGATGCCACTGCGCTCCATGGTGGCCATGGCCTCCCCTGTCCTTCTCCTCGTCATCGCCGCGCTCTGCGCGTTGCTTGGAGCAGGGGAGGCGAGGGAGCGGGAATCCGTCGTGGGCGCGTCGGCATTCCGGAGCCGGGCGACGGACCCGAACATGGAGGTGAAGTTCGACTTCTCACCATTCCTGATCCAATACAAGAGCGGCCGGGTACAACGGTTCATGGGCACGACCTTCACCCCTCCATCCCTGGACCCGCGCACGGGGGTGGCCTCCAAGGACGTGGTGGTGGACCAGGCCACGGGTCTCAGGGCCCGGATCTACCGCCCCAGCCGCGGCGCCGTCATCGGCGGCGGCGGCAAAAGGCTCCCCGTGCTCCTCTACTTCCACGGCGGCGCGTTCGTGGTCGAGTCGGCGTTCGACCCCGTCTACCACGGCTACCTCAACGCGCTGACCGCCAAGGCCAACGTCGTCGCCGTGTCCGTCAACTACCGCCTCGCGCCGGAGCACCCGCTCCCCGCGGCCTACGACGACGCCTGGGCCGCGCTGCAGTGGGTGGTCGACAACGCGCGCCGCGGCGGCGGTGGCGGTGGAGGGGGAGAGCCGTGGCTCGCCAAGCACGGCGACGTTTCCCGGCTGTTCCTCGCCGGCGACAGCGCCGGCGGCAACATCGCGCACAACCTCGCCATGCGCGCCGGCCAGCAGCAGCAGCATCCGAGCTTCCTCCTCGCCGGCCGCGCGGCGGCGCCGGCGATCAGGGGGGTGGCGCTGCTGGACCCGTACTTCCTGGGCCGTTACGTGTCCCCTGGCGCGGAGCGGGCGTGGGGGTTCATCTGCGCGGGGAAGTACGGGACGGGCCACCCGTACGTGAACCCGGCGGCGGCGCTGCCGGCGTCGGCGTGGCGGGCGCTCCCGCCGGGGCGCGTGCTGATGACGGTGTCGGGCAACGACCGGCTCGGCCCGTTCCAGCGAGCCTACGTGGACGCGCTCCGGGGCAGCGGGTGGCGCGGGGATGCGCGGCTCTACGTGACGCCGGGCGAGGGGCACTGCTACTTCCTCAACGACCTCAACTCGCCCAAGGCCGCCGCGCACATGGCCACGCTCGCCGCATTCATCAACGGCAGCTAGCTAGCTGGCTCGGTGGCTCCCCGTCGGCCGGCGGCGTGGTGCTCGGATCAGAGGTCTGAGCCATGTACTGTAGCTATTTACCACTGAGACAGCCGTATCATACACATAGCATATACGTATACGTACTAGCTAGTACTACACTATACGGAGTAGTACTGTATTTTGTCAGTGCCCGAGTGACCAGAGCTCATGTACTACGTGTCCCCATTTTTCTCCTCACTTGTTTACAGCGGCGGCGGCCGGGGAATGTACACACGTCCGTTTCAGTTGATCTTGGAAACGGAAAGCCGGAAAAAGGCACTCCCGTACATAAATGGCGAGGGGACCGTTGCCCGTTCTCGTGCCGCATCTAAACGCTTGCTCGAACTCGTAATGGCCGTGGTACCCTGTTGCCGCTGGCGGCAGTTACTCCGGCGAGCGAGCGGCGCTGAATCCACTCCCGTCACCGGCATCTCCGGCCCCGTGCCGGCCGCCCGGTCCTCCTTGAGCTGTGCGTGCCTTGACGGCTTGACCACTCGATTCGCGGCAGAAATGATGGGCCAACGGCCGGCGAAGGCGAACGCAGCTCCCAATCCCCGTGTCCGCGGCAGGAAAGGAATGAGGAGCCCTGCACGCCTTTCGGCCTGATGTCCCAGCCGGTCCAGCGGCGGAAGGGAAGAGGAGGGCCGTGACTCGCGCCCCTCTTCGTGCGTGCTAGGCAGCAATCAGGCGTGTTTCTGTTCCCCGCAGCATGCAATAGATCGGAGGTGAGCAGAGTAGCGGATCACACTTGGTAGTAGTGCTGCGTAGACTTTGGTTGGACCTTGGACCCTTGGTCGCCAAAAGCAGGGCGCACTGTCGAAGCCTGTGGATTATGGACCATCGAAAGTGTGTGTCACGCCATGCATTTCAGATACCAGTATACTATTGCTCGCAGTCGCGGCTCCCAAAAAAATAAGTATTGCCGGCGTGATTTAGGGTATATAGGCTTGTCATAATCGACCATGATCAATCGTGCCGGCTTTTATCTCAACCGGATGGCACGCACTCGTAGGGCAGCCATTCATACGGCTTTGAACCGAGAGGTCGCCGCACTGGCTCGATCGAGCTCGATCTGTGCCGTGGTTTGTGGACGTCGCGCTCGCTCTCTAGTGCTAACTTTTGTTGGCACAACGTATCATCACGCTGGCGGCGCCATTGAGTCCATTGACGATGCGCATTGGCCTTATATAGTGGCAGCTCTGACTACTCATCTTGTTTATCTCAAGTTACTGCTGATGGGGAACATGGAGTGGAACTGTGGGAGCACAAGTTGAAGTAAACTGTGGCACGAAACGTCATCGCCGGAGGCGAAAAGAAGTTGCTGCCACCATGGAAGGCACCTCTCAGGCTCTCACACACAAGTCAGAATAGGAGAGACGACTGACGAGGGCCTCAACGGCTATGGCCTTGTGGGCATCAACTCGGCCCCCACCTTCTTGCCAACGCATTGTGCTCTCCCTTCCTTCAGAAGCTCGTGACAATCTGGATGCTTCCAAATGCGGTGTTCTTTTTCGTGAGCTCGACGTTTTTGTTCATGTGTGTTGCCTGATTGGTTAATGATTGCTTGCGTATCGAATCCGAAGCAGGTGAGGCCACTGCTCCTGGGCCCTGGCGCACGGTGGACAGCGAGTGATTTTTTTACTGCCAACTGCGCTCTCGCTGCTCCTCTTGCTCCCTTTCGATTTCGACACCGCCGCGGCCGTACCCGATCCGGCCATGGATCCGGACGCCGAGGTCGACTTCGACTTCTCCCCGTTCCTCATCCGCTACAAGAGCGGCCGCGTGCGCCGCCTCATGGGCACGTCGAGGGTCCCCGCCGGCGCGGACGCCGCCACGGGCGTCACCTCCAGGGACGTCTCCATCGACGCCGCCGCCGGCCTCGCCGCGCGGCTCTACATCCCCACGGACGTGCTCGACAACAAGCCCGAGGGGGAGAAGAAGCTGCCCGTCCTCGTCTACTTCCACGGCGGCGCCTTCGCCGTCCACTCGGCCTTCTCCGCGCCGCACTTCCGGTTCCTCAACGCGCTCGTCTCCGCCGCCCGCGTCGTCGCCGTCTCCGTCGACTACCGCCTCGCGCCCGAGCACCCCGTCCCCGCCGCCTACGACGACGCCTGGGCTGCGCTCCGCTGGGCCGTCGCGGCGAGCTCCGCGGCCACCGCCACCGCTGGATCCGGGCCGCCGGGAGACCCGTGGCTGTCCGCGCACGGCGACGCCACGCGGCTCTTCGTCGCCGGTGACAGCGCCGGCGCCAACATCGCGCACAACGTGACTATTCGGGCCGGCGGCGGCGGCGCGCGGATCGAGGGGATGGTGCTGCTGCACCCATACTTCCGCGGCGAGGAGCTCGTGCCATCGGAGGGGACGGACCCGAGGTTCCTGGAGAGGGCGGAGCGGTCGTGGGGGTTCGTGAGCGGCGGGCGGTACGGGCTGGACCACCCGTTCATCAACCCGGCGGCGATGCCGGCGGCGGAGTGGGCGAAGCTCGGGTGCCGGCGCGCGCTGGTGACGGTGGCCGGGCTCGACACGCTGAGGGACAGGGGGCGGAGATACGTGGAGGCGGTGAGGGGCAGCGGCGCGTGGGCCGGGGAGGAGGCGGCGCTGTACGAGACGGAAGGCGAGGGGCACGCCTACTTCATCGACAAGTCCGGCGGCGGCGGCGAGAAGGCGAAGAAGGAGATCGCGGCCGTCGCGTCGTTCATCAATCGACAGAGCTAGGCAGGATTGGTTAATCCATCTGCGTCGTTTGGTCGAGCATTATTGATTTGTTTCTGCTGCTAAACTCTAAATCCTTGCGGAAATTGGAGTGCAGGATTCAGAGTTTCAGACCTCTCGTTTTGTTCGTACTATTCGTTCCTTTCTCCTCAAAGCAGCGTTGTGTTTTACCTGTGGCGCGATTAAAAATCAATTTAATGGCACAAAAATGTTTGTTGTCTCATCGATTGTGCATTCTTCCTTTCTTTACCAGGGCCGCGTTTAGATGTGTCGGGCACACATTTGAAGTATTAAATATAGACTAATTATAAAACTAATTACAGATTCTGTCAGTAAATCGCAAGACGAACCTAATGAGTCTAATTAATCCGTCATTAGCACATGTTTACTGTAGCAATTTATTGTCTAATCACGACCTAACTAGGCTCATTAGATTCGTCTCGCGAAGTACACTCCATCCATATAATGGGTTATTTTTTCGACTACATTTAATATGCCATGCATGTAAGGGAACATACTCGAAAAAATTTCGCGAAACATCTAAACAGGGCCCGAGGAGGAAAGGCAGTGCGAATGGAGTGTGTGCATGGATTATAGCTGCGGGCGAGAAACAGATGCCATGTCAGCCAAGCTGTTGGGTGGGTGACGGTGGGCTCAACTATATTTATGCCCTTTGTGTGGTGGGAACGAATGAGACTTCACGGAGCCATGGTGGCAGACCGATTTAATGTATGCGCCTACGGGTAGCGGGCGTCTCAAGACTCGCCCGATTGTCTCTCTCGTTTTATCTCTCTGCCAGCTAGGATTTTGCTGAGGTGTCTCTAGATTTAGCCTGCCTAGGTGGCATCATAATACTTACCCTTAGGTTGGTGCGAGAATTGGCAAAGTAAGGCCACCCGCAACGGGTGTCGTTAGGCTCTCTATAAGCTTCCACGTAGGAGAAATAAATGATGAGAGAGAACCTGCCATCGCTACGGCTGGCGAGAGCCGCTAGCGCAGCTTTCCACGCGAGCGGGGCCCATCATAGAGCTGTTGAGAGAGCGGGGAGAAGAATGGGTTGGCCTGGAGCAGTTATATGCGGGCCTCATAGTAGTATAGAAAATTGTGTTATAGTAAGATCATTGAATAGGTAATCTATAGTGCTTACTCTAGTCTTACGTGGATACTGTTATAGAGAACATCTCACTATAACCATTGCGGGTGGCCTAAGTGACGGTGGATCATCAGTCTGTCCACTACAGTTACAGGCGTACAGCAGCCTGCCACCTGGTTATTAGTGAAAAGATGCAGCCATACAAGTGCGATCATTAAAAACCACTATAAAAGGCAGGAGCCGAGCCAACCACGATCCCTTTTTATCTGACAGTGTCTAAATCCTAAACTAGTTCAATTTGGCCTTCTGCATGAGAAAGCTTGGGCAGCTCATAGGCTGAATTTGTACATGTTTCCACGGCCGAAATAGTTTTTGCCTTCGTCGCCGGCATGACAACTGCTCTAGGGCGATCAGTGTCTGCTTGAATTCGTCCCAGACTCTGGGATATGACATCGCATCAGCTCACTGGCGAACCGCGCAGCGCGCACTGCTCGGCGATGGCGACGACCTGTCTTCGGCCGGGGTCTAGCCTATCCTCGCTTAGCGGAAAATTTTGAAGGACCGAAACGGCGACTAGGGAGGGAGAGTGAATGGGAGCCGATAAAAATTTCTTTCTCAAATCCAGCTTTTCCCAAATCAACTCCAAAACAACCAAACGATCTAGTCAAGATCACGTAGCTACTGAGATACTACTGACCCTAGGAACTAGATCAAAGCAGCAGAAAAAGATTAGAACAAATCTAGCACAAGACGCGGCTTCAACAGGAAGAACTTTGCGAAGGCTGTACAGGTCAATTGATCCGACCGAGCAAAGAACAGTCGATCGGATTTATAGCGTATGCTCCGATCGCAATCCTGAGAAAAACACGTGCAAAGTTCAGCGCAATTTACACAGGTCGATTGATCCGACCGAACATGGAAAGTTTCTGTCGGACTAATCACCTATGCTTCGACCGCAACAAAGTGAAACTCCCCACAGTACCCGCAGAGCGATCGGATGATCCGACCGGTCGATCGGAGCTTTCAATCGAAATATCGATCTTCTACCAGAGACGTCGCGAGGCTGCGAGATGGGGCGATCGATTGATCCGACCGAGTCAAGTATAACGGATCGGATCGATCGATCGACTCAGTAAAACAGTCAACTTGAAAATCAACCTCGCTCGCAAACGAACTGGCGGTCGATTGATCCGACCAAGCTAAGGTAAAACCGATCGAATCAATAGATCGACTCGTAAAAGGTCAACTAGAAAACGTATCTCCCAAACCACTTGGAGTCTTGAGACAAGATTTTGGGTAGATGAAATACACCTCAGGGAGAGGCTATGCCCCAAAGATCTTGGTCTCTAACTCGCTAGAACTCCCAGAATCACAGATCTCGTGAAGAACACCAAGAACTCGAGTTCATCCCAAAAACTTCAAATCCAAAGCGATTCCCAGCGTTTGGGGGCAAAAGATCACCAGCAAAAGGGGCACAAGACACTTATACGTGAATCCCTCAAAGAAATCCGAGAGAAAACGCCCTAGGAAGAGAAGAACGAAAATCCCTCAAAAATAGCTCCGAAAATTCCTCCGAAAATAGAGAAAAGAAAAGAGCATGTGGATTCAAATCATGGCATAAAGATGAGTAGCACAACCTCAATCAACCAACCATGAATTCACCTATACAAACTACGAATGATTCGAAATAGTTCTAGGTGGAAAGGATGAAAGGGAAATACAAGTCCAAAGGAAAACTAGAGAGATAACTAGAGAGGATGCAAAGAGAGATGGCAGCCACCACCCCTAGGGGGTCTATTATATAGTCCAAGTGGTGGTGCTCTAAAGGCTAAACTACCCCTAAGTGATACATACCCCTCAGGGGCAAATTTGGCATTTGTCTTCAGATATTTTCCGGCTGGGACACCTTCCACCGCAAGCTAGCTTCCCTCTGACGCAAGCCTTGCGGTCACGCCGCGTGTCCTCCGGATCGAAGCTCCTCGACGTCGAACTTGGGCCTGGCTGGTCACCTCGGCCCAGCTGCCCAGACTTTCGCCTCGTCGAGTCCTCGGGCTTGGTTTTAAGGCCCAAACCAAGAAACCGTCCTCCTGATGATTTTGTGGCCAAATCACCAAACCCCGCGTACAAGCTTCGGTCGTTAACCGCTACCTTGCACCGGCTTCATGTCCGCGTACGAGCTTCGGTTGTGAGCCGCTACCTCGCACCGGAACCACGTCCCCTTGCTCGTTCTTGCACCATGTGAACCGCACTCGATCCATCTGGCCACCGGGTCCCTCGAACCAAGCCTACTTGTCTCTCCGCTCCTTGGAGGCCGCCATGGCTAAGACCTTTCGCGCCTGTTATTCACCTGCACCAATGCAATCAAGCCGCATTCTACACCTGCAATACTTGAGCCAAGGGAAATGTCAATCCACACCACGTTGTCAATCACTCATCACATCAGGAAGCGACCATCCACCGGTCCTCGGACACACCCGGTCCTCAAATTTCATGGGCCTAGGCCTTCCTACGGGTCCATAGAGAAAAAGGCCGATATCCTCGCCCCTTGCCAGCCCAAGAAGCCACGCGTGCTACCGGGCCAGCTTCAAGCAGCTAATCAAGTGGGCTCACAGCGGATCTAGCGGTGGGGCGGCCGGGCTCTAAGCCCCCGCTACCGCCTCTCGGACAGTGAAGCCCCCTTGAGCCCTTCCATGATTTTTAGTGGAAGAAGAAGAGAAGGGAAGGAGGAAGAAAAGAGCAGCCCCTCCTAGACTTATTGGCTGGATCCGCCACTTCCTCATTGCTCTGCCAGTATTAACAACAAATTTTGTGTAGAGAGCCTTGATCAGTGATTATAGCACTGGAAAATATGATGTTCATTATTGACACTTCTACTACAACATAGTATAAATTAGCTAATTTTGCAGTAGGAAATGGCCCCCAATTTCTCAGCTCGGGCCCTGATCCAACCGTAAGACCAACCCAATCAATCTATCTATTATCTTATTAAAACAGAACCAAAAGGAGCCACCAGATTCACCGAGAGGACCTAGAAAATCCCACCTTAATCTAAAAAAGAGAAGAACCTTCACCGTTGGATTTTATGAAGATCTGACGGTCTAGACTAGCTCAAAACATCCACATCAAATAGGAATAACAAATATATAAATTTGAAGTCAATACAACCGTATATGAGTACAATCCGATATGTATACTACACGCACAATGTACAATGTATAGAAACGAATATTAAATTTGGGATTTGGACACGTATACTACCTGCAATGTAAACAAATCGATTTCAATGGCCGTTGCAACTTGATTTTGCATTGTTAAGATAAAAAAAATGCAATATGTATGGCTGCCAAATCACACATAAGTTACCATGTGGTAAAATAGAAAAGCTTCAAACTGTGTTTCTTTTTTTTTTTTTGAGGTTGAACTTTCTTTCTTACTGACACGCACAACACGCCTGTATATAAACAAAACAAGATTTCAATGCTGTAGCAACTAGAATTCCATGGTAAAAAAATGGAAAACAATGCAACATGTATGATAGCCAAATCAAACATGAGCCATCTCATGTCGTAAGACAAAAAAGAATCCAGCTTCCTTTCTTACTGAGACCACTAGCACAGGAATGATCTGGATGTGTTGGCGTCTCCAACTTTTCTTGGTGGCAGTCAGAACAAAAGGCTGGGCCAGCGGGCTTGCGGATCGCCAACACAAATGGTTTGTGATTAAGCTGGTCGCTAACATAAATCAATTTTGACTGACCGCCAACATAAGCAACCATCTTTGAAAAATATAAGCAACCCGTTTTGAAAGTCATTCCATATGAATTTAGGAAAATCTGTATATATTATTGTGTTCCTCAATGATAACCATGTGTTGAATGAAATGTACCAAAGATAGATAAATCTAATACATACAAGAAATACTAACTTTGCAGTCCAATTAAATGTAGAAAAAAATATGTCCTTTGGAGTCTCTCACGGACTACTATTGCCATCAGTCAAAAATAAATTCCCTCCCATAAATAAAAGAATAATCATACGCAACCGCGTATAGCTTTTTAATCACTCAAAACTCATTACAGCTAGCCTTTTTACAATGCTCCATACCATCCACCTTGTGATGGTACAGAGTATAAAGAGATGGGTAATTTGATAATTAACATTTAATCTAATTCGGGCATTATTTTTTTCTCTATTATTATGATATCTCCTGATCATGCCACTTCCTTCCCATTTGTAGCCTCCTCCCCTAATTTGTTCCGGAGAGAGAGTTGTTTGGCGGATGGTTGCAGCTATGGAGCTGCAATAGTTGGCGGTGAGCCTATGTGTCCATTGTTGAAGCCAATGTTGCTACTGAACATCAAAACGAGGTTGGATAGATGAGGCAACCATTTGGGTAAGCCTTTGCTCTATTTGTCCATTTGATTGATAGAAAATAAGAGCTTGTGGGGAAAGAGGCATGAGATAATAAAATAACATGTGAGGATTAAAAAATATATATATAGTTGCCCTATTTTCTTCTTGGTATAAACCAGCAACCAAGCCAACTATAGTGGGGCAACAAGGAAGCAAGTAGCTATGGTAACAACAAACAAGCACCAGCATCAACATTGCAAGCATGGTGTCTACTTTGGCCTAATACGGTTTCAATTTGGCGCCGTATTGTGATGCAGAGTCCTGATTTGTATAACCATGCAATTATTTTGTGGAAGTTTTCTACTTTGTTTCAATGATGTATATTTGCACCTCTTTCCTATTATTAAGCAAGACCCTAGGGAGGCTTATTTCAAATTTTCCATGTTTTTTGTTTCTTTTCTTTTTTATTTTCCTTCTATTGATTGTCACATTGACTTTCTGATCTCTCTCACTTCAAAGAATAGCTAACATGCAAGTGTTGTCATCCCTTAAAATTATATGATCTAAAATCTCATCAGGAGATGTGATTCCTTGATCGACATATATGGTCGATAACAATACCTAATGCACGGAAATAAGAACAAAAAGACAAGGGAGATATATGATCTACGTGCAGGCTGATTTGTGGAAAAACATTAAACAAGATATTTATAAAAAAATATGGATTTAAAGCAAAATAAAATTGAGAGAAAAAATGAACTTCAAGTGTTGCCTTAGACCTGAATTCTCAAAAATAGCAAATTCAAACCATTGAATATATAGTAGTTTATTCCGAAAATCATATGAAAAGTAAAAAATAATATTAAAGATCGATCTACATTATAGATTTTTAGAATTATTAGAAATATAACTATCATCATTATTTTTGTTTTCGTTTCACATTTTCATCCCTGGTTTAGTTCCAATTGCTTACTCTGCTAATTGCAGTGGCAACAACAACATGCACAAAAACTCAATTCTGTACTCTCTCTTCTCTCTCCCTCCCTTCGGCTCCCTCCCTAATTTCTTCAGGAACTGATATTTTTACTCTCAACCACTCTCTCTCTAATTTCTTTGAGAACTGACATTTTTACTATAACTAAATCTCTAGTGGCACACGGGCTGTGTGTCTGCTTTTTCATCTATTCCAAATTAAATCCTCATGTGTTGGTGTTCTTTTCCAACTAACTGGAATGACTACTCTATTACTGGATCCAAGTGCTACTTCATCCGATCAACACCCTCTCTTTCTTGTGATGTTGGCCAGTCCCCTGATTTGGGTTTTGGAGGGCATATGACCATGGGGATGATACAAATTTTCATATTTGGTTTGGCTACAACTGCTTGCTCTGCTACTTGCGAGTGGCAGTGGATGATAGCAATAGGCAACAACACTCACAATTATGTGCTCTCTCTCTCTAGCAAATGATGTTTTCACTATAACTAAAACTCTCATGGCACACGGATAGGTGCATCTGCTTTGTCGTCTCTACCAATATAAATTCTCTTGTATTGAAATTTTACAACCAAATTTCTTGTGGATTAAATTAAGCCATTTATGGTGTAGTGTGGTAGTTGTGTTAGTCCAGTTGTGCTTGGAATCACGTGAACTGGGCTTGATTTTGAAAAGAAAAATTGCCCTCCTTTTATTCCATTATGCCCCTCAAATTATAATGGCACATTAATTATAGAAATATTGTATTGACTTGTGATGTAGCAATCATGAACATGTTGTGCTCGTGTAAGGCCAGTCTCAATTGGAGTTTTCATGGAGAGTTTCATGGCATTAAATTCTATGTCATGTCATCAGTTTTGCTGATGTGGCAAGGAGAGAGAAGAAGGGAGTTTCATGGGACACAGTTACCTAGTTTCCAGTCTAGGTAACTGTGTCCATGAAACTCCCACTGAGACTGGCTTAAGTTTTTTTTTTTGAGCAAATGAAATTATGGCGCATTAGATTTTAGTTTGCACTAGACAATCTCACTAAGATTATTTCCATTCTTGACTTCTTGCATATGCATTTGTGTATGCATGTAGTCGTATACGATATGCTTGTTATGTGGCTTCCATATATACTAATCATCTCGCAATTATGATTACTTGAACATATATATGGTTAAATTTTTACCGTGACAATAATTCCGTATGTAGTATCGTCCCTAATAACAGGGTAACAATAGCTATACTAAAAAAACAGGGGAAAATAGTATAGAAAGAAAGGAGAGAAACACTGCAAATGCTAGTCCGCATTTTTTGGAATTCGTGATTTTATCCAAGTAGTCCAATATAATACCGAAATGAAACAATCCTTTTCTTTTTTCTCACGGACTACTATTGCCATCGGTCAAAAATAAATTCCCTCCCATAAATAAAAGAATAATCATACGCAACCGTGTATAGCTTTTTAATCACTCAAAACTCATTACAGCTAGCCTTTTTACAATGCTCCATACCATCCACCTTGTGATGGTACAGAGTATAAAGAGATGGGTAATTTGATAATTAACATTTAATCTAATTCGGGCATTATTTTTTTCTCTATTATTATGATATCTCCTGATCATGCCACTTCCTTCCCATTTGTAGCCTCCTCCCCTAATTTGTTCCGGAGAGAGAGTTGTTTGGCGGATGGTTGCAGCTATGGAGCTGCAATAGTTGGCGGTGAGCCTATGTGTCGATTGTTGAAGCCAATGTTGCTACTGAACATCAAAACGAGGTTGGATAGATGAGGCAACCATTTGGGTAAGCCTTTGCTCTATTTGTCCATTTGATTGATAGAAAATAAGAGCTTGTGGGGAAAGAGGCATGAGATAATAAAATAACATGTGAGGATTAAAAATATATATATAGTTGCCCTATTTTCTTCTTGGTATAAACAAGCAACCAAGCAACTATAGTGGGGCAACAAGGAAGCAAGTAGCTATGGTAACAACAAACAAGCACCAGCATCAACATTGCAAGCATGGTGTCTACTTTGGCCTAATACGGTTTCAATTTGGCGTCGTATTGTGATGTAGGGTCCTGATTTGTATAACCATGCAATTATTTTGTGGAAGTTTTCTACTTTGTTTCAATGATGTATGTTTGCACCTCTTTCCTATTATTAAGCAAGACCCTAGGGAGGCTTATTTCAAATTTTCCATGTTTTTTGTTTCTTTTCCTTTTTATTTTCCTTCTATTGATTGTCACATTGACTTTCTGATCTCTCTCACTTCAAAGAATAGCTAACATGCAAGTGTTGTCATCCCTTAAAATTATATGATCTAAAATCTCATCAGGAGATGTGATTCCTTGATCGACATATATGGTCGATAACAATACCTAATGCACGGAAATAAGAACAAAAAGACAAGGGAGATATATGATATACGTGCAGGCTGATTTGTGGAAAAAAAATTAAACAAGATATTTATAAAAAAATATGGATTTAAAGCAAAATAAATTTGAGAGAAAAAATGTACTTCAAGTGTTGCCTCAGACCTGAATTCTCAAAAATAGCAAATTCAAACCATTGAGTATATAGTAGTTTAATCCGAAAATCATATGAAAAGTAAAAAAATAATATTAGAAAACTAGCTATGGGCCACCTTGCTAGTTCTGCATTATTGCACGAGTATCTAAAGCTTAGCATCAGAAGTACCCGAGGAGCACATGGATGGACCACACCTACCCTCGGCGCTTGACGACGCCATGAAGGACGCAACGGCCGCTACCATGTCCTTCCTCGCTTTGTCGCTGCCCTCAGATTTACGGAGGAAGAAGACGTGCCTCACGCCACGATCCTCGTACAGCACGGCTTCGTCCCCGGCCCACGCGCCGCTGGCCCTCAGCGCCTCCACGTACCTCCGTCCCCTGTCCCTCATCTTGTCCAGCCCGGCCACGGTCACCAGGGCTCGTCGGCACCCGAGCGCCGCCCACTCCGCCGCCGCCATCGCCAGCGGGTTCACGAACGGGTGGTCGATCCCGTACCTCCCCGCCGTCACGAACGCCCACCAACGCTCCGCCCTCTCCAACGACCGTGGCTCCGTGAGCTCCGACGGCAGGAGCTCCCCGCCGCGGAAGTACGGGTGCAGGAGCACCATCCCTTCTATCTTCGCGCCGCCGGGGAGCCCGAACCCGATTCTGCCCGCCCTCATCGCCACGTTGTGCGCGATGTTGCCGCCGGTGCTGTCACCGGCGACGAAGACGCGCGCGACGTTGCCGTGCTCCGCTAGCCACGGCTCTTGCGGCCCCGGCCTAGACCCGGCGGCGCGGCCGCAGGTCGCCGCCACGGCCCAGCGGAGCGCGGCCCAGGCGTCGTCGTAGGCGGCGGGGACGGGGTGTTCGGGCGCGAGGCGGAAGTCGACGGAGACGGCGACGGCGCGCGCGGCGGAGACGAGCGCGTTGAGGAAGCGGGAGTACGCGCCGGAGAACGCCGAGTGGACGGAGAAGGCGCCGCCGTGGAAGTAGACGAGGAGGGGAAGCTTCTCTCCGGGCTTGCCGAGCACGTCCGTGGGGATGTAGAGCCGCGCGGCGAGGCCGGCGGCGTCGAGGGAGACGTCCTTGGAGGTGACGCCGGTGGCGGCGTCCGTAGCCGGCGGCGACCCTGGACGTGCCCATGAGGCGGCGCACGCGGCCGCTCTTGTAGCGGATGAGGTACGGGGACATGTCGACGTCCACCTCGGCGTCCGGGATCCATGGCCCGGCGAGCTCGAGTGCGCGGGTTAAGCCGACTGGGTCGAGTAAATAAAGGGGAGCGAAAAGACTGATGAGAATGCAAGTCTGTGATCGCTGGGATGAATGGTCTTTCGCCGGTGGCGAAGCAAGAAGACCTGCGGGAGGTGTCCAGGTCATTTTATAAGCGTGAGTAGCGTGAGTGACATGTGAGAAACATGATCGCGTGGAGTTCTCTCCTTCCACCAAACCAGCAAGTGCTCCTCTATTGTGAGACCTTTGCCGTTGACAGCTGAACTATTTAGATGGGCTCGCACAGTGCACTGTTTATTTTCTCAGCAGCTTGGGCTGTGGTGCTTGCTCAGCCCATTAGCGCCATGCACAAGAAAGCCATGTGCGCCGCTGGGCCACGGGTCCGGAGGTGGGCTTACACGACACGACCGTGAGCAAGTTGATGAGCTAAATTATTAGTGAAAGATGGTAACATTTCAACCTTAATATGCGTGTGTGCTTTTCTCTATAAGGTCGTTGAAATTTAACGTCTAAATAATGTATTAGCAACCCTCAGCGCTGCCCACGATCGAAGTCATGCGCGTCGCTCCTCCGCCGCAACCAGATCGCCAAGCTACGCAACCGCCGCCTCCTCGCAGAGCACGAGGGCGTGGCTCGCCGTCGCTGCCTCCCCTCGACCGGCACTGCCTTCCTTCAACCATCGCCGCCTCCCCTCGACGGCTCGACCATCTTCATCCTGCCCTCGACCAGTGCTGGCCGCCTCGCTTCGGCCAGCGCCGGCGCTGCGTCGTCCTCCCTTTGACCAGCGCCGCCTCCCCTCGGCTTCGACCAGCAGCGCTGCCAGAAGCACCAGGGCTCGCCGTGAGCCGCCTGCTCCTGACGCCGTGATTCGCAGGTAATCGGCACCTCTACTCATCCTTTCCTTGGCTTAGTTTTCTGTGCTTTCACTACCGGAATCCGGGTTTTTGCCGTGTGCCAGAGGCACACGGCAAAGCCCTTTGCCGTGTGTTTTAGGCTTTGTGATTGGGTCGTTGCCTCGTGCACGAGTCCTTTCTATGATGCATAATTGGTTACCGGACAAATTATGATGTATGACAGTTCCAGATGTGCAAATGAAAATTGTGTTGCTTGTTTGGCTCTACTGTTAAATGTTTTGATGCGCTGACAGTGAAAAAAAAGCGATGCAGCATGTTTAATTATTTTTTCTGAACCATGGGGATCAATTGACCCTCAGATAATTAACAGTCGTGTCCAGCTGATTGTTTCTAACTTATGTTTCATCACAGATTTGTGCAGCGACAAAACTGGTGCTACGAGTTTTTGGATTTTGGGGATTTCTTTAGGGTTTCTTCAAATTGATTGGATCCCCTCCTTCTACATGCTAACCGAGACCCAAAATTGCATGAATCGACGACTTGAATAGGGTTTTGCGTCGATCTGCTATACTAATCCTAAAGTAATTAGGCTCTAATGCAAGGCATTAGAAATTAGCCCCTCTAGAATTACGGGCGAGATCTCAACCTCACCTTCATTTCATGAGGATGCTCGAAGTGGACTCGCGGTACACGTAGAGGTTGCACGACAACGACCCTGGTGCCGCCGTCAGCTTGTAACAAAGGAAGAAAAAAAAGCAGCGGCCGGCCGGCCAGAAGGAAATTAGGAAACTTGCGTGAGCCTCGCGCACGGCACGAAGCATGAAAGGAAAGGAAATCATCGTGACTATATACCTCTCACGGATTAGGAAGGATGATGAGGTATATGGAATCAACGATGCCCCAAATCATCGTGACTATATATATACCCCAAATCACCTTGTGCGCCGCCAGCATCTAAACCCCGACCACCACCAACGGCCGACAACGCACCTCTGCCGCACGGCGAGCCAGGCCAACCGGGCGAGCCCGGTCAACCGGCAGGCCGCGGCGGCCGTGGCGGCAGGGGAGGCCGAAACCGAGGCCACACGGGAGCCGGTGGGTCTCCGCCGCACGGCGAGCTCCTCGGGCAGCCTGGCGAGCCCGGCCAACCGGGCGTGCGCGGCGGCCGTGGCCAGCGCGGCGGGCGCGGGATCGGCCCCCACGGTGGGCGCGGCGGCGACGGCGGGCGTGGAGGCGACGGAGGTGCCGGCGGCCGCGGAGGAGATGGCGGGCGTGGCGGGGACGGTGGCTTCGGCGGCGCCGGAGGCAGAGGCGGGGACGGCGGTAAAGGCGGCCCGGGTCAGCGGGGCGGAGACGGCGGGCGGGGCGGCGACGGTGGGCCGGGCTGTTGTGGCGGGGCAGGCGGCAGCGCCGGGAGGGGCGCCCCTCCTCGGCAGAGGCGTAAACGTCGTGGCGGCCCTGGCAGAGACCTTCCGCCTCTTGCTCTGGAACAGCCTCCGCAGCAGCAGGAAGAGTAGCAGCATGCCAGCATGACCGCATATGCCAAAGTGTTAAAACAAACTATACTCCTAATAAGTATGGATCACTCATCACTATACTCCTAATAAGTATGGATCACTCATCCGTTCCCTGCTGCATCTTGTAGAAATTTAATATGATTATGATCTTTTTACTAGTTATTACATAGCAGTCCAATCTTAAATTCTGCTCCTTCTTGCTAGGATATATGATATCACTGTTTCGAGGATCATATATGTGGGGCATGCCCGTGAAATAGAGCTCCCCAAGTATCTGCATTAGCCCTGGAAGTTCTAATGCAAGTAGTTCATCACAAGCGGTATCGAAAACCATCATCGAGTAACCTTTTATTCATAATTTACATCAATGTATAGCTTAGAGTCTGTACAAAGCTACAAGCGGGCCTCAAGGCCTCCGCTTATTCAGAAAATATAAAACTACCAGTACTATGTAGAGCCTCAGCATCGCGGTGGAGCACGTCACCATTCCGAGCCTTCGTCGCCTGCGCCGTCTTCGGTGAAGTCCTCTGGTATGAAGTGGAAGCAAGGGTGAGCACTCCTGTCAGGGGTACTCAGCAAGTCCCAAAGTAATTTAATTTAATAGATTAAGTTTGGTCCTGGAGGGGCATAACCTCCCTACCAGTCCCGGTTAGTGAACAGGGGTATATCAACCTGCGGTAAGGGAAATCCGCGGGTCATGCTCATTTTAGTGAATCTAATCGACGGGGACTTTTACCAATTGGACTCTTGCCGGAGTCACGGCTATCCAGATAGGTTTGTCGCTCTGCAGAGGTCGTACTTCTCTGTCCCGCATTCGGTCAGTCCGTACCGTGTACTTTGGCGGTACTGCCCTACGAGATCCATTCCCACCAGCGTCTATCACTAGACAGCCATTCCCTAGTTCTGTCCACGGAAACTGTTGGGGCCTAAGTAGGAGTCGCGCACGTCCACACAGGGACCTTCCCGGGGAAAGTTTCTTGTCAAGAAAATATATATCGTGGCACTCTGTCACTGGGTCCTCCCGACCCTGTCACCTGCGACTCGTACCGGCCAGACCCAGCCCTCTGTCGGGGTCTGTCTCCAATAGTCCTGTTGCCCACCGTGGCCCCTTGGGACAGTTTACTAAAGCTGGCTAGTGGGGTGTGGATCAAGGCCTCACATAAATAAGCATTCCCGAAGGCCATGCTTTTTTGGCATGCGGGACTGTACTAGGCAATGGAAAGATTCTCCCGCGAACCGGTCCTTAGTGGCGACCCGAAGTGGCTTTTAGGACAGAATCCCCTTCCTTGGGATCTTCCTTCCACTCCCCGGTCTAAAGTAAAGACTGTGCAATCAAGTTCCGGTTCTCCAATTATTCAGCATGCTTATAGAACAACAGTAATATCATAATTATTAATTTGGCGGGACTTGCCTTGTCCAGCGTCGGGGTCGTCCCCTGCTTCCTCTTCGTAATCTGGATCCTCGGCGTTGTTCTCCGGGTCGGAGTCTGTAGTTAGTCACACAAATCAATACATCAATCAAGGGTTAACGGGTGATTTCCGTAACTGGATTTGAACCTAAGAGAGGTGCATATTTAATCTAGGGGCTGTGGGTGAGAGTTTTAGGAAAGAAATGTATTTCTAGGTTCAAGAATTATTCTAGGATTTTTGGTGAATTTTTGGGAATTTTTGGAAAGCTCTAAGGTGGAGAATTAACTTCTTGTGTGCATTTGGCCGGGTGTACCTAGCAATTTAACCTGGGGAAGGAGAGACTGACAGGCGGGACCCACGGGGCGCAGCCCTCCGCCTGTTACTGTGTCGTGGGCCGTGGACTGCGGCCCGTGGACCCGCGACCTCTTTGGGTCAGCGGTCCACGAGGACCGGGTGCAGGGAGCGGAGCAGGGTGAGGTGGCGGCCGCGTGGGCGCGGCTGAGCCACTGGCTTGCGGGCCCGTGGCCAGCGTGGCTGCCACGCTGGCTGCCAGCGGGGTTGAACGGAGGGGAGCGGCGGCGCGCGACGGCGGAGGCAGGGCAGCTCGCCGGAGCTGAGCGCTCCGGCCATCCCAGGCCAGTAGAGGGGCTGGGGTTCGCCGCCAGGGTAGCTGGCGGTGCGGCGGAGCGGCTGGGCATGCTCTGGTGGAGCGGCGCGGCCTGCGGCGGTGGCGCACGCTCACCGGAGCTCGGGCGGCGGGCGGCGCAAAAGGGAAAGGCGCGAGGAGGGGGTGTTGGCCTCTGGGGAGTGGTGGAAACGCGGCTGGTGGCGCACTGAGCATGGCGGCGTGCTCAGTCGCGGCGGCGGGCGGCCAGGGCCTCCCAGCGGGTCGCCGGAGTGCGGCGGTGCGCTGGGTGTCGTGATGCTCGGCCGGCGGTGCAGGTGGAGGGAGGAGGGAGGCAGCGGCGAGGCTTGCGGCGGGGGAAGGCTTACCGGAGTGCAGCGGCGCAGCCTCCGGCGTGGCTCAGCTAGTCGTGCACAGCGGCGAGCTGCGCGCTCGGCCGGCGCCGGCGGGCTTGCGGTGTGTGGCGCGAGGCAATTGTGGGGGGGATGGAGCTCCAAGGGAGCGCTCCCGGGGCTATTTATAGCCCGAGGGTGAGCTCCAGGAGCTCCCCCGGCGCTCTCCGTGGCCGGACGCGTGGCGCGCCGGCGCACGGGGCGGCGACGCGTGCCCCCGGCGGCGAGCTCCGCCTAGAGCCGCAGGGCGCGGTCGGCGCCGCACTTGGGGTGCGGTGGAGGGCCGTGGGGGTGACACGCGTTGCGCGCGTCCCCCTAGGCTTGATCCGCGCCGGTGGAGGCGGATCGAGCGGCCGCGGCGGCGGGGTGGAGCGCGGCGGCGAGAGGTAGGAGAAGGGGGATGGATGGTGACGTCTGCGCGACGTCACCAGGGAGGAGCAACGCGCGTGTGGGCGAGTTGGAGGGGGCGGAGCGGACTTCGGGAGAGGGAAAGGCGGGGCTGGTTTGGGCCGCGGGCGAGCGGAGGAGGAGCTGGGCCGGCGGGGTGGAACTGGGCTGGCGGGGTGATTCCGACCCAAGGTGAGGTTTGGTCTTTTTCTTTTTCTGTTTTCCTTTTTCTTTTCTATTTTGAGTTTGAATTTGAATTTGAGTTCCATTTCAAATCTAACTTGGATTTTTGGATAGTTTCTGGGGTCTAGAATTATCCTATGGTTAGAACAAGCATATGCATATGGGTGGTTTCAAAATATTCCAATGCAATTCATTTTCCTAATGCATTACCCTATTAAAGTTAATCTAGTTTTTAATATTAAAAATACTTTTAATGTTCTTTTTAAATGCTCTCTAATTTTAGGGTGTGACAATATACACAATGTGCTAGTAGACTGCAAAGTATAATTTGTCACTTCATAGCTCCTCTTGTTCTATTAATGTGTTCTTATAATATTTCGTTATTGCTAACGATATAATTAATGCGTACTTATAATTTTTCTCTACCGTTTTGTATATTTGTGGGATATCCATAGTGTTTGGTTCTTAGATGTAGGAGCTTTCGTTCAGCGAGTTTGCATGATTTATTCCGGATATAGTTTTTTCTTCAACTCAAACAATTTTGTTCTCCGGTTGAACTGAAACAATTATACAAAATTATCGTATTAACATTTTTCTCACGAAGAATATTTTCTTCAGATTCTATAAAATATTCGACTATTATAAAAACTATGGTAAGAAAAATATTGTCCAAGCATACTTAAGTGCCGTTCATCGTCCTTGAGTCTCATCTTCGCTGCCTTACCATTGACTCGCAAATAATTTCTCAAAAACTTTCACAACGTGATCATGCACGGCAAAGAGAATTTTATGAACAAAGGCATAAAATTGTAGGGGAAAATGCCTTCATAATGTCTTTGCATTTTACCATTCTCTCATCATGTTACCACGAAAAACCGCCCCCGTTTCAAAATCCAGCACAATTAACCGTGAAATGCATGTTATCTTGGCACTGGATTCCGAGTCTTGACGTAGGCAAAAGTCGTGAGCTCGCCCTCCCGTTCCTCCGAGCTCATGATGAGCTGCGCCCCCTTGGCCGGCGGCAGCTGCCAGCCGTCTCCGCCACCGTCCGCCAGCTCGCCCGCATCATGCCGGTGCAGCGTCCTCTTCCTCCGCCGCGAAGACGCGTAGTCCCTCTCGTCCCGCGACGCGCTGAGGACGCAATCCCCGTGCGTCAGCTGCGGCGCCATGACCCAGGAGCTCCACCGCGGCGGCCTCTCTCCCCCGCCGCCCAAGTCCAGGTCCAGCACCCACACCTCCACCCGCCTCCGGCACGTGCCCGGCGGCGACGACACCACAACGCCGAGGCTGGCGCGGACCTTCGTCAGCCGCCACGGCGCGTCCCTCGACGACGCCGACCAGGCCGGCGCGGGCGCCATCGCCGGCGGCGCGTCGAGGGACGTGACGCGCTCACCCTCCCCGAGGTCCAGCGCCATCACTCGGCCGGCGGCGCCGGCCGCGAGCCAGTACGTAGCGCCGGCGACGCTAACGGGCTCGCAGAGGAGGTCGTGGTACGCGCCCGGGACGGACACCGGCACCGCCCGCCATGCATTGCGGTCGCCGCCGAGGGTGAACACCTGCAGGGCGTCGAGGGAGCTCCGGTCCCCGCGTGGGATGTACACTACCTTGTGCAGGTTCGTCTTCGGGTGGAAGCCGAAGCTGTAGTGCCCGGTCGCCTTGACGAAGCACGCCCACCACGGCGACACCGGCGGGAGCGCGACCGTCTCGCCGGTGGCCGGGTTGGTCACGGTGACGGCGAAAGAGGAGTAGCCGGCGAAGGTGGAGTGGTCATGCAGGCAGAGCAGGCCGTTGCAGGTGCCGACCATGCGGACGCTGCCGTCGGCGTCGCCGGAGGAGCTCGTGTAGGTCCACGCGCGCTCGCGGTGCCGGCTGCTGCCGTCGAAAACGAGCGCGCTAGAGGTGCGGCCCTGGTTGATGAAGACGAGGATCTTGGCGGGGAGCGTCTCCTCCGGCGGCGCGCGCTCGTCGATGATGGTGCGCCACCGCTTGCAGACCAGGCGGAGCGGCCGGCGAAAATACGTCGGGATGAGCAAGAAGATCTGCACGAGGACGTCGTCGGGTAGGCACGTACCGCCGTCCACCATTGCGCCCACCTACCGCGGGGTCGACAGGATGATCTTTCAGATCTAACAAACTCGTTTCAGTTTCTGTTTATTAATCGGAGATCGACGATCGACCATATATATGTCCAATTTTAGGAGCACGGAATGGTTTAGAACTCGAGTCCGTTGCGGAATCGAATTTTAGGGCGTGTTTGGGAGAGCTCCGCTCCAGAAAAAATAGCTCCGCTTCACTAACTCCATGTTTTCTCAACTCCACTCCACAAACTATAGAAAAATATGGAGTTGTTGTACGTGTTTGGCTGATTACGATGCTCCAGCTCTAAAAACATGAGATCTAATTGTGAAAAGTCTATTTTGCCCTTGTTAATGGGCCCCATGTGTCTGTCTCCCTGTTTCCTCCCCTTCTCTCTCCTTTGCGGGCGCACGACAGGGTAAGGAGGAGCGCCGACGACAGTGGAATGGCCCGGCAAGCCAACGGAGAGCGGCATAGCGAGGCTCATGATGGGCAGCCTCGTGCGTGGTAGCCCATGGTGGAGGCGCGCCATGGACGAGTACATGCTTGATCCTACAGGCCAACCAACCTTCTCAATCGAGCAGAGTCTCGGCGTCGACCAAATCCTACTGCCCACACCAAAATCCATCGATTCCTCGCACCCGCACCTCCTCAACTTCGCCATCTTCGACCTCTGCCACTCCTCACCGAGCTCCGATGACTAGCATGGCCACAACCATCTCCGGCAGTGGCGCAAGGGTGGGCGGCGCGGTTCTGGCAGGCGGGTGCGCGAGGCCTAATGGGCGGGTGGCGTGGCCCCGGCGGCCGCGCAAGGGTAGGGCGGCGCGGCTCTGGCGGCGGCACAGGGGGGTAGGATGGCGCAGCTCCGGCGCCCGCGCAGGGGTAGGGCGGCGCGGCTCCGGCGGCGGTGCCGGATAGAGCGACGCGGCTCCGGCAGAGGCGCAGGTGGGGCTACGCGGTCTTGCAGGCGGGGGATGGTGAGGCTCGACGGACGGGGCGGCGTGGCCATGGCCGGCCGGTGAAGGCATGTGTGACGAGGAAAGACGGGCAGGGGCGGCGTGAAACAGCGAGAGAGAAGAAAAACACTTTAGTGTAAAGAAAAAAATTAGAACGAAGGGGTAAGTTGTGTAACCAGTGGCAATGGTGGGTAATTTTACTCCAACTCCATGAGGATGTATATAACAAGTGTTTTTGGAGCACCCCTTGAGGTACTCCAAGAAAAACATGGAGTTGGCCCCCAACTCCACGTTTTTTCCTGGAGTTTTTGGATCTGGAGTTATTGGAGTTGGACGCGTTTGGCAGGAACTTTGTGGAGCAGAGTTGCTAGAGTTGGAGTGGAGCTCTCCCAAACACGCCTGATGGAGCCTGATGGAGCCGTGCCGCGGCGCGGGGCAGGGGCGCTGGGTCACGTCGCCGCACTTTCATGCACGGCGAGTATGTTCTGAGCAAGCGGGAGAAGAGGCAGTCTTGGTCAGTTCGTGGGAACTCCACAGCAACACCGCTAGCTATCAAGCAATGGCGGTTACAATTACAAGTCCGAGTTGAAAGCTGACGGTGGCACGCGCCGATTCGGGGGAAAAAAAAGTTGCCGACTCGGACACCGAGTATCCAGCCACCCCGTCCTTATAAGCAAATCAGAACCGCACGCAACCAAACAGAACGTACGTTCAATCCCAATTAAGCAATTGTCAGCACGTTCAATCCCAAGCAATTGTCAGCGATGGCCGCCGCCCACGTCCAACCTTCCGGTCGTCAGCCCTTCACCGTCCGTCCGTCGTCATCTCCGGTGGCGCCGCCGAGCATGGCCGCCATCCAGGCTGGCCGCTTGAAGGACGCCCTCCTCGTGGTCGCCGCCCACGAAGACGCCACCGACATCTTCAGCACCAACGTAAAGCTCGTGGACGCGGCCTCCGGCGCCGTCATCGGGCAGCTCGACGGGCAGCACACCGACCACATCTCGGCGGCCGCGGGCCTCATCTGCATCGTGCCAGCCGGAGCCTCAGGGTTGCTGGCCATCCGCGTGCTCAACCCAGCCACCGGCGGCATCACCGACATCCCCGCAGGCCCGACGGCGGTGGCGCACGGTGGCTGGACCTCCCAGTCCTCGTACGTGTTTGCGCACATCTCGACTACAAAAGAATACAAGTTGCTCCGCGTCATCACTTCTAGAGGTCGGCACGACGACAAGCTCAAGCAGTCGTGCGAGATCCTCACCCTCGGCGGCCGCGGGCAGCGGTGGAGGCCGGCGTCGAGCCCTCCGGTACTGCTCAGCACGACGGTCCCCCGGCAAAGGGCGGTCACCGCAGGGTTCGCCCACTTCCTGACGGCGACTCGCACGATCGGGTATGACGGTATCGCATCGTTTGACATGGTGAAAGAAGAGTGGAGGCCGTGCCTTCTCCCAAGCCCTCTCCCCTCCGGAAGCCGCAATTGCTGCCAGTCCAACCTGAGCCTAGTCGAGCTCAACGGCTGTCTGGCCTTCGTGCACCATGATTACCTGTCCTACTGCATCGACATGTGGGTGCTAGAGGACATGGGGGAGGCGAAGTGGTTGCAGATAGAGTCTCTCCATTTTAGGTTGTTCCTGAGTGGATTTGAAGAGCTCGAGAAGGGCCAGCTGGCTCCGTTGATACCGGTTAAGCGTAGGAAGGAGATCTTTGCGCAGCCGTTGATGGTGATGGATGACGGACGGATCGCCTTCTGGGTGAGATTTCCGAATGGGGTGGTGAGGGTATATGATCCAAAGGCGCGCAAGTGCGAGGATGCGGTGAGAATGGGGAGTGCTTCTAGTATTGTTGGGTTGTACAAGGGGAGCCAGGTGGAGTTGTCGTAGTAGCTCAAGGAGAGTAAGGTGCTCGCATATTTGTTTTGTTTTTATCAACATGTGTTGATGTATTAAGGATCATGCCTTTTTCTTGTCTTGTATTTCTTTTTTAATAAAAAAAATCGTGTATGCAAGGTCGAGGACTCAAATTTTGCCACCGATTTGGATGTGATTTACCACTATATCAATAGCTTATAACTTTTACTCTGCTACCAAAAATATTGCTAGCTACTCAATTTTGCCTGTACCACACCATATACACTGCCAAGAAAGTAAATTCGTAAAAGTTCGTGTATAATGACAATACGTACCCATATTAAGCATACGATCAACTTCTCTTCTTTTAAAGCATTTTGTGTCAAACTAGTGAATGAACATTTTTAATAATGTAAAATCAACAGACTTTTCAGCGCAGCGCAGCGAGGTGAACATTGATTCGAAAGACAAAAAAGATGAACCATTGACTACATGTTTCATAACAAATTCACACATCGTGACAGGACTTGGGCATGGTGTGAAGATACTGAAGATCACTACCCTTTGCGGATTTCTTGCTATCACACGTACCCCTGCCGTACCTGTTTGTTCAACCAGCTTTTTGAACAAACTTTTTCTATTGTTGGAACATGTTATCTTAGCTCACTTCGCACTTAGTACATGGCCCCCAATTTCTCAGCTACGATCCTGAATCAAAACATAACACATGAACCAATCCTGCACTAAGCACATGGCCTCCAATTTCTCAAAACAGAGCCCTGAATAATCCAAGCATGACACGAACCAATTCAATCCTGCAATATTCCACGAGGATCTAGAGCTTAGCATCACACCGCAAGGAGCGCGCATACGTACGGCCGAGCCTAGCTTCAGCGCTTGAAGAAGATGCCATGAAGAAGGACGCAACGGCCGCTATCATCTCCTCCTTCGCCGTGTCCCTCCCGTTGGATTTACGGAGGAAGAAGACATGCCCCTCGCCTCGGGTCTCGTACAGCAACGCTTCTTCCCCTTTCCACGCGCCGCCGCCCCTCAGCGCCTCCACGTACCTCCGGCCCCTGTCGCTCATCGTGTCCAGCTCCGCCACCGTCACCAGCACCCGCCGGCAGCCGAGCGCCGCCCACTCCGCCGCCGGCATCGCCAGCGGGTCGATGAACGGGTGGTCGAACCCGTACCTCCCCGCGCACACGAACGCCCACCACCGCTCCGCCAGCTGCCTCTCCGGCGACCGCGGGTCCGTACCTTCCGACGGCACCAGCTCCCTGCCCCGGAAGTACGGGTGCAGCAGCGCGACCCCTTCGATCCGCGCGCCGCCGGGGAGGCCGCTGTCGCCGCCGCATCGCCCGGCCCTCAGCGCCACCTGGTGCGCCATGTTGGCGCCGGCGCTGTCGCCCGCGACGAAGAGGCGCGCGACGTCGCCGTGCGCGCACAGCCACGGCTCTTCCGGCGACGATGACCCGGACCCGGCGGCGCGGCTCGCCGCGACCACGGCCCAGATGAGCGCGGCCCAGGCGTCGTCGTAGGCGGCGGGTACGGGGTGCTCGGGGGCGAGGCGGTACTCGACGGAGACGGCGACGACGCGGGAGGCGGAGACGAGCGCGTTGAGGAGGCGGGAGTGCGCGCCGGAGAAGGCCGAGTGGAGGGCGAAGGCGCCGCCGTGGAAGAAGACGAGGAGGGGGAGCCTCGTGGAGGTGCCGAGGACGTCGGTGGGGACGAAGAGACGCGCAGCGAGGCCGTCGGCGCCGGCGCCGTCGATGGAGACGTCCTTGGAGGTGACGCCGGTGGCGGCGTCCGCGCCGGCGGCGACCCTGTGCGGGCTTATGAGGCGGCGCACGCGGCCGCTCTTGTAGCGGATGAGGAACGGCGACATGTCCACGTCCACCTCGGTGTCCGGATCCATGGCCGGAGCGGTAGTGGATGAGAGTCAACGGCAGCAAGGGGAGCGCCCTGCGCACTGAGGAGCGTGGTGGTCACTCTTCCTATGACGAAGGAAGCAATGATTCTACTCAGGGTCCTTCTATTATTGGTGTCGGTGTTTGTTATCTCAAGCATGTATGATGGCACCCCCCTCACCAAACCTTTCAACTTTTTAACTTTGTCGTGCCAGATGCCCAGCTCCGTCTTTGTTATACATGGGCTTGCGTAGTGCACAGCATGCCGAGCTGAATTTCACGCATGGGCCGCGCTGCTGAATTCCACGCCCAGGTTTGCTGACCTGAATCATCAATGGATCGTCATCGGCTTACTGGGCCTACCGGCCCAGCAGGCCATGCACGCCGGCGCTAGCGGCGGGCCAGAGCTGTTGACAAAGTCGGCTTTAAGCCTTAATAAACCTCGTCGGGTTTGTTGTCACGCCGTTGAGTATTCATTTTTTTTGGAGACTTCTTCGTTGAGTGCTCATTAGGAAATCGGCATCACATATGTTTGGCTCTGTCCTGCGTGTCTCGTCGTCGTCGACTCTCTTTCGAGGAAAAATGCCCTTTGGTGTCGATTAGCGCCAACGCCGTGCTCCGTCTGGGGCTAGCCGTTCGTCGTGTTCCACCTACGGCGCCGAATGTGCAGGTAGATGTTGCCCAATCCAGTAGCTTCAATTCAGTCATCGAGTATTTTAGTATACTGGTTGTTTCGTCGATTACCCCAAAATTAATGGGTCGTTCAGACGTTCACTTGTGACCTGTACGTTCTCCCTGCTCTAATAATCCCCCAATGCCTAATCTATGACTAAGGCGCAGAGGATTCTCCATTGCCCTGAAGAATAAGGAATTCAGGCCTTGTTTAGTTCCAAAATCCAAAATCCAAAATGAATGTTTAGACACATGTATGGCGTACTAAATGTAGGTAAAAAACAAATCGCATTATATAGATGGACTGGAATTTGCGAGACGAATCCAACGAGTCTAATTAAGACGTGATTAGACACTAAATTGCTACAGTAATGCTACAATAAACATGTGCTAATGACAGATTAATTAGGCTCATTAGGTTCGTCTCGCGAATTACAAACTGCAATTAGTTTTTTAATTAGTCTATGTTTAATACTTTAAATGTGAAAAGATTACCTTCCAAAATCTTTTCACCGCGGAACTAAACACGGCCTCAGTGTCCTGAGCATACTTGGACTCGTCACCTCGTCGCCGATAGTCATGCCGCGGATTTGCCGCCCAATCAGCGCGACGCCGTCTCGAGTCAAGATCCTCTCGGTTCCTGCTGCAAACGTCGCCGTGGGTGCCTCCGCCGGAACCTGCGAAAACAACAAACCACGAGTCGTGCGCCCTGACGGCTGGAGTACGTACGTGTGATCACTCTACGCCTGCACGTGACCACCACACTGTAACCGTGACCACCGGCGTCGCCGAGGACGACAAACGCGCCGGCCGGCTTCGTTCCCAGCTAATTCTTGGACGTAGCGAGCTGCGTCCAACTGCAGCGTACATAGTAGGCCTCTAGTGTCTAGGCACGAACCGATATCTACGAGGCCTAGGCCGGCAAGCTCAGTTGGACGACGAAGCTTGCTTCGTTCGCTTCACTCATGGCGGCGGCCGGCAGCCTCTCGTCGGCGCTACTCCTCCTGCTCAACATGGCCGGCGCGCTGCTCGCCCCGCGCAGCGCTCTTCCTCCGGTTTCAACCGCCGCTGACGCCGGCGGCGCCGACGAGGATGTCGACTTCTTCTTCTTCCCGTTCCTGGTCCTCTACAAGAGCGGCCGCGTGCGGCGCTTCATGGGCACGGACACGGTCCCTGCCTCCACGGACCCGGCCACCGGCGTCGCCTCCCGTGACGTGACCCTCGACGCCGCCTCCGGCCTCGCCGTGCGCCTCTACCTGCCTCCTTCCCTCGCCACCACCACCAACCGCACGGCGGGCGTCGCCGTCGCCGGCGGCGATCAGCGGCTGCCGCTCGTCGTGTTCTACCACGGCGGCGCGTTCGTGACGGAGTCGGCCTTCTCGCCGACGTACCACCGGTACCTGAACGCGCTGGCGTCGAGGGCCCGCGTCCTCGCCGTCTCCGTCGAGTACCGACTCGCCCCCGAGCACCGCCTCCCGGCGGCCTACGACGACGCCTGGGCGGCGCTCCGGTGGGCTCTCGCGAACGCGCGGCCAGACGCGCCGGCCGCCGACCCGTGGCTGTCGCGGCACGCCGACGTCACGCGGCTGTTCCTCGCCGGCGACAGCGCCGGCGGCAACATCGCGCACAACATGGCGATGCGCGCGGGGCGGGAGGGGCCTTACGGCGGCGCCGCCATCCGGGGCGTCGCGCTGCTGGACCCGTACTTCTGGGGGAAGCGGGCCGTGCCGGCGGAGACGACGGACGAGGAGACGCGGCGGTGGAAGGAGCGGACGTGGAGCTTCGTGTGCGCGGGGCGGTACGGGGTGGACGATCCGGTGATCAACCCGGTGGCGATGCCGCCGGAGGAGTGGGCGCGGCTCGCCGTGGGGCGCGTGCTGGTCACCGTGGCCGGGAAGGACGTGCTTGCCGCGAGGGGACGCGCGTACGTCCGCGCGCTCCGGGCGAGCGGGTGGCGCGGCGAGGCGGAGCTCTACGAGACGCCCGGCGAGTACCATGTCTACTTCCTTGACAAGCCCGACAGCGAGAAGGCGGCCATGGAGATGGAGGTCGTGGTGGACTTCATTAATGGCGGCCAAAGGAACTCAGCTCTACGAATGGATTCCTAAACAGGCTGCTCATTTCGGGGATGCTAAGAATCACGACGCTCGCTACAGCCGACTCGGTCACCCCACAACAAAGTTCCCAGCTGTACTGACTCCCTGTTGTACTAGATAAACCGAAAATGCATTCTAAGGTCAATGGCACTGCAGGCTACACAATGAGCGAGCACATCTTGTTTGGAAGTTCTATATCAGCAACCTGAAGGGTACGATACCCTATTTACAGAATATATAATGGTTACTCCTGAATCAGAAAATTGTCTATGACCAAGGCAATGTGCGGCGAGCTACAACTACATGTCAAAGGCTAAAATGACGCAACCGAGCTTAATACACGACAAAAGTAGTCCCAGACTGTACAAAATTTACAAAAATCGCTGTGCATTGTGAAGTCACCATAATTTACTACTGAACCGCCAAGCGTTGGAGATGATCCATGAAGACCTGGAAGCTCACATCATCAGTGAATAGGATATCCCCTCCCGGTGGTGGTGGATTGTCGGAGTTGTACGTGACAGATGGATTAA
Source organism: Urochloa ruziziensis (assembly GCA_015476505.1). Taxonomy (NCBI): domain Eukaryota; kingdom Viridiplantae; phylum Streptophyta; class Magnoliopsida; order Poales; family Poaceae; genus Urochloa; species Urochloa ruziziensis. Next base: position 45,860,579 of record CM027124.1, read on the forward strand.
GCTTTGCCAGTAAAAATCGGGCCTGCAGTTTTCAAAGAAAGTAAGTTCAACAGAAATGGCACTCCCTCCACTCTCTTTTGTTTTATGATAAAATGCATTTGTACAGTTGCTGAGATGTAACTTTAGCAGTTAGCTCTTGTAGCATTATGTCAGTAGTAGAAATTAAAAGTGCTGAGTTTAGTAAGTAACTTTGACAACAAATATAGTGATGTTTTATTGGTCCGACCTTGATAGTTTTAACATCTTAATGGTCAAAGTTGATGAAAGTAAGCTGAATTTATAAATCTTATCCAGTAGGAGAACAAAATTTGCAATTACTTAAACAGATATGCAGAGCCCAGAGCGTGTTGAAAACCCACAAAAAAGAACAAGAACAAATTCTAAAGGAAATAACCTGAGAACCATGTTGGTCGCACACAACCAAGCGAGGCACAGGAAAGCGCTCCTTGATTATTGCATCAGCTTCCTCCTTTGGAGCTTGCAACAACTGGGCAAATGCCTGAACATCACACAAGGTTAGTTGCCGGATTGCTAATGTAGTATATACTGTATATAATGAAGCCAACTGTTCTTAGATCGGCCTTACAGCCTCATGTGTAAGGCTACACACCACAGGATCTAAACTTTTCTTTTTTGACATAACAAGATTGGAAGAATTTCAAAACATGTTGATGTAAAGGCAAACTGTTCAAGAGTTTAGACCAGGCCTGGGTTAAAGGTTATCTGTAGTAATAAATATTAAATACATAAAAAGCAAAGCTACATAGAAGCAACAGGCCAAATCTAGTGTTTAATGTTTCGATTGACAAAATATTACCTCGTGTCCTTCTTGATCTTGGTAACCAGCCTTTCGCCATTGTGCAATTGTTACTCCATGGAATATGACAACAGTAAAATAAGAATCCAACAAAAGTATCCTATCAGCTGCAATTGCAGTTACATCCAACAGAACAGGCTCTGGACCTGATTGAAACGAATAAGATATAAGTGATGGCTGGATCATCACAACTGCATTCGCCACATTCTCTCTGTTTAACATCATTGTGAAATATGCAGTTTCATCTGGACTATTGTTAAAAACCTGAACGGGAAGTAAAATAAGTTAGTGCACTGAAGTGTGATTTCACATGGTCAGTTGATGACAAATTCTCAATAAACCAGGGAAAATGCTTTACCTGAACGAACTGAGATCGTCTCAAATTAAAAATAAACTGGGGAAAAATTGACAGACGAGGGGATAAACTAAAAGATGAGGGTGTTTCTTTGTGATAATCTCCAAACTTCGAACATAAACTAATCAATGCTCGATCAAGCCATCTTATCGGGTCAAAATCAACCTGAAAGAAACAATCAATAACTTCAGCAAGCTGCCAGCATTTTATTACTAGAAACATATTCATAGAAACAATCAATAACTTCAGCAAGCTGCCAGCATTTTATTACTAGAAACATATTCATACTTCTGTGATACGATCTCCTATCTCAAGCGAATTAATTTGTCTATCATGTCTAGGTATGCTCTAACTGTAAAATAATTTAAGTATTGTGAAGTACCTCAGCTTCAATCTTAAATGAGACCAAGCGTGCCATGACTGCAGCAGCTGCCTCTTGATCAAAGCCAGCTATTAGCTCCTGAAGTACATGTAACACAAGTAAAATATTATATTTGTCTCCAAAAGGAACATAATGAGGAAAAAACAGGTGATAACATTCAATAAGCTAAACTGAAAAAAATGATTGATTATCACAGCTAGAAGAAAACTTGCCCCCACACCACCAGAATCAGCAACCCATTTTCTCGAGAGTGTGGTAGCTCGTAATCTCATCTGACCCTCATGATGCTGGTAACTGCACAAAGCACCTCCAAGTCAGTTACATAAAATTCTGACAGCATTGCCTTTATACCTAAAAATGATGGAGGCCAAACAGATTCCATACTAGGTTAAGAATTGGAAGTAAAACTGATTGTTTGCTGATTGACCAATCGAATCTGGCCCATCCTTCTTTGCAATATCAAATATTAAACAGAGTGATGTTTTCCTGTCTAGACCACACATCTTCCAAGCACTAGTGTTTCCCTGACCCACGACTGTATCTGAGGATAGAGGACTTTTCTGCACAAACAACAGCATGCAAAATGATTCAGATGTACAGTGTCAGATTCCAAAAGGTTTTTTTTTTCTTATACTTGATTCCAAAAGGTTGAAAATATGTAACTGATACAAGCTATACCTTCTCCATAGAAGTACAAGGTCCAATAATTCCTTGGATTTTGATGTCCTTTGAGCAGTTAATCTCAAATATACCGCTGCAAATATAATTCATACATGTAAATCAAAATACTCAAGTAACTGATATGCTAAGATATGTTATTAAATACCATGAAGAGTATACTTACTTGAATGATAAATCGAGATCATTGTCACTTGACTGAAAGATACGTCGAAGTGAGTCTTTAAAAACAGAATGACCAAAACTTTCTGCAAGCACAACTATTCCACCAGTTCTCTCCACTGCAACCTTCATCTCAGCAACACCAACCTGAGAAAGAGAATATAAACAAGATTTTTTAATTTTAAAAAAAAAACAGCCTGTGCATACTGAACCACCACCAGTACTGAGAACTTAGCAACTAATTACTTGGTGGGCGAATGTTAAATTAATAACAACTCCAGAGAAAAAAAACATGTCAATTGCTTTACCAAATTGGGTGAAGCATTGAGTTCATATGCCAGCATGCACATTGCACAAGCCTACTAAGTTTCTGTTGAATGGTCATATCATGTATTGCCTTTGTGAGGCCAGAAATAGAAAACAGCCATGCGTTATCAGTCTATGAATTATTGCATACCAAGATTAGTTCAATTCCTAGCTAACAACAACATAATCCAATAAAATGGAACAGACATTTCATCAAAATAAAAAAGGAACAGAACAAGGGTGTTCAACATGTTAATGTTTGATCCAGACGCAGGCTTCAATAGGAAAAGAAAAGGTGACAAACCTGGTCAAGCGCACAAGCAAATAAATCAAGCACATGCCCTTGATTCACAAGCTGCTTAGAGATATCCTCGTAGAACTTAACAGCTTTGTTATAAAGAGGAGCTGAACTTTTATCGAGGTCTTTGTGTGAGCGAATTGGTTCTGATAGGGACTTGGATACAATCTGAAATTTTGAGAAGAATATTATTATATATAGTACCTAGAAAGCATAGGTGATAAATGACTAGTGGCAAGATTTTAAGAAAAAACATGATATTTGAGACAATCCAACTCTCAATGATAATCAATATCCAAGGAGGAATTAATGTCATGGACCCCCAACATTTCCTCACTACTACACAAGCAGGGAGCTATAGCAAAACAAACAGGATAAAATTGCATTCAACTTTATCTGGAACCAAATAATGCTACATTGAAAAAAAATTAAGAGACACAAGATTATATCCAGAACAGCAGAACATAGAGCAAGGTGCAAAACCATAAACTTCCCACCACATGAACGTGAACTCTAAATATACACAACCCTATAACAAGTTTAGCCATATCTAAGTCTTTCAAAATTAATCCAGTAGATTTGGATGGCTGCATGGTGTTTTCAAACAACTAGACCTGACATGTGGAGCCAAACACAATATGTTTGCCAGTAGCCCCAAGCCCCCAACCCAAGTAGGATAAGGTGTAACGAGTAGTTCAAGAAGGGAAAATATTTTATTACTTACAATAAAGAGAGCAGAGTTGTGTAACTGCAGGAGAATGACTGCAAACACCACCCACTATACAAGGTGGTCATGACAACTTAACTGTTACGCGCAACATGGCAACAGTACCTGTGTGGCTAGGATTTTGGAAGCCATCTTTTTCATGGTCAAGATCGCAGCTATCTGATAAAAAATATTATAGCTTTCCATGTTCCATAATAGCTAATTAGTTTCCTAGGATATATCTACTGCTTGTTTTTTCTAAGATAAACGATATCTACTGCTCGGTATCTTATCCATTGGTTAGAATGGTTATTATAAATTCATCTGTAGGAGAGCCTCTAATAAGGAAGCCTATTGCCGTCATTGTAATTAAGCAAGAAGCAAAACAAAGGTATTCTGATCTTAGCTTTCTCCCTTACCCAACACTAACTTACCGTCCTAACATCTACATTTACAGCATCAGTGTAGATAGAAAATGTGAATGAAGCTTAAGAACGTGGTGTTCAAAAAAAGAACTTTGGACTTACAGAACCAGGTCCCTCTGTAGATGGGCCACCTACAAAAGCCATAATTCTAGCACCTGATCCAGGGACACAAACCCCCAAGAGACTAGCAGCAACACTTAATGCAACTCCAGTACATCTGGATGAACGTTCATCAGCTGGAACAGGCCAAGGGTCCCTTTGAAGTTCTTCTATAACCTACAGAAAAAGGAAAACAGTGTCAATAACGTAATGATGGAATGGAAAGTTGGTACATCACTTGACAGTGTTCCACATTTTCAGTAAAGTACTTTGATGTGTCATGGTTTCATAATCAAGCAGAGCTCTTAACTGAATTCAACACAAACTCGCACTCAGAAGCAGGCAACAGGAACCTAGCAATGCTCTCTGTCGAAATGCCATCTCTTGCGCCTGCGATCACACCTGATGTGGGTTTAGTTTTCCCAGCAAAGAAGCTCATTTGGTCCAGAATCTGCTCCTTTGTAACTTCTTTTGTCCCTTTGAACACATATGACTTTGGCAACAAGCCAAAACCCAGTTCATGCACCTATGTGGATCAAATGTAATTGTATTAGTTATTGACCAGTGCATTCAGCAAGGAAGTATCAACAAGAGAAGATAATAACCTGCACATATGTCCCAAAAGTAATTAATCCAACAAGAGACTGATCTGGCAATAGTTCAATAGCTTGTGCTAAAGCAGACTTCAAATAGCCAATCTCCTCCTCAATCATACATGTATCAACAACAAAGAGGAAGACTGGAGGCGCCACAGGACCCGTTTCGGCAGTGGATACATACTCGACGGTGGTAAATTGTGGAAAGAGTTCGGCATGGGAGGTTGTTTTCTGAAATAGAGTAGTAGTGTTGGGGGAAGTGGTTGCGCTGAAAGCAGAATGGACAGACCCAAATCTTTGCAACAAAGTCAACTATGGAGAAGGGGTTGAGGATAGAGCGGCACATGCGGCAACGGAGTGGGGCATAAGGAAGAACAGGCATGGCTGGGTTTGGCTTTAGAGGAGTAAAAATGGCGGAAACAGGGACCACACAGTTTGTAGCATCCTGCTTTGTGCCTGGTATAACATTCCATGCCATTCTTATCCCATCCTGGGCCTCAAGTTCCAGAAACTCAGACATTTTGTGAAATCAAGTCGCTATGGCGGTAGTTTCTTCAACAGAACCTCTGTTTCACAACAGTGTCAGTCCTCTGAAAGCAGCAAGCTCTCCAACCTGTAACAGCCAATTCAACGTTTGGTTAAATTGGTGAAAGCCAAAACCAACAGCGAATAAAGAATAGTAAGTCAGTAACAAAGAACTGATGTAAACAAAACAAATACAACTAGCATATGAACTAGTGATATTACAGGCTGCATCAGTTATCATGAGCTTCTGAATTTTCAAACCACTACAGCATACACTAAAGGTTAAGATTAATGAGCGAAGTGATTCTACATTGAATCTTCGACTATTCCTGAAGACCTGAACAGAGTAAACCTCCTAATTGTCTTAGTCTCTGAGAAATCCTTTTTTCAGAATTTATTGCTAATAACAGTATTCACAGCTGATAAGTGGAGGTCTCTAGTCTCTACATGGGTAGTTATCACCACCTGCCGATATCATGAGGCATATGGGTTCTGTTAAACCCCAATTTTTTTTTAATAAAAAACATTAGCTGCGAAATTGGTATACTGCACATAACAACCCAATTCGCAAAAGTATGGACGGATTGGCGATTTGGAGAATCAATCCCAGCAAATAATTGGACTTGACTGCTCATAGCCACGGCAATTTTCCCGCAGAACAAAAACCCCACTTCCAGAACAACTCCCCCAAGCGAGCTAGGGCTTCCTTACCAGCAGAAGACGAAACCGGTCCAAGTTCGGTCCAGACGGATCTCCGCCGCAGAGGGAGGAGGGGGGCCGACGAGGATGAGGTATAGAATTCCGCCGAGGAGGGTTCGGCGATGGTGTGAGGCTGGGGAGCACGGGGGAGGAAATTGGCGGAAGGTGTCGGCTGTTGGTGGTGGACTCGCGCCGCTCCCGCGAGGGGATGGGGTGGAGTGGGGAACCGGCGGCGGCGGGGAGCACGGCGATCGGTCGCCTCGCCGCCGAAAGGGGAGGACTGGACCTGGAACACGACAGTCCCTGCGGGTTGCGACCTGGCAGTACTTGTGAGCTCCGACTCCGAGTGGACCCGAGTTGGATTTGTGTAGCGGCCAGCCTGGCAGGGGCTCTAGCTGAATCACCTACTTTTTTAATAAAAGCAGGAGCAATATTACATCATTTAATAATCCTCCATCATCATGTAAAAAAACATGCAAGGCCTTACGAAGTCTTAGAATATCTGGATAACTAATCTTCCATCACCAATACATTCTTTCTCATACTAATAATATTTTTTTCTGGTAAAGGCATTCTTTCTCATACTAATAATATTTTTTTCTGGTAAAGTGCTGCAGCATATTATCAAAACAATTAATGACGATGAATAAGTCCCATCATTTATTACACAAAAAAAACCTCCTTCATTTAGGTGATTTTTAGGTGAGAGAGAGAGAGAGGTGTTTTGCTAATCCTTGAAAATTTTTGGCAATAGGTATAGGATTGGTAATGTGCCATTACACAAAAAAAAGTTCTTTGAAGATATGCTGCAGCCTTATTGAAGATACAAAATCATAGAAACGTCATTTCTTCATGTATCTCTTGCTCAACCTTATTGAGGCCTCATTCGGTTCCACCGGATTCATTTCGGGCAGAAACGATAGTTGTAGACTTGTAGTAGAAAATTTATGATAGTTACAACAAAAGATCAGGATTTATTCCGGGTCGGGAACTAATTTATTCATGATAGACACAACAAAAGATCCGAGTTGGTTCCCTACCTTTTGACTAGGGGATTTATTCCTAGTGTCTTGTTATCACTATCATAAATAAATTGGTTCTCAGCCCGAAATAAATTTTGATTTTTTATTATAACCATCATGAATTTTCTACTACAATTATCGTTGTCACTCGGAAATGAATCCGATGAAGACGAATGAGGCCTGAGTCAATTTGTCGATCCTGTGCCGGTTTTCTTTTTTCTCCTTTCGGACATTCCAGACAGTGTATACTGTATATAAAAATTGCTACTTTTTTTTGCGATCATATAAAAATTGCTACTTTTGACTCACCTCAATTGCTTGGGCAGATTGGTGAGCTCCAATTCTCGGCCCACCATTCCTTGCTGGAGGTGACACTCAGATCAGCCCATTCGGAAAAAAAAAAAGGCCTCATTTGTTTCCATTCCTCTCTGACAAAAGGCATACTGAAGGGTGAAGTGAACGATGAAATGCGATGCTGTCCCCGAAGCTTGGTTGCAGAGGGCACGGTGAGTCACAGAAAATCGTGGAGCAAAAAAGTGACAAGAAAAATTGAGCCAAGAGAAAATGGTGAACAACATTCCCCGTACAAATGTTGAGTCAACAAATTCAGTGAGCAGAAGAAATTATTTAGTCAACAGAAAGACATGGGAATGAATAAAAAGAAAAGAGTGGAAAAGTAGCCAAAAAGGAAAGAGGTGAGAAGAAAATGTTTTGCTCTCCTATATGTATAACGAAAGAATCACAGTTTTGAACTTAATGAAAAACAAATTTGAAAAATCTAGTTGTAATGGAACAAATTACAGTTGCATTTCTGTTTGAGTTGTCACTGGATGTATGGTCTCACTTCGATTGAATAGTATTTTTTTCAAAAAAAAACAATGCGTGTACTTGAATTAACCAAAATGTTCTAAAAACGTTTTTGTGTAGGACATATTACAAACTATGCATGCAAGGTACTACAGAGTTACTTGGAAAATATACTTGCAAGCTAGTGGTTTTACAAGTTGTGTACACCTTCTAGTCTTACATTTATATACTATCACAAGTTAATTAGATTATACATTTACATGTCAAGTGTATTTACTGGAAAGTTTCGGATCGCTCTACTTTTTATGTTACTTGTACATAATTACTCCCTCCGGTTTAGTAAAAGAAGTCGTTTAGGACAGCGACACGGTCTCCAAAGTACAACTTTGACTTCTTATTTTTGTAAAGATATTTATTAAAGACTAACATATGTATACTTTTATGAAAGTATTTTGCAAGTCAAATCTATTCATGTAGTTTTCACATTTCCAAACTTAACGACTTAAAAGTTATTCACGATTTATATTCCCAATGTTTGACTCAAATCTTGTCCAAAACGACTTCCTTTACCAAACCGGAAGGAGTATAAAATATGGCTTTGTTTTATTTTGGAATAAAAGACACAAAGGTTGATTTTAAAAAAAATAAAAGTACGTAATTTTATTGAAGGGATGGAGGAGTACACTGTTACTGCTCGCTTTTGGACATGCCCGACTGCCATGTTGATAACAGTAGCAATATTGCTCATCCACGCTAGCACAGGTGTGATTGTGCCAGTCCCATCCGAGTTGAAATAAATTTATTTGAGAATAATGGTCGACGAGAGAGGGAATATCTCGTGCAGATTAACTTTTGGAATCCACATTAAGAAATCGCTATTTTTAGCACAGCAACCATACTAGACTGCCAAAGTGCAAAGTCCTATTTTGAGGAAATTCAGTAAGAGCCTGTTGCTACAATAATATCATTGTGCATAGGAGTATTTTATTTTCTATATACAGTATACATGTGAACTCCATGCACATGATGTTTACAGTTCTTGGCTTCTCGGTCGCCCAGATTGTAAAACGCAACAGTAATATAGCATGTTCTGAAAACAATTACTGTACATCAGGACGGATTGACCAAGCTACGTACAGCCTTTAGTTATGGATATATGGCGTGTTCGGTTGCAGTTGCAAAACGAGGCCTTTCGCGCGCCTCACAAAATCGCAGAGGCCCGCATCACATGTTGTCGCCATGTCAGGTTATCCCTACCCTACGACTTGTGCAGACGAGATGGCGAAGGCACTGTAGCACTCGACGTCGACGTCGTCGTGCCCTTTTTAATACGCGTGTTATACTGTCTGGTGTCCACGTCAACATCGTCTCCCTCAGTTTACTGTCTTGCTGCCACTCCGGCAAACATGCGAGGTAACAAAAGCTCTCATAAATCTTCCGATCATTTCCCGAATTGCAAGCTTATAAAACCGAACGCTCGCCATTGCAATCAAGCTCTTAACCTTTAATTTCCTTCCCCTCAAAAAAGCGATCGACTGGCTCACCAAGCACACTTGCATGAACACACGTGCAGTCACACGAACCCTACATCCTCAAAGCAATGGCCACCACACCGCCTTCAGCGTCCAGGCCAATGATTATGCAGGCTTCGTGCCTTGATAGCTCAAAGCCTCAAAGAATGTTATTTTTAGTGTTTTTGCTCCTACTTTGAAGTGCAATTGTCATTCTGTCCTTTTTTTTTAACTTTGTGATTTTGTCCTGGATATTAACAAATCAATTTGATTTTGCCCTTCATCTTTGCAAATTTGCCCCTATTTTGACCTTTGCCCTTGGTTTTAATTATAAGCAACATGTAAACCCCTTAAAGGAGAATCATCCATAAATATTTTCCACTTAAGTTGGCTTGTAATTGAACCTTCAGCTGTTACCGGATACATGAACCACTTCGATGGAAAACACATTTTTAAAATATAGTGTGTACTTTAATTCACTAAACAATACAGTAAATGCTAATTACTTCGTAGCATGGAGGTCCTTTTGCTAATATTCTTGCAAGCTGCTTATAATTAAGTTGTTTACATATTCTGGTCTCATATTCATGCAAGTTGCCACGTACCTGGTGTCTCAATTCTCGGCTTCTCTCGATCGCACAAATGCTAAAACACGTACTATGCAATAGTAATATGGGTCGATGTTTCTAAAACAATAACTTCCTGACGTTTGACCAAGCTACACAGCCCCTTAAGTCCTTAACCTTAACTATACGGATATGTGGCGCGTTCCGGTGTTCGGTTGGAGTTGCAAAACGAGGCCTTTCGTGTGCCTCACAAAACCACGGAGAGGCCGGCATCACATGTTGTCGCCATGTCAGGTTATTATCCCTACGACTTGTGCAGACGAGATGGCGAGGGCACTGTAGCAGTCGACGTCGACGTCGTCTGCCCCCTTTTAATACGCGTGTTATACTGTCCACGTCAACATCGTCGTCTCCCTCTGTTGCTGTCTTGCTGTCTGCCATCCCGGCAAAACATGCAAAAAGTGGTAAACTGCAGACGAGGTAATGGCCGTAACAAAACGCTCTCATCCTGTTCTTCCGTTCAATTGCTGAACTACAAGTCTGCAACTGAACAAAGAACAAATATTAAACGTGCCATTGCCATCAAGCTCTTAACCTTTTTCCTTCACCTGAAAAAAGCGATGGACTGGCTCACCAAGCACACACCCGCATGAACACACACGTGCAGCCACACGAGCCCTACATCCTCAAAGCAATGGCCACCACACCGCCGTCAGCGTCGAACCCAATAATTATACGGGCTTCGTGCCTCGATTGCTCTCGAACCACCACCTCTCTGCCTCTCCCCTCCCAACGCTTCCACTCACCATCTTTGTTCTTCTCCCTCCCCTGTTCCGCTGTTCCGCGCCACCGACGGCGACGAAGGAATCGTCCGGTCGTCGCCACGGCGGCGGGGGGCACGCGCACCGGCCGGCATGGACCACCACCTCGGCCGCGTCGTCAGCGACCTCAGCCACAGCAACTCCCGGGGAGCAAGGCGCCATGGCCTCCACCATCAGAGCACGACGCGGAGGACCAACACCGACGGTGGTGGCGGCAGCACGGCCAAGCAGAAGCTGGCGCTCCTCTTCTCCGGCGTCGTCGCCTGGGCACGGAAAGAGAGCGGTGCCGCCGCCGAACCAGGCAGCAGCAGGCCGGCGGCGAAGAGCAGGAGGCAGCAAGAAGCTGCCACTAATAACAATGGCGGCGGCGGCGGCGCCAGGCGTCGGGGGCGCCTCGACATCGTCCTGGCGGTGCGGAAGTACTTGTCCATGGTGGAGCAGCTCTTCGCGTCCTACTCTGGCGGCGGCGGCGGCCGGAACGACGGGGACGCGCGGCGGCGGAGGCCGCACACGTTCACCTACGCGCGCGGCGGCGGCGGCGCATCGTCGTCGAAGCGGCACAAGGGGAGGCTGTCGTCGGCGCCGGCGTCGTTGCGGGGGTCGCCGGCGAACAGCGGGCACCTCGCCGTGGGGGAGTCGGTGATGACGACGAAGAAGGCGTCGACGCCGTCGGAGGTGAGCACGATGGAGGAGCTCCACAGCGCCATCCAGGCCGCCATCGCGCACTGCAAGAGCTCCGCCGCCGCCGCCGGCGACGGCAGACAATAATAAGCAGCGGCGTAAATGTCGAGGCGGTGGTGGCGGCGTGTCTTTGCGTGCGTGACACTTCACGGTGCGACGTACGGTGGTACGTCACGAGCAAAGCGTACGTACGAGCAGGCGTGTACAGTGCGTATTCGGGCCACGGCCGGCCGTGACCGTGACAGAGTTTAATGGTTTCGGTGTGTGTCTCAGTGTCTGTCTTATCGGACGTGTAAATCAAACTGCATGCAGCACGAGTGAGAAGTGAGAGCAACACAAATCAGAGAGGAAAAGCAAACCCGGTCAAATTAATCTGTCTGTAAAACGTGACACGCTAATTATTCTTATCTGTGAAGGCTACTCGGAGATTTGAATTTTCTACTATTATTAGCAATTGAATTTCTATACACGTATAATCCTGAAAAGAAAGTTTACGTTCATGGTCGAGCCAACCCCTGTTTTGGACGAGACCGAAGCACTGTTGGCAGGTAAACGCAAGGCGGTACCCGGTTGTACAAAACCCCTTTTTTTTACAAAACATGGAGGCAGTATGAGCAGGTGTGGTTGGCGATAATCATCACCGTAATGAATTCGAAAGCTCCGTCCACCTGCAGGCCGTACTGGACACTGGGCAGGGGCGCCCCCCATTTCAGCCGGGACGGCGACGGGTGGCTTGCCGGTCTCGCCATTGAAGCTGGGCATGATGGATCAATCGTTGATCGAACCTGCGAGTGAGCTATCAGGATCGTGATTTCCCCCTGCAGGCCCAGGAATAAATGCCAGGTCTGGAATCAGCTGAACCTGAATGTGCCGTGCGCCCGCGCTGGGTTTTGCAAAGGTGGAAGCGACACCGGGTAGTAGTAGGAGGAGGAGCCTACCGCTGGCGCAGCAAGCAGGTGAATGAACAAGGTGAACGGAGTTTGGTTTCGAGGACGACGATTAGGGGGACGCTACTGTGCGATCGCGCGCCGCGTGGGCGTTGCGCCGAACGAGCGCCCGGAGCTAATAGCGGCGCACGTGCATTGGTGGGTGGTGGCGGCGAACGGTTTTTTATACTATGCCTCACACTTAAGACCAGTAGCGCTTGGACAACTAGCGTTGCTTCCCCACTCAAGCTTCTCTCGGCTGTTTCCCCTTTCCCGAGTCAAGTTTCTGTCTGGAACCTTTTTTTCTAAATTGATTTTTTCTTTCTCATGCAGTCAAGCTTCTTTGTGCGTACAGTTCCTGTTATTTCTAGGCTGCATCAATTTCTCTTTTCGGGACAACGGTTGTGTGGGTGAGTGAACGGGCGGGAGGAGATAGCTTCATGTTCATATGGAAGCAGAAGCATGCAAAAGGATGGTTGATCCTATAAAACATTACTACTACAGTGCTTCAAAATTTTACAAAGACGATAATCAGTTCGTAGAAAATTGACACATCCTACAAAGAAAAGTCATGTGAACAAAATATTTTATACTGCAAGGTGAGGCATACTGAATGGGGTGCACTGGAGAAAAAAATATAAAAAGTTGAAAACTAAAACTGTTGCTTCATGTTCTTCCTCGAATATTGTTAACAATTTCTATCCAAAAAAAGGATACTTCTTCACTGGTACCGGCCAACAGTTATACCCTGGACAGAAAAATTGAAACAAGGGGAAACAAAAATGAAGCTATTCAGAAAAAAAAATGTCACACTGAAATGAACAAAAAGAGAAATGCATACGAAACCTTACATGCATGTTGAGTATTCTTTTTTATCTACAAGAGTATCATACTTTTCATTCAATGGGCGTGTCAACATGTAGTAAGCCATGCACTCGCGCAAGGGCTTTGCGTCTTCCTGTTTAAAAAGAAAATGATCTTAAACCTTTATACTAGCATGTTATAACCCTTTATACCAGCATGTTATAAACTATGTGCTACCATTCTGAAAACTTTACAATTTGGAATTCTAAATTGATGAGGACATCGCCACGCAGAACACGTACATGCTACATGCATGCTTCCCCAAGTTACAACTCGTCTCCAACTCAGCCGCCATGTTCAGTTCGGATTCAGCCGACACCCCTGCACGGTTTCGGCGATATCTCCCTCATACGACATCGAAACGAGGCGTATAAGTATGCGTTGGAAAGGGGATGACGACGCCGTCATTTTGGTTCTGGTCCTAGCTCCAGAAGGTTCGTGGATCACGCTGTGTGACCACGACAAGGTGCTGTGTCACCTATTTTGGGCTTTTCAGGCTTTGTATCGTGTCGGGCCTTCGGCCCAAGTTGAGGACGTCCCACCTGGTGCGCCCCCAACCCTAGGACGCCCCTAGGTTAATAAACTCAGCAATCGCCGCCGCTTAGACTGGGGTTTTGCTTAGATTATTCTGTTTTAGACAGTGTCGCCGTTCATCGGTTTGTGAAACCCCAACTCGTGTGCTTAATCATTTATCTGCAGTTGTCACCATTATTGACTGCTGCATTCTTTTGAGTTCTTACTTGTGTTCTTCGTTTCGCAGGCAGTGATTAGCCTTCTTGGCGAGGTCAACCGGATTGTGACTACGGCTGATAACCAGAGGAGTCGTGGTGCTAAGATTGCAGGGTTCGAGTTTGCTGACTTGAAGCCGGATCGGTGTGTCGTGCTCCGCCTAAAACGAGTTATCCTTCCCCTGACGGAAGATCGAGCACCCTAGTTCCCATCATAAATAATCTTGAACTTTGTACTAGGACGTTTTAAACTTTGCATTCTTAGATATAATACTTTGCGTTCACCTATTTAGTGCTTGTACATTCTCTAACCTTCAAATCATGTATGGAAACATTGTATGTCAAATACAAAAAAAATTAATTATGCACCAAAATCTTTTATATTAAAGGTAAAAAATATATTACTTAGATGTTTAAAACTTTTAAACATACGTATGAAGATATTGTACGCCCAAAACTTTCATGGTGCCTATTAGAACCTTTCTATATGAATAGTAAAGATAATTAACTCACTATAGGTAAAAAGTTAGAAGTCATGCATTAACAACTTCTAGATCTTTATACCGGCAAATGGGAAATGAGATACACATGTCAAATATAAAAAGTTTTTAAACCAGAAACTTTGTACCGAGACATTTGAAATATTGTACTTCTAGATCTAAAAATTTTATAATCTAAAACTTTGAACTCTGAAATTAGGAAGTTTGTACTATTATATTATAAGATTCGTTCTTGCATTCTTAAAAGTTTTGAATTTGAAACTTTATGCTCTAAATCAGAAAATTTTGCGCAAGTATATCTTTGGTTTTCAACTCTCTACATGACCACATATTTAGTTTTCAACTTTCAAGTCACATGTCAAAACCTTTGTATCCAGAATTTAAAAACTTTAAAGCACATATTTAGAACTTTGTCAATATAACTTTCAATTTAAATTCTAAAATGTTTGCACTTGAATTCAAAATCTTTCAAAAACATATATTTCAAGCTTTGTACATCTCTAACTTTGAAGTGACATATCAAAACCTTTATACTCAAAACTTCAAAACTTTTAAATATCATATTAAAAACTTCCTATATCTCAAACTTTAAAGCCACATACTAAAACTCTGAACCAAACAACTCAAAACTTAAAATGCATGTTCAGAAACTTTAGCAACGAATTTCAAAATATTCAAACTAGAAAAATGAAATATCTCAAGTTGTAAGATACAACTTTGAACCCCCCCCCCCCCCCTCAATTCACAACTTTAAACCACCATGACTAAAAAAACATATTATATTAAGATAACAATTTGAACAAAGACATTGAAAACTTTGGACGTATATGTCTAAACCTTTCGAATTCATGTAGAACAACTTGGAGCATGAAAAAAAATGCTAACAATAGAAAGAACAATGTCCCAAGCCTATAGACCAGTAAACAACAAAGGGCCAAGTCAAATTTAGAGTGCCCCAAATTTCAGTCAATAAATATTTGTGCTCGAAATTGAATTAATTCCAAATCATATATTCAAAAACTTTGTACATGTCTAGCTTCAACGTCATATACTAAAATCTTTGTGCTTGTAATCCAAAAACTTTCCACCTCACTTTCTTTTAAGCTACATATGTAAATCTTTGCACCCTAAATTCAAAATATTTCAAAATTTTGTATAGAAACTTTCTACATCCAAAACTTTTAGAATGCATGATACAATCTTTCAACTTGAACACTAAAAACTCTTAACCCATGCACCAAATACTTTGTATCTAGAATTCTAACTACATCATTAAAAGTTTCGTTTAAAGTTTCTAACCCTTGTTTTGTGCTTATTTTTTGTGTGTGGCATTTGTTTATAGGAGTAGCAGGAACTAGAACACAAAATTCTTTGTTGGACTCATATGTACATAGACTTCAAATGGACATGATAGTGCTTGATATATTTTTGTGCTTTGAAGTCATATACATAGCGCTTCATAATAGTGTGCAAAACTTTTAACTTAGAATTTTTAACTGATGAAAAATTTAATGTGTGCGGAACTTTGCAGAAACCTCAACCTTGGAGAGATGTCCAGATAGAATTTGATCTTCCTAATCAAGAACTTATGAATCACATGTGCATGGGTTCATATTTGTGGTTGAAAGAAAAAATCCAAATGCATGAAAGATTTGGGACACTTTGAATAGCGCATGAAAACATCTGGGACTCGTATGTGCAGAAACTTCATTAGAATATGTGACTTTGAATGTATATATTGGAAAACTTTTATTTATGTAGGAAATTTTTAACTGATACAAGCAATACTTTAGAACTAATAACAGTAATTGAAAATGTATAGTTAAAAACTTTGCACTATGAATATGCGAGGGTTTATCTAGGCAATTAGAAACTTGACGCTAGCATGGCCAAAACTTTGAACTCCAAAAAAAAACTTTAAAATAACACTCCTATCACTTTTAAACCTGTATATAGATAATGCAGTTTACATGGTGGGTCCACTTCCTCATGACGGAAAAAAAAATCTCACGGAGAAAACAATAACCTAAAGATTAAAAGGGGGGGCCATAAGTTTACCTTCTTGGCCATGCACCACGAATCTCACGGCATGGCAATGTCTAAAGTAAAAAAGATTTATATATCATTGAATTTCAAGTTATAAACGATGGGAAAATAAATGATTGCAGAGGAGATCCAAAAGACCTTTTAAATTGCATGAAAATAAATGATTCTTGGAATTTGAAAACTTCCTACTACTAGCATATTGGAATTACAATCTTTCAATGTTAGTACTAAAAAGTCTTAAGCCATGCACCAAATACTTTGTATCCAGAATAGAAGAAATTGTAAATTGCAAACTTGAGAAGCTACTTACATCTCTAGCTTTCACATGATACACATAAAACTTTATACTGGGAATACAAAAGTTTTGAATGTATGCACTGAAAACTTTATGCATCTCCAGCTTTCAAATCACAAAAGAAAAAAACTTTGTAATTGGTACTAAGCTTTATACGTGGCTATTTAATACATTTTACAGACATAACCAAAACTTTCTAAGCAAATAAAAATCATTTTAAGTCGCTAGTCAAATATTAAAAACACACCAAACTTTGCACTCCAAATGTTGGTAACTTTCTACAAAGCATGCTATAAACTTTGCACTCTTTTAGTAATTTCAAACTTTGCACAAAAACATATGGAACTTTCTAATAGCACATTTCAAGAGTGATACTATCAATCCTAATACTTTGTATCGAAGATTCACTACTTTATACTCTTTGATTAAATACTTTATAAATAGTTTGTACTCCTCTAACTTTCAAGTGCTATATAGGAAATTTTCTCATTATGGATACAAAAAGTTCTAATCTAGGTACCAAAAACTCTTAACCTAGCACTTTGTAGTATTGCTTTTCAAACTTTCTAGAGCCAAATCTAAAAAATTTCAAGAAAATCACATTAAAAAACTTTGTAGACACAAGAAAATGAATTGAAAAATGTAGAAAAAGATGTGCTATGCCATATGAAAACTCAAGCTACAATACATTTACAAAGTTAATATGTACCTTCTTCTGCATTGCAGAGTTAAATTGGTACTGTGAACCAAAATTTCTGGCTACCGAAAAAGGATTGCCCTGCAAAAAAAATGTAAACATATTAGAAAAAACATAGCAGTACATATGAAAAAAATCTTTATATTTAGAAATTAGTATCTTTAAAAAATAATTTATGCAAATACGAGGGAACATATTCAAACTGTACAGAACTTTACATTACTTGCAAAGTATGGATCAAGGATTAAGAAAGTTTAAAATTAAATAAGACTTTCAAAATTTTCTGAATTGCTCCAAACTTTCAAGTCAGATAAGAGAATCCTTATAATCGGAGTTATGAAAACTATGTACATCTTTTTTTTTTTTGGTTTCTTGCTTCAATTTTCAAAACTTTCTACATTTGTACCTATACAATGAAAAAGGAAAAAGCATTGCTTCTACTTCTATAATTCTAAAACTTAACATCACATACTTAAGAAGTTTGTACCTCTCTAACTATGAAGTGATGGATAAAAACCTTATATATCTCATCTTTTCAAACCAAAGTATAAAAACTTGTAGTTGGAATATAGACACTTTGAAATATCTAATACTTTTGGGACCTTTATATTAGTACATTTGAAACTTTGTACTATTAAGTGTTTTACTTTGTATCTGTAGGTAACACTTTGTAATGTTTGATACAATACTTTATTAAAATATATGCACATGTCTAACTTTCAAGTAATCCCATAAAACACATTGCGTGTACGAAATGCAAAAATACTTTGAAAATTATGCACACAAAAAATTTCCAGAGTTATCAAAAAGTGCCTTGTCTCACATGTTTAATATGCGTGCAGCTATAAAGTCTTACTCTGAATAAGCCTTGCATTGGTGTCAACTGTATGCATACGGACCTTAGTAAGCTACTTGTTACATTAGGCTTATCATGGCCGTAAATTGAAAATGACTATGTTTGTCGAGGAACCTATTATGGAAATGCCTTAGCAAAAAAACAGTAGCAATTCTAAGCAATCAGTGAAAAAAAGACTGTTAGGCCCAAGGTAGTATTTAATGAAAACTCAAAAAGATCACTAATGAAAAAACTGAATTAAGTGAATTTGTTATAACAAGAACTTATTTTTTTCCCAGCATGTGGAACATGAAACTTTTTATAGAGCGAGAACTTGGACTTAATCATTACCATAGCTGAGGGGCTTGGACTGAACAATTAAGCTTGAACTACTGTCATCTTGTTTTGCCTCTAGTGGGATTTGCTCATAAAAAAAACTAGACCCGATGGGGTGAAGAGCCACACGTTTTTTCATTAAGCGGAAGAAATCATTCTTGGGTCTAGAAAAATCCCCGAACTCCGGTAATACCGACGAGGGGATTTTTTTGTTGTGACCAAACTACCTACCCCTTAAATCAAGGGATTAAAGGGGCAAATAAAACCACCGCGGTGCGGCACCAGGGTGGGAGCACTGGGGCTCGAACCCTGGCGGACAACGCTCCGACCGAGCAGGCTGCCGCTGAGCGCTGCTGACCACTCGGTCGCAGTGGGATTTGCTCATACACAGTAAAAATTAAAATTAAAAAGAACTAAGGGAAACCATAACTTGCTGGTAGAGGATGCTAATGGCTGTATCTAGATCGTTGTTTTCTTGCTTGCAAACGCTAATAAAACAAACTAATCTGGTAAAACATGCCAGTTCCAGCTATGGTTATTTGAAGTGCTCACCAAAAAAAATGGCAGAGCATATACAACGCTACAACAGAGCATAACAAAAAAAAAAAAATGCAGCTAGCATAGGACTACACACATCGCCATGATTAACCCCAAACAATTATTTCTAGAGGCGAGGGATATGGGAGTTTTCTCTCGCAGTTCTCGTCGCATATGCCAAGCAATCCACATCAATGAGGAGCATGAGCCCCTCGATCCCCCTTCTGCTTCGTCGTCAAAAAACAGGAAGATGCCGGAGGCGAGTGCTATCTCACCTTCCATAGCTCGTCGAGAATGAACCAGTGAGAGCGCGCGCGAGGAGAGGGGGGATTAGTATATGAATCAACCCTATTTAACGTCGCCGCCGAAGAGATGCCGGCGAAATCGATGGGGCGACGACGTTGAATCGAAGATAAGGGCCTCGACGGGGATGACATGGTTGAATTGGGGACGTGGGCCTCAGCGGGGACGACGTGGTTGAATCATCGGTCTGCGGCTGCGATGCAGCCGGGGCGGCGACGAGCGTGGCAAGATCAGCGAGCCGCTCGCCGACGGCAATTTCGACCCTGGCGGCGAGGTTTGCTGAGCGGTGGAAAAGGGGAATAAATAAAGTGCCGCGGAAATTTTTGAAACTAGCAGAAGGGCGCGTGCCGCAGACACGTATTTTAGAGAAAAAAATACTAATTTAGATGTGTAATCTACAAAGACCCTTTAGATTAATCTAGAGCGTTCGATCATCATAAAATCTGACAGTGTATGCTGAAAGGTGAGATGTCAATATGGACTCTTTAGATTAATTCTGAGCGTTGGATCATCATAAAATCCGACGGTGTGGGATATAGATGACGACGGACGAAACGAAAGACGACGGACGAAACGAAAATTCTTCGTGCTTTATAGGGGGCTGAGATATTTTGGAAACGGCCGAAAAGGCTGGAGCGGAACGGACTGCGGACATGACGCTAACGGGGTTCACTGTTCGCCGGGATGGATCGCGGCGCGCGCTCTATAACAAATTCGCGACGATTATCATTAGGAAAAAGTCTATATAACCCCCAACCTATAGATGGTGGTACATATCACCCCTTAACCAACAAAACTGGCTTTCTTACACCCCAAACTATCGAAAACCATTCACTTAACCCCCTGGAGTGGTTTTGGTCCCTGGTTTTGCTTAGTCGGACCTCCACGTAGGTATAGATGGACACGGTGGCTCTTGGGCCCGCTTGTCAGGCTGGTTCCGCCCACCTCCTACCTTACCCCCTCGTCTCCTCGCGGCTCTTCTCTCTCCCTGTGCGGCGACAGTTGACCGCCAGCGTTGTCCTCTGCTCTATGGTGCAGCCAAATGTGCTTCGCGCGAGTGGATTCATAGCAGCAGAAAGCTCGTCCTCGTCAACCGCACAGTGGCGGAGCTCCAATCCTACCGGCAAACAAGGTAGTGCAGGACTTTGAGCGGCGTGGTGTAGAGGACCTCTAATGGCTTGCAAAAGCTCGTCCATCCCCTGTCTTTGGCAGGCACTCCACGACAGCTTAGCGCAAAGCCGCAGATCCAAGACGACAACCTCGACACTGACCTGTGACCTGCTGCTCCATTCAACTGAAGCATCTCGATATTTCAAAATCCAATCTCAAATTAGTTTGCGTTACTTTTTTTTCATTGAGAATGTTGCACTCCGAAGCAATTAACTATATGGCCTTTGTTGATCTGGTGAGATCTAGTTCAAAAAAAAAACATTGTGCTTGTTTGCATCTCGCGTTGAAAAAAAAATCAAGGTTTGCAGTCTGATTAGCGCAGGGAGTAGAGAAGGGGGAGCTTCGGTACTGCTGCTAGGCTGCTACAGCAGGAGGAAGAGGCTGCGGTTGGCAGCTCGCGAGCTCGAGCTGGAGTCCATGGTGCTGGATCTCAACGCCGAGTCGCCGAGGGTCGGGTCGGCCTCGGCCACCTCGAGCTTTGCGGCCGCAGGGGAGCTTCTTCCAGTTGCTCGCCCTCGCTGCCCATCGTGGCACGCCAACTCTTCCCCTTGCTGCACCTGGACGCTTTGCCAGCGTCTGCTGGGTCTCCGCCGCTCGGGATGGGCGTGTTGTGCGTGCCGGGCGCGGAGCTCGGGCCGTGGGAGCTCCTATCTCCATGGCCGAAGTTGAGGAAGGAGGTGCTACCTCCATACCTACCCCACGTACAAGCGGGCCCCACTCATCAACCAGTACACATCATCGATTCAGTCCAACTAAGCGCGCCACTATGGCAAAACCACTATCTAAGTCAGCAAACAGGGATGCAAAACCAGTCCAGGGGGTTAAGTGAATGGTTTTCAATAGCTTAGGGTGTAAAAAAGCCGGTTTCGTAGGTCAGTGGGTGATGTGTACCACTATCTATAGGTTGGGGGTTATATACACTTTTTTCATTATCATTACCGCGATTCGCGTGTTCGGCTTGGATTGAAGACATTCGAGTGGGCCAAAAACAGGCGCCAGTTTATGTGGGCTGAGAGTTCGCAGCCCATAGCCGCGCACATCTTCGATTATGGCCGCGCTAACAAGGTTGTGGGCCCGTTCAGTCAGATAGAAAGATAGATGGACGTGCAATCTTTCTTCCGTTTTCAGCCCAGCAGGAGCTTTGGGGGCCCGACAGCACCACCTGTGTGACTGTGTCCCGAGCCCAGCCTATTCCGTCCGTTTTCTGCGCGCTCAGATTGCCGAAATTTTTTATTTTCTGATTTTTTTAAAATAAATGCTTGACGAAAAAAATTACAGATTTGGGTCTATGCTGCCTGATGAAGCGGCCTATCGCCGGATCATACGGCGATAGGCTGCTCGGCAGGCAACGTGACAGGGTCACCGGATGAAAATAGCCGTTTGAAACGGCTATAGCCCATTGAAACTGATCAAACTATATCTTTCAAGTAACTAAATACATCTATCTACAACAATGCTCAAATTAACTAGTAAAGCTACTTATACATATTACTCTACAACAATTACTCAAATAAACTATAAGGTTTCAAAAATTACTTGAAACGAAGCGTGGATCCGGCCCTCACCCTCACCCTCCCTCCCCCTCCTCCTCTCTTCCTCTCCTCAGTTATTTCTACAACACGGTGCTCAGCTCAGCTGTTTCTACTGCATTTTTATGCGGCGGGGCGGCTATCACCGGGCGACGTCTCGATCCTATCGTCGAACGTTGCAGCGATAACGGCTATCGCCGGATGTGCCGGCGAAAGGTTCGCCGGCTCCTGGCGCCGGCAACTTACCACGCGGATGGGACGACGATTTTTATTTTGACTGCGGTAACGCCACTTTGACCGCACAGACACCTGACGTGGCGACGCGCTTTTACATTACTGTCGTCCCATACGGCGATAGACATTTCAATCGGTGATTTTTTCTTTGTCGCCGTTCCAACCGGCGATAGCTGCTGGCGACCTAAGCCTAGTTCTGCAAATTTTTTGACCGGGTATTTATTTTTGAAAAAAGGAAAATAAAAAAAATCCAGATTGCCTCTCTCTCTGCAGAAACATCTGTTGATTTTGTCGCGAGGCCGGCCATCTCCCAACCCCCACCCAGCCGCGGCCAAGGCAGCAGCCACCAGATAATGCACGCGCAGAAAGCCGCGATCGACAGCTATCACGCCGCATTATAATTGGGGCCATGCTCTGGTCGTGATGTCGCATCCTCCCGAGTGTGCATGCAGGTGCAGCCTCCCTGGCTCCTCTCTCTGCAGCCAAGGAAACGCATGCAGTGATGCAGACCCGTACGCGCGCGCGCGAGACCACCACCACTGACCCGGACGAGGATAGAAGGCAACGAGAGGCCCGGCCGGCCGGAGCGGCGGGCAGCCCGGCACGGCGCCCAAGGGGGCACGGGGCACCTGTCCGGTGGCAGAGAGATGCTTGCCACGTACCGCGCGGAGACACCTCTGGTTGGTTGGTCCTGCCTGCGTCCGCTGCTCGCGCTCGCTTCCGAATCTCTGGAGATCGGCGCGGCTTTTGACTTCCGCCCATATAACAAAAAACCGGACCGGAGATCGAACCGGTCAGGCTACTGGTTCAATGGTTTGCCGGTCCAACCAGTGGTTCACTGGTCCAACCAGTGGTTCATTATTTATTAGTAAAATATTTATTTCTTATGATTTGTATGAGAAATATATATGTTTTCTTACCTAACCATCAAACTAATCACTGGTTCACTAGTTTGATAAAAAAACCACCGGTTCAACCGTCACTGGTTCACTGGTTCAACACAAAACCGGCCGGTTCGACCGGTTCACACCTGTTCAATTGCATGGCCGGTCTTTTAACTTAACCGAACCAGTCCGGTTCACGGTTTTTCCGGTCGGACCACTGGTGCGGTCCGGTTTTTTGTTCTAAGCTTCCGCCCCGTCGGCGGCCACGCACGGGCAGCGAGTGCGATCCCTTCGTAAACCTGCACGCCCCCCAACTGGCTGGCTACTGATGCACAAGAACACCATTTCACCAAGGGAGATCGAGTTGAGCGCTACAGATTCATAGTAGTGACACAGTGGGTTACGCACTTAAATCGGATCACATGACCCATTTTCCATTACCCTTTTCTTTTCACTGAATCCAAAAGCTACGGAACAACACATTTTGTACATGTTGAGAGAGTAAAGCACACGACACGAACGACTAATCCATCCGATCCTACCGACCACACCCCGGCTAGGAAAAATACAATCAGTTGATGACCCTCCAGGCCAAACACCAAAGAGGCAAAAATAGAACTCAGCTAACTGAAAACAACAATCTCAACGTCTCATTCCATCCAGGCCAAGACCTCTTATTTTACTTCAGATATTAGGAACCAATCAATAAGCGGTGAATGGAAATGGCCTTATAGGTTACTTGCTCCCCGGACCAGTGAAAGATATGAAAAGTTAGACGACGGTGGACTGTGAGAGATTATCAATGCTGGAACTCGATCTGCAACACCAAAGTTTGCCTTGGTGGTTGCTTTTGTCATGCTCAAGTTACATTACATCATGCCGCACTAATTAATTAACCAAGTGACAGTCTCTGGCTTCACTCTCCGGCCTCTCCATGCTCTCCAAGATCCTGCGAGTTGAAGAGAGTGCACATGCTGTCATCAGTAAAAAAAAAAGTTGGACGTGCTGGTGCTCGACAAGCTAGGGCGCAATGCTGCCAGTGCACTGTATCTGTCTGCGTGGAAGGAGCAGAATCATCTCGAAATGAAAGGAGATCCCGATTGAAAATGCAAGTCAAACCAAATACTAAAATGCCATGTCTGCAGAAGTTAACTCAAGCCAGCTAGCTAGCGTCGTCAGTGCACAGCGTTACTAGTAGCATTATTATTACCACGTGCGCGTCCGCGGCGGACGCGGCGCCGGCGCCCTTCTTGTGCGCCCTCGTCTTGAGCCCCAGCAGCTCCTTCCACCGCGACCCGCGGCGGCCGCCGGCGCCGGCGTCGTGCGCGCGCAGCTCGTCGCGGAGGGTCGTCGGGGCCGCCGGCCGCGCCGCCTCCCGCAGCGGCAGGATGCGGCCCTTGGAGAAGAGCTGGTCCGCGGCCATCATCGGCCGGCTGCCCACCGGCGAGAACTCGAAGTCCGCGTCGGCCGCCGCGCGCCCCGCCGCCGCCGGGCCCCGCGGCGGCGGCGGCTCCAGCGCGAAGTCGCTCGAGAAGGACATCCGCGGCGGCGCCATGTGCTGCTGCGGCGGCTGCTGCTGCTCCGGGTTGTACATGTCACTCAACACGTACGTGCCATCCAACGACACAGGAGTTGTGTGGCGAACACGTACACGCACGATCAAACCCTCCTGCTCCACACGCGCGACGGAGCGAGACGTCGCCGCCGCGTCGTGCGCCGGGGAGAAGCGTGCGTGTGCTTCTGCTCCTCCCTCCTGTTCTTTCACTAGTGTAGTGTGGTGCCCTGGGCGTGGCTAAGCTAGAGTGAGCTGATGGGTGATGGTCAGGTCAGGGCGCCAAGTTTTGGAGGAATTTGGGGGATGGGTGCGAGGGGTTATATAGCAGAAGTCAGGCCACTAGAGGCAGGGGACGAGAGAGATTTGAACTTTGAGAAGGGAGGCAACTAGAGCAGAAGTCCTGGCATGCATGCGTGCGTGCGTGCGTTGATGCAGTGAAACGGACGGTGGTAACTTCAAGGAGCCAGTACGACTGTCACTCCTGACTCCCCGACTCCCCGTACGTGCAGTCGTAGGCAACTTTGCTCTCACGGTCAGACGATTGACTGCGGCCTGCGTACGTGTTCTAGTGGTAGCCAGCCAGCGATGCATGTCAGGTTTGGATAATTTTATGCAGCGTGCATGTTGACCTCAGCAATAGAAGAAGAGAAAGAAAAAACAGATTGCTAGTACCACGGCACGCCAAAATACAGTGGTACTGTTCGGATTCTCTCCGTTGACATTGCATATACTCGGGCATTCATGCATGCCGTTGCCGGGCAGCACTACCTGCCGTACCCGTACGTCCGGTCCGGCCGGGTGCACGGGATCTCGCTCATTTTTCATGGACCGCAATTACGCACGTCTGCGTGGATCGGAGCCAGAGCAGAGTACTATACTCTACTGTACTCCTCCGTAGAAAGGCCAGGCAGGGTCGCAGAGCCAGATTTATTTCTGGAGCAGGCTGTGTGTGTGCTGTGCGTGCGAGATTGCTAGCTGGAGTCCAGGTTCCGAGCCTTTTGAATACTGGGAGTCTGAGGACTGGCACTGCCACTGTGCCTTTGAATGCGTAACTGGAAACATTTGGCCCTCGCGAATGGTCGGCGCCTGTGGTGCTAAAATCTATGGCACTCTGTTGAGCTGGCTCGCTTCTGAATTCTGGACCCTTTGGGGGATTTTGGGGTCGCAAACTCGCAGTGGCCATGGTGATTCAGAGATGGGAAGACCCGAGCAACAGTTCAGGCGGACTCACATGCGTGTCCATGGCTCTTGGGGACAGAGAAGAGCATAGGTGTTTTTTAATAGATCAGGAAAACGTTAACAGCCTTTTGCAATTCATATAGCCAAAGTTGTTTGCTCAAAAATCTAGTAGCATAGTTTATAAAGATATTTTTATAGAGTGTCAATGAAAGGCATTAATTTTGCCCACCCGAATGTATTTGTAGACTGCGCATAAGTGCCAAAGTTTACATAGTGGCCCGAAAGCTAAAATCGTAGTTTACTAAAATAGTATTAGGGCCCGTTTGTTTGGTCGGTTTAGAAAAATTGGAATCTAATAATAATTTATGCTATGTGGCTTGAAATTTGACATTTCACAACTTTTTTAAGCTTACCAATAAACCTATCCCAAATTCATAGGGTGTGAGATGGAAATGAATTCTATAGGGTGGGAGATAAAAATATATGATCACTCTATTATATTCATAGAGTGAGAGATAAAAAGAGAGGCTTATTTATAGGGTAGGAGATAATATCTATGCCAATCTAAAAAGAAGGATTAGGGTAGTCGCGACCTGGTGTTACGGTGTCACACCGCGACCAGAAAACCGCCCACTAATTCGCGTCACGCTGCTTCCAAAACCACGGCGCCGGCAGGTGGGCCTGTGCTGCCACGATCTTTCTCCGGTTACCACGATCGCTCGCTCTCTGGAAAGAAACAAAGAAAGCCTCGCGCGCGGAACTGCCCCGTTTCTCTACGGCGCGCGTTGATCGCGACATCGCGTCGTCCTCCTACTCTCGCCGCACGCCCGACTCCTCCTCGCCTGCTGCAGGGCGTCTCCTTCTCTTCCTCGGTGGCCTACAGGCTACAGCTCTATCTGACGGCAGCAATCCCGTGCATGCGATCGACAACCAACCAGTGCGGAATCGTGGACGTCCGGCGACAACGATCACCGTGGACTTCCTGGCAACGAAGTTGATTCCAGGACGCCGCGTCCATCAGCCAGATCTCATATACACCAGGTACGTATTTGGTTTCAGGAAAGCAAGCTGATCACAATAATAAAACTCGACCCGCAGGGGTGAAGACCCACCCCGAGACATTGTATTAAGAAGGCGACCTTCTCACACAAGTCGAGAAAACCCCCGAACCCTCGCCCCATCCATATACAAGGAACCGCCGTTGCCTGTGAGACCGGCCGGTTCTATTTTTCATGTGCTTTAGCGTGGGACGGACGAGGAGATTTTTTTGCCCAAAGTTCGACCTGTCCGGGAATCGAACTCCCGACCTCCCGAGGGAGGCCTTGCGGCGGCTGCACTGACCAACTGGTCAGGCATCGTCCCGCCAAGCTGATCACAATAATGATCAGAATTCAATCAGGATATCATTAGCCTTTGCACAACTCTAAATTTTAGCTTTTACCTTTCATTCTGCGTTGTGACATATGTGATCCATGCTTAGGAATTGACTCTGAATTTATGTACTCGATCTGCATGTGTGAAGCTTTAGCCTATAAGTTTTCTTGTGTCCTTCACATAGTAAATAGTTTCCCAGATGTAGGTTCCTTGATCATCTAACTTAACCATTTGAGCGAATCAATGTTGAGTGGATGAAAGAATTTGCTGCCTGACATGGACCTCATGCACGCTAACGGTTCAATTCTGCACAGGCCTCCTCAGTGGGGCATGGTTTCAAACTTTTTACATGGTTTATATGAGCTGTCACCAATAGTACAGAGGTGGTGTTGAGTGGTTGCAGATGAGTAAGAATTCAGTCCAAATTCATTATTGGAAATTAGAACTGTCTAACAGCTAAACATGACACTAAATCAGGTTGACACCACCAAACATGGCAGGAGTTTTTTTTCTTCTTTTTTTCTTCTTTTTTTTTTTTTGGGAACAAGGAGACGGTGAGTCCTTCTACAACTGCGCCTAACTAACATGCACATACTTGATTTCATACCAGCAGCTCGTGCACTTCTCGCACATGGATTCGAGGATGTATTCAGTTTATGAAATCAATTGGGTATACGATGTCTCTCTCTCTGCGAGTGGATTCAATGGGCCTGAATGCAAGCTGTTTCGTTGGTTCGTAACCAAGGTTTTTGCAAGGTTGGGTACAGCTTTAGTTATTGATCGGAGCAGCTCAAAATTTTGTCTCCTTGGCGAAGGGGGAGAAGCAAGAGGTGGATGACAAAATAAAAATGGTAAATGCCCGGTCCAGGAAGATCACAACGACGCCTTACAAAGTGAGAAGAGAGTATTGGACTTGATTTTGTCAGGCGTGCAGCAATGTCAAGTGAAGAGTTGAATGAGGTGCATAAAAAGTGACGAGAATCATAAATATGAGTTTTTCTTGTGCTTTTTTAGCTCATGATTTTGCCGCTCGTAGCAACGCACGGGCATGGACTATAAAGAAAGAAAAAGAATTAGGGAAAGGAGAAAACGTGAAAAAAAAGAGAGAAGAGAAAGAAAAAATTATTATTATTTATAATTAAGTAAAAGGGAAAGAGGAGAATAAAAGAGAAGAGGAGGGGAGAAAAGAAGAAGAGAGGAGACGGAAGTTGAAAAGGGTTGAATATAAAATATATAATAGTTGGTATACAATGCAGACATTTCGGTAGGGGACGGGACGCTATCGGAGAATTCACTTTCAGTATCGGTAGTACCGGTTGTCACGCAATTTTTTTTTCACGCGTAAATGCGCGAACGCGGCCGCGAGGATTCGAACCCATGACCTCTGGCCTCACGTGTAGCTTTCTTACCATCCACTTATGCATCACATGTGACTGAGTGAGAGATGCATTTCTTTTAACCTGTGGAGACCCATTTAGTGCCGGATTGTAACATAAACCGGTACTTAAATGTCACCTTTTACTATCGGCATGTGTTACATATCGGGAATAAAGTGACACACCATTTTAGTACCGGATTGTAACATTGGCCGGTACTAAAAGGTGACATTTAGTACCGGTTTGTGTTACAATCCGGTATTAAATGAGTCTCCACAGACTTCCAATGTTTGGAATCGGTACTAAATGGTCCGATGACCATTTTAGTACCAAATTTGGACAATCGAGACTAACGTACCAGGGACCAAAGGTGTCAGCACTTAATTTTACAATATTATTTATTTTATTATGCGATATGTGTATTTTAATATAAGAATTTGGTTGTCCCGTAGCAACGCACGGGCATGATGCTAGTGATAGTATAAATTTCAATTCCTCCAAATTCCAACCAAACAAACAGAGCCTTAATTCATTGGATTGACAAAGATGAGCAAATCTAACGGCATTAAGAGTTTTGTTTTGGTGACCCCAGTACAACCACCAGCCAACCCAAGACTCTGGTTACTGTGCTCTTGTACATAAAAAATCACAAATAAGAAATAGTACTAGTACGGATTTCACATCTGGCCTCGGACTGAATTGACTATCACTGCCTATCACCACTGCCTAAGCTGTTCTTTGGGCTAATAATAATGTAGGTTAGGAATTGAGCCAGCCCAAAAGCATGAGGCGCTTGCTGGGCTGGGCTCAAAGACCGGTACTACAACTACTGAAGTCAAGAAATCGGAGAAAAAAGACAGTCTTAAAAATCTGTGGAAGTCTTAAAAAATTTAGCCCATCGTCAATTGCATACTTTTGTCAAATTTTTTTTTAAAAATAATTCAAACTCATAAGAGACTGGATGGTTTGAATATTTTGTTTTTAGTACGGCTGATGTCGGTGACTTCTGGTTGTTTTAGACGAAGGTGAGGTGAGTTTAGATCGTTATTATATTTATCCATAGGCAACAGCTAAATTATACTTGAAAAAATCAAGCGACATGCAAATAGTACCCGTAGTAAAATCACCCTTCATTTCGTTACCACCTTGTATTACGGTCAAGTAGAACTGTAGAAGTTGCCAATTAATCTGAAGCTCCAGTGAAAAATGGTGTGGTCAATTTGCTCTGAAAAGGAATCTGTATTTTCTGGATAATATATCGGCGCGGGAAACAGAAAAAGCCATACAGCAGTAGCTAGTCAGATAGTTGACCAGTGGGACGGATAGGCAAAAGAAAACGTAAGTCAGATTGTTGTTACTAGGGTCAAAGACTTAACCGACGGAGGGATCGACGGAGAAGTCAGAAGCTGAAAAACAAAGTCAGACCTCGCAGCACCCTTGAAAAAGATCACATTCATATCAGGAGTCCATACAAAAGTTCGAGAAAAGAACCAAGGGAGAGAACGAAGGAACCCGGCCCCCGCCCCGCGCGCGCTTTGGCGGGCCGCGGGCCAACAATTCTCCAGCTGGAACCGCGGCTGGCTCTCTCGCTTGACGCTGACGTCCGCCGTGACCGCAGCCCGCACTGCCGCCAGCCAGCACAGACAGCATGACGACGGCAAAGCGCCATCCGGTCCAGACGCCGGAGCCCAACACACCCACCCGTGCGCCGCGCGGGCTCACTCGTCAGTTTGACCGTTCGCTTCCGCAGCCTGGCTGACGAGTGGAGAGTGGCTCCCTGTCTTTTTTTGTTTTCTATCTTTTTTCAAAAGAATTGCAGATGGACCTTTTTTGAAAAGATTTGTAAAAATGGACCCTAGCTCGGCGTCAAAGGTGATGGCGCCGAGGTTACACGTCTCGGCGCCATGACCATTGGCGCCGAGCTTACACGTCTCGGCGCCAGTTTGTCCCAAGCGCACTTGGCGCTGAGACGTGTAACCTCGGCGCCAATGATCATGACGCCGAGGTAGGGTCCATTTTTGCAAATCTTTTCGCCAAGGGTCTATTTGTGCAATTCTTTTACAAAATAGGCTAAAAACAAAAAAAAAAAGACAGAGTGGCTCCGCGGTCCAAGGTTTTTTTTCCCGACCGGCGGGGGCAAACCGCCGGCCGGCGGTAGCGGCTAACCGCTCCGGTTAGAGCGGTTACCGCCCCCGTCCGGTCGGTTTTGAATTGTCGAATTACGGAACGGTTTGGGGCGGCTAGCCGGTCGGTTTGACCGGTTAGCCGCCCGGATTGGAGCGGTTACCGGCCGAAGAAGAAAAAAATGTAAAGAATAGAAAAATAATTTTTTTGGCATGAATTATGCACATATTAATGTTAGAAGACCACAGCAACATAATAATTTACAAATATGCATACTAATACCATGCAAAAAATACCATAATCACTGCTTACAAATAAAAGATCAATAGTCCATAGTCCATACATAGTCATAATCCATGTGGCATGTCCATCCATAGGGACAAGTCACAAATCACAATCCATACAAATAATATAGTCCATACTCCATAGAAATATGCATGAATAGATAGAAGTTCAACTCATGAAAGGGAAGACCCCCATTTGAGTCGCCTGTTGGTACTCGGCGGTGGACATGACATTCAAGCCTTGCGTTAGAAGCAGTTGAGCCTTGTACTCTTGCCAAGATTGGCCCGTCCATGCCGCTGTTGTAGACCATTGTTGAACTAACATATTATAAAAATGTGGGTCTTCCCATTCGTAAACCCATCTCGTGGGGGGCTGCGTGTTTATGTCAGCATGAGGATAGTTATGAGTAGAGTGAGAGCTGTCACCATACGATGATGAGGAGTACTGTGGAGTGTCGTCGTCGTCCCTAGGTCCTGTAGTTTTCCTCTGAGAGGAAGGTGCACCATGGTCTCGATCCTGAGTAGCATGCGTGAATTGATCCTCTCCTGCAATGAAACATATTTTCTAATTAGTCCTCCGAATGACAAACATAGCTTTGTATGTATATAAAATTTATACCTGTGAAAACAATGCGACCACTAGCGTCAGTAGTAAAATTAGTGCCAGCAGCAGCACCACCACCACCGGAACGGCCAGCACCAGCACCACCACCAGCAGAACCGCCACCGCCACCATCATTGTCGGAACCAAAATCATCCTCTGTAGCGGAGCTGCTATCCTGAGACTCTTGATACGGTGGACTACGATCACCATCCGGATCATCAGTATCATCGTCGCTGCCCACAGGTTTAT
Organism: Urochloa ruziziensis; assembly: GCA_015476505.1. NCBI lineage: Eukaryota > Viridiplantae > Streptophyta > Magnoliopsida > Poales > Poaceae > Urochloa > Urochloa ruziziensis. The sequence continues at coordinate 45,892,664 of CM027124.1, forward strand.
CTTCTCCCACTACCCTTTTTCCACGTTGACGCTTGATGTCACGGTCGTCAACCTTATGAGGCCCCTTGCGCTCTTTTCTCTTCCCAAGGTGAGAGTGTCCCACATGTCTACGTGCCCAGTCACTGATATTATCATCCCCCGTAGCAGCCCTGAGATCCTGTGGGTCTATCTGATTCCTGATAATATGAGACGGGATAGGGACGTCTCCTATGTCGTCATCCTCATCAAGAACAGGAGCTCGATTGGATCGACCATATTCCATCCAATCCCGGATAGGATTATGCTCATCATAGAATGATAGATGGGCCATTTGATCCTCGAAATCGTAATCATCACGGCAGGTGGAACCCGAGACATCAGAAAGTCGCAATCGCAGGTTGTAGTTGACATAGACAAGCTTGTTAAGTTTCTTGTGGGACAACCGATTGCGAACCTTTGTATGCAGCAACGCAAATGTACTCCAGTTACGCTCGCACCCACTTGATGAACAGCATTGTGAAACAAGCCGCATAGCGAGCCGCTGCAGGTTCGGAGTGCATCTTCCGAACATCATCCACCACGATGCTGCATTGGAAAGTGAATGTGTAAGTAATATGTTCGATAGAATGAAAGAACATTGTTGACGGTTTGAAGAAAGACACTTACATGGGGTTGTCTTTCGGTCAAGCGCCATTCTCGTAGCCATTTCCGAGCCAAAGTCGCCGAGCTTCTGACGAAACATTTCAGCCTCTTGCAATGCCCTAACGGCTGTCTCCAGATCGGACATGCGCTCAAACGCATGCCTTAATGCAGAATACATTTGTTGATTTGCTTGATACGTATATGCATGACATGGATTAAGTGTGGCAGCTTCAAAATTAGAAAAAGGACATTAGAAAGTATTTAGTGCATGTAGTACAAAGTAGACTGAAATTCAAGTGTGAATTCATACCTGCACCTACATAGGTGCTGTCATCGTACGTGTCTCGTATCCTCCTATTCAGGATCGTTTTGTACTCATTCCAAGTTGATCGATTAGGTCCAAAGAAAGACTCCAGCTCAGTTGTCATGGTCTGGTAATGCATGCTTTCTTATAGTTAGCTCCGTTGTCGGTCACAATATGTACGACATGCTCCGGCCCAATGTACTGAACCACCTTTCGAATCTCCTGATACAAATCATACAACATACGGAATAGTTAGTAACTGGGTAATCATAATAAATGTGAATGCCAGTAGGAACCACATGACCCCACCTTGAGCAAATACGCTGCATCTTGAGATAGTCCTGTCGCATCAACTGACTTGTGGAACCACATGACCCCATTGCAATATACCAAAAAGTTGACCACACTCATCCTTGTCGGCCCAGTCCAAGAATCACACATCAAAGTGACGCCAAATAATGGCCACTCAGCCTGAAACATAAGATACTTCTCATGCAACTCTTTATCATTCTGATCGAGATATTTGCCATCAATATCTCGCCCGGTGGGTGACGCAATACCCTCCCCTGAAAATATTACAAATCATTAGAAACAACAATTAACACAAACTTATGTCATGTGTGATATGTCATATGTGTGAATGCAATTAACACAAACTTACCCCACTTTTGTGTCTCTCTGACTGCACTAACAAAGTATGGATTGTCTGACTGTCTACCAGGCACACCCGCAATATGAAAAAACTTTGACCATGCTTTACCAATAGCTTCCTTTGCATTCTTACCCTTTTGTGTCCATGAGCCTGTATCAATCCTGGTCTGTGTCATTCCCCTTCTCCCACCGGATGCCAAGTTATAGTCCTCCACCGCTGGACTCGGCCTCTCCCTCTGCGAAGTAACTCTCCCAAACATCCTCTGCAAAGGATTCTCCCTCGCCGAACCACTACCACCTCCATGCTCGTATGCACCACCTCGCTCGTCCACCCCACGTCGGTACTCTGCTTCCGCTCTAGATAGCTCCATGGCACGTCTGATCTGTTCGTCCTCATCTTCTTCTTGCACCGGATAGTTTCCCTCCGCTGCAACCTTTTCCCGTCTCAACTTTTCTCGAGCCCGATCTGCAGTGGCCTTCTTAGCCCTATCGAGCTCACGCCGAAAGAAGTCTCGGATGTCTGGTGGCACATGCCTGCAATGCACCACCTCCGTCCCGCGCGCTGCCAAGTGTTGTTTCAATCTTGTTGCGCCACCTCCTCCTTTCTGTGTATGACAGTACTTGCACCTCCATCCGGGATACAGATTGTCACCATGTTCCCACACCACATCTTGATTTCTTCCAGACATTGTCTATCTGCACAAATACAGAACAAAGTCATAACTCATAAAACTATCATTAATAAAACCTACACATAAATCACTACTCATATACACAATAGATTTACCTAAATCAATTGTAACTAAAGCACAACATTTGAATCATTCATCTCCAACATGCTATATCATTCATCTCCAAAATTCATCTCTAAATCACAACTCATAGTCATCATATATACATATACAAATTCATCTCCAAAATGCTAAATCATTCATCTCTACAGTCTACATATTCAAGTCACAAATCTGCATGAAAAATTCATCTTCACATATGAATGAAATATAAATCGTAAACAAATCCTTCATCTCTACATCTAGAGTTGAGATTTTACCCCACAAATCCAGGCCACCACGCCTCTTGGTTAGCCGCTCGTACCGACCGGCTAGCCGCTCCTACCGCTCGGCTAGCCGCTCCGACCGCTCGGTTCCGTGGGCTGCGCTCGCAGATCCCTAACCGGCCCGGCCGGCCGGTCAAACCGACCGGCTAACCGGGCTCGGGGGGCGGCCGGAAGCGCGGGCACGGCGGACGGCGGCGGGGGGCGGCGGACGGGAGAGGCGTCGAGTGGAGGGGGGCGAGTTGGGGGCGACTGAGGGTGGGGGGGCGTCGGTGGGGGGATGGGGTAGGTTAAGGCGCCAGTGGGCCGTAATGGGCCTTAACGGGCCGCGCGTTTTTTTTTTCTTTTTGGATTAAACTTTGAATTCATGTAAACTGATGTAAACGAATGAATTTTTGAAAACTTTTTACAGCATTACATTTATCGCACCTTCAACTATTTTTAGGGATTTTTTCGGGATTTTTTTTTCAAATTCAAATTTTTTCAATTTGACCGGTTTGAAACCGACCGAACCGGTACCGGTCCGGACCGGTTACACCGGTAACCGCGGTATCCGGCCCGGTTTCGGTCGGGAAAAAAAACCTTGCCGCGGTCACCGTCAGAGCAGAGGGCGGAGCAGAGCGCTCGCCCTCTCGGCGCTCCCGGTTGGGGGTAACGGCCACCGGTGAGTCAGTGGAGCTGCCGCGGCGTCCGCGAGACCGCGACCGCCAGAGGATGCGGCGCTCCCAGTCCCCAGGTAGGACGTCACGTCGCCGTCGACATCGCTGCCGCCAGTGGACGCGGGCAGCTGGCAGCCTGGCACGCTACCCCCTAGCGAATTTGTCGAGGCGTCTCCAGCGATTTCGCGCGTGGGGAATCGCCTGAACCCCGCCGGGATATTGACCTTGTGGGGGTTTCAGAGACCAAAGGAGGTTCATGAAGCAGAGACCGTCTCCCAGTTGTGCACACGACAAATTGACCATGCGGTACGTGCGCGCGCTTTTGCTTCCGCGGCACTCGGCAGCAGTGGAGCAAGCCAGATGGCTTCAGGAGCTAGCTAGGCCGCGATCTCTGGATCACGAGCAACTTGGTCCGGAAGACCCAAGTGGGCGATGGCCTGATGGGGGCAACGTCCACACGTGCTCGAGATGGATCTGGAGTGGGAAAATCCCTTCTGCGATTGGACAGGGTCACAGGATATCTGCTCTCTTCTTTATCTCGCCCCGCCAGGTTTTTGCGCCAGATTTCAGAGCTGGGCACCAAAAGGCGCAACTAATAACAAAGTGTGCGAGTGTTTGCACGCGTAGGGTTTCTCCCATCGCACAATTCAGACTTCACATGCCAATCCATTTAAGATCACGCCTAGCTACAACGGAATCAAAATAATTTACCTCTTTGCCAACAATCCATATCAGCCAGTTAATTAATATACAGAATCTGCAATAATAAGGGCATGAAGGCCGCATGATTTCAAAATAATAGCCCACCGTTTGACAGAATGTCATAGGTGTGGAAGGAGGCAGGCTTGAGGTGAGAAGTCAAGCCATGAGAATGTCATAGGATACAAAGGGGGCGACGAGTTCTTCATGCCATGCGCCGATCATGGATATAGAGGAAGAATAAGAGAAGGAGAAAAAAAAAAGAGGAGAGGAGGAAGAAGAGAAAACCAACAGCTGCTTTAGTAGGTGTGAAAGTATGCATGCACGGGAGTTGTGTGCATGTCTAAAGTTTATACTATGTTTCTAGAAAGCTTGTAATGGAAGTAAGTTTTAGTCAGCTAAAAAGTAACTAGCTACTAGATCCTAATAGAATGGTTGGGATTGATATAGACTCTGGCTAACTTTATATTTGTATTTGTATTCTGCTAGTGGAATAAAATATACTATCAATTGCGTAGCTATATTCAATCAGTGAAAAGCATGATACAAACACAACAATACTTAATTTGCCAACCAATGATTATGATTAACACGTGGATCATACTGATAATTTATACTAACAACAAATTAGGCAGGAGTACTATATACCATCAATCAAGTAGCACACTCTAAAAATGTTTGTGTACAAATTAGGCATGCTTGAGGTGAGGAAAAGCCAAGGCATGAGGACATTATTTTTTTCAAGATTTACCAGTCCAGTCTACACAGCAAGTGTTAGTTTGTAGTTGTAGGTGCCGTGAAAGTATGCTTTGCACTGTTGCACGAGAGTAGTGTGCATGTGCGTGAATAATGTCTAATAAGTTAAGTCTATAGTACTATGTTTCTAGAAAGATTGTAATGGAAATAAGTTTTAGTCAACTGAAAAGTAGCTAGATACTAGATCCTAATAGAGAGGTTGGCACTGATATAAACTCGTATGTTTGCAATTGTATTCCGCTAGTGGAATAAAATATAGGGATCCTTTGCGTAGCAATTCTGTCAGCGAAAAGCATGATACAAACACAACAATACTTAATTTGCCAACCAAATGATTGTGATTAGCACGTGGATCATACTGATAATTAACACTAATCACAAATTAGGCAGGGGTGCTCTCTTTTTATACTACTGCTATAGTACACCATTTAAGCACGAAATAGCACACTCTTAAAAATGCTCGTGTACAAATTAGGCAGGTGTACATAAACAAATTGGTTGACAAGTCAGCAGTCAGCTCGTGTTCCATGCTTTCAAGTAGAAAATTACACTCCCAAAATTGCCTGATACATACAGTGGGTAGGTAGGACTCTACTGATAATTTACAAAACTCTGCTATGATCAAATAGGTTACAACAGAGCTGTTAAAAAAAAGGCATATCGAAAGGCTAGGATGTTCATTTTCAAACTACTCCAACGGCTGTGATCTGATCGCAGGCGTACGTTTCAATTCCAAGCGCCCGAGGTTGGCGGGAACCAGAGCTCGCCTTCGTCCAGCTTCATCAGGTCCTGCAGCCCATCCCAGAGCTGCTCCCCTGTTTCCTGCCGCCACTCCGCCGCCGGCTGCCCCCGCTCCTCGGCGATGTCCCCGCTGCAGAGCGACGGCGACAGCGTGTTGTCCGACGACCTCGCGGCGGCGCCGCCGTTGCTGGTGGCCTCGTCTTGGGTCCCCGCGAGCTGCTCGGGGAAGGGGAAGTTGAGCTTGGCGCGCGGGCCGCGGAACTCGATGGCGGCGCGGTCGTACGCCTTGGCGGCCTCCTCGGCGGTGTCGAAGGTGCCGAGCCACTTGCGCACGGCGCGGCGCGGGTCGCGGATCTCCGCCGCCCACTTCCCCCACGGCCGCTGCCGGACGCCGCGGTACTTGTTCTTCTTCTTCCTCCGCCTCCTCTGCCCCGGCGCCGCCGCCGCGCCGGCCGCCGCATTGCTCTCCGCAGCGCCGTCCAATGCGCCAGCCGCCGCGGCGATTTCGCCCCCGAAGAACTCGCAGCCGAGGCACCGCTCCATCCCGCACACCCGGCAGGCCACCGCAGCGGCGGAAGGAAAGATCTCCGGCGGTGGCGTGGTGTACCCGGAGACGACGTGAAGCAGAGCGGCGACGATGACATGGTGCTCCTGCTCGGGAGAGATCACCCTCCCTGCGAACGGCGGCGGCGGCGGCAACACCTCTGGCGGCTCGGCACCGGCGGAGCTCGGGGAAGGGTCGTCGAAGTGGCCGTCAAATCGGATCATGTAAGCTTGGTTCCCTGCTGCCATGGCGGAGAAGATGCGGTTGGTCATGTGTTCTTGCTCTGAGCTTCGTGTGCTTGCTTGTCTGATGGCGAGGCGCGCTTGCTTTGAACTGAGCGGGAACTGGTGAGGAGGGGATTCAGGCCTTTTATACGAGGTTGACATCGAAGTCTACGCGGCGAGTGCGGACAGAGAAGGGGGTTAATTAATTAAGCTCATGCTAATGGTTCGCGCGAAGAAAACGTGTGGAATGTGCTCGAATTCGTGCCTCTGTTTTTGGGTTTTTTTAGTCCCGGTTTTGCCCTCCTGGCCTGGCTGTAAAGGGACAGGGTGTGGACTGTGGACGCGGGGGCACGCATAGTGCGAGCCTGCGAGGGCACGTGAGGTGACGGCTGAAATGACGTCAGCGGAATTACGGGATTCCGATGGGGACATGGATGGAGCAGTGTGAGTGGGCCGGTGGTCCCGTCGTTGAAAGGGTCAGAAGGGTCGAGGAGCAATCCAACCATGGTGACGAGGCGATTCGTTTCGTCCGACGTGGCTCCGGAGGTCGGTCGTGGGGGAACGTTCGATGGCGGGCCCCACCTGTCGGAAAGGCTTCCAGATGGATTTTCCTGTTCTGGATAAGGATGGGGTTTGCTCTGCAGTCCAAGGAAGGAGACCTTCAGTGTTCTGTGTTCTTACATGGTCGCCATTCGCCAAGCTGTATTTAAGCAAGTCAACCGTGCGCGCATCAAAACAGGTACTGGTACGGTGGTGTTATGCATTTCAGCCTTTCAGGAAATTAGTTGTCACAACTTTTGTATATAATCATTAAAAAAACATCATTTTTACACACTTGAATTTTTTTAAGCCCGTTAATATTCTAAGATAAATCTGGATAGTTTCACACTGGAATACTGTATGCATAATCTGGTAACTGTACCTTACTAGGATGTACTGAAAGACAATATTGTTAATACTGTCTAAAATAAGATATACTTTGTGACACATGTCACCAATAATTATCGCACCGAAATTTCTCTCAATTTAGTCTGCATTAGCCACACCATGATCCAAACTCTCTTTGGAATGTAATCTGGACGACTGGCCCTTATACAAAAGGTTTACAAGTTACTATAAACTAACTACAAATGAATGGCACCAGATCTTTAAAGCAGTATTGTTTAAGTTAGAAGTACTAATGGCCAATAGCAGGGTTTTTAAAGTATACTACTTTCAAGAGATGTTGTTGGTATCTAAATTTTTCATGGCCGTACAAGTCGGTGCCTTTTTTTCTAATGAAAAAGAGAGACCATGTTCCCTATGAGCACCGAAAAGCTAAGGAATGTTTTTCATGCTACTCCACCACCAGTAGGCTAGCTAACATGTTTAAAAAAAAACACGCATTCTTAAAAATATTAATTTGTTAAAATCAAAACTTGCGGTCTCTGTTTTGCATGAAGTCAATTGTTTTACTCGGCATGAGCATTTAGGGTAAAGCTAATAATTTAGCTAACTGTTGGGCGTATGAATTTACCACAGCAGCCGGGTTGAACCAGGTTTTATTGGTGCAATTTTTTTCATAAGAAAAGGATATTTACATCGCTGAAGCCCCAATTGTACCGGAAACACGTGCTAAAGACAAATACCGCGCTTGCCATGTGTCAATACATGCACAAGTGAAACATTGAAAACATGACTTTGCTAAAGGAAAAAAATTAGGCCGGTGCGTTGTTCACACAGGCGGGTAACTGTAAAAAAAGGTTGACCATAGTTACGTGACACTTTTGTTTAACCGCCCATACCTGATGTTAGGCACGAGCCCATGCATTCTTTTAATTCTTTATTATCCGACGCCCAGGCACCGAAAATGAGAAGCATGTTGCTCAAATACCTAAAATATCACTCGGAACTCGACGGAATCGTGCCGCCCCGGGGGGTCCCACGCACGCCCAAAAGAGGATACGGGATACCAGTACCAGATCGGGCCCGTGTTGCCACTTGCCATTTTGACGTTGCCGATCCTGCCCCTCTCGCCTCTCCCGTGCTGTTCGGTGGAGGAAAAGAAAAAGAAAAAGGGTTTTGTTGGTGCGGTGCCGAGGTGCCTGTGGGCACAGTGCGAGTGACGTGGGGCCGAGGAGAACTGGAGGTGATCCCTCCACTTGCCACGTTGACGGCGACGCGTAGTACAGATTGGCGACAGCTACCCAAGGCGCGGGGCGTCCACGGCGGATCAGAATCAGAAGAGTGGCGCTCCGGTCTGCGTCAAACGTCAAAATCCTCACGCTGTGGCCTGTGGGTAGGGGTTGCTTTGCTCGCTCGTAGTATACTTCAAAATTGAAGAATCAGTGCTGGAGTGTTAAAGTCAAGGGCCTGATTAGAAATTGACAATTGTACATTTTTTTGACTGCGTCGTCAGAAGCTAGTGTATTATACTGGAGTACTCTACTAGTATTTGTCACGCCTGCAATTACGCCACCTGTGACATATATCTTTGCCACCCGATCTATTTTATTTTGAGATCATTGACATCCAATCCTGTGCTGTCATGCACTTGCTCTGTTGCTCACGCCATTGTATGGCGGCCGGATCGAGTAACGGCTGCTACTGCAGTATACTAATCGGGTTTTGTCGTTTTGATCTGCTCTAGTAGCTCTGACCAGTCGACACCGTATCATCCCGGCTCCGTTTGGATTCATGCATGTTTATCCATTCGAGCAGTGATATGATAGTGCCAATCGGACGTGACGACGGGTACGTGTAGAACGAGCGAGCACGTGCGCGCCGTCCTCACTCTGGTCGGCGACGATCGCCGGGCCAATCATCTCCCGCCGATGGCGCCGAGAGAGAGAGCTCGCATTACGGCGCCGAGATTACGTGGGCACTGCCGCACTGGCCACCGGGCCAGCGTCAGGGTTATTGTGGGAGATGCTACGATGATCCGGACCGCGAATTCGCTTCCTTGACCGACCACCGGGCTGCCGACCCCTATGAGGTGACAAGGGAATAAAAGTGCGTAGGCCCTGGCCTCGTGCCGACCTCACCTCCTCGTCCGATCCGGGTCCCTCTCGTGGGTCCTGCACAAACGCATACGCATGTGGCTGATAATCTCTCGTTGGTTTGGTTGGTGCGGAGGCGATCTACCGGGGATTGGGACGTTGGGACCTGCGCAGCAGCAGGATCTGTGAAGTGGTTGTGGTTATCGCCTTGCTGAACGTCATTGGCGCAACCAATTGCATCAGTTTATCGCTGACTCACCACGTATATACCAGATAAAGCATCATAAAACAAGATACACATTGGAGCTTAACTCAATATGATTTACTTTGATTTTAGGGATAAGATGCTATATATCCTGCAGACATTCTTTTTTCAGTTGACATATAATGGATGCCCGTTTATCACCCTCCATCACTCGTTTACATTTCGCTTCTTCTATGGGCCGTCCTCCTCCACGTCCCTGGCACCAAGCAGCATCTCAGACAGCAAAGACAGATCAGAATTGTTCACTTTTTTTTTGGAATATGGAATGCTGTGAAACTACAAACTAGTGCAGTGTCCCTATCTCTCTCTGTTTTTCTTTTTAAATGCAGTCGATCCCTTCAATTCGTCGAAGCCGCGACCCGTCTCCTGATGACCTTTTTGCATTGTTTGACTACAAACAGAACGATGTCTGAATGCGCTCAAACACGAGGACTCCCATGTCCCCAGACTTTTCTTTTGTTGAAAATGCATGTCTCCGGACCCCATGTCCATATCCTCTGCTGCATTATTTCACTATTCAGATTTGCAATTTGAGGGACGATTAATTTAGTGTAACGATGTTCTTCTGCTAGGTAGGTGGGCCTTTAATTTAGTGGCTAATTCATAGGAATTGGATTACCTGCTACTGCTGTAATTCTGCAAATAACCACGTATTTGTAATTGCTTATACCATTCGAGACGGAGGATACTAAAATAACCGAGGAATACAATGGCCAATGTAGCCACGTGCCGATATTGCCCCTTGCTGTCTGTGTTTGGTGCTGCTCTGGTGACTGGTGGAAGGATCTACTAGAGTGGAGCTGATTCACTCACGCCATGTTGAAGACGATCGATGGCGATGGACGCGTACAGATTGTAGCCAGCTCCCGGCGGCGGGCCCGCCGGCGCGGGGTATCCACGGTGAACGTCTGGATGAAGAGCGTTGCGTTTGGTTGGGTGGGTCGACGTCAGATGTCAAAATCCTTGCTTTCGAGGTTGCTTGCTCGGATCAGAGTAGTAGTACATCAGCATTGCTGCCGTTTAAATATTGACGTGCGTCAAAATCTCTTTCATTTGCCATTCACCTTCGTAATCTAATTGTACAGTCACTTCGTCAGTGATGTCAGATCGGATTTGGCACTGTGAGTAAAGAGACAAACGTGCTGCTCATTGTGGTCGGCGAGGGGTTACCACTAATCGCCAATGAGATTTTGGCACATGAGGTTGTTGCAGTAGCAGGGGCTAGAGAACAAAGTGTGCGTGGGGCCACAGCCTCATGCCGACCTCTTTCCTGTCGCTGTCGCCCTCATCAGGCAGAACATGCAGGCAGGGGCCCCCTCCTACTGAAAAAGCATGTGGCTAATCTCGTCTGCATAGGCTATTCGTGATGCGACCGTGCAACTGATCTCATAGGTGCAACACTACAACCATGATTGGTTGTTATTAATGTGTTTGGGAGTCATTTTGCAGATGTTACCTGCGCCACGGTCATAGGGATAGTTGAGCTTGAGCAATCCAGCGGAATTATCATGTGCGATTTGGTGGAATTTATCTGAAAAAGAGAAGCTAAATCCAGATTCGGTGACAGTGAGAAGATTATCGCTGAGCTTCCTGACAGTGACACTCGATCAGTAGTTTTAAAGTTCAGCTGTCGCCTTTGTTTACACACGGTCTTGGCCGCACAATTTTCATGTTTTGTTCTGAAATTACTTTCAATCTTAGCTGAGAGCCGTGCAAAAGTTCAGGAGATCAACAACAAAGCTTGTTTATTTATGTGTTTATGACAGCGTTTACATTTCAAATTTGAAATTGAAATACAAAAGTAAAAATTCAGGAAATGCCCGTGATGGAAAAGGACGTGTGGACACTATTCTTCAGTGTTGCAGCAGAGGGCTGAACTGCTAAAGGTGCCGCCCTGCCGGGACGCGGAGGCTCCCCTTCTCCCAGACGCAGTAGTCCTTGCCGTGCGCCGAGGGGTGGAAATCCGACGGGATCACGTTGCCCACATCGTACCTCGTCCCAATCTTCACAATGACCTTCTCGTCGATGACGGCCACGTACGCGTCGGCGTCCGCCACCAGGATCCGAAGCTTGCTCCCGGCGTGGATGCCGTTGCGAGCCCTGATCCCTGCCAGCGTCGATATCTCCTCCTTCAGGCTCCAGTCGAACATGTGGTCGTAGAACTGGATTTTACACAAGTAGTACATGGATTAGAGCACGTCTGAAAATTGTGGTGTAACTTGAGGATTCTGGTGTAAAGAGCACTTAGTCGCTTACGATGCAGGGGACCCCTGGATGTGTGAGGATGTAGGCGTAGCCCTGCATAACCTTGTCGGACGGGAACGGCCACATCTTCTGCGTCGACCCAGTGTCATGGTTGTCAATGAACGTGACGGCCTTCTCCGGCATCCACCCAATCAAGCCGGACGCCTTGCCGGAGTTGTCGCGCAGCCGCCACAGCTCCCCTTGAACGCCCGCCTGCAACAACCCCTTGGTGGCGAAGTCGAACGCCATCGCCGGCTCACCGACCGCCTGCACCCAGTCCACCAGCTCCTGCCGGCACTGGTCCTGGTTGGGCAACGGCTTGCCATTACTGTCGTAGCTCAACGAGTTCCATATCTCGGCCACGACGAAGCTCGGCTTCGCGTTCTCCACGTACATCTTGGTGATGGCCGGGGAGTAACCCTTAGCGAAGTCGAGGCGCCAGCCGTCGAAGCCGACGTCGGACTTGAGCCAGTTGAGCCAGTCGGTGAGCTCCTTCTGGACACGCTCGTTGAGGTGGTCGATGTCGGGCGCCGCCGCGAAGCCATCGCCGGTGTCGCGGTGGCCCGTGCCGTCCGAGTACTGCGTGTCGTCGCTGCAGATCATGCCGGGACCCCAGTCGAGGCGGTCGTCGGGTGTCCCGCCCTCGAAGATGCAGTAGACGCCGCGCGCGTCCTTCTTGTCCGCGCACCGGTGGTTGATGACGATGTCCGCCACGCACCTGGATGCCCCTGCCGTGGAACGCCGCGATCAGGGACTTGAGCTCCGCCGCCGTGCCGTACCTCGACGCGTCCAGGTCGTACAGGCGCCCTGGCATGTAACCTGCCCGTGACCGTGATCCACACGTTGTTCCGAGTTAGAAATAAATCTCTCGAGACAAATACTAACACTGCAGTAACTAATGGGAAGGGTAAAAATAGAGTAGCTTGCCTTGGGGAGAGACGGAGTGCGAGGGTGGAGGCAGCCAGACGTGCGTTACTCCGGCCTTGGCGATGTCGTCGACCTGGGCCTTGAGGTTGTTGTACCAGCCGCCCTGCTTCTTGCACGACTCCCAGTTGAACCCCTGCACGAACAGATGGTGATGCGTTGACAACGTTCAGCTCACAAAAGTAGCACTTGCCGTACGCTGTTTTTTTTGATGGAAGAATGCAAGATGCAAGTACATGTAGCTAGCGTACCTGGAAGAGGACCTGTGCCTGGACCAGGCTGCAGAGCGCCAGGAGGAGGAAGAGCAAACCCAAGCTGCTCGAGTGCTTCATGTCTCTGTGTCCGTGAGTGCTTCACTTGATCTGAGATCGGAGGGTGTGTGGTTGTGCCCAGTGGCCTCGCCGTGCGCCCTATATATAGGCGCCGGTGCCGCCAAGCCGGCACGGTGGTCGAGGCAGGGAATTGTTCAGCCGATGCCCAAAATTAATGTGGATGTGGATATGGATATGGATAGAGCGGCCACGTAGGTCCCGCGTGGAAAGACAGACAGAGGGCACAGGCCGGGCAGCCCAACGGGCGCCGGGATGCGGCGGCGTGATGCTGTTGACGACGAAGACGGAAGACTGCGGCGGTTGGGGCCGGCGGCGGCCGTTGCTTCCACTCCAGCCAAGGCGGAGGAGCTCGCCGTTCGAGCTCCTCGTGCGGTCACAACCGGTGGCCTGACCGGCCGCGCAGGCGCCACGACGCTCGCCTATATAGACCCCGGCCGGTAGCTCTGACTGGACGTCTGGACGCTCCCGCGCCGGCTTTAGCCTCGCCTTAAATTCTTTGACATGGCAATTCTATCCACAATTCCAAATCCTGCAACTGAAATCGCAAAGTGGCCGATCAAGTGCCTGAAGTGAACCTCGGAAGGAGAGAACTGGATAATGCTACAATCAATGGACGGAGCCGACGGAGTGAAAGAGCCAACGTGAACGAAGCAAGCCAAGTGAAAGAGCTCCAGCATTATCCATATGGACGCATGCGTGTATCTGGGTGTAGCTCGCTTTGACCAAAGTCATCGCAGGCTCTGTGTCAGTCAGCATATCTGACGAAATTGGACTGAAACAGCAAAGCGATCTATGGATCGGTTGAGCCCCCCTGATGCGAACCCTCGAAAGGAGAGAACTGGATAATGCTCCAATCAATGGAGCCAACGGAGTTTATTTGCTGGGCGAATGAAGCAATCCAAGAGAAAGAGCTCCAGTGTAGGAAACTAATTCATATGGATTCCTACTTGATGTGCTTGGCTTGACCAAAGTCATCACATGCTCTATGTCCGTCAACCTGTATGTATCTGACGAAATTGGACTCGACTTCTTTGAAATGTTGACTTGCAAGATTTGCTACTACTATGCGTTCTGGTACTGGTTGAAACGTTGGTTGCCATTTCTTTGTTTAATTCATTAACTAGGCTAGAGGCCCTTTCACAACTCTGACAATTGATTCATGATACGTAGTTGATTGTACACGTTCTATTTTACATATTGATGAGCATGGATAATTTTGTGTCGGGATATGCTTATAATTAAAAAAATTACAAAATATTGAGTTCAAATCTAGTACCAATACCAATAGGCTGTTGGACATGTGCTACGCGTGACTTGGCTATCCTTTTTTTGGTACATGCTTACAAAAAAAAAACCAAGTCTGGTACGGATACCAAATAGGCTCTTTTATGTCACGGATGAAAATAATAGATAGCCATGTAATCTTTACATATTGATGGGCATGGATACTTTTGTGTTGGGACATATGCTTATAATTACAAAAAACAATTACAAAAGATTGAATCCAAGTCTAGTATGAATATCGATAGGCTGTTGGACATGTGCTACGCGTGACATGGCTATCCTTTTTTTTGCATGCTTTAAAAAAAATCCAAGTTTGGTACGGATACCAATAGGCCCTTTTATGTCACGGATGAAATATAGATAGTTATGTAATCTTTATAGAAAAAGTTATGAATTTTTTATAGAAAAATACAAACCGTTAGATCTTCGTAAAATCTAATATGGTGGAGGTGCTTCTCTTTTTTAGATTAATATAGGATTTTCTAGACCCTCTTGATGAATCTGGTGGCTCCTTTTGATTGTATTGTAATAAGATAATAGATTGTTTTGGAGTAATCGTGGGGAGCATCTATCTATTGTTTTAGCATAGTGACGTAAGCAGGAGCCACCGTATTCGATGAAATTACCGCACTAACAAATAACAAAAATATAAATTTTATAATAGTCTAACGGTCTAGACTAATTTAAAGTGATCAACATGGCTAATAAATATATAATATGAAGTTAAAAAAAGAAAACCAAATGTTGATTTCTACATAAATTGGAAAGTAAAATAGCTAATAAAGAATCCATACAAGATCCAATAAATAAATTAGTAAGTATTCTCTCCATACAAAAATACAATCTATCCTTTAAAATTTAGGACATGTTAACAAGGAGATAAAATGATCTTACTTGCCTCTAGATATTAGCCATATTTGGTGCTAGTGATTTGCCTCTAGTTATTGGCCAAACGGGGTAAAATGGTAAAATGATTTGCTTCTAGGATGAATTTTTGATCCCAGAATGACTTTTTATGGACGGATGGAGTATGGAATGTGAATAATAAAAATTAATTTTTGAATATCCTTGATAATATGTTGGGAAGCAAATATTAATATAGTCATAGTAATAATATATTGTTTTTGGGTCTAGGGCGAAAGCGGTGCCGGCCTAGGGCCCATGAATGCTATGGGCCCTGACTACGTCTGAGAGAATGTTTAGTGGACCAAACTTGGCTACAAAGATAGAAAAAAATTGGGCCGGAAAACAAGAAAGACAACATGCCCTAAATGGTGGTCTGTACCCTCTCTATTCGCCATTTTCTAGGTCTGATCTCATCGATTCCTTCTTTTTAGTTTGTCCTTTTCTCTCATGTTTCTAGCATTTGATATAAAATTTACCTTTTAGTTTGTTTCTGTATTGAATGAAGTACCAACCATTTGAATTCATCAACTTGTAATGTCATAAACATTTTTGTTACTAGGGGACCTTTAGAGAATTACTATCTATAAATGCTACATGTGATCGTCAAGCTCTTGCTACTGTGTTTTATTAATATACTACAGTAACATCTCAAAAGGAAATCACTACAATTTTCTCTAAGTTGTTATTAATGCAGACGTTATCGAATAAATTGGTGTCAATCAGTAGTAACCATTTTATGTACTTTTAAGTTAAAAGTGTACCTTTTAAGTTAAAGTGTTCCAAATGGTCATATTTTCTATCCATCATTGCTAGTCAGTTTCATAACTGATGGTGTGTAGTGTTAGGAGAGCATATAGACGGCCATGTGAACGTCACAACGTTGTGTGCTCTCATATGTCATTATGTAATCACAAAAGAACAGTGGTGGAGGCAGTGTTGGATCTAGGGTTCGGTGGGTCCCCAAAAGCCCGACGTAGAAAGCTATAGACAAAACAAGGGGATAAAGGTCCTTGTATTCATCCAAAATGTCAACCCCCTTACACGCGGTGGAGGGCGCCTTTTATACCCTCACCGCTCAGCCTCGGGGAGACGGCTATGCCCCTAGTTCACATTACAGCTTCATAGGCACGCAGGCCTATTCTCGTACATTCACCGCCGGGTTCAACCACCCCGACAAATCCGACTTGTATTACTACAGCGCTGCCGTGTCTGGTCAGCCCACCTAAGGCACCTTCTCGAAAACCCGCCTCCGATGCCGTCCGCCTCACGTCTCTGGGAGCGGCTCCGGCGGGGCGCCTGGCCTTCATTCTGACCGGCCGTCGCAGCCTCGATCTGGGGTCCCTGGCCGGTCCCCCCCCGGAGCCTCCTTCCGGAGGCCCGCAACCCCGGCCGTTCGCCGGGCTTCGCTGGGGCCCTGGTCGGAGCCACGCTCCCGGGCTGCGGCCGTCCCGGGGCTTCGATACCTGAAACAGAAACATGGTTAGTGGCCCGCGGTCCCGGTCGCTTGCCGGGCTTCGCTGGGGGCTTGTTCGGAGCCACGCCTCCAGGCTGCGGCCGTCCTGAGGCTTCGATACCTGAAAGGAAAACCGGAGTTAGCCACCGTGGAGCCGCCGTCAGGGGCTCCACGCTTCTCGTGGGGAATGCTCTTAGGGCATCGTCGGGCCCTCCAGAGGGGCTCGAGGTGGGTTTCGTTTTGGCGGTCCCCAACAGGCAGGATGTAAACCCTAGGGGGGGGGGGGGGGGGGGGGGCTAGAGCCCCTGCATCCGCTCCATTTCCCGTTGCCCTAGGGCCCTGTAATGTTAGCGCCGGCCTTGGGTGTTGTTGGTACCAGCAAGGAACGTGTTTCCGTGACGTGCCATATTACTTGGACCATGACATGTTTGTGAGTCTGCAAACAATCTTTCATGTTTTCTTCATGTCTTACATTGTGACCCCGCATGTCACCGATCTCTCCTTCCTTTAATCAGCTTTGCTCCCATCAACTGGTTTTGAGACATAGCTGGTGCCGAGTGTAGAGTTGATGGGGATAGATATGATTATTATTTTTTTCTACCTGAAGAGCTGATTAATTTGGTGGACTTTAAAGGGACAGGGAAATCAAAGTGTTTGAGAACAAGATGCTAAATCCAAAACATGTGTTAATAAAAAAAAACTATCACTAAACCTTTAGCATTTTGACGCTAAATCCAGAATGCGTATCACACATGGGGGCTGGACATTTGTAGTTTTAAGGTTCAGTGTCTCCTTTGTTTACTCAGGATCTTGGCGCCATTTTTTATATTTTGCACTTAAACTTCTTTCAATCTTGCTAATTCAGAGGCATATATTATAGTTCGGAAAAATCAAGCTTGTTTATTTATCTGGTTATGACTTATGACAGTGTGTACATATCGAAATTAAAATTGAAGTAAACTAGTAAAACCCAGGAAATGATCGTTACAGAAAAAGACGTGTGGACTATTCAGTATTGGAGCACATTGCTCAACTGCTAATAAAGGTGTTTTTCTAAAAAAAGAAAGCTAAAGGCACCCAAAAAAAGCTGCTAAAGGTGCCGGCCTGCCGGGACGCGGAGGCTCCCTTCTCCCAGACACAGTAGTCCTTGCCGTGCACCGTGGGGTGGAAATCCGACGGGATCACATTGCCCACGTCGAACCTCGTCCCAATCTTCACTATGACTTTGTCATCAATGACAGCCACATACGCGTCGGCCTCGGCGATGAGAATCTGCAGCTTGCTCCCGGCGTGGATGCCGTTGCGAGCCCTGATCCCTGCCAGCGTCGATATCTCCTGCTTCAGGTTCCAGTCGAACATGTGGTCGTAGAACTGGATGTGTGCAAACATTGGTCATTAGCAAGGACTTTCGCCTGGATACAAACTAGCTTGTAGTTTAAGATAAAAAGTTGTGGTTCTTACGATGCAGGGGACTCCTGGATGTGTGAGGATGTAGGCGTAGCCCTGCATTACTTTCTCAGACGGGAACGGCCAGAGCTTCTGCGTCGACCCGGTGTCATGGTTGTCAATGAACGTGACGGCCTTCTCCGGCGCCCACCCAATCAACCCGGCCGCCTTGCCGGAGCTATCGCGCAGCCGCCACAGCTCTCCCTGCACGCCCGCCTGCAGCAATCCCTTGGTAGGGAAGTCGAACGCCATCGCCGGCTTGCCGACCGCTTGCACCCAGTTCACCAGCTCTTGCCGGCGCTGGTCCTGGTTCGGCGACGGCTTGCCATCGCCGCTATAGCTCAACGAATTCCATATCTCCGCCACGACAAAGCTCGGCTTGGCGTTCTTGACGTACATCTTGGCGATGGCCGGTGAGTATCCCTTGGCGAAGTCGAGGCGCCAGCCGTCGAACCCGACGTCGGACTTGAGCCAGTTGAGCCATGCAGAGAGCTCCCGCTGGACGCGCGCGTTGAGGTGGTCGATGTCGGGCGCCGCGGCGAACCCTTCGCCCGTGTCGCGGTGGCCCGTGCCGTCTGAGAATTGGGTGTCGTCGCTGCAGATCATGCCGGGACCCCAGTCGAGGCGGTCGTCGGGCGTCCCGCCCTCGAAGATGCAGTAGATGTCGCGTGCGTCTTTCCTTTTCCGCGCACCGGTGGTTGATGACGATGTCGGCTACGCACTGGATGTTCCTGCGGTGGAACGCCGCGATGAGGGCCTTGAGCTCTGCTGCGGTGCCGTACTTGGACGCGTCCAGGTCGTAGAGGCGCCCAGGCATGTAACCTGCCGACCGTTATCACAGGTTTCCGAGTTAGAAATAGCAACAGATGTATGCAAGTTGAGATGGAGTAATATGAGGTGTAACAAAACAGAGCAAATTTGTACCTTGTGGGGAGACGGAGTGCGAAGGAGGCGGCAGCCAGACGTGCGTGACGCCGGCCGTGGCGATGTCGTCGACCTGGGTTTTGAGGCTGTTGTACCAGCCGCCCTGCTTCTTGCACGACTCCCAGTTAAACCCCTGCGCGAACAGATAGTGATAAGTTAACAGCAATCAGCTCACAAAGTAAGTGCTAGTATTTTCCGTACGACGACATGCAAGATACAAGTGTACATGTAGCGTACCTGGAAGAGGACCTGTGCCTGGACCAGGCTGCAGAGCGCCAGGAGGAAGAGCGAACACAAGCTGCTCGAGTGCTTCATCGTCTGTTCGCGAGTGCTTCACTTGATCTGAGATCAGAGGGTGTGTGGTCGTGCCCAGTGGCCTCGCCGTGCACCCCCTATATATAGGGGCCGTTGCCGGTTGCCGCCTTGCCGGCCCGGTGGTCGAGGACTCGAGGCAGGGAAATAGGGAACGGAATGTTCAGTCGATGCACCACATAAATGCGACGTGGATATGGATAGAGGGGCCACGTAGGTCCCGCGTCGACAGGGCGGCGGCGCAACGGTTACCGATATGCGGCGGAGTGGTGGTGTAGACCACGAGGACCACTGCGCCGGTTGGGGACGCGGCGGTTGCCCACTCCAGGCAAGGCGGAGGAGCCCGGCGATAGAGCTCGCCGGCAGTCGCAATTGGTGGCCTGGCTGCCCGTGCGGGCGCCACGGTGCTCGGCTAGGCTGCGGGAGCTCTGACCGGAGGTCTGGACGCTCCCGCCGGCTTTATCCTCCTTAAATTCCTGACATGGCGGCTCTATCCACATCCTGAGCTGAATCTGCAAAAGTCATGGATCTGATCGGTCGAGCCCTGGCCCTGAAGTGAACCTCGGAAGGAGAGGACTGATGATAATGCTCCAATCAATGGAGCCGTGACGGATGCTTGCTTGGCGAACGAAGCAATATATCCAAGAGATAGAGCTCGAGCGTAATCCGTGTGAATGAAATGCGTGCATCTGGATGTAGCTGGATTGACAGAAGTCATCGCAGGTCCCATGTTAGTCAGCATATCTGACGAGATTCGACTCGAGTTCTTTGAAATGCCGACTGACAAGATTTACTACTGAACTTTTCTGTGTTCTGGACTTCTGGTAGACTGGTACTACTGATGGGCAAGGCCAACAAAATTTCCAGACACCAATACATTTTTTGTTTTTTTCCCCGATAAGGCCAATACCTTTTGCTATGAAGTAGTTGATCACAAAAGTTGAAGATGTTAGGAAGCAAGAGCGCGCACACTCAAAACATCCAGCAAGGTCATCCAATCTGGAGATTTTGAGCTGAATCTACTTCGCCCAGTAAACGATGTGATCTCGAATGGATTCTGCGTCTGTCCATAGATTTGTGTGTTAGTTGGCGCACACCCTTTTGAAAATCTGAAGACAGTGGGCTGTACTGCACCCATTGGTTCACACTAAGAGCATTTACAGAATGATCGTGTTGCAATAGTGCCTATGATTTTAGATGGCTGGAGAAGATAGGCCGTCAGCAGATTCGATACTGATGCAGGCGGGCCTTGCCGACTCTGAAGATACTGTACTACTACCAGGGAAGCAGCTAAGCAGGCAGCAACTCGGGAATGGAATCGGGAAGGAAAGCAAGTCCCAAAGACTGAATGCTGCCGATTTTATTCTGCCAGGCAGCCCACATGCCCCCCCCCCCCCCCCCCCCCCCAACCCCAACCTCCACAAACACTATAGCAACAAAAATTTTAAATGTTTTGTGTACAAAAGTTTTGTCTGAAAATATTTGAAGAAAAATTTTGTAACAAAATTTAGGGCAAAAGGTTTATAAAAATGTAAAAAAAATTTGACAATCTTGCAAAAATTTTTCTAAAAAATTTTACCAAAAAATGTCTAGGAAAATATTTGAAGAAAGTTTTGCAATAAAATTGAAAAAATAAAAAAAACTCTTTTCACCCACGATGATGTGCATATACTCTATGTGCCCCAGTTTAAGTGCATTTGTAAAGTTTAAAAAATGTCTTAAAATAAATATAAAATATGTGTTGATTAGTCCCAAAGTTCAACAGCACCAGTATACGTGGGTTCCACTCGGTAGTCGGTAGCCCCTATACTTCTTTTTTTTTTAGTATGGCATTTCCTATCCATAATACTAATCTGCTATTCAAATTCTAAAACTGCACACTATTTGAGATGGGTGGCTCTGGCTCAGGTGTTTTTTTTAAACGAGAATATATTCAATATTTCAGCCGCTGCATCCACCAATGCATATAGCTGTTCATTATTACAAATAGGCATCAGACGGTGTGTCACAAGCAAAGCAACCAATTTCAAGCTAGTTCAACCAAGATAGGCTCAGGTGTTTAGCAGATAAAATGAGTCGTCGATGGTGATCACGAGTTCACGACGAAAAGGAAAAATTGTATGCGTTGTTCCGGACATTTAAGGGCAAGTACACCGGGCCGTCGACTCCCGTTGACATGCAAAGCATTTTTGCAAAGACCTTCCCACGCGATCGGATTAAAGGCGCCCTCGTCGTTTCGTTCGTCTACTTCGCGAGCTCGTGCTACGAAGCAAATCGCCGGCTCCCAACGGCCGTTGTACGAGAGACTGACGAAACTGCGGATCCGATGCGCACATCGGCACATGCTGTTCTTCCTTTCCCGGCAAATCACTGCACGACATCAACGAGGATGAACTGCTACTTCCTGCACTGTCCCCGTGCGGCCGTGCCCTGCCGGGTGCCGGCTGCCCCATCCAAGCCGCAGATCGGCAGCTCTCCAGCGTCTTCCCGCCGCCGTGGATCACCGTCGCCCATCCCGCAATGCAAGACCGCGTCGTTGCAGAGATTGGCGTGAAGGATCGCGGCCACGCGGCTGCAGGCTTGCAAGCGCGGAGGCTTTCTTCCCCTGGAGTCCTGGTTGCCTTCTTTCTTGCGCAAGCAAACAATAGTCAATCCAAGATTCCAAGCACCAGCTACTTTGCTGAAGCAATCAGGCATTCAGCCACGCCATCTCCTTTGCTGAACCAACATACAGCAAGCAAGCAAGCAGACGGTCTTTAGCTTCTCCTCTATCTATTTTTCAGTTTTCACGCCTTTTGTGTCTTCAAAAACTGGTATCATAGTTTTTTTTTGTTGCGGGTAGTATCAAAGTATGCGTTGCAAGCTAATCAAATTAAGTAGTGGTGTACCAAAATATCTACAAATATCAAATGATGTATTAGATCACCATGATTTATGTGTTGAATGATGAATTAAATATCTTACAGACAGCTAAATAGACATGGACTGTCTAAACTGTTGTACAAGCTGACTGTGTAACAAAAAGACAGCAGCCGTCTAAACCGTTGTACTTGCCCTAAGGCCGAGAACCGAGATCAGCGTTTGTCGCCACGTGTCGTCCCCGCACGCACGTTGAGCTATCGAGGGATTATCACTGTCATCGAGGGATTATCACCGTTATGCAGATCATATCAGAAGAACAACGCCTGCAGTGAAAAGTGAGGTTTTCACCGTTATCCAGATCACGTCAAGAGAACAACACCGCAGTGGAAATGCAATAATGCATATACAATGTACTGCTCTGCTCGACTACATGAGCAATAAAGTTTTTCAGGCGTCTGAATTTGAGCAAGGTGAAAGGTCTGAATACATCACCAGTTCACCATGCTGGAGCTTGCTTCTTTTACATCATCGTGGGCCTAGAACGGGATTGAGCGATACATGGGATTTTGGGCTACATACTAAGGCCCAATTAAAGAGATCAGGAAATGGACCAATCTAGGAAATCCTCACATTCCATTTCAATTAGCACGTTTACCCTGTGTCGCCCCTTTCATGACATATTTCAGACCGAACAGTCATCGTTGATTGCCTAAAAATTTTATATAAATCAGACATGAAAATTAGCATTCCCTTCTAAATAACGGGAAAAAGTCATTTTGGCCTCATCATCTCAAGTGTCTTTTGATATAACATTTAGTGTAAATTACACTCACCATACAACAACTTGCAATGTCGTATCACTTTAGTCCATTAAGTTGCAAAACACGCGAATACATACACGAACTTGTGAATTGCATGCATATACGGTCATATATACGCCACGGAGATGTATCTTGCCAAAGGGGTAGGTGACGTGGATGGTTTTATGTGTATAACCCCCAATTTTTCATTCTTCTCATCCAAGTCTTTTATTTTTGCCCTCAGCTTTCATTTCTCTGATACCGTTGGGTGAAATATAGCTTTTTTAAGTAAAAGTTGTTTGGAGAACGTGCACATGGTTTGGATTGGGCGATTGGCCGGTGTGACGTGACACAGTATTTAGCTTGATCACTTTTACACAATGACAGACAGCAAATTGAACTGGATACTCAACATAAGAAGTAACCCGCATGTATACAACCCCATAATACAAAATAAAGTATGACAATGGACTTGAACTAAGAATAAATTTGCTCAGACAAACAAATGCCAATTCACCTCATATGTGAACAAATATGCAAGCCGACAGAACCACCGTGCCACCGCCGCTGCTTTGGTGTGCTTTACCACTGACCAGTTGTCGAGAAGGCCTAAAGTGAAGCAACAGAAGTTATATGCATAAAACTGAAGGTAACGGGTACAATGCAGTTATATGCAGGACGACGCCGTAGCCGCCCGAGCAGTGGCTTATCCCCGTCTCCTTGCTGTGACAAGACCAGGTCGAAGGCTCGAAGCCATAGACTCGTCGATCTACCTGAACAACGGCTCGTCTCCCCCGGACCAGACTCCATCAATTGGCAAAGGAAGCCGGTGCACTGGTAGGCTTTGGCACAGGTGCGGGAGTGTGGCTCAAAGCCAGCCTTGGTGGGTGCTGAGGGAGGCCTCGGTGTCGGGCTTGGCCGGCGGCAGACCCGTCCATATCTACGGCATGGAAAATTGGTCAGCAGTGAAGAATAAAAAAACAAGAATAAAAAACAGACAAGTTATCAATCGGTGGACAGAAAAAAAGACAAGAAAGATAAAGGCTCGAATAAAAGAAATGAATCAATTTAAGGTGTTATGCAGATAAAACTATCCATGCCACGTGCCCTTGTGGACAAATACATCCGTATAGCGTATATATGACTGTATATGCACGCAATTAACAAGTTCATGTATCTGTTGGCATGTTTTGCAACTTGATGGACCAAAGTGATACGACGTTACAAGTTATTGTATGTTGGGTGCAATTTACTCTAACATTTAATCACAAAGACACAAAGTGCATTACTCCTTTCACCCTCATCAAATATAAGCATTTTTAACTTTGCCAAATCGAACTATCATATATGAGAAGCCATTTGACTGTGAAATAGACATACCAATCATCTGTTTCTTTCCCAGCACGTGAAGTTCCTAAACATAGAAACTATGTATATATAGGCCTGGGCTACCAGATCAACATCAGCATGCTTAATCAATACAATATCTCCCCTTTATACCAAGTCACCAAGTTGGAGATTTAGAGGTCTCCCCATCACAATAACAACAGCCGCAGCAAAAGCGAAAAGTTGAAGCTCACATACATATTGCTAGTTGGTACCTTTTGCTCCTCTGATTCCTTTGTAATGGCGACTGGACGTATGAGTGCAAGAATAAATTCCAATATCTCGGCGAACGGCCGTGTAATCATAGACCACATATTTGTTTGTCCAACTGAAAAGATCATTTATCTTCAGGGTGATATTATGGCTAGGTTCAAACAAAAAAGATACAATGATTAGATGTCTGATTTTTTTTTTGTTTAAAAAAATATGTTGACAAATCACAACCTTTGAATCCAAGATTGGGCAAAACTGTGCCCTTCTTCCTTAAACCAGCCCTACAAGCTCTTAATTAATTTATTGTTAAATTGTACGCGCGCACGCTTGATCAAGAGAAAATCTTCTAGGGCGTGAGAGATAGGAATTTGGAACCTTTGGTGCAGTGATAGAGCTTCACCGTCTGTGACCGGAAGGTCCAGGGTTCAAGCCCCAGCCTCTATACATTTATGTGCAGGAAAGACTGTGTGCTAAACAACCTGCCCCTAGACCCCGCATAGGGCGGGAGCCTACGGCACGCCCTTTATCCCATTCCAGATTCGGCTTTGTTTTCCTCAGCGGTGTGGCCGTCTCCTCGTCACAGCTTTTCCGGCTTGGTTGGTTCATCAGTGCTCACCTTTTTGGGTGCCAACACATTGCAGCATCCCTATCCCTGTCCTTTACAGTGGACACATGGATATATGCTGCCGAGATGCACGTCAGTGAGAGTGTGTGTGAGGCCACCATGATTCTCGGAATCAAGGATCGCCGTCATCGTGGCTGCCAGGCACGTCGGAGAGATCGCGCCTGTACCATACTAGGAGCAGTAGACCACCTCCGTATCATGTTAGCAACTGAACATTTTGCGTGCATATAGACATATAGACTATGGGGCCATGCCGACCTCGACTCCGATATATACTAGACAGGAATGATCTTTAATTTTGTGATCAGTATATATCTTAAGTCACTCAAGATGTTACTCGCACGCCACGAATGTGATACTACGTGGTGGATTCCGGCGCCGATCGCCGACGGGACTCTGATCCGGTGCAATGGCTATTGCCATTGCAACTTAGGCAGTGGCACAACGAGGGAAAATACTGTTCACTAAGGCGGACAAAATCACTATAGAACATTGTAAACAAAAAACACTGTGCACCAAATTACTGTTTACTACGATGCAGAACTGTAGCATCGATTCCTAACCGTTGATCACGGAATCGGACGGCCGAGATAGTGGCCGTTGCCTAAGTTGCATTTGATCTGAATCCTCGCCGATGAGCTCCGCAAGTCAGCAGCGGCAGCGGGCGCCAGTCTCCTACGCACAGATCGATGGCATACTGCCATGGCATCCACCATCTCGGCTAAAGGAACGTCGAAATAATTGGCACCTCGACGCAGGTCGCGTTCCGGCGACGTGTCACTCGTACTCACGGAGGACGGAGCACGACTTGCACGCATTATCCAGGATCACTGGTAGCCGGCTAGCTCCTACAGCTCCGGGAACAATCGCCGCCGTGCCCTCTCGATTAGGACGCGCAATTGCCGGCGGCGGCCATGGTCCCCTAGCGCATGATCACAGTATCCCGGACCTTTTGGGATGCCAGCCATTCAGCGCATTTTCGTGCTGGGTTCCTCGTCCCATCACACGCTCCGGCCGGGACCTGGCTAGCTGCACGCCTTTCTCGGGTCTATTGCGTTCGTGGATGTGTCCTTATAAGGATTGTGAAGGCCAGGTCTATCCATGGCCGATGCTGCCAGATCTGTAGGGACTATATGGGATTCCAAAGTGCCGAGGTATTTGTTACAAGAAGCCGAGCACCACAAAAGCTCTGGTGCTTCCTCGTGTTCGAACCTGGGCCATTTGAGTTGCAGCGAATTACAGTATGTAGGTGACAGTGGCACGGATACTGGATACACATACACGAGTACTTTTAATGGAAAAAAAAATTGCAGGCGTGTGATTGGGAATTTGGGATGCACAAGCAGGTGTGTCAATGTGTGGTGTAATGTGTTTTGCTGCTTGCGCGCCACCTTAATAATAGCAACAAAAAAATTCATCCGGATCATCCTGATGCTAATTGTATAGGAAAAATGTTATTTGCATTCTGATGGTCAATTCCATCTCATGGCTCTGCTCTCGTGCACACTATGATGTATCGCACACTATTCATTCTTTTCTCGTGGATGAGATGCGAAGCTGGGACGGAATCAGAAATCGTAAGGAGAGATGGCCAATTGATAACATTCAAATTAACTCATTTGCTCGTAAGAATCCTAACTTAACCGAATCACGTGACATGCCAGCTCATTGGTAACCAATCTAAACAAGCCCAAAAAGAAAAAAAAAACAGTCCATTAAGGGCGCGTTTGGTTGGCGTCCGCAGCTTGGCACGCCACGCCATAACTCTCATGCCAGACTCGCGGCAGCTGTTTGCTTCATTGCCGCACTTGCGGCGTGCCGCGGTGCTTCCATAGCCTTGCAGTTCATTTTTCACGCTGCCAGATGCCAAAAGCTTGGCGGACGAATCGTCCGCCCAACCTTGGGTGCAGCCACAGCTGCGGTGGGGACGTGGGGTTGCTGCGGGCGTTGCTAATATGCGCTCGACCGCATAATTGGGATCTCAGGTTGCTGCGGACGTGTACCAAACAGGCCCTAAAACCGTTAACTCCAAACCAATTAGCAAGGCTAAATGCATAGGTAATTAATAAGTTGTAAGAGTGTAAAGCAATTTAACATATCAAATACACGTGTACACAGATTGCAGGAGGGAAAGGAGGCAATACCCCCCTTATCCCCCTCCGTCTTTAAAGCGAAATATAGTTGCTTGTACCACTTTTCTAAGATTATAACTTTTATTTAGAAAAATAATTCACTATATCCTACATTTGAAAGGAGCTTAGGGTAGCATAGGACAGATGTAAGCGCAGTGTTTCGGTGCTGGTGTGTGATGAGCAGACGATACAACAAAGCAGGGGATGGAGGTGAAAGTAAGGCGAGGGTGCCCGTGCATGCTAAGTTTGCCTATGAGTGTTGCAAGGAAAGAGAGGTGGAATACAATACTATTGAATCACATGTAGGTAGCACAATGATAGGTGGTTATTGAGAGGGAGTAGGAGCTGCGTAATTATACCATGTGCTTGAAGGTTTTATAAACATTTATCTTATTTTAAATTAGCCATGTAAGTCACTTACTGAAATAGGAGAGAATTTTAATATATATTTCTACAATCTAAAATACTTAAGGGGCCCACCAATAGTCTTAGATCTATTATTATCTTAATAAAGCAGAAGCAAAAGGAGCCACCAGATTCACCAAGAGGGCCAAGAAAATCCCACGTTAATTTAAAAAAGAGAAGGATTTAGAACATTGGATTTTATGAAGATCCAACGGTCCACATTATTTATTATAAATAAACTATATCAAGTAAACATTTCATTATTTCTATTTTTTCTTACGTAGAAAGACCCATTGGTATTTCCTAATTTGGCTCCATCTCTCCGTAAGCATCACGGTCTTGGTTGAGTCCGTTAAGTCCAAAAAAAAGAGGAAAGGTGGCATCTAAGATCGGACATGTCCGTTTATGGTCATGTTAAAAGAAATAAAAAATCACATGATAAAACATGTCTCCGTTTGTATCAAAACAAGGTTAGGTTTGTGCAGCCCCGTAACGGACCTTGCCACCGTTGGATTTTCACATAAATCTAATAGTCGAGTAGCACAAAAACAACCTATATCTAACACTACTAATATTTGGGATTTTAAAAAATAGGAAAAATGGCATATGGTTTGTTGCGAAGCAAAATATATATACAAAGCGTACATGTACAATATAATTGTTAAATAGTTAAATTAAAAATAAAACAATGAAAAATAGTTTCTTTTGAAAGATACGTAAAAAAACTCTAAATTTTCTTGATTTTATTGTACTTTAGTATTTTATTCGATCGTTTTTTATCGTATATTGGAATCGACCTTTTTCTCTATCCTTGGGATCACTACTCAGGTTCCCCTGAGTAATGTCGTAACCGCCCATATTCTTCAGACTCACACTTACAGTAGCCTTACCCGATTTTGTCGCTTTCCAAAGTTATCGTATCTTTGAGTTGATCTTCTTCCCCCGTACTTAGGATTGCTACTCAGGACTTCCCTAATAATGTCCTGCCCATATCCTTTGAGCTCACCACAGCCTCGCTCGCCAAAGTTAATTCTGCATAGCTCCATTTCATTCAAATCCCTCCAAACAATATAAAACAATATAAAGAGTACATGTAAAATATAATTGATAAATATTTAAATTAGAAATAAAACAATGAAAAATATTTTCTTTTGAAAGATACATGAAAAGCTCTATTTTTCTTAATTATATTGTACTTTAGTATTCTATTCGATTGGTTTTTGTCGTATGGAATCAACCTTTTTTCATCCTTGGGATCACTACTCAAGTTCCCCTAAATAATGTCGTAACCGTCGATATACTTCAAACTCACACTCATAGTAGCCTTACCCGGTTTTTTCGCTTTCCAAAGTTATCATATCTTTGAGTTGATCTTCTTCCCCCATACTCAGGATTGCTACTCAGGACTTCCCTAATAATATACAATCCATATCCATTGAGCTCACCACAGCCTCGCCCGCCAAATTCAATTTTGCAGAGCTCCATTTCATTCAAATTCCTCCAAACAAGCACACCATGAGATTGGATTAGGGAGTATCAATTATGCAAGAAGAAGGTCGATCATGCCTTTAGCTAGTGGATCTCCCTGGGTATCATCTCCATTAGAACTACGGGACAAACTAGGGGGGAGAAGGTGAGGTAGATGAATCAGAGAGAGATAGAGAGGAGAAAGAACAAAGCATCAACCCCTTACAACATGAGAATATAAATCTAATAATATATTTCGTTCATGTTTTTCTTCTTCATTTGTTTCATTGTAATACTAATAGAAAAGAAAGCAGAGAGAAAGGTGACATCAGGGAATGGTCAATAAAGACACGTGTACATGCATTTTTGTAACCATGTAAACGAAAAACTGAAAAGTTTTGGAATGATATCAGATCATTGCAGATAAGTTTATATAAAATATTTTCTATACAGTCTTAAAGACATTCAAGATGGCCCAATACTCTCTACAATTTAGCTATTGTATGTTACAACAATTTTTTCTCTTCATAAGTAATACAATCATTGATTCTAATTTTTATGTAAGCTTACAAAAAAATGAAATTTTGAAGAGAGCAGCCCATGGAAAAGGGATCTATCTACCAGATTGACAAAAAAGTACAACATGCTTTAGGGAATGAAGCAAGCAAACAACTAACGGATTGAATAGGGTTGTCAGAATAGAAGAGTGGATGAAGTTTAAAGAGGACAACCACTTGACACCATGAGTACATAATAACTAAAGACACAATGCCTCCGTGTCTAGAAGATACATTGTGCATAATGTATGTGAGCGTCTACATCTATGGTTCCAAAAAAAGTACTATGAATTATCCCAATTGACCATAGACACATAATAGTTGAGCTAATGAGTATGGATGGGCAACATTTAACATCTTCTCTCAACAACGGGCTATATAAAAACTTACAATCCACCCCTATCTTCTTTTTAAACCCTAAGAATTATTTATCATCACAACTAAAACCCTTTAACAAAAAATTCAGATTGCAAGACAAAATTATATTGCTTTCAAAAGAAACAAAAAATATGTTTCTACAACATGATTTATTTCTTTTATCATAAATACAAGTTTTCATGCCACAAATATGATAATAAATGAATAAATAATATGATACTTTGGTTTAGACTTACTATTTGGAAAAAATAAGGAAAAAAATAAAATCATATGAATGAAATTATTTGCAAGTAAAGAAGAGCTCAAATACCAATATAAAAAACTAGCTACCCGCGCAAATTGCGTAGGCCATATTACTAGTTCTTTTAGGAAAAAGGAAAAGTCTTCAGCATCTGCGACCCACACATACTTGTTTTTACAGAATTCTTAGCTCACAAGCTGATCACCAATAGCCTTAGATACAAGTTTTAGAGCACAAACGTGGACCTTTTGCAAGCCAAACGTACTTGCTCTCCTTGATCTTTATCTACACTTCCACTGTTACATCCCAATTCCTTGCTCTCCTTGATCTCCTCTTGCTGAATTTTATACGAAAATTGATTAAAAATCGGTACTTCATCAATCGAAGAACAGTACGTGGATGGTCGTGGCACCTCTCAAAAGCCCAGCCAGAGCGATCAGTATCGGTCGCGACATTGCCAAATCGCTCCATCCTCGACGCACGGGGATGCAGCCAGCAACGCGCGCGCGGCACCGTTCCGCATTCTCCTGTGGACGCAACGCATCGACACGACGCGCGACGCAGACCCATCGTGTCCACCGCCGGAGAACACGAACCGACGGCTACGCGGCGTACCAACCGGCCGGAGGCTCTCGTGGCGCCCGGCGCACGGATGACGACGTTGCCGTGCGCCAGCGGCCCTACCTGCCGCTTGCGAATTGAACGTGTGTACTGGCGGCCCGCACCTCAGCTGGCTTACGTTACGTACGCCGCCCCTGCATCCATCGGCTTGCAAGTTGCGCGCGGGGTGCAGCGGTGCTGTCACTGGACGCGAAAAGGTCCGCGGCTCCCGCGCGCCAGGCGACGACGGGCCGAGCCGGCCGGCCGACGGCCGGCAGCCGCGGAGCCGTCGCGGTCGTGCGTGCATCGGCGCCATGACAAATCGGGCCGGGGTGCCCGTGACGTATGGGCGTATGGTATGGCCAGGGGCGGCGGCCGAGAGCACGAACAACAGAAGTAGCCCGCGTCGGGCTGGGTCGTTGTCGTCGTCCTCCTCTGTGATGTGTTCTTGAAATGACTGTGCAAGTTGCGGTTCTAGAACGGTCTCGAGCTTCGGAGTCGGGAACACGGTGATGCCGAAGTCAGTACGGCCGGCCGCCGTCGAGCTATCGGCTATCGGCGAATGGCGTGTTTAAGGATGGAGCTTTCTTGCTACAGGGGCACAATGAGGAAGTTAGACTAGCTCAGCTTGTTAGGGTGGGGTGGGAGGTGTGGTCGTGCACTAAAACCAATCGAGCTCCATATTGACCTGACGGCGTGAAGAGGAAGGTGCATTTAGAGATTGATGCATGAACGATCGTGTAAAGCTGGAGTATCTCGAGTTATCTAGACCGGGCCATACACAATTGGAGATTGATCCGTCTTATAGTTGGATTCGGAAGTGAAGGAGGGCGATCTTATAGTTGGATTCGGTAGTGAAAGAGAGCATCATAGCTCTCTTGTCCAATTACTACATTCGTTTCTAAATTTACGACGTTTGTGATAAACTAATGATCTTATCATAAATTTAGAAAAAAAAGAGAGATGAAGTATATTGGTTGGACAATCTGCTTTGGGCTAGAGGTGGGACTTAGGCCGTGTCATGCCTCGTGGCAGGACTTCTAGGCAATTTTACTTGGCCCAAGCATGGCCCATGGCACGGCAGCACGTCTTCACGTCGTGCTAGCCCAAGCACGGCCCTCGGGATACCTATATTTGTTTTCTATGTGTGCTCATTTCTCACACATAGTTTTACATCTATAGATAGAAAATAATTTTTAAATTAATAGAGAAGATGAATCTTATTATGAAGATATTGTAGGTGGTTATTAGGATTTTCAGTAGTCATACAAATGCAACATTATTTATTTTATGAATATCCTTTACCACGATTCCATACTCAAAAGGTTGATTTTTTTATTTTCTCTAATCATACTAGGTATGTTTACACTTCATTAAAGGCAGAATGAATGATATAATGACGATATACTATATAGATGCGTTGACGTGCCATTCTCGTTTCGTGCCGGCGCAAGATACGTGCCGTGCTGTGCCACCCATCGTGCCGAGAACCTAGGCACGGCACGGCCCTCGTGTTTGTGTCGTGCTGTCATGACCCAAAATTTATCATGCCGTGTCGTGCTTTTGGTCGTACCAAAATGTCGTGCTTCGAATAGCCCGCAAACGACACAGTCCTAGTCCCAGCTCTACTTTGGGCCAGTGAAGAAGGGACATATAACAACATCCTCCTAAAAATCCTGACTAAGCCAAACCATGTGATAGGCCACCTCATTGGTAACCAATTTAGATGGAAAAAAATAATCTATTACAATTGTAAGTCCAAACTAATTAGCAATGCTAAATGCACGGGTAATTAATAAGTTGCAAGGACCTAAAGCAATTTAACATAGACACTACATGTGTACATAGATTGTACTTGGTGAAGCATGAGGGGGAAGGGGGGGGGGGGGGGCATAAAGAGAAATAGTTGCTTGCGTGTAACACCTCTTTAATATTACAATTTATATTTAGGAGAAAATAATTCGCTATATCCTACATTTGATTGTAGAGGAGAGTTGTATCCATTATATGGGTGGTGTGATAGCGGATGCCAGACGGTGGAGGGTGAAACAAAGAACCTATGAAAGTTTTTTTGAGCGAACCGCACAAGATAGTGTAAGTTTCATCGATATAACAAGTTCTGACCGGTTGGATTGGGACGTCAACACGGTCAAAACCACTCCACTCCACTGTACAACGGAGATAACAAACTAGACTTAGCCGCGGCGGCTACCAACTCTATACGTGTAGTCGTCACCATCCAAGCCGCGGCCCCATGCTGTTAGGGACAAAGAAAAAACAGACCGCACCGCATCGAGTAGGACACCGCCATGCGGGACCCATCGCCAAAGTACCGCTGCAGAACCTATGAAAATCAGGTGGAGGATGATGATGGAGGCTAGGTTTGCTTGTGGGTGTTGCAAGGAAGAAGATGTGGAACACAATATTATTACACGACGGATTTATAAAGAATTACCTCATTTTGAATCAGCAAAACGCAAGTCCTTATTGAACAAGAAGAGAATTTTGTCATATATTTCTACAGTAAAAATACTTAAGGGGCCAACCAATAATAGCCTTTATAGATAAAAGTTTGAAGCACAAACGTGAACTTTTTGCAAGCCAAATACGTTTGGATTTTTATCTACACTTCCACTGTTACATCCCATTTCCTGATTTCTATACTAAAATTGATTAAAAATCAGTAGTTCAGTACTTGATCAATCGGGGAACAGTACGTGGATGGGCGTTGCACCTCTCAAAAGCCCGCCCAGACCGTTCAGTCTCCGTCGCGACATTGCCAAATCGTTCCACTCATCTGAATCCTCGACGCACGCGCGGCACCGGCCACCATTCTTCTTCTTCTAGGGGTCGGCGCAACGCATCGACATGTAGTACAGAGCGATCGTACGTGCCACCGCCGGAGAACGAACCGACGGCGACACGGCGCACGGGGCAGCCGGCCGGAGGTTCTCGTGGCGCGCGCGCGGTGCACCGACTACGACTTGCATTGCGCGGTGCGCCCGCGGCCAGCCTTCCGCTGGCGATCATCGATCGCGCCGCTGCAAGTTGCGCGGTCGCGGCCGGGACGCGAAAATGGACGAGCGCCAGGCGACGGCGACGACGGTGCGAGCCGGCCGGCCGGCCAGCGGCCTCCGAGCCGTCGCGGTCGTGCGTGCGTCGCCATGCCAAATCGGGCCGGGGTACCCCGTGACGTATGGCCAGGGGCGGCCGTCGGCCGATATCCCGGCCAACAGGAGGAGCCCGCCGGCCGGGTCGTCGTCGTGATCGTCCTGTGTGATGCGTGTGTCCTTGAAATGAAACGTCTGCAAGTTGCAACGCGCAGGGCGGTCATGGATGCCTCTAGGCAGCGGCGTTTTCGCCGTCTCCGAGCTAGGCATGCTTTTCGTTTTCACAGCCGTCCGGCCAGCGCCAGAAACCACACAAGATGTTACCGTGGGGATAAGAGACAACTGTGCCGCGAGGTTCCAGAACGGTCTCGAGGTCTCAGCTAGGGAGTACGATGACGCCGACGTCAGTACGATACTACGGCCACCGTCGAAAGCTATCGGCTGTCGGCGAATGGAGTGTTCGAGGATTGAGCTTTCTTGCTACAGGGGGCGTCATGGTGACCTGACCGCGCGAGGAAGGTGCATTTGGAGATTGATGGTCAATAATGGCGTGGAGCTGGGAGTATCTCCATTCTCGAGTTCTCTAGACTGGGGCGTAGTACTCAACTAGATATTGATTCGTCTTCTTCTGGTTGGATAAGACAGTGAAACATGGCATTCATAGCTCTCTTGGTCCGACATTTATGTAGGATAAATAATAAATTTATCTTAAATATCGGATATTTAAAACTAGAATAGTACGGAACAAAATTCGTTTCTTTCTAGCTAGGCTAGCTCGATCCATAGATATCTATCACTCTAGACAATGTTCAATCCTGAGGACACATTTATTGAGAAAATTTTGAGTCGGGTTGGGTTTTCCAATCTATCTTTTAGTTATTTCTGTATAAACAAATGCTTGTACCCCTTAGGATTTAAAGACCACCGAATAAAATACTCCTATTTGGTTACATTGCAGCAGATATAAAAATGCAACTTCAAACTTTCTAGATGTCTGTTCTTATCAACTTTGAAAGGTATCAACAATATTTACATAGCGAAATTCTTCACTTTCTACTCATACATTTGTTTTCCTTTAATTTTACGACACAATGTTGTAGTATCTCTTTATCAGCCTAAAACACACATGCTATTGATAGGGGATACACACCCAATAAGCCTTTGATAATCTGAGGAATGGGTTTTCAGAATATCTTTAACATGCCTCCATAAACCAAGGTCATGTTACTATCCGTGGAAAGAAGCTGCCTGCCAGCTTTCATCATCTCATGGATAATCATAAGCGTGCCAACCAGGCGGAGCCAGGATTTGAGATCAGAGGGGGCAATGAGGCAATGAATAGAGAAAAGTAGAATCGATGGTCACACCACTTTATTTTAGTCACATATAATAGTAGCATGTTTTACAAGTCTCAACTAAAAGAGAAAGCGACATATATAACAACTTAAATTTAGCTCTACGCCTAGCAACAAGATCATAGGCTGTGATAATATCATTAGTACTAAATACTAATTTATGTAGCTAATTCCTTTTTCAATATAAATCTGACAG
Organism: Urochloa ruziziensis; assembly: GCA_015476505.1. Classification (NCBI taxonomy): domain Eukaryota; kingdom Viridiplantae; phylum Streptophyta; class Magnoliopsida; order Poales; family Poaceae; genus Urochloa; species Urochloa ruziziensis. The sequence continues at coordinate 45,928,312 of CM027124.1, forward strand.
AAATCTTTCTCAATATAAATTACCAAACAAAATAGCATTAATAAATACATTGACTATATAATATAGAGGAATTTGTTGGTTTCGGGTCTGCGGTGGCCCCCTTAGCCGGACAATACAGAAGCTAATCAGACAAAACAAGAAGATCCCAGGGCTCTTGTATTAATCCAAAATGTCAATCCCTTTATAAGAAAGGAGGGGCGCCTTTTATACCCCTCTCCTCAAAATCCTATGGACAGGCATGCCCCTCGTTCACATTTACAAAGCTAGGGCTCGCATGCCCTTTTTTGGACACTTACAGCCGAGCTCAACTACCTTGACTAATCGGCCTTGATTTCCTACTCGCTTTAGCTTGTTCGACTTGTCCACCTCAGGCGCCTTCTCGGAATCCGCCTCTGATGGCTTCTTGCCGACGCTCCTGAGGTTCCCGCCTTCGGGGGACCGCTCGGAGGGCCCGTCGGAGCCATCGGGCTCGGACGGTCGCCGTTCTCCTCCGCTCACTGAAGCCGCAGTGGAGGCCCGCGTCGGGACCGAGGACACCCGCGACAACGGGTCTTGAAGGGCGGCTTCGGTTCCTGCACCGCAACAGCAAAGTTGTGTAAACCCGGAGCCCTTAGCTCCTCAGGGCTCCGGTCATGGCCCCCGCTCGTGGCGTCGCCTCTCCTTCGTCCGGAGCCGACAGCTAGCTCCGGTCTCTGGACAGGCTCCTAGCGGAGGGGTTCGAGGTCCTTGACCGTTTCTTCGATCCCCAATAGAATTAACTAAGGAGGATCAGTAGATCATTGTGGGGTGCCTGGCCCCCTCAGTCCCCCTCCCTCCGCCACTGGCGGCGCCAACTTTTAATTATACAAAACTCATCAAACGATCTACTTCTGACGTTGAGCCTGTGAAGCCCAAATGCAAGTTATCATTGTGGTACTTGGTAAAGTCGCAAACTGTTAGTAGTACATTGTCTCATCTCCTATCAAAAGCATTCATCGAGGTATTTACGCAAATTACATTATGAGATGGATAGCATTTGAGACAACCCAACATATATATAAGATACACAGGTAGGCCAACCCAAAAATTTGTAGACTGGCCAACTAATAGTTGCTTGCAAGTACAACACATCTCTATGATTATGACATATTTAAGAAATAATTCACTATATCCTACATTGAAAGGAGGGAGCAGAGGAGAGGTATAGCTATTTGGTCTTAGGTGGTGCCATGAGAAGACAGATAGCAAAATGGAGGATGGATAAAAGCCACCAATAGTCCTAGATAAAAGCCAGCAGCACAAACGTAGATTTTTCGCAAGCCAAATATGTTTGGAGTTTTATCACACTTCCACTGATACGTAGACTGCTCTAGCTCCTTGATCTTCTCCAGCTGATTTTTATACGAAAATTGATTAAAAATCTGTACTTGGTCAATCGGAGAACAGTACGTGGATGGTCGTTGCACCTCTCAAAAGCCCGAGCAGGCCGATCAGTCTCAGTCGCGACATTTGCCAAATCGCTCCGCTCGTCCGAATCCTCGACGCACGGGATGCAGCCAGCAACGCGCACGGCACCGGTAACCATTCTTCTGGGGGCGCAACGCGTCAGACCGATTGTCTCACGCCGGAGAGTGCTCTCGTGGCGCCCGGCGCACCGACGACATTGCCGTGCGCCCGCGGCCGGTCTGCCGCTAGCTTGCGAACGTGTGGCGGCCCGCGCCTAAGTCGGCGTCCTGCAAGGGCGGCGCGGTCGCGGCCAGGCGACGAGCGAGCCGGCCGGCCGGCGCCGTCGCCCGGCCGGGCGACGTGCCGTCGCGGTGGTGTGTGCGTCGCCCATGACAAATCGGAGGCAGGCGATGGGACGACGCGAAAAGGGACGAGCGCCAGGCGACGGCGACGACGGGGCCAGCCGGTCGGCCGGCGCCCGGCCAGCGGCCGCCGTGCCGTCGCGGTCGAGCGTGCGTCGCCATGCCAAATTGGGCCGGGGTAACCGTGACGTATGGCTTGGGGCGGCCGACTGGCCGAGAGCCCGGCCAACAGAAGTAGCCCGGCGGTGTGGGTCGTCGTCGTCGTCCTGTGTACTATGTGATTCTTGAAACGAAACGTGTGCAAGTTGCAACGCCGATCTCAGGGCTCATGGATGCCTACGAAGCTGCGCTTTCGCCGTCTCCGATGCGTGTTCCGTTTCAGCCGTCCGGCCAGCGCCATAAACCACACAAGATGCATGCTACCGCGGGGGAAGAGACAACTGTGCGGCGAGGTTCCAGAACGGTCTCGAGGTCTCAGCTAGGGAGTACGGTGACGACGCCGACGTCAGTACGGCGCTACGGGCCGCCGTCGAGCTACCGGCTATAAGCGAATGGCGTGTTCTTCGAGGATGGAGCTTTCTTGCTACAGGGGGTATCATGGTGACCTGACCGCGCGAAGAGGAAGGTGCATTTAGAGATTGATGGTCAATGGCGTAGAGCTGGAGTATCTCGAGTTCTCTAGACTGGGATCGTACACAATTGGAGATGTTTGATCCGATACTTAATGAAATACCTGCACTCCACGTTCTCGAAAAAAAGAGAGATGTCGATCCGTCTTATGGTTGTACTATTCGGCAGTGAAAGATGGCACACCATATCTCTCTTGGTCCAAACGTTAAATATCCGGCTTGTTTCGCTGGTGAAGTGGTGGATAAGTTCGTTGGTTGCGACTGATTTTGGCTGTTTCAATAGCTGTGAGGAAGAAGAAGATAGAATAAACCAAAAACAAGCTGTCTATGGCTGAAAAATAGTCAAGCAGAACCGGTCGATCGTATATTTAAAAATAGATGTCGTAGCGCTACCTCCGTCCACAAAAGAATGCAATTCTCGTGAAGTTAAACTATTTAAACTTTGACTGAAGTTATATAAAACATTACTAAAATTCACGATACAAAAACATTAGATTAGTTATAGAATATACTTACATAATAAATTTATTTGGAGCCATAATAGCTATTATTGTTTACTATAAGTTTGGTCAAAGTTAGGCTAGTTTGACCGGCACGAATCCCATAGTTACATTCTTTTGTGGATGGAGAGAGTATATTGCTCGTACAATATATCTACTTTGGATCCGTCAAAGAAGCGACATACAACCATAACAAATTTCATTCCTCTCTAGCTAGTCTCTACACTGCTGAAAAATGACCATCAGTACCAGTCACATGACACGTTAGTACCGGTCACGCTAGCCGGTACTTAAGTGGATTGTTTAGTATCAGTCGGTGTCACGCTAGCCGGTACTTTATCTCCACTCAGGTTTTTCCTCCTTTTTGTTTTCTCATTTTCTTTTCTTTTTTATTATATCATTTACTTTTCTTTTTTCATTGTGCCGATCATAATCATATCACAAATCACAAAATCAACAACAGATAAATTATTGGCGAAAGTCGTAGGAATGCATCTCACAAGAATCACTATCACAACATTGCTGACACAAATTTCACAGAAATCACATACAAATACATCTCGAAGCCTCTAGCCTCAGCGCCGCCGCCTGCCCTGCCTGAGCGCCAGCCCATCGCACTCGCCTGCGCTCAGACAAACCCGTCCGTGGCCTAGCTGCCGGCGGCCTGGCCCCGCTCGCCCGCAGCCTGGATGCCGCCCCGTGCTCCCGCGCACGGCCGCCACGTTGGCTGCTGCCTCCACATGCGGCCGCCTCCACGCCTCCGCCACCTGCACGCCGGCCAGTTGTGAGGAGATAGGTGGTGTGGCAGCAATGGTATCAAATAAGGTAGAGAAGAAAGATAGAAGATGAGAGAAGAAAGGAGAGAAGAGATAACTGATAAGAGAGAAGGGAGAAGGACAGAGCGAGGGTAATAAAAAGACTTGGTATTGCCCGTGCGGCAGGAGATTTTTTGGCGAGGCTCTGCCCGATACTAACGTGCCGCGTTTTTTACCGGGTGGAGCCTTTATCCGGTACTAAATCGTCCGCACAAAATTAGTACCGGTTGAGGAAACCAGCCAGTACTAACATGGCTTATGACAGTTGCGGTGTAGAGTCAGAAGTGCACATTAGTACCGGCTGAGGACCAGCCGGTACTAACTTGGCTTTATGGCTACTGTTCCCAAGAGCCGGTACTAAATGCGCTCTTTAGTACTGGCTTCGGCCGACCGGCACTAACGTGCACAGATGAATGCACATTTTTCCAGTAGTGGTAGGCTCTAGCCATAAAATATGTATTATGTATCAAAGAATACAATCTTTACATGAAAATTGTGATAAGACAATGTGGAATCCGGATGACACATTTATTGGGACAACTATGAGTTGGATTGGGTTTCTCTTACTCATAACAAGAAAGCACAACATTTCCAATGATTTTGCTAGAAAAAAAGGGAAAATAATTCATTGAGACAATGTGAGTTTAAGTGAGTTTCCAACACGCCGACCGAACAAGTTTCATCTCCATAGTTTCAATTGCACCATACGTTGAATTGGTCAAGACTCCAAAATTATGATCCAACATAATGGGGTGTAAAGATGAATGTGAAACAATGAGCCGTTTGAACTAATGAAGCATATTAATATTTTTTCCTTTACTTTTCTAGGAAGTTTTGGGGGTTTGGTATCGAGGTAGGATTTGAAAATGGTTTGGGATGGGAAAACGGTGGAAGGGAAACTTTCAGTCATTAAATTAGGCTTAAATCATATGAATCATGTGAATATGCTCAATGAAAACCGGATGAGCCCCATCTACATTACTGCAAAGTGACTCGTCCGACTTACATATGGGCCCACTCAGCCCACGTGCCACTGAACGCGAGTCACTCTGCATTATTGGAGAGGTCCTTCTACCAAAGGAGATTTTAAGGGTCCAGCATAGTTGCTTGAATATTCATCCTTTTTTCAAGTGACTGGAAATTAATATATATGTGACCACTAATGCAAGATGTGATCATAAACACAAGTAGTACCTGATGATAATGAAGCCTATTTAATTATGCCGAAAGCGATGGAACCATATCAATGTTGAGCCTTACGATCACGAATTGTATCCTTTCGGGAATAATTTCTGATAGTTCAAGATTGATAAACACCTGACTGACATTGCTCTCTTTGGTCGTGGCGCCGACACGTATAAACACTCATCCCGCGAGTACCCACTGTCTAGTCCCTGTTCCCCTCGCTCCAAATCGACCGGAAAACTTCATGCGCAACCGACCACAAATGCCCTCGATCCGGTGACAAATCGAAGGAAGCAGCTAGGAGCTTGCTAATAGCCCGCCGCAACGCGAGGGCATCTCTGAATATCTGGTGGTGTAGTGCATCGGCGTACGCAAACAACAGCAGAAGCCACATCAAACAACTAGCTAGCTGATCTGACAGCGGCAGCGCGTACGACCCAATCATCAAGCGACGCATCCGTCGCCATCATATCCGTGCTCGATCTCCGGCCGGCTCGTCAACGACATCGCGGTGTCGATCAAGAGGCGCCGGGTCGAGCCATTGCTTGTCCGGTTTAGGGGTGTAGACCTGGTCGGGCTGAAGCTATCGAGCAGTCATGGGCGGCGATGGCCGGACGCTGCGTCCGGGAATAATCGAGAGATGGATCAGGGTGAACAAGATCGGATATGCCCTCCCGGGCCTGTTCTTTCGAGTTCAGAAAACAGTGATAGCCAGGTTCCTGAATGTTTTTGCTCTCACTGACCGCAATGCACCGATCGTTTCGTCGATGTTTCCATGGACGTAGCTTCCTGGTTTCGGCAGTTCTCTGGCTGAGCGACACACAGGGTACACTAGAAACATGTGACCTTTGCTGAAAGGCATCGGAAAAAGTTGGCCGTTGGGGTAGGATACTAAATTTTGTTTTTAACCATAGTCAGTAGACAAAACCCCAATCTATTTTTTTCTCTATTTTTTATTTCAGATCCACTTGATTTGCTCCCACATGGAGGCGAATATAGTTCTGTGCCAAAGGTTCTCTAGCCTAGTTGGTTAGAAGGGCTGAATCATGGTCGCACTAGTAGACCTAGGTTCTTAATGAAAAACCGTAGGGCACTTCACCCCATCGAGTCTAGTTTTTTTAGTTGAATATAGTTCTGTTGGATACTACTCAGATGCTCTACCTACTGAACTAGAGGTCCTTTCATAAATTTTGAGGGATAGAAATTACCGCGTTATCAGAAAGAAAAAATATACACTTTATTTTTTAAAAAAAGATGCTACAACGGTTTAGATTAACCAAAAAAAATATACAACAGTTGAATAGCTAATTTCAGAACTAAAATAAAGGAAACTTGGGAGTTTAATTTTCATACGAACTAGAAAATAAAATACCTAAAGAATGATTGCATATTAAACTATATTGAATTAATAAATAGCTAGGGTACTACATATTAGAAAAGCACTCTTTAGTATATTTTATTGTGGCTATTCTGTTTTATTAAGTGCATAGATATTTCAAAGCTATGTGTGGTTAAAGTTCAATTTTGAAGAATGTTAAATTAATTATATATAGATGGGTCCACTGAGAGACGTCCTTAATCTAAGAAGTGAATGCTGAAAATATAACACTTATTCGATTTAACAATAGTTTATCCATGAGCGATAGAAATCTAGGGAGACGACTAGGCGAAGGCAGTCTCGGGTTAGCTATCCATCGAGGGGCCAGCACAAGTACCATGATCACCTTTTCATCTTATCCATTCGACCTACCCTAACCAAAAAAAATCCATTGCGCAGATCGCAACCGCACATCAGCCTTCACCAATTTACCCCCGCTGGTCCGCCCTTGCCGCCATCCTCCAACTCGCCGTCGGTTTAACCTTCGATGTTGACGAGGACCACCCTCTTCCACCCCTCCCCTTTCCCCTCCTCCCGAATTTTACACGACTCCATCGCTGCTCTCATCTTCATCTTCAGCGACCTGCGCCCTGACCTCATGATCATGTTTATCTCTGGTGAGCTGTTACCTGATCTCCTCATCCACCTACGCCAGAATATTACATCTATGACGAAACACTCTTGACGTTTTAAAATATCATCATTGAAGTAACCATATCAACGACGAAATTTTAGGGTTCGTCACAAAACTCTGGTGTTCGTCAAACGCCCCTTTGCAACCATGACGCAAGCGAAAATCTCGTCATTGAACCACAGGACGTGTCGTCATTGAAGCAAAGAGCCATCGACCCTCGCAAAGGTGACGAATGCTTTTCGTCATCTTTCACTTCGGACCATACATGTCAACATGGGATCCACTGGACCGATGGGATTGACGGTCCACGTCTACCGTGTCCACGGGAGAGGTGTGACTTGGCGGTTCACGTGTCCGAGTCCACCGGTGTTGTGGGTCCTAACGGCGGACGTGCGTGTGGTCCCCCGACCATCCACCAGCAACCCTGGTCGGGCCCCAGCCGGCGTTCATGCCCGCTCCAGCGGTTCGCTCACGCCCGGCCCGGCCGGCGCACTGGCGCATTACCCCATGGTTTTTTCTATGACAAAACCTCGACATCACAGAAGCAATATTTTGACGTAGTGATCCTATTTAACTCTAGAAAGTGCTCTGACCTTGTCATGATCTTCTGCTTTGAACAACATCTTTACCACCTTCCTGCTCCGTCTTTCGTGGCTTCCGCCACCGGATTTTCCACTGCCACCCGGCTTCGTCAGTCATGGCACCGTGATGCCCCGTCATAACATCACCCACCAGTTGTCCTTCGCTAATCGGCAGGGGGAGCCATGCCACCTTGCCTCACCGCCCCACCGCACGCCACCACCGCCAGGCTAGCTACCTCCCCGAGCTCCCTCCGTGCCCAACAAATGAGGTAAAGCCAAACACTAACATCGCTAGATGGAGCACAGCCGCCGCAGTCCAATTGGGTTTGTTACTTTCTTCTATTAGTCTCTTTTTGGGTTTTTTTTTTCTTCCGACCACCTCATCCATTTCCGAATGAGAGGGCTCTTGCGATAAGCTAAAATAGTAAATGAAACCCTCCCATTTCAGATTTTGCGACAGATTTATTCTAGTACCATATAATTTTGGTGTGTATGCATGAGTGCATTTTAGTATGACATATAATTTCACTATATATGGTGTGCAAATGTGGACCTAGAAAAGATCGAGTGGGGCATGTGCCCCCAGTTAGATTCTAAGCTTAAGTAGTCTTATTTGGAAAAGCTAACACAGATTGATGGATTTGTAGGTCTCATTCAATTGTTGAGCTAGGTCCGCAACCTTAAGGTAGATCCTTATAATCCTACTTGTTATGCCACATCTGTTCCGCGCACCCTTTTGTTGACACAAAATCCGATAGTCAGTGTAAAGCACGAGCCGGTCCAACTCCGATAACCATATCTAACCAATACTATCAACATGCATAGTCTATCCATGCACACAAATCGTGTCTTATGAAAAAAATGGATGAATACATAATATATGTATTTGATAGGCCTATACAAACATATAGTGAATGCACTAAACATTACAACTACCTTGAGATGATTCCTAGGAAATTCTTCCTCCGTTTATCTTTATAAGGTGTGCACGCATATCAAAATTCAAACTTTGTGATCTTTAACCGTTGATTTAGCTAGCAATTTTAAACCTTTAATTATATTGCAAACTTGAAATGGTTAGATTTGTAATGCAATCTACTTTTCAATGATCATAAATAATACAATATGAGAAAAATAAATGGTCAAAATGTATTTTAGGAGACCGTGCCAAGTTTGACTCCGCCTTATAAAAATAGACAGAGGTAGTATGTTCAGTATCTTGGATTATTTCCTCTGGGATTTATTTCCATGAATGAGCTCATAATAGCTTGACAACATGGCACGTGGCCTCCTCATCCGATTAGCAATTTAGCATTGCCTTGCATCTTGATGTTGAGACAAACCTAGCGGTCAATGTAGAACCCCACGCTTTCTATGAATTTGCGTAACAAATAGTCAGGGAGTTGTTTTTTCCACACTCTCCCCTTCCCGTCAGCTCCGAACCTAGTCCGATCCTAATCAGCATACTACATCGCCAGCTGTTGAAGAAGCCTTTATATCCTCATGCTTACACAAAACCCAACGGTCAATGTAAAAAACAAGCTGACCCAACTCCCATGACCATATCTAACCAATGCTATAAAAATTACAGCAAATCTCTTGCCGTTCCGTTCAAAAAAAAACATGCCTAGTAGATGCGCATAGAAATGATGTCTTACGAAAAATGGACCAGTAGAGTACGTATTTTGATGGACGTATGCATACATCTGGTCAATGAACTAAACATTACAACTACCTCGATTTCGAAAATGATTATTATTGATCCCTGGGTAATATATATGTTCAATGTATCCTCGGATTTATTTCCATGGATGAGCTCATCTTAGCTTGACCACATGGCACGTGGCATGGCCACCTCATCCAATTAGCAATGAATGCCTTGCATCCTGATGTTGAGACAAACTCAGCGGTCAATGTAAAATCCCACACTTTCCATGCATTCCCGTAGAAAAACACAAAATGGACCCCGATAACTGTTATGACCGTCTACCTCCATTGTCCCTGACCATTTCTGCCAATAAGCATCCAGGCAGATGAACCGAATCTGGCCGAGCAGTTCAGAAAATGTCAACCGCTGACCCTGATGGCATGCATTCTTGCACAGCTCGCTCTCACTGTGGGGTGCCAATCACCTTCCGAACGCGAGGTCAAACGAGTTTGGACCTGCAGAGTCGTCGCGCGCGCGCATGCGTGGACGCACGGCGGCACGGCCCGAGCGTGGAAATAATCAAGACCCTGTCCCCAAAATTTCCCAGATTTCTAGTAATCCCCAGTCTTGGAACCGGCAACGCCTTTGAAAAATCTCAAGCCGCACCAACTCCTGATCCTGCAGCCACACCACACGGTGGCACCCCATTGGCCCGGAACTCGCGGGGTCGCCGGCGGGAGTTATTTCCGGCACGCGGCCTGGAGCTGTCGCTGTCCGGCGCCGTGCCGTACGTGGCCGTGGCCTGACACTTGGTTGCCCAATCGCGCGCCACCTGGTGCGGCGAGCAGCTCCACGTTTCAACCGCAACATGCAAGCCGGCCGGGATTCATAACTTCGCTTTGCAAAAGGCGGGTGTGTGCGTGATCTTCCTTGTAGCTTCTGAATGAGGCTGACATAAGCTGTTACGTTCTCATTTTTTGACGATGCTGGCATCGGCAGCACCTGGCGTGGTAACACCTGTACGTGGCGTTGCTTGCGAGAAACAAACGGTGCAGGCATGACTTTGGGTCTTTTGGCACATAAATTTGGGTAGTTGGCTGCTGCTAAGTGCTAAGTTCATTCCCGAACTGCACCTCAGTAATATGCTCTTGCTTGCCAGCTTACATGCAATGTATACCTATTATGCAACAACAGAGCTTTGGATTTGCCTCACTGTTCACAGCGTCTCATTAACAAAAGCTTACATGTATCACCTCACCTGTGGTGGCAGAGCTTTGGACTTGCCTCACAGGTCAACAGGAACTGAGTTCAGCCGTGTTTGGAGTCCAGCCGCTCTTTCTGGCGACAGTAGGAATGTAGGATACACTCGCTTGCTTGATGTACTCTACTTTTCTTATGCAAACTACTATATGTAGTGGATATATAGGCCCTGTTTAGTTCTGTACGTGCAATTAAGTGGGTAAAAATGTGAAAAGTTTATGCATTAGGCCACGTGCACAAAGAAAAGAAATGAATTGACACGGTTCTCTAGGTGAAAACTTTTTGCAAAATGGGTGGAACTAGGGCCATAGTTTTCTTTTATATAATATCATATTATAAAAAATGCCTTCTCGTACGTACTTCATGCATGCACTCGCGTATTTTTGGCGAAATGCTTATACATATTGAAGTCATCCAAAAAACATTTCGTCCCAATTCAAAAGAAAAAACCTCACTTTTTATTGCCAGATATGTTCCATATATATGAATCGAATCGTACTCATAGAATATGTAGCCAGGGTACATTTTCTAGAAAGAAAACCCAAAAGCACTTTGCAAAAATACTCATTTGTTTCTGTGTGTGGATGATTAGGATATAACTATAACATATGATTTTGTTATCTTTACGCATGGCCTTGCGTCATGAGCTTATTAGGTGTGCATGGTTCCGCTTGACGTGTCGTCGAAAGGAGGGCTCGTGTGCACAAGCAAATGACTTTGCACATAATAAGCTCTCCTTTCTAAGCTATATGTTCAGGAGAATCGTGCGCATCGAAGCTTATATGACTTAGGATTAAGGTTGTGCACTGAGATAATAAGAGCATATACAATAGGCAGATGTGGGTATTTGAGAAATGTACTTCTATTTTCCTTTTCCAAAAATTACTCTGGTTATACTATTGTGTAAAGATTCGAAGGCTGCATACTTCACTTCACGCCATAGAAGTACACTCACGAGAAGGCATTGCAGTATTGCACGTTAGCAGGTGCGCAAAAGTTTTCCACGAGAGCATGAAGCTAACGGATCTTTCACGGAACTACAAACTAAAGAAGAATGTGCATAACTCTGTGAAATTATCTGGCCAAAACATGCGCTTTTTTCTTCTGTTTTCTATACATGGGATGAAATGTGATGATTTGAATATGTGTAAAGTATTTCATCAAATTACGTCTAAAGCATTTAATCCAAAATATGTTTAGAGAAACACTCGTCGCACAATACTTTTCCGATATTACCTTAGGCCCCTACATTTATGAGAAATACACCTTTAAGCACTAAACTTAATTCAAAGAAAAGTTCAAGTCCTCCTATCAACGCGGCATGTTAACTATGTGCTAGCACAACCACCCGGTATCTCTGTCTTCTCAACAAAAGTGTGCACGCAGCACGTACGAGATGGCAACTCAAATTGAGGTTGCCCCACAAGCACAAAGAATATGTGACAAAAATTCATGTTGCTGTGTCTCACAAGTCACAATTAGTGTGCGACATAACCGGAGATGCTAACAGGAGAGATGACCTCTCAAAACTTGAAAAAATAGCAGATTGAAACAAACTTTTCATAAATTTATAGACCTAAATGTAATAAGAAGACAAGTTAATTAGGAACAATAAGTGAATTTACTCTTTTTAAAGAAATTAGGTCCCACATATGTAAGAATATTATATATTTTTGGCATTATTTATCCTAAAAGTGCTTGCTATAGATATGCGCTCTTAAAGAGTACTCCAATTGTTCATTTTAACACAATCCATAGTAAAAGAGGAGGTTTGATCAATGCTATACATTGGAGTAATGGATGTCAAAACAAAGTAATGATAAATTCCCTATGTGTGCCATGACGAATAATTATAAAACCATGTATACGTTTCGAGAAATGTGTCTGTAGAGATGAATGTCAAATAAGCAATTCATCCATGAAAAAATGTTTAATTTCAACTTAAGCCCAAAACCAAAAGAAACAGTAATTTACATATCTCTAAACACACGTCAGGGTGTTGAAAAGGACTTACTTACATTTAAACCACCTAGAAGGCATGTCATATTCAAGTAGCATTATCCTAAATGTTAAGTAGTCAATCACATGTTGTTCAACCACTTATTCGAGCAAAACAACTATTTAAATTGATTGAACTGTTATTTTTTTTAGAGTCGACAGGCAGGACACCCTGCCCCATTTCATTAAAGAAACAAGGCAATAGTTTGTTACAGCAGTTTACGCTTGCGATAGAATGCATACAGAGCCAACTTGGGGCCGACCGTATACAACGATCTGCAGAGGCTCTACTAGACACCATACCCATAGTGTACAAAATTAAAACAACAGAAACCCACACAAGGTTGTCTGACATAGCACATGACTGCCATCAGAAACCTTCTTCAGGCTTGTTGGATCCCAATTTTAACTTCTTCTTTAGACGCCAATTTCCAAGGGGGTCGAGAGGACCACCTCCAAGTAGCTGGACCATCTGCGTATGTCCTCCTCCATTCCTCCCTTGAACATTGGCTTTTGGGCAACAAAAACTCTCCATAGTCGATGAAGCACCATTTTCATAGACGTCCATTCCTGCTTACGAAAAAGCTATCATTCCTTGTTAGCCAAAGGTTCCAGCAAACTCCTGCAGAGATGCAATTAGCCATTTCGTATTTCTTTGGCATAACCATTCCTAGCCATTTCTTCATAAGAACTAATCTGAACATTAACAAATCTAAAGAAGTATTCCCACATCCTTCTAGCTACTAAACAGTCAAAGAACAGATGTTGTATTGATTCATTTTCATTATAAAATTGACAGTATGGTGGTTTCACAATGTTTCTCTTGAGCAAGTTATCCATTGTCATCAACTTGTTATTGGAAACGAGCCACAAACACACTTGCACCCTAGGTGGTATTTGTACCTTCCAAACAACTTACACAAATATCGGTTTAACCTTTCTGAAATTGATAATTGCATAAAGAGATTGGGAGGTGTAAGTTCCAGAGCTTGTGTACTACCAAACCACATAATCATCTTCCCCTGTGTAGGTTACCCCTAAAACAATTTCCACCAGGTCTTGCCAACTACTCAATAAACCTTCAGAGAAAGTTCTTCTGAAGTTTAGTTTTACCTCACTACCATCCCACACATGATCCACACCTGGTTGCAAATAGAGTATAAGTCCCAAAACTGTACTACCAGAGGTGCAGTACCAAACCAGGTATCCTCCCAGAATCTAATTTTATTACCATCCCCTACTACCCATCTGTACCCAAATTTTAGAGCTTGGGTTGCCCATAACACCCCTCTCCAGGCAGCAATTCTCCTAACTATCCTATCAACCAAAGGTTGTAGATCTTCTCTACGCAGTTTTTCATAATGCAAAGGAATTCCTAGGTACTTAATTGGCAATGTCCCAACAGGGCACCCCAAAAACCTATGCTAACCTAGATGTTTCCAACTCCTCGATGTTCATTGGTATCATTTCACTTTTACTATAATTGATCTTTATTCTTGACAATAGCTCAAAGAGATTTAGGATTCCCTTCAGGTTCCTAGCTTTTTCTTCACTTTTATCAATTAATAAGATGGTGTCATCTGCATATTGCAGAGATTGAACCGTTATTAAATGGACTAAATAGCTAATTAGATGTAGCCACCAGTGCACAACGGGCTAAGGTCATTTAGGTGAACAATGCATGCAAGGGAAGTGTGGATAAAAGATGAAGAGATAAAGAGAACAATAATGGGAAAAGAAGGACGAAGGAAAAGGTGGAGGACATCTCGAATGCCTGCATGGTTCAAGAAAGAGGCAAGATCTATAGCACATGCCAAATTTGATAATTTCTAAGACTACCTCGATTTTGTGCGAGTAGCCAACAAGGTGTCCAGCCGCCTAGACTCACCAACTAGACCTAATCGAGGTGTTTGTGCATTGCTTAACATATAAATACCACAAAGCCCAATTTTAACATGATGAATAAAAGAAGTATTAAGGTAGAAACCTAATAGGTTTGTTGGCTATTGTATGGTAGATGCAATCGATACCATTGTTTATTACATCTAATTTTCCAAAACCTTTTGTCGGTCGACTCACATATTGCATTGTGATTAGCGCCTTCAGTAGTCCTTGCATGCATGTCCGCTAGATTGAAGCAAGTATAGATCAAGCGGTATGGGTGATTTTGGAAGGAGTAAAGGGGCAGTGGTGGATGAGGCAGACGGTGCGATGAGGGTGAGTGAAGGAGGGAGATGGAGGAGAGAGGAGGAAGGGGAGAGTCTTCGGAGCAACAATAAAAATGTGACAAAGCATGGACAATGTGAAGGCATTGGGTTGGAACTGGGAGCAGGTATTTATAGAGGTTATTGGGTGGAGAGAGAAAACATAAAAATACCCGTGGTGTATATTTTTAATTGGTGGGGTTGATTTTTTATTTATACATGGGTTGTTCATGCCAACAATTGGAGAAAATAACATTATTTCTCTAGTTACTTGAAATGCTAGCACACAACAATGGTTTAGCTGTTTTTTTTTTCCTTTTAGCATAGTCACCTTTATGAAAAATCTCTGAGAGTTTTGAGTAATCGTACCAAGTGTACAACTCAAGCCTAATAGATAGGTTACACAAAAGAAAATCTAACCAGCTGAGTTACCCTCAAAATTCATGATCTAAATGAAGCTTGATATAACAATTTATACCCTCCGTTCCAAGTTGTAGGATGTTTTGACATTTATAGATTTATAGTTTTTACTATATATCTCGACATTGTGCACAGGAACCTGACACTCAAAGGGCTAGTAGCAGCGGCTGGGAAGCACACATGGGAGTAGCAGGCGATATCTTGTACCAAAATCTCGTTTCTCATTGTTTCTACTTTCGAAGATAGAATCCCGCTTAAAATTCTTATGCTTCCGCTTTAAATATTACTTAACTAGTTTATGGATCCCTAGTTGACTAGTGTTGGGCAAGTAAAAAATATGAATCTAGAAAATTCAAAACGGTCTATAATTTGAAACAGATGGAGTAATAAATAAAGTTTTGGCTTTTAAATACAATCTTGTAGGGTGCATATATCAAATCTTGTAGGGTCCATAAATGGAAGATTTTACCTCAGTGGTCCTAAAAGATTTGCACAATGACACGTGCCTCGTCGTCATCCTCTTAGTATCCGCCTGTTTATTTCCTCCCCCTCCCCAAATATTTTTGGAATTGTAATCAGAGGCTCAGAGCATATGTGCTGTCCATGACCGCCATTTTCCGCTCCCAACCCTCCCTCCCCCCTGTGCCTCCCGGCCCCTATAAATACCACACAGGTGGATCCCTCCACCACCCACCATCCGGAAGAAGATCCTCTCAAAGATCGCTCCCCTCGTGTCCCTCTCCCCCTAACACCACCGCGCCACCGGCGCAAATCACACTCGGATACGAAAGGGAAGTACAGAGAGGGGGGGCACTAGTAGCCTCGCTCTCCCTGCGTGATCTCGTCGGTTCACTCCTCTTCGAAGCGCCGCAGCGTAGGGGGGAAGGCCACCACACCACATGGCTTTCTTCCTCTCTGCTGCTTTCGTCTACGTCGTCTCCCTCGTCCTCCTGCTCCTGCTCGGCGCCACCAGGCGCCGCCGGAGGGCACGCGCCGCCGCCAAAACCACCAGAGCCGCCGGCCAGGCGCAGGGGCGGCTCACGCTTCCCCCGGGCTCCCTCGGCCTGCCGTTCCTCGGCGAGACCCTCCAGCTCTACTCCCAGAACCCCAAGATCTTCTTCGCCTCCAGGCTCAAGAGGTAATCTACTACCCCGTGCCATTGCAGAAACGCTGCAAGGTCGGAAATGCGTGCGACTAGATTGCAGATAATTTCTTCTCCGTGCCCGGCTGCAGGTACGGCGCGGTGTTCAAGACGCACGTGCTGGGTTGCCCGTGCGTGGTGGTGGCGAGCCCGGAGGCGGCGCGGACGGTGCTGGTGTCCCGCGCGCACCTGTTCCGGCCGACGTACCCGCCCAGCAAGGAGCGCATGATCGGGCCCCAGGCGCTCTTCTTCCACCAGGGCGACTACCACCTCCGCGTGCGCCGCGCCGTGCAAGGGTGGCTGGGCCCCGACGCGCTCCGCGCCCTCGTCCCGGACGTCGAGGCCGCCGTGGCCTCCACGCTCCGGTGGTGGGAGGGACGCCGCGACGGCGAGGCCAGCACATTCCACACCATGAAGAGGGTCAGTGCCTGCCAGCCAGCCGGCCGGCCTCCGTTCATTACTCTTCTTCCATTATTGTACGGTTTCATTTGGTACGCGCGTGTGCAACGTGTTCGATCTGCTAATAACTTGGTTGTCTCTTCTGCCTTGGTTTTTTCCAGCTCACGTTCGAAGTCGGCGTGGCTACCATCTTCGGCCGAGGGATGCCGGAGCACGTGAAGGAGGAGCTGAGGAGGAACTACTACATCGTGGAGAGAGGCTACAACTGCTTCCCCGTCCCCGTCGTCCCCTGGACACGGTACAGCCAGGCCATCAAGGTACGACGATGTCCAACACTCGAGCCATTCTTTCTTCTTTTGGAGGACAAATCAATGCGCCCGCCCGATTGATTTCCTATATACCTTCTTCTTCACAATGTCATCACAACCAAATCAAGTAATAATCGACTTGCATGCAGGCGCGGAAGCGGCTTGGGGGCGATCCTGAGCGACATCATGTCGGAGCGGCGGGCGCGAGGCGGCGGCGACCTCGGCGACGACGACCTCCTGAGCACCCTCATGCGTTGCCGCGACGACGGCGGCGCGGCGCTCTCCGACGACCAGGTCGCCGACAACGCCCTGGGCGTGCTGTTCGCGGCGCAGGACACGACGGCCAGCGTCCTCACCTGGGTCCTCAAGTTCCTCCACGACTACCCGAAGCTTCTGGAAGCCGTCAAGGTGAGCGACCTGCTTCCAAACTTCCCAACTCGCACCCGTACTACTACCAGTTCGCACAGTACAAACAATCCTAGCTGCTAGGCTCCTTCTATGATCGGGACCGACTGACTGGCCTGGCCATGACGTCGTACCCGATCGACCCAACCGCCACCACCGGCCGGTTCTAACCGTCGTCGTCACCGTGTCCTGGCCATCGGCCGCCGTGTCGACCTGCAGGCGGAGCAGATGGCGGTCTACGAGGAGAACGATGGCGGGAGGCTGCCGCTGACGTGGGCGCAGACGAGGACGATGATGCCGATGACAAACCTGGTAATAATAATAAGCCTGACGTGCACACTGTTGCTAGGTAGCTACTGCTACCCTGTACTGTACTGCACACATCTCTGTCACGGAGTAGTGGTGGCTCTCATTTTGGAGCCTTGCTCTTGTTCCAGCTAGCTTCCATTATCGAACATGTTCGTGATGCTTTTGCTTTTGTTGTAACTTGTGCAAGATGTTCGTTCGATATCGATACAGGTTATCTTGGAGAGCCTGAGGATGGCGAGCATCATCGCCTTCACGTTCAGGGAGGCCGTCGAGGACGTGGAGTACGAAGGTACGTACCAGCGGATGCAGATCACTGCAAAGGCACTAACGAACACGGCACGTGTAGCTAGAACATGGACCTCGCGCCCTTGGCTTAAGCTGTGCAGCAGCAGTGTGCCAGCAAAGCTCAGTCCTTTACAGATGGATGAGTGTGCACCCAAGGACAACACCTTTTTGGCGGGGAAAAAATAAGTGTAGGGAACTTAGGAAGAAAACTCACGTTTTTATGAGAAAAAAAACCATACAAGATAAGCAACGCTGTAGAATCATGAACAAACTTACAAACATGACACTGGTAGAAGAAAGTTTTTGTTTTTATTCCTAACAAGTACAAAAACGACCAAGATTGCATATACTACATTCTACAAAAGGGATAGATGACAAAACTCACAAGGGATCAACAATAGAAATAAATTCCCAACGAACTCCTCCACGCGCGTAGTACAGACGTACAGTACATCATGTTGTCGAGTCAAACCCACCTCAGCACATGCCAGACGACAGTGAGACAGAGATGCAAGTATCCAACTAGCCTCATCGTCGTCTCACACAAGCCTCAGAACATTAAAAGAAGCAGAGTCATTAGTCCTCACAAAATTGACACCAAGGAGACATTTTTGAGAGGCGCAGCCGAGCTGACGGCCTTGGCTCAACTGTTTGTATGAACACGGGCGCATCCCAGTGTTGATTTTGGCGGGGACGGTCCGTTTTTCACCACAAAAAACAGCCGCGCACACACGCCCTCTCGTTCAGATTAAAATCTGACGAGCGATCACCCATCACACACCCAGGCGGCGGGCCGGCCTCGGCCGCGGCTGCCCTTCCCGGACGGCACCGGCGGCCGCTGCTCCACTCCATCCCTGGAGGCAGCATTACTGCTGCATGAATCAGTGAGACGGCGATGGCGTGTGGTTCGATTTGTTAGAAGCATTAAGTCGCGGCGATTAAGCCCTAAAGCTCGATAAGGCGTCGTGTTTCCGCCTCTGAATTTACTCTCTGATTGAGACTGCACTGACAATAGGTTAATTTGTGGTGTGTTGTGCAGGGTTCCTGATTCCCAAGGGGTGGAAGGTGATGCCGCTGTTCAGGTACATGCACCACAGCCCGGAGTACTTCGAGGATCCACACAAGTTCGACCCTTCCCGGTTCATGGTAAGTACATAACATGATTGCAATTGCATAGCCTTGACATCAACGTTACATGAGCGTCTTGCTCAATTGAGTCGCATCGCAGCAAGGAGGGTTTGCAGCCGTTGCTATCACCTATCAGCTGCTGCAATCAGCATCAGACAACCCAAGTCAAGGACAGCAATTACTTTCTTCACAACCGGCTGCACAGTCATTGTTGACTCTCCGGACAGGAGTAGTGCAGGCGGGAGACCCGTTAAACGGTAGCTGGCCAATCACCCTGCCTGGCCTGCAGCCGAGAGGGAGATCGAACTCAGCACTTTAGCTAGCAGCGACACCTCTAGCACCTAGCTGTGTCTTACCCGATCGAGAGCTACCCTGTCAAATATTATTGTTCGTGCACAGCGCGGTGACAGGCCACACGACAAGCATTACTCCCCAACACGCACGCAACACTTGTTGTGTTGGCACGTACGCTAGAGTAGAGAGCAAGGGAGAGTGAGAGAACAAGTTTAGAGTCTGCATCAGACAAATTCTTTTGGGAGGCATCATTAGCGGCCAATGATCCTACTTTGTACTGACCCGTGCGTCTGGTTCGGCGCGGCGCGTGCAGGTGGCGCCCAAGGCCGGCACGTTCCTGCCGTTCGGGAGCGGCGTGCACGCGTGCCCCGGGAACGACCTGGCCAAGCTCGAGATCCTCGTCCTCGTCCACCGCCTCGTCACCAACTACAGGTACGTGTCATCACCCGCTGCTGCACCCGGCCGCGCGCGGGGACCCGGCCCTGCCATGTGTTGCGTGCTCGCTACCTTGCGCGCGGCGCGCGCACCGGCCGGTGGTCCTGGTCCCGTGTGCCAGACGCGCGCGCCTCGGTCTCGGCTACCAAATCCCCCCGTGCCCCGCGTCACTTTTGACGCATTTTCCTCGTACTCCTCGGCAAGTTTTTTGGTTTGTCGACGCTGACGCGGGGATTGCTTTGCTTGTGATTGATTGGCAGGTGGGAGGTGATCGAGCCGAGCGACGACGTGACCTACAGCCCCTTCCCCGTGCCGAAGCACGGCCTCCAGGCGCGGCTGCTGCGGGCGACGACGACGGCCGGCGGCGCGGAGGAGGAGGACGGCCGCCGCGCGCCGGCAGCGGCCGCCTGAGATGGCATCAGCGGCAGCGCAAGGCTACCCTCTTCCGTGCCGTATGCTGATGTGGGCTAGCTGCGTGCTACTGCTGGTCGTAGTCGTCTCCGGCACGTGTCTGGATCAGTTATTCTAATAGCAGGTCAATCAATGGATTGGGAGGATGACAGTGTATCATTATCGTCAGTGTCACTGTGTCAGTAGTAGTAGGGAGTAGGGAGACACCGTGCGATCTAGTGTCAGGCAGAGGTTTTGTACTCGTCGCCTGGGGGAAATAAGCTTAAAGCTCTCCCCGGGGCGCATGTTGGCATCATGCTTTGATTGTACTACTACCAATTAGCAACCAGTAATCCTGTATAAGAATAAAGCGGTGTTGGTGTCAGCAACTGTCAATGTGTCATGGTGCAGTGACGCCGCCGTCTCTCTTTCAGACTGCAAAACGTAAGTCCCCGCGACGGCGACGGCGAGGCTGTCGAGACGCTGACGCGTGGCCGCCTGGCCATGCGTCCATCCGTCGTCGTCCGTCCCCCGGCGCGTCGATCGGCTTTTTAAAGCGGCCTGCATGCGATGCAGGGGTCGATGCGAAACTCTAGCCCGGGCAGATGACTGACGTGCTGGGAGCGTGTCGCCGAGCTGCTTTTTTGTTCACGGAATGGCAAGATCTGCCACGAGTCCCGGAAAAAAGTTTGATCTGACTGATCTCGCTCGTCGCCAGTCCGTTGCATGACAGCTCGCGCTCTCCATCCCCTGGCAAGCAGCATGAACTCGCTGCCTACGAAAATGCCCCCATGTGACGTGCCGACGTGCGAGCAAGAGCAGGAGACGGTCACGCCGTCGACAACCCGAGGCTTTCGGGAGACGGGAAGCCTGGCCGCATTCGCAAAACCCGGTGCTTTACGATTTCAGATAATGGCATTCCAACAACTCACTCTTCCATGGCTTCATCCTCACCGAGCCACATGAGAGATACAGTCAATGTGGGCATGTGGCAACGCAAGACACTACAACAGGAAATGGAAACGGGACGTTTAGCATAAAAGTAAAACACAGAGCTAGAAAGCTAAAAAGGGCTCCTCCAAGAGCGGGGTCGGTACGTGGCGATACATATCTGGATCTGGCAGTGCATTCCTACAGTTTCAGACTTTCAGTACAGTCCACAGCACTAGTGTACTGTACGTCTGGACGACAAAGTCTACAGCTCCGGTGCCAGTCCAGGCTGCACAGAATCCAGCTCCAGTCCCGAGCAGCAGAGGATCGGACCGCATCCCCGAGTGGATCGTCATATCCCAGCCCCAGGCTCCCCCAACAGTCCAGCACCAAAGCAGGAGGCTCCTTTTCGGGGCAAAGGAGGAGCCAGGACAGTAGGACACCACCCACTCGTCCTCGTTGTCAGGCCGCGGAGATCGTACAAGCTCGTAGCTTTCTTCCTTTTGCCTGATGTTGAGCTCTCCGTAGACGGTAGTGCAGGTAGCTACAACGTAGTTGCCATATACGTGTCGACGCCTCCCTGCATGGTTTGTCTGCGAAAGTACAAAATGACGACGACTGTCACGACTTCCATCAGTCCGTCCTCGCTCGACAAGGTCCAGCACTCCAGCATGGAAGAGCACCAGGCCGGCCGGCCGTTTCAGAGACCTCGCCGCTCGTTTCGTGCAATCGTACTACTACGTGTAATAAAGCATGGCCCACCACAACGCCCGTGCACTCACTGTTATGCCGCCACGTGCCCTGGCCGTACCTGACGTGGCCCGGGCGATCGTGCCGGCCGGCCAGCCGCTCTGTTCCGGTTATAGAATTCCAAACGGGCCGTCCGGCCCGAGCCCGGTCCTAGCCCAAAGTAGCCCGGCCAACGTGGCTCGGCCCTATGCAGGCACGACGTTCTTTAGTGCCGGGTCGGGCCAGGCCGCCATGCCGACCTGGCGGCCCAGGCCCGGCACTAAGGCACTTTTTTCGGGCCGGGCCGGCACGGGGCACGGTCGGCCCGTCGGGCTGATGCTGGCCCATTGGGCTGGTGCTTGAAGGAGGAGGGACCGGGAGAGAGCGAGCAATCAGGGGAGGGCGGCGCGACGCTCACCGGCGGATCGATGGCCGGCGTGGCGTCCTAGGCGGCGGATCGAGGCCGGCGCAGTGCCCTAGCCGGCGGATTGAGGTCGGCGCGGCTCCCGGCCGCGGCGGCAATGGACCTCCACGACGGTGAGGCAAGGAGGAGAAGGGAGAAGAGCGGCGGCCGGCGGTGGAGCTCGATTCTCCCGGCGGCGGCGCCCTCGCGGTGGAGGCCGGCACAGCCGCGCAGCTCCCGGCGCGGGTCCGCGTCCTGGCCGCCGGGAGGGCGCAGCTCCGTCCTGCGGAGCTCGCGGCCTCCCATGGCGCCGGCGGCGTCCGTCGTGGAGGAGAAGGGAGGGAGGGCCGTCGCAGCGGAGAAACAAGGGAGAGCCGACGCGGAGAGAGGGAGGGGCGGCGGCTAGCCCAGTCGGCAGCGGCTTGGTCTGGGAAAGAGGAGAGAGGGAGAGAAGTGAGAAAGAAGGATAGGGTTGGTATGTTTGTTGCCTTTGTTGGGCCACCGGTCGAACACAGGCCTTTAATAGGCCGGTTATTAGAGTAGGTCTACAAGTTTATCTGGCTGTCAATCGGGCCACCTATTTTCGTGCCGTGCCGAGGTGACGGCCCAGGCACTAAAGGGTCATCGTGCCAAGGCCTTAGGCACTATCGATTGGGCTTCGTGCCGTGCTAGTGCTATGCTTTTCGGATCGTGCCTCGCGGCCCTTTGGAATTCTATAGTTCCAGTTCGGTCACTGCTTTGATTGGGTGAGTTGGCACCCAGTCTTTGTGCTTTGTGGGGTTGCTGCTCGCGACACCGTTGTTGGAGTCCAGCTAACGAGCAAGTGATGACCACCGCGGCAGGCAGGCAGGCAAGCAGCGTACACCAACGCATTACCTCTCGCCGTGCCCTTTCGGAGCCGTTAAGGTCTCGCTTCCAAACCACCTCCCCCCCCCCCCCACCCACCCACCACACACACCAAAAGTACACGGATGCCCTCAAACCACGTTCCTTTTGCGTCCGGGTGATGTGGACCACCTTGCTCTTGTACTCCCTCCGGTTTGGTAAAGGAAGTTGTTTTGGACAAGATTTGAGTCAAACATTGAGAATATAAATCGTGAATAACTTTTAAGTCGTTGAGTTTGAAAATGTGAAAACTAAATGAATAGATTTGTCTTGCAAAATACTTTCATAAAAGTATACATATGTTAGTTTTTAATAAATATCTTTATAAAAATAAGAAGTCAAAGTTGTACTTTGGAGACCGTGTCGCTGTCCTAAACGACTTCTTTTACTTAAACCGGAGGGAGTACACAATATTACACTGTGGAGTGTGGAGTGACGCTGGCTGCGAAAAAAAGCGGTGGTGGCAGCTGCTGAGCTGAAATCACGAGGGAGCCAATCATGCCGACGGTGCTGGGCCAGTCCGGCTCGGCCGACCCCGGAATCATTCGCCACTCCTAGGAGATCTTGAGCGGCAGGGACCAGCGGCTGACACGTGGAGAGGCTTGCCCTCCTTTGTGTCGCGTGCGTCTTGTGCAGTTGGAGAGCTCGGCGTGACTGACCTCGACCTGGACCTGACCTGTGAAAGAAGGGATAGGAGGGGTCGCCGCTGGGCTCCAGGGGCCAGGCGGCCAGCTAAGGAATCGACACGAGCTCACTGTGCGAGTAAGCTGGCCATGTCCCGAGCTCTTACAGACGGCACGGCCGATTTCCATCTGCTTTTCAGGATGTCCAGCACAAGCGGCACTGAAGAGTGAAGACTGAACACAGCTGCCTGGTGCAGCACGAAGAAATGCAAGGGGTCCAGCAGGTTCACATAGCAGCGGGTGAGGCATCGGCATCGTCATGTGAATCCTGGTACTGGTAGCAGAATAAATTCAGAACAGTGAAAGACTTCAGAGCCGACATGAATCCTTCGCGAAAACGTGTCAATTCCTTTGCGGCTGTTCCTGAAGTAAGGAACTCCCGTTGACTGTCCATGAAAATTTACACCCGGTTGATGATCTGTACTAGCATCAGTTCCACTGCTACACAAAACACCCTAGATTACAGTACAACCGAAACTCTGCACCGTGAAGTTTGGTAAGAATGGGGGAAAATAAGTGTATATGCCCACAACATGGTTATACAAAAATTACTTCAAGCTTTGCACAGGGGTGGTCTTTGATGTATTGCTCGAGTTCAGAATCATCTCTAAACCTGAAACCGTATAATGCCTGACGTTGTGTTAGACCGACTGGGTAAATCTTGTATACCTTCAGATCGTCCCCACCTCTAATACTCGGTGGTCTCTCATCCTTCCATACAGGAACGTGGTTGAGGGACCTAAATTTAGCAAGCACTGCAGACTCCAGAGCTCCTAGAGTTATCTGGCCCGATCTGCAGAGCACAGAGTGGAAGCATGTTTAAAGATGTACAAGCAGAGGCAGCAAGAGATCCAATGAAAATTGTCACTCAAGACCTCAACACAGCGCAGGCAATAGTAGAGCAACATGACTAGCAGCATAATATGCTCAGTTGTGAGAAAACAAGCAAAAGAGCTAAAGACTATAAAGCATATGAAGTTTCCTTTACTAATATGACTAGTATAGTAGGATAGTTTGTTCAATTAATGGTAGGACCTATGATTGAAATGCAGTTGCATTTGCTTTTAATCTACATCATTATATTCTACTATCACCAATATAACCTGTGGAGATCTTTAGTATCCCATATTTTTTGTAACTTAAGAGCAACTCCAGCCCAGCCCTCAAATGAGCCTCTATACCTATTTTAGTCTCCCAAGTTGAAAAAAACAACTCCAGCCGAGCTTCTAAACAGGCTACCATTTTGTGGAGGCCTCCAAATGTTGGCACAAAGCCCCTAGATCTGGAGGCCCTCTATTTCCACCCTACACGTGGGCCCCACCTCTCTTTTTTTTTACCCTCTCTGCTCGCTGCTCGGTTCCCGTCGTCGCACGCCACACCGCCGTCGTCCCCCGCGCCGCCGCGTCCGCCTCTCCCCTGCGCCGCCATGCCCGCCGCTCGTGCCCGCCGGAGCGCTCGTGCTCCACGGCACGCCGGAGCGCCGCGGAGGCCAAGGACGCCGTGCGGAGCGCCGCGGAGCGCTCGTGCTCCAGCCTGCCGGAGCGCCGCGGAGGCGCGCCGCCGCCATCCCCCCCGCGCCGCCGCACCATCCTCTCCCCCGCGACACCGGCACGGCGGAGCTCGAGGCCATCGGGGAGGAGGGCCCCAAGATCCTGGTCCATGGCGGCGGCGGAGCTCGAGGCCGGCGCGACGGAGCTCGAGGCCGTCGGGCGAGATCCTCCGCGGGGGTCGCCGCCCCTCCGCTCACTCGCCGGCCATAACCGCGCCGCAGGATCTTCTCCGGAGATGGTTTTAGCTGAGGGAGAAGATGGACATGGAGGCGCGCCGGCGACAAGACAGGGCGAGGGCACGCATGTCGAGGACGAGGCCGCCCTCCGCCATGGCCTGCCCGGCGACCGAGTGCCCGTTCCCGCGGGCAGCCACGGTGAGCCCCGCGGTGCGCGCCGCCGCGCGGATGGCGCTGGCGACGTCGTCCGCGCTGACCGGGCGGACCACGGCGGCGGGCGGCGCGGGAGAGGCAGGGGCCTGCGGGAGGGAGAGGGAAAGATGTCGTGGGACCCACTCGACAGATGGATTTGGGGGCCATAATTTAGTCAGCCGGGTTGGAGTGATGAGAGAATTTGAAGCCCCTAAATTTTAGATGGGCATCTAAAAAGGCAAAATGGGGGCTCAAATATAGATGGTGAGCTGGAGTTACTCTAAGGATTTTGTAGCTTTCATATCTCAAAAGTAATTTAGGGTGGGCACACAGTAAACTTCCATACCTCAGATAAATGCTCTCTGACTTAAACTGTCCTCTCTCCCGGACAAATAAGTGGTAAACTGTTCCCTTTTTGCTGGAACAGCTACAAGGACGATTTGTAAATTTTGGAGTCCTTTCCTCCTTTTCATGAATCTTCGTAGCAATATGTATGCAAAGCCGACAAGATGAATGAACCGCTGCCATGTCAATAAGAGCTTTGAAAGAATCCGACGGGCCCTCATACTTCCACCTACAGATGAAAATAAAGAGCGAGATATATTTACTGTTTCATAGATGCTATGATAATGACTGCTAGATGATCTTTGACAAAATTGCACGGCAATATTTTAAGCCTTCACCAATATAACTAGGATAAAATCCATATGTTGTTGTAGTTTTGTTCACTTTTAATTCAGCGTAGAAACTATGAAAATATTAAGGAATCAATATTCAAAGAAATTGTGAATTTACTACTAAGAGTTATATCAAAATGAATATCATTCTTTTTCTCATAACATAGTGCCCTATTCTTCACCAAAGTACGCTGAGGGCAAAGTTTTAGCTTCACAGAACTTGTGATTTAGATTATTTACCAGATGATTTGCTCTCTTCAACGTGCACTTATGTTCGATGGGTTGAAAGCAGACTTTTGGAACAGATGGAGCAATGGGACATTCTTAGTTTTTGTTTCATGGAAATTATAGCAGGTTCTTGCATTTTGTGCATTTGTATTCTTGGGATTTTGATTGGATGTTGGGGTTAATAGGGAGGGATGTGGCAATTTCCCATGCCCTGTTTTGTGCTGAACTGCCTTACAATTGAGATATATATAGATTATGGATGGAACATCTGGAAAACACAAAACGATACCAGCACATAGTAAACTAAGACTTGAACATTACCATAACCTAAATTACACGAATCAAGAGAGTTCACCAAACAACTGATGCAAGCAGATAATTCACAGAGATGTCAAATCTAATCCTGGATTCCTGGTAGAGGTTTGCAGTAGTACATTATTATGCTCCACAAGTTCTGGAGAATCTCGCAGTTTTGTCCAATCAGTTTGCCCATTTTTCATCATACAGGCCCAGGCAAAAGGTATGTACGTGGGTTATATGTAAAATTTTGTATCTGCATCAGTTTCATAAAGATAGAAAACCTATTGACAACATCATTAACAAGCTGAGTCAAAACCTGGAGCCTAATTGAAGCATTTTACCCATGATTTTAGTTATAGTTGGTAGGATTCATGCTCTGGCAGTGTCAAAACCTCATAGGCAAAATTTACATGGTGAGCTTTACTACGAAAGTGACAGAGCCACCCTATACCCTCTTCATAAGGAGAAATGGATTTGTTGAGGGGGAACATCTTTATAAATAAAATGTTTGTTGTCACCTGATCTTGATACGAAAAAAATTAATAACGCCTGTTTCACATGACAAAGCCTGTTTCATGTGACGACGCCTTATGATCAGGTGACAACATCACCAGTTCACCAATAAAATAAAGTTGATAACGAAATACAGGCAACTCCTTATGAAGTCGAGCCAAACACAAACAGAGACACATAACGCCTGATTCATTCCAATCATGCAAAATTAATATAAAATCACCGAGATACCACCATGACTACAATGCTTGGCAGGGCATTTACCTCAAAGATTGGTTGAAGGCACCAGGATTTGAAGCAATATGTTTCATTGTCTTAGCAACCGAAGCAGCATCATCAAGCTCCTTAATATGTAATATCGCGCCTTCTCCAGGAGAAAACTCCTGAATATTTGGAGCACCAACAACAACAGGAATAGAACCTGTAGCGAAGGAAAAATGAAGTGTTCAATCACTAGATTCAACTTACAACTTCAGAGTTCACAAATATAGAATGTAAATTCAGCTCTAGAATTGGTAGTTTCTCAGGAATAACAGTTTCAGAATATATTTCGTCCTGATGAAATAAACATGGTAGTCTGTTTTTTTTTCAATGACTACAAAATAAATTAGAATAAATTATTGCATTAGCTAACCAATTATAGAGAAACAACATAAAAAGAAAGGAAATCTGCCCGTGGGGTGAAATGCTTCATCCTACGGTGATGAACCAAATATATGAAAACAAACTTATCCTCAGCTTGCAATGGTGGAAGAGATTTTACAAAGGAAATTTGTGTCCCGTGGGATATGGGCATAAACAATTACCTGCTACCAGCGACTGAAAAAACTTTTCTGTTACATAATCCTCCTCATTAGAATTCTCAAATGCCAAGCTGAATTTGTAGCGCTTCAAAGTCTCCACTTTGTCCACTGCACCCAAGCAAGAGATACAGTGTCAACTAAATTTCTTTCTGCAAAGTCAAATGCAATGCAGCCCAACAGCAGAAACTATGCATCAAGAATAAAAGGATTACTAATCAGAGAAAAGCATGCACCCCCTCCAGTTTCAAATATATGATGTAAGAATAAATTACATCAACATCAAAGCCTTTCAGTCCCAAGCAAGTTGGCATAAAAATTGTCCTGCTGCTCCAAGCATGTACGCCCTCCGGTTTCAAATATATGACGTAAAAACAAATTACATCAATAACATCAACGTAAGAACAAATTAATTAGTCCAAAATGAACTAATTAAATTTCCCTAACGTCGTACATTTAAAAACGAAGGGAATATTAAACAGCAAAGATGAAACCAAAAATATATTTCAGGTTCTAATATAGCTACAAGAACACCATAATCCAAATCTACTGCCGTTGCTACGAAATTGGCAAGACATAGTAATTCCTATGTGATTCCCATAAAATCTCAGACGGACCTTAAACCTGCATGTACATGCCTTAATTGTATTACTACTTGATAGTCAGACCTCTCATTAATTTAAATGATAAAAGGAGGCCTGGGCCAAGACTAAGCCTTCATCATATAACAAACTGCGACTAACGATGTCATCTACACCAGTTATAGACAGTGACATTGATATGATAGTACAAAAGTTGGCCTAGTAGATCAATTTGCGAAATAATTTTAAGATAATGTTAGTTTTGTAGCAACTAACAATGTGATGGAAGAGAAATGAATGGTCAAAATATAATTGATGACTTTCTCATTCTAAAACATGCCTCACATCAATGGAGGGAGGGAGTACCAATCTGTGTAAGCAGACAGAAAAACCTTCTTGCGCCAACAATGATGCACAAATAAGATGATGTTGAACATACAACAGAGAGAGTGTACCTTTGCCATCACGGTTACGATGACAACTACCATATGAATCAATTTTCACATCCAAGTTTTCCAGCATCTCAAGTGCTTGCAGACGAAAGTTCCGAGCACCACAGTTGGAAATAAAGGCTGCAGCAAGAGCTTCTTCAGTCTTTGGAGGCACAGGCGCCATGATATCATATTCAGCCCATGAAAAGTAGCCTACAGGCACATCTGAGGAAAGGCTGGTTGTCATCACAATTTTGTACCCTCTCCTGTATAGGAAGCAATGAAGTTGCCAGGTCATTAGAACCATAATTCTCGGAATTAATAAAACCCGCTTCTGAAGATAAAACTCAAAAGCTCAACAACAGGGCATGAATGGCGGAACATGGTACAGAATGAGGATAACAATCAATACAGTGCTTAATTCAAGATCAAAAACATTTCCAGTGGATGATCTTGTCATGGATGCTTGCTTTTTTTCTCTTTATTTGAAATAACAATGGTTAAACATCAGTAAGAAACAGGTTTGGCATTTAAACAGGAGGAAATCCATTTTACTAACCTGAACAATTCACTCTGTTCAGTTAGGGGTTAGATAGGACCAATTGAAATAGTTTGAGGAAATAAATTGAGACAAAATTGTGTTCAAAGGTTTGAACGGACAAAGTGGATTGTTGCAGGTAGTAAAATGGACATTTTCCATCAAACGACACTCCATAAATTTCCACACTACTATAAACAAGAAGAAACTACATTCGCATAGTCCATTAACCTTGAACTTTAACATGGATATCAGGAGACAACAGCTAGTTCTACTCTCAAAATGTCCCATACATGGAGATCGAATTTCAGTAACCCATCAGTATCAAATGTGGAGCACAGTTTAAATTAATGTGTACTACATTTAGAAGTCATTTCAAACAGGATAAGAATGTTGCACGAAATCACCAATCAGAATTAACTTAGTTCTTACCCACCCTCGAGCCACATCAATATTGTTCTCTGAATAATATTGAGATGATTCCATTGATCTGAGGATGCTATCTACAGAAGGATCTGGCGAGATTCCAAAAGCAGCATCAGGTGTCTTACTCGCAGAAAACCCGAATTCACATCCTACATAGCATTTATTCCAATCCTGAGTGAGAAAAAGAAATACATAAGTATCGTATAGTGAGAGAAAAAGCCATGCCTGGAACAAATTTTATGGATATGCAACACAATTTAGATAAATGAAATGATGTCACTAACTACGTGAATGGGGCCTCTTGTGCTTAAGTGAAGTGAACAAAACTCCAACAGAGATCAAATTTCCAAAAGCATTTTTTTAGAAAGAGGTTTTATACCCTGCTTTTTGTACAAAGCGTAAACTGGGCATCAATTTTACAGAACAAGCCTAGTTCCCAAACACAAGTAAATCAAAAGTATTGGGACCTAAAACACATTATTACAATCAAAAGCATTATTACAAATTTACAAGCCAAGCAGCTTGGGTTGCGGCCCCATTTTTCGTTCTGGAATAGTATGTGCATAATATAGAAGCTAGTGGCTTATACTGCATGCTAGGCTACAAACTAGTATTTTGCATTCCATGATTCACCGTTCTGTAAATCTTAGAACCATGTTTTTCAAGGCAATCTATCATTTCATTTCATTTCTATAGGTGGCCCCACAATGTATTTTGGGCAAATTCCACCACTGCTTCTAGAACAGAAGCCTTCCCAAAGCTTTCAGGAGGGTTTTAGCATTAACTGTTGGGAATTTCAAACTCCATTGTATTCAGAAAGCGCTCCTTCGGTAACACAATGACACTGGTTCCACTTTCCTTTCTACATCAATAGGACACCACACCCCATTCTAATCTAGCAGCAACATAATTTCCTTCCCCCCACCCCACCCCCAAACTCCAAAAGGCCAATATCACAACTTTTTATTGACTAAGAGTAAATGCCAGTTTACTGATCCATATGCTATTCAAAGTTATGACACTTATCTGTACATATTATTCCAATTGAACATTTTTAGGCAATACTAGCATGCAGAGATGACATAAACTTAAATTTCTGCAGCTTCATATTTGCACTCATGTAAGACTATTAATATAGTATGACAGTTTAGTTCTGTAGGCTTAGAAACTTGATTCAACATACAAAACCAGCCAATTGAGCAGTTAGGCTGAGACAAGGCCATCAGCTCTCATGCCAAGCATGACCGGTATGGGACAGGAAAAGGAGTAGAAAGTACAAAAACATTTCACTTTGATGGCCTTATTTGTATCGGGCTCAATTTCTCTCGTTAATCCAGTTAAGACAGATGCTCTGTGGATGCATGATATATAAGTTTAAGATCTGTAAATCAGCTAGGAACTAGTGGCACTGTTTCAGACTATGTGCGTGCAAGCCGAGCACAAGCACTCTGAAGAAGCACCTTGTATCAATCATACTTCACCAAGTATTGGAAAGTTCATGAGATGAATGCTAAGGTTAGATGGTCCAGGTAGATATTTTACTGAAACTCATGGAGCAATTTCGATCCGCCTGAGTAGCACAGATCCGTGGAGCCCGTTCGTTACAGAACTAACTTTCCCAATAACTCAAATTAAGAGCACGAGGCGATGGGCATGGAACAGAGTAACAGACCTTTGCAGCGCCGCCGACGAGCACGGGGTCCTTGTCGAAGTCGCGGTCGTAGGGCACGTCGTCCTCCCTCTCGAGCCGCTCCTTGCACCGCCGGATCTCATCGTCGTCGCCCTCGTCGCCTCCCCCGCCCCCCGCGGGCTCGCCCCAGTTCGCCGAGCGGCGGTAGAAGGAGGTGGTCCAGCTCTCGACGGCCTCGGCGTTCTTCGCCATGTCGAGGCGGCCGAGGAACGCGATCTCGGCGAGGAAGGCGGCGCCGACGAGGAGCGGCAGCAGAAGGCCCCAGCGCCGCCGCCGGCCGGGCTGCGCCTGCGCGCTCGCCCCCGCCTGCGAGTGGGAGGCGCCCTTCATCGGCGGGCGGCCTCGCCGGCGCCGGCCGGAGGTGGTGGGGAGATCGCGGGGGCCGTCCGCGACGGGTGGGCGGAGTCGCGGTGGGCGACCTGGTCAGGGTCAGGGGTGTTGGAAATGAACCAACGACCCCACCCTACCGAGATCTCTGTCTCGCGGAGAGATTGGGTTCGGTTCGGCCGCTGGCTCCACTGGAGGTGGTGACTGACGAAGCAGGGCAGGTGGAAGGAGTGGGTACCACATGTCAGTGAACGACCGCCTTTTTGGACCCATTGGTTGTGGGCCGCAGCAGTTGGGTCCAACCAAGCAGACAGAGAGGCTTTGGGCTCGAAGTGAAACCATGCCACAGCCCTTCTTCGTTCATGAGCTGCATGCAGGCGGATGAGAGAAATTTGAGCAGCCCGCCCGTTAACGTTGGATAGAATTCGAAAGACTGCGCGGCCCAACGAACATGTGGGCGGCCCAACAACAAAGAGACCCAGCCCACCGGCCAGGTTAATGCGCTACTGAAATTGAGCCTAATTAACGTGAGCATCTAAAAACGCCCAAATGAATAGAAAAGAGTTTGTCTGAACTTTGCTTTTCCTGCCTAGTATACACTTTTGCTTTGCTTGTCCTCATCACTCATCACTCATCAGGCGTTACAAACGCATGCTCATCTGATCTGCTGGACGCCTGGACCACAAGCGCAAAGAGAATAATCGTGAACATGCTGTGACGGTAGATCAGGATACACGAGAGCAATATAAAATCGCTTCAGATTGTCATCTGTGCACCCCGTGTCCGGGGGCAGCAAAACAGCGACAGATCACGATCCGGTTAAAAACAGCGCGACTTCAAAAAAGTCGAATCGTTGTTCACACAGCGATGCCCCTCCATGCATCCATAGAGTAGAATAGAATAGAGAAATGGAGTACGTACTTCGTCTAAGTGAGAGCCGCCTATAGTTTTCCAAACTGGGCCAGGCCCGATCGACGGCCCGAGGCACGGCCCTAAAGCACGGCCCTAGCCAGCACGAAGCACGATGAATAGTGCTTAGTGCCGGCCCGGCTCGATGGCTCAATAGTGCCTGGGCCGCCACCTTCGGCCCATAGTACCGGCCCGAGGCACAGCCCGATATGGGGCGGCCCGGACTAAACAGCATCTTCCATATATATATCTAAAACAAACCCTAACCCTAATCTCTTACCCCCATCCCTGCCGGTCGCCCCTCTCTCTCGCTCAGCTTCCTCCCTCAGCCGCTCCCCCACACCTCCTCACCTAGTCGCCCCCTGCTCCCTCACCCCGGCCCGGCGGCCCCTCTAATCCCTCACCCCGTGCCCCCTCTGCTCCGCCGCCCCCTGCTCCGGACGCCAGGCGCCGCAGGCCCGCTCCGGGCGCCGCAGCCGCCGCCCGCCAGGGATGCGAGCTCCGGGCGCCAGGCGCAGCAGGTGCCACCCGCCGGGGGCACGAGCTCCGGGCGCTGGCCCCCTCTTCGCCGCCGGGCAACGCGCGGCGCCCTTGCTCCGACCGCGTGGGCCCCCTCCGCCGCCGGATCTTGAGATCTGCGTCGGCCTCCCGTCCTCATCCGCGCCGGCGCCCGCCGCCGCCGCGGGATGCGCCGCCCCTGCAGTCGGGCCAGCCAGGCCCGATGGCCCGGCCGTAGCCCATCGGGCCACCGTGCCGGCCTGACACTATAACAGGGCCTTAGTGCCAGGCCTGGGCCGCTGGGTCGGCACGGCGGCACGGCCCGGCCCGGCACTAAAAAAACATCGGGCCGCGATAGGGCCGGGCCGCGACGGGCCGGGCCAGATCGGGCTAGTGCCGGGCTACGGCCGGGCCGCCCATTTGGAAAACTATAGAGCCGCCCAACGCTTGGGACAAAATCGGGCAGTAGCATGCATGGCTGATTGTTCTTGCTACGTTGTGCGTACGCACCTTGAATATATATGTTCTCTGGCTATGTATGTGTATGTGGTCCCGTTATGGGCATAGAGATGAGATCGAACTTTGTTCAAGTATATGTGCTAGTATTATTGTACAGCCAGCCCAAACGAGTTAAGTGGCTATTCGTTTGGAGGACGGAACGAGACACCCGCAGCGTGTAGAGAAAGTGTGAAGCCACCGGTTTGTTCTCCTTTTTCAGTTCTTTTAATAATCTGTTGTGCTGGTTATTGTTCCTACGTGAAAATAAAGCAAGTGAATGCCGGATCTCTTCCTCACCTGACACCACCACCTCCATCCACGCGCATTCCAGGTGCTCTTCTCCATCTTAAAACGAATAGCGAACAGACCTGCTTGAAACGGCGGCTACGGGGCGGCGGCCGTCCTGCTCGCGCACGGGCAGGCGCGCACGCAGGGGCGCGGGAGGCGCGGGGTCCGGCGTTGTGCGTCCGATGTGTGGGCTGGGAAGAACAATCTCCAAGAGATGAGGCTGGATGTTTGATTATTAACAGAGGTCATTTCGTCGTTTTGCCCTTGTTTAGTTGCCACCTAAAATCTTTTCACCCATCACATCAAAAGAGAATCATAGATACATAAAGTATTAAATATAGACGAAAAAGGTGAAAAGTTATATGAATGGGCTGTAAATCGCGAGACGAATCTAATGGGCCTACTTAATCCATGATTTGCAATAGTAATGCTACAGTAACCATCGACTGATTATGGATTAATTACCCTCTAATTACTATCGTTAGATTCGTCTCGAGATTTCCAACCTATCCGTATAACTTTTCACATTTTTCGTCCACATTTACTAATCCTAAATTGATAAAATCAATACCCGAAATCTTTTCACCAAAAACTTTTCATCAACTAAACACGGGCAATTTATCTTCTTCTTGGTTTCCGTGCCCGGTCCTAGAGGTGCAGGGATCATGGGACGGAGGGAGTACAGTAAGCAGTATGATAATTGATAAAAGGAGACCAGCAATATGACGAAGCCTGCTCGTATTCTACAGAGAGACGACTCAGAGAGCACCAGCCGACCGAGACGTTCGCACAGATAGCATCAGCTGGATTGGATCCATCGTCGTACACAAACACGACTTGACAGAGAATGACAGTGGCATCGATGATATATTCCGCTCTATCTACATGTACAGTTGTTGCAGTGGATCAGAGACAGACAGGATCGGATGAACTTGAAAGATGCATTTCTATCGCATGCAGGCAGCCTTTTCTTCCTGGGAGGAGAAGGTATATCTTTTCGGTCGTTAGGATCAATCAGGCTCGCGCACGGGTGCCGCCGACCTGGAGGCCTCTTTCTTAATCGATCGTGCATGCTCCGTAACCATCTAAAAAGCAAGCTATATATCATGGCATCGTCACTCTTATCTTTCATCAAGTTTTTTGTAAGCTACTCTACATCTCTACATGCCTAGGGTGGGTGGGTAGTAATCTTTTAATTTTAGCCCAACTGCACCGTACGTGTGTACCTAAGGTTTCCTTACTTAAATAAAACCACCACGAAGGGGATTAAGAGGGTATACTCCTACAACGTTAAGGAGGCTGAGAGAATACTTAAGGCTCATGATTGACCTTTTTGTTGTTTTGACGAGGACGAATGATTATTCCCGTACCGATACTTAGACGGCTTATTAAGTGTAATTGTTGCGTGTTCCTATCCGTAGCTGCGGTATTCTGCGGCAAGGGGTACATGTTCGTCAATAATATCCCTTCATCATCAGGCAAATATAACCAACCGGCCCGGCTAGTGTACGTGTAAGAGATTTTTATTTTTACTTTTTTTTTTGGCCAAACGTACGTGTAAAAGATTCTCAAGAGCAGGAGATAAAGATGATCACGAGCAAATGGAGGCACAAAAGGTTTCTCTCTTTACATCCGCCGCTGATTCAGACATATCTATCTCTGTCTAGTGGCTTCGCATAATGGTGTCCCTAGCTAGCCATGCTAGCTACTACACACGTCGCTTGCTTCTTTTTCTCTTCTATCAAAATAAATCCACACAGGCAAATGCTTTTCTAGTTGAATAATCACACACTTTATATGAGAACTCAACTCACGAATTGAATTAGTAGTGCTGATTGCCGATTAGACGGAGTCCAATGCAAAGCCCACATCAGTCATGCATATGCGCGCTAGAGTTAACATCAGAAACTAGACCCAGATGACATATGGTTAGCATTGCATGAAACGACCAAGGAGCTGAGAAAGCTGATCAGTCGATCGTGTCGCTAGTTGGTAGTTGCTACTTGCTAGACCAAAGACCAGACAGCCCGCCAACTCTGCTTGGCCAAGCTAGCTAGGTGGATTAATATAGCCAGCACGCAACGCCAGGGGGCTACGACGTACACCCGCACGACTGCACGACAGCACGAGCGCGTGGCTTTATCGCTCGTGTGATCATTTCGTGATCGCAACAAGCCCAGAATTTGCCGTGCACCACTAGCTCTCGGGACGGGTATATCCATGCGTACGGGCTCTCGGGACGCAGTGCGAGTTGCAATTGCAACTGCTCCTCGATCCTCATCCACTGCTCTACGAGTTCCATCGATCGGCCGCGACATGGCTTTAACCATGTGTCTGCTGGCAACTGCGCCGCAGGAACAGGTCGATTGCCCAAAGCAAAGCAGGTCTCAGGCATCCAGCAACACGGCGGGACACACAAAAGATCGAGGATCTAGTAGTGGAGAATTCGTGCCTCACGCTTTTGCCCCCCGGACAGATCAAAGACAGGCACCTTTTTGCTCCAACGAGTGGCTCGAACGGCCACCAGAGGAGCTGCGTATATGCATGGCTACGGCCTATGGCTGCTGCTTGTCGCAGTAGCTACATAGTAGGATCGAACAAAGGAGCATCACTTAGCTAGTGACTGATTTCTTGTCGTCCCAAACGGCCGGGTCAATTGCTGATCACCTTTTTTTTTAGATAACGCAATTGCTGATCACTAGTAAAACTAGTAGGCGCTACTAGTGCCGGCGCGCGTGGAATCACGGGCGCGCGCTTTCGGTTGGGGGCGCGGCGCATTAGCCTTAGCACACCCGCACGCACGGGGGACAACGAGAAAAGGATGGTCGCCATTGATCTGGTCAGCTTTCGCAAATCACAAGGACCACGAGAACGCCATAGCTCCTCCGCCGCCGCAGCTCGTGTGTTGTGTAAGTGCTGTACGGATCCATGGAAAGGAAAATTGGCCGGCCCTTCTCCAGGTTGCCAATCGACACGTACGTCCGGCCTCGAAATGGTGAGGAAGGAAGACTATTCCAAAGAGGCAGAGCTTGATCCAAACGTCAAAAAAAAAAAATGTTATGAGTTGGAAGCAGCCAGCATATAAGTATAGCACACCCATCAGTCATCACTAGTACTCCCTCTGTCCCAGAAAGCTTGCTTGTTTGGGGTGCGTGTCCATGAAAGTAGTTCATGTTTGACCAAATTTCTAGTGAATTGTATTAATATTTATGACTCTAAATAAATTTGTTAAAAAACTACATTTAAAAACGAATCTAATGATATGTATTTCATATCATAAATATTTATAATTTTTTATTTATAATTGGTCAAACTTAAGATTCTGGAATTTTTGGGGAAGCGAGAAATGCATTCTTTCTGGGACGGAGGGAGTAGTTGCTGTACAGAAATACAGAACACTCGCTTGGCAAATTGGCAATACGCGAACCTTGAGGGGCTTTCTGTTGCCTTGATTAAATATAACAGGCGGGCGAGTACTTTCGTTAGAGTGTGACCGCTAGTCATGTCGGCCAACAGCAGCCTCGAACTAAAGCAGGGTTAACCTGGGCGCCTAGATTTGGCGCACGCCCGGCCGGCTCCCAAATCCCAATCATTAAAGCGAGACACGCACGTATCCGTCCTCTAATTAGCTTGGCCCCCAATCAGTATATTACTGTGACCTGATTGAGCCCTTCTATTTACCTGATGGAATGGAAGCCTTGTGTGCGTGCACCTCAAAAGCAGCAGCGTCGGGACTTGGGGGCCTTGGAACTCCATATGCAGATCCATCGGTAGATTGAGATTCAGTGTTCCAGCATCACTGACGGGCAGAATCAGGGAGAGGGCCGGGCAAGTTCAACGGGTGAACATTACGTTCACTACAGTTAGCTACCAAACAGACAACAGAAATTCCAACGGTGGAGATAATAGCAACTGTCCAAATCACTGTACTATTCCAGTTCTACGTGAGCAGCTACGGCAAGCAAGAGAGCAATAACACCAGCAGAAAACGTGAGAAACACCAGCATCAAAAGTCAGACGGCGGCGACGGACACTGACTTTCAGCGTCAGAGAAGGGAACGGCTTCTCCTTGTCTCATCTCCGCTCGGCGCCTCGGCTACAATTTTTCTCGATGCACCAGGGCGCTGTCTGTGCTCACTACAGTCACTAGTCATCAGCCATCCGTCCATTGGCTAGCTCGAGTGAGCGAGTCAAGTGAGTCATGTTTTGATAAGCCAGTCCGGGAAGGTGTCGGTCTTGTCCGGACCAAACGTTCATGTACTGGTAGGTGATTACCACTGGTGTCTGACATGAATCTTTACTGTACTCTGTGCCAGACTGCGAGCAACGAAAGCCATGGATCGAGATCATGGCACGTCGGAACGGGAGTGCCAGCACTCCGCAGTCAGCACTTGCGTGCTAAATTCAGTTGAACACCACCCCAGATAGCGAAGGGATGCTGGAATATAGAATTACACGGCAAAATGAGGAATAAAAAATGCATCTGCATGGTAGCTAAACTATACCTGTTACCAAAAAAAGAGGATGGATCCGAAGACGGCGTATCACTAAAAACAGCAGCCGTAAAGAGACTCCACATATAGGAGTACGTACCTTTGATATAAACAAGAGGAGGAGCCATGTAAACAAAGCAGCCAGTCTTGAAGAGAACTCATAATTTGCATCACTTCGGATTCATGCGTTGTAGGCCACTCCACTCCCGTCCCATGTTTAATGTCTGCACAGTGTCAATTCTAACAAAGGCTCCACAAGTCCAGAACTAAAATACCACACACACCGATCTTTTCCATGGGCATTATTGATTTCCTTTGAAAAATTGCCAGCGCACACATGGTCGTACAGTGAGCATTGAACAAACGGCATCTTTTCGTCGATGGAAAAGAAACCTTCCTGAAAAATTCTGCAAATCGTGCTAGTTGTGCAGTTGGAAACACACATCTCAGCCAGTAGCCACCAACTCAACGGCTATTTTCCCTTGCCAGGCTGAGCCGCTCAGGCACGTTCAGGATGCACGACAGCACGAGCCTCTCTGCTCTGCCGGAGGCGCGCCAACCACATGCAGAAATGCCGTAGGCCCCAGGGAATGGAAGCATGCAAATGTGCCCAACTCTGATCCAGCAACCGCAACAAATTTCCTAGCAGCTGAACGCACCAGGAGGATTCAGGGCACTGCGGCGATGCAACCGGCTCGGGGCGGTAACCGCGATGCCAATTGCCAACGATCGAGTGCAGAAAAAATGGCGGAAAGTGACCGGATCGGAGACAAATTTCGCTCGCATCCTACGTGCCAGCGAGGGCGGAGAGAACAAATACGAAGCGGGAGACGGCCAAGGCCGCCAACTCGAGAGCCACCAATGGGGACGAACCACCACCCGCTACCTAGGTGGCCCGGAGATCTCTGCCGCGGGGCCCGCCCTCCCCCGTGCCGCCACCTCCCCACCATGCGACGCCGACGGCCAACGCGATGGCTTCCTCCCACCTATATAACCCCGCCGCCCCGCCTCCCTCCCCGGCCTCTAGCAAAGCTCACAACTTTCCATCCAGCTCGCTCCGGCCGTTACCCAAGCAAAGCACGCCTCAGCTGTCGGCTCAGCCCAGTGCCTGCCTCCTCCATCCTAGGAAGCCGGCGCGCCGGCGCCCGCAAGAAGAGAAGCTCGGCGGCGGCTGGTCGGGGCCACCGGCCAAAGGTGGCAATGGTGGACGTGGACCGCCGGATGGCCGGCCTGACCCCGGCGGCGCACGCCGCGGGTCTACGCCGCCTATCCACCCGCGCCGCGGCGGGCACCTCCTCAGCATCGGCATCCCCGCGCCACGGTCTCCACTCCTTCGCCCCGCTCGCCGCCACGGTGCTGACCCACCTCCGCGCCTCCTCCTCCTCCGGCGTCACCATCCTCCCGGGCCTCACGGAGCTCGAGCTGTCCCGCGCCGAGGCCGAGCATGGGTTCGCCTTCCCCCCGGACCTCCGCGCCGTCCTCGCCACGGGGCTCCCCTCGGGCCCGGGTTCCCCGACTGGCGCGCACGCGCGGGGCTCCGCTCCGCCTTCGACCTCCCCATCGCCGCCGCCTCGCTCCAGATCGCGCGGGGCGCGCTGTGGCCGCGGTGCTGGGGCCCAAGACCCGCCGACCCCGACCGCGCCCTCCGGCTCGCGCGCTCCGCCATCCGCCGCGCGCCCCTGCTCGTGCCCCTCTTCGACCGCTGCTTCCTCCCCTGCCGCCCTTGCCTCGCGGGGAACCCGGTGTTCTTCGTCACCGACGACCGCGTCCTCTGCTGTGGCCTCGACCTGCTCCACTTCTTCACCCGCGACTCCTGCTTCCAGCCGTCGCCGTCGGTGGCGCCGCTCCCGCCGCCGCCGTTCTTCTCCGGTGGCGAGGCATCCGCGGCGGCGGCGGCGGGGCCGTGCACGCGGCGCAGCCTCGACGCGGCGTGCGGCGGCGGGAAGGCGCCGCGGTGGATCGAGTTCTGGAGCGACGCGGCGTCGGACCGGCGCCGCCGCGACTCGTCCTCGTCGGAGGCGTCCACGGCGTCGTCGCGGTCCTCGTCGGGGTGCGCGTCGCCGCCGCCGGTGGCGCCGGCCAGGCGGTCGAGGACGCCGCACTGGGTGGACGCGTACCTGGACAGGCTGGGGTCCGTGCTGCGGGAGGGCGGGTGGAGGGACACGGAGGTGACGGAGATGGTGGAGGTGGCGGCCGCCGGGATGTTCGACGGCGAGGAGGCGGCGGCAGCGGCGCCCCCCGCGGCCGACACCGACGCCGTGCTTGACGCGCTGCTGCTCAAGGCCGACCGGTGCTCCGACTCGCTCCGACGCGCCGGGTGGAGCTCCGAGGACGTGTCCGACGCGCTCGGGCTCGACCTCCGCCGCTGCAAGGAGCGGCCGCGGCCCGCCGTGCGTATACCGCCGGAGATCGCCGTCAAGGTAGAGCGGCTCGCGAAGTCGGTGGCGCGCCACTGACCGGCCGGCCTCGCCGCATCGGCTGCCGCCGGAGAGGCACTGCCGCCGGTGACCGCTACCAATTTTTCTTTTCTTTAGGGAAAAAAGTTGCTCTTTTTTTATTGACTTTTTCACTATACAAGGAAAGAATACTTGTACTTTAATCGAGTAGTAAAAACTGTACGAAAAAGTTAACCACCATGATCATGTCCATGCGAACGAAGGTGTAATTAAATGCTTGGAAGTGGA
Source organism: Urochloa ruziziensis (assembly GCA_015476505.1). Classification (NCBI taxonomy): domain Eukaryota; kingdom Viridiplantae; phylum Streptophyta; class Magnoliopsida; order Poales; family Poaceae; genus Urochloa; species Urochloa ruziziensis. The sequence continues at coordinate 45,969,874 of CM027124.1, forward strand.
GTACTAACGGCTACATTTGAGTTGACGGCGCAAGCCATTTCTTCCCCGTCTTCTGTGGATCTAGCTAATGCAGAATCATCAGTAATGGCTTACAAAAAAAAAAAGTAACAGTACTGAAATGTAGCCGTTTTCAAAAAAAATCATGAAATTTACATGAAAGTGCTCGTTTTCAACAAGGCCGAGAAAAAGGCCTGCGTTGGGAGCACACGGTAGTAGTGGTTTCGGTTTTTTTTTTTCAATCTTTTTGATAAGGAAACGATACCTTTGTGTCCATTATTTGGGTGTCAAGGTGGATGCCGATGTCTGCCGCCAATCTAGATCTCATCTCTGCCGTGCCGAGTCATTCCCTGTAGCTGCTGCCGTACCGGTAGTTTTGCGGCAGGGATCTTCCCTGCCAGATCTAAAGCATACTCTACGCTTAAAATGCTTCTGTGTGTTTTTTTTCGTTCAGACTTCAGAGTTCATTCATCCTGGTTCCGATTTTTTATCTTTTTTAGCATCTTGTGTCCTTGTAAACCCTTCGCTTTTCAAAGCCACGAGATTGTCGGGCAATGCTCGTGTAGTCATGCATGCACTTGTGTGCTCTGCTTTCCTCGGCTCCTCGCTTTTGGTTGTCGGGTGTGTGTATGTCCTGTATCAATGCGGGAGCACCCCCCTCCCTAGGCTTGCCCTTTTCGTACCACGCGGACGCGCTGTGCGTCCTGAGCGTCTCGCCTCTGTTTGGCGGGGCCACAAGGCAAAAGAGAACCCTTGTTCTGTTGCCGTGCGCGCGCCGCGGGCGGCAAAGCGAGCGCACGCACACGCGCGCGGCCGGGCCAGCGCCCGGCTTGGCCTCGGGAGCCGCGTGGTCGTGTCGCGCGTTGCGTTCCCGCCTCCCCCTGCACTGCCTGCCCGCCTGCCGCGGCCGCCTCTGTGCTGCTGGCGGCTGCGCGCGTGCAGGTTGCCAGGGCGCAGCGCGTTCCCACAGGCCACAGTCCCACGCGGCGTCCCGGCCAGTCAGCGTCCCGCCCGCCGCGCCGCGCGTGGGAACCGAGAGAGACAGGTTCGGGTGGAACGGGGCCTCGGAGGCCTGGGCGGCGCCGTCTCGATTCAATGCGGCCGGCGGCGTGCGCTGCGCTGCGCGCCCTGCCCGTTGCCCTGTGCCGCCCGGCGTCGCGGGGGAAAGCGGAGCCGCGGCCTGTGGCGGAACAGCAACGCCGCGTGAGCGTGACCCACAAGGCCACAGGTGACCGAGCGAGAGAGCGCACGGCGCACTCCTCCGGCGTGCTGGTGGTCCTGGCGGGGGGCTGCCGCGCTGCGCCACCGGTCTCCTCAACCTGCGGCTGCCCGTCGTCGTCGCATCTCGGCCGTTGGTTGGATTTGAAATGGCTTTCAAAAGGGCATTCAGAGCGGCTGGGCTTTGGAGGAGAAGGGTGACATGCATGCTGAGTGCTGGCCTGGCTGCTGCTGGGGTTCCCAGTACTTCGCGCTGCGAGCATTGGTCGGGACCGGGGGACTAGGGAGAGGTTCTGCGAATTTGAAAGGCAAAATTTGCTGTTGGACACTTATAAAATGTGGCTTTTGCCACAGGCCATTATGAAAGAGGGTCTTTGCTAGGAAACACTACAAAACCATGTACCTTTGCTGAAAGACACTATAAGTGATATAATAATATTTTCGGCTCAAAACACTCCAATCTGGACAGTATGCCCCTACCCTTTACAAAGATCGTTATGATCGTTGTTAGAAAAATAGAAGGGAAACAAAAAAGAAAAGGAAGAACAAGCAAAGTTATCCATCTGCTAGCCAACATCACCGGAATATCCCGGTTCTCATGAGCAGAAAAGCAGCGTACTACTTGACTCCCAAGCATCACGGCGCAGAACAAGCAGCTTGGCCGGGAACACAAGCAAGGCGTGGCATAGCAGCGAGCTCCCCTGAATGCTGCAGGCGCATCGCAGCAGCTGCCGCAGCGGTAGGGAGAAAAAACAAAGGAAAAGAAAAAAAAACGGGAAAGGGCTCACCGAGGCCACCGGCAGGACCGTGCCACTGAAAGCATAGCTGCCCACTAGGGCCATCCTCATGCCGCTCGTCCACCGACCGCCCTGCCTGGAGCTTGACCGCTCGCTGCCCCGCCCGGAACTCGACCGCGCACTGCTAGGAGGGGCCTCCGCCGGAGCTCCGCGCTAGCACATCCTGTGCGGCGTGAAGGGCCTCCCCAGGCGTGGTCACCGGCCGCGGGCAGGAGTCGAAGAACGCCGCCGCCTCGACTCAGTCTGGGCGTGGTCACCGGCCGCGGCCAGGCTGGAAGATGCAATTCCGCGTGAAGGAAGAATCAGCGTGGGATAGGATAAGGTAGCAAGGGCACTCTTATCATTTCCTGTTGCTATCCAATTAAACTGAGTAAAATAATCAGCGTAGTGTCCCTCAGCAAATGTACGTGTTTTTCTAGTGTCCTATGGCAAAGACATACTTTTTTAGTGGCTCCTAGCAAAGGTCACCATTTAACGGTGTCTCCGGGAAAATTTGCCCAATTTGAAACTCCGGAGATGCGGTAAAGCAGAGGCGAGCTAGTGAATGGAATTTGGAAACGCAGCTTTCACTAGCGCTTAAACTAGGTTAAAACCGGCTTGGTTTACGCTGCAACTGGGGGGGATTAAAAAAACGAGCGGCGCGGTAATCCTGTTCTTTTTCTTTTTTTTTTCTTTTACATGCCGATGGTGCTGGAGAACAGCTAGGCTACTCTTGTAGCTCCGGCATTGTGTCCGGCCTTCCACTTCGTACTGTCCGCCACAATGGGGAGTTTCTTACTCGTGTTACCTTTTCGTTTACGGTCACGCTGTTTTTGAGTTAAAAATAAAGGGTTAGCAAATGAGATTAAATGAGCGGCGACAGACAATACTAGAGCCAAAAGTACGTTTATCGCTGTTTTGAACCGTTATTGCCATCTTACTATTAAAAATTTGCAAAAACGGCACTGGAACGGGTAAAAAAAAAACAGAGTTCAGGGTTCACTCAACTCTCGATCCCAACCCATAGAGTGATGGGGATCGGCTGGATCAAAAAAAAAAATGAAGAACCTAGGCTGGATCAATTCAATAGGCACCTTGGCGCTAATGTGAAAAACTATGATCAGTTCTAAACTTCTAATCATCTACTGCAGCTTCTAACTACTAAAGCCTAGCTACCTATAGGATGTGTCATGTATACTAGATCTAATCCTTTCCGTTGGCAAGGATATGCGAAGCATCGTGTTAGTTGACAGTATCATGCATGCATATGCATATGATGCGTCGCTGTGATTATTGCAAGACGGACAAAAGGGTCCTCGTATATACGGTATATTAATAAAGAGCTTGCACGCCACCTTTCCGAAGACAAAATCTGGCTCATGAACCGTGCATGTCCCATGCTGTCGAAGCCTTCGCTAGTAACAAAACACACCGCTCGCGCACGTAGAGTGCTCTTGGCGTCACACCAAGAAACTTTTGCCGCATCTTTTCAACAAAAAAATAAACCTTTTGCCGCAAGCGATAAAACCCATGCATGCATATACACATGGTTGTAACGCGTAACGAACACGAACCCAACGCGGATCAAAAACACCGCAAAGGATTATTCCAGCAGACACACCAGCTCGCGATGCCGCCGGCGGACACGGCAGCTGAGGCCTGAGGCCTGCGTTGTTTACGTCGAATCCTTCAGGTCTTCCAGTGGTCCTGCTCGAACTTATCTGCCGCCGTCCGCCGATGAAGTTCTTTACGAGCGCTCACGTACGCACGGATTTCTGTCTCGATACAGGATTTTTTTTTTTTTGTGAATAAAAGTGTGTCCAAGGTTTGGCTTGTTTGCTCGGCAGGGGAGCACAACTGGACATAAAAGTGGCCAATATTCCTGGACCACAGTCACGAAAGTAAAATGGACTGACATATATAATGTGGATGTGATGGTGATGCACACGCTTCGTGTACTATTTTGTTCTTGACTAACCAAGTGTTGAGTTGTTTAGTTGAAAGACGGGGGAGAATAATGAGACGAGCGACCTGTCAATTTTTTTTTCCAGAATGAAAATTTGCCACAATGTTCCTGGACCACATCAATGCAATTCAGATGGAACAAAAGGTTTACATGCGAGGTCGGTATGTAGGGACGAATAAGCTCAGTTATTTAGTCTGTTGATGTATTAATTTATCATAGGAAGAATATTGGTAAATAGTTTTTTGAAACATACTTTCGTTGTTCTAAGACAGCTCCGGTAATAAGATATCATGTTTGTAACGACCACCTTCACACATAATTTGTAGCTCAACATAGGGGGACGCCAAGTTTCCGCGCGCGCGGTGGGGAGCTTCCCACTGCGTGGTTCTTCGACAGTGGCTGGTCCGCTATACGTGCCCTCACTGACCTACCGCCACGTGACCCGCCCGCGAGCAGTCGGTTTCCCACCACGACCCCCCACTGCTACGTGCTTCACAGCAACCCCACTCGACCTTCCCCACCACCACCCCCCACTGCTACGTGCTTCACAGCAACCCCACTCGACCTGTGCAAAAAAAAAGGTCAAAACACAATTTTAGAGAAAAAATTGAAACAAAATTTATGGATAAAAAATTTCAAAACAAATTTAAATTAAAATAAAAGTTTCTGAACGCAAAATTTTTGAAGAAAACGTTTTGAACAAATAAAAGTTTTGAACGCAAAACTTTTGAAGAAAAAGTTTTGAACAAATAGAAGTTTCTCAACGAAAAAGTTTGAGAGCACAAAATATGAAATTAATTTTTTTTTAAAAAGGTTATGGCAAATTTTTAAAAAAGTTAGAACAAAATCTTTTGGAAAAAAAATCGAGCATAATTTTTTGAAAAAAAAATCAAAGAAAAAATGTGAAAAAGAGAGAGAAGAAGGTGGCACTAGAGGCACCCGCCAGTGGGCCACGAGAGCTCCGCGTCGCCGCGACCACGCTGGGGTCGACCGCCGGCAGTCCACGGAAGCTCCACGCCGTCACGCCATAGCCAGGGTCGGCCGCCAGCGGGAGCTTCATGGTTGCGTCTGCGTCATGGGTGCGCGCCTCCGCGGCTCCACTCCCTGCCAGCGGAGGGATCCACCGGCCTAACGCTGAGCAGCCATCATGCGCTATCCTAGCGTCGAGGCCTGGCCGCCTGGGGCTCCGACCCGTCCACCGGATCTGTTGTGTGGGAAGGGAATGGAGGTCAGTAAAGAGAGAAGGCATCGGTGGACGGGCGTGGATAGCGACGCGCTTTAATGACCATGAGGCCCACACACGTGGAGTCGAGGGTCTTCCGTCCTCAGCTGTCGCGCAAGTGTAAGATTAGCATTGGGTCAATATAGTATCAATTTACACTAATTTTAATTTTCACTATTCACACCCTCCCTCTCAATAGGTATTCTTAATCAGCTTTAAATGAGACGAGGAATAGACCGATCAAAGGGGAGGGGGGCAAATGCCCCAATTTGTTTTGGTGTTTTATGGGAACATTTTCATGCTAATTCTTTTTATAATAAAAATATTCACTTCCATCAATAGATGGGTTCCAAAGTCTAGTGCACATTACCTTGATCACCGCAGCGGGCGTGTTTTTTTTTAACCACGGCGCACGGGCGCGTCACGCGGCAGTTGGACGGAGGATGGTTTGGTGACCTCGGCGAGCGCACGTGCCGGGGGCTGGCCGGCCTGCCCGACCGGGCTAGGGCACATGAGATGAGCGTAGTGGCCAATGATTGCCTGGGGACGAGCGGTTCGTCTCGGCTTGTGTTGTGCAGTGCCGCCCTCGTGGCCATGCCACCGGGCACCGGGGACGCGGCGCCTCCCAGCTCAGCGCTGCAGGTGCTTTCGATCGTAGGCCGGCACCTGGTTCTTGTTGCGGGGCGAGCCGGGAGGTGTCCGTGCCCAGGTGTGCGTTCGTTCCATGCTTCGAAGGTAATCCACGTGAAGCAACATTATGATCGGGATTAGCGCTGGAGCGAGTGATGATTACACTCATGTCTCAGTACAATGCTACTAGCCTACTAGTACAAGATACGCCAAGCTCGGTTTGGTAGAGGCTCTTGTCGGCACGCGCCACGCACGAGCGTGAAAGTTAAGGCACGCATCCAGAGACGGAGCACACGCATGGAGCCACGAGAAATATGAGAGGAGATGAGATTGGTGGGGCGTAGAACGACGGAGTAGTACATCGGGATGGCCGTTCCGTTTGTTCGGACGCTACCATCCATCACGTGCCACGTCCAAAGCTCACGAACCATCGGATTCCGCCCGTGTTGCCCGTGCGCTCGTCTCGCTTCGGCACCCGCGAACAATCCAATCCGTGTGCTGATGGGTCATGGGAAGCCCGCCGTAAACTAGCGACGACTCTCCCTCGTGCGGCTCGCCCTCTCGTTGCGCGAGTACGAGAGCGAGAGATCGGCGCGCCCGCTGCGTTCGAATCCGAGGTGAAGCCTCTCTCAGTTGAGATGCAAGCGTCCGTGCAGCCGTGATGCAAGGCGTGTGAGCGAGCTGCTGCTTCGTCGCGGATGGTGGATCATCGATCGGTTGCCGCGGAAGGCGTGCGATCCGAATCTCTGCTAGCTGGTCCCGTGCGTGCGTGCGTGCGTGCGCGAACGAGCGCGATCATTGTGTTCGTGCACGTTCGGGGTGGTCTGCGTCCCGCGCCTGGTAATCCCGACGGGCCTGCCTGTCGAGTGCCGACCGGTCCATCCATCGATCTGCCGGCAACTTGCGTTTGGTGGGGGCGTGGGGATCTGAGATTCACTCGGTCGCATACGTACTTCCGAGGGCGGGACAAGATTAGGCTAGTCTCGTACTTCCGAGAGTGTCATCGTACAGTCCCATACTTCCGAGAGTGTCATCGCATGGTTACCACGACTGTAAACTTGAGAACTGTACCGGAGGAGTGTCATCACTATGTCATCCTCTCCATCTCATGACGCTCTCCTCATAAATGACCCTACCATATCAACAATTTTATTGATATAACATGATATTTAATGCTGATGACACTTAGCGTCTAGGCCGGCCTTAGCGTGCAAGTTGTGATCCGGTGCCGTAGCTTTCAGCTTGCTCGTGGACCTGCTTACTGGTGTCGTACGTGCCGCCGCCTCGGACGCAGCTCGTGCCGGATACTGACAGGAACAGCGGACAGCGGGCCCAGCCCGTGGAGCTGTGTAGGAGCGGGCGCGCCAGCCGACGTGTCGACCGCGCGCGGGGGCGGGTGTTGCTTGCTTCGGACAGCGGCAACACTCGCCCCGCGCACGTGGAGCCGACCGTTGCGGCCTCGCGCGGCTCCCCCGCCTTCACGTGCGGCTGCCCTGTCCCCACATGCTCCTCTCAGTCACCACGAGGGACGACGGCCCGGCCGGGCCCACGACAGCACGAACCCCACCTCGTCCTGTGTGGTACAGTGTACACCGGCGGCGACCCCACCCTCCGGACCCATCCGCCAGCGGCACATAGTAGTCACACGACTCGCAGCCTGAGATATTCCGACACGGTTACGAAGTCCCGCAGGCAGCCGCACAGCACAGCGACGAGTCCACGCTCCAAGGAGAAGAGAGAGAGAGAGGGGCATGGCTCATGAACAGCGTCCCGAATGAAACAAACGCGCCGCTCGATGATGTGCATGATCGATCGATCAGGCCACTTGCCAATCATTTCGCATCCTCTGGCTCTGATCCGTACAGCCTGTGCGCCTTGGCCGTGTATCGTTCTTGCATCGTCGGAGGACACACCGACACGCGGCTGCCGGCCGCGCGCGCGTCGGCGTCCGCGGGCGCGCCGGTGGCCAGCGCCAGCCACCGCGATGGCCGCCTGATCGGAAGCGGTCGATGCCTTGGCGGCCGTTATCCTATCCGATTCGGAACAGTTGGCGAGGAGCCGGCCATGCTGCGATGCGTGCACGGACGCGGCGGTCCTACGGCTGCGTACGCCACGCGCGCACATGCATGCGGGTTGCATTGCAGATTTGCAGCAGCCCGAGCGCAGGGTCAGAGACTACAGTGCCTTTACAGGGCAGGTGGCCGCAGTGGTTGAGCTACGGATGAGGTACGGTGCAGTGCACGTACTCGCACAGTACATCATCACACCTACTCGTGCGTGCTGTCATCAGATTACGAGCAGTTGATGATGAACTGAGATATTCTGATTGGAGGGTACTACTAGCAAGTATACGGAGTACTCCGTAGCAACCAGCAATCATGTCCAGCTAGCCCGGTAGCACCTCAATGGCTAGATCGCTTGAATGTGGCCACCCAGGACAAGACAAAAGCGATCCGGGATCCTATCGCCAGCATTGATCTCGCGATCCCCCAACAATCAGCCCGTCGTCGTCGCCCATCTGTTGCCGCGTCGCCGGTTATTCGTCCCGGACGGCGGTCGATGGACCGACCGATGAGACCGACGGCGGACTCGCGCGCGGAGAGCGACCGGCCGGCTGGCCTCCCGATCGCGCATGGCCAGCGACACCGACCGTGTCGCGCGCGCGCTGGCGAGCCAGCCGGCCGGCCGGGCGGTGGTGGGCTCGCCGTGTCCCGGTGCGCAGGGCAGGGGACATGGAGGGCGGTGCCGCCGTCGGGTCGTGTTCCGCCGCCAGGGGCCCTGGCCGGCAAGGCGACCCCGCGCTCCCTTGCAGACATGGACGGTTCGTGAACTAACCGGCCGAACGGGTGCCCTGTTCGTTGGGCAGCTACGCCATGGCTGCCTGTGATGGACTGACATAGCTAAGCGCCGTATCTGAATCTCACATCCAAAAGCTTTATTGCCGGGGCAGGCAGGACGACATGTACGTGACGGGGACGTTGGGACATGCCGTTTGGGGGGCCATGACCATGACGAACGCATCAAGGAACAGCTCGGGTGGGGATGCCATGACAACATGACAGGGCAACTGAAAAGGATCTCGCTTCAGAGGGAGAGTTCGTACGTGTTCGTCCCGTAGCGCGGCGCGGCGGCGAGTTGCCCGGTACCACCGGAGGGGTCGTTCTCCGGTGCGGTAGCAGGTTCCTGCCCCGCCTTTTCCCGTTTGAAATCACATTTACGACCGGCCCCCGACCCCGGCGGCGAGGACGATGTTCTGACCGACCCGAGCAAGATCATCGTCTTGTCACGGTCGAGCTGGACGGTAGCGTGAGGCGTTTAGCTGCTTATTGCCTGTGATGCGAAAGCTCGGTGAGGTCCTCTAGATCTAAAACTTTCCGTTGGCAAGGATATGCCAAGCATCGTGTCAGTTCGGAGTGAAGGAGGGGCGGGCCGATAACGAAGCTCGCCAGTCCGCCCCGCAAAATCGGCGATCGTGGCCAATGCGGCGCAGCTGCAAACTCCACACAGGCAAAACCGCACTCTGCCCGCAGGAACCCGCGGAAAATATGGTAGGCCCGCAATATCCCGCGAGGAACCCGCTTCCTCGCGTTCTCGCGCCGGACCCGTCGTCTTCTACCTCACGCGGCCTCACGCTACATCCTTTGCCTTCCTCGTCCGCTGTCTCATGCCGTCACCAGTCACAACTGCTCTCCATCGATTCCCCTTCCTCTCTCATCTTCCAATCGCAAGAGAGGTCTTCTTCGGTGCTCCATACTACCCTATGGTAGTATGGAGTATGGAGGGATGAGCAATTTTGTAATTAGACTGTAATATAATTTTTTATTGAAGCTCCTAACCTAAATGAAAATATGTGTAAAAAGAAATAAATATATCGGACCAAATGAGTATAAAAATAAAAATATTTTTTCTCATAATACCCCTATACCACTATATTACTCGATCTATACCACATTATATCACATGTTAAAAATAATTTTTTCCCATAATCCCCTATACTACTATACTACTCGACCTATACTACCTTATACTACAGGTGAAGGTCTAGTAGTATACAACTAATTTGGACCGTCAGATCCTTTTATACTGATCCTTTTTTAACACCAGTATAAGATAGTATGGAGCACCGAAGAAAACCTCATCGCGAGAATGATTTTGCTTCTTGTCTTTTCCCCTCCCCTTCTTGTTTAAATTTTCATTGACCCGAGTCACTGGAATCATGTATGAGGTTAGCTGCATATAATCAATCCATTGGATATTTGATTGATGATTCCTTTTGCTAGGTATTTTAACTTATAGATGGAATGAGAAATTTCTATTCAGATCAGATTTGACTGCACAATTGTTGCTTGACACTTGACGGGGAGATGCAAAGGGAGAGATGAGAGATTCTGCGCCGCATCGTCCGGACTCTCTCCAAATGCAGAGGTCGTCATCTATAGCTTTCGTTCTGTCTCTGTCCTTTTTCTAAGTTGTCCAGAGTTTTCACCTCTCCGACGAAATCAACATCGAGGAGCTCCGGCAGTTCAGCGCAACGGTGTGGGCGATTGATACTTGCGGGTGATTGCGGTCTTTGCGGGCTTAGCCACCGGACCCTCCAGCCACAAAGTGGAATCGCATGCGGGTTGGCGGCTTCCCATAATTAGCTAAAAAATCCTTGCGGCTACTGTCAGTTGACACTTGACAGTATCATGCATGCATATTGATGCGTCGCTGTGATTATTGCAAGACGGACGAAAGGGTCCTCGTATTAACAAAGAACTTGGACGCCACTTTTCCGAAGACAAAATCTGGCTCATGAACCGTGCATGTCCCTATGCTGTCGAAGCCTCGCTAGTAACAAAAAACACACGAACCCCGTGTGCCCCCTGCCCCGTCGTCGCCTCCAGCCGACACGGGCGGCGCCGATCCCGTCCTGCCGCCGGCCTTCCGTCTCCACCCCCGCTGGTCCCCCTCCCTTCCCACCTCCGGCATCTCGTCGGAGGCCGGAGGGAGCGAAGATCCATCTCTTCCAATAGATTCTGGTAGATCGAGTCTAGGTTAGGGTTAGGGTTCTCCATGCCGCGTTTCGTGGTATGGGAGATTTGTTTTCTCCTTCTTCTCGCTGGCAACAGCGACGAGATAGGGTGGCTTGAGTCTCTCCATGGCGGCACCGACGAAGGAGGTGACGGCATCTACGGCGTCGACAACTTTCTTGAGGCGACGACATGGAGAATTAGGTTTCCGGATGGCGACATCGAGGCGGGGATGGTGCCGTCGTTATGGAATAATTTTCTCCGGCCACTTCTCCGTTTTGTCGTGGTTAGATCCAACCACGATGAAAGGCTTGTGAGACTAGGTCTGTCCCCCGAGCTGATGTCAATGAGTCTCGGATCGGATAGATTGGGATCGGTCTCTCTTCTTCATCGGTGGCAGAAAGAGGAAGAGGAAAGACACAAGAAGGAAGAAAAAGATTGTGCTCGTTCCAGCCTACAGGAATGTTGGTCGTCGTTCTTTGGGCGCTTGTTCTCAGCCTGCTTGCTGAGCGTATGCCTGTGCGGCCTTCTATTTGATTGTTTACATAGGCTTGTGATCGAGTTTTGGAGCTGCTTAGTGCGTGAGTACGTTAAGAGTGTTATATGTAACTTAATGATGTGCTCATCTTTGGTATAATATAATTCTTCCTTGATCTAAAAAACAAAAAACACACCGCTCGCGTACGTAGAGAGCTCTTGGCGTCACACCAATAAACGTTTTCCGCAAGCGATAAAACCCACGCATGCATATATACATATACACATGGCTGTAACGTGTAACGAACGAACACGAACCCAATGCGGATCAAACATTGCAACTGCAAGGATTCCACCAGAGACTAGACACGGTTACACAGCTCGCGAAGCCGGTGGACATGCATGCATGGAAGCTGAACGTTGTTTACGTCGAATGCTAGCTTCAGGTTATCGTGTGGTTTGGCTTGTTTGCTCGGCAGGGGAGCACAAACTGGACATAGAAGTGGCCAATATTAATTCCTGGACCACAGTCACGAAAGTATAATGGACTATATATATCATGTGGTTGTGATGGTGATGCACACGCTTTGTGTTTGTTCTTGACTAACCAAGTGTTGAATTTTTTAGTTGGAAGGCAGGGGAGAATAATGAGAGGAGCGACCTGTCATTTTGTTTTTCCAGAATGGAAAATTGCCACAATATTCCTGAACCACAGGTCCACATCAATGCAATCCAGATGGAACAAAGGTTTGCATACGAGGTCGGTATGTAGGGACGAATGAGCTGATGAGTTATTTAGTTTGTTGATGTACTTTATCATGGGAAGAATATTGATAAATAGTTTTTTGAAACATAATATTGATAACTAGTACTTTCTTTGTTTTAAGGCAGTTCCAGTAATAAGATGTCACTACTGGAAACCGTTTTTGCCCTGTCGGTCATGGTATTTTTTTGACGGGTCCGTCCAACACGCACAAGAAAATTACTCCCGCAGCCGGACCCGAAACATTCCATCCGCTCGGGGAAATTCCTTCTCACGTCCGCTGCCTCTGGCCCTTCTGCCCACGCCGCTCACTCCCTCTCTCCTTCCCGCCCCCCAATCTCTTTCTCTGTTCCTCAACACACTTCTCAGATCCACGCCTCCCCTGCTACTCCGCCGCTGAGCAGCCGCTCCTGCTTCTCCATGGCGCGCCGCCGCCGACCCTGCCTCTCCATCGCCGCTCCCGGCCACCACTGCCTCTCCCTCCTTTTTCTGCCCCCTCTCTCGTCTCATGGGCTCCATCTATCCTCCTGCGTTTGTCCATGGAGTGGCCGGGGATGACCAGATCCGCTGTGGAAGCTTTGTCGTCGGCACGCTCCTCCATCTCTCGTCGCCCCACCATGCTCCTCACCAAGCCACGACAAGCAAGCACCAGGTAACTCCTACTCGCCCACTCCCCTCGCTGTTTTGCTGTGAGAAACACAAATAGTCTGGTCCTGGATGTGGATTAGAAGTTAGTTCTTGGAACAACATCGCATACTTGTTTTTTTTCCTTGGAAAATTTGTAGATCTGGTCAGTGCTTACATAAAATTGTTGGAAAACTTCATAGATTTGAACATGGAAGCATCCATACTTTGGTAGGTGAGGATATATTTATAAAGCATTCCAATGTTTGTTTACTTTAGTAAGCTTGCCTAAAGTGTAGTGTTGTAACTTCGCAAGTGTGCTTGAAGGTTGACTTTACAGGTCACAAGATAATTCGTGTATTGGAGCATAACTATCTTCATCCTATATTATTGTTCTTAACTTATATGCTTGTTCTGAATATCTAATTACCTATATAGTTTGCTTTACAGTAGCCCATGATTGCACTTGTATGCTTGTTTATTTGTTGAACATTAGGATCTGAGTAATTCAATTGGTCTGTTGTCCTCACATTTCCTAAAGTTCTTTAGTAAGAGAGGACTCAAACAACTTTCCATAGACTAGTCTAATTAAAATGTGCAAATGAATCTCTCATACTGACAACATTGATGCATTATTTGGTTTCGTTCTGAATCACATTGGTTTCCTGAAATTTCCATATCGTGTACCTGTTTTATTATTGGAGTATGGAAAAATATCTGTCCATTTGTGTTTGATATAGTACTATAGTATAATAACGATCACATTGTAGTTGTCATGACTCTGACAAATTTCTGGACTTATATCTTACATGGAAACTGGTACCTTATGTAGATTCTGTGGAGCAAACAATGAGCTCAAATTTGGGGCTGCAAGCAATGATAGCTCTGGCGTTGGCATCAAGGTGTTTGCCTTGCCAAGAAGGGCGCAGTGCATCTTCTACCTCATATCAAGGTAGTATCTCAAATCCAAGAACTGGATTCAAGGGTTCAGTAGAGTGGTTTTGCGATGCCTTACACATATTGTGCATGGCAGGGTTGGAGGTCTAGGAATGTTTCGTTCAGTGGTGGGTTTCCCAGCAGGAAGAGTTCTAGAATGGATTATGTTGTTTCTCTATAGCTCATACAATGGGTACTAAGTTTACTGTATCCAAACATTTGGAATGTCATGTCTGTATATGCTATAATGTAATGATACGTTTGTTCTGGTTGAATAATGAAATCATTTGAATCAACTCCTGTTTGTGTGTAAAGCAAATTTATATGAGCTTTGTATGACTGAATTTGATATTTATATCAAATTAATTCAAGTGAATGCTGCTTCAACTATATTTTTCTGACAGTTTGAACGATATTCTATGTCGGGATGTGGTGACAGGGAAAAAATGTGCAGACCTTACGAATATTCATTTTTCTGTGAGTGAAAACCGACAGAAAATCATTTCTGTCGGTGAACCGACAGGCAAATTCAGTTTTCTCTGTCGAGCTATCTCTGTCGCACTACAAGAAAATGAGCTATCCGTAGCCTCCATAAGCAGCGGTCATTTTTAAACCTGGTGCTAATGTGCATTTAGCACCGGGCGTAAAGGATAGGAGCTTGAGATGGAAGGTAAGAAAGATTTAGCACCGGTTGGTAGCAACCACCGGTGCTAAATTCTACCCATTAGCACCGGTTGGAGTTTTGCAACCGGTGCTAATGTGTCCCAACACATTTAGCACCGGTTGGTAGCAACCACCGGTGCTAAATCTCACCAATTAGCACCGGTTGGAGTTTTACAACCGGTGCCAATGGGGGAGAGGAGGGGGGGGGGGGGGCACGGCTGCAGGGCCTGCCCTCTTTTATTTCTCCCTTCTCTTCAACTTTATCTCCTCAGACTTCATCTTCTCAACCTTATCTCCTCCATTTTCTCTCTTCCTCATCTCTCCAAAAAGCAAGCCAAGCGGGGCCGGCTCCCCCAGCGGCGCGCAGGGAGTGCGTGCGCGCGCAGCGGCGGTGCGGAAGGGCACGCGCGGCCGGCGGCAGCACTGGAGGGCACGACCGACGAGCTCATTTTTTTTCTGAGAATGCAGTAGAATTTTTTGTAGTTTGATTGTGTAGACATGTAGTGTAGTGTGGAGGACTCTTTCTTGTGTAGATTCTACTGCATTTCTTGTAATCTAAGTGAATCTCTTCCTCATCTAAGTGAAGACATGTTCTTGTTGAATCTCTTATTGTATAAGTTTTCATGTAATCTAAGTGAAGACATAGTTCATCAGGTGGTGGAATTTCTTCTATGTTCTTGTTGAAGAGGAGATGGTGGAAAGAAAAAAAAAGAGTAGAAAGAAAAAGAATAAAGAGCAGGGAGAAGTATTTTATTTTTTTCGCATGAATTTTCTTTAACACCGGGTGTAGATATCAACCGGTGCTAAAGGCTACCTTTAGCACCGGGTATTTCAACTGGTGCAAAACACCCCAACCTTTAGCACCGGAACATTAGCACCGGTTGGAAACCCGGTGCTAAGGGGGGTTCCCAACCGGTGCTAATGCACCTCTTTCCAGTAGTGTCGGTATTTTTCTGTCGGTAACATGACAGGAAAATTGTTTTTAATTTTTTTGTCAGTATTTCATGTTTTACTGTCGGTTTTTCGACCGACAAAACTATTTCCGTTTCCAGTAGTGTGTCACGTTGGTAACTACCACCTTCACACATAATTTATAGCTTAACATAATCACCTTCATACATAACTTGAAGCTAGCTCAACATGGTATTTGTTAATACTAATTTCTTAGTTTGGTTCTAGACATTTCCCACCACTAGTTTTCAGTACTACTCACTATACCCTCCCTCTCAGTGGTGGACCCAAAAATTTTGTGGAGCCTGGGCGAACATAGCAGCCTACAACAAATTCATATAAACACAAAAAGTCCAATAGTATATCTCCATGAAGGAGAAATTATGCAAAATTACGGGTATTAGGCAGCTGCATTTGTATTCTTTTATGTTCCCGTTCAATATAGTAAACCATGGGTAAGTAAACATGATGTTGATGAAAGTGATGATCCCATGATCCATCAATCAAGTAAACTACTTAGTAGTACAAATCAAGAGAAATCAATTATCTTGTCACCACTGATCACTTACCATCTTGGCCGAGCTTGAGATTTGAGAACCAGAGAATCAAGTAATCAATGGAGCCTGCACACACGCGCAAGAGTGTCGACGCCGCTGAGCTGCCGGGCGCGGCTAGCAGTGCTAGCATGCAAAGCTCTCGCAATGGCAAGGGGATTTCTTGAACTGTGTTGAATTGAGGCTATCGCGTTGCAAATGAGGCTTCTCATCTCATGGTCAAAATCTCTGGCTATACGAGTCTATCGTATTGGTTACTGGTGTTTGAGCTGCACAACTGTTGACGTCGTTTTGATTTTTGCGTCAACAACAACCAATGGCCCACCGCATGCATTCTTTGCCCGATGAACTTCTCAGAAGTCAGATCTCACTACATCATCACTTCATTAATTGCAAAGGTCACTGGCGCAAGGATGGAGCCCGGGCCGGCGCCCAGGCTCGTCGAGCCTTGAGTCCGCCATTGCTCCCTCTCGATAGATATTCTTAATCCTCTGAAAATGAGATGAGGAATATACTAATCAAAGGGGAGGGGGCAAATGCCCCCCCCATTTGTATTGGTGGTTTATGGGGACATTTTTCATGCTAATCCTTTTTTATACAAAAAATAATAACTTCCATCAAATAGATGAGTTCCAAAGTCTGGTGCACATTCCATAAATTTGGATGAATCAATGTATTGTCTAGACAGAGCACCCATGGTAGCATATGTTGCTTTTGCATTAAGTCGTGGTTGGTTGTCCGGACCAAGAGTTTTGCCCAATCTAATCGTAGTGATTAATTGCTAGACCACCTGGAAGAGATAAAGGTCATGGAACAAAGCTTAATCCTAGAGAAAAATCATCACTCCTAGTCTTTAACTATATATAGGGCATCACATTCAAAGAGGCCATTGAACTCATAAGTTTTGTTGTTGGTGATCCATGTATTCTAGTAGTTTATGGCCACACGGCTGCAAACAACTACTAAACGGCATCAGGTGCATATTGTTAACATATTTCTTATTTTGTTTGCAATGTTGAATGATCACTTAATGACAAGCACAGTTGAGAAACTACATTGTATGGCTTGTGTCAAACTTCGAACCGATATTGAGCGAGACATGTAAAAATAATTTGTAGAGCTAAGTGGTTACAACTTGCAACCAAACAAAAAAAAACTTGATCACAAATGAATTTGTGGATGCGTCCGACCAATGTTCATTGTTGTTCTCTAGTGGTGTTGCCCTCTATTGTGATATGTTTATACTCCATCCGTCTCATTTTGTACGTCGTGTTCCCTTTCAAGATAGGTAGCTAGGAAGATGTGATGATCATGTGGATCATCTCGGGGTCTAGGATTGGCTAGGGCACACTAGATAGAGTCTAGGCTGATCCAACCCTCCTATTTCCAAGCAGCACAACGGTGGTATCTGTGACACCAACACAAAGTACACATGACAGCCATGGGGCGATTAGACGAACCTGGCTGATAGCTCTCGATGCCATATGAGCATATATCCGATCTTACTACGACCAGGCATCGTGCCCCACCACCCGGCCGGTGTGCTCCAAATAAAAGGCGATTCGCTTCCGCTCCGACCTCCTCCGAGAACGACAAAAATGTCGCCGATGGGGGGCGACTACCTACCGCATCTGCGGTGGCCCGCCGACTGCCGCACACCTCCACGACGGCCAGCGTGCCCGCCGCCGCCTCCCTCGGCTTCGGAGCTGCCCCGCGCGCCCTCCTCTGCCGCCGGCACTAACCTATCCGACCGAGCTCCCCCGCCACGACCCCCTCCCCTGGCTCCGGCGCCTCCGTCGCCACCATCCTCCGTCGCCTCGCGCTAATCCGGCGGGAGGTGGCCGCCGTCCCGCGCCAGGATCACCCCCGCCGCCAACCCTGCCCGGCCGTTGTCCTCCACCACCCGCCGGGGCGGCGTCCCCGCCGCCCCGACTTGCCGCCGTCTCAACCGTCTCCACCGCCGGCCCGACGGCCTCCCGGCGACTTCCTCTAGGTCTGGCAATCCCAAGCATCACCAACCCCCGAACCCTAGCCCCCAACCCGAACCCCCGAACCTGACGGCGAGACAGAGCCGGGCGGCGGCGGCGGCGGCGGAAGAGATCGAGCGCAGGGAAGACGGGGAGGAAGAAAAACAGTGGCATCCGCTTCTGTCGTGGGGTCTGCCTGGAAGTGAAAGGGATGGACGGGTGTGCAACGAGTTGTTTTTCTCCGCATATGCGGTGGATAGTATTTCCGCCACCGATGGCCGCGGTTATTTTTACCGCGGAGCATGTACGGTGCGTCATGCGGCACTTGTACTTGGATCTGAACAGAGGATGGTTTGTTGAGCGAGCCCACGTGTGCCGGGGCCCCGACCGGCGGCGCACAAGAGCGCAGCGGCCAATGGTTGCCTGGGGTCTAGGGACGAGAGGCTCGGCGGCCTCGGCTTGTGTTCTGCCGCACTGCCGCCGTCGTATGCATGCCACCGCCCACCGGGACGCGGCGCCTCCAAGCTCAGCGCTGAAGGTGCGTGCTTTCGGAGGCCAGCCGGTCGTCCATGCATCCGCATCCTCCACCTGGTGGTTCTTGTTGCGGGCCGAGCTAGGAGTGTGTATGTTCGTTTCTAGGCCTGCCTGCCTTCGCTTCGAAGTAATTCATTCATGTGAAGCGACATCATGATCGGGATTAGATGGAGGCGAGTGATGATTGCACAATACATTCAGGACTCTCTGCTGAACTCTACGAGTACAAGATGGTCATTATGATCAGGATTAGCTTATTGGCTTTGGTAAAGCCTTCTTGTCGGCACACGCCGGCGCACGTGCATGAACGCACGCACCCATACGAAGCAGCATATAGGTCGAATAGAAGGAGAGATTGGAGGACAGATTATTTCCGGGCGTAGAACGACGGAGTACATCGGGATGGCCGTTCCGTTTGTTCGGACGCTGCCATCCACCACGTGCCATCCAAAGCTCACGAACCATCGGATTCCGCGGTGCGCCGTGTGCCCGTGCGCGCCGCGCCGCGCTTCGGCAGCAGGCAGTCGGATCAATGCAAGTTGCATAGGAGTAGTGGATTAGTCCCAAGGTCCTGACAAGATTAGCGTACAACTTGTGTGCTCTGCTACAGCTAAGAAAGGATCAAGCGCGTGTCGGATCGGAGGTTAAACTAGTGCCCGGCGGCCAGCGCCGTGAGTCCGTGGTTACATGCAACCCATGTTAAGTTGTTGTACGGAGGTTAAACCGCGCCCGGCGCTCATCCTATCCCTGCAACGGGGTGCACGGCCACATCGGCAGCCTCGTTTGACAAGTCGCCCTGACGAGATCCGGTGCCGTTGCTTTCAGCTTGCTCGTGGACGGTGGACCTGCTTTGCTTGTGCCGTACAATGCCGCCGCCTTGGACGCGCTAGGTAGCTCGTGCCGGACACTGACAGGAACAGCGAACGGTGGGGTCCTGGCGTGGATCTGTTTGAGCGGGCGCTAGCCGACGTGTCGACCGCGCGCGGGGCCGCCGAGTGTTTGCTTGCTTCGGACAGCGGCGGCGCCGCACCACCCGCCGCACGTGGAGGCGACCGTTGCGGCCTCGCGCGGCTCCCCGGCGTTCACGTGAGGCTGCCCTGTCCCCACGTGCACGCCACGAGGGGACGACGCTCGTCCTGTGTACCGAGTCCTGCGCGACGCCACGGAGAAGAGAGGCATGCACGGTGCATGAACAGGCCAACAGGCGGGAGACGAGTAAACAAACGCGCCCGTCCGCTCGATCGATGCATGGCCGATCGATCAAAGCGACGCGCCAATCATTTCCCGTCCCCTGATCCGTACAGCCTGTGCGCCCGCGTCCGTATCGTGTGCGCCATCGGGAGGATATACAGCCATACAGGACAGTGGCATGCATCTCGATCGTCAATCAGGCCCTCGCTCGCGTCGGTGGCCAGCAAAGGTCCTCTGGCCTACTTGGTTAGAGGGGGTCACACCAGTAGACACATGTTCGATTTCTCGTTGGAGCGAATTTATAGGGCTGGTTTAAAAAAATTCTTCTCGCCGGCTTGTCAGGGTTCAGGGATTTTTCTAGACCCGGAAGAGGTTTCTTTCTAGCCTACTTGGTTAGAGGGGCCGAGATATGGTCGCACCAGTAGACTCAGGTTTGATTTCTTGTTGGAGCGAACTTGTAGGGCTCGTTTAAAAAATTCCACCGTGATGCGAGCGGCCTGATCAGCAGCTATCCTATCCGATCCCGGAACAGTTGGGGAACCGACGCCGCGCGCGGAGACCGGCGACGTACGAACCGGCCATGCCGCGCTACATGCGCTGTGCGTCTGCGTGCACACGTACGGGCGCGAGGTCCTACGGGCTACAGCCTACGGCTAACGGCTACGCCATGCACATGCGAGATGCAGGCAGCAGCCAGAACACGAACACAGGGTCAGAGACTACAGTGCCGTTCTGAGTAGGTGGCGTAGCAGCAGCAGTGGTCGAGCTACGGATGAGGTACGGCGCGTCGGCGCACGTACACGCACAGTACGTTACCCCTACTACTACTACTACGTGCGATCGCGACACGATTTGCAAGGTTTACTAGTAGAGCACAGGGACTAGCAGACGGATTTAGTAAGCACAAACCATAGCTGTCATGCATGTCATCATTTTACAACCCCGCTACCATCAGAGAAACACCGACGACCGTGTCGCGCGCGCGCGGTGGTGGCCCGGCCGGCCGGGCGGAGGGGTGGCGATGGGCTCTCCGTGTCCCGGCGCGTAGGGGACACGAGGGTGGTGCCACCGCCGTCGGGTCGTGTTCCGCCGCCAGGGCCTCCGGCACAAGGCCCGCTCTCCTCTCTTCCGGACAGGGGTGCCTGTTCGTGGGGCAGCTACGCCATGGCTAGCTACTAGCGTAATAGTGTGTGCTGGCGGCTGTGACTGTGATGGACCGATGGCCATCAACTGATCTGCCCGGCCGGTAGGCTACCAAACCTAGGCGCCGTATCTGAATCTCACATCCAAAAGTATTATTGACGCCCGGTGCGGCAGGCAGGACGACATCTACGTGACGGGGACGTTGGGACATGCCGTTTGGGGGCCATGACCATGACGAACGCATCAAGGAACAGCACCAGTGGGGATGCCATGACAACATGACAGGGTAACGGAAAAAAGATCTCGCTTCAGAGACAGAGTTCGTGCTCGTCCCGTAGCGGCGGCGAGTCACCCGCTGCTCCCTGTACCGGAGAGACGAAAGGTCGTTCTCCGGTGCGGTGGCAGGTTCCTGCCCGCCTTTTCCCGTTTGAAATCACACTTACGACCGGCCGCCGGCCCGCCCCGGCGGCGAGGACGACGTTCTGACCGACCCGAGCGAGATCACGCATCATCTTGTCGCGACGATCGATCGAGCTGGACGGTAGCGCGAGGCGTTTAGCTGCTTAATATTGCCTGTGATGCGAAAGCCCGGTGGGGTCGACGACTTGTCTGCACGTACGCGAGAGTGCTTGGCATTCGAAGGGCGTTATTTTCTGGCCCTGATGAACGTGCCCGGCCGGAGGACAGTGGAGTTAGGGTAATTGAGCCATTATGCAGTGTGTGCATGGTTATCCGACGCACGGGCAGAACCATAAACACATCACAAAAGAGCTGTAGGCGAATACAAGCCTCCAAAGTGAAGTCCGCATGCATGCAGAAATGCCGTGCAGAATGCAGGAGTCCAGCTCCGACCAAAGAATGCATTGGAACGGAAACTTTCGAAATGCCTGTGTTCCTTGCTCCTTTTAATTTGGTATAAGTTCAGTACTTCAGTTTCTTTTTTTTTAAAAAACAACAGTACTTCAGTGTGGCCAGACCAAATGTGATCTTCAGATTTCAATCCCAGAACTTGCAAGTTGCAAATCTGACATGTAGCCAATCCCATCTTCTTAGAGACAATAGTATGGAACCAAATATACAACTTTCCATAGATATCAATTCAGTCATATGGCACGGCCTAACGCTTCTGACCTTCCAAGTTCGAGAACGTAGCCAGCGGCATCATAGATCGCGTACTTGATTGTTCAAAAAAAAAAAGATTGCATACTTGAATGTTTTTTTTTTTTACGCTAGAAAGATGGCTTGCGCAACTAGCGCGGCTAGATTTTTTTAGTTTTATTTTTACAAATTATTTACCTTTTTTACAGAATCATACAGTAGACACTCACAAACACGTACGCACACTCGCCACTACGAATATATGCACGCAACCCTACCCTATAAGTACCTTCGAAAGCTGAGGCGGCAAATACTCAAGATTGACGAAATCACTACTGGCGCCACGTCGGCTACCACTAGAACAATAGCGCCGGTTAAATTTTGAAATAAATTACTGGCGCCACGTCGCCTACCACTGAAACAATAGCGCCGGTTAAATTTTGAAATAAATTACTAGCGCCACGTCGCCTACCACTGAAAAAATAGCGCCGGTTAAATTTTGAAATAAATTACTGGCGCCACGTCGCCTACCACTGAAACAATAGCGCCGGTTAAATTTTGAAATAAATTACTAGCGCCACGTCGCCTACCACTGAAAAAATAGCGCCGGTTAAATTTTGAAATAAATTACTAGCGCCACGTCGCCTACCACTGAAAAAATAGCGCCGGTTAAATTTTGAAATAAATCCGGAAAAATGCGAGCACTAGTGCCAAGTCGAGGACTTGAACCCCAGTGCCTGGTGGGCAAGTTTTCGCCACAAGAACCCTTACCAGCTCACGATTATTTAGCCGCGATCCCAAATCTGGGGGCGAGCGCACCGGCTGGCCCGTGCGCTCGCTCCCCCACCCCCCGCGCGACTCCTCTTGTATCTCGTAGGCTGACTGTCGGTGGGACCTAATAAAAGTTAGTTGAACAAAATTTTGTAGCAAAAATTTTGGCGCTGAAGATTTTTGCCGCAAATTTTGTTGCAAAAATTTTGGCGCTAAAGTTTTTTGTCGCAAGCAAAAATTTATTGACAAAATTTTGACTCTGGAGAATTTTGTCGCAAGAAAAAGTTTGTTGCAAAAAATTTGTCGCTGGAGAATTTTGTCGCAAGCAAAAGTTTTTTGCAAAAAAATTTTCGCTGGAGAATTTTGTCGCAAGCAAAAGTTTGTTGACAATTCTGTTGCAAAAAATTTAGTGCCGAAGAATTTTGTCGCAAGCAAGCAAAAATTTGTTGACAAAATTTTGTTGCAAAAAAGTTTTCGCTGAAGAATTTTGTCGCAGACAAGCAAAAGTTTGTTTATAAAACTTTGCTACAAAAATTTCTGAAAAAAATTGTACATTTTTTTTGCATATAGTATAGGACGGTGGGCCCGCAGGGTGGCCACGCTTTGTCGCGACTCGCGAGCGCACGCAGCCCCCCTCGCGGGCGAGCGCAAATTAGGCGCTCCCTTATTTAGCTAAGACTATTATTAATTTAAAACCAACGAATACATAAACTTTGGATTTTCTTGGGCCCGTCTGTTTTCTCGGAATTAGGCTGAATCAAAATCAATTTCTTGGGCCGGTCACCAAGACAGAATTGGAAACGGGCATTCCCACATTTTCCACGGCCCGAATCGGTGGCCTGCGACACATCCAAGCGACCGAGCCCAAAAACTGGAAAGAGATTTTCCATCCGGTTCATTTCCTCTCCCGACTCGCCGCGGCGGCGGCGGCGGCGCCTCCTCCTCTGCGCCATGCCGCCTCTCTGCCAACGGCATGGCAGCTAGGATTTCCTAGGCCACCCCCTCATCAGTCCCGTCCTCTTCATGCTGCGCAAGCGAAGGCCGGCGCGGTGAAGAAGGCGATGTCGAGCACCGTCTCGTAGCGTCCTCCGCATCAGCGACCTCTCTCTCGGTCGGGCCCCAGCATGAGGGCGAGAACACCATTGCTTCCTTGCTGCTCATGTTCGTTGTGCAATAATCCAGTCATATCACAAACTGAAACTGAAGTAATTCATCTTCTGCTAGTAGTTCGACTATGCATGTGCCAATGTGCCATCAGCTGATAGATGACGATGTTCTGTTGTTTTCTCAACATGCCATGCCAATTTGCTTCAGATTACCTTTCATTGGTACATGCTAGTGTTGCCCCTCTTATGACATTCATAACATACTGGGTGCCTGCAATCTATATCTGCTGAACATAAGTTTGTAGAACAAGAAGGGTTTTTCAGTTCAGTAAGTTAAAAAAAAAGTAACCAGTGCTGTAGGCTCACGTACTATGTATGCGGGGTCAGGAGGCAGGTGTACGCTGCAGACAGAACACGAGGCTGGGGCTTGAATCCTGGACCTTCCGATCACAGGCGGTGATACTCTACCACTGCACCAAAGGACGCCTTTTCAGTTTAGTAAGTTAGCTTTGTTTTATTTTTTTTTCTTTCATGGCTGTTTGTTTATACGGCCTCTGCGTGATTCTAGAAACCTTCTCATCATACCGCAGTTCAAGTTACTGGATTTTGACTTTGTATTCACATCATTCTTGCAGAAAAAAAAAGAGGCAAATGGGCCAACATGAATTGAATTGGAGTTCAAGCTTACTGGATTTTGACCATGTATTCACATCATTCATGCATAAAAAAAAGAGAGGCAAATGAGGCAACATGAATTGAATTGGAGTTCAAGCTGGTAGATACAATACGTTGATTGCCGCCATGAAACCAAGCAACGATGGGCTGAGAAGATTTTTCGTAACTTAAAGGCAGGTCTTGTCTCTAGACAGCCTTCCTGATTGAAGATACAGAGTAACTTGAAACAAAAAAAAAAAACCTTTTTAAAGACTGAAGAAGGCGATGTATTTTGTTTATGTTTGCATCCAGGAGCAACAATAAGAGCAAAGGTTTTTAGTCCCAGGCAAGTTGGGGCAGAGTAGAGTTGAACCCTATAAATGAGTAAGATGAGAAAAAGATGAAACACAACAAGAAGAAAGGTTTTTGTATCAATCAGTTGCATTTGCCTTGTTTCCCATCTCTTGAATCAATAGATTTACATTGTTGTGAGACGACCCTCCCACTGCCAAGGCCTCCCTTGCCTTGATGCCAAGTTCTTTTGCTCTCATCCTCATCTCCTCTGCAACTATCCCCTCATCCATGAGTTTGGACAGAGCAGCCCGCACAGCATTCCTCCCCACTTTAACCTCCTTTTGTTCAGTAGCCCATTGCGTGACTCCTCCCACTCCAACCTCCACCCCAGTTTTCAGCACGTCAACCACCAATCTCTCGTTCACAAACTGCTCCCCAAAGTGTGGCCACGTGATCATGGGCACGCCCGCACAGATGCACTCGATCGTCGAGTTCCACCCGCAGTGCGTCATGAAACCTCCGACGGCTTGGTGCCACAGGATCACCAGCTGTGGCGCCCATCCCCTTATGATCATTCCTCTGTCCTTGACCCGTTCCTCGAACCCCTCCGCGAGCCATTCCTCAACCTGTGGAAGCCTATCCCCTGCCTTGATCACCCAGACGAACGGATTGCCTGAAGCCTCGAGGCCTAATCCCAGCTCGACAAGCTGTTGAGGTTCAGTGCAGGCGAGGCTACCAAAACTGACGAAGATCACGGAGCGCGCCTTCATCGAATCAAGCCATCGCAGGCACCGTGCCTCATCCACCGAGGCCTTGTTCCCTCTTGCAGCCATGGCGCTGCTTTCTTGGTTGCACAGGCACATTGGACCCACCGTCCAGACCTTCTTCCCTGTGATCCTCCTGAAGGACTCGATGTGCACGGGCTCCAGGTCATGGAAGCTGTTCATGGCCACACCGGCGCATCTGATCTCCTCCTCGTAGATTTTCTTACGGATCTCCTTCAGGCCAGGAGCGTACATGCTCCCAGGGCATTTCGCCTTTGCCAGCTCCAGTGGCGTGGGGAATCCCGGGAAACGGACGAGCTCATCCTCGTCCGCAACGTGCTCCAGCAGGTTGCCATGGATGATGATGTACCTGACAAGGGACGCGAAGCCGCAGTTGCCGTTGAAGGAGAGGCGCGGGATCCCGAGCTCCCTCGCGACGCCGGCGGTCCACCAGTGCATCGCGTCGGACACGATGCAGCTCGGAGCAGGCGGGCGGCGTTGCTCCTCGCGCAGGAACGCCGCGAGCGGGTCCCGGAGCGCCGCGCAGGCGTCGAGGAAGTTGCCGTAGAGGTCCTTGGACCCGAGCATGTCGGCGCTCTCGCACCCGTCGGGCAGGCCGAAGTCAACGGCCGGGAAGCGGAGGGTGACGAGCCGGATCGCGAGGCCCGTCGCCTCCGCGTGGGCGACGAACGCCGACATCCTCGAGGCGTTCGCTGGCGTGGTGACGAAGCTGATCTGCGCGCCGTGGTCGGCCAGCAGGCGCGCCATGTCGGCCATCGGGATGGCGTGGCCCTGCGCCATCAGTGGAACCAGCACGAAGTGCGCCCTGTTGTTGTCAGCGAGTGGTCGGCCGGCGGCGGAGGCCATGGCTTGTGGAGCTGAAGATGGTGAGATCGATCGACGAAGCAGCTGGGGGAGCTGAGATCGATCTGTAGAGACTAGAGAGCACGCGCGCGCTGATTGCGCTGGATCGAGGTAGCAGCTGAGGCAGATGGGTAGTATTGTATGTCAACTGCTGGTGGAGGTTTAGGTGGAGGGGCGGCGGGGCTGCCAATATTTCAATTGCGGGCGACACGCGCGGGCAACGAGACGGCCGTGAAGAGACCGATGTAGCATTAGAAGTCGTTCAGGACAGCGACACCGTCATCAAAGCAAAACTTTGACTTCTTTTTTCTATAAAAATATTTCTTGAATAGTTATATATGTATATTTTTATGAAAGTAATTTTCAAGACCAATCTATTTATGTGATTTTCACATTTCCAAACTCAATGATTTAAATGTTATTCATTATTTATATTCCCAATGTTTGACTCAAACCTTGTCCAAAACGACTTCTAATACTAAACCGGAGGGACACGGTTCTCTAGGGATGGAAAACTTTTGATGAAGAGGGGGTGGTTCGTCCAAGAATTTCTCTTAGAGAACGCAGTCGATGCCTGCCACCCATATACCTTCTTATGAAATCATACGAAAGGTATTCAGCTCATCAGGGTATATAAAAGGCACATGAGGGCAGAGGCACAGACGTGCAACAAAGCTGACGGACTTGAAAAAAGGAGGCATAGTGACAGGATAAGAAAGTTAAGCACTAGTACACTCAGACTCTGTTGATCGCTAATATACAACAGAAATTTGGGTTCACCAAATCCTGACCATATGTACAGGTACCATAATGTTAAATATCATGTCAAGTCCGAGCATCAACAACTCGGTTACCAGGGACCTGTCAACGTTCTTCGCAGGCAGCGTTTCTTCTGTGCATATGGATTGCTGACCACTTCCAGGACCTGTTCAGAGACAATAAGTCTTGCGATCAGTTATCTAAACAAGACCATAGTACCATGTGCACATATATGTCCAAGAGGATTTGCAAAGAAAGAGCACATCTGTAACCTTTATGTGCAGTTCAGGGATTGAAAAGAAAAACTCTACAAAACAGAACACCCACAAAACTGAAATGCACGCAAGAGCCATGATCCATGATGCCATCAGACCTATTTATTCACAACTGGCCTCTGCAATGAGCTAATGTTCGGCCGACAAAGCAGCTAGGTTGACCCAGTTACCGCGAGTAACCATACCACTTACCAGGATACATGGACCGTGGACAGGCATGGCTACTAATTATAAACTAAACGTAAGGTAGTGTGATATATCCAAAGCTTTATGCATATAGAAAGCTCATAGATATATCAAACCTTCTAGCTGCATTAGGTGTCCAAGTCAGTGGGATATCAGAACATTTAAAAATGAACAAAACAGAAAGGTGACCTAAAATACTGGAACATAGCGTAACATATACTACAATGAGACAGAGAAGGAAGAAGGTATAACTAAGGCTGTAGTAAGCCAACGTTTATTCAATGTTGCAGAACACATCAAACATCAACAATTTTTGCTACGGCTGACATATGGTAAGGAAGCAAATCATTTAAATATCTGCATTCAAGGCATTACAGAGTCAGTACCCGTTCAAAAAAAAGTACCTCGGAGTTCACTATAGTCAATTGAGCTTGGCTCTTCCACTTAATGTTTCTTGGATTGCATGACATCATGGAAGTTATCAATTTGATGAATTTAAACAAAAAATGTGAAAGATAGTACGGTTCCGGTTTTCAGATAGCACTGCTGAGCAAATTTTCAAAATTACTTTTTTGCTCAAAATTATTGTCATGCTCCACCTTTTATAGTTACTATAAAAAAATGACACATATTTTATACTTCATCGGATGACTATACTCATTGGCATGAGCTGGTATGTCACACACGGAAGCCACCATAAAGCCAGCAGAACCACATAAGCATGACATGTGGGTTCCAGTTGTCAGTACCTCCTAAATGTGTAACGGGATGATAATACATGTAAAACATGCTTAGTTCCATGATAAGACTTACGAATGTGTAGTCTTGTAATAATTTTTAGCAGACTAGAGTAATTGAAATTTACACATAGATTCCCAAAAAAGATTCCATTCTGAATCATCTTGTGATTTTTGCTTTTTTCATGAGTTCTAAGTGGATGAACCATAATTAGAAATTGGTTACTCTGTCCACTAGAAGTGTAAACAAACTGCACGCAAATTTATATAAGGACACATCAAGACTGGTGCTTATCCCACCTGCCCTGACTTCTACTTTTGTGGTTGCAATTATCTAGGAATGGCTAAATCAACCAGAATCCTAACAAACATGGCTGCCCACATAAACATAATTGCCTTTATTGCCCTGACATAATTACTTGCTCACATCACCTTCAAGAAAGGCTGCTCCCTCAGGTACGTCACAAGAACACAAACTCCCTAAAGCCTCTGGTGTAACAACCGATGGGGTTGTCCTGCCAGTGTACAACTGCTCCATTGCTTGGACGCATTTGTCCAAAATGCTGTTGTAAGAGTTACACCCTTAGCAAAGTGCTGATGTTCAACATGTGAACCAAACTCTTAGCAGATCATAAACTACAGACCTTCGGCAGGCGTCACAAGTTTTCATGCCATAGCTTATGCTCTGAAGATCACTTTTTAAATATAAATTATCTACCCCACTTTCTAAAGAAAAATATAAGCAGTTTTTTTTTCTCCCTGTTAGATTCAAGTTAGTGATTTACACGGGTTGACTTTGGTCAACTAACCCATAAACAATCTAGATGCAACTTTCTGGACGAATTGATATTCTGCATTTTAAACTTTTAATACCACACCTACATTATTTTCCATATGCACGGAAACCCAATGATAGACCAACAAAAACTCACAAAACTAGTTCAACTAATGCATCTACAACAACATAGCCTTTTGTCCCAAGCAAGCTGGGGTAGGCTAGAGAAGAAACCCAAGAGAAACAACAACTAATGCATCTATATGGACAAAAAGACATAACAGCCCTTTTGTCATCAGTTTTCTAATTGAGAGAGAAAAATACTCTTGAATCCACTAGTTGAAAAGAAAAACAGCAATGCATTCATTAAGTGTATGGTGGAAAAAGGACATCAAGAATGGAAGTTTGACCAAAAAATCTACCTGGTTTTTCTGCATTTCCATCATTTCTTCCTGCAATTTGAGAAAACAAACATAATTAGAAACCTCCAAAAACTGCTAATGTCATTCACACAAATATGCTTACAAGTTATAAAGAATAACAACACGAATTATGAATGTAGACATTGGGGAACAAGTAATGATTCCCAAAAGATGTATCTAGCACATTTATTAAGGCACAAGAATGTTAATAATTGAAGTTGTTAATTCCAAATTATGATGAAAAACTATCTGCAATTGGAGTACCATAGTTCAAAGTTTGCTAGATGGCACTGTGATCTGTCACTCTCAATTTGGGCGATTATTTTTGGAGGAGGTGAAGATGCATTAGTTAACAACAAAGAATGACCAGAGCTCCATAAGACCACAGAATAGGATCATATTTTATTGCCTTCGACTCAGTGGAAAAGATTGATCTCCATAAGACCACCGAAGGCAAGGGTATATTTGTGAGAAGAAAGGCACATTGTTCTGTGTAATAGCATGTTGTTCCCTACGGTTTCAGTTTAACCCCAGCTGATGCAATTTTGAAAACAAAGTGCTTTTCTGTCAAAACTGTTGGGTCATTTCAATTGAAATGCCACTTCAATTCTTTAAATGCTTTCAGCTTTTCAAATTGTTCTACAGTTTAGTTGTGCTCCTATCAGTTGTGAAAAATCTCAACAAATTGTTTGAGTGGGATCCAACATAACACTTGTTCAAACAAACTTCACTAAAGTAAAGTCGGACTACTCAAAGTGAACAGTCCTCTCAACTCCTCTGTACCCGGACCCAACTTCCAAAGCCTTAGGACAAGTTACTGTAAATACTTCACTAAAGGACTAAGCATTTCTATTTAACCAAAATCAGTGAATTAACTGAATAATTAGAATCTGTACAGCTGTGCAAATTTAATCAGAATCCCTCTTCAATGAAATGATAGGAAAAAAATACTAAGTGTACAGAAATGGCACGACATGGCGCATACCTGCTTCTTCTGCAATTCTGCGTTTAGTTCCTTGAGTTTCTGAACTTCAGCTTCCAACTCCATGGTATATGCCTATAAATCACAAGAGATATCAATGAAACATAAGACCAGAGCAAAAAACTTTCAAAGTTGCACACAGTGATATGCTAGGACAGACGTGCCTTTACCAGTTACTACCTTATCGAGTATCCATCGTTTACGTTTTCAACATGGTGGCAAGGCCAATGTGCTGATTTATCAGAGTTGCAATACAATATTTTAGCTCAGCAACTTGCAAATAAGAAACAACTACACTACACAGTATGCAACACATACACATGCAAGAGTTGAGGACAAGAGTATGACCTGCTTCCGGGCGCGGGATCTAGCAGCAGACTCCCTGTTCTTGATCATCCTCCTCTGCCTTCGCTCCACAACCTTCTCCACACCCGCACCGCTCCTCCTCCCCCTTATCACCCCCTCAAAATGGTACGGCACCGGCGCCATGGGCGAGGACAGGTCCCCGTTCCCCTTGCCCACGGAATCCAGCTGCGCCACCGCCGTGTCCACCGGACTCACGGTGAGAGCGGCGCTCGCCATCCCGGCCACCCCAGGCATGAGACTGCCGTTGCCCATGGCCTGATCCCCAATCCCCACCGGCGCGAACCCCATCGCGCCCGTGCCGGCGTTGCCTGCGGCCCCGAAGTTGCCGAAGAAGATGGAGGCCCCATTGCTGACCGCCTGGATCGGCCGCGGGGCCACTGGCTGCGCGGCGGGGACTGCCGCTGCCACCGCCATCGCCGCCGCGGCAGGGTTGTCGCGGACGACGCCGGCTCTGACGAGGAACTCCTCCAGCGTCATCTCCCCGAGTGTCGGCTGCCGGTTGGGCTGCTGCGGCTCTGCCTCCGCCCCCGCCCCCGGCGGCGCGCCCTCGCGGACGAAGTCCCGCCAGACCTCGTCCACCGTCTTGATGCTGAGCGTGCGCGGCAGGGTGAGGGAGCCCTGCCTCTGCAGCGCCGCGGCGCCGTCGTCGGCGCCGGCCGGCGCCGCGGAGGCGGATGCGGAGGCCGACGCCATGGCCTGGCTCTCCTCGGCGGTCCAGATGCTCCGCAGCAGCTCGTCCATGTTCATGGAGCCGAAGTCCTTGCCGAGACCTCCCCCCATCCCGCCCAGCGTGTTCTGGAACTCGTCGAACGTCAGCGAGTAGATCGACCCCTGCCTCGACAGCGGCCCCGCCGCCGCCCCCCTCCGCTCCCCGTCCTTCAGATCCATCTCCCCCTCCCCCTCCCCCTCTACCCCCTCCCTCCCTCCTTCCCCCTGCGGCGCGTCGACGACGAGGAATCCGGGCGGGATTCGCCGCGCGCTATATAGGTTGCTTGCGGGCTGGGCGGGGCGGAGACGGCAAAGCGACGGGCGCAAGTGCGCGGGCGCAATCGATGTCGTGGGACGACCGAATTGGAAGGCAAGGGACACTGTGCCGTGCGCCTCCGCCTCCCACGCCTCGGTGGTGGCGGCGGCGGCGGTGGTGGGGTTCGGTGGGCGGAGGCAGGCAGCCGCAACCTCGCCGCCTCGCCTTGGTGCGGGGTGCTCTGGCTCTCGCTCGCGCGACGGCGTGGGGCGGGGGGTCAGCGTGCGGCCGAGGACAGGTGTCCCCTCCCCGCGACGGTGGCTGCCTATAGTGGCCGCGGCCTCCGGGATCCTCTGCGCCCACCCACCACCAGCCACGCAACGCCGGTCGGGTCTCCGAGCCGGGCGCTCCCCGCAGAGGATCCGGGCGAGGCAGTGGGGTGGGGAGGGCGCGCTACGTGGCGGCGTTGCGAGGCCTAAGGTGCGGGCCGGCCAATCACAGCTCGCTACGTGTGGGGGCAGCAGCCAATTTTTTAACGCCCCGACAAGAACAGGAGTAACCCACGAGGACGCCACCCTCCCGGCGGGCGCCGCCGGCGGGTGGGCCACGACGCCGGCATGGGGCCGACCGATCAGCTGGGTCGCTGGTATCATGGTACGGTATGAATTGAGGGCGTGGTGGTGGATGCCTTCGCGGAAGCATCGTACCTACCGGATCTGGGGTAACATGGGCGTGCCCTTTTTGAGCTTCCCTGTCCTCGTGCTTCGTACTGGCACTGGCAGTGTACTACTGCTGCCAGTAAAAAAAGTTTGTTCCGGCGGTTAAAGTGAGCTCAGGAGATCAGGCGACGAGATCGGGATAAGATTTGACAGGCATTTTCCTTCTCATTTTCTGGAGAGAAAGAATTTAGCCTTTGTTTGGGACAGATTCCCTTTTCAGGATTCATGCAGGATTTTGCTAAAAAGAAAAGGATTCGTGCTGAAGTCGAGTTGAATTTTGTGGGATTTCTAGGGTTCAAGATTTCAGACAGGCTATGGGGGAGTGTTTAACTGATCTTAACAGCCGGCCGATGTCTAGTTAGCTTTGACGGTGAGATTGGAATCTGATTTCCTACATGGGAGCTGAGATGCCAGCATGTGCGACGGGGATGGGAGCTCGCGCATGCTCTTGGCGTGGAGCGAAAGGCTGCGCCACGATGCACTGCAGCGCGCATGTGGCGTACAGATCAAAGATGCCAAAAAGGGTTTTTGGCGTAACCGTTTTCAAGCTTTTGGCTCAAATCATACGCTTAATTCGAACCACATCATGCATTCAATATGTATAATACTCGGGAAGGGCGGATCCAAAAAAACAATATAGGTCTTGTTTAGTTTCCATCAAAACGTAAATAGTTTTCACCTAGATAAGGGCGCATACAACGGCAATTAATACGGCGTCTATATAATGCCACGGCGTATCTTTCTTCCTACGTGGCTTGGATTAAATGAGGGAAGATAGTACTGCATACAACGTTGTATGCTCCTTTTCCATATTGGAAGAAAAAACTAATTTGGAAGAAAAAAAAAGCACGAGCCCGAGCCGTCCTCTCACCAAGCGACGAGCCCGAGCCGAGAAAGCTGTCGGTTTACCTTGCAGCCCGGCCTTCTCAGCCCGACGGCCTTCTCACCCATAGAAACAAATACAGTATTAGTTTTTGTTTTCTATGTGCTGACATGATGAGTCACTTTGCCCCTACACAGTGCTGAGAAATGAACATATAGCTAGCCAGAAGATAACAAAATAAAATGTAAACTAAAGTTTGTAGCGTAAGGAGTATCTATTACGCATACTCATAGAGGCAAGAGTCACGTTGTTGATACAAAGGCTGAACCAAGCTAATGCAGAAAGAGATGTACGTCGTTATGTTCATAGATGTGCGCTTATCTTATGACTGTCGTGTATATCTTGTGTGTCCATTATATAATGAGTAAATTCCATGGCCGGTCCCTAAACTATTGGGCGGCTCTCATCTAGGTCCACGTACTATGAAAATGCATTTTCAGGTCCTCAAACTATCTAGCTGAGTCATCTAGGTCCAAAATAGCCATGTCACACCTTAGAAGGTGACGTGACACGTTGACTGTGTAGTAAACGTGGAATTCGACATGTGGACCCCACATTGCCAACGGGACGACGGCGGCGCAGGGGAGACGGCTGGTCTAGTCACCGATCGCTTAGGACTCGAGGCGCACCTGGGCTACACCGGTCTGGGCTCGCGTCGCCACGCGACGCCCGTGTCGAGGAGCCACAGCCGCGAGATCTCCACCCTGCACACATGGCCTCCCGCTGTTCCTGCTTTGCTTCGCCTCACGCCACCGCTGCTCCTGCTCCGCCTCGCCTTGCGCCGCCGCGACCTCGCGCCGCCGCCTAGGACAGAGAGAAAGGGAGGTAGAGAGGTTGACATGTAGGGCCTACACGTCGGGTTCCACGTTTAGTAGACAATCAACATGCCACATCAGGTCCTGAGGTGTGACATGGCTATTTTGGACCTAGATGACCTAGTTAGATAGTTTGAGGACCTAAAAATGCATTTTCATAGTACGTGGACCTGGATGAGAACCGTCCAATAGTTTAGGGACCGGCCATGGAATTTACTCTTATATAATTATTCTTGGCGTAATGCTCTAAAATGCTAGCTCTAATATCTATTAGATACTCGATTATGTATGCTTAGTTTTTTGGCACAAGTTACAACACCTTTTTTTTACTCAAAGTGGGGCTTCAATGCAGGGCCGGGCCTAGGATAAGACAATAGGGCGACAACCTTAGAGACCCACGTTTAGAGCCTCATCCGGTGAATACAGCTATAATATATATAGACATCAGATACAACTTATATGAAAATATATTTGCTCAACTCTAGCTCGTAAATGAAATAAGATTTAGCCAAACAATTTAAGAACTCAAGAAGCTTAAGAGGAAAGTGATGACAACCTCACAGTACAAAACCGCGAGATGCATAGCACACAAATCATATTACTTTGGTCAGAATCCTAGAAGTCCAATGTATCTTCCCTCTAACACAACCACCACCACCTAGTGTTGTGGTGAGATATTAGAGTGGTTTTACAACTACATGACTGTCATGCATGCCCTCACTCTCAACTAAAACCCTCATCCATTGGTCATATGTTATTACTATTGGGAGGTACTGTGGTCTGATTATATTTTTATCTTGATATATAGATTAATTTTCAGGGCTTATCCATGGATAACAACGTCAACACAACAAGAGAGGTCAATATAAAAAAGAGTGGATAAGAAACCAAACTCACTTATTTCTATTTCTTGCCTCTAATTTGTTACGGGCTTCTCCGTCAATGAAGCATGGAGGTAGCCAATGCAAGTGTTAGGATGCGGTGCATAGCGTAGCATCTAGCGCGCATCATAATGCCCCACAATCTATTTGAAAAAGGAGAAGAACAGAGAAGGCTAGGTAGCATGCATATGCAGAGAATAATCAACGCCTTAAGGCTTGTTTGGATTCGAGGGCTAATTTTTAGCCCTACTTTTTTTATGCAAAATAAATGACTAAACAAGGGCTAATTGTGAGCTAATTTGCATATATGATGGCTAATTCATGAGTAACCACATTAGCCCTAGTTAGCGTTTAGATCATTACCACACATATGGCTAATTTTTAGCCCCTTATTTTTAGCCAATCCATCCAAAAGGGGCCTTAAACCAGTTTTTGCGGCTTAGTTTTAACGATATGGATTATATTGCAAAAAGATTTAAATAAGAAAATACATTATGGACTATGTGTATTACCATCGGCTTCTAGAGAGAAGTAAAGTGGACTCTTCTATGTTTTGAATGCAGCTGAAAAGAAGTTACACCCACATAGCAAAGGGCACCATCAGTAGTATTATTTATACACAAATGCCGATGCAGTATTATAGGAATATAAAACAATTTGGAAGCAGCTTTTTAAAATGTTCTGAAGAAATTTGAGGAGGAGCTCGAAATATGATAATAACACTGGCATATGCTGCATCTGCATGAGATAGCAGTGGCCGGCCGTCAGGGCCTGATGAGCGGCAGTTGCAGGAGAGCGCGACATGGCCCGACACTGACAGGTGGGGCCAAATCGGATTTTGTTCACCAGGAATGGACGCCACGTCGGACTTCTCACTGCAGATGCCATTATCCGTCTGCAGTTCTGCACTCCGCCGGAGCTCGTCGCCTTCAGTCTTCACTGCTCCGACGACCCCGCCTCTGACGATGCTCTCTCCATGGCACTCCCTCCTCTCCCCGACGGCGCCTCCCGCCATGGAGACACGGTCGCCACTGCATCCACCGAACCGCTCACTGCGCTCCTCCCTTCGGTCACCACCGCCGCGTTCCGTGGCGGCGCGGTCCGCCGCCACGCTCTCGGCCACCGCAACGGCGGTCTCCTCCTCGCCGCCCTGCTCGGCGAAGAAGAAGGTCTGGTTTCCACTCGCCGCCTCCCTCGATGACAGCGCCCAGGAGGTTTAACTTTCAGCGCTGTGTTTGATTGATGAAGGTTCTCGTGCCCATCGCCATGGGCACGGAGGAGATGGAGGCGGTCATCCTCGCCGGCGTCCTCCGGCTAGCCGGCGCCGACGTGACTCTGGCCTCCGTTGAGGACGGCCTCGAAGTGGAGGCGTCCTGCGGCACCCGCATCGTCGCGGACGCGCACATTGCCTCCTGTGCCGACCAGGTGTTCGACCTTGTGGCTCTGCCGGTAACTCGCATTCTCTTCTCTTTACTGATCTACTGTACGTGTGGTGTAAATGGTTCCTGTGAAGCTTGGTGTATTAAGGATTGGAATTAGCAGGAAAATGGTTCAGCAACGTTCTGGTATTTGAGACAACAATCAGATGGTGAAATGTTGATAATGCTTCACACTTGTGCTATTTGTCTTCATGATTGCTCTTTTTTTGGTGCTGACGACAAGTGGTCAACCTCTCACCTTTTTGTGCTGTGGTGTTACATGTGTATCACGCATCACTTGCTGCCAGCATATTGTATTTGATTCTTGGGTTGATGTATTCAGGGAGGAATGCCTGGTTCAGTGCGGTTGAGAGACAGTGATATCCTTCAGAGGATCACTGTTCGTCAGGCTGAGGAGAAAAGGCTGTATGGTGCTATATGTGCTGCGCCTGCAGTTGTGCTAATGCCATGGGGTCTCCACAAGAGAAAAAAGGTGGTCGTTTTACTGGATAGATTCAGCCTACCAATGTTTGGGTTCACCTACTGACATGTTTTCCCTTCTTTTTACAAGATCACCTGTCACCCATCTTTTATAGGGGATCTCCCTACATTCCGAGCTGTTGAATCAAATGTTCAGGTTTCAGGAGAGCTCACTACGAGTCGTGGGCCAGGGACATCGTTCCAGTTCGCTTTATCATTTGTTGAGCAAATGTTTGGGCCTCATACAGCTGAAGATGTGGACAGAATTTTGGTTTGTCAAAAGAAACTTGAATATCTTTGTTATTTCACATAACAGCTTCAATTATCATGCTCTTTTAACTGATGAAAGAGCCGAGCGATAGCTCAGTTGGCATAACCTCCAATTGAGAGGCTGATAA
Organism: Urochloa ruziziensis; assembly: GCA_015476505.1. NCBI lineage: Eukaryota > Viridiplantae > Streptophyta > Magnoliopsida > Poales > Poaceae > Urochloa > Urochloa ruziziensis. The sequence goes on from CM027124.1 coordinate 46,007,109, forward strand.
CCCAAGCTTAAACCCAGGTGCTCACAGGTCGTGTGAATACCTCCATAAAGCGTTACATACACCCTTCTCATAACACAAAGGAGGACATCTACTCCCTGCATTGAGTTTCTTTTCCTTTTAGATGATGATTAGGTTATTTTACATAGAAATTAAGCCTGATAATTGTGGCGGTTCAAGTGCTGGTTTCTACTTCCCAACCACCTTAAATTAATAAAATTAAAGACAGACAATTCCTCCTCTGCATTTTCATTTCTTTTTTCTTAGTTTATGTTTGTTCAGGCCGACTGGCTACTCAAGCTACTCAGTACTGGTTTATTAATGCTGATGGTTCTTTTGTATATTCCCCCACAGATGACAGAAATTGACAAAGACCTTGAAAGGAGTACAGAAGTCAATGAACTTGAGTGGTCTGTTGATCACAACCCTCATGTGAGTACACCTTAAAATGCATGCTGTGTCATGCCAAGCATGGTTTCATCCTTCACCAAGGATTTTATGTCATGATGTGGAGGGCATCATGCTTAAATGAAATTTGACCAAATCTTAGTTTGCTTAAATCATTTTTTTAAAGTCACTACATCGTAGTAAACTATTGCACAACTTGATCTGCTATTCTTGCTGATTCTTATTTAAAAGGTATACCCTTGATTTAGTAAAGCTCAGCTCCGTTGCACATTCTCTAGCTAGGAATATAGTTGATCTCTCTGTTCACATTCAAATGCTACTGTTTATCATATCTAGTTCTCTGGAGAAGTTTAGTCATGCTCATATGCATGGGAAAATTACTTGAAATCATTTAATGGCTTGAGTATATTTTGCTGGAGGGTTGACTGTTTTTTATGTTAATTTGACATGGGAAACAGGTTCTTATTCCAATCGCAAATGGGTCTGAAGAGATGGAGATCATAATTCTGGTTGATATTTTAAGACGGGCAAAGATAAATGTGGTATTGGCCTCAGTTGAAAAATCTCTAAATATTGTTGGAAGTCAAAGGATGAAGATTGTTGCTGATAAAAGCATTATGAGTGCCTCTGATTCAAAATATGATCTGATCATTCTTCCTGTAAGTTTTCTTGCAGTTCATCCTTTTATTTGGTAGATCATAAATGGCACCACACATTTCAACAATATATCTGCCAAATTCACGGATGTGGAACAAAATTGTCCCCACCGGCCCACCTTATCCTTATGATGATGTGATGTTATTCCAAAGTTTAGCTCATTTTGTACCAGAGTTGATATAGATGTATATTAGCCGTGAGCTAGTTTACTATGAAAGGATCCAATTGAACAAAAGCTTAAAACAAGATAATCTCATTCTTGCATTTTACATACTGTCATTTATAGTTTTTATGGCATCACAGTCAGTTGTCCGGCTCATTTATCTTGCAGTAGTTGTTTTGTTTTTTTGTAGAATAAGAACTGTGTAACCTTGTTGCAACTTCATGGTACTGTGCTAGTGTTGTTGTATCTCAGCATATAGGTTGTCCGTAGCAAGTTTATATGTTTCTCAAATAAAGTATGTGCGTTCTTCAATTATGAATCCCTATCTTTTTCTCAAACTATTTTGATGTAGTTAAGGTGTAGTATTGGGGACTTAAATGCCAAATTGACTTGAAGTTAAAGCTGTTATGTGCAACTGCATGCTGTATTAGTCTTTAGCATTTCATCTGTATATGTTGTACCTTTCAGGGAGGAACTGCTGGAGCTGAGCGGCTGCACAGGTCAAGAGTTCTGAAGAAGTTACTCAAAGAACAAAAACAAGCTGGCAGGATGTATGGTGGGGTCTGTTCTTCTCTGAAGATCTTGCAGCAGCAAGGTTTACTTGAGGTGAGATTCAAGCACTCAAAAACTCATGGTACCTCATATTCTGTTGAAGTGGTAAATGACATTGGATTTTTTCTTTTTACCTAGGATAAAACAGTGGCAGCTCATCCTGCTGTAGCCCATGAGCTCACATGCCAAGTTATTGACCAATCAAAGATTGTGATTGACGGAAATTTGATTACCGGGAAGGGGATGGGGACAGTTGTTGATTTTGCTCTAACTATCATCAGGAAATTTTTTGGCCATGGACGAGCCAAAAGTGTAGCGAATGGAATAGTTTTTGAGTACCATAAGAGTTGAAACACCAAAGAATTGCTGAAACTACAAAATATGCAACACATTCATGGTTGTAATCAAAGATCGGGTCATCTATGCTCCTTATAAAAGGTGAATTGACGCTTTTGGGACAGCAAGACAACCCTCTATTGCTGCCTTTCTGGACAGCTGGACTGAAATCTCCAGATCCACTATATATGTTGGTATGGACCAAATTTACACCGGGAAGCTTCAGTGGAAGTCGTTTCATCATCTTCTTGATATGATTTGTTGGCGGATAAATGACAAGAGTGATTGCTAACTGGTAAGTTCTATGTGATGTTGATAGGCATGAATACTTCTTGCTTGCTTCCACAAACATGATCTTGCTTCCTGGCTGAAAGCTTTCTTTGTCCAAAAAAAAAAAAGATCACATCTTTTTGTGTACACAGGCAACATACATCTGTAACTTGAGCTCAACAACAATTTGGTGACATCTCACCATTGAAATAGTGCATGTTCCCTTTGCTTAAGTGCTAAAGTTTTTTGAGGAATTCCAAGCTTAAATTTACAAGATTGAAAACCCTTTGCAGGAAATTAACTGATGTATTGTATGCTATATGCAGATGATGTGCATTCAGAGGAAACTTCACCGCCTTCAGTGTACCTGTGTTGGTTTGGGGGTTAATTTCCTGAGGTCCAAAGCCTGTAGATGTATATACAATCTGCAAATTCATTAGAGAAGCTTATCTAACTCTGGACGTTCCCGGGTGCTGGGTTTCAGCAGTGCAAGCAAAAGCTGCAAAACAACTGGACCAGCATTTGTTTTCTTAAATTCGAATTTGTGCATCGTGTTTTTTCATAATTAGAAGTCGTTTTGACCTCACTTTGTGTATATTACTGATTTATCAGAAGTTGTCTTGACCTCTCTTTCTGTGTTGGATTTGTGTGTGTATTACCGATGGACTGTGTTTTCTAACTCGATGGGTTGGGCGGGGGCATGTGCTCCACACGGTTGATGTCACTATAAGAAGTGACACGAGTTCTTGAATTTAAACTGCAGTTAGCATAACAGAATCGTTTATTTTGCTTGTTCCACTCTTCAGGCCACAACATGACTTTTGGCGTGAAGCAAAGTGAATGTCCTGCTCCTGACCCAATCGCCCAAGTTATAAGATGACTCCCAGTTCTCAGACTGGAATGTTATGTGATATACTCGGTGATAGTAACAAGGACTCTTTTATTATATGTGTTCAGATACCAATAATCACAATTCACAAAAGAATGCATGAGAACAGTATTTTCTCTTATTTTGCCTCAACTTTTTTATGTTCACCTGATAAAATCACAACTAAAGGAATATCCAGAATATGGGCCCTGTTGTAGACAGACCATTGGATGGGGGGAAAAAATCGCAGGCCCTATTTTTTTTTTACTGACAAAGCTCTGATTTTTCCTGTACACTCCATGAAACAGTGCCTGTAAACAGCAAAAAATACATTAATTAAAATTAAAGCATTGATATGAGGTACAAAATTATGTGGTTTTATTAGCATACGGTGAATTCAGATTTTAGTTCTAATGAAGATAATTTTCTCTCATGTCCGTGTTATTCACCAAATTGTTCTCTCATGTTCTATGTGCATTTATTCTACGGTAGGGAAGATGTTAATTCTCTCATGTTTCATGTTGCTGGCTGATAATCGGCTGTAGCATTGGATTTAGAATAGTTTCTTGAGTAATAAGAAGTGCAGATTTCAAATTCAGTGCTACAGCAGATTCTGTTATATTTTTATTATAATAGATCATGAGAAACCACTTTGGACAATCATTGCAACCAAACATATGCAGAAATGAAAGACCATATCTGTGCAAAAGTAGTGAATGCTATTCATCAACGGTAAAATCTGAATTCATCTTACTTGAGCATGGAATTATACCTCTAGAAAGCACGACAAGCGAATCCTCCACTCAACAAACTCATTTGACCATTCTTGCTGAGGTGTGGCATCATTTGATACTCCTGGAAAATGCTGATCTTGATTTGCAGTTGATGTACTTCGAACTGCGTTTTCCTAGGACCAGACCTGAGGGTGTTAAAAATCCTCTCCAGCGAGTATTGTCTTTCTTTTCAAGTTTTATCTGGAGAATCACAAGTATGACTGGGTATCAAACCTCCTAGCAGCCAGGAAACGGGAATGAAGCGTGTGGAAAAAAAAAATTAAACACTGAAACAGAGAAACAAGCATACCATTACTGCTTTTGCTTACTGCATATGCTTCCATGCAGTCATTTTTGCTTCCTCTCCCTCAATCCTTCAAACAAACAAGCAGATCCATCAGCATTTGATGGAAATAGAATACGGTAAATCACTATATTGACATCAACAAAAGATAAGAACTAGCTGCAGATTTTTTCAGAACACGTAACAGAGGAACTTCTATCTGCACTGTGGCTGTATAAACTATGTACTCATTCTCACAAGGCTAATTTGAAACCAATATATTAGATAAGTACTTGCCCTCATTCTTTTGTTTGCATAAGTAATTTTAGAGTGTAGATGTAATTGACAAAACATAAGTAATAGGAAACCAAGAGTTTGACCATCACCAAGACCCACATCTGGACTGCCAACCAGCTCCATATCCATGGCTGGTCCGCCCCCAACAATTATTTCTGCACTCTGTGAAGGAACCTGGAGACAGATTCACATCTTTTCTCAGAATGCCTGGTAGCCAAAGCTATCCTGGATTGGCCATAGTTCCTACCTACAAGCTGGACTCCACCTCCTCCCTGGAGGACTGGTATTTGCAGCTTATGCACAGCTAAGGTACCAGTCAGGCAAAAGGAACACGATCCCTCGCCACACTCACGATATAGATCATTTCGAAAGAGCAAACACAGTCAGGTCAGTCATGCAAATTATCTCGACGATACAAGATGAAGCCCAGAGCTGGAGCATTGCTGGGGCCAAACACCTTGCCATGTTGCTTCTTTTCTCCCCTTTTTTGTCCTTTCGTTTTTTCCCCTTTCTGTACCATGCTTTTTACTGCTCCTCTCATTTATTAATATAAAGCTGGGTAACCAGAACCTAAAAAAGGGATCATCCAAGAGGCCAAGACCAAGAAAGGGTATTATAACATGCACTATGAGAATAACAAATTTGAGGCAGGCTAGAATATTTTTAAAAACACTATGGAAATTTCTGGCCTCTGTATTGTCAGCAGGTTAGCGTATTAGAAGCGACAATCAGAGAATATGTTGCTGCTTTATGAGGTATCTGTGTCGTAAGTCTAATATTTTTTGAACAAACATAGTTACTCTAATAAAAGATAGTGCAAGAAAAAATGATAGCCTTAAAAGGGTTAACAGTAACAGTAGTCCCCTTACTTTGATATACAGTTTCTGTTACTACTTACTTCCCAGGCAGAAGCTTTAGATTCCACAGTTCTCTTTTCTTCCAATCTAATATTTCTTGCATTCTTTCAGAGCCTCAACTGACATGTTTCTTGGACCACCAAGTCAGAGTCACCGATCATCCACCTTCAAATGCCTGAACTGAAGCTTCAAGAAAACACTCTCCAGCACTTTGTCTTGTTGCACCATAGCGAATGAGAGAATGAAGACCGCATTTTGGGAGAACACAACCTGCTTATATCGGGCTTTGTTTGTTTTGCGACACCCTTCCTCACAATTACAGAGCACTGTTAGTGAGAGTCTTCTATTCTTTCAATTCATCCATCTGCACAACCAGAAAATGTTATTTGAGAAGGATATAAATGCCCCTTAAGAAATTTGGGCACACACGAGTAGTTTGGATGCATTGCGTACTGAATAACATTAGAATGAAGCTGGCCATCAAACATTTAACCCGTCAAAAACTATCTTGTTCAATAGGAAATTCTGGTGCATTAACCATAGACGTATCCAAGAATCGGTACTCTATCATCAACATTTTCAACACTAGTCTAATGCTAACCAAAATATAAAGAAAGAATATACACAGTGCTTGAAAATATGAGGCATGCACCTTGTATAGATTCATGGGCCCATCAAGATGAACACTAAGGTTGGTTGGTTTGACCATATGACTTCATGTGGCAATTTCCTGAACTTCACTTGCAACTGTTATTTCACCTGTAAGCCTTGCATATGTTGCAGCACTAGGACGGCAATTCTGTTCCTCCATAAATGATAGCAGACTAGAGCAGTCAGCAGTGTATCCCTTTTTTAATAAACCATCAATCAAAATCTTCCAAACAATCTCATCAGAGTTGTATTCCTTTGACAGTATGTCACCAAAAATGCTTTTAGCAGTATGAAAGCTTCCCTCCTCACAAAGAGCACAAATAATAAACCTATACGATTCTAAGTGTGGTAAATAGCCATTTTTGGCCATTGAATCAAGAAACCGCAAAGCTTCTTTTAGTAATTTCAGTCTGCAGCAACATTCTATAATACAAGTATATACATCCTCATTTGGGGTCAAGTTAGCACTCTGCATCCCTGCGAGAAAACTTTTTGCTTCCTCCAATCTATCAAATCTGCACAAACATCTAATAAAACAATCGTAAATATAGCTGGCTGGGGTGCCCTGAAGCTTAATCACCTCCTCCAGAAGTCCATCGAGAAGTTTCGTATCAGCTATTCTCCATGCATTAACAGCGTTGGTAACTACGTCATCAGAGGAATTTTTCTTTAGCAGCAGTTCGAGAAGAACTGTGTAGGATTCCTCATTAGGCTTGCACCCATTATCAACCATGCTCTTAAAAGATGAAAATGTCTGACTGACTAGTCCAAGATTTGCATACCCTTTAATCAATGTGTTATATGTGACTAAATTAGGGCAAACACCACGATCGATCATCTGAACCATCATGGATTCAGCATCTTCCATCCTTCCCTCTTGACAATAGGAGCGTATGAATACTGTATAAGTGAAAACGTCAGGCTTTATACCTGCTACAACCATCCTATCAAATATCTTCTTTGGACCTTCAGACCCAAACGTCCTAAGTAACTTATCAATTAGAATGGTATATGTGACAGCATTTGCTTGCACTCCACTCTCCATCATATCATCCAACAGCGACATTGCTTCCGATAGCTTATTTTCCCTGCATAATCCATCAATAAGTGAACTGTACACATGGACATCTGGCACAAACCCCTCCGTGGTCATTTTCTGCATCAGATTATGAGCATCGCCAACCTTTCCTGCCTTGCATAATGCATCAATCATGCTGGTGTGGACAACCTGATTCACCTTAATTCCCTTCTGATCAAGAGACCCCAGAAACTGCTGAGCTTCCTCAACTCTCCCACGTTTGCACAAAGCATCAATCAACACTGAGCAAGTCCAGTCATTAGGAACCAGCCCATTAGCCTCCATTGAGTGAAGCAGCCTAAAAGCACATTCCAAGTGCCCCTCGTTGCACTGACCCTGGATTAAGGCTGTGTATGTCACCACATTTGCAGCTAAACCCGCCTCAACCATCCGACTGTATAGCACCATGGCCCTCTCTACTTTACCAGACTTGCAGAACCCACAAATCAGCTCAGTATATGTGCGGACATTCGGCAAGCACCCTTTACTCTGCATCCCCTCAAAGACCCCAACAGCAAGCTCCAGATCCCCAGTACTGCAGTAGCCATCAATCAAAGCATTGTATACAGCAACATTTGGCATAAATCCATTCCCCATTGCCTCTGTGAGCAGCGCATCTGCCTCTCCAGTTCGTCCTGCCCCACATAACCCGTGCACCATCGTGCTGTACACGTGCTGATCAGGGGCACAGCCATCCGGCCGCATCCCGGCGAAGACCGCCATTGCCTCACGCACCATCCCGGCGCCACACAGCCCCTGGAGCAGGGCCGCGTAAGTGAAGGCGGTCCGCGCGCACCCCCGTAGCGGCATCAGCACGAACACCCGGCAAGCGTGCGCGAGCAACCCCGCGCGGCAGTACCCGAGGACGAAGGACGTGTAGGCGTGGGAGTCCGGTGCGAGGCCGGCGCGCAGAAGCGAGGAAAGGTGGCGCTTTGCGGCGGGGAGGTCGCCGGCGAGGCAGTAGGCGTTGATGAGGGTGGTGTAGGTGCGGAGGTTGCGGGCGGGCATGCGGGCGGCGAGCGACTCCATGTCCGGGAGCATCCGGTGGCGGGCGAGCGCCATGAGGAGGGTGTTGAGGCACCGGATGGGGGGCAGTGGCGCAGATGGGGAGAGGATGAGGTGGGATAGGCGGCGGAGGTCGGCGGGCGAGGAGGCGGCGGCGGATATGGCGGCGAGGAGACGGGGGAGCGCCGCGGGCGCGGGCGGGGGCATCGCGCGGTGACCTATGGCGCGGCGGTGCGCATTGCCGGGCCCTGGTGATGGAGATGGACGGCGGCGGCGGCGGCGCCGAGATGGGGAGGTGAGAGACGGAAGGCGGATCCAGGGCCAAGGTAGTCTAGTCAGAAGACTGAAAATTGGGCCCGGTGTTGTGTTGGAATGGCTGGGCCGCCGATGCGGTTCGAGCGCTAGGGAGAAATGTGTTTATTTGAAGGGAAGAAAACAAATGTTTAAACTCACGCAAAACCAATAGCCAGCGATTATTGACACTTAGCAAAATCAATATCTGAAATTAAACACATACACACAAATTAAAAAGTAAGAAAATGTAAAGTACTCTTTCGTTCTTATTTCCATCCGCATCTTGTTTAGATGAGTTTGAGCGTGTTTCCTCCTATGTGTTTTTCTTGCTGCTCTTGCTTATGGTGCTTTGTAACCGCTTTAATAGCCTCTACCTGTTAAGATTTGTATTTTAATAGCCTCTACCTGTTAAGATTTGTTTTGTTCATATTGCTTTTTTAATGAAATACATGCCAATGCATGCTCACGATTTTTTTTCCATTCGCATCATTTTTCTAAAAAAAATACTTGAACGATGATGATAGATACAATAAACTATTGGACGTGTAGACTCTTTCGCATGATGCACAAATCTTACCGATGTGACAAAATTGGCGCCAGTAGTGGCGGATGCAGACCTTCGTATCTGGTGGGGGTTCCTCTCTTCCCTTTCCTCCTAAACCCTGACCTCTTTTGCCTATATTTATTCTTCCTCCTCCATCTCTTGCTCCAATGGAGTTTCTGAGGTGCAAGGGAAGCCTCGACTTATCGCTGGATCTGTCCATGTCTATGAGTCACGACTACATATTCACCATGGTTGGACCACCAACATCATCAGATCTGAAGGGAAAATCAGCAAATGAGTTGGGAGATTTAATCATTTGCCTCCTCCCTTGCATCCATTTTTTTCATTTTTGTTGAAGATTTGGTTTGATGTTGCATCTTTGATTTTTTAGAATGATGCTATTATTTTCTGATGTTGCTTTTAAATTATTACAAATGTTGCAAGATTTTTACAGAAAAACATGGAATGCAGTTGGGAACACATTTGGTTGTTGTGGTGCACTTTTTGTGGACGAAATCCTGGGCTCTGGTAAGAAAAAAAGGTTGCTTGCCGTTATTTTTTTCTGGAAAGATTCGGACAATAGAGATCGCCATGCCCTTTTTCATACAAATGACACAGAGATCGAAGAATGTGGTGTGCTCATTTTCAAAATCCTAACATATGTGTATCTGAAGTAATAAGGAAAATGCAAAACTAATTGACTGAAGCTGTTTAAGGAGACTACATGTTGTACTGCTATTTTGTTATCTTGTTCACCCTCTCTTTAGCATTTCATTTTTGTAGTGTAATAATCTTCAGAGTCTAGGCATGAGCTGCTACAGATGAGCAAGTCGAGAATTCCGAAAGATACTCAACGAACAAATGCAAGCAAGTATGATGGCTATTACTACGAATTTCTTTGGCCATGGACAAGCCAAAGGTGTGGCCAATAGAATATTCTTTTGGGTACTTAAAGAGTTAAAACTATTGAGTTGCATGTGGAAACTTGTTCTGATTATCAGTTTTATGACTTATTCTATCTTCTTCTCCCTCACATAATACTATTGAAACAGCTAATATCAGTCACAACAGCTAACATCAGTCGCTGGTGAACATGATGAAGGCAAGCAATGGTGATCGGAGTGCAGTATATGGTCTTTGGCAAGAGATCCAAGAGCTGGGCAGGTCCTTTGTTTCTTTACATTTTTCCTTCGTTCATAGGGAAGGCAATATTATTGCAGCACATGTGTGTGCGAGCTTCCCTTCGTCTTCAGAACCTTCTTTATTTTGGTTAGACAATTTCCCATCGCGTCTGGTGGAGGCGATTAGGGACGATTGTCAGCCAACTTTTTCACCAACGGAACAACCAGCAGAACAAGTCAATAGTTAAAGGTGAATACTTCACTTATATTTTTATTACACTCCCCAACTTGTGCGGAACAAGTCAATAGCTAAAGGTGAATACTTCGCTTATATTTTTATTACACTCCCCAACTTACTTACTCAGCCTCATACGTAGAAATATGAGTCGGGTGCAAGTGTACAACTTGATAAGACATCCACATGCTGACATGCACCGACCAGTTTAACATAAAAACCTAAACTAATAGGAAAAGATGACAACTTATTTATACTGGAATAGGAACACTTAAAATTGTTGAAACCATAAAATGTACCAAAATGATATCAGATTCTTGTACTCAAAGATTAACCTAATCTACGCTTTTGATAAAAGGTGAACTGGCGTTTTTTGACAGCTAAAGATATATCACTGGCCAGCTGGATCGGATCACCAAGTCACAACTCACAAGATGTATACATGTACTCTGGTAGTTTCTGTAATAACAATGCACTGGAAGACTAGCAGAAGAGGAACCCTTTTATTGTTATGTGATGAGATACCAATAATCACAATTCACAAAAGCATACATGGTTACATGATAACAGCGGCTCCCCTCCTTTTGCATCTACTTATGTTACTCGGGCAGAATCAAAACTGAAGAGAAAAAAATTCGAAAATATGAACTCTGTTATCTGTTAAAGACATGCCATTGGATGAAAAGTTCGGCGGGGCCAGTTCTTACTGACAAGGCTCTGATTTTCCTTTGCCCTCCATCTTGAATGTAATAACAGTGCCTGAAAACAGCAAAAAATATGTTAAGAGTAAAGCACATGGATTCAAGGTACATAATTCTGGTTCTATTATCATAATGAACCTAAAATGTGCCTGACAAACAGAAAAAAATATTTTTTAAAGTTGAAAAATTATGTTACAGAGCACTTTTAGTTGCATGACCAAAACGTAAAGTTCTCAGGAACAGGACATGTCATACAGATACAAATAAGTGTGTGCAAGTGCAGAAGGATAGCATTTTCAAGGCCTAATAGCTCTTGCTGTCTTGCCTAGAATGTTATGTGGTCTTTGTAGTTTAGGACTCCAAAAACTCGTTTTCAAAAAGCATATTTTTTATCTTCTCATTGTGTACGTATGGCAAATGCTTTTTTTCCTGAACCTATAGCACATGAGTTTTCATTTGTATGTTCAAATTGTTCATATATATATGAGACAAAAACTATTATTCAAGAACCGAAAATGTTTTTTTCATAGAAGGCAACATAAATGCAAGTATGAGATTCACTGACAACATTTACTGCATCATCTTCCACACAAATATAGTATACTACTATATAATTCCCGAAAGACTATGAAATTCAGATTTCAAATCCACTGCTTCAGAAGATTATATTACATTTTACTACTTATAATAGACATGGGGAAAGGAAAAGGCACTTTGGACAATAATTGCCAACAAACATATGGGAAAAGAGAAGATCATAACTGCAACGGCGAGAAAATTGGAATCCATCTTACTTGACTGTGCAACTAATATCCCTAGAAAGCATGACATGTGAAGCATCCACTCAACGAACTCATTTGACCATTCTTGCTGAGGTGTGGCGCAGTTTTGATAGTCCTGGAGATATGCTGATCATGATTAGCAGTTGCTGTGCTGCGTACCACCTGCATTTTTCGAGGACCAGACCTAAGGGTGTTGAAAATCCTCTCCAGCGAGTATGGTCTTTTCTTTTCAAGTTTTATCTGAAGAATCACAAGTATGAGGGGATATAGAAGCCAGGAAATAACAATAAAAGTATGGGTGCCAATAATCACAATTCAACGGAATGTAAACGCGAATATATAGAAACAAGCATACCACAAGCTTTTGTATGGCTGCTTCTGCATTTGCTTTTTGCATATTCTCCCATGCAGTCATTTTTGCTTCCTCTCTCTCCACCCTTTAAACAAACAAGAAGTGCATCCATCAGCATCTGATAGAACATGGTAAATGTATTACAGCTTCATTATCTTTTCAAATCCCTATATTAGATGATTGACCATTCGCCAAAGATAAGAACTAGTTGCAAATTTCAGTGAACAGGTGATAGAGGCGATGAAGTATAACAGCACTAGCACAACAGGTGCATAACATTCATCACTTCAAACTTGATGGACCCATATGTGATAAAAGAGAAACAACTAAAATAAGCACACCGTAGCTGTATAAACTATAAACTATGTACTGACATGATCCATGCACCTACTCCTAAAAGCCAATGCTACATTAGTTAAAGTGAGGGCTTGCATTCATTCTTTTGCTTGCATCAGTAAGTTCTTTTTAGAACGAATATTAACTACAATTCACAAAATTCAACACACATTGTTATGTTAGTAATAGAAAAACATAAGAGTTTGAAGATCACCAGTGAAACTACATAAAATACAGTGTGAAAAGAACATAGGAGGCAGGCTAGCATATTATTCAGATAATGGAAGAAAACTTCCGGTGTCTGCATACGCAGGCTAGCATATTACTATATTAGATGGGGTAATAAAACAATATGCTGCACAATTTCATGAAGTATATCTAATTAGTTAGCCCAATACTAAAATATGATGCATAGAAATAATGGTATGCCTGGATCCGGTTTATCTGAAAAAAGATCAAGTAATAGCGGACTCATACTTTGATATACATTTAGCAGTTTCTGTTAATTCCCAGGCAGAAGATTTAGATTCCATTGTCTTTTTCTTCCACTCTATAATATTTGTTGCACTTTTGTCAGAACCTCGGGTGACATGTTTCTTGGACCACCTAGTCAGAGTCACCCGATCATCCACCTGCACATCCCTGATCTCAAGTTTAGAGAAACAGCTCTCCAGCTCTTTGACTTGTTGCACTGATAGCGAACGGGAGAATGAAGATCTCATGTTGGAAGAAGACGACCTGCTTATAGCAGGGCTTGTTTGTGTTGCCACATCCTTCCTCACAATTACAGGGGTATTGCTAGTGGCAGAGTCTTTTATGCTTTCAGTTTGTCCGTCTGCAAGCAGAAAATGATATTTCAAACCGACATTAATGCCCCTTGAGAAATTTGAGCATTTTAAAAGGAATAAGGTTTAATGCATTCTGTTCTGCTGAGTGCCAAATAACACTTTTTTTCCGAAAACGCAGGAGAACTGCGCTTCTTTGTATTAGAGAGAGAGAAAAAAGGTCCCGCACAATCCCATCTCTCATATGGGAACCAAATATGAGAGTGGGTTACCACACTACAAAAATACATTTTTTAGAAAAGGGAATATATATTAATACTACAAAAATACTAGACTTATGAAAAGTTGGAAAAACAAACGTGACCAGAGCCTAGATCTAGTTCACTACAATGCAGCAGCTAAGCCCAGGCTTTGTAGCTTCTTAGCGCCGGCCAGAGTGCCAAAGAACACTAGAACCAAGGTTGATGTCCATCAACATTAATTACCAGAAATATTTTACTTCAATAGGAAATTTTGTTACATTGTTTTCTCATCAAACGATGACTGAATCCAAGAACCAAATAATGTTTTATGATATAAAATTTTCAGTTGTACTCTAATAATAGCTGAAAAGTTGAAAGAATTAAGAATTGAAAAAATAGTGCTTAAGAACATAAGGCATGTGTACCTTGTATAGATTCGTGGGAAGTAGGCAGTGACTGATATGACTCAGTTGCACTACCAAATTGCTGAGAAACCCTGGTAGACCGGATAGCAGGATACCGACCATTCATTTGACTGGACCTGCCTCGTCCATTGCTGCTATTCTCACCTGATGCTCCACTCAGATCCCTTCCAGAGTCCATAACGCTCCCACAAACATGCTCAGGTAGCAAAACTCCAGCCAAGTAAGGTGAGTTCACAGGTGAGACTTCCAGCTCTACCACTCTCAAGGAACAGAGCTGACGATGAAGAAGATGAGTATGGCGCACCAAATCTGCCAGGAGGTCCAAGAGGTCCACTTTTAGACTTCGGCCGCCAGAGTTGCGGGACTGATCCTCCCAAGTGCATTACTGGGGTTTGGACTGAAGATCCACCGTTCTGCATCCTCCCATTTTGATGGCAGTGTCCCTCCCACTGCTGTAAGGCAGCACCACGCTGCTTCCTGGATGCCTTCGATGGCCGGTGGAAGGCGGGATCACTCTTTCAGAATTCGGACCCTGCTGGTACCCTGACAACTGTCGTCCCACGCCGATGGTAGCTCGGTGTCCCTGGACTGGACAACACATCTGGCCTGCTGTATGACGAATACGACACACCCAACCCCTTGTTCATCACACCGACACCGTTGACAGGGAACCCTGGAGAATGCGGCCGAGGGTTTGGCAACACCAGGGCAGCCAAAATCAAGCGAGGCGGGCCGCTGTGCCCGGTCCTTCCTACCTTGGAAAATAACAGCCCCCAATCGATGCCGCTGACCTTGGCATTCTATCAAACAGGACATGAGCATAACTCAATAACACTCAATCACTCATGGAACCACTAATGAACCATCAGTCCTCTCAACCACCAAGTTCAAGAATATTACCTCCGGTAGGACGCGGGACTGCATTCTTTGCCTGTCCTTGTAATCGTGCACGTACCCACCTGTTGTCCTTGCCCCCCTGTAATGCCCCGTCGTCCTCCTCCTCTTGTGGCTCTGTGGAACCTGCAGAAGCTTCAGAAGGCAAAAAAGTCCATCAGGCTTTAATTGCTGCAAAGTGCAAAGTTGCGCATTAACAAGCAAGGATGCAACAACACTGTACAAGCATGACAATAAAGCAGTGTAAGAGTACAAATGTACGAGCAATGAGCTGTTGACCGCATTATGCTCACCGTAGGAAGACGAGGAAGTGAGCCTCTCGTCATGCTCCGGATCCGTCCCCAGCCGGCCGCCCCGGCGCACGAACCTGGTTAAAGGCTGCGCTCACCAACAATTCACAATTCTCTTAGACGAAGCAAGCAACACAGCCTAACGTAACAAGTTGTAACTTGCAAAAAGGCGATGAATCAGTCCAGGGGAAGAGCAACGCAGTGGGGGTTCCAGCATCAAAGGTTTAGGGTCCCATCTGTTTGTCCCGGTGGGGTTTACCAGAGCTCGTACTGTGCATTCGCTACAGTCTATATCTGAACAGTGGAGTATCTTATCTAACCCTGTTGCTTCTTGTCCCTAGCATCGGCATTGGCATCTCTAGGCGTACGGTCTCGTTGACTCTACCTAGATCAGCGTGACACCACTTACGTAAAATAAAATTGTCACTAATCAGAGGTCATTCCGACACCTGATCCCACCTTGGATACCACTATACCAGCAGCCCTCATAACAGAGGAAAAACACAGAGAGAAAGGAGCACCTTATGCTATCTGAGAATCTGATGATCATGCCTGGTTCGTCATCTCTATCAGAAAATGCTAATGCTAAGGAAATCGAAACGAGTCAAACGACGAACCAAGCGCACGCTTTCCGTTTCCATCAAAACTTTGGCACTTCCACCATGGTCCATGGTAGCGCACTAGTGAGTCGTGAGTGGAGCAGCAGTGGCTACAAGGTAAGGTAGTGACAGCAACGAACGCGAGCAAGCAAAGCAAAGCCAAAGGCATCGGACATCGAAGCAACGTGGGCAGGTAGGAGAGGGTGACTGAACTGACCGAGTCGCCGCCGGACGACCTGCTCCCGCGGCTGGTCGAGCTCGCCGCCGACGCCGACGCCGAGCACCCGCTCGCCTCCCCCTCTTCCTCCACGGCCCCGCGCCTCCCCCTCGCCACGGCCCCCTCGCCTCCGCCGTCACCGACCCGCATCTTCTCCGTCCCGTACTCGCGTTCCTCCCCCAGAGACGAAGAACAAGTGCGTCCGTCAGCAGCCGAGGGCGGAGACAGCACGGCACGGCACGGCAGCAGCGGGAGGCGCGCGCGGGTATTAAAAATGGCGGGTGGCGGGGTGGTGGCGTTTAATAGCGGAGGCGAGGTGGGAGGGAAATGAATCCATCCATGGATCCATCGATCGTCCCCCGCACCCGCGCGCGGTGGCCACGCCGCCACGAGACACCTCCCGGCAGGCAGCTAGCAGAGACGCAGTGGGGGATCTCGAGGCCGACGCCAACGTGGTGAGCTGGGCTTGTCGTAGCAATAACTGCGGGGGCCCACGCCGGAGTTTTTACGCGGCCTACCGCCTACTGCAGTCACTGCGCCGCCGTACCTTTTCTCGTCACCCTTCCCTGCCCTGATGATCAGCGGTGAGTGAAAGGTGAAAAGCCTCCAATTTCAAGCTGACCAAAGACGGCAAGATTATTCTTGTGCTGTTCACGGCGTTGGTTGGAGTTCCCCTCTCGGTCAGGCTCAGGCAGGCCTGACCTTGCTCTCACCCAGGGGCCAGGGTGGTACGGTGCACGGACCACGCACGGTGCCGGCCGGCCAGACGGTGGCTCACCGGTCACCACTCACCAGCAGCCAGCCAGCCACCAACCCGCCGTTGGCCGATGTGCCGCCGCCGGCCGGGTGACAGGTGGGGATCGTCCGTTTCCGCTGCAGGCGTGAGCGTGACACCGCGGCGGGCAGCCGGGGCGGGGGTGAGTGACCACAGGGGAGTAGGGGACAGCTGCCAACGGGCCGGCCTGGCCGCCTGGGAATCAATCTCGGTGCCTCCGCCTCGATCGGCCGAGCTGACGTCGACGCTGGATCACCTCGATCAGGTTGCAGGATCGATCGATCGATCACCTACAAACCGGTAGGGGCAGACGAGAAAACACTGAAACGCTGAAAGAAAGTGAAAATGTATGGTAGGAGTACGCGGATTCTGGCGGCACGTGGGACAAATCGACAACGCAGTCTTGGGGTTTGGTAACCAATCAAGGGCCCGTTTTAATCCAATACCCAGAGGACCGACCTCATCTCATGGCGGTCGGGTTGGTCAGGCAGGCCCGGCTGGCGGCACACGCCGTTGCGTGGCGCCCCCGGCAATGGAAAGCCACACGGACACGGGGGGCGCCGCGTGCAGCGGCGCCGGCGGGGACCCGTGCCGTGCAGTGCCGTGCCGTCCGGCCGCGGTGGTCGTTCACGGCCTTCTTCTTCGCAACGCCCTCCGCCGCGGGTAAGCTAGCCTAGCTAGCTAGCTAGCTGCGTGCTCTCTCTTCACGTCGTTCACAGGCGCGCGCGCGTGTGGGCACACCAGCCAGCCAGCCAGCCTCCGTCGTCAGCTCGTGCGTACACGTCGCGCCATTGAATACGTACCGCGACGCGCACCATCACCGTAGTAGATGAGAGGCGTACGCCGTACTCCGCCCTCGTTACGTACTACCGGTGCGCCGCGCGCTCCCATCAATGCGCATCTACGAGGAACGCGTCGTCGTCACTGCTGCGGTCTACAGCACGAGGGTGTAGACCGTATACGTAGACGGCACGGGGTAGCAGTGTGTAGGCGACGTGTCCTGCAGATCGTAGTTTGCTACTGGATCGTCCCCTGCCGACGAATTGTTGGCATCCCTTTCTGTACCAATCTGAGTTTAATATTTTGTGAATACGATGGGCTGGAAAACAGGAGGATCATAACTGCACGATCGAGAAAAACGAGTGTTCTCCTGATATTGAGCTGAGAAGCCCTCATCAGTACTCTAACCGGGCTGCTGATGTGGCGCACGCAGACGCAGCACGCATTGTCAGAGTGGCCATGCAGAGAGTGATGGTCCAAAGCGACAGCTTAACCAGGGACCGGGATGGCCAAGCGTGATCCGGGTGCCGTGTCAGGGGCTTCAGGGCCCTAGGACGAGCGTGTGATGATTGCGTAATCACGCGCTTTGCGTTCTCTGGCCGTTCAGGTTATCTCGGTTTGCATTTGCACCGTTGCACGCCTAGCCACAACAAATTATGCTGCAAATCCTGCAGCGCACGGCGCGAAGTTAAAACAGTGTTCAGGTACAGGGCAACGTTGGTATCAGCAGGTTCCACCAAGATGCCACAACGCCAAGATGCTCACTATGGTTACTTATTTGCTTCTGCAAACAAACTCGATCTGTCAGTTAAAAACAACACTCCTCACAAAAAAGGGTTAAAAATAAAACGGTTAATTAGAATGAAGTACACTGACCACTTTTTTTTTAATAAATGAATCAGTGAGTAAACTATATGTGTCATGTGTGGTAGGTTCAGACGTTGAGTGCCTTAACGCTATAATTTGAAGGAGATTCAAGCATATTATTGCACATACGATGAGTAGGTGTAAGAAGAAATACGCATGCATGGTCCATGACCGAGGAGCATACATGACTACAAAGTCAATGCAATGTCTAGTCGTCCTCTTCAAACAAAAGAGAGTAAAAAAGTACGCACGAGTGGGCTTATGGACAAAATCATTAGGCGTAATGGTGTATAATTGTGTCAAGGATATGAATTGTATCTCCCTTTATTTATTAAACCTTGGTATTATGGTGCCTCATCGCGTTGGTATTTGGGCTGCAACCGGACGCCAACAAGGTCAAATTTCTTGACGAGCTCCATCCGTTCAATCCAAAACACAATCTTGTGCCCATGGATGATAGCCGGCGACAAAAACAACAGCAATATCAGCAGGCGAAACATGGGCAGGTTCCGGAGGTTTGTTGATGAGATGGAGTTAAAGGACATCTTTCCTCGTGGGCGTCGATACACGTGGAGCAATGCGCAGGAGAAGCTTGATAGAGCGCTCATCTCGGTATGTTGGGAGCTGCGTTACCCATATAGCTTCATGCAGGCGCTCTCCTCAGGCATATCCGACCACTACCCCGCCTTGCACCTTACAACCAATGCCTCGTTCCATGTCAAGCGTTGTTTCCACTTTGAGAAATGGTGGCTGAAGATGCCTAGCTATCTGGAAGTCGTCGCTAAAGGTTGGCAGTGCCCCACCTCGGTCACCGACCCTTTCACCAGATTAGACGTCTTACTCACGGCCACGACGCACGAGTTGTAGAGCTAGAGCCAGCGCTCGGTTGGCCAAATCAAGACACAGCTCCTAGTTGCCAAAGAGAAAGTACTTTGGCTTGATTGGGATCAGGACATACATCAACTCACCTAGGAGGAATTGCAATTTCGAAAGGAACTCAAGCTCAAGATTCTGGACCTTTCATCCCTACAACGAACCATGGTGAGATTGCACTCCTGCATCACGTCCTTACGATACGGGGACACCAACACCAAGTTGTTCCATCTCCAGTGTAGCCTCCACACTAAGAAGAAGTATATTTCTAAGCTCGAGGATGGCCACACCATCGCTTTCTCCCAGGCTAAGAAAGAGGAGATGCTATTCCAGCATGTCTCGACAATCCTTGGAATGGCGGCCCAACGTAGTGAGGCAATCGACTTGCCCGCTCTGAGATTTCAATCGAGGAACTTGGAACACTTGGATCACCCTTTCTCTGAGGATGAGGTATGGAGCACAATCAAGTCTATACCAAATGGCAAGTCACCAGGGCCCGACGGATTCACAACAAAGTTCTACAAGTCAGCGTGGACTGTAATCAGGGCGGACATCATGGTCGCCTCCTACAGAGCTAGCACATGCCAGCTGCACCGGCTCAATTGGGCACTGACCACCCTGCTACCAAAAGGACCTGAGCCGCTAAGACCCAAGGATTACGGGCCAATAAGCCTCATTCATAGCTTCGCAACGTTGGCGGTGAAACTTCTAGCCAACATGCTAGCACCTGAACTTGAGCCAATGGTGGACGTCAACCAAAGCACTTTTATAAAGTGAAGATCCATCCACGACAATTTCAAATTCATGGAGCATGCTACCAAGTCTCTTCACCAAAAGAAGAAGCCTTCCTTACTCCTTAAACTCGACATCTCAAAGGCCTTCAACACAATGGAGTGACCTTTTCTTCTCCAGGTGATGCAAGCAATGGGTTTTGGGGACAAAATGGTGTGATTGGATCTCCTCGTTAGTGTCCAGAGGTTCCACCGGAGTCCTATTGAATGGAGATCCAGGATAGCATATTAGAGATGGGGGGGGGGGGGGGCGCTCAAGGAGATCCTCTGTCTCCGATGTTGTTCATCCTCATCACAGAAGTTTTGCAGCGCCTTTTCAAGAAAGCAACCGAGCATGGTGTGCTGGCACCTCCGGCAAACCTGACCATCCACCACCAATGCTCTCTCTATATTGATGATATCATCATGTTCGCCACCCCATCAGTCTAGGATATGGTCACCACAAGGGAAATCCTTTCACTCTTCGACAATGCCTCAGAGTTGCGCACTAACCTTGGGAGGAGCTTGATTGCAACAATTGCTTGCACCGAGGAAGCAGTCAATCGTATCAGGCATATCTTTCCAGTGCTGGTCGCGGACTTACCCATATAGTATCTTGGCTTGCCACTCACGGTGAGGAGACTACGAAGAGCTCACTTACAGCCGATTGCTAACAAAGTGATGGATGGACCACCTACATGGAAGGCACAACTCATGAACAAGGCAGGGAGGCTCACAATGGTGAAGGCGATGATGAGTTCCAAGTGCATCCACACCATTATCTCTCTGAAAGTATCAGACTAGGGTTTTCAGGAGATCAACAAGAGGCATCATGGTTTTGTTTGTGCAGGGAAGGACACGACACACGGTAGACCGTGTGTTATCGCCTGGACCGTCGCCGCTTGCAAGCCATCTGAGTGGTCTGGTAATCCCTGACCTCCACCTAACGGCCTATGCACTGCGCTTGAGGTGGTTATGGCTAAAGCACACTGACACCAATCGGACTTGGAAATCACTAAACATTAAGTTTGGCAACGACGACATAGTGCAGCAAATGTTTTAAGCATCCATAGATGTTCTGGTCCGACAGATGGAATGGAACCTCATCTCCATGTGTGTTGGCTCCACATCTATGTATTCTGATCCGCCCAAGCATCCGCAAAGAGGAGGACAGTTTCAGCGGCTCTACCAGAAAAGCAATGGATAAGTGACATAACTTGACATTTGACGGTGTGTGCCATCCTGCAATACTTTGAGCTTTGGCACGCCATGTAACACGTCCAGCTGATAGCTAGAGTCGAGGAAGTCGTGTCCTAGAGATGGACGGAGTGCGGTTCCTTCTCAACTCGCTCGACCTATAGAATGTTCTTTGAGGGCTCTGCCAGGTTTGCCAGCGCTAAGACGATCTGGAAGGGGCGGGCTCCTATGAAAGTCAAGTCTTTCATGTGGCTTGCTGTTCGAGGGCGTCTGTGGACTACAAACTGGAAACATAGGTGAGGATTATAGGACCCAATGCCATGGCCACTCTGTGATCAAGAGATTGAATCAGCTAACCACAATTTTTGTGAGTGCTCCTATATGCAACAAGTATCGCAGCTTGCAACAAGGACCATCGACTGGTGGCTGCACAAGCGTCGTGGGCTAAACAAACTCAAGCAAAAAGGGCTGGACTCGACATTCATGCTCATCTCGTGGATGATTTGGAAGGAGAGAAATGGGAGGGTGTTCAAGAGCCGACCGGCAAACTCGACCGCGTAATTGCAGGAACTCGTCCTAGCTAAAGGGTGCCTCTAGGTTTAGGCATGGGCGACTTCTTTGGCATGTGCTGTATGGCCAATAGTGGCAGGTGGACTTCATCCCGACTAGGCTGTTTAGTTGTTTTTATCTTCTTTCTCGGTTGTGTTTTTCATTGTATAATCGTCTAAGGCATTGAGAACTCATGTGCGAGTGCTTGGTTAGGCCTGTGTTATAACTCCAAACTATTTCTTCTTAATAAAAAACATTCAGCTCTCCTGCATATTGTCGAAAAAAAGATTTGGTTGATGTGGAAGATATGGGGTGGGATTACGAAAACTAGTGTGCACCATGAAAGTTGTGAGCAAACCTCGGCAAGGACACACATTCTTGTTGTCCTCAGTCCCAAAGCCTTTCTATGAAGTAATTCTCTCTCCAATTTGATGAGAGAATTGCCTGATGTCCTTTAACCATCCGATGTTTCATATTTTCTCAATTTCGTGAAGTTTTGTTGTGTGTTGTCCCTCAATTAAACCGATCCACCTTTAAATCAATCCACCTTTACAATAATATAATCTTGATCATGGTCTGTTGGCTAGGCAAATGTATGAGCTCATACCGATTCGCAGCTTTGTATGTTTGTTGAACAATTTTTTTCCTTTACCCATATATAATTTAGTATACATATCTTTACTAAAGGTAGGAGTTCAAGGGGATGTGCATCTAAACTACCAAAACTTGTTGCCATGGCTATATTTTATATTTCTATTTAATTTGAGAATTATCAAAACAACAATAACTTGATTCTAAAGTGGATATATAGTTAAATGCATTTGCTTTTCTCTTATTAGTGTGGAATTTTGGTGAATGTGTAATGCATATGGATTTGAATAAATTGTAGTGAAGAACGTACCCATAATGTATACATAAGTATCTACTCCCTCCGTTCCAAAAAACAAGTCATTTTGTGATTCAAATTTTGTCCCATAAAACAATTTGTTTTACCCGATTTGACAGGTTTGCATATGCATGTAGTCATGCAACAGTTGGTTAGTACCAAATCTGGCTAAAAGATAGGGGCAAACAAGTTCATTTTATATTTTTGTTAATCTATCCTAAAACATCTAGAATGACTTTTTTTTTGGGACGGAGGGAGTACTTGACAATCTATAACTCTCAAATACAGCCAACACCACACATCGCAACAATTGTTCATTCATGTAGGAAAAGTCAACCCAAAACTGTCATAGCGACTACATTTAGATTTATTTTAAAAGTCAAACATTTTCAATTTTGACTATGAATAGCAAAATAATCGTAGAGACTAATAACATTAAAAATGATGTTAGTAGATTATCATGAAATAAACTATTATAATATGTAATATTTTCTACTTGAAATACATTTTTTTCAGAGATATTGTTGGTCATGGTTAAAAATATTTTAATCTAGAATATTTTTTTCAAAATGTAGGTACATTCTGAGCGAAGAGAGTATCCTTTAAAAAATTCTTCAAACAATATTATTTCTAATCATCGTAACAAGCCTTTAGGTGTAACCACATAATCCTAATTATTAGTATTAGTTCTTGATCTAAGAATATAGGATAACGATTGTAAAAACGAACAAGAGTTGGTTCTAGATTTTTTGGGAAAAAAGGCAAAATAGAAATAAATAATACTAGCTACATGAATATTCTAAAGCTTGATATTTGTAGAAAAAAGGTATTTGATAGGTTACAACATCGAAAACATGTGATGTATTGTAATGGCGCCTAAGGGTGGCCATAATAAATTTAGTGGAGAGTGAAGGCGATCTGTGTTGTATCGAAGTTCTCATCGAAACAATCGCCTCACATAG
Organism: Urochloa ruziziensis; assembly: GCA_015476505.1. Classification (NCBI taxonomy): domain Eukaryota; kingdom Viridiplantae; phylum Streptophyta; class Magnoliopsida; order Poales; family Poaceae; genus Urochloa; species Urochloa ruziziensis. The sequence goes on from CM027124.1 coordinate 46,030,780, forward strand.
CATGTTGCACACTATTTGGACATAGTTTTGGATAACTGTGAGGGATTTAGTCACAAGGAAGTTCAATGGTTAGCATTGCTATCTAGGAGACCTATGCTAATAATTTTAAGTAAATAAATCATACATATCAGAGTTTTAAGTGAATAAATCATACAAATCAAAGAAAAGGGTAACCAACATATTTTTATTGGTGTAGCATCAAGCAACATGAGTACGTAGTTTCCTTGATGTAGGTGGGCATCAATATATCATAAACTATTTTCTATTGTATGTAAAAGTCAATGCTTAAATTTACAGTGAGTTAGTAAAATTTATGTTTGTATCCCCATGCACTATGCTAGTATTTGTGCAAAGTATTAGGGTTGATGATGCCCAAGTTCTAACATTAAGGCTATGTTATGTAACACCAAGTGTGTTAAGTTTCAAAGAAGACAACATGGAGTTAATGGTGAATATCAGCTTTGAAAGAAGTCATTTGGTCAAATTTAAGTTTTGGGCCAAATGTGTCCTACAAGTGCAAATTCAAGTTTAGAAGTGGGAAAAATTCAAACAAAAATATGGATCAGCAGTTTAGATTATTTGGAACTTGATGGGCTCAAGTTCGGAGTCAAATTGAGCTGATAAGCACCTCAATTAAATGTTGGAAGAAAAAAGCTCATAAGCAATTTAGAATATTTGGAACTTGAGGGAACAGAAGGAATTGCTCGACTTGGAGCTCGATTTTTGAGGGGTTTTGTGTATAAAACTTTGTGATGATCACGAGTAGAGAAATCTTGGATGTCTAGAGGTTTGATAGGTGTTATTATTCAAGTTTCAAAAGGGTGTTTGCCATGTTAAATTGGATCTTAAAAAAGGCTAAATGGAATAAATTTTAGAGGTTAATTGCAACTCTGAATTAAAGTGCCTAATGGACGTTTTGGACAGATTTTGGGCCAATCTTCAGAGCTTTGATTCGAGCATATAACTGAATTAATGGTCAGACCACCAATGTAAATGTTGGAGCTCTATAGTACTTCTCAAATTTTGATTAAAGGATTGGGAGGAGTTTGAATTTGATTTTAATAGAAATTTGAGTCGCTTCTAGGTCGGTTTTAGAAGAGGAAAAGAAGAGGAAAAGAGGGGGTAGCGCTGCCATGCAGCTGCTTGCCGCTGGCGAGGCAAGGCGGTTTGACCATGCGACGCGTCGTCGTCGGGCAAGGACACCACCGACAAGTTCAGCATGAGGTGGCGCGGTGAATAACGATAAGTTTTCGTATAAGTACTGAGGACACTGTCGTTTTAATTCTTTCCCGCCAGCTCATCATTTCGCCGCCCCTCGGTCGCCAGCGATGATTGCCGCCGTCCGATCACCATCGACCAAACCTCTCCGCTAAAATCTCCGCCTTGAAGTACTCTACAACCTGCACTTGTCTGCATTCAAAACCATCCCAAGAGCCGTCGATCCTATGTTTTGGTAAGGCCACCGCTGTGAAACCTCACTTCGACGTGATTGTGGTCAAGATTTATGGTCTGAAATGGGTCGAGGGAGTCATAGGTGCTGTTGGTGGTGTCCTTTGGTCCGGGTGTCTTGAGTTTGGCCGGAACGTCGTCGCCGCCGTGGGCATCACTGCTGCAAGTGTTGTCGCCATGCAGTTCGAAGTTCTGGGCACGAGGAAGTCGAGTGTAGGGGGGAGCTCGTGTTCTAGGTCAAGTCGAAGCTACTGAGCATGTTCAAGCTTTGGGTTTCATCACAGTTGAGCCACCGGTGCCATCAAACCATAACGTCGTCGTTCGCTGCCGTCCTAGCCTCCCGCCGTCCAAAACCCAACCGTATTTGGGGTGGCTTGCGTAGCTGCGTTGATCCATAGCCCGTGTCGTGGCCAGAGCACTCGGCGTCGGCGAGTTGCCGCCGGTCAAAGCCAGCGAGCTGAGGTCAAGGCCGCTCGACCTCTCTGTTCGGGCGCTAGGGACCCATGGTGAGAAGAAAGGGAAGTGTAGGGGGTTTCTGTAAAATGTCCAATTAAGTTTAGATCTAGATTTAAAATTCTGTTTTCACCATTTAATTCATAGTAATTTATATAAATGTCCAAAAATAGTGAGGCCAATTTCTTTAGGAGTGTTTTATTTTTCTTTATGCACTAAAATTCCTAAATCCCAGGTGAAATACTAAAATAAATTAGGTATTTATTTATCTACCTTCTTTAAGGTATTTAAATAAATGCTTAATCATTTCCAAAATGTTTAATAATTCTGGATAATGATTTCTCAATTAGAAATTAATGACAAACAGGTTTTTATTTATTTATTATTTATTATTTTTAGAATTACAAGTTAATTAATAATCCTTTCATAATAAATTAAAAATGCTTTAAGGCTAGTTTAAATTAGAGAAAAATGTGGGTTAGTCTTTCAGAAAGGGTAGTTAGTGTTGGGTTGCAACTTTATCATGAGAGGAGTTGTATACCTTGTTTTTAAAGTTTTGCATAATTTAATGCCTAACTTGCATCCTGTTGTAGAGTTAGAAACTCCAGAAGTCGAGTACGTGGAACTGGCTGAGGAGGAGCATCCGTTTGAGGAGGTGATCTTGGTTGCTCCAGAAGCTGAACGGCTCATTGAAGACACTAACCTTTTTGTGACCCAAGGCAAGCCCTGGTGCATCTCCATCTATTTACTTTGAGTTATTTATCATGTGTCCAAGTTTTTAGTCTATGATATGCATTAAGTTTAGAAGTCGATTGAACCCTATTCTTATGCATGATCACATCTTGATATTAAGGACATCTTTGCCACATGTTTAAATATACTTAGTAAAACCTAATGCTTAGCCATGCTTTCTAGTACCTCTTTTGAGTAACGTTGTTGCTTAGAAACCTAAGATAACATTGATCTTAATCATGAATCAAGAAAAAGGCCTATTTTGGAAATGTGGACAGAAGTTTGGGATGGAATAAAGTTGAAGCTTGATTCTGTAGTTATGTCTACCATGTATAATCTTGCTAAGGTCCATTCATTGTTTTCACCATTGATCAAGTGATTTTACCAGGTTTCTTAGTGGGATTGGGAACTGGTAAACCCGGTAGGTTGGTCGGCTCGTTGATTGGAAATATTGTTACCTATGCTTGTGGTGTTGGAGAAGGGCAAGGGCAGTAGCCTGAAACTCACGTGGTGGTCAGGCTAGATGTGGGGCCCCACGTGGGGGTGCGTTCCCGAGTTCGGATAACTATATTTTCAGTCTTTAGGTACGATCAGCTCGAAAGGTTATTGCACATAGTTTGCGCAGCTGTACATGCTGGAAGTTAGGTATCTCCTGCATGATGTAAATCGGTCTAGATCACCACAATTCTTGGTTATGAATGCACTTGATCATTGCTGAGCATCATAGAGGAAACAAGTTGAATATGATGTTTTTCTTGATCAAATATGCTGATTGATTTTGTTACAATTTGTATGAAACATACTTTATAAGCTAGATGCTATAGGTAAGAACTAATTTGGAGATAAAACATGAAAAATATAAGGTTCAAGACCCTAGTAAGCTTTTCGCAAAAAGTGAGTCAGCCATCCCATCAAAAAGCTTTAATGTCTAGTTATTTTATACTGGTTAATCGGGTCAGTCTTGCTGAGTATCTTTATACTCAGGGGATCCTTTGTTGTTGTGTTTAGAGGCTCCGCAGCAGGCCGCCGAGGAAGAGACCTCGAAGAACTATAACATCGGTGGGTCTCAGATGTTCTGGTGTTGGTTGTAGTGTAAATTAACTTGTCATAAGAGCTACATTGGCTTTTAAACTCTTAGAATGGTTTTACATGCACTTAAGTTTGTTTCAATCTATGATTTGTAATAATTAATACCTCGAAGTTATTTATGTAACAAGGTAATGCTTGTTGATGCTTTCCCTTCCGGAAGCGATCTTGATGTACGGCCGAGATTAAAGTTGAAAGTGGATGATTCGGGTTGTCCCGAGGACACTCGACGAATTGCCTAATTTGAACTGTTTGAAGTGCGTTGGTGAGAATTACTGTTCTAGCAGTGATTCGACGCACTTGAGCCAGTTTAAATTGGACGGTTCCGCCACATGTTACTCGTTACTAAGAGTAATTTTGGCCGAACTAGTTTATCTAATTCTTAAATCAATCTAAGTCTTTCTCCATCTCGAGAACATGATGGTGTGCTCACCTTCAACGAAGGACTCTCGGTTTCGCCAGAAAATCTCGCAGAATAACTCACCGAAAAGCTCGTCGGAGTTTAATAGATGCGGATGTTCGGCGTCCAACTGCGAGAGCTAGGTTTCGAATGAGGTTAGATTTGTGACATTGGAAATGACATTGAGAAGATTATTCGGAGATATTTATAGTCCCCATAGGAGTTGGTTTTTACTTTCCTCTTTTTTCCTCTAATTTTGGGAATTAATTTCTGATTCGAAAACAATTCTGGAAAATAGTAAAATCGATTTTAAATCATGAAAAAAACTCAAAAACATAGAAAAAATCAAGAAAACATCTGGAGGTCAGTTTGGACATGGGCAATCCAAATAAAATATTTGGAGCTCAAGGAAGGACCTTTGGAATGATCCAAAAATTGGATTTAGCTCTATAAACAATGAGAATAAATTCTCAGAAAATCTAATCATCACATAAATGCATTGTAAAAACTTTTTCAGCCATAAAACACCATGATAAACTAGCATGAATGCAAAACACACTCATTTGGTCTATCATGTTTAATATGATGTTTAAGTTCAATAGCAAAGAAATTCCAATTAAATCCTAAAAATTTAAATCAAACCTTAAATGAAATCTATAAAATTCAGAGAGTTGCTAAATAAATTATGTGATAAATTTTAGGGTATTACAGAAGCCCATCTCGCCGTGTCGAGGGACGTTCTTCCCCTCCTGCACGAACCGCGCGAACGAGGTGCCCTCCCCCAGCCGCAGCGCACCGCCGTACGCGTGACATGCGATGCCTCAACGCGGGGCAATGGCGTCGGTCCGATGACCGATGACGCGGGAGTATCATCACCAGATTCTTCCTTCGTGATGTTGCTACTCTTCCCCCTCGCATGGCACAGTCATTGAAATCTGATCTCTTCCTCCTCCTTAATTACCTTGTTGGTGCCCTTGGCTATCTTCAACTATGCCTCTTTATTTGAGTCTAGCATGCCTGGCACCACGATGCTGACACTGTGAAAAAGAAGCTTGATACAATTTTGGTCAAGTTACCATCTTCTATTGGATTAACGACAAAATTCCCTATTTGACATCGTATGATGACTAAATTCCCTTGTTGACCCTGAATTGTTTTCTTTCCCTATATGACACTTAGTTTAACTTTCGTTTCCCCCATATAAAATTAGACCTTTTTGTTGCAATTTTTACTTCTTTTACCAATCAAGGTCTTCCTACTTTTAAAAGTGCATCGAACTCAGCATTATTCAAGCTATGTCAGTAGTGGGAGTTATGGGGGTACGTCAAAGATTCCATATTTAATCATCCAAATTAAATTTAATTCTAGAAAAAGTGGTGTACCATAAAAATTAGGATAACTTCGTCATATAATCGATATAGAGTTAAAACTAAAATTTTATTACTATATGCATCAATTTCAAATGTAACTCCAGCATATATTGGGTCATTTTTTTACTTTATATCAACACAAAATGAATTTCCACGGATTTTTATAGCTATTTTCTAAGTACTAATGTTATACTCCTTCCACTCGCAATTAAATAACATTTTTGTACTACAACTTTGGATAAAGATACATTGCACTTCCATGAGAGATTGGCAATGCGAGTTTGACCCCGTTTGTGAAGAAAGCGGAGGTTACTACAAACTCCATAGCACTACATGCCTTCTTTTTTTTTTCTATGCTATACGAAAGTGACTGGCAATTATTTGTCGTCTTTTGTATGTTTCATGCGTGATTACCCATCTCCACTTCTCCAGTAGACTAACACCACCATCTCACCAGGCCTAGGGTTCATTCCATTCTTAAGTGAGGATTTAATTAGATTTTCCAAAAACTATGACCGTGCATAAATTAGTAAGCGAAATATGCATTCAGCATTCGCGTCTAGCTTTACAAGAACAGTAGATTTTTGGGTGAACTAGGCAAGCAAAAGCATTCCCTTTGAAAAAACAAGTTGGATATAAAGGAAGCGTGGTGTTTACCGCGCCTTCGCCAAACGCCCCCTGTCGACGAGGAGGCTGAGACCATGAGTCGTGACTCGCGGACAGAAAACAGGATGTTGCGCCTGTAGGCGAACGGGTCATGTTTGATCTCCACGTCGTCGGCACCTTTGCCGGCGAGCCCCCTGTCCGGCCTCGCCTTCTCCCCGTGGTTGTTGAACTCGGCGAGCGCGCGCTTCTCCTCGGTGCTGTACACCTGGTTTTCCGTCCGGAGACGCACGGAGTCGTCAAGCGCCGGCTGGCTCCTTGCTTTGGCCGTCTCTGCCACGTTGCTGCTCTTGGCGGCATTGTCGGTGGCGCGGCTTGGTGGTGTTCCCGAGTCTTCTGAATCTGATCTCTTGCTCCTCGATCCACCCTTCCTCGTCTTCCTCGACGTGCTCTTCCTGCTACTTCGTTTAGAGCTCTTGTGACTTTTCGATCTCTTCCTGCTCTTCCTATCCCTGGAACACTCGGCCCAAGTCATCGTCGCTGTCGCTCTCCGACGACGAATCCGTATCACGCGACCGACGGCGATGGCGACGGTGTCGCTTGCTTCTGCTGCGTCCATGGCTCTTCCGATGGCTCCGCTGCCTCCTATCCCTCCCGGAACGCTCCGATCCGCTGGATTCGGATGAGGACCTATCGTGGTCGTGGAGGCGGCGGCACGAGACCGGCCCCTCCGCAAGCCAGCGGAAGCGGCGGAGGTTGCGCCGGCGGTCGACGAGATCCGGGACTCCGACTCCCGGCGCGGCATGGCGGCGAACGGGTTGCTGGAATCCCGGGGCGGCGGGGTTTCTGATGTTGTTAGCCGGGGCTCATGTGAGCCCCTTATTTCGCGCCGCCACTGTCAGGTGGGCCCCGGCGGCGCCCACCCCCGCGCCGCCGCCGCCGCAACGCCGGTTAGGGTTCCGGGTTGGGGGAGATGCATCTCCGGCGGCTCTAGAAGGGGTTTGGGGGTGGCGGCCGGCCTGGCGGAGGTGGCGGGCGGCAGGCGGAGGGGTCGGCGGCGAGGGCGCCGCCGGCCGAGTGGTGGGAGACGGCGGTCGGGCCGGCGTCGGCTGGGGCGCTACGGTAGGTCAATTAGCGTCGGCGGCGGTCGGTGGGCGGCGACGGAGGCGGCGGACACTATGTTTAGGCGTCTTCTAAGGAGACGCGGGTTAAGACACATAGGAGACGCGGTTTTACATGACGTGGGAGACGCGGAAAATCCCTTAGCATCTTAAGCCGCGTCTCCTTTTCTTGCCCCGGAGACGCTGGTAACCCGCGTCTCCTTAGCCACTTTGAACGTGTCTCCTTATCTTCCACCGGAGACGCGGTTTCAGAAAGCGCGCCTCCTCTGACTGATATTGGTGGTGACACAGTTTCTAAAGAGTATGGTACTAAGCTCAAGCAAGTGGTAGGACGGCGGGCTTCATCAATTTGCCTATACACGTACACACAAAGGGATTTCAGCACACAAGTAATGCAAAAGCATATGAGCTCAAAATTTTCATCATCTTGTTCTGCAAATGCAAATTCACCTTCAAGGGGGAGGAGGGCCGGCCGGCTGGAGCTCGATGGCGTGTCCCTGCAGGCAGAGATCGACGCCCGCGCTGTGCAACGTGGAGCTGGAGCTCGAGAGAGTGGTGGGCGGCGGTGTACCAGAGAGCAGGGAGGACACGGCCACGTACGGGCGCCTGAGCTCGACACGCGCGAGGAGGAGGCTCGGGACGCGGCGCAGATGAGGAGGACGGTCGCGAGTAGGAGGCCGGCGCCGGGCGGCGCAGATGAGGTAGGTGGGCCGGCCCGGCGGCCGGAGCACGGCTCGGCCGGTGTACAACCACTGCGCGTGCGAGAGCAGAGATGCCGCGCGCGCGTTGCGAGAGCAGAGATGCCGCGCGAGGACGAGGAGCGGGGAGGGGGGCCGGAGCGCGAGGAGGAAGCGGCGGCGGCGGCGCGAGGAGGAAGCGGCGGCGAGCGGGGTCCTCGACGATCACCGCGAGCTCGTGGCGCGCGCGAGAGGTAGGTGGGCCAGCGGCCGTGGCACGGCGAGCTAGGCGCGGCCGCGCGCGTGGGGATGCTGCCGGCGAACGCACGGCGACAGGAGGGAGCGCCCCGTCGGCACACGCGCCGCCGTCGCTGTGCTGCGAAGAGAAGGTGTGGACGATCGATCCGCGCGGACACCTGGCGCTGGGTCAATGGCTAACAAGCTATGGGAGACGCGGATATACAAGCGGCGTCTCCTACCCCTAAACACAAAGAAGACGCGGGAGACAAAACGCGTCTCCAGTAACAGGCTCAACAGAGAAGACGCGGCTCAGTAATCTGCATCTCCTGTATTTCGAACCATTGGAGACGCGGTTTGTCAAAGGAGACGCGGATTTTGAAAACAGCGTCTCCCAGGTAAGACAAATAGGAGACGCGGATCCCAAACTCGCGTCTCCTATATTACGGGAGACGCGGCTTCAGAACCCACGTCTCCTCTATAGGCATACAGGAGACGCGGGTTGACTGGCTCAATATAGGGGAGACGCGGCTGAACAACCCGCGTCTCCTTTATATGAAAGGAGACGCGGGTTAAATCCGCGTCTCCTATAGTGGTGTCTCCTTTGAACCTTTCTTACATAGTGGGAGGCCGCCGGAGCCGGATGAGGAGCCGGCGGCGGGGGCGGGGGGCCCACCTGGCAGCGGCGGCGGCGGCAGTTCGGGGCTCACATGAGCACCTGCTAACAAAATCTGCGTCCGGGGCGGCGGTTTGGGTCGTGATTTGCGGGCGCCGTGTGGGTAGTATTGCTGGCGATCGGTTTTGGCCTGGCCCAGGCCGTGTTTTTCCGGACGGAGTCGGCGGCGGTTTCAACTGGGACTTGATCCTGGCCCGCGAGCACTGGGTGTTTTGGGCCTTTGAGTGGAGATTATGGGCTTTAGGTAAGGCCCGTAATCTGATTAGCATGCGCACACTGAAAGCCATTTCAGGCGGACAGTGAAGATCCACTAGAAACAAAGAGCTCCTAATTTTAGTGTGTGCTTGTTGCTAAAAAAAAGTGTGTTATTGTAGGAATTGTTGGAAGAGCGCGGTCCAAATCTTAGGGATACTAGGACTGCAAATATGCGACTTCGCCCATGAATTCCTCCTGCATGGTTATTGGCTAAGATGACGCCCAAACTCCCAAAGGAAACGCTTATTCCTAGCATAAAAGTCTCGGTATACCATTTTAAAAAAGATTATGCCAATAGTAAGATTGTGTTGAGAGGAAATCTTGGAAGGTGCACGCGCAAGGAAAACATAAATTCTTTGCATGATTGCTTTTTGTCCAGTGCAAGATCCTTACTCGGCTGAAAAAACTCACATTATTGTCAGTTTGCTCTCCTTGCAATCAAAATGACCATAACGTGTTCCTTATCTCGATAAATAAATTGTACGTGTACTCAGGGTTTTTTTTCCCGACCGGTCCGGCCAAACCGCCGGCCGACGGTAGCGGTTAGCCGGACCGGTTTGACCGGAAACCGGTAGAAACCGGACAAATTTAAAAACCAAATTAAATCCGCAGTTCAACCGGTTTCGAACGGTTAGCCGGTCGGTTTGAGCGGTTAGCCGGCCGGTTTGAGCGGTTTGACAAATTTTCGAATTTTAGTTAAAAATTGAAAATTTTAAATTTGGTCGGTTTGAGCGGTTAGCCGGCCGGTTTGAGCGGTTAGCCGGCCGGTTTGAACGGTTTGACAAATTTTCGAATTCTAATTTAGATTTAAAATTTTTAAATTTGGCCGGTTTCAAACCGGCCGGTACCACTACCGGTCCGGACCGGTTTGACCGGTTACCGCGGTATCCGGACCGGTAGCGGTCGGGGAAAAAAACCCTGCGTGTACTTACCACTTTACCAGTGTGTACGCTATGCATGCCGGGTGGGGGTTGTTGTTGTTGGGTTGGAGTGGGGAGGGCACAAGTCCCCCTATCTCCCCACGAACATGGAGCCCCCTTCCATTTTTATTTTTGAAAGAAGGCCCCCTTCCATTCTAAGAAGGAAGCATAACAAAGAGATTTTTTTTAAAAAAAAAGAAGAAGCAAGGGAGATGACAAAGATAACTAGAGGGAAGGTACTCATTATCCAGGTGTTGCTAAGGTACACCGGTTACTCCGTAAGACATATTACTTTAAACAAATCTAAACCCTTGATTTTTGTAAGAGAGGAAACATTTAATAATTGATAAAGCAGGAACTAAAGAATAAAGAAAAAATTGTCTCAAGTGTCGGTCAAATGCTCATGCGGTAATCATGCCATATGCCTAGTGTTAGTTTTGTATTGTCAGCTTCAGCCTTCCATTATAGATTCAAACATTTGGCTAGGTCCAGAAGCATCTCCATCTTTCACCCCTTGCATTCTTCATAGCTTTCACAATCCAAAAATAAATCTGCGTCTGTACTGTGTGATTCTTAAAAGAAAAAACCACACATGTTTGAATCCATGTTTCATGTTTTCCGTACACATTGAGATCCGTTTCTCACATTCCAGCACTGAAAAAAATATAGTTACACATTTTTGATTCATCTCCATGTAGCATGCATGTTAGATCTAACTAAAAGATAATTTTTCCTACTTTTCTCTTTCCAAAATAACAATAAATAAATAGTTGTATATATTGTTTGTTGTATTACCTTCTAAGAGGTATAATATATTGTAAAAGCCATGCAGATCGACGGTCCACATTTACTGCATAGAATTTTAGCAAAACCCTTTTTTCTCTTCACATAAAAAGTTCCTCATAAATTGGCATGGTGCAGCACGAGCAATACAGGCGAATTAAGCTGCACACGAACATGAAGGGTCAAATCAAGAGCCAAGTGCCCAAGTGCTACAGTGCCCTAACGGTCGGTATACCGTTGCTGGTCCGCGCAACCGTCGGGCCGGCACGCGATCACGTTCCCTTCCCATTCAATCCTAATCCCCATCCAACGACGACCCGAGCAGTGAGCACGACCCACGGAGCCTCTCCCGTCCAATCGCCCGGCCTGACCTCCGTCGCGATCCCCTCCGTTCGTCAGTTACGAGGGCCCAACCTGCCGGCCGCCGCCCTACGAAACTAGCCGTCCAAACCCCCAGCGCCATCGCCGGCCCACCCGCTCCGCCGATCCCATGTGGCCGTCGTCGGCACGGCTCGCCCCTGTACGTCCCTCGCCGTTCGTCGCGCAGTGAAGGTGTCAGAGAAGCCCGCGGCCATCGTAACATGTACACATCTACCTCACTCCACAGCGTCGAGACCACAGCCTCTGCCCACGGCTCCGGGCGTAGGAGCGCCCACGTACGCGGCCGCCGCCCGGCCGGGTTCAATTCGGTACCCGGTCTCGTCACCTCCTCCCCCGCGCGTCGTGTCCGGCCAGCGATCGCCCGGCCCGGGGTCGGCCTCGCGCCGCGCGTTCCTCGATGGCTCGAGGCGATAGCGCGAGGGGAAAGGAAGCTTTGGTGCTTTCCTCCACACCCATCCCGTATCTCTCGCTCAGGTGGATGTCGCTCGGCCGGCCCTGTGCACGGGGATGGCGCCGGCCGGCCGGGCACGTTCCGACGCGACGTCCTCACGTTACCCTCCCTATACCCACCCGGCCTGTGCGTATCTCGCGCGGCTTTGGCTCTACGTACACGTGCGCGACCCGCGGGGTTCCGCGCGCCCCCCCATGTGTGCCGTGCCGTGGAACCGATCCCCTTGTCTCGTCGTCGTCGCTGGCTCAGCTCCCCGGCCCGCCTCGATCACGCTGGCTATCTCAGCTCCGGCCGGTCGGGGTGGCGATCGGCCGGGTCATGGAGCGCGCATGCACATGTGTGCTGTGTGGCGAGCAGCAGGTCCCGTCACGGGCGCTACTGTCCCTGTCTGGAGGCCGGCAGGCCGCCTGACCTCTGACGCCCGACGCGAACGCCCTCCCGGCTCACATCAGGGCGCCTGCGGGCAAGTGTTTGGCGTCGCGTCCACGTCTCAGGCTCTCTCTCTCTCAACCTGGAGCCCTGGAGGCAGATCGAGCCTGAGACAGGCATGTTCTGGCGAGGCAGGGTTGAGTCCTGATTTGGTTAACGGGGCTTTCTTGTCAACTTGTCATCACAAGAGATCAGAAACATGCAGCCATGCATGCGCTTTCAGCAGGTGCCGGGTCGGCCTCTCCACACCTATCCATCCCAAGAGGATTCAGCTACACACACCTGTGCGCGAAACAAAAACACTGGTCAGTGTGGGCTCCCACACAGCCCCACACACTGACGCTAACCGCTTGGTTAGTTGGTGCAGGCTTGCAGCTGCTGTGGCACACACACAGGATCATGCATGACACGGCCGACGGTCAAGCAAGGAAAGCCAGTAGGTTCATGCTCCCTCGGCAAGAATTTCCCTTTCTGATTGTACCAAACAGGATCCCGAGCATGTCAGTGTGGGCTCCCACAGTACCGATGCTAACTGCTTGGTTAGTTGGTGCAGGCTGCTTGCAGTTGCTGCGGCACACACACAGCCACACAGGATCATGCATGACAGCCGACGGTCAAGCAAGATCAGCAAAGGCTAGCAGGTTCATGCACCCTCGGCGAGAATTTCCCTTTCTGATTGTACCAAACAGGATCCCGAGCATGTCTGTGCTGCCCGGAACCGGATCCACGGCGGAAAACAACGTCGCCAAAGGAGAGATTAATTAAAAGCGATCGGTGAGCAATGCAATGATGGGGCAATGAGAAACCAATCAAAGGATAAGCTTATAACTTGGGCCGGTCCGCGCGGAAGATGCCAGCTTTGTTGGAGAGGGAGGTTTTGGTTTTGGTAGGAATCGGCGGAGTAGGACGGCTCGCGCCCGCGCGTGATGACGCCGATCGAGGGCCCGAGGCCGACCCCGACCCGGGCATTGGCCAGTCCTCGGTCTTAATTTGGCGCCAGGAGGCCTGCACCTGACCTCTCTGAATCTTACCGGACGCCACACCAAATCACAAAATCTTGGCGCCGTGTGGGTCCCGAGCCTCCCGCGGCGCGACACGTGCCCCGCCCACCCGGCGACCGGTTCGACGCCGGCGAACCGGTCGGTCGGCGGCGGTCGACAGGTTCAGAGCACGCGTTTTCCCCTTTATTTTGTTCCCGTGTTCCTCTTTCGAGGGCACGTATCGGCGGAGACGACGACGACGCCAGGGTGACGTACGACCTGCGAGCTGTGGTTGCCGACAGGCAGGGTGTGGGCAGCCGAAAAGATTTTCTTCTTCGAAATCCAGGAGAGTTCAGTGAAGGTACCAGACGATTCGTCGTCGTCGACGGTCTTTGTGGATGTGCGGGGGACTGAACTGAACACGTCGGTCTCGCGACAGGTCAATTTGTCGAGAGCGGGCCGGCCGGGTGGCCCGGGCAGACCACGGAGACGACGGAGGCAGAGAGAATTCTCCGCACATGGCTGCTGCGACGGGGGCACATGTAGAGAGCGGTTTGGATTGGGTACATGGATTGCCCTCGCGCGCCCCGGTCTTTTCGCGGCATTATCACGACGAGGATTGGCCCGATAGTCTTCTCGCTCGCTCGCGGATATGCCAACGTCCCTATTTTTTGCCTGTACTTGCATGTGCTCGCTGGGACATTCAGAGGTTTCATATCATTCAGGTCATATATCGACTGATCGACGTGCGTCAGGGAGGGGGTCTAAGGAACGGTGATTCAAGTCGTGAACGTGTGTGCCGCTTGCATGAATAGTGCGACAAGATATGCATTGTACACGGTGGATGGCTATCCAGATGTCGATTGTTCGTCTTGGTTTTTGGACGCCCGCACTTTTGGTTATGATATTTGACTCTTCATCTTAACAAAAACGTTTAGTGCAAATATATATATGCAAACATATGAGTATGCTTAAAGTACTTTTAAGACAAAACCAGCAAAAAAATTATGTTTACATATTTTTTTGAATAAGATGAATAGTCAAGTATTGTGTCCAAAAATCAATATAGTGACAATTTAGGAACAGTTGGAGTATATATGCAGGTACAGCTACCCCGCCCGTATATATCCATAAACTTGTTAAATGCGCCACTAAAGTCTAAATTTCCGTAATCAGCTTTAAACATGCCTATGTGACAAATCGTCTGTTTGGATTTGGACCACATGTTCATACTAATTATGGTGACTTTGACATCAAATGGAATGCAACGGTACGTACGTCACACCCATCAACTTTAGAACCGCTAGCCTGCAATGAATGGCATGCCCTTGCATTGGACATTGGCGCGATGAGGACGATGGTGACTGAAACTCAAGGTCGCAAGAAACATAAGTGAGAGTAACATGAGTTCAATAGTGTTGGAATTGAAGATAAAGCGTAGTAGGTGTTCTATCAAGATGTGGTATGCATTTTGTCACGGGAGTAGGGATTCCAATGGCGCAAGAAAAATGAGATATTCCCCTCCATCCCAAAATATTTGTCCAGATTCATACCTAAAAATTTTACGGTGGCACTTCCTTTTCCTTGTCATTCGCTAGGCTAGGCTGAAAAGTCTAAGAGAATAATCCGCTGGGCTGATTCAATAGTATTCTGTGAGGAGAATAATCCGCTGGGCTCGAAGAATAATTCTAAGCGAACAGCCGATCTACTACTACCGTACCTGTAGTATCACCGCTCACCACTTACATCCGTGGCAAGCGGTCCATTACCTAGTCAAGTTTTGCGGTGGCACTTCCTTGAACTTGTCATATTTGTTAGTTATAAAATATATTTGATGTTGAAGTTGTACCCATGAATATTATTTTTGCAAATTTGCAAAGTTTCGAGTTCTTTAAAATTGCGTAGGGATTCGAATGTGCATTTTAACAATTAATATGTATCTGCATGACACGGCGCATGGTGATAAGTGGTTTATTAAGAAAGGATTATATATATCCTGCATTTCAATTCAACTGACTTCATCATGAACTTCAACCCGAAACGAATCGGAGTCCTCGATCCGGTCAAGAAGAAACACGGCACCTGTAGACGACATGTACTCTCGTCTGGGACGGAACGGGTTAGGATATGTACTGATCGATGACGGGCAGTCAGACGTACACCAACTGCTGCCGAGGCATTAACATCAGCCCTGACACGGGCACATGGCATATGGCCGGCGCCAGAAACGGCCGCGCACCGGAATTGGGTCGCCGTCGGGAAAGCGAGGCGCAGGTCGCCCCACTTCGGGGGCGGCGCTCTCGCCGTCCCCACGGCCGGCCGGCGGGCTGTGCGCGCACAGCGCCCGCGTCCCTGTGCCCGAGAGTACGAGATGACGAGGAGGGGGGCAGGCCGGGGCGCGGCCGCGCACGCCGAGGCGCCGCCAGGTTTCTCGTTTCGTGCGTGCAGTGCCAGTGGCTGCGGATCATGGCAGCGCCAAATAGTCTTTTGCTCGTCGCAGTGGAAGCACGCCCTGTGCGCGGAAAGTCGGATCGCTCGCGTCCTCGATTTCTTTCTTCTTCCTAGCCAGGCTCATCGATCAGCTATCAGTACGATAGGGTTTATCATGCATAGTAACTTTGATTGTGCAGTTTTTTTTTTCCTTCTGTTTGTAACGCTGGTGGTAAAGTAAAACTTCGCATAGAACATGCGTCTGGCAGTAAAAATGAGACGATGAAGGGACGTGCGATCGGCTCTCAAAGAGGGAATGAAGCTAGGGTTAGGTGAAGAGGGAAAATATGTGTGGCAAAGAATGGAAATAAACACGTTCATAACATGGCAATGAGATGCGTGCAATGTACAATCTACTACATGTGTGCATGCATGTGCTTGCTGCGAGTAAAATCGCGAGCATGCAAAGGGCAGTAAAAAACATTTCTAGTAGGTACTAGTAAAAGTGCATCTTAATTTACACTACATATAATATGATCGTACAAGTCCTGCCGACGCGCGCGCGTGTTCGTCGTGGTACGTACGTGCAAATAAGCTCCAGGTCCAACGGCGATTAAATGATGATCACGGCATGGCCATGCATGCCGGACCGGCCGTCAAACTGGAGCGCGGCGGCGTGACCTCCGCGAGCGACCGATCTACCACTGGCCGCCGTTCACGCGGCCGGGGTATCCGCCGCCGTTGTCCGCCGCCGCTGCCGGCACCGGCGGCGCCGGGCGGCGGCCGCTGGCGGCGGCGGCGCGCTCGAGCGACTGGACCTGCGTCTTGAGGAACTTGACGTAGTGGATGGCCTCGTCGAGCATGGACGCCGTGTCCATCTTGGTTCCACCCGGCACGAGCCGCTGCAGGATGCGGATGCGCTCGCTGATCCGCTCCCGCCGCATCCGCGCCGCCACGCTCTGCGGGTCGGTGGAGATGCGCACGTTGCGCCGCTTCGGGGGACGCACCATCTCCGGGTCGATGTTCACCGGCTGCAGCGCCGCCACGCGGAAGATCATCTCCCGCATCGCCGACGACCCCACGGCTGTGGCGCCGCCCTCCCCGCCGCCACCGGCGGCGGAGGCGGGGTGGTAGTCCTCCTGCTGCTCCTGCGCCGCCGCGTAATACGACTCCGAGCGGGCGCTGCCGTTGCAGGACGCGGCAGTGATGGTGGAGTAGCACTGGTGGTGGTCGTTGTAGGTGGCGCGGCCGCCGCCGGCGGACATGTGAGGAGGCGCTGGGGAGAAGTGGCCGTGAGGAGCTTGTTGCTGCACGCACGGCGGCGACGGGGGAGACGAGGGCACCATCATCGCCATGGCGCCGTGGTGGTGCTCAGGGAAAGCGGCGAGCTGCTCCAGCTGGAGCATTGCGTTCATCAGCTCGAGCTGCGCCTCCGGGTGGGAGTTGAGCATGTCGAAGTCCATTCGGGCCGTGATCTCGAGGGCTCCGATCCACTGGAGGGCACAAATTCTTGAAGAAGAAGAAGAAGAGTGTGTAGGGCGAGCTCGGTCAAGAGGAGCTTGGGAAAAGAGTAGTGTGGCAAAGCTAGCTAGCAGCTGGCCTGCTGTCTCTGGAGAGGTTTATGTCTGATGAAAGGAAGATTGTGTTGCTGCCATGTTGCTAAAGGTGAGGTGCTATTTATAGGGGAATTGCTGGTAGCTAGGTGGCCTCTATGGATTTGACAAGGCAGAGTGTCTGTGTTCCCTTTGCATCAGCCTATTTAATTTCTCTTCCATTTTGTGGGGAGACTTGTTGCTCTTTTTTCTGGCTTCACAAAAGTTAGCATGTGTTAAAGATAAACTATCCCTGTCTTTTGTTTTCCCGAAAATGATGTGTGTCAAGATAATGTCTCACAGAGACACGGAATCTGTCCTCTGACAACCTCAGGACCTTTCAGGAATTGCCGACTGTCTAGCCAGCCAGCCCAAATATCTTCATGAAGGGTTCTTTTGTTGGGATATGTGATTGGACAAAACATTTTTTCCCTTAAGTATATCACCATTTTCTTGACTTAGAAACCACGTCCACGACACAGTTATTTCACTGTATCATATCTACCAATGAACACCAACATAATTCCATGTTTTAAATTTAAGAAAGACGGTGGTATATTCCACCGAAAAGTACATTTTTGGTATATTTATTTTCCACCGGAAAGTACATTTATTTGGAGTAGTATTATTTCTCAGTGAAATCCTAACTGGATTATTGCTGATTCCTTCTGCATATTTGATACTATCTCCTTATCAAAAAACTGCCGATCTCTCAGCTCCAACAAGGTAAACCAGCTGCTATTCCATTTCGTACTACGTCATGCATCAGCCAATCAGTGACAGGTTCGGATGAACGGATCCTTAATACGTCGTTCCAATATAATGTGCACTGAATTATTAGCGTCGCCTGCACCTAGACGCAAGAACTATGAGAAATTTTAGTTCCATCATGCAGCTACCTAGCTAGGTCTCTCACGCAATTGCTCAATATTCTGTGCATTAGAGCTGATCTTGGCACGGTGTGCATTCCAAATGGCTCAAAGTACAGTAGATGTGCGGTTCCATGCATGATGAAAGGAATGCTCATGTTATTTTCTATTGGGAGAGTAGAGGCAAATTTAAATATTTGGAGAGGCAAAGATGTTTTTTAAAGGAAAAATTCAGGGAAAAAATTTCAGTTCTGTTGTACGTGACCAAATCATATATTGCACCTTTTTATATAGATAATGAAACTTATGCCAAAACACTGTAGGAAAAGCTAGCATTTTGCTCTCTAGTGTGAACCATGAAACGTCCTTCCAGGCCGGCCTTGGGTACAGGTTTGGATCTACTATAAATTATTATTGTTCATGTTCGGACACTGTGGCAAACAGAACACGTGAGAGGGCTTCACTCACGACGTCACGAGTCACGACATAAATGGCCAGAGACAAGAGCCACTGCATTTCGCTCTCAGGGGTAATACAAGATGGTGAAATAGAGAAAATCGTGTAAATAAATAAGTTCCTTTCGTTTTCAAACAGAAATAATTTGTGCTGAATTTTGTTGTTTTGCATCTTAAGCTTAAAATATTGAGTTTATGATGTGGTATGGACATTCATGTTTTTATATAATTTTTTAAGGGGATGGTGCGGCCTGCTAGATCTTTTTTTTTTTTGTATATGTTGATTTATTTTGTTGATACAACTAGCTGGTAATTTTGCTTTTTTTGTAGGCTAATCCATAAAAATACATGATATTTTGGACAAACATTTAGAGATTAACTATATCTTTCAGAATATATAGATAGGAAGGCATGAAAAATGATACGAGTAGAACTTGTCTTGAGATGCTGTTCCATAGTATCAAAACTGTAGTGTGTTTTTACACATAAATGTATTCCTATAGAAAAACAGTGATCAAAAGTTGTGCTTTAAATACTGTACTGTTGTGTCGTCTTTCTGCACGTGAAGTAATTCTCGTGGATGCAGTAGTTTCCAAACCTTCCTGGATTCTTGCTGTCTTGTTTTATTATGAACCCCTAAGCCATAAATCAGTAGTGTGCGAAAAATCAGCTTTCAGTCAAGTGACTCAACTACTCAATCACAAATTACAGTTAGTAATCTATGGCCAAAGATCGAAATAGACAGAGTTCTTGTATGCATATCAACCTGGAGGTATCAAACTCCATCATGGATAGTCCCATCACAGAATCAACACTTGTTTTTTGTGATGAATGTTCAGTACTTCTGAAATTTCTGTGGTGAACATTTTTTTACCTTTTGAATTTATCAGCCAACAGTAGGACTAAATTTAAACTAGGTGTGATATTCTGTGATAACTAACCACCTAGCTAGATAGCCATTCAGAATGACCATCAGTGTGATATTCTCTCTATTCTACTAAACGAGTGGTGGTGCTCCAACCACTTACACTACATAGGAAAATTCTTGATATACAACTGTAGCTTATTTAACTAATTATACCCTTAGGTTGTAACCATGTGTATTGCTGCAAAAATCGGTGTAATTGTTCCTCTTCTAATTTTCTAATTTAAGGATTGTAGAGAATTGCCTTGAACCTTTTCAATTGCTTATGGATATGTACAGATAGTAATGAGGCTCGGTTGTATGGCGGTCCTCTAATGATATGTTTACTTAATTAATTTGATTGTGTATTTTTTTGGTGAAAAATAACCATGATATATGAGTAATCCTATTTATATAGATCTAGTAATCTGTATGGCTGTTCTCTGGCACATCAGAGTATCAGACTAGTCCAGAAAGGCTCTTCCCTTTGGTGCATGATTATTTGGTACTTGGATATCAATAATGTTTCACATAACCAAAAGCACTCGTGTGCTCAAACTATTCATTCCGTGCCCCCAAGCTACGCATCCTAGGTTGCGTGATACATACACGCGTAAATGAAGCACCGGCCGGAGCAGGGGAGCTAGCTAGCCAGTAACGGACCACAGGAGTTAGCCCCAGCCAGGACGGACAAAGAGAGACGGTCCTAGAGCTGCCACCAAAGGCCTGAGCATGGTCAACGGCCGCCGAGGACGCCGGTCGGTTGGCGCCCGTCCTGCGCGCACGTCCGTAAATGGCCCGGAGCCCACAGCGTGATCCGCGCCGGAGCGCAAGCACGCTCCGTTCACCTGCCGGCCGGCCTCCGTCCATCGTCGGTGTACGCCGTCCATGCATGATCCACCGATATATGTCGCACTCGCGAGCTTGGCACCGAGCGCGCGGCGGGTTGCGACCTGGCAGCAGTCTGACCAAAGTTGGACGGAAACCGCCGCCTCTGCTCTGCTGGTGAAGAATCCCCACCCAGCTCCGAGGGTGACAAAGGCCGAGAAGAACCTTGTGGTAAAACCAAGCAATTAACCAACTGCTGCACATGCATCGTAACTTCTGCTGGTAAAAGACAAGCAAGAGTTTCCTCAGTTCAGTGAAAGTAAAAAGAAGAAGAACGTTTTACTACTTTCTTGTGTCTATATGTGGCCATTTTTCCAAGTCTGGTAACGGTGATGAAAAATCCCTACGGTACCTGATTACCTTAGTCAAGCCACAAAGCCGCAAGTGTCGGTCGACAGCGGCTTTAACTTTACCAATTTTTGCGGATCAGCTTTTCCTTGGTTGCAAATGTAGAATTTGGCGGCCAGCACCGGCCGGTAGGAAGAAAGCGAGTGGTGATTATTGATTGGAACATGCATGCATGCATCATGCAGATCGATCTCTCGTGTGACATTATGTTGTTGTACGAGTATAGTTCGACGTCGAAATTGAAGCCTAGCTACCTTTCAATTTCAAGCCACAGTCAGTACCTGAAACCGGCTTACACATACGCACTAAACCACACAGGACCTGAACTTACTCATTTGGCCTCATCGTCTCTGATCGCGGCCTGCACGTTGTGGGCACGCGCACTGCCGCCCCGGCCTCAAGATCGACTTGGTCGAGGGAGTGATCCACATGTACGTGTCAGTTCCAGTGACCTACATCGTGGTGAGTGTCTCTCATCACTGAAAGAACGTAACCCTCTGTGCAGGACACCCGGACCGTTTCTAGCATATCGGGCGTGAGCTGTCCACAATTTCACATCTTTTGCAACCGACCGAGGCGTGCATATATACATATATATATATATACTCCCTCCATACTCGTATTAGATGATGTTTAGGACAACGACACGGTCACCAAAACGTAACTTTGACTTCTTATTTTTACAAAAATATTTATTAAAAAATAATATATGTATACTTTTCTAAAAATACTTATCAAGACAAATCTATTCATATGGTTTTCACATTTTCAAACTCAACGACTTAAAAGTTATTCGTGATTTATATTCCCAATGTTTGACTAAAACCTTGTCCTAAACATCATCTAATACGAGTATGGAGGGAGTATATATATATATATATATATATATATATATATATATATATATATATATATATATAGAAATCCCCACGCGTTGTCGCGAAATATTTTACGTATTTTTTTATGATTATTTGATATTCCGTAAAGAGTTTTTATTTAGTACATAACTGAGGACGCATATGAAGCTTATTGATAAAAATAACATACAGTTTCAATAAATGAATTACTTTTCATTTTTAATTTTGGAGTTCTCTTCGCTGAAAATAGCTTGCATGTATGGTTGTCCCTTTCGTATGTACTGAACAATGATTGTGTGGTTTTTAATTGGTAGGTTTTTGGTTGTCTTCGCTCTGAAAATTGCCTTTGACACAATCTTTTGGGCTCTTGTATTATCCTTGAGCTTATTCATTGCTTGGACATATCTATCTTGCATCTTCTCGAAAGATCTATATGAAGAGTAAATAAAAAATACATATAAGGGTTTGTGTGCCATTCTAATCAAAAATAGTTTTTTAGTTGTTGGTAGAGGAGATATGATGTAACAAAACTGAAACAAAGACGTAGATGTGTTGTTAATATAAAATAGGAAGCGATGATTACATAAAAAGGGTAGAAACTTAAGTAATAAGTTGCAGTAAGAGAACATTTTGAACGGTTGTTGGTGCACCATTGTTTTTGGGTAGAAGGAGATGAACACTACAAAATTCGAAGAAGAAGATGAATGTAATGGCTTACAGTGGGGTGCTTCCAACAGTGAGAATTAACGGGGAGGGGATAATTTCTTTGCGTGGCGTCTAGACCTTTCAAGCGCACCAAGCATGCGTTTGTTTTTTTATTGTGCAGTGTAGATGAATGATTATTTATTCCATGCGGTGACAAATGGAAGTTGTTGCATGTCCTCTCAGCTTCTCCTCTTGAGAAGATAATAACGGCCACCTCTCTGATCGAAATTGACATGTCCCTTCGTTGAACTGACAACGTGGCGCCTCACTTCAGCTTCCACCCTCAATTAATCCTCTCAGCTACTCGGCTTCCCGTCGCCCTCTGCTGTTTTGCATCCCTGTTTAAGTGATCTGCACGATTCTTTCAGACTCTTGCCGTGATGCTAGTCCTTTCGTATGCCTTGCTGAGTAAAAAAGAGAGGAGGGACGTGACAATGCCATTAGTGGTAGCCTCTTCATTTGCCATCTCTTATTAATCTGGCGTGCAGTGGATGCCTTTTTGATCTGTTGCCTCTCTTGATCAATCATGATAAAGAATAGGAGGGGCAAGGTAATAAATAAATAAATGCTGATGTGGCCTCTTGAGGATGGAGAGAAATATTGTAGTGGGGATCATCTATATAGGTATAGTAGATATGCTACCATGCATACACCGATCAACATATCATAATTTTTTGACAAAGGTAAGAGATTTACTGAATTTTTATTAGGATGAAAAAAAAAACTGATAGGCATGTAGCGCCCGTACCCTGTAATATAAAATTTTGTTTAGCTGTGTTTGTCTGTGGCCTTAGAAGGAAATGTTCCACAATATTTGTCGTCCATGGGAATATGGGATATACTTCCTCCCGTTGCCTAAAATAGTTGGTCGGAACGTCAAATAAAAAATATAAAGGTACAACTAAAGAGTAATTTGTTGCAATATTTTTTGCTTCTACTCCTAGTTTTTTTGAACGGACGGCGGCAAAAACTTTTGCTTTCCTGAATTTTTATTAGAAGAAAACAAGAATAAACCCAGTTTATAAGAAAAACCGGACCAAAATACCTTACAACTTCGGTTCATAATCCGCACAACTAGGGAGGTATGTGTACTATCTCGCACCACTTCAGTCCACCGACCGTAGAACCGGAGGGGTAGAAAACTCCGTACAATTTCGGTTCGTTGACCATACAACTACTAAAAGGAAAAAAAAAACGGTAGGTTACATTGGGACATCTAGTTACCGGAGAATAACGGTAAAAGGTGCATAATATTTCAGGGACGTTGTTGTGTCTCAAAGGTCATGCTGGACAGGTGGAGTAAATGTGAGACAATGATATGCTGCATGGACCTGTGCCAAACAAATTGCCGACTCAATGAGACACTGTTTGGTCGTTTGAGTCACCGGTCCACCGTCCACGTCGTCCTTCATTCTGTTAGGAGGCTATGCAGAACTGGTCCGTCCAGTGACAAATCGCCGGAGGACAACTGGACAAATCACCGGACGACGCCATCCTGGACTGACCCATGCCGGTCGGGGCCATCCGGGAAACCAAACACGGTTAGCTAGGGCTCGGATCAGACGCGCAACAGGAAGTTAATAGGATGTGTCAAATCCCAGGTGCTGTCGCACAGCCACACTAGAGAGGTAGCCCTTCCCTTCTCCTAGGATCGCTGCACCTGCGCCTCTAGATATATTTGGCGTGATTAGATGTTTCGCGAAATTTTTTTCGAGTATTTTCCCTCACATGCATGGCATATTAAATGTAGTCGAAAAAAATAACTCATTATATAGATGGAGTGTACTTCGCGAGACGAATCTAATGAGCCTAGTTAGGTCATGATTAGACAATAAATTGCTACAGTAAACATGTGCTAGTGACGGATTAATTAGACTCATTAGGTTCGTCTTGCGATTTACTGACAGAATCTGTAATTAGTTTTGTAATTAGTCTATATTTAATACTTCAAATGTGTGTCCGACATACTCGAAAAAAATTTCGCGAAACATCTAAACAGGGCCATTCTTACTCTGACGGACTTGATATTCTGACAATTTGACCCCTACTTGTGCGTGATTCCGAAAGAAGGTCCTTTATTATTCACTTATTCGTCATATAATAGCATATTAACTTAGAAAAATGTCAGCGGCCCGTTAGGCGTGTGCCCGTCGTGGCCCATGAAGCTAATTAGCTTCTTTCACTTTGTCTGCAGCCCGGGCGTGAGGCCTTGCCCGTCGTGGCCCATGAGTAAGGCCTTGCCCAGCATTTCTCTCTCTCTCTACTACTCTGTAGTACACAAACAAAATTTGACTGATAGAGTTTCAGTACTCTAAACACTGTAGTACTTTATTTTCTTGGTTCTCTAATGTCGACAACTCCACATACAGACTTGTCCGATATGTTTGAAGTAAGACTATACTGTAACTAATATTTGAAAGTACAAAAATAGGCATTTAGGCCTTATGGCATTCTAGTACTATAGGAGCCAGGTGCGAACAGGGTCGAAGTTGACTTATCCCCTGCTAGTACTATATGCGTGTTTGTGTCATAATGACGAAGTACTCACAGATATTTTCATTGAATTTCAACGCCTAATTTAGCTCCCCTATCACAAAAAAAAAAAGTGACGCGTGCTGATTGAAGACGTCCTAAACCATGTTCCGTCGTATAATGCTGTGGATAGCTTTGACTAAAATTTGTATATCCTTTTGCATGAAAGTCTTGCTTCATTTGGATCCAATAGAGAACATCACAGCTAGCTTCATCGTCGGAGCAACTAAAACGGCAGTATATAAAAACTGCGCATATATATTGATAGATATCGAAAGTACAGGCAGCATGAAAAAGCTTGTCATTCTGTGTGCGTAAGAATTAAGATCTCTGTCCATGGCTTTCATTGTTTCATCTGTGCGACCATGACAAAAGATGCTGATTTGCTGAACCAAGCTAGTTGTCACGTAATGTGATGCTGTCCAACCAAGTGAACCAACAGACTACGCCGTTAATTCAGACTTCCACTTATAGCGCACCTGTACGAATCAAATTTGAAAGAAGGGTTCACTTTGTTCCATTCTCTGCTACAGATTTTCAGTTCATCAAGGCCTTCTTCTGAATTATGATATTTTTGTTACAACGTGATTAGACTAAAGATCAAGGACTTCTACAAGGAAAAAAATGCTTGCATAAAAGAAGTACGCAATTATTTTCCAGGTCAACTTTGGGATTTTCTTTATTTATAGATGTACTGTGGCTGCTGGCGCAATACTGAGATGTGGCACATCTTACATTATCCTGATGGCTCATCCTGATGAGTGTCAATCATATGACACTATTACTATACTTCAGCCGCATTTGAGATTCTGATCAGGTTTTACTCACGGAAGGTTGAATTAGTACTAAATTAATCATGATCTGATCTGTATTTCTGACAATTGTGTTTGTTGATCCATCAGTTGCACTAGCTAAGATTATGTAGTTGAAAGTAAACGGAAAAAAATAGTATGATACAAAGTGATGTGGAAGAAAAGAAGTTGTGGTTCCTCACAATCCTTCTAGCACCTGACACTTGCCCGGAGGCGGTCTTAGATTATCATTAAGGACCATCCCTTCAATTCCCTCTGTAGCTATTGGCTTGTTCATGCCCTCGGCAGGGGGGCATCGGGAATAAATTGCAAAACTTCATATGAATACCAAATTCCATTAAAAAATGGTTATTATCTATTTCAATTTTGGGCTTGATACGATACGTGGGGATGATGCACCGGGACTAGGAGCCCCAGGCAGCCAAGA
The DNA here is from genome assembly GCA_015476505.1 of Urochloa ruziziensis. Lineage (NCBI taxonomy): Eukaryota > Viridiplantae > Streptophyta > Magnoliopsida > Poales > Poaceae > Urochloa > Urochloa ruziziensis. The sequence continues at coordinate 46,056,602 of CM027124.1, forward strand.
GTCGACGGCGATGGGGATCGAGTGGAACACTCATGGAGGACAGGAATACAGGATGTTAGAGACGAGGAGAGAGATGCTGGTGACGGCCGAGTGCCCGATGAACTAGCTATAGGGACACCGGTGTGGTACTTAGTAAAGTTCGGTAACCGAAGGTTCTGTGTTTGGGCCTTTTTTCTTCTTTAGTGCTCAGTTTTCTGTCTACCCCTAACATGAATAATGGGCTGAAATGAAGCAGAAAAACAGACAGCTTGAAAATTAGAGAACATGAAAAGAAAATTGTCATAATTTATCCTTTTAGTAATTAATTTTACATTTGCACAGCAAATTGGAATACTCAGCATACGCACGGCTTAATTACAAAGTTGGTGATTGATTCATTCTCGCATTTCGAAAAGTGTACGAGCAAACTTTTCCAATAATTTTACATGTTGTCATGTTCGCTTGGCTGCGGTAGGCTAAAAAATCTGTTGATTTTGACCAGTTCTTCGTTGATTCAATAGTGTCGTGTGAGGGAGAAAAATCTGGTGGCTGGGCTGATAATCTAATGTCTACTTACACGTACGGAAACATCTGAAAAGAGCAAGCTATAAGTGTAGCAAACGACACCACCTAGCCATGTTCTCGATTGCACAAAAACGAAATGGTCAGATCAAACTTGCAACAATATGGAGATGAAGCCCTACATCATATATATAATTAGAACTTGTATACAAAGGATTTACACACCCAAAGGCCCCAAAGGCATCACGAAGAACTTTCTGTTCCCGCGCACAAGATAAACAACTTTCTGTTGCTGACTCGAGTCACAAAATGCTGACCCGGTAACGCTAATTATTAATGGCGGCTATCCCCTACCGAATGATCGTGTCTCTTTCCAAAAGCAATAACGGTCGTTCCTCACCATGCATGTCGTCGTGCCAGAAGGCCGGCCGACTACACGTTCCTAATAAGCTACTCCGTAGTAAAGAACAAACCAGCCAGCCATTTTGCATCATTATTGGAATTTTTTAGACCGGCGGCTGCTGCAGATTTGGTCAGGCAAAAGGTGGACCGTCGTCCCGTCTTTTTTTTTTTGTTTTTGGCCCTTTTTTAAAAGAATTGCACAAATGGACCATTGGCGGAAAGATTTGCAAAAATGGACCCTAGCTCGGCGCCATGATCATTGGCGCCGAGGTTACACGTCTCAGCGCCAAGTGCACTTGGGACACAACTGGCGCCGAGACGTGTAAGCTCGGCGCCAGAGACTACGGCGCCGAGCTCGGCGCCATGACCATTGGCGCCGAGCTTACACGTCTCGGCGCCAATTGTGTCCCAAGTGCACTTGGCGCCGAGACGTATAACCTCGGCGCCATCACCTTTGGCGCCGAGCTAAGGTCTATTTTTGCAAATCTTTCCAAAAAAGGTTCATTTGTGCAATTCTTTTGAAAAAAGGTTAGAAAACAAAAAAAAAGACAGTCCGTCGTCTTGTCCTAAGCTTCCGTTTTTTCTATTCCAGAAGAAACAGAAAGGCTCCGTGAAGTCCTCCATGTAGCGTGCGGTCTAGCAGGAATGCAAGATTCAAAGTGTGGTTCAAGCAGCGACCGCATGTGTTTGAAGTTTGAACCTGGACGAGGAACCTCGAAGAAAGGATGATCTCGGTTCAATGAGCAAGGGCCGCATGCCCAGTTGGGCTGCTCGATCGGTTCACTAGACCCACTTGTGCATCTCTCTGACTCGGTATGTTGCGTGCAGCGTACGTACGGTCCCGTACGTACTCCGCCGTAGCAGGTGTGGTTTATTGGCCCTGTTTAGATTTCGCGAAATTTTTTTCGAGTGCGTTCCCTCACACGCATGGCATATTAAATGTAGTCAAAAAAAATAACCCATTATATGGATGGAGTGTACTTCGCGAGACGAATCTAATGAGCCTAGTTAGGTCATGATTAGACAATAAATTGCTACAGTAAACATGTGCTAATGACAGATTAATTAGACTCGTTAGGTTCGTCTTGCGATTTACTGACAGAATCTGTAATTAGTTTTGTAATTAGTCTATATTTAATACTTCAAATGTGTGCCCGACGCTGGATGCCGGCACCACTTCCGCCTCGCTCGAGGGTAATGACCACCCCTCGAGCGAGGAGAAAACTCCGCCTCGATCGAGGCATGAAGAACTCCTCGACGATACATCCCCGCCTCGCTCGAGACTACCCCTCGATGACCAGACTCGCGAGGCATGCTCAGCTGTCCCGCGGATAAGGGCATTTAATGCCCCGGGACAGCAACGGGACGCGGAAGTCAAAAGCAGAGCCCCTCGCCATCCCCGGTCATGTCTGCCAACTCCTGTCACTGTGTCACCATCCGTGGCACTGTGCAGGCGTGCGCGGCACTGTGCGGACATGCCGGTGCTGTTGCGCTCTCCTGTGCTACCTACTCCGGCGTGGGAGGCCCTCGAGCAGGTATGGGAAGCCCTCGAGGGGGCGTACGGCCCATGACCCAGGACGATGATGGGCGGCGCAAACCCCCGAAGCAGGAGAATAGGTCGCAGACGTCATACACAGGGGCTGCCACGCCGTCTACTGGAACCAAGGACGCTGAGCCACTCTGCACAGGTGAAGGGATGTGCAATGACGATGGCCATGCCCAGCGTCACGCCTCATCGTACACAATTACTGTAGAATTGACTGTGCACCGTTCTATGTTACTGCCCCTCCTTGGCCTATAAAAGGGGAAGGTAGCCCCCGGGACAGGGACACGCTCATACTCATCTCGCACTCTCTCACACACTCCACCACCATCCTTAGCCATACCATCAATCGACACGCAGGGACTTGGAGGCTTCCCCTCCTCTCCCGCCTTGCTTGTAGCTCCCCTACTACGAGCACCTCGATGCAAACTAATACAGTGCCCACACATGCTCTGCTGGACGTACGGCCCTGTGCCAGAACCAGGATAAAATCATCGTGTCACTGTGTTGTTCTTTGCGCCGACCATCGAGAGACGGGGCACAACGCATTTCTGCTGGAGTTCAGCCCCCCGTGGGTTCAAACACCAACAGCCGGCGATCAAGCGTAATTCATTAGACTCGCTCTAAGGGGTTTAGTGGCAAGACTCTTAAACAGCTAATAGTGGAGTTAAATGGAAGTATAGCGATTGCTATAATGGAAGATTTATCCGCTGGTGGATAAGTTAGCTGGTTGTGGCTGGTTTTGGCTCTTTCAATTGTATTCCGTGAAAGAGAAGACGATAAAATAATCTAGAACAAAAGGCAGAATAAGTCAGAAAATAAATAAGCAGAACATGACTACCCTATGGGCCTGTTTAGTTCTCCCATTTTGCAAAATTTTTATGTAATGGGAAGCGTGCTGCGAGAGAGGGAGCAAGCTTCCCGTTGCAATTTTTTTTTTGCGAAATAAAGGCACTAAACAGTCCCTAAGGCTAGTCCAAGTGGGAGGTTTCATTTATGTGTTTTCAACAATGCCACATAAGCAACAACGTATTTAATTGATTGATGAAATAGTCTACACAATGCATTGTTTCATGGTGGTGTTTCATAGGCAACACATGCAAGACACAAATTGTTGGAAACCGTGAATACATAATTTCATCTAGATGAAACCCATTTCATCTCTTTCCTCATTTACTTCTTGCCATATCACCAAAATTGTTGATGTGGCACCCTATTTAATGTGCATGAAGACTAATGAAACTCACCACTGGGACTGGCCTAAGAACCTTAGCAGACATGTGTCCCTCATCAGTAGCAAAGTAATGTGTTGTTTTGCGTGCCCAAATTAATTGATCACACGTGCTAAATATTTGGAAAAAGTTTCTACATGCCATTGCTAAAACATTTGTCCCGGATCTAGCACCCAAAAGACCTCTAATCTTGTAAATGCCATTGTCCACAAATTTTAATCTCTTTCATGCTAGTGCGGACTATATTCCATTAGTCTTAGCTAATAATAGACATATTGAACTGGCCCAATTGTCCTTACTTGGACACAGTTTATTAGCCCCTTTCATTCCACTATTCCAGCAACAATCTGAGCTTGCCGTCCTACAATTGTTTAAGTTCAGTACTTGCTTCAGCAATGTGAAACTATCATCCTACAATTTGAAAATTGCAGATTTTAAGCAAAACCTAATTGTGCATTCGGTAACTTTGCCAAAATGAATTGTTTAAGTTCAGTACTTGCTTCAGATCTCTGACACGATCCGTCGACACCAGATAGAAATGCGTGGACGACATAAAACGTTTTCTTCCGGCGGCGTTGCTCGCCGGTCGCCGCCGCCGGTGTCAGGTCTTGACGCTTTCCGCCCCCGCCCCCTGCCTCCCCCGCGCTGTCGTGTATAAATTCCCCCACTATTCTTCCCTCTCTTCCCAAACCATCCCAACGACCAAATTAGAAAGCGGCATCCCACAACAGAGAAAAGAACACCCACCCCGCGGCGCACATCAAACAGCATGCGGCCTCCAGCTCGCCACCAGGCGGCGGCCGCGCTCCTCGCCGCCGCCGTCCTCCTGATGCTCGCCGCCGCCGTGCCGGCCGCCATGGCGCAGGAGGAGACGGAGCACGAGGAGGAGTTCAGCTACGCCCCCGGCGACAAGCACGGGCCGGAGCACTGGGGCGAGATCAAGCCGGAGTGGGCCCACTGCGGCGCCGGCAAGATGCAGTCGCCCATCGACCTCCACCACGAGCGCGTCTCCCTCGTGCGCGGCCTCGGCTTCCTCGACCACTCCTACAGGCCCCGCCGAGGCATCCATCGTCAACCGCGGCCACGACATCATGGTACGTGACTTGTCGCGAGAAGACACATCGGCGCCGGCGGTTAGCCGGCCGGCCAGGGAGCATTAACAGCTTGCAGTCGCTCTCGCCTTTAATTAGTACTAGCATAAACTGCGCCCATTAAATCGCAGGAATAAATTCAGGAGCCAATAAGCGTTGGAAGGTAGTGTAGTACTGACGCTGACGGCTGATTTGGTTTGGTTGCAGGTGAGGTTCGAAGGCGACGCCGGGAGCCTGGTGATCAACGGCACGGCGTACCATCTGAAGCAGCTGCACTGGCACTCGCCGACGGAGCACACCGTCGACGGCCGGCGCTACGACCTGGAGCTGCACCTGGTGCACGAGAGCGCCGAGGGCAAGGCCGCGGTGATCGGCATCCTCTACGAGGTCGGCCGCGGCCACGACCCGCTGCTCCACGAGGTAAAATTAAACCTGCCGCCTGATGCTTAATCATGCATATAATCCATGCTAAGCTAGCAGCCAGCTTGGTTGGGCTGCTTAATTATAAGTCAGTTCCAGGCTTCCAGCCAAGTAGCTAGCTAGAGACTAGAGTAACATGGAGACGTCTATCATGCACGATGATATGGAATGTTTGTGCATCATGCATGATGATTGTGTTAATGGTTCGTTTTGCAGATGGAGCCGTTCATCCGGCGGATCGCCGACAAGCGGGACCGGGAGGAGCGCGTCGGGGTGGTGGACCCGCACGCCGTGCGCGGCAGGGCTAGCGTGTACTACCGCTACATGGGATCCCTCACCGTGCCGCCCTGCACCGAGGGGGTCATCTGGACCATCGTCAAGAGGGTAATTAGCGTCCGCGTGCTCTAGCTGCCCTTTTGTTTACTCCACGCACAGACTAGCTAATCATCGTTTGGTCGTCACGACGCGACGACCTACTGTAGCAGTGTTTGGACTTTAATAAGACACAAGTAGTGGTGCTAGTATATTGTTTCGTGTCTGTGTCGTGTCCATCCTGTCGGCGTATGGGGGTTGGTGTGGAAATTTTCATGCTGTTACAGTGGTCCTATAGTAGTATCAAATTTTCTGAAGTTTTCGGGTGTTTTTTTTTTCTGTACACGCAGGTTCACACCGTCTCCAAGCACCAGCTGGAGCTTCTCAGGGAAGCCGTGCACGACGTAAGTTAATTTGAGCTACATGACAACTTCTTTGAACACGCCTGAAGAAAGTTAGAAGCAGGCAGTTGGGAAGATTCAAGCATGGCTAGAATCTAAAAGGTAAATTTTGGTTATTCCCAGCTTTATTTGACCAAGTTGTGTTTTTCTCGCGTCCTGCAGGACATGGAGAAGAACGCGAGGCCGCTTCAGGAGGTGAACAGCAGAGACGTCAGCCTCTTCCGGCCTAGCCCCCGTAAACACTATTAGCGCTGATCCCATTTCCGGCTCCATATCCTGCTCAGTGATGTATGGGCGTGGAAGCCGCCAGTAGTAGTTCATAATAGTACATGTACATGAGACACAACACATTCATTGGGTGATTCAGTCTGGGTATACAAGATTATTTAAGGGTTTTTTTGTCTGTGACACACCCGGCCTCAAAGTGTGTATTTGTCCACAACACACACTGTTTCTTGAATTAGGCCCCAACACACTACCAAAATGTGAATTTGTGTGTAACACACCACCCCTATGAAACTACTCCTTTGCAGCCTGACAAGTGAGAGAATGAGTGGTAACAAGACTAAACTGCCCCTAGCACTGGCCCTATTTAGATGTTTCGCGAAATTTTTTTCGAGTATGTTCCCTCACATGCATGGCATATTAAATGTAGTCGAAAAAAATAACCCATTATATGGGTGGAGTGTACTTCGCGAGACGAATCTAATGAGCCTAGTTAGGTCGTGATTAGACAATAAATTGCTACAGTAAATATCTGCTAATGACAGATTAATTAGACTCATTAGGTTCGCATTTCGATTTACTGACAGAATCTGTAATTAGTTTTGTAATTAGTCTATATTTAATACTTCAAATGTGTGCCCGACATACTCGAAAAAAATTTCGCAAAACATCTAAACAGGGCCAGTGTAACAGAGCCAAGGTCTCGGGCCACACCGGCCAGCCTTCCAGCATGCACGTGTCGTACTTTTTTTCAAACATACTTAAGTGCAATGTTCAACAATAGTAATATAGGAAGGAAACAGGTGACCAGCGTATCGATTGTTAGCATCCAGTTTACTTCCACACACACAACTACACAGATCAAACCCCATTAAAAAAAATCCCCTAAAAAAACAAAAAACCACACATCAAACGTGCATGGGATGCTTCAGTGCCATTCTATCACAAACCCATGACAAAGTCTGAAGCCTTGGCCGGCGATCCCGCGCTGTGCAGCCAACGCACTGGCAGGGGATTTGGGGATCGATTAGCTAGACGGCATGCTCTCGGATGAAATCGACGGCAACCGAAAAAGGCGGAAACCTGCAGCCGGCGAGGTACGATGAGGCCACGTTGCAAGATTGAATGCAAGAAACAAGAAAGTAACAGAAAACGGGACTGAAGATTTGAAGAATCAGCGTGTTCCTCACCTGCGGGCAAAGGAAATCGCAGCGGCGGCTGCAGACGAAGGGCCGGATCCATCCGGCCGGCGGTGCGCCTTCGTCGCGACGATACGAGCGCGAGCCTCGAGCGGATAAACGTGCGGCGGGGAGTAGATCGATACGGTCATGTGTCCGATGGATTTTGGCCAGGGTATTTCAGTCCTTCTACTAGTCTTTTTTCAGTTTGCACAAGTCAAAACAGTAGTTTATTGGGACGGTGTGCTACACACAAAATAGCATTTTAGCAGTGTCTTGGGCACCAAATCTAGAAATCGGGTGTGCTGTGAACAAATACACGTTTTGAGGATGTGTCACAGACAAAAAACCCATTATTTAATTGTTATATGGGAAATTCCACATTCCGATATAGCTTGTGGTTGATGAAGATTTTTTTGTAATTCTTTTCTTTCTGTTTTTGTGCCTTTGTTATGTGAGTAAATAAAAACATTAGTTCATCTCCACGTTGATGGGCTGGCATCATGTTTTTTTTAATGCGCTGGCATCATGTTCATACAAAAGTACATGTCCATGTGTAATTAGTGATGGATTTGATCATTGTTGAGTACTACTAAACTACTCAAATATGACCATCCAACTGGCACTCATAGAATAAGGCCATCCGTCTACCAGCTTGACTTGCCTTTTCCTATCTGAAATTAATTAAAGCTCGCCGATCGCCGTCTCCTCGCGGCGCCACCAGAGATCTTCGGCACCCGCAAGCCAAGGACCGAACCGCACCGTCGTCGTCTAGTTTCGGCACCTTTCAGTAAACTGTTCCACTGCACCACTTGATGATGGGACTATTTGTCTATTTCTAAATCTTAAAAATCCCTATATGATAGGACTATTTGGCCATTGTCTCAGGTATGATGCACAACAATGTTAGTCTTACTCCCAATTACTCTACCACTTGCACGCACGGAAAAACAAGAATGGAGGGAGGAAATGAGATCGGTTGAAACAATTTTTAATGTGGGTCATGGTGTTAATGTCGTTGGCACCGAGGAGTTTTCATTAAAATTTGTGGTGACATGTTTAAATAAGGGATAAGTAGTGTTCTTTTCCTTGTTATTTGAGCCAAGATCAAATAGACATAGAATATAAGGGGATGGAGGGAGTACGAAGATCAGACTCTCGTTTATCGCGCGGTTCACTCGGCTTCACGCAATTTCAACCTTCACCAACCGTTGGTCATCAACGGTAACTCGCACTTGCCGTTGTCTACGTCTCGGAACTGCTGCCAAAAAATAAAAGGTTCGGTCAATTGGTACAACACTTCCGTAGGGTTTGGCTGGTTGGGTTACTTGGGCTTGCGCCGTTTTACGGAGTGGCTGGGAATTGGGCCGAGGATGGCCGAATACGGGGAAAACGTGAAAAATTATGTTTTCCGTTAAACTTCCTAAAAATATACTATTTATTTTTAATTTTATAGCTACAGAACTTTTAATATACGTCTACTTATATACTATATGTCTATATCTAAATACAGAGCAAAATTTATATATTAAAAAGTCAAAACAAATAGGAATAGTATTTTAGGACGGAGCGAGTAAATCATTTCAACTCAAATAGTATAGGGTGTGCACGAAAACATGATCAAACATTTGGAGTGTGCGTTCTTTTACATACTTATTTTTTTTAAATTAATATTTTTAAATTTATGTTATTTTTATAACATATGTCTGTGACACGTGCCAACCTACTGGTCATATGTAAAAGATGACATATATCATCCATTATTATCTAAATAAATCATATCAAAGATGACAAGGCTGTAAAACACACCTGTGGATCTTTCTGACTCGGTGTGTACATAACACAGTGTCGCATACGTATGAAAATGGTCTAAAAGCAATGCTCCTGGCAGAACGTCTCCCGCTTCCGTACTCCGTGACGCACGAGATAGTAGAGCAAGAAATTCTTGGACGCAACCAGCGAGCGTTTACTTCTGCGCTGCATACGTACGCACGTACTTGCCCGTAGGCCGTAGCACGTACGGTAGCAGGTTTGAGTTTTGAAGAGTTCCAACGTGACCTGACACTCCGACAACGTAACGTACCCGGCCCATACGAAGAAGATAACCCGACCGGCCGAATCCTTCTCCGATATCTTTCCTCAATCCTCATGTACATGCACGGTCTTCTTCACTTAGCTTATGGTAGCAAGGTTCAGTTGCTTCGTTTGAAAAAAAAAAAAGGTTCAGTTGCCCTGAAAGGCTGAATGAAACTCTGAAGATTCGTCATGGTTGACACCGATCTCGATTCCAAATTCTAGCTGCACATTGAACACTCTCGATCCAAATTCCGATTGCTCATATACTGATTGCAACGATCTGAGGCTGAGGCCATGTCACCATTTCTTGTTAACGTCCTGGTCGCTGTCACTATTTCGTGGCGGGAAGCGGGACGCCGATCGAGTGGATGCATATATGTCCCATTCCATCTCGTAAAATTAGCCACGCCGTACACCAAGGCATGCATCATGCATGCAATGGTACGCCGTGTGGTCCGCTAATCAAAAGATGTCAACCCACAATATTGCAAACTTTGCATTTTTTTGAAAACTGCAAGTACAAATCGCAACGCCTTATTTGCACACCGTACGTAATCGTCTCTCGTGATCAAGCAGGATTTGCCAAGTTGACAAGAGAGTTGCCGGATCGCCGAGCATGCAGCCAGAAACTTGTGTCGGATCCAGATATCAAATTTGCTGGCCGTGCAAAGTATCCATGTGCATCGGACGACGACGACTCTGTGGCCGTGTAACTCGTCTTCGTACGCCTTCCATATCTCTGTACCATGGATGCGATGCGAGAATTAAGATGCGATAGGCGGGCATGAACTTTGCTTGTGCGTCGCGATAATCGCTGACACCACCATACGAAGATTATCCACCCCTTTTTCTCTGTGTCCCCAGTCTCCGTGTGTACATACGCGGTCTTGACTTGTATACTAGCCTATACGAGAGCAGACCAAAACATGGGCAAATGGCATAGTACGGAGCAGGTACGGTTCAGCTGGCCGGCAACGTAACTCTGAATATTTATCACTGAACGTAAGAGACGGGTGCCCCGCAAACACTCGATCCAAATTGTCAACTGCTCGCGCTCCAACTCGCGACGTCTGAGGATGCGTCACCATTTGAACAATTTTTCGTGCTAATTTCGTAACCGATCGTTAGCAATACTTCAGGCCCGTTTAGTACGGATGTTACCAGATCCGGCTTCGCCACCATAGCACCGGCTCCCAGTTTTGTTTCCCTCAAGTTCCCCTCGCAAGTGATGCTACCTAAGTAACTACTTAATGGTGTCGCCATTTTTCGTCAGATGGATGGCAGGAGCGTTTACTTGTGCGCTGCGGCGTGCGTACGGTCTCGGCTCTCGTAGTCGGCCGTGGCACGCAGCAGGCTTGTTTGACGCGCGTTCCATTTCAGCCTGGCACACCGCCCTGCCAGTGCCGCCCCTGTCTGTCCCCCCGGCCTGTATAAATCCCCCCTGCTGCCTTCGACTCATCCCAAATCAGCTCCATTACTCAACGACCAAATAAAGCAAGAAACCAAACCAAGTAACCAACCGACAGGGGCTCCAGCTGCAGAGCACGGCATGGGTCGTCAAGCTCGCCATCCCCGCGGCCTCGCCGCCGCCGCACTCCTCGCGGCGGCGGTCCTGCTCTTCTCCACCGCCGTTCCGGCCGCCATGGCGCAGGAGGAGACGGAGGACGAGCACGAGTTCAGCTACGACCCCCGCGACGAGCACGGTCCTGCGCACTGGGGCCAGATCAAAGCCGAGTGGGCCAACTGCAGCGCCGGGCGGATGCAGTCGCCCATCGACCTCCACCACGAGCGCGTCTCCCTCGTCCGCGCCCTCGGCTACCTCAACCACTCCTACCGCCCCGCCGAGGCCTCCATCGTCAACCGCGGCCACGACATCATGGTAATTAATTTAACTCTCTTGATTATTTCTACATATGCATATACTCTGGGCCATTTAAATCAGTACTAGGAGGAAATAGGATTGATGGCTAGCTCTGCGGCAGCTGATTGATTTTATTGTTGTTGCAGGTGAAGTTCAAAGGAGACGCCGGGAGCGTGGTGATCAACGGCACGGCGTACTATCTGAAGCAGCTGCACTGGCACTCGCCGACGGAGCACACCGTCGACGGGCGGAGCTACGACATGGAGCTGCACCTGGTGCACGAGAGCGCGGAGGGCAAGGCGGCGGTGATCGGGATCCTCTACGAGGTCGGCGCGCACGACGCGTTCCTGCACGCGCTGGAGCCGGCGATCCGGCGGATCGCCGACCGGCAGGACCACGAGGAGCACGTCGGCGTGGTGGACCCGCGCGGCGCGCGCGGCAGGGCCAGCGTGTACTACCGCTACCTGGGGTCACTCACCACGCCGCCCTGCACCGAGGGGGTCATCTGGACCGTCGTCAAGAGGGTAGGAAGCCTTGGCCGGCGTTTCTTTAAACCGTAGTTTCGTTTCTCTATTCAAAAGTTTCTTCAAACCATCACCGTTTTTTGATTGTGATGGCTGGAGAGTCCATCTCGTCGGCATGGGTTGGTGAAGAAAATCTTAGGCCTTGTTTAGTTCCAAAATCCAAAATCTAAAATGAATGTTTAGACACATGTAAGGCGTACTAAATATAGGTAAAAAACAAATCGCATTATATAGATGGACTGGAATTTGCGAGACGAATCCAATGAGTCTAATTAGGACGTGATTAGACACTAAATTGCTACAGTAATGCTACAATAAACATGTGCTAATGACAGATTAATTAGGTTCATTAGGTTCGTCTCAGAATTCCAAACGTAATCTGCAATTAGTTTTTTATTTAGTCTATGTTTAATACTTCAAATGTGAAAAGATTTCCTTCCAAAATCTTTTCACCGCGGAACTAAACACGGCCTCTTAATGTGCGTTTTGTGCAGGTTCGCACCGTGTCGAAGTACCAGCTGGAGCTTCTCAGGGAAGCCGTACACGACGTAAGTCACAGCATGTTGCTATTACACTCTGTTGTCCACACGTTTGACCAGAGCATCTAGAAGGCACCTGGACTGGAACCAACACGCGGTTTTAAAAATCCAGAGAGCAGTATGAATTGGAAATAGGTTTCTGACGATTTTTCTCGGCCTGACTAAACGTGTGTTTACCTGCTGCGTCCAGGACATGGAGAAGAACGCGAGGCCGGTGCAGGAGGTGAACGACAGAGACATCAGCATCTTCCGGCCCAAGCCCCATAGGCATTACTAGGCTCCATATCCCAGCAGCTTACTGTCAGTGATGCATAAGCTGACGTGGAGACACCAGTTGTACTTCAGAGCTTCAGAATAATATACATATGCGGGATATTACGGGTGACATTCAATTAGTTTTGGATGGATCAGTCTGGACGAGATGTAGTATACGTTAGATGATTAGGATTTTTTGTAATTCTTTATTTATACCTTTGTTATTATATGATTAAATAAAGCATCACTTCATGAAAATTCTTCACAAAAGTAAAAGGAAATGTTGGTGTTCATGTGGGAGTTGGTTTGATTATTGCTGAGCACTTGGCACCTCTAACATGACCGCCTAACTGGCAGAGTCTTTGTTAAAAATATTCAAAAAAATCCAAAGGATTTGATTGTCGCTGAGGAGTGACGACTCACGTATGTAAGAACATCCAGAGAAATGTTTTTTAAACGAATTGTGTACCAGGTGAATGATTAAGGAGAAATTTATATATGCTACCTAAATTGGGATCAGAGAGAGGGGCTGTTGGGTAGCAACAACTGCTCCAACGCAGCTCCCACTGTCTTTTCTGAAATCAATCAGGGAATGATTTGCCATTGGTCCAGTCCAAGGGCTCTTAAACTTCATTAACCTCTTCCTGATTTCGCTGCTGTCCCTGCCCCTTAACACCCCTCATCACGACACAAGATGCTCGAGGAATCAAGGGCAGCCACGAAGCTGACCAACATGGACAACCATGAAGTTGTTGTTCCTGATAATGGCACTAGTCCAGACCTCGCGCCATGATCTGTGGACCAGCATAAACAAATCCAGCTTTCGGAAAATAACAGAAAGGTCATCCCCGTCGTGTGGCAGTTGTGATTTCCAGATCAGAACGCCTACTCTCATTTCATGTTTGTATATGAACAGGAAAGACGTGAATGGCTGCGCGGTCTGAAACTTTTTCTTCGCAGCAGTTGAACGGCGAGTCCCGCTTCCGAGATGTTGAAAACGGCAAGGTTGATGACAGGAAAGTGTGCGCCTCTGCGGCGTTTCCGGCGGTTGGTAGGCGGTTGAAATTTAGCAGCGGGCCGCAGCTGTGGCGAAGGCGTGAAACCGAGTGAACCGCGTGGTGAGAGTGAAAGGTGAAAGGTGAAAAGGTGTAGTGGAACTACCAGTTAGATGCGAGTTTACTGAAAGGTGAAAGACGCGTGCCCGTGTTTAGGTTCCATCCGAAATCTTTTCATCCATCACATCAAAGGAGAATCTTTGATGCATAGAGTATTAGATGTAGACAAAAAAAAGTTAAAAAGTTATATTAATAGGCTGTAAATCATGAGACGAATCTAATGAACCTACTTAATCCATGATTTGCAACATTAATGCTACAATAACCATCCACTAATTATGGATTAATTACCCTCTAATTATCATCGTTAGATTCGTCTCGAGATTTCCAAGCTATTAACTTTTTCACCTTTTTCGTTTACATTTACTACTCCTAAATCGATAAAATCAAAACATGAAACCTTTTCATCCAAAATATTTCGGGAACTAAACACCTATTTGGCAGGTGAAAACGAGAGGGATAGCGTAACAAAGCCGGGAAAGGCATCTGCAGGCACAGACAGCTCGGTCGGTGGCTCATTTCGTATCCCGCTTCTATCGTGAGTGACGACTGTGTGCTTGGAGACAGGTTTTTTTCACCGTTCGTAACCGGTCCGGTTTGACCGGTTACCGGTCAAACCGGTCCGGTCCGGTAGCATAATAGGGCCGGTTACCGCTTAAAACCGACCCTACCAAACCGCTCCTACTGGTTAACCGACGGTTTGACCGGTTTACCGGACCGGTTTTTATTCCAAAAAAACCGGTACCGTAGCGAAAAAAAAAACCCTGCTTGGAGAAGAGGCCACCGCCCTTGTGTTCCTGTCACGTCGTCTCGCCGGAACCAGACGCCGCCGGCCGGCGCGTTCCGGGTATTCCAACATCCGGAGCCGAGACTGCTCGGTACTCGGATTTGCCGATGCCGCCGGAGATTATCCGGTGGTGATGAGTTGGCGAACTCGTTGTCGTGCGTGTTGGGCTTGTGCTGCTCCGGCCGGCCGGCGATGACAGGAAACGACACGAGCCCATGACCACCGTCCACTCGAAGGCTACAGTTCTGGAAGGGCACAAGTCTCTCCACGACGTGTGGAAATGCGGCAGAAATGTCCATGCCGTGTGCCCGTGTGAAACGCCTGGGGGTGGGTGGTGCCCAGCCGGTGACCGTACGTCGTCCGTAGGTGAAATTCCGACTCCTGAATTGTAGCCAGGCCAGGAGTGGACTAGTCCATTCTTCCATGCCAAGGTATTATTAAACTTGAAGCAATGACACTCAGCATCAGCTAGCCGTGCCTGAAAATTCCTCAAACATTTGTCTTTTTTTTAAAAAAAAAGAAGAAAAGAACTGCCAGGCGCTTGGAAAATCCTCAAGACGACTGAAAAGGAACAGCAATGCTTGACGAGGCCCGGCACAACAGGGCTACGTATCTCATGGTTCAGGCTGCTAATAAGTTCAAGCTGGTGATTCCACGTCCTTGTTTGATGTTTCTCCGCAGCTTCAACGCAAAAAAATTTTGACGTGTTTGTTTCGAGGACCAAGTGAGTTGGGTTAGCTCCAACACATTTTTTTGGGTTGGAGCCGCCATCTCTTGTTTGGTTGGGTGGGTTGGAGTCAACCTAGTTTTTTTGTTTGGTTGAAGGGGTAGAGTGGGCTGAGAAGGATGGCACTTTAACACCGTTAAACAACTGTCAACCGTGGGGTCTGCCTGTCATACGTGGGGGTCCACATGTCATCCTCGTAACTTTTCTCAATTTTTCACATGCGCCTTATCTTCTTCGGTTCTTCCTCCCAACTCCCGTCCTCACACGCTGCATCTCCCGGCGTGAGCCCCGCGCCTCCCCGTCGACGCCGATCACGCTGCCGCCGGTGGCCCCGCCGACGCTAGCCCTGCGCCTTCTTGTCGGCGCCGCTCTGCGCCTCATGCCAGCGCCGCTCGTGCCATGGCCATGCGGAGCTCGGCTGGCCGGCTCTTCCACAGCCCCCACCGGCGAAGCTCGGCCCCCGCAGCTCAAGGCGGAAGGGCGACCGAGGACACTTGGCCCGCGCCTGGCCATGGCGCCCGACTTGAGGAGCTCGGCCCGCGCCTTCCCACGGCCGCGGCCGCTCCTCTCTGCTGCTGGCGTGCGAGTCGTACTCCCCTGCAGTGCCTCCGCCTTCCCCTGCAGTCGCGGGCCTAACAGACGGACTTGGACGGAGTTGAAGTGGGTCGGCAGCGGGGCTCCCAGCGGCAGACCCCAAGCTCGCTCGGCTAGCGGCGGCTTGGCCGGCGGTGGGGCTCCTAAGGGCGGACCCCAAGCTCGCTCGCACGTGAGGAAGGACATGGAGGAATACGTCGTTGAAGTGGGTCGAAATGATCCCTTCGTTTCGTGGGGACCAAATGAACCCGGATATCAAGCGAATATTCGTTTCCCGGGACGGACCCAACCCACCAGCTTGTCAACCAAATGCGAGTCCATGTGGGTCGAACCCGCTCTGATCCGAGAAACAAACACACGGTTGAAGGACAACTGCAGCATTTTGGATCGTGAAGAAGCTTTTGAGGAGTTGGTATTTAAGAAGGAAAAGTCCAAACAGACTAGACAATCACTAAAAACAGCAAAACAAGACTAAAAAGGAAAGAAAGATACGCGTATAGAATGACATAAAAAGCACGTGCATCCAACAAACTCATTGTCTATTTTTATCTTATTAATTGGAGACCCAGTGACCCCATTTTAAGCCTCCATATTAATCATTGACAGACATGCTAGAAAAAAAATCTAGAAATTTTCATGAAAAATAGAAACATCAAGCCATGTTTCGAGTAATCTCCAATCATCATAGTCAATTGGATCTATTGTATTTTCTAAAAAATACACACCTCTACCATTTATATTTTTGTCAAAATAATCTAAATTAACTTTGGATATGTATCTAAATTATCTACCTTTACCATTGTAATTAAAATCCCTCTCTTCATTTAAATACTCAAAATAATTTAAAGTAACCTCCTAAATTTGCATCTAAATTTAAACACAATTGTATGCCATAATTACAAAAGTAAAAATGCATCGGAGGTCTATCAACCTGTAATGGGAGTGTCACTAAGATCTACAAACTCCAAAAGTACATTTTTAGGTCCATAAACTTTTAAGTCATTGACGCAGCTCCATACCTCTCACATATGTACATAATGCTGACATGACATGCTGACTGGACATTCACATAGGTCAGACGCTGCGCACTAGTGGAGTCACAATATGGAGGGGGCATGATGGCGAGCTGCAGTGGCAGACCGCGACTCTGCCACTCGATGGGTTCGCCGTGAGGGCGCTCATTGTGGGTTAGGTGCGGATACGGCGTCAGCAGCGGCCTTGCTTTCGATGGATTAGAATTGAACTTGTTGGATAGGACAGGGATCCGGTCGTCGCACCCCCAAGCATGCCACCTGCTCCATACAGAGATCATGAAGTGCAGGCTAAGGCCAAGCTCTAGTGCAGTTAGTGTCCTGCAACCGGGCCGCGGAGCTCTACGACATGCGAGTCCTGGATGTGCGCACCCACCAGAAGACCTTGGCCTGACCTCCTAGCACTGGTGTCTACCCCAACGAGCGTCGCTTATTTGACAAGTTCGCGCCTTCACGGAGCTCAAGTTCGTGCTAGTGGTGGAGTTCCTGGCGTGTTTATTCATTGGGCAGTTCTGCAGAGAGATAGGTCTAAAGCATCTGCAGTTTCATCACCTTGTATTTCAGAATCAACACCAGATGTGCCCTATTCAAACCATCCAGGTCCAGAGTGCCGACTTGGAAGCAAGCAAAGAGTTGATGAACGCCGTCTCGCAGCATCAACTAGAAATGCTTCTAAAAGGAAGGCCCAAATCCATCCGGCCCAGGGCTGTTGTTCAAATCCATAGCAAAGAAAATCTCATCATCAATGAAACATTGAGAGAGGACTGTCCCATTCACCACTAAGGTTGGGTAGAGCTTGTTAAGCTGAAAGCGCTAGGCAATATCTCGGTGGGTCCCCAGGAGTTCCATCCTAGAGGCTGCTGCGTGAAAGAAATGAGAGTTTTTATCCGATTCCATCGCTCACTTAAGCTTGAAGTGCTACCGCCAGAAAGCTAGTTTCTCTACATTAATAGCTTAGAGGGATGAAGTGTCCTGCTTGCATAGAGCATTCGCTGCGCGCTCTAAGGGGCGAACTTCTTATAGCAGGTCTAGCGCTTTGATGAGGATGTGAGTGTCGTGCTCCCGCTGCTCGGCCGACCATAGGTGTTTCGCCCATGCCCAGAACTCTCTGCGGTAATTTTGTAGGCACTAGATAAAGTCTTTGGCACCATCTCCATGCACAGGTTGGTTGACAACGTTTGTAATAACAGCAGCACGAAAAGCAGCACGTGTCAACCAAGCATTTTCAAAGCGAAAGCAAGAGCTCCTAGGGATCCTGGAGGAAGCAATGACTAAGAGAGGGAAATGGTCTGAAGCAATCCATTTCCGTGACGTGAGGGAGGTGTTGGGGAAGGTCTCATCCCAGGATGTGTTCACAAAGCACTTGTCCAGACGAACAAAGTGTTGGTTTTCCCTGCAGTTCCTCAAGTGTGTACTCTGTCAAGAAGAGAAGGCTAAGACCATTTGGACTTCCGAATTATTAAAATGATCTGAGCTCTTATCATTGGGGGTTCTCGTTAGGTTAAAGTTACCAATGAGAAACCAGGGGCCAGTCACTTGCTCAGCGATCTAAGCTAAGGTAGCCAAGAAGATTGGCTTACCGTGTCTCATAGTAGGCGCATACACATTGATGATAGTGAACTCAATCACGTCAGCATCCAAGCGGAAAGTGGTAGTGAGAGTGAACACAGATTTATTGTAATAAAGCAGGGAGCAAGTCCTGCTATCCCACGCAGTTAGAATTTTACTAGAGGCTCCATTGGATGCATGGGCAACACTGGAAGATAGGCGCGTTGGGAGGAAGCTCTTTTCTGTTTAGAAGAAGTGAGAGTTTGCAACTTTGTTTCTTGAATACAAGCAAAGGTGGGTCGAGCACAGCCATAAGTTCTGCTAGGGTGTCCTCACAGCAGCCATTTTGGCTCAGCCCATGGACGTTCCATATATAATTTTAAAATATTTATTTATATCACATTAAAAGCATAGAGTCGGATGATCCACTCCCCTATTTCCTACTGCAATTCATCCAATTTGACCCCCCCCCCCCCCCCCCTCTCGCACCCACACAGTACAATCAAATACTACAAAAGCTATAAAAATCTATTCTACATCAAGGGTCCTCCATCTCTTATAACACTTGATTCTAGAAAAGTCCTTAACCATCGTGTGCAAATTCCTTGGTCGTATTTCATTTCTAATTGAGGGGTCATATTTCATATAGAATATCATGACTTAAATTATCATTCAAAATGAATAATGGTTAGTCACAAGAATATGATTGTTATTTATCACCGAAACATATCCCTACTGCATGCATGCCATGGGCCTAGCTAGATGCTTCATCATGCACACTAGATTGGAAGTTGTTAGACGACAAGGTGTAACACTCCGCCCTCCAAAGCCGCACCGCCCAGCCCTTCCGAGGGGCGGGCACGCGTACACATAGCACCCTTCTTACACTTTCGTCCTCGCTTCGTGTATAAGGGTTAACCCGAGGGTGCTATGGCTGGGGGACAAAGGCTTATAAGTTGGCTCCACCCTTGCTCAACTAGCAATGTGGTACTAAACTCGCGCACACCGCGCTAACAGGCCACTACTGGGCCGAAACAATTGGGCCGGGTGTGACATACACCCCCCCAAAGAATCCGACGTCCTCGTCGGCGCCAACTCACCCTCACGGGCAAACGTCCCAGACCGCCCCCTCTTGGCGCACGCCCGTACGTCCAGTGCCGGCGCCATATGCCATGCCGTGTGTTCCATCCGGGCCCACACGCGCCTTGCGCCCTATGCCCGCACACTGACCCGTACGCGCAACCGTGAGGGTCGGCTCTGATACCATTTGTAACACCCCGCCCTCCAAAGCCGCACCGCCCAGCCCTTCCGAGGGGCGGACACGCGTACACATAGCACCCTTCTTACACTTTCGTCCTCGCTTCGTGTAAAAGGGTTAACCCGAGGGTGCTATGGCTGGGGGACAAAGACTTATAAGTTGGCTCCACCCTTGCTCAACTAGCAATGTGGTACTAAACTCGCGCACACCGCGCTAACATGCCACTACTGGGCCGAAACAATTGGGCCGGGTGTGACACAAGGTGGTTTGATCTTGCTGTTGAACTTGAACACTAAACTTTATAATTTTATTGCATGATGCCCCTGAAAAACTACTAAGTAATGATCGTGTCGTGATTGAGGAAATAGTCATCTATACAAAAAAAATGCTGAAAAATTAATGGAAAGAAAACGTCATAAAACATTGCGAGGCAGCAAACTTAATCACGAATTTTAGAAAACGCTATAAATCCTGCCACCGAGAGCAAACAAAAATCGTCAGCTACTCCAGTGACGGAATAAATCCCCAAAAAACGTCGTCTTAAAACGTGACCAAATGCAGCCTAAGACTTGTGTGCCATCCGGAATTCGCCGGCCGTGCCATGCTCGCTCATCCATGCATGCAGGCGTTCTCCACGATTCTGTGCCTGTGTGACGCGGGGTACGGTAGTGCTCTGCGAGGCTGCGACGATGACGTGCAGAGATGCATGCGTATACGTAGACGTAGATGGGTGGCCGGGGCCCGGGGCATATATACTTGTGCGCTCCGGTGCGCGCGCGTACGCCTATACGCTCTCGTCCTCTCGGCGGCCGTGGCCCTTATATAGTTGCCGGCTTGACACGCGTTCCGTTCCAACCTGACTGACATCATCTCCATGCCCTGTGTCGGTCCGTTCCGGCACCCCTGTATAAATGGCCCCGCCGGCCCGGCCCCATTTCATCCCAAAAATCAAACAAACCAGGGATAGGAGAAGCGAGCTAGGCTACAGAGCACGTGTACATCATGTGTACTCCAGCTCGTCGGCACCTCCGCCTCGCCGTCGCGGCACTCCTCATCATCTCGGCTGCCAGAGCGCAGGTGGAGGAAACCGATGAGGAGCTCAAGTTCAGCTACGTCCGCGGCGACGAGCGCGGGCCGGAGCGCTGGGGCGAGCTCGACGCGTCGTGGGCGGCGTGCGGCGCCGGCCGGATGCAGTCGCCCATCGACCTCTCCCACGAGCGCGTCTCCCTCGTGCGCGGCCTCGGCTACCTCACCCACTCCTACCGCCCCGCACAGGCCTCCATCCACAACCGCGGCCACGACATCATGGTACGTACTACGTGACGTGTTCAGAGACACCGGCCAGTTTTTTATAGCTCTGAGCTGTGCCGGCAGGGAGAGTGTCTCAAATGACTTGTTGCAGGTGACGTTCGAGGGCGACGCGGGGGACTTGGTGATCGACGGCACGGCGTACCGCCTGAAGCAGCTGCACTGGCACTCGCCCGCCGAGCACACCGTCGACGGCCGGAGGCTACGACACGGAGCTGCACCTGGTGCACGAGAGCGCGCCGCCGGCGAACGAGACGGCGGTGGCCGGCATCCTCTACGAGGTCGGCGCCGAGGAGGACCCGTTCCTGCGCAGGCTGGAGGACTCCATCAGGGCCGTCGCGGACACGAACAAGACGGAGCCCATCGTCGGCGTCGTGGACCCCCGCGGCGCGCGCGGCAGGGCCAGCGTGTACTACCGCTACATGGGGTCCCTCACCACGCCGCCCTGCACCGAGGGCGTCGTCTGGACCGTCGTCAAGAGGGTATGGCGCGGCATTTCTCTCTTCTTCGATCAGGGCACCATCGTTCGATCGTGACGCGAACGCGACTAGCAACCGTGTGCTAATTGCTAAGCAAGCCCGTGCGCGCGCGCGTCCATTTCTGAAGTTTCCAAGAGTTTTGTTGTGCAGGTTCGCACTGCGTCCAAGTACCAGCTGGACCTGCTCAGGGAAGCCGTGCACGACGTGAGTCCGTCCATGGCTCTAACTTCTTTCCACAGTCTCCACAGATTTGACTAGGGCATCTAGAAGGCACCTGGAACCAACACACGGTTACAAATCCAGAGAGCAATATGAACCGAAAGTAGCTATAGGTTCTGATGACGATTTTTCTCAGCCTGACCAAACTTCGTGTCCCCCTGTGTTTTACCTGCTGCAGAACATGGAGAACAATGCGAGGCCGTTGCAGGAGGTGAACGACCGAGACATCAGCGTCTTCCGCCCAAAGCCCCACAGGCATTACTAACCTACTAGGCTCTATGTTCCAGCACCTTTACCATCAGTGGTGCATGAGCTGACGTGGAGACACTTACATACGGGGGACATTGATCCAGTTCGTTGTATATCGTTCAGCCTGAAGGAGATGCATGTATATGGTGGATGGTTAAGATTTTATTGTAATTCTTTATACCTTTGTTATACGACTAAATAAATAAATCATCACTTATGTCCATTCTTTGCAAATAAAATCCCTTCCTCAATTGGGAACCGATTTGGTTATTGTTGAGCACTTGGCACCATGAACACGATCGTCTAATAACCTGAAACCCTATCCGCCTCTGCGGCTCTGCATAACCAGCCGTGTTTATATTCACAAAAAGTGTGAAAAGTTTTCACTTAGAGAACCGTGTCGGTTCATTTCTTCTCTTTGTGCACGCAACCCAAAGCAAAAGTTTTCACCTTTTCACCCACTTTTTCACCCATCTAAACACCTCCATAAAAAAGAAGGAATATAAAAAAACCAAAGGCATCCATGAAGCTGCCATCCCAATTGCCACGTGCCCTGGACTAGCATAAACGACAACTCCAATTTTCGGAAAACTACGGGAGACCATCTCGTCGTGTGGCAGGTGTGATATCTGTGCTTTTCAGATGAGAGCGAGCACCCATTCCGAAGTCGAGTGAACCCGCGTGAAGTCTGAACCTTTTTGCTTCGCGCCAGTTGAACGGTGAGTGAGTCGATGACGCTATCTACTTCCGGAATGTCGAGAACGGCAAGTTTCAGTTACCGTTGGTGGCAGAAAAGCGTGCGCTTCTGGTTGGTAGGAGGTTGAAATTTTGGCAGTCCCATGTGTCGTGGACTACTGAGCTCTTGGTGAAGCCGAGTGAACCCGCGTGAAGAGTTTCTTGTGAAGTGAAAGGTAGTAAAAAGGCGATGGTGAAAAGTGCAGTGACAACCAGTTTTACCGAGTCTGAAAGGTTAAAAGGTTTAGTGAACGGGTCCGTAAGCGTCAAGTGAAAACGAGCGAGAGCCAAACATGCTGGGAAAGGCCAGCTAGCAGGTCGATCGGTCGGTGGCTTCCGTTTCGTGTCCGCTTCCTACGGTGACGACCGTGTATTTTGAAAAGAACGAGGCCACGTCCCTCTCCCGTCGTCTTCGCCGGAACCAGACGACGACGGCGCTCGCCGGCCGGTTCTTGGCTTGTGGTGCTAGGAGATCGGTGGTGACCACCGATTGCCTGCTTGATCACCCGATGCGAGCCATAGTTCTGGAAGGGTATACAAATCTGCCATGTGGAAGTGTGGAGCGCAAGAGGGAGAGAGATCATGAATGCAAGCAGATCGTGCAATGCCGATAGTTCAGGCTTAAGAGGAAGTGTGGGCCTACCCGTGCTCTCATGGCGGAATGCTAAATTTGCGCTCGCCCGTTCCGAACGGTCGACCAGACGCTTCCCTTTACTTTCAAAGTTTTTCGAAAAACTTGTTTCAAAACTTTACTTGAAAAGTTTTCGAAAAACTTGATTGAAAACTTTACTTGAAAAGTTTTCGAAAAACTTGCTTGAAAACTTTACTTGAAAAAGACCATTACTCGTGTCCTCCGTCTGGATCTCCGCGCTCACCTTTACTTTCAAAGTTTTCGAAAAACTTGCTTGAAAACTTTACTTGAAAAGTTTTCGAAAAACTTGCTCGAAAACTTTACTTGAAAAGTTTTCGAAAAACTTTATCAAAGAGGAAAGAGGACGCACAAGCAAAAAACAAACGGACTGTCGGAAATCGCCCGGACGGAAGCCTCCGTCCGGGCAACCGTAAAATAGCAATGCCCTGCTCATGGCGACAAAACTGGTGGTAGCTGGCATCCACCACGGCCTCAAACCGCAATGGTTGACGGACATTAAAAACATTTTTCTCTAAATCCAGATATTATCTCTTTGCTATCTTTTTTAAAAGAAAAAGTAGTTTGACGGTGGCCTACACTAACCCAATATAGTATCAACGAATAGTATAGCAGTAGCATCAAGGACGAGCAAATAGACCATAATCTCTAAACACATCAAGGATTGTTGCAACAGAAATGCTTGCTAAAGGGAGATAATTTGACCGACTATTTTTTATTATCAACATAATCCAAGGTCTATTGTTATAAACTATTCAGGAAATTGTCGTTGCACACACTGATGCATAAGAGAAAAGTATTTGTCCCAGTGAAATGTCTCAGTGACCATCCTACCAATTCATATCTTACATGTTTCTATTGATTAATATTTAAAGCTTTAGTGGTCAACATATTCAATGTTTTCCTATTCATGTGCTCATAACTTTGATAAATTTATTATTCTTTGTAACTTCAACTTGATGTGATGTCATATGATTTTGTTTTCCTGAAACAATAGTTATTGCATTCTTCATACACCATAAATTTTATGCCTTTTCCAGTAATACTGGTGTTGGATTTATATCCTCAGATATGTAACTGGAACATTCTTTTTCTATTGTTTTAGAAATTTGTTCAAGTAGATGCTTGTTCTTAGATGCATATAAACAAATAAACAACATATGTATGATTCTATAAAATAGTGTGCTGCTAGAAATGTTAACTACAAACTTGTTGCTAGAATAATAAAATTTAAGTGTGTTTTTGGTGCATCAGAGATGATATATTGTATTGTGTTATAAATGATTCCCATTCACCTATAGGAAAACACTATTGTTTTATAGGAATAACTGGTGAAAGAATAGTGGCAGCAATGTTGTCTAATGTTGGTGGGTGTATGTTTGCGTATTCCTTTTGTTTTCTTTTAGTGTTCCGTTCATTCTGCTTGTCATTCTGATGTTGCATATTTTATTATTTCTTTTGTTTAGATCAGCAAACCGATGCAATTTATCTCAGTTGTCCTTAAACTATACGAGTTATATTAGTTACATTTTTATCAATTAAGAAGACTCTAATTAGGTACCGACCAGTGACACTTATCCAATTGCAGAGTAACAGGAGAATGTGTTGGCATCAGTACCACTTAACCAAAGTGCTCTAAAGCTTTTTGTTGAAAAAGAGCAAGACAAAGCTTCTAAAGTATTCTACAATTACCATGAGTTGCCAAGAAGTTCTAGAACCTTTCACCATGGTAAAATTCAGAATACTATAGATGGAGATATTTGCCAAGAAGTCGCTAGTATCTAGATTTTTGTAGCTTGGCATGGTTAGGATCTTGACAAGTGTCACTCATCCAACGATTGTGTATGCCTGTATAAGGAGGGTGCCACCCCTTGCTATTTTGTCAAGCCTAGGTCCTCATATTAGTAGTACTAGCACCCCCCCTCCCCCAACCCTCAACACTTTTGCAATGGTAGTGACACAGAAGGTTGCAACCTTCTTCGTAATGGAACTGCTAACCATCTACAATAAACACAAACAACCATACATACTACTTATTTCGAGGCAAAATTGGTAAGTAATTATCACCTTCCACCCTTTTTCATTGGTATGCTAGAAAAAAACATACAACAACTAGAAGTTGTAAGAATAGTATGACATGATGTTGTAGAATGTATATTGATCCTGAACAACATACTTTCCTGGAGTAAGCTATGCAAAGATAAAATGTGATGTTGATTCCCAGTATTGATGCACATTCTTCATCCTATCTTTAGTCCTCACCGAGCTTCATTAGTTTGATGTGGGTCTATATAAAGAAAACATCATTATTAGCATGCTGGTACTATTACATAATATAGGCTTAATATGCACAACAATAAGATATTGACATACTATTATGATGTAACTGTTCTATATTAATATAATGAGATAGTAGTTGTACTCTTGGCATTGTTGCTTTTAGCCCATATTATATTTTACTAATTGAGACTCATTATTCTGCTTTTGAAGTACAAACACAATTTCTTTTCTAACTTGTTTATCACCAGTTCACATACTTTCACAAATTGTTAGACTCAAATTCAAGATTAGCTCATGGTTATCAATTTTAGGCATCAACGAGCGTACCAACATAAAATATGATGTACATATTGTGTCAGCCTAGGAGGCCTACCCCACCGCGGACCCATGGTCCATCGCCACCTTGTGCGTGAGCCACTGTTCCAGCATCTCCCTATTGCGTTGCGAGGGTGGCCCCACCTTGGGCAGTTGCAACCCAAGTGTACTCTAGATCCTCGCTGGGATGGTACCGCTTGTTGCGGTCGGCCACAAACACGTAGTAGTACCTCGACTCCGTGAGTCCGCATCCCTCCTTCGGGCACTTGTACACCACTATGCCATGTTTGTCCATACCCTGCGGTATGTAGTTTTTTTCATACAAATCGAATTAACCGAAGACCCTTCCACCAGCTCCTCTCAAACCCTCTCGACTAGCTACTATTTGGGGAGGAGGAAAAAAGCGACACGGTCGCCGCCGGCGGAGCCGATGGTCTCCTCCACCTCCAATGGCCTTTGGGTCGTCAGGAGGGGTGAATATCGTGGGGCTCTCGTTGGCCAGCATTGGGTGTAGTATATTTGGCCCTAGTAGATCTAGGGTTCGGTTTTCGGGCGTCGACAGTGGCGGCGATGCTGTTATGGAATGAGTCCTCTCGGACATGTCCTTGTCCCAGTGGCGCTTCACTCTGGCACCGTCAGCGAGTCCATGGAGGTGGTGCTTCCGATGTGGAGCTCTGATACAGGAGATGCCAGTCAATGACTCGTCGGCTCCAGGTGAGTCAACTGGCTTTTGGTTCCAAGGATGGAGGTGCCGCTTTGGACCTGGTGGTGGATTGGCGAGTGGAGACAGCTCGGGTGTCAAGTGGTGGCTGCAGTCATAAGCGGTGAGCTTGTTTCCAGGATCTTCGAAGCTCGGGCCTCGGGGTGCATCCCCAGCCGACGTGCGAACAACGTTGGCATCATCTCGTCCATGGCGGCGAGTGTCTACTACGGTTTCTCTCAAAGCCTTCTAGCAATGGGGCTTCGTCTGATCCATGGATGGAGGCGACAAGCTTCCGGCGGCAGCGGGTGGCAAAGGATTCTAGAGGATTCGATGAGCATAGGGGCTAGAGATCCAGTTGTAATTTTTTATTTTTGAAGGGTGTTTGTGCAAAATGTTGTATGTACCTATACTTGTTCGTGTCATGTACGGTATATAATGGTTAATGCATGTATGTTTGTCAAAAAAACATAAGACCCTTCAAAACACTGACATTTGACGTCACACGCAAACCTTGATTTAACAAATTCTATCGTACCCTTATCTAGAGGCAACAGATCGCACAGATCTATGCTGGTCTAGCAAAACACTAGCGTAGATCTGATTCCCTTTTGACAAAATCACGGTGAGATTTGACGTCACATGAGGCAAATCTTAATTTCATAGATTTTATAGTACATTCAGAGGCAAGGGTTTTTAGCAACAGATCGCATGTATCCATGAGAATAGAAAACCCTAGCATAGATCTGATTTCATTGTGGTGTGTGGGGATGAGAGGCGAGAGAGGGAGACACCGCACGTCAGATCATTCCTTCCAAAAACAGAAACTTAACAAATCGTGAGGATCCGAACAGATTCGAAACCCAGGAGAAACCCTAGAACCATGATCACAGGAGATGGCACGCGAGAGGTGGAGCACCGCATACCGACCTATGGATCGGCCGGGGGCACGACTAGGATCGAGGAGGACGGCGGCTCGAGGGAGGTCGGGGAGGGCAAGAGCGACGGGTCGAGATGAGATCTGCGCAGACGAGGGTTCCTTGGTCAAAGAGCAGCGGTGGCCGGTAAAGAGAGGAAGACGAAGGGGTTCTTCCCGTTATGGAAATGGCTCCAGAAAGGGGGGACAAAACTCCTTATGCGGCCCAAAAGGGATTCGTGATGGCGCAACCCAGAGGGCCCAGAGACAGAGTGAGAGTGCCACGATCGGTCTACGGATGCGGCTGCGATGTACAAAATTATTGTAGTTCTTTTTTCGAACTACACAGTATAATAGGACAGCATGATGGAGCAGGTGCTCCAATTTCTTGAGCTATACCAAATATTTTTTTCGCTTCTACCTTTTTTTTTTGTGGCTGCAGCTGCTGCTGCATGTCAGCCGATTGGCTGCTGCTACGGTCGTGTTTCAGGAAAACACGAACAGACTGTTTTTCCTTTGAGGCCGACTTACCAACAGGTTCTGAATATCTCCAAAACATTCATATGGCGCGAGTCTTAAGTGGTCCAAGTACCCAATTGCCGGTCAAATTAAAACGCCAGCAAACCACTGGAGATAAACGTTGCCTCTGCTTTCAACTTTCATCGTAATACTCATCAGGGTATTTTTTCCCGACCGCTACCGGTCCGGATACCGCGGTAACCGGTCAAACCGGTCCGGACCGGTAGCGGTACCGGCCGGTTGGAAACCGGCCAAATTTAAAATTTCCAAATTTGAATTTACAAAATTGAAAAATTAATAAAAATTCTTAAAAATACTTTAAGGTGAGTAGATTGTAATGGTGTCAAAAATTTTCAAATATTAGTTCATTTAGTATCTTTTTAAGAATTTTTTAGAAATTTTCTTTTATTTTTCAATTTTTAATTAAAATTTAAAAATTTGTCAAACCTCTCAAACCGGCTGGCCAACCGCTCAAACTGACCGGCTAACCGTTTAAAACCGGTTGAACTGCGGATTTAATTTGGTTTTTAAATTTGTCCGGTTTCTACCGGTTTACGGTCAAACCGGTCCGGCTAACCGCTACCGCCGGACGGCGGTTTGGCCGGACCGGTCGGAAAAAAAAAAAAAACCCTGATACTCATACACCTACCTGACTGAACCCAGCATGAGAAGCCTGAAAGAGAAATGGATTGCGATTTGCTAAATCAAAGCAAACCCTCACCGGGGTTCCGAATGGCCCGGATGGACGCTGCTGAGTCAGCTACATGACGAACGCTTTTATTAAGACAGCAAACGCACCGTGCCCACATGCGCCCAAGTCGCATGGTTTTACAGCTACAACCTACAGGGTTCAAGTTTGGCAACTGTTGCAGTCTGTTCTACTTCTACCAAATCCATTGAGATGACGCGGAGATGGGAAAAGGGCTTGACAAAAGTTGGCCAAATAGTCAAGTTGGTCCTCGAACTATCAGCTGAGGGTCAACTTCGTACTCGAACTGTCAAAAAGTCAAATTAGTCCTTCAATTTTATATTTGCAAGTCAATTCCATCCCTCATCCGAGGTGGACTGACACATCACCGTGCCATGTCACCAGCCAAGTACGAAATGACCCTTTTGCTCCTCGCTTGGGTTCTTGTTAATTGGGTTAGGGATATGTTGCGGGACCCTTTTGCCCCTCGTTTGGGTTCTTGCCATGTCACGGTGATAGTCACGAGAAATTCCATTCCCTCCTCCCCCCAGCGTTTTACAATGACACTGCTAGGCTACTACTACTAGCTATCATCATGTCCTATTAAGGCTGCTGTCAACTCTGCAATAAGAAAACACGTCACCCACCTCACCATGCGCAACACAGCTCAAAGCATTATAGCCGCCGTAGCTTCTCGTGCAAGTGAACAATATGAAAACGAAGGTACTAGTATCAAAAAAAAAAAAAGGTTCAGTTCAGGCAAGCGGCGCCCCAACGAAAAGCCGGCCGACGGCTGCCGCCACGCCAGTACGCCACGCGCGAGCGCGATCACCCACCCGGTGACCGACCCTCCTGTGCTTATCCCCCTGTTCTTTGCCATGTCACCACACGTCGTCCTCCCAGGCTGGGCTTGCTCTGGGCCGTGTTTAGATGTTTCGCGATATTTTTTTCGAGTATGTCGGTACACATTTGAAGTATTAAATATAGACTAATTACAAAACTAATTACAGATTCTGTCAGTAAATCGCAAGACGAACCTAACGAGTCTAATTAATCCGTCATTAGCACATGTTTACTGTAGCAATTTATTGTCTAATCACGACCAAACTAGGCTCATTAGATTCGTCTCGCGAAGTACACTCCATCCATATAGTGGGTTATTTTTTCGACTATATTTAATATGCCATGCATGTGAGGGAACATACGCGAAAAAATTTTCGCGAAACATCTAAACAAGACCCTGATCATGTCTCGCCATGTCACCGTGATGCGGACGCCGAGTAGGGTCTCTGGCCTTGGCCAGTTGGCCTCTTCTTATCGTAAGAATTGGAACATACCTCTGGATGCGTCAAAGTGCACGACTTTTCCTGAATAGATTAGCCAAAGCGATGCCGGCGTCACGCCCAATTTGGTTTGGCTACCGGTATGCAGTGATCTGTGTGCTGCAGACAATCATTGTAGGCTTGTAGCCGCTGTGTTGACGCTGGGAGAAATTGGAGAAACAGCCATTGCAGAGGCAGCTGAAACCCATGGAAAGCAAAGTGTGTTTTTGAATTTGCACTGAAGATGACCGTGCTCACAGTTTCAAGTCAAAGGAAAAACAAGTTACCATTTTTTTTAAAAAAAAGAAACTTAAATGATTCCTCTTAGGAGAATTTATCTAGAGAGACATATAAGTATATGTGGCCTGATGGGTGCTGTGCTAAGGTCAGAGCACACAGCAGAAGATCAATTCTAGTAGTACAATGCAATTATGCAAGATCTCTAAACAACACCACAAACGGACAATTCCGTCCTCTGTCTCTTATGGAGCAGCAGGCGTTGACAGGAAGATGAGTCCAGAAAATAAAAACTTCAGCTAAAAAATTTCTTGGGGACTTACAGGTCAGCTTATCCAAATCATGTGAAAACCTAGAGGAGTTTATCCACAGCGGACCACAAGCGACCCACTTGGTGTGTGCCCTACTTCAACTTCAGTCAGTCTATTTCCGGCAACATTTTGAACTGTTGAACTGGATCAGAGACTTTTGAGAGTCCCACGCTGAACTTTTTCAAGTTTTCATGCGGCACATCATGATGAAATCCAAGTGGCAAACTCTGCAATGAGCTTCTTGCTTCTGTTTTATAGACCACCATGAACATCACTTTCTGATGCTGAACATTTTGAATGTCTGCAAATCTGCATTTGGCATCCAATTTAACATGCCACAATTACAAAATTGATCTTGACAAGAGCAAGCATCCACATGAGAAGAATTTTTTTTTTCTTTTTTGAGATTTCTAGCCCATCACTATCCACAACTAGCTTGGAACTAGAGTAATCACGAACTTGCTTCCCTGACGCAACGAAATTCATAGCTGTGCTTGGACCCAGCGTATAAGTCCAAAGGGAAAGCCACCAGAGAACAACCATACTGAACTACTGGCAAAAATAGCAGCCATGAGCCTATAATCATTATCCTATTCTGAATCCTAGTTAACAGAAATTCCATGAAAACGATGAACTAAATTTTATTGCCAGTGTGGCTGCTGTACCTCTGGTTGAACAGTGGTCAAAGTGGATTGCATAGCCTCTCCTTGCTCCCTGCATTAACAACAAGCAACAGCTCCGAGTTAGGCCTTCAGCTCGCTTAAAGCACTCAGTACATTACCAAAAACTCCAACTATGTTTATCAATTCCTTTTCTCGTCAGGCCATTCAGATCCTTTTCTCACCTTAAAAACATTCCAGCAGATTGAAAACACAATCTGAATGGCCTCCTCTACCAAAACACAAAAGGAAAGAAACTATTAGTTTCAATGGTTTATTAGCCATCAAAATCCAGGCAACAAGATTATGAGACCTGGATGCACAATCCTCATCATGACAGTTGGTATAAAAATACCATGAACAAAATCTGAACTACAAAGGCTGCAAAGTTTAAGCAATGTACTGATCCATTTTGGCAAGACCTTCACATATTATTGACCACTCCTTTCAATACAACCTTTTTACCAAAGTGAAATACAAGTACAGAACAAAGAGCATATTTTGTGTACTGGCAGAAAAAAAAAATTATACTGTAAGATCACAAAAAACATGTAGAATTTGCACTATGCTTGAATTTTACTGATATAAAAATTACATTTTATCAAAATTGCAAAGGAAAACTGCAAAAGATCTTAGCATAAATCAAATGATACGCAACCCGTACATAGAACATTGGTTATGCATCCGGTCAGCGGTCACAAGGCTCTTGAACCGCTCATAGACATAGGGCAAATAAGTTTGTCAGGAAGGAAATTAATGGCTTAATGCTTTGAACTGTCGATCAAGTATTAAGCTAGAACCAGATAAGCTTAGATAAGATATTTCCAAGAATTGAGATTAAATTTAACTTCAGTGGAATTGCTTAGTTTGGTTCTATTTCGCTATCAGACCTTTATATGCTTGAAAAGCTCAAGCTTCCACGGCAAATTTGAATAAATGAAACCGAGTCTGAAATCCTAAAAAGCTAACAAGTCCAATTTCTCTAAAATCAATCCCAAGTAAATTGTTTACTCACTGATATCCGATGAAACTCCAGGCCACCATGCTCTGAGCATCACCGCACACATGCTTGCTGCGTTTCCTGCTCCTAATTCCATGTTTGTTGTGACTTGGAGCCATGCCGTCCTGAAGGAAAACGTAGATGACAGGCCTGGACCAATCAGTTGTAGAGAGGCAACACGGGGTGCATTCATCAATCGAAAAAAAGAGAAAAGAATGAAAGCATGTATTATATGTTTAGAACAGAATACAACAGCGAGATGCAAGCAATTCACAGAAAGCTAGCCTCCAGTGATGCACTGATTCGATCTGAACCGAAGTAGGGAAAAGGAAGCTGCAGGGGTGCTCGGGGTAGATCAGATTTAGGAAGATGAAGGAGTGGCCTACCATCGATGCGTGCCGACGGAGGTGGATTGCGAATTCTTGAGGCTATCCTCCCGCTAGCCTCGTGTCCGCTTCGTTCGCCCGGATGGAGGTGGGAGTGGGAGTGAGATGCGACGGCGATGCGCGATGGGGATGGAGTCGCCAGTCGCGCCTCCATAGTCGTCGCTGCCTGCCCCGCAAATTTCATTGGGGCCTGCCGCCACCGGGCGCTGCCGGTGCCGTCCCGGCTGGATACAAGACAGCGCCATCCACCTCTGCCCGCACCCCGACGCCACTCACCCGGCGGACTCCAGGCGCCACCCGAGTCCTCCTGTACCCGCCCCGCACGCGCCACGCAACCCCGTGTCCCCGACGGCGGAGCTACGGCCGCCGCTGCACGCGCAGCCGCTGCACGCGCAGCCGGCGGCGCCGGAGACCCCTCCCAACATTGGAGTCGCCAGGCAGCGGCAAGTAGATCGAGCAGTAGGGGAAGGCAGAAGGACGATGTGGGAGCGCGGATCTATTGAGGGAGACGCCGGTATAAACTACATTTGATACAAATTTCGGGTCCGAGGGAGAGATGATCCGGAGGTTTGCAGCCATTAGATGTGAGTGAGTGAGAGAAAGGGAGGCTAAGAGAAGATCTGGACGGTTTATTGTGTGTAAGAAGAAATTTTGTGTGTACAAAACGGGGTACACAGAGAAAACATCATCTCTATGAGGGTATTAGATGGGGTGGATCTAGCAAAGAAAACAACTCGTCGTTTTTAAAGGGGTATAGATTTGCAGGTTTCATTTACTCATTCGTCCAGTACAATAACTCTGGAAATGGACCCAAAGATGGCAAGATGCAATAAACTGCAGAGATCTCGAGGAAAAAAAAAGATGCAGGCAGGGAGCCCAGATGAAGGTGTGTAGGGGATGGATCAATCGATCTAGCAGCGCCACAAGTGAATACAGTCACCCATGTGCATCATCCAATCCAAGTACTGTACTATACAAATGGAGAATCCCTGCACATGGCGCCACAAGTTCAAACCGGCAAGGCTTGTCTTGCCATTGGAGCATTCGATCCGAGGAAGAGAACACAGTACATGTACAGTACAATGCACGTACAGGACAACAGGGCGCAGGAAAAAAAAAAGACAGAGAGCCACTGACAGATCACCGCCTCCACCATTGATAAGCATGGTGCATGGATGGAACTATGGAAGCATGGAACTATCTACAATTTTTACAGCCTGCACAAGGAGGATGAGGAAGACGGTCACCTTGCTCTCAGCATTCTGGCATGATGCGATACGAACTTCTTGACGATCTTGAAAACAGCAGCTCAGCCCTTTGGTGGCTGCCGATCTTACTGATCCCTCCAACACGGAGCAAGCGGTTGTGCTGCTCCGGTCGCGAACCTCAGCAACTGGTTATTGCCGCTCTTCGCTACTCTAATGTACAGCTTACAAGTGAAGGGGCGCAATTCTTGAACACACTTCACACGTCGATGAAACATAGCTTGCCATCGATCCTGTTCTGCACTGCTTTGATGGCAGCGACTCGGGCGGCTGTTGCCGCTCTGTTTGCAGCCATGACGGCCTTGTTCACCTGCTCATCCACTCTTGGGAGATGAACGGCGCTGTCCGCAGCTCGTCGAGCAGCCTAATTGCGCAACGGAACAGTCAGTCAGAATTCCTGAAGCAAGTATCAATGAGCAATGTGCTTGGGGAATTGCTGGATTGGATACCTGTAGGGCGCGCTGAACAGCCGGGTCTGAAAGGGGCAATGAGTTCTTGAGAATTCCAGAATCCCACTCCCCTGCTCGCTCATCGCCATTCCGAAATGCGTACATCCCGAAACCCTGCTTCTTCCCTTCGTGCCAAGAGCCCTCGTAGCAGTGACCATTGGCGAAGGTATACACACCGAAACCATGGATCTTGTCTGCAAAGTACTCCCCCGCATACCGATCGCCGTTCCTGCAGAAGGATTTCGTTGACAGGAACTAGTAGCATCAGCAATGGAACTAGTACATTGAGCAATGGAACAGTTGGCAAGAATGCAATGCTGTTGATTGGGCACCAAAGGATGGCATTCCATTCCAAAGCGATGCCGCTTACCTGAAATGGTAGGAGCCGAGACCGTGCTTGACGCCGCCCTTGAACTCACCGGCGTAGGAGCTGCCATCGGAGCAAGTCTGCGCGCCGATTCCGTGGCTCTGCCCACCCGCCCACTCCCCGGCGTAGCAGTCCCCGCTGTGGAAGCGGTACACGCCGTGGCCGTGGCGGAGGCCCTGCCTGTACTGGCCCCTGTACCGGCTGCCGCGCGCCCAGCTCTCGACGCCGTAGCCGTCGTACTTGCCGTCGACCCAGTCCCCCTCGTACTTTCCCTTGCCAAAGAAGCTGTACACGCCGCCGCCGCTGCACCGCCCCCCGTGGAACTCCCCCTCGTACCTGTCCCCGTTGCTGTACAACTCCACGCCCTCCCGCACCTCCGCGCGCCCGCGGCCGCGGGAGCCCGCCTTGCTCCCCACCTTCTTCGCCCCATCACCGTCCGCCTCGCCGATGAACCACCGCACGGAGGCCGCGAGGGAAGGGGCGGCGGGAGCACGGATACCCGCGGCGCCCCTGGCGCGGGCGCCGCGGAGGCGCGCGACGGCCATGGCGGCGGCGAGCGCGGCCCCCGCGGCGGCCGCCAGGAGGGCGAGGTGGAGGCCGCCGCTTCCGCCGCGGAGGAGGAGCGCGGCGAGGGCGAGGGCCGGGAGCAGGAGGAGGAGGAGGAGGAGCAGAGCGGGCTGGGCCGGGCCGGGGCGGAGGCGGTGGTGGGCCAGGCGGAGCAGCGCGCGGGGCTTGGTGGAGAGGAGCGGCGGAGCCTGCGCCTTCTTGTCGTCGGGCTCCGGGTCGTCGACGTCGAGCGCGTGGAACGAGAAGGACGCGGCGCCGGCGCGGACGGTCGGGGAGCGGAGCAGCGACGAGGGCGTCCGCGTCAGCTTGCTACCCGCCCCGGCCCCGCCGCCGCCTCCGTGCCCGTCCATCCCTCCCCGCCGTCTCGCCGCCCCCGCCGCCGCGTCAGCTGCGCTCCAGCTCCCGTCGAGCTGCGCCTGCCTGCCTGCCAGAAGAGATGATGGATCGACGCGGAGGAGGGGGGGGAGTGGTTGGGAAGTGGTGGGGGGGAGGAAGAAGAGGGGAAGCGGGGCCGGAGAGGCGCCTCTTATAACCACCGGCTCGGGCGGCCGCGGCGGTGGGCAGCTTCCTTGCTGTCCTCGCTGGCAGCGCGAACCGCCGCGGCGAGCAGCCGGGATTGGGATTGGGATCCCCGCGCGGCCGCTCGAGCCGGGTAGGCGTCGGGCTCGGGCCACGCACGCCGCCACAGGCTACTACTCCGTACGCCCGTCTCACTGGCGCGTGGGCCACAGTGGCAGCGAGCGCGGTAGGTGTGGGGCCGAAAGACCTGGCTGGCCGGGCGGGGTTGGCCAACCAGGTTCCCACCCTTCCCTACCCGGCTGGCTACCCGTCCGGTGGATGGAGATGGAGAGAGAGAGAGGAGGCGCCCCCGCCGGCCGCCGCGTCTCGTCAGCTGCGAGCGAAAGCGTTTGGCACGTCGCGGGGAATGGATGTCTGGGCGGGCGCGTGGCGCGCCGCACGCACCGCCGGACGGGTCCCGTGCAAACGGCCTGCCCGTGTCGGGCGCCGGAAGGATTCTGGTCGCGTGCACGGTTCCATTCCATTCCACGCTGCACCGGCACAGACGGCGGCAGGCACGGCCAACTTTGTCGTCAAGATCCTAGGTGGCGCCTGGCGCGAGCGCCTTCTTGCTCTGTTCCGCACTTCCCTGCTTAACAGAACGCATTCATTGGAATCATAGATTCATAGCCGAGCGAAAGTTGTGATCCAGTGTCGCACGCACGACCGAAGATACAAAAAAAAATGTGAATGATAGATGAAGTACAAGAACAAGCCTCCCTCAAATGGTGGAGTACCGAGTACGTGACAATGTACCGGGATGCCGTATCGCAGAGGTGGGGTACGAATCTTTTTCGCGCAGGTGCAAAGGCAAGGCGACGAGGAGGCGAAACGGAGGACACATCAGGGAGGCCTATCCATAATCCCGTACCCGTGCGCCGTGCCAAAATACCGGGATGCCCTTTTTCCCTCCATTTGACCATGTGACATGTTAGGGCGTGTTTGGCAGAGCTTCACTCCACAAAAAACAGCTCCGCTCCACCAACTCCATGTTCTGCTGGCTCCACTCCACCATCTTCATAAAAACATGGAGCTGATATACGCGTTTGGCAAATTGCGCTACTCCAACTCCAGAAACATGAGGATTACCTGTGAAAAGTCTATTGTACCCTTGTTAATAGGCCCACACGTCAGTCTCTTCATTTCTTTCCTTTCTCTGTGCTCGCACTGGTTAGAACACGGACGTGGGACAGAGCAAGCACAGAAGCAATTGTGAGTTGATTTGATTGGTAAAAGAAAGCAGGATTCATTTCGTTCGACGCAATGTTAGAACACGGACGTGGGACAGAGCAAGCACAGAAGCAATTGTGAGTTGATTTGATTGGTAAAAGAAAGCAGGATTCATTTCGTTCGACACAATTCATACACAGAGGTAGCTCGATTCCAGATCTTCCCCGCGCAGTGGCTGGTGGCCAGCGGTGGCAGCTCGCCCGCCGGGGGTCGGACAGGGGCGGTAGCTTGCCCGTGGGCTCGCCTGCGCGACTGCCAGCGAAGGGAGCTCACCCGCGCAGCTGCCGGTGGCCGCCGGTGGGATCTTGCCCGCCGGGGGCAGGGGCAGGGGCGGAGGCCTGCCCATGGGCTCGCCCGTGCGGCTACTGGTGGCCAGCAGTGGGAGCTCTCCTGTCGAGGGCAGGTGCGGCAGCAGCGGTGGCTGGAGATGGAGGCGGCGACGACGGTGACCGGAGATGGAGCCTGGCCAGGTTGCAGGGCCGGCGTAGGGTGGACTGTGGAGGCGACGGGAATGAGTGGAACGAAAAAGAAACGAAGGGGTAAGTTGTGTAACGAGTGGCAATGGTGGGTAATTTTACTCCAACTCCATGAGAATGTGTGTAACATATGTTTTTGGAGCACCTTTTGAGATACTCCAAGAAAAACATGGAGTTGGTCCTTAAGGGCGTGTTTGGGAGAGCTCCACTCCAAAAAAAATAGCTCCACTGCACCAACTCCACCATTTCTCAGCTCCACTCCACTAACTCCAGAAAAACATGGAGTTGATGAACATGTTTGGCTAACAGCTTGACTCCAACTCTAAAAAATGTATTAATTGGTGGGAATAGTCCTATTTGCCCTTGCGTTGGTATGTTGGTTGGCTTTATTTTTTTTCCCCACGCTTCAGTACCTGCTACATGTCCATGCGTGCTACAGTACCATCCGTGGTACAGTGCCATGCCGGCTATAGGAGAGGTAACAGAATTGTTCCAAGAAAGGTCGCATCAAATAATATTACAAAATCGATTACATCAATATAAATTAGTTCCAAGCAAGAGAAAGTGATGTGGCCAGCTCATCACGAAATATATCCATAGTTGGAGCATTCACTGCAGATGTTGACCCATCGGATGCCGATGATGGAACGACATATTTGATGTATCTTTCCGGTATTGTTGGTTTGAAATTAGGATCACGGTCAAAACGGGCAAAGTCTTCGTCCTCACTTCCATGCTCCCGAATGAAATTATGAAGGACCATGGTTGCCACAACAATCATCTTTTGCTTGTACATAGGATAGGATGGTATCTTGAAGAGAATCGGCCATTTCATTTTTAATAATCCAAATGATCGCTCAATGATATTCCGGATGGATGAGTGCACGCGATTGAATTTTTCCGTTGGAGTTTTAGGTTCCGTACCTCTATGCCATTCCGGCAAATGGTACCTTTCACCCTTGTACGGAGCGAGGTACCCTGGACGATTAGGATATCCTGCGTCCACAACATAGTATTTGCCTATACATACATAACAAAACAAGTTAGTGCATGTTATTTTTATAAACCAAGTAATCATAATTAACACGTGGTACCTTGTGGAGGATGTGGGAAGAATGTCTCGTCCACTTTGATTGCATTGTACAGAACACTTGTGTCATGCATAGCTCCTGGCTGACCCGTGGAAACATATGTGAAGCGCATATCAAAGTCACATACCGCAAGAACATTTTGAGTAGGTACACCAGTTTTGCCAATATATCTGACTTGATCCTCAGGTGAGAGAGAGACTCGAATATGAGTGCCATCAAGTGCACCAATACAATCTTTGAAGTGTGGATAAGCACGTCTATCATCTCTTATCCTCTTATGGGTCGTGGGAAAGTTTGGATTTTTTGGTCTAATGAAATCTCTCGCCATAGCCATCAAAGCATTCAATACCTCATCAAATTTTCTACTAATGGTTTCCCCTGAGTGCTTGAATCTATTTTGGCATCTTGAATTTGATGCATTGCTAGAACATGCGTATAGGAATATTGCAAGCATCTCTTTTGTGTTCATATGCATAGAAGATTCCAACCCATACCTTTCCACCAATAAATCATGTAGATCCATAAATATTTCCGTGCCCATACGAAGCTGTCTATGGCACTCACCCGGAGTGCTCAATGTCTCCAAAAGCCATCCCATTCCGCTAAGGGCCGATGTCCTTGGTGGATTTTTAGCAAGGTATAGATCAGTATATTGCAATGCAATCTCACTGGCACCCAAAATAAGACTCCAATATTGATCGTTTTCATCATCACTGTCACTTTCAGTTTCCTAAAAAAAAGATTAGAGAACAATAATTAAAATGACACCCAACATGATACAATAAAATAGTTAAAATGACACCAAACATGATACAATAAAATAGTTCAAATGACAACAAACATGACACAATAAAATAGTTCAAATGACTGATGGTACATAGTTCAAATGACCGAGGATACATAGTTCAAATGACATAGGATACATAGTTCAAATGACACCAAACATGATAAAATAAAATAGTTCAAATCACATCAAACACTATGCTTCAATTGCCATAGTGCTCATTGTACTTCCTCCTAAGCCAATTGAATCTAATCTCATTTGGCGGTAAGGTCATGAACATTGCCCTTTGCTCCTTATCCACAAACAACTCAGTGGCAATGTAATGCTCATTCGTCTCATAGCCTGCCCCACATTCGATAACAGCAGCCATAACTTCTTTGACAGTAACTTCACTAAGTTTCCTTGCTGTAAAAGAAGTGGCAGACTCAGAAATCTTGGTCATTGCATCTTGAATGACAAGTGCTGTTCCTACTCTAGGTTTCTTTGATTTGTGCGGTCCACCTTGTGCTCTTTTCTTTCCAACAATGATAGAAGGAGAAGGAGTAGCCTCCTCAAGCTCCTCATCATCAAAATAACCATCATTGTTTTCCTCATCCACACCATCGCCATCTTGGGTGACATCATAAACATCATCTCTAGATGGAGGTACGATGGGGTTAGAACTCATAGGATTCCAGTGATCAGATTCATCATTAGTAATGTCACCGAACATAATTTTCATGTCCTCCTCATTTTGCAATGGTCTCTTCTTGAACTACCGCTCCCTGGAATATCCTACAATGTTTTAAAAAAATTGAGATCAATAATTTCTAAAAAAATAAGTAACATATCAATGATGGGGCTAGTATAATCCCACCTTCTTTGTCTTCTTCCACCACTCATCATCCATAACAATGTAACCAGCAGCATTCCGCCCCAATCCAGTTTGTTTCAAAACTTTTTGCCATGCCACTAAATCAGGCTTAAGCTTATCCCACTTGTTCTTCAATTGTAGCTTCGTTGCATGAATTCCTGTCATTTCATAAAAACTGTCCGACACCTCCTCATAACCTACTGAGTTCAAGTGGGTGTTTGGCCTATTGCCCTTCTTAACTTGTTTGGCAAATAATGAACATATGATTGAAAGATTCCTATCATTCCAATCTATTGCATCACCCTGACCATGATAGATCAAATAATATTTCAAGCATTTGCACCACTAGTTTCAGTTTGCAAGACATTGAAACAATTTGTAAGAATTGAAAGAATGGTAAAGATCGTTTTTTCTCATACCACATCTCTTGCTTTCCTTTTCCCAGCACCGCGTATGTTCGCTTGGACAGGATCTTCGTCGGCATCAACCACTCCATCAACCATACCTTCCTGTGTAGCCGAAGACCTGTTGCCTATGCCAGCACCCCTGCCGGCCACACCACCACCCCTGCGGGTCGCACCAGCGCCCAGGCTGGACGCGCCAGGGCCACGCCCGGCGCCAGGGCCACGGCCACGGCCTGTGCCACGGCCACGGGGAGGTGGCTGCCCACGGCCATGCCCGGCAAGTTCCATGGCCGCCGTTGCACTACCCTCGGCCATGGCCGGCGAGGTGAAAGGGGTTCGGGCCCCTGAGGAAGGAGGAGAGGCTGTGGCGCCATGGATTGGGATAAATTGTGAGCGAGAAGAAGAGAAATTGTAGGGGATTAACAAGGGAATCAAGATCCATACCTATATGGGAAAGAAGGTTATCTTCATGAGACTCCATTTCGCTTGGATCGTCGGCCGTCGGTGAGTCTCCGGGAGGGGCGGCGGCGCTAGGGTTCCATGTCCCAGGGGCGGCGGCGTTTCTGTCGAGGAAGAGGAAGGGGGCGCTGGGAGAGGGAGCGGTCGGTGGGGAAGGGGGATCGGTTCCTTCTATTTTTTTCACGAAGGGGTACGTTGTAACCAGTGGCAATGGTGGGTAATTTTACTCCAACTCCATAAGGATGTATGTAACAAGTGTTTTTGGAGCACCCCTTGAGATACTCCAAGAAAAACATGGAGTTGGCCTCCAACTCTACGTTTTTTCCTGGAGTTTTCAGATCTGGAGTTCCTGGAGCTGGACACGTTTGGCATGTACTTTGTGGAGCAGAGTTACAAGAGTTGGAGTGGAGCTCTCCCAAACACGCCCTAACTCTACGTTTTTCTTGGAGTTTCTAGATCTGGAGTTTTTAGAGTTGGACGCGTTTGCCACAAACTTTGTGGAGCAGAGTTGTTAGAGCTGGAGTGGAGCTCTCCCAAACACGTCTAATCGCTCTCTGTGCGGATTGCAGGCGATCGCATTGCGGCGACATTACTGACAAGACGAGAGATTCTGCAGTGTCGATCGTTCTTTCCGGCTACAACTTGCGGCCGTATTGGCGTTTCAGCGTCTGCGAGGGCTGGAGGCAGATTGGCTAGGCGCTGAGCCGTGCAGTGCTGCGCCTGCGCGCCTATGCGAGTGCCGGTTGCAAATGGTCCTGATCGATTGGGGGTGCCGGGGTTAAACGACGTGCTGGATTTTTTTTTAGAAAATATGCGTGACTTTTGTACCGTGTTTACTGTCGTCTTTTTAGTACTCCCTCAATTCTTAAAAGAGTCGATGTTAGTGTGTGTGCCACAAGTTTGACCCAATTTATAAAAAACACGTACAACATTTGTATTTTAAAATAAATTTGTTAAAAAACTAGACTAAAAGATTTTTCTAATGATACTAATTATGTACCATAAGTATTAATATTTTTTAATATAAAATTAATCGAAGTATTTTCTCGAGAAGCGAGGAAGACAGTCTTTTGAAGACGGAGGGAGTATTTTTTTGAAACATCTTTTCCGGTAATTTTCGTGCATTTGATTCCGACCCGTCTGGGTGCTGACCACTCTAGCTAGCCAGCCAGCCCAAGGGTGGAGTAACTGACCTCACAATTCTTCATTGCGCCTTTGCTAAGGCCATTCTCAGTGCAAGTTTCATTCTTATTAAATGGCATGACACATAAGCAAAAGTAATGATATGGCATGCAATTTATGAGGAAAGAGAAGATTGAGTTTCATGGGGATGAAACTTGGTGGGTACAGTTACCAAGAGCCATGAAACTCCATTGAGAGAATTTGAGTTTTATCTACACACATTCACCAACTCTCATTGGTCACTTGGATGAAACACTTAATGATATGCTAGCATATGAAACCGTGAAACGAAACTTTGCACTGAGAGACACAGTTTCATCCCATTGAAAAACTGACGTGGCTGTCTATGAAACTGTGCCCATGAAACTCGCACTGAGACTGGCCTAATGAATCGTATGTTCGGAGAATCCGGGGCGCATTTGGTGGGCTAGATTGCTAGAAAGCCTTTTGGCCTGGCTCGTGGAGTAGGACGAGAGTCACCGGCATTACCTAAGTCTATACTATAAAAGAGGAGCAAAT
Organism: Urochloa ruziziensis; assembly: GCA_015476505.1. Taxonomy (NCBI): domain Eukaryota; kingdom Viridiplantae; phylum Streptophyta; class Magnoliopsida; order Poales; family Poaceae; genus Urochloa; species Urochloa ruziziensis. The sequence goes on from CM027124.1 coordinate 46,099,398, forward strand.
TGATTTACTCACAACTCTACCACCCTACTCCTCACAGAGGACCCACAAATCAGTGCTAAACGGTGGCCCCAGACGACCAAAGGGAGGGGGTAGACGCATGGTCGTCACTTTTGCCGTTGATTTACTCCAAAGCTGTGCCCCCGCGCCTCCCCTTTTGTCACACACGAATTTATGTACTCCATTTTACCCGTCGGTCTAAAAAGGAAGGGAAACTATATTTGTCACGGCTAAATAGGAAACAATCGATATCTCTTTCCTTATCCTATGCGCTTGCAATCAAAACTCAAGATCACGGCCAGCAACCTTTTCTATTGTAACCTTTATATGCGTGTGCAATCATTGTTTTAAAAAAACAATTCACGTTTAATTTCTTTCCTATTTGCCACAAACGACAGCGAATCATCGTTTCCAATTAAAAAAAGGAATGGCATCTACGCAATCAGGTGTCTCTTTCCTTTTAAAACTTGACTGCTTACCATAGCGGGGAGTCAATCAGAAAATCGATTACTTACTATAGTCGTGGGTGTCCAGATTCATCTCCTTAGCCCTCCTGCCCCCTATATAAGGCTCCCCCTCCTCCTGAAAACACATAATATTTCCTTTCATTCCCATCGTCTCTTCAGAGTTTATATTTCTTTGTAAGGGCGCCGGCGCCGAACGCGGTGCAAGGGTTGCCACGATGCTCGTTGTGTCCAATCTCGTCGAGTAAAAGCGGAATGTGCTCCGCGTTATGGCGGTGCCCGGCACCGTCAAACGCGGGTGTCGTTGCTCTACGCCGCCGACGACGAGGAGAGCAACCTTCTTGGCCTCCCCGTCATCAAGAAATTGGCTGCGACGCTAAGTTGCTCATGGTACCTATATCGTGATTATTATCTTCTATATATGTTGCTGATTGTTTAAGATTTGATTATACAAAGTTCCTTCTGTCTTTGTCGGAGGCCCAAGACTTTTGATATATGAATATATAATTTTTTATGTAAATGTTATTGAATAATTTTAATATGCGATGTAATAAAAGTGTGCCGTTCTTTCACATACTTATTTTTTTTAAATTAAGATTTTTAAATTTATGTTATTTTAATAACATGTGCCTCGTGCCAACCTACTAGTTAGCAATGTAAAAAGAGCGTTGTTACATCCATCTCGCCATCTCCCCTTCTTCCCTCGGCAAATACGCCGAGCGCATCACCTCACCATCTCTTCTCCACCGCGCTTCCCGCGCCACAAACCCTCCCGCACGCTCTCCTGCCATCACAATCCCGTGCCCCCTCGACGCGGGAGGCGGACACTTCACCGCTCCTCCTCCCGCAGACGGACAGGACGCCGGTGGAAGCCCTGCGTGAGAAGTGAAAGAGGAGGGTGTCAGGGCAAAATGGGTTTGCGGTGATGGGAGGGAGCCGCAGCTGCGAGGAATTGGCCGGAAACTCACCACCGGCGGCGAATTTTACCAGCGTCCTCCTTCTGCCCATCCGCTTCTCTCTCCTCCGCCTACTCCCAGGCGAGCGAGCGAGCAGTGGGGGCAGGAGCGGCGGCAGGGGCAAGGGCGGGTAGCGGAAGGGACAGGGGCGGGCACCGCTGGGGGTAGGGGCGGGCGGCGCTGGGGGCAGGACGGGCGGGCATCACCGGCGGGGAGGAACGATGCGTGCAGGAAGAAGTAACGATCCGGAAAAAAAAGGTGGAGGAGAGATGTGTGCCTCTTGACTAGTGGGACCCGTGGATACCTGAGGGATTTGGAGAGTAGAAAGAGAGTCAGCTGGAACAAGCAATATAGGCTCCGTTTGGATGTCGATATTGAAGAGCATGGCATTGAATTGAGTTGAATACCAAATCAGCAATGACATTGAAATGTGCTACAATTCAATTCCATTGTTTGGATGGCTATTACATTGACTTATAAAATCCAATGAGGCATCCAATTCTGTTTCTTGTTTGGACGCACACAGTCATGGAATTGAAAGAGGAAGAGGGGACACAGCTATGAGAGAGACAACAAGAGGTCTCCGCCCGTGGATAAAGAGAAGGGGTCGCCGGCCAAGGGAGTCCTCGAACCCCTCCACGAACTGCAGGCAAAGCAAGGAAGCAAAAGCAGGGGTCGCTTCAATGTTCTCCCTGGCGATGAAAGAGAGAAGCGGAGATTTGATTTGGGGATAATTTCTTCTTTCTTTTTACCTTGCAGAAGATGTGGGGGGCGCCGGCCATGGAGAAGAGAGCGTCGCCGGCGGCGGCCATGGATAAGAGGGCCGCCGCCGACCATGGAGTTGAGAGCCGCTGCCGGCTATGGAGAAGATTTGCCGCTTCCGCCGAGGGTGACCCCCGCCGAGGATCTGTCGCCGCCGCTGCCTGGTTGGACTTGGATGCAGGGCACGGGAGTTGGGTTGGGAAGGGGACGGAGCGCACCTTCTCTTCTCCATGGCGAGGTGGACTGGCGGGGAGGGGGAACGGCGGAGGATGGCCGGACTTGTGCGATGAGGGCAAGAGAGAACCCGCAACGCCGTCGTTCCTTCTGCGCGTCGCATCTCCGTCCGCCCCCTTCGGCGGCGGCGGCGGATCAGCTTTTTTCACGAGGGGAACGAAGGGGTACACGGCCTACGCGGGGAGAAAGAGAGGAGGAGGGGCAAGCCACGATTCAGCGGAATACCGAGCCGGAGGGCTCTGAATCGTCGGTGGGCTCAAGCAGGCTGGCCAATTCGTTCGTGGTATTGGACCTCAATTCTGCTAGTCCAATGCCGTGACAGCCAAACACCTGAATTTGTGTCCGTTCAATGCCAATTCAGATTCTAGGCCCGAATGCTAACATCCAAACGTAGCGATAGAGAAATTTTTTACCAAGTCATATGAAGAGTCAAATAGAGAGTTAAATTTGAAGAGTCTTTTGGAGTTACTCTTAACGTAGATTCACAGAGAGACATTTTAATGGATCTTTCGATGGCCATTGCTTGGTAGATCCACGAGCTTTGGTTGGAATTGGAATGGTTGCGTCGCCTCCCGTGGCCTCCTTGGGTGCCTTTCTTTTTCTAGTTAGAGTTGGACATTTTTTGTTTTTTTGGTCAAGCTTTGTTTCAAAGTCGAAATATTTGTAACCTTTGGAATTTATTATACTTAGACCATTGTTTTTCTAATGGCATAAGGCAAGTCCCAGTGGGAGTTTCATAGGCATTAAATAGGTTGCCATGTCACCTTTTTTTATGATGTGTCAGTGTATTAATGAAGAGAAAGATGAAATGAGTTCATGGTGATGAAACTCTCCCTACAAAATTATCTAGACAGTTTGTGTTTTGCATGTAACCTAGGAAACAACAAAAGATGAAATTATACATTGAGAGAGGGGTGTTTCATCATACTCCCTCTGTATAGGAAATAGATAAAGTTTTGGACAAGGTTTTAGTCAAATATTAGGAATATAAATCACGAATAACTTTTAAGTCGTTGAGTTTGGAAGTGTGAAAACTATATGAATAGATTTGTCTTGAGAAGTATTTTTAGAAAAATATACATATATTATTTTTTAATAAATATTTTTGTAAAAATAAGAAGTCAAAGTTACGTCTTGGAGACCGTGTTGTTGTCCTAAACATCATCTAATACCAATATGAAGAAAGTAGTTTCAAACAATTTTAAATGACGTGTCACTCTAGGTAATTGTATCCATTAAACTTCTATTAAGACTGGCCTAATTACTCATCCCGTATTCCTCATGCTGCAAATGTTGGGAACCAGCATGCGAGAAAAATCTGGGGCTTGGCTCATCTACTACTACACTCGTGCAGCCTATTTTTAGGCCCTGTTTGGCATAGCTCCAGAGCAAAACTCCACCAACTTCACTCACTTTTCTACCCAAACACCCCAACTCCACAAACTCCAAGAGCAGCCCAACTCCATGGAGTTTAGAGAGCTCTAGTTCGTTTTGGTGGAGTACCTCTTTTGGAACTCCAGAAACTCCAAATATGAACCTAGTCGTGGAGTTTGGGGGTAATTACCCACCACTGCCACTGGTTACAAAAAAACGGTTCGTTCTGTTTCTCATCCTCCCTCTCCCTCGACACATCTCGATGCCACCATGCCCGCTGGCGCCGCCCCCAGTCACCACCACCGCCATGGCCTCCGGCGCCGCCCCCAGGCACCACCACCGCCATGGCCTCCGGCGCCGTCCCTAGCCACCACCACCGCCATGGCCTCTCCAGCCGTCGCCGCCCCCCGCCCTTCCCGCCGCCGGCGCCGTGCCCAGCCGTCGCCGCCCCTGCCCTCCCCGCCGTGCCCAGTCCGCCGCCCCCTGTCCTCCCCGCGCGGCGGTGCCGTGCCCATCTCCGCCGTCCCTCGCTTCCCTGCTGGCGCCGCCGCCCACTGCCCTCCCTGCGGTGCCCAGCTCCGCAGCCCCCTGCCCTTCCCGCCGCCGGCGCCGTGCCCAGCCGTCGCCGCCCCTATCCTCCCCGCCGCCGGTGCCTGCCCAGCTGCCGCCGCCCCTGCCTCCCCGCCGTGCCCTGCCTTGCTCGCGCGTCGCCCCTTGTGCAAGGATGAAGAGATAAAAACAGAGATGTTAGGGTGGATGACATGTGGGACCCACGAGTGGGGGCAAAAATGGCAATCTACCCTCAAAATCTCAATTTTTGGAGTTTGGAGCAGCTTGTTAGCCAAACACCCATTTCGGTCAGCTTTTGCTCCATGTAGAGTTTGCTCCAGCTAGAGTTTAGGAGTGGAGCTGATCTTTGTGGAGCAAGAGCTATGCCAAACAGGGCCTTAGAAGCCCGGGTATTGAATTTTTGCTTCCTGTTGAAATCCGAAGAAAAATAAACGGTGAAGCCCATTAAGCCCATGCCAGGTCAGGTCGTTTCTGAGTTGGCCCATGAATAGCTCCAATCTAGCTCGCTCGGCCTGGTTCGAAAAAGTTGCGCTCCCGCCTCTCTCGCCACCAACCCCCACCCAGCGCGCGGCGAAAAGCGAATGACCCCACGCGCCCCGCGCCGCCAAGCGGCAAGAAGCGCCAACTCCAAAAAGGGGAGATCCAAAACCTCCCACCAATCCCACCATCCCATGGTTTCAAATTTCGAACGCCACGGAAATCCACCCCGAATCCCTTCCGAACGGTCGCCCAAAATTTCGAAATCCAAATCCTCCCCACGCGGCGGCCACCTCCGATTTCCCCCTCCGCCTTTTAAATTTCGAACCCTCTCCCCCGTTCCAAGCCCCGCTCCCCACTCCCAATCCGCGCCCCACCAATCCCCATCTCGGCCGCCGCCCGCCCGCCCGCCCGCCGGCAAGCGAATCCGCCGAAGCGCGCCATGGAGTTCGACGGCGGCATGGACGCGCTCCCCGACGGCGTCGTGCAGCACATCCTCTCGCAGCTCAGCAGCGCCCGCGACGTGGCGGCCTGCGCCGCCGTCGCCCGCTGCTGGCGTGGCTGCGTCCCCTACCTTCCCTCGCTCTACTTCCCGCGGGGCGCCTTCGATGCGGCCCTGGGCGGCGCCGCGGCGGCGGCCGACGACGCCATCGGCCGGATGGTCGCCGCCGCCGAGCGGCTCGAGGAGCTCGTCATCTACTGCCCCTTCTCCGCGTCCCTCCTCCCCGGCTGGGTCGCGGCGCGCGCCGCCACGCTGCGCGTCCTCGAGCTGCGGGTGGACTCCGCCGCCGCCGACAAGTCGGGCCACCTCGACTGCATCGGCGCCGCCGCGGGCCTCGAGGAGATCCGGCTGTGGGGGCTCACGATGTCCCGCCCGCCCGCGTGGGGACGGATGGAGCGGCTCCGCGTGCTGGAGGTCGTCGGCGCCACGCTCGGGGAGGCTGCGGTCAACGGCGCTGTCGCCGCTTGCCCGAACCTCACCGACCTCGCCCTCCTGGGATGCGACTGCGCTGGGGAGGCGGTCGTCTCGCTCCCCTTGCTCGAGCGTTGCCGGCTCGACTTCGTCGGCGGCGGCAACTGCTCGCTCAGGCTCGCCGCGCCCCGCGTCGAGTCCCTCGAGGTCCAGGGATTCTCCTGGATCTCGCTGCAAGGCGGGGACCGTCTCAAACACCTCACCATCTCCAAGAACACTGGTACGCGGCGGGATCCCTCTTTCGTTCCCCACCCTGCAGAACAGGTTTGGTCCATTTCGCAGTTCCTGATGTTACCTCTTGGAACTTTTTCAGGGACTGTGTATCATGTCGAGATGGGGAAGCTCCCAGAGCTGGGCCAGCTCTCGCTGCGCGGCGTCCAGTGGAGCTGGGGCGCCATCAGCTCGGTCCTCCAGTGCGCGAGCGAGGTGAAGCACCTGGTGATGAAGGTTGAGTTCTGCGGCGATTTCGACACGCTCCAGCCATTCCCGGAGATCGACCTCGCCCAATTCTTCAATAGCCATCCGAAGCTTTGCAAGTTTGAGATCCACGGTGCCATGTTTGCCGCGTTGTGCCACAAAAACAGCTTGAAGAACGTGAGCACTGTCACACACCGCTTCTATAGTGCAATGTTCCACTTCATGTTGGTGTATGTCATGCTTAATTTTGCTCTTCCAATGCAGCTGGATTCAAGGTTCGTGATACCTTGCTTGGAGCAGGTCCTGGTCACCGTGCGGTCACCTCTGAATGCAGAGCAGAAGCTGAGCACCCTTGAGTCCCTTGTCAGGCACAGCGTGCGGCTGCGGAGGATGATCATTAGGATCTCGCAGATGAAGAATTGCCATGAGGCTGCTGATGATTTCTTTGAGGAGATTTGCAAGTTCACCTACATGAATAGCGACAGAGTGTGCATAGAGTAGAAGCATTGTGCCATTCTTGAAGTGAGTTGGTGCTGAACTAAGTTAATTTTGCCTCAATGCTGTTTGTTTAGGACAATTTTATTCAATATTTTCTTTTGTGTTGGTTGCTCATCTGGCCTAGAATGTACCTTGGCTTCAGCATGCCTAGAGATCATTTGGTTCTATTTTTCACTAGTGTAAGTTCTGTACTTGGAAAATTCACTGTTCTTTGTTTCCTGAAATGTAATAAACAGCTTCAGTCTGTTGCTGTATGTTTGATTCGTTGAAAAGCATGCTTGATTTAAAGAATTAAACATTCAATTCATTGACTAGAGCCAAGTTGGAGACAGAAATATATGGTTGATCTCAATAGTCATTGGGCTAGCAATCAGAATTTCCAGGGCAAAAGGATAGATTATGGACCTATCAATCTTTTGTAGAGCTTTGATAAGATAAAACTTTTGCTTAGAATTGTAGTTTGCATTCGGTTTCTGATGGTCCTCATTGATACCATGAGACTGCAATACGATGATAATGATTCCAAGTCATTCGTGCAACTTGCAATAGGAGTTTCTTGTCAGTAGTGTGTTACAACAATGAAAAATTCAAGATATTCAAAGGAGTACAAGTTTACCACTGCTGTGAAGCGTTCCATGATCCAAATTAGCACCTGCCAGTTGTCAGCTGTACGCTTGCACTGGGACAAACACTACTGAACAGTGTACCAAGTGAAGCAAACTTAGCAATAAGCAGTTCTGTGCTCAGTCCTAAATTAAGGGACCCTATGTTCTGGAACCAGACCATAGGTAACTGAAACATCAAAGGAAATGTAAAACTATCAAACAGAGAGGTCACACGTGCACACAACACAACACGTAAAATGAACCTCTTCAATTCCACACACAATTGCTAAGCATTAGGCGAAGATGGTTATCAATTCTAATCCCAAAATAGCTTTAGATACTAGCAACAATCCTAGATCATCTCAAGCCTGTAAGCTTGCTTCCTCGGATTAATACTATGAACATTATCTAGATGAGCTTCTTCTTTTGGAAGAACCTTTTGAGATGCCACACTTGCAAAACCGAGACTGCAATACAGACAGCGAGGGACATTGGCCTCATTGATACAGTGGAATTGCAATAAGATGATAACTTTTATTTAGAGCTTTGATAAGACAACTTTTATTTAGAGTTGTAATTTGCATTTGATAGCTAATTGGCCTCATTGATACAGTGGAATCGCAATAAGATGATAATGATTCCAATTCATTCATGAAACTTCCAGGATAAAAGGATTGATTATGGACCTACCAATCTCTTGTAATGCTTTAATAAGATATAGCTTATGTGAAGAATTGCAGTTTGCATCTGATAGCTGATTGGCCTCATCTATAGAATGCAATTGCAAAATGGTGATAATGATTCCAATTCATTCAGACAACTTGCAGTAGGAATTACTTGTCAACAGTGTGGCACATTAATGAAAAATTCAAGATATTCAAAGGTGTAACAGCCACTGCTGTGAAGTGTTCCATGATCCAAATTAGCACCCTCCAGTTGTCAGCTCCACCCTTGCACCGGCAGAAACACTACTGAAGCATGTACCAAGTCAACCAAACTTAGCGATAAGCAGTTCTGTACTTCTGTGCTCCTACAGTCCTAAATGAAGGGACCCTTGGGATGACCATGAAAGACCATGTTTTGGATATTTGGAACCAGACCATAGGTAACTGAGGCACCAAAGAAAATGTAAAACTTATCAAACAGAAAGGTTACAGACACGCACACACATGTAACTAAAATGAACCTCTTGAAATCCACTGACAGTAACTAAGCATTAGGCCAAGAAGGTTATCAATTCTAATCCCAAGATTGCTTTGGATAATAGCAACAATCCTAGATCATCTCAAGCCTGTAACAGTGTAACTTGTTTCATCCGACTATGCTATAAGCGTTATCTAGATGAGTTTCTTCTTTTGGAAGAACCGTTTGAGATGCCACACTTGCAAAACCGAGACTGCAATACAGACAGCGAGGGACATTAGGCTGAGCCATGTGATCTTAACCTGTGTCCACTCGCTCAAATCTCGCATGCCTGCTTCTCTGCATTCAGAACAAACATGTCATTTAGACGGTCATTCATGTTGTGTAGGAAAACAAAAGAAAATTAAAAAACTAAACTTACTTTACTATAAGGTAGAGCAAGTTTCCATGGATTGCTCGAGCAGCTGCTTCTAGTTTGACAAGCTCTAGTGACACCCCCTGTCCAAAAAAGAAGGGATCAATGAGAATCAGGTAAATGATATGGAATTCTGGTGGAGGAAACTAATAAATTCCCAGGGCAAGATTTCTTCCTGTCACTGCTCACATCAATCTTTTCCTTCTTAGCAACGGTGTCCCAATCCTTTGCCGCGATCCCGACTCTCCAGTCAAGGTTGAGGTTGATCACCATTCCCCTGTCCAGAGTCTCCGCCCAGAAGCAGGCAACGTAAACCCCGGATTCCGCCGTGGTGAAGGCAAACTGGCCATAGGTGACCTTCTCGGCGAGGTGCAGGACGTCTCCATAAGGCGATGTCACCTGCAGGACATCCAATCCATGAAGAAAGAAACTCAAATGACGAAGATCACAGTTATATCTGCTTCGTGATAAAACATTTGCATCCCCTTTGCGTTTGCATCAGAAGTGATCTTTTTTCAGTCGAGCTCCGATTCTCGATGGCGTGTTGGTGCTGTACCTTGACGAAGACGGTGGGGCGGACGGGGTGCTCCTCGAAGAGGATGGAGTAGTCGGCCATGACGACGACGTTCGACTGGATCTCCTCGGACAGGCACTTGGTCGCCGTCGTCGACAGCTCCAGCCACACGGCCCCGGCGCGCCCCGTGAGCCACCACAGCGTCAACGCCGCCGCCGCCACCGCGCCTCGCCCCATCGCTGCTGCCACGGTGCTACCACCACCAGCTGAGGTTTCGTCAAATGTTCATGGCCAGACATTGTTCTCGTTTCACGTTTCTGTCGGATCTGAAGTTGCCGAGGAAGCCGGGGCTCGGGACGGGTCAAGTCTGTAGCGTCCGTGCATCGCAAGGGCCCTTATTTGTGTCCATGGCACAATAAACGACATGCAATCATATCAAAGCTAAATAATTTAAGCTGCAAACTCGAATGAGATAATAACACGTGCAATGTTGTTAGAAGCCTTTCACATTTTCTTAGTCTTTCTACGGGATTGAAGTGCCGACTACACTACAAAACCCCTGCACACTGAAGGGCGTAACAGCAAACATCAAAGAACGGAAGATCGAAGAACACCTCGAAGTCGCTTTTCGCTGCTGCTCGCCTACCGCCACACCCGGCGACACGCAGAAAACGCAGCGGAAAGACAATATCCGCGGACTGAAGGCGCTATTGTTTTGCTCAGTCATTTGATCGAACAGCTGGGGTGCGCACGGCCGCTGCGGCCGGTGGCCATGGATGACCTTGGGCTCTTGCGGGAAATCATGGCCGCGGGCGTCGCCGGCGTCAATCTTTGGCGGGCTGTTGGTTTTGGGTTAGGGATCATGTATAGAGTGGGCCGTGACATGAGTATGGGCTGTGCTTGTTGGGCTTGCCTGGACAGAGAGACTACAAGAAGGAAAGGAGAGCACGTGAGGAGGGGGATCATTCAGAAATGCCATGAAGCTTCTCCTTCCTGTTCCTCTTCGTTCTCCAGATTCTACTGTGACATATCTCTACTGCTCCTCTTCATTCTCCAGATTCTACTGTGATACAGTATATCTCTAGTCCTCTTCGATTCCCCTGCTTTTGCTGCCTAATCCGTCCTCTATATCTCTCAATTGTATCTCAAACACTACTGCTATTGTATCCTGTGTTGGGTGAGTTGGAGTTGGTCAGGTTCCTGGTGCTGAATCTATAGAGGTCGCTAACAATTGGTATTAGAGATAATCGAATCCCGGAAATATTTGTGCATGAAGATGGCGATGACGATTGTTGCTAGCAGCTGGAGCAACCTGCAGTCAAATCTGTCAAGGGAAGTACCCAAGAGGAGGACGCCTACCAGGTGTTCGACGAAACGTTAACCAGCGATTTGGATGAATGGAGGCCACCAAATCGCTGAGGAGCTCCAAGTGGCATCAACACAAGTCCAAGCATTTCATCAAAAAAAAAAAAAAAAAAAAGTCCAAGCACCAGTGGCATCCGCCATCACTGAGGAGGTCATAATTGACACTACTGTTGTTGCTGCTGCAGCCCTGCCCATTGTCATGGCAGCCAGCAAGGTTACCATTGGCAAACCCACCATGTGTTCGATAGAATGCCTTGGCACTGACATCCTTGTGCATTCCAACCTGGGTGACCAGGTGTTTGAGGAGGAAATGTTATCTGGTTTCTTGTTCAACAATGGCATTGGATTTGAGATGCGGAGGAAATGTGTGCCACTTGACGTGCATTTGGAGAATACAGTGATTTTGTGGCCTTTGCTGAGGAAGTTGGTGGAGCAGCAACCATGGCCATCACCCGTGATGATGCTGAGCTTCGACCATCACCGTGGCCATCGTTCAAATTAGCTGAGGGAGTTAATGTTGGATGGTGTTTTAGTTTGCTTGGAAAAACTCCATGTCCGCCTCCCACTCAAAATTCTGTAGTACAAAGAGAGTTTCAATGGTTGCTATGCTGGACCGATGGAGCAGTTAGGTTCTTTGGTGGAGCAGTTGTGCTGTTGTGTCAAAAATTTATGTTTCTACTGCAGACACTTGGTGATGGTTTCTTGGCTTGCAAAAATTAGGTGCAGCCATTTGTCAGTGCTGATTGCTTGAGTTTGGCACCTTCAGTGGTTCGTGAACCTCTTGGTTCTTCAAGTTGGAATATATTGTGCGAAATAGAACTTGTCATGGCTGGCAGTGAGATTGCGCACATTAATAATCTTTTCAGATTATCACATTCAGATCTATCTTGGTTCTTCAAGTCCCCGGTGAGTTCTCCATCCTTACGACTTGGGGTTTTGGGGTCTGGATAGTTGGATTCATTTCCTGATGTGGTTTGGTTTGGCCCAACTCCAGGGATCTTCACATCGCTGGCGGCGCTCATGTTCAACTGCGTGAACAAGGGTAAGATCGAATTGGATACGACTACTACTCACCTTACGGCGACATTCCAAGTGGGGGTTCGAATCTACCTTACGCTTTGAGTTCATAATTAGAGATCTTGTTCTCTGAAACCTCTGCAGGGTAAGATCCCCAAAGCCAGATTTGCTTGCAGAGTAGATGCAGTCGTGTGAATCTCGAATGCAATATGTTCTGTGTAACAAAAGGCTTTCGGATGGAAGGGAATAATAAAAATGAAAGAACTCTGAATCCAACTGCATTGCCAACGCAAAATTAGCTATGTTATACCCACATTCAGGCATCTTTGCAAACCGTATTTACACGAATTCATTAGCTGGGTAATTTTTTGATCCAAATGAAGTGTGGAAAAGGCTATTAAACTTGCAGACATGCCTCAACTTTGCAGATGCCCGAAAATTGTGCAAAGTCAAATTTTGACATTCCCTGCATGATTGATCTTGTTTGGTCCACCTAAGTCTTCTAATCAGTCAACCAAAATATTGAATGTAGCTTATATGATATAGTGGACCTATACTTCTATACAGATGTTTTGTTTTGGTGATTTCAAGTAATTTGGATGAACTATTGTAATGCACTCGATTTCATAAGGTGCTTTCTTTGCATCAATCAAAAATTTATTTGGGGCATTTGTGTTCTTACCCCCATTTTGCAGTGTAATTGTGATTTTGCCCTCGTTTTTATAACTTTGTGATTTTGCCCTTCACTATTCACAGGTCAATGCGATTTTGCTCCTAGTCAATGGTCAAAACAAGGGCAACTTCGCAAAGATCAAGGGCAAAATCACAAAGACTTGTAAGTATCCAAGGGCAAAATCACAAAGTTAAAAAAACGAGGGCAAAATCACAAATGCACTTCAAAATAGGGGCAAGAACACAAAAATACCAATTTATTTTGTTTGGAAAAACAAACCATTTGATATGTTTGTTCCTTTTGTATCTTTGTTATTTGTTATGCAAGTTTCAGTCTCACATCAGATGGGCTTCCATTCTAAGAAAGATGATTATACGTGATGCCTTTTAATCTGACCAACTGGCTCATGACTACTTTTGCTAATTAAATTATTGTAATGGACACTGTGTAGTACACATTGAGTGCATCCTATACATGTATCATAAATTTTTACAGAATGTGACATTAGATATCTTTTTTTTTAGATTAAGGAAAAGAGATTCCGGCCTTAGCATCCAACAGGGTGGATACCTACAGCCACTGATTACACAACCAGTCATGAGACTGAACCCAACCAAGCCACATGGCCTAAACATAACCGCCTGCAAGCGGTCCACAAAGCTAAAATGTAAAACTACCTGTTTTTGTTCAGCCATGGATTTTTCTTTTCAACATAAAAGTTTTCGATATGACATGGATTTTAAGCATCTTATGGTCTTTAATATGCAGAATGAAACTTTGGCTCCGAGCAATGTTGTTTCATCTGCCAGCACAGCTGGAGCAGTTGGTTTTTGGCACAATACACTTTGACAGGCAATGGCCTCTCTTGCTCGATTGGTGTTGCTGGTGTGCTGCAGAGTATTTCTGCATGTTTACTTGACTCTTCCTCCAGATTGTGACTCAATGTTAAAACTATCCTGATGCTGATTTTGATCATTCTCCCAGCAGGTTGACCTGCCACAGTGAAGACTGATGATGAAACGTACCAGAGTAATGGGCTTATAAGATAATCAGGAGCTCTCCACTTTGAAATGGTTTGCTTGCATATTGTGGTGTCTGCAGTATCTGCTTCTGCTCGCTCTAGTTTCAGAATAATCTGTAGTTCGACATGCATTTTTATTTTGCAGACCAAGTATCTAAAATGAAAATAATACTAGACTTGGGTAGGAAATGCATTTTAAGGATGTGACTTGTTTAGGACGTCGACATGCATTTTTATTCACATGTGCATAATTGAGCTATCGATTAGGTGAGATGTGACTTGTTTCTCTTCTTTCTTTTAAGGATACCTTGTGTTTAGTGCTTACTTCTTTCGGGGCACATGGGACCACATTGCACACCTCGTCAAATTTCTGCTAATTGCACTAAGCACCATGGAGCACGGGTGCCTGACATATGTACCCCATTGTCAAGAGAGTAGCACAACAGTGTCAATATTTGGTATCTTACTCAGCGGTGTAGTGACATTGGTGCTCAAACATTTCTTATGTGCTCCTGCAAAGCCCTGATGATGTTTCATGGAGTACATACCGTTGAATATTCTGCTGCATATTTGTTTGCTGAAACTGTCCAGTTTTGTGTATTCTTTCGTTTCTAGTGCCAAAAGATTGGATGGATGATCTGATTGAATGGTGCAAAACCAAGCTTGAAATGCATGATGATGACCTAATTTTGAATGATTCAGAAACAAGCTTGGAAGGGTGAATTAGACTATTTGCTTTATATCTACCACAAACCATTGTTTGCCACTGAGAAGCAGAGTGACAAGTCCAATGATGTGTTACGATGCTTTTGAGGGGCAATGGGTTTATGATAATGTGCACAACTACGTCAGAATGTCACAGCCAGGAGGCATTCACATACAAGTCTAAGATGGTTCCATTTAGCAGTTGATGCATTGATGTATATTACGGAAGAGCCTTACGTTGTTCATAGTGTGAAGTGGGATGAATTGCGGATAGTTTGATACTACCTCGTTCCAAAATAGGTCATTTAGGCATTTCTAGATTCATAGATTTTGCTTTACATCTAGACATACGTTGTATCTAGATGCATAGCAAAATCAACGAACCTAGAAATGCCAAAACGACCTATATTTTGGAATGGAGGTAGTACTATAAGACTCCACTGACTGCTAGTTTTCTTGATCCTGAAAGCCAACCGTTCAAAAGTGCCAAAAAGCTCAAACAAATAGGGCCTAATTCTGCCAAGCACGTATTTTTTTAGATTAAGGTAAAAACCGTCCTCCGTCACTCCAAGGGAGCGCTTACAGCCAAAAGGACCGGCAAAACAGCCAGCAAATACATGAGTACATAGACTCCACGCCTGCGAGGACCACCAAAACGAGAAAGAAAGAAGCTAAGAAAAGAAGCTAGAGAGACTAAGCTTCGAACTTTTTCTGAGCCTTCGCTTTCGCTTTGTCTCGATATCACGAATAACTGCAATGGCCATCGTCGAACCCACACAACGGCCTCTCGCCATTCCAAGGACTCCAAAGTGACACCCCTACAGGAGAGCATCGTAGACACTATTGCCACTCGAACCATTGGTTCTTTGGTTTTCACCTGGAGAATTCCCTGGAGGTCGTGGTCCCTCAGCAATGCCTTCAAGAGGAGAGGATGCACCGTGGCACCTTCATCGCCGGCCCGGTTCGAAGACCGAGCAAAGCTTTCACCCGAGAACCTGCAAACAAGACGAGCGACCATCCATGTTCACCACCATTGCGCCGCCGCCGGACTCCAGACACCCAAACACGTACCAGGCACTTAGGCTCCAGCAACGGCCGAATCTCCAGCAGCCCACCGGGTCACACAACGGGGCACGACATACGAGTAGATGAAGCTACCTGTGAGCCGCCGAAATCGACCAAAGAGAACCCGGATCTGCGGTTAAATATCTGCCCGCCGTCGCCGCCATCTTAGTACATCGCCGGCGAGAGCAACTGTGGAAGCACCAAATCCGGGGACGGGCTGCGGGGTGATGCATTCCCGACCCACCATCGCTGCCACCAAGCATGTCGGGGGGAGGGGGGAGGGGGGCGACGCCCGCTCTGGGGAGGATCCACACCAGGCCGACCCTAGGCAGGCCCGTCCGGCCGCCGCCACCGCCGAGCGGGCAGAGTCCAAGCTCCTCCGCCGCCCAGCGCCCCTGCTTGGACCGCCGCCGGATCAGATTCAGATCCAGCCGAGTCGGGCCCCGCCGCCTAAGGCCCGTCCGGCCGCCGCCGCCGCCATGTCGCGCCGGGAGTTGAGGCCAGGTGGAGTCTAGCGCCGCCGCCGCCCACCACACCGGCAAGGACTCGACGCCGCGGAAACACTCCGGCCGGCAGTGGAGAAGACGCCTCCCGAAGCTGCGGCGAAGAGAGCCCCGCCGCCGCCGTCCTCACGCGCGCGCGGATTTCCGGCGCCACGCTCAGGCAGCGGCGAGGAGCTGAGGGGAGAACGAGAGTGGTTGCGGCGGTGGCTAGGGTTACCGCCCGTCGCCGCCCAAGGAGGATGACGCGAGCGTCTCTTTGGGCGTCTCTTTGGCTGATTGAGTGAAAGCGCCCAGATGCTGAACATAACACAAGGATTCATTAGGCAGCATGCATGTGACATATTCTCCACAACTATATGTATATATGCATGCATGGCCTTATTGACATCTTATACTCAAGTAGCACCGTGCACATTACAGTGAGGGCATATCCCTAGCGGACCCATCATGTTGGGTTATTTCTTTCTGACGGTAACTTACTAGTATAAAGCAGCGCAACTGCATTCCAGTGTAGAGCAGTAAGAGAGTCATGTCACAATTCAGATCTGGTCACACTGAGTGGGCACGAAGGAGAACTTCTGGTTCTGCAAGTCGAAGAGCACGTGCATGTTCTGCTGCTGATAGTTGCCGATGACCGGTTGCTCATCCACCCCGATCAGCAGGCACATCTCCCCGGGGCTCGCCTCGACGAGGTAGCTGTCTCGGTGCAACACCATGGTGGCGCCGCCCTCGAAGTGGTAGAGCAGCGGCGGCGCCTGCACCGCCTCCATCGGCACGCCGTGCGGCAGCTGGAAGCAGAAATCATAGTCCGGATCAGAGGAGTTCCTCTGCGGCAGCTTCAGGGCATCCACGAGCGCCCCCTTGAGGGCGTCTCGTGCCACAGCCGTGAGGGCTCCGGTGGTGTAGCCCGAGTCAATGAACGTTTCGGCGAAGCTCGTCGCCGGGACGTCGAGCTTCTTGGCCCCGACCGAGACGCCGATCAAGGGCAGATAGTAGAAGAAGTTGCTGCCGATCCTGTTGTTCAGAAATGAAGTGGTCTGGATCGGCCCCATGGCCTTGTACTTGGTCAGGTCGGCCATTGCCCCGAAGAACATGTGTCCACTCTTGCGGTCGGTGTAAGGAGTGAGGCAGTAGGAGAACCTTGGTATCTTCACCTGCGACACGAAGGATAGCGTGTTCGGACTAAGCCCCAGGAACCCGGAGGCGTTGAAGATGTCACCAATCAGAAACTTGCCGCACCCGAAGTCGAGGGTCACGGGGAATTTGCGGTGCACGCCGAAGGTGAAGGTCTCGGACGCGAGCTCGCCGTAGGTCCTGCCGCTGCCGTACGCGTAGGTGTAAAGGCACCTGTTGTTGGAGCAGCTCCTGGTCTCGAACGCTCCCTCCTGGCAGAGCTTGCCGTCGCAGGGGACGGTGGCGAAGGAGGACGACTTGTCGGGGTCGTAGAGGGGGTCGGTCGCCGTCGCGGCGCCACCGACCGTCTTGCACTGGATCCAGACGAGGTCGCTGCCCGTGTCGATGAGGAGCGTGTGCCGCTGCGGCGGGGTGCCGACGCTGATGGTAATGGTGTAGATACTGTTGCCGAGAGAGCTGACCGGCACGTCCGGCGAGGATATAGCGCCGCCGCCGCCGCCGCTGCCGCCGCCGCGCCGGCACGCCCTGGCGGCGTTCCAGGCGCGCCGGGCCTTGCTGGAGCGGACGGCCTCGCGGATCATCTTGTACTTGGAGACCAGCCGGCCGGCGTAGGGGTGGTTGAGCTCGCCGTGGAGGTCGAAGGAAGCATTCCCTGTAGTGGCCAAGGAGGCGAGCACGACGGGCACGAGGAGCAGGATGAAAGCAGAGGGTGCCATACCTGGTATCGGTAGTTTTCTACCTACTGCTAGTGGGGAGTGGGGACGTACAGGTACGATGTTTTTGTTAACCTGTGCTCACACGTGTGGCGATCATTCTTGTGCTTCCATGCTTATGCGCACATATATAACGAGTGTTTTTTTTTTTGTTTTATGTTGGGTGGTGCTTGGAGCGGTGAGTGACTGCATGGCATTTTATAGGTGTCTCTGGCCGTGGGAAGCCGGCAAGCCGCTGGTATTGCAACATCGTCGTACACTACTGATGCAACATGTGCTGATAGGAACATCTATCGGAACAGATGCTCCACGTTATTGTTGTTAGCTTTGTACCCTTTGTCAACTTTGTTACCATTGTCCCTAGTTCATAGCTCTCCAACATAGTCCATCAACCCTACTCCATTATATGGTTTGTGTGGTGACCAAGCTTCAATTTCATAGAATTCGTGTAGAACCCAATGGACCATGCGTGCTGGTTGTGGAGCACTGACCTGAAGAACCTAAGTATCTACTTCACGACAACATGAAGGGAAGTTCCACACTACAAGTGACAGCCTCCCCCCATTGCACCATACGCAGCTGAATCGAACCTGAAATGAATATTGTTGCGAGTCATAGTGTAGTGCAAACAGCAAAGGGATCGTAGCTTCAGAGGCATTTGGTAAACAGATTGTTGAAAGTAGAATGACAAGATAGATAGGTGAATTGGTCGATTGTCATTGATCTCTTAGTTCCCTTTTATAGGGTGATTACAAGTTCAGTTACAAGAGGTGAAAGGACACAATCATGGTCATGAACACTAGTAACTGATGACTGCATGTCTTCCTTGTAATGGGATGCTTAGTGGAATGTAATGTCTTGATGTCCTTGATGAGAGCAATCAACACATATTGTAACACTCCCCCTTTGCTCGAGTCCCATCTTGAGATCAACCTGTTTAATAATTCCTTTGAAAAACCCTGTGGGAAAAAACTTGGAATAAATTGTTTACTAATTACTCTATCATGAACCTGTAAGGTTGAAGGAGTAATCCATGTCTTGTTTTATCTCTAGAAAAACCCCGGTGGGGAAAACATGAGATAAGACATATATACTTGTATCAAACATTGCCTCATTAAAAACTTTGTATGAGAAAAACCTGATGGTAAAAACTCATAAAAGAAAAGAGTACAATGTGAGGCGTCTAACACGGTCCATCATTCAGAGAGTCTCCCCCTGAAGCTTGTAAATCTCTGAGCCGTCTCATACCAATCCCTTTTACACATTTCTCGAATGAAGTAGTAGGTAGAGATTTGGTAAAGAGATCTGCCAGATTATCACAAGACTTTGTCTGTAAGATGTTAATTTCCCCATTTAGCTGAAGCTCATGAGGGTAAAACAACTTAGGTGCAATGTGCTTTGTGACATTGCTCTTGATGTAACCTGTTTGCATCTGTGTAATACAAGCAGCATTATCTTCGTAGATAATGGTAGGCGATTCTGAAGAACCAATACCACATGATTGCTCAATGTGGTTTATCATTCTGCGGAGCCATGCACATTCACGTGATGCCTCATATAGTGCAATGATCTCAGAATGATTTGTGGAGGTAGCTACTAATGTTTGCTTAGATGACTTCCATGATATGGCCGTCCCTCCATGAAGAAATACAAATCCTGTCTGTGATTTGGCATTGTGGGGATCAGACAAATAGCCAGCATCAGTGTATCCAATTAAACTAGGATCATTAGTTTTCTGGAAAAATAAACCAAGATCTCTAGTGCCATTTAAGTACCTAAGGATTTGTTTTCCTCCGGTCCAGTGGCGCTTTGTTGGGGCAGCACTATATCTTGCTAATAGATTCACTGCAAATGCAATGTCAGGCCTGGTACTATTTGCAAGATACATGAGTGCTCCGATGAGACTAAGATAAGGGTATTCCGGTCCCAATATCTCTTCTCCTTCTTCCCGTGGTCGGAAAATATCTTTTTCTTTCTCGAGAGATCGAACAACCATGGGAGTACTAATTGGATATGCTTTGTCCATATTGAATTTCTCCAATACTTTTTGAACATAGACAGATTGGTGCACTAAAATTCCTAAGTGAAGGTGCTCGATTTGCAAACCTAAGCAAAATTTGGTTTGACCCAAATCCTTCATCTCAAACTCCATCTTTAGATGATTACGAGCTTCATTAATATCCTGAGTGCTGCCAATGATATTTAAATCATCTACATACACTGATATGATACAAAATCCTGTGGAGGATCTTTTGATGAAGACACATGGGCAATCATTATTATTGGAGTAACCCTTCTATAGAAGGTACTCTCTCAGCCGGTTGTACCACATTCTACCCGACTGTTTAAGACCATAGAGTGATCTTTTGAGTTTTACACAATACATATTGCGATTTGAATTTCCATTCGGTACAGGGATCCCATCGGGGACCTTCATGTATATATCCGAATCTAGTGACCCATACAAGTATGCTGTCACGACGTCCATCAACTGCATAGGTAGACGTTTTTGAGTTGCCAGTGATATTAAATATCGGAACGTAATTCCACTCATGACTGGAGAATATGTTTCATTGAAATCAATGCCGGGTCTCTGCGTGAACCCTTGTGCTACAAGCCTCGCCTTATATCTCACCACCTCATTGTTCTCATTCCGCTTCCGGACGAAAACCCATTTAAAAACCCACAGGGAAGGTTTTTGGAGGTGTAGGTATCACTGATGAGAATACCTCTCTTTTTCTGAGGGAGGCTAACTCTGCTTCAATTGCTTCCTTCCATTTGTTCCAGTCCGAGCGCTTTTTGCACTCTACCATGGATTTTGGATCTGGATCATTTTGGATGGTTTCAGCAACTGATGAGGCAAAATATATGTCGACAATTGTAGTCTTACGATCGTATGATTCTCCAGAATCAACATAGTTTATGGAAATTTCTTGTACCCCAATTGACGGCTCGATATTTCCCAATACGGCAGCGTCGGGGCGTTCCAATGTCCCATCATCAGAAATTGAGTGCACTGTTGATGTGGGTGGTGGATTGTGTGAATCCACTCGGTGTCTCTCAACTTGAGGTTGAGCTTCATTTACTGTGCCAGAGGGGTGATCCCTCTGTTTCCTCGTGCGCTTGCGAGGATTTGCCGTATTTCTCCCACTTTCTTTCGAGGAAGGGAGTTGAATAGTTTTGTTTGGTACCTCTATTCTTTCCGGCACATTCCTTGCGGGAATGTATGATTTTGTGACACTTTTACTCACAGTAAATGAGTCTGGCAAGTTATTTGCAGCATTTTGCAAATTAATGATCCTTTGAACTTGTACTTCGGATTCAGTGGTACGAGGATCCTCCCTTTGGGTGTCTAAGGCATCCCAATTTATTTCCGGGCATTCAGTGTGATACTTGAATTCTCCACCTAATGCCGGAAAATGTTCTTCGTTGAAGATACAATCAGCGAACCGGGCTGTGAGTAAATCCCCTGTAAGGGGCTCCAGGTATTTAATGATCGACGGAGATAAATACCCCACGTAGATCCCCATTTTCCTGTGAGGGCCCATTGATGTTCGCTTTGGTGGTGAGATCGGTACGTATACAGCGCAACCGAATTTCCGCAGATGGGAAATATGAGGAGGATCACCATGAACCATTTGCAGCGGGGAAGCTGTATGGTATGCAGTTGGACGCAATTGTATTAAGTCACCAGCGTGTAAGACTGCGTGACCCCAACATGAGGTTGGTAAGTTACAATTTTGCAATAATGGCCTGGCAATGAGCTTTATTCTCTTGATGAGAGATTCAGCTAAACCATTCTGAGTGTGAACATATGGTACAGAATGTTGGACTTCAATTCCTAAAGCCATGCAATAATCATTGAAGGCTTTGGAAGAAAATTCTGCCGCATTGTCCAATCTTATAGATTTTATCTGGTGTTCAGGATGACTTGCTTTAAGTCTGATGACTTGTGCAATCAATTTTGCAAAAGCATGGTTCCGTGTCGATAAAAGACACACATGAGACCATCTTGTGGATGCGTCTATTAAAACCATAAAGTACCTGAAAGGTCCAGATAAAGGTTGAATTGGGCCACAAATGTCACCTTGAATGCGTTCAAGAAACTTGAGTGGTTCAGCCTGTATTTTGAGATGTGAGGGTCTCAAAATTAATTTCCCGGTTGCACATGAGGTGCACACAAAATCTGAGGATTTTGGGAATTTTCTATCACTCATACCATGTCCATTTGAATTGCTCATGATTTTTCTCATCATCCCGATGCCGGGGTGGCCAAGGCGTTCATGCCAAGTTTTGAATGCATCTACATTCTGAAAAATCACTTTATATGCAACATATGGTACGGGTTTGATGTATGTGTAGTACAATCCAGACGGGAGAGAAGGCACCTTTTCAAGTGTCTGTTTGCCATATCCAGTTTCTTTGGTCAAGAGGAGGAACTCCTCATTGTTTTCTTCATGTGTTTCCACATGAATCCCATTTTTCCGGATATCTCTATAACTTAGTAGGGTACGTGTTGAATCGGGATACAATAATGCGTCCTCGATATCAATTTGTGTACCCATTGGAAGTACGATGGTGGCCCTTCCGGAACCAACAATCGTAGCATCGCGTCCCGCGATGGTCAAAACTTGTCCTTCTCTTTTTGTGAGAGTTTGGAAAAAATTGACTTCCCTAAGTATAGTGTTAGTGGTACAACTATCCACTAGGCACATCTCTTCATCCATCGAATCGACTCCCGTAACAATCTATATAATGCAGAATTTAAAACTCATAAGAATAAAGCAAAATATAGAAAGTACATACGAATATATTAATAATAACGAGTGCATTATTACAAATGATATCAATAAAGCAACATCATGTCTTTTTATTACAACGAGTACTTTTGCAAAAATAAACTTGGAGCCTAGATGAGGTCTCCAAAAACATCGTTGGAAGAGTATTCCAGGAGTAATTTGTCGACGTCCATGAAGTCTTCCTCTTTGCTCGGCGGAGTCTTGGCGTTGCTCGGTCCCGTTCCATGAGGGATGGGGTCCATAGCTCCATTCTCCGGCGCTTGAGAGGTGAAGTGCGCTTCAAACTTCTGAGGGTTCTGTGTATGACCCATGGACTTCATGTATAGTTCAACGAGATGCTTAGGAGTACGGCATTTCTTAGCAATATGGTTGTTGCAACCACACCTGTAACAAATGGTTTTGTTTCCATTGTCACTTTTGGGCTTAGAAATTCCTTTCCCCTTTGGGACTTTCCCGTGTGTCTTTTTGGTTCTCTTTCTTTTGCCCTTTCCTGAAATCTTTCCAGGATTCACATTTTGACTATGTGTCTTCGCATTTGCATGTACTTCAGGCAGTGGAGCAGTACCCAATGGGAGCTGATTTGAGTTCCATACTGTGAGCTCATGGTTCTTTTCTGCCTGTTTCAATGTCTGAATTAGCGAAGAATATTCTGTGAATTTTCTCTCACGGTATTGTTGAGTAATAATACGCTCTGATGGAAGCATTGTAGACAGTGTCTTTTCAATTTTCTCCTCATCATCAGGCGCTTTCTCACAAAACTGGAGTTTAGAGCAAATCTTATGAACAACATGATTATAGTCGTCTATGGTTTTGAAATCCTGTAGACGTAAGTAATTCCACTCATGCGTGGCCTCGGGGAGGACAATCGCTTTATGCTGTTCATATCTATTTTTAAGAGATTTCTATAAGACCATTGGGTCCTCCTCAAATTGATATTCCATTTTCAAATCTGGATGAATATGATTTCTTATCACTTTCAAAGCAGAGAATTTGGACATATTTGAGGGGGTAGAAGTCCCTTCAACCGTCTCATCTATACATCTGTATAGTCCTTGAGTCGACAGAATCACTTTGACATCCATCGCCCAGGCAGGGAAATTGGAACCATCAAGAGCGAGAATCTCAAACTCTTTGGTTACCATCTCACCTACATTTGTAATTGCCAAATATTTTGAGAAATCATGGCAAAATTATGCAAAAAATGATGTGAATTCAAAAAGAAATGAACTCGAAAATGAATTTTCTCAATAAATTGCTTATTTTTATGGCTGTCGCATGATTTAAATAACTCAATATTCGAAGTTTCAAAATTTTGATGATCATATTCGGGCATCACTATTAATAGTGTAGATCCTTCGGTGGTGTTGAATACCACTTTAATATATGATCAATTTTTGATAAGTGAATAGAGAAATTTTACTAGCGTGTGCCATAATAAAATTCTGAGTTCGAGGAATATTCGCTATGCTGAGGCATGCGTAAATTCATATGATCCCAAACTACAAAGAATTTATTCAATTTAGAGAATATTTTTGCATTGAATTGAAATGAAAGTAAGGCAATGGAATTTAATTTTCAAAAAGACTTGTAAAGTAAAGAGCATGGAAATGCTATAATGCTGATAAAGGGCATAATTTGTAATAAAAGTAAATAACAGGGGGCTGTAAATGAACTTTTATTATAGCAGAAAACTACGGAATGTAAATATGCCAAAGCCTGAGGGCTTAAATGCAAAATTGCAATTTCTTGAAAAAGATAAACATTATTGGGCGGTGGGCCGAGACAATCTCGATTTCGGCCCACCGCCGCTTTCGGCCCAGGGGGTCGGGCGGGGAGGCGCCTGATGGCGCCGGCCTGGTGGGCCAGATGGGCCGGCCCAGCGCGGCCCATGGCTGCCGCGGCCTTAAGCGCTGGCTCGGGCGGGCGGCTAGGGTTGGGACCCTAGCGCGCCGCCGCCGCCAGCCAGGCCAGCGCCGTCGCTCGCGCCGTCGCCGTCGCCTGCGCCGTCGCCGTCGCCCGCGCCGTCGCCGTCGCGCCAGCCAGGCCCGCCGCCGTTCCCAGTCCTCCGCCCCCTCCTGCACCTCTTGGACTTCGTTTCTCGCGCGCTTAGGTCTCCCCCTCACCTGAGGGTGAGGGGCAGCGAGCCTCGCCGCCGGCGCCGCTCTCGGCCGGCACATGGCCGGTCGAGATAAAGTTGGTGAGGCCGGGGCGTGCGTTTGCCGCTGCGGCTGCAGTCGTGCGGCCCAAGGACCGGCGAGTAGCTGGAGGTGGAGGTGGTGAAGGGGGCGCCGGCTCGGTGGAGATGAAGCCGGGTGGAGCCGCCATTGCCGCGCTGGTGGAGCCCTCCCCTGTACTGAGGTAGAAGGGTGGGGCACCAGTGCGTGCTGCCCTGGTGCGGAACACCGGCTCCGCCTGGCGTGTTGCTGGTGGCGTCTCTGGAGTGTACTCCGGCGAGCGCACCGGCGATTGCACCGGCGAGGACGACGATGAGGAGATGTCAATGATCGGGCACGGTGAAGGCAGGGCGAAGCCGGGTCTTGCTTGGGCAGTCCAACCATGGACAGTACAGAAGTGGGGATCCGCCACTGGGATGCGGCCCACCGAGCAGCCTTGGCAAGCTTCAAGCCTGAATCCTCCTGTGGGAGGTGCTGGTGGAGGGGATGCCCGGCGAGCTGCAGCGTTGCGGCGCGCTTGATAGCGAGCCGAGCGCCGAGCAATGTGACGCCAGGAACGGGAAGCCGGGCGGCGTCCCTGAGCTCTGAGGAGCTGGAGTAGTTGTTGTCGCATGAGGCGACGGAGAGCAGGGATACGAAGGTGGCGAGGGAGACCAATTTCAGCATCACGAAGAGGTAAGCGTCGAGGCATCTTACCCAAGGATGAGGCCTTTTCCTGCTCAGCTTGTAGAGCGTGCTTGATAACGTGTTGAAAGTAGAATGACAAGATAGATAGGTGAATTGGTCGATTGTCATTGATCTCTTAGTTCCCTTTTATAGGGTGATTACAAGTTCAGTTACAAGAGGGGAAAGGACACAATCATGGTCATGAACACTAGTAACTGATGACTGCATGTCTTCCTTGTAATGGGATGCTTAGTGGAATGTAATGTCTTGATGTCCTTGATGAGAGCAATCAACACATATTGTAACACAGATTACTACAATTTCACGGTACACAAATCATGGGCTAATTACACTCATTCGAGAAAGAGCATAGGATAGATCGAGCAAAATCTAATTGGAACCAGCAATGTGAAACGGCAAACAGCTTTGTGATAAGGTGGGGAGGCAGCACTAAAAGGAACGATTAAAGGTTGACATGTACATTATGGCCAATGGACGCGGCTTTATTCTTGAATCTCTGTCAGCTCTGCCGTCCAGTGGGTTGTATGGTGGAGTGCGAATAAAATGGTTTGACGCGACTCCTCTATATTCTCTCAGACATGCATTATGCAGGGTATAAGACATGAGATTTGCCTGTCGCTGTGCATCATATTGTCTCTGATTATATATGTGCCTGAACTCTAAAGCATTTGCCATGCTTGGGACCATTTGGTACTATAATCTACTGTGGGATGTTGAAAGTGCAAATTCCACTGGCCCTTTTAAAGGAACTTTGCGTAATTAATGGAAGTTATACAGAGTTAATTATTATATCTGGTTTCGTGGAAGGAAGATCACTACGGAATTAGTATCACTGATGATTAGTTCAACACATCAAACTT
This sequence comes from Urochloa ruziziensis, assembly GCA_015476505.1. Taxonomy (NCBI): domain Eukaryota; kingdom Viridiplantae; phylum Streptophyta; class Magnoliopsida; order Poales; family Poaceae; genus Urochloa; species Urochloa ruziziensis. The sequence goes on from CM027124.1 coordinate 46,125,513, forward strand.
AAGTCAAGGTTACATGTTGTGCAACGTACTTAGTCTAAGAGGTCAAAAGATAAGTTTCCATTTTATTCGCAGTCCATCATACAAAAGTATGCAAAGGAAAATTACAGAATTGCCTTGTTGGTGGAAACATGCTGGGAGCCCATGAAAAGATTGAACAAAGTATGTGTAAAATGTAAGAGCACGATGCTTGACCTCTCTGGTTTGCCTGTTTTTACCAAGAATAGCACGATGTTTGGCCTAATAGTTCTAGAACTCAACATGTTAAGCTCGCAGGTGAAGGGCGAGAAGGTAAAACCACACCATATAGGGTTCCTAACAGTTGTGAGATTCTGAATTTGACAAGAACACTCTCAACTGACAGCTACTATTACCGATACTAATACTGACCGTGACCAGCAACGGTAATTGACGGTCTGTGACTCTGTATGATTGATCGATTTGAAATAGCACAATCAATCAAAGCACCCTTATGTCATCCATTTGCATCACGCTCACGCGTCACCAAGAAACCAACACAAAAGCAATGATCACAAACGGAAACCACCTCGATCGTTAATGTCAAGTCATCATCGATGCAGTGGGGCACCGCACAACAGAAATGCAACATCGATCTCTATTACTCACAGTACAAATTAATAATGATTTTTTATCCATAGTTCTCCAAGAGAATCACAGTTGAAGGTATTTGCAAACTTCTAAAACTATACATGCACATGTATTTCAAGCTCATATGGATCACTATATATCACTAATCACCATGGCTTACAGCATACCAGATGGAATATATATCATTCGATGACACACTTGATATGATATTGGGATTAGTGAAAGGATAGACATGACTTTATGAAACACAAGAGCACCAAAAAGCTGGGTTTAAGCATGCCATGAAACCAAGGTTATTACTTGTTACTGACAATTGAGCAATGCAACTAACTTAGATTTTTGTGGAATTTACTTCCATCCATTTCAAAATGTGTCGATCCCTTTAGTTTTTATCATGAATAGTAGAGATATATCCTCTATTAAACATCGTTTCTATAATTTTCCCTTAATTTCCCGCAGCAATGGCAGTAAATTCAACTTACTTAAATCGTATTTGGTAGGTTAAGGAATTCATTCACTTTTGCATTTGACAAGCCCGCCCCAGATATGGCGGCAAAGTAACCAAAACCCTAGCTTGGTTATGGAGGCTGAGGGGGAGTAGATGGCAGGGGAGGGCAGGGGCGGACCCAGAATAGATTTTGAGTGAGGGCACGTTACCTTTGATAAAAAAAAAGCAAACATGTATGGTGAAAAGTTATAAGCTTCCACTGTGCATGAGGATTGAGTGAGGGTCTGAGGGGACCCCTCATCAAGAAGTCCCTTGATCACCCGTATCAGTCCCTGGATCAGTACGCTGATATGGATTTCATTACAGATTAGTATCAAGAGCAATGAATAACGTATAGACTAAATAATCACACCGATTTAACTAGTGGAGAGCGGCGGGCACTTATTTCTCCATTGGAGTGAGCTGCAGCACCTCGTTGCCCTGGAGTCATAAACCTGTATGACAATGAAGGCAAGAGTGAGTATTCAGAATTGAATACCCAGCAAATCCCACAAATTCAATAATATAATTATTAAAATAAAATAAATACAAAGGTCGGTCCTGGCGGGGCATTTCCTCCCTGCCAGTCCCGATATTAAATCCAGAACCCAGACATCGGCACTCCTGCCGTTCGGGTTCTCCATGCAATAAAGGAAATCTAATCAATGGGGGCTTTGACTATATGGGCTCTATGCTGAGAGCTGCGGCTATCCAGATAGATTCTTTACTCTGCAGAGGTTGTACTTATCTACCACGCATTTGGTCATTCCCTACCTTCGTCAAGGCAGTTACTGCCCTACGAGACTCGTGCCCACTGGCGTCTATCTCTAGACAACCAATCACTAGCTCTGTCCACGGGTGCTGCTGGGGCCTAAGTAGGGATCGCATATCCGTCCACAAAAGGACCTTCCCAGGGAAATGCATGCATGCAAATAATTATTTTGGCAATCCTGCCAACAGGCCCTACCGGCCTAGTCACATGCGACCCGTACCGACCAGTCCCAGCCCTCTGTCTGGGGCTGTCTCCAGCATACCCGTTGCCCGCCGTGGCCCCTTGGGACAGTTTACTAGTGCTAGCTAGTGGGGTGTGAGTCAAGGCCTCACATAAATAGGTATTCTCGAATGCCATACCTTTTTGGCATGCGTGGTTGTACGGGGCATCAGAAAGACTCACCCATGAACCGGTTCTTAGCTGGATCAGAGTGGCTCTTACGATAGAATCCCCTCCTTGGGATCACCCTTCCACTCTCAATCTTAAAGCAAGATAACAACCTACATCTACAGCGATGCCGGGCATATTCTCATATCATGCCCCAGATAGCTTATGCTACAAAAATAGTAAAGTTTAGTATTTGATATTATTGGTGAGACTTGACTTCATTGTCGGTCCTTAGACGTTCTTACGCGGGCGTATACCGTATGTTGACCGGGCTGGGCTTCAGGCCTTTTGGAGCTTCAGCGTCTCGTCTGGGCCCGGTCATTCTATCGATAAAACACAGGAAAATAACAATCAGTATAACAGTACACCAATCAATTCATAAAAGGGAAAAGAGGAATGGAAAGAAAGACAGGGGATTGAAGGATTTCCCTAAGGGTTAAAGGCTAGAGATTGGACTAATACCCCATTAATTATATAAAATAATTAATGGATTAAAGGATGGGGATTTTGAAGAGAATTATTAAATAATTCCCCGGTAGATGGCTGGAACGGTGATTATCCGTATTTCAGGAATTATATAGATTTCTAAGGAATAATTCCCGAATATGGATTTCTATAAAGTCCTTATTCAACTTTGGGCAGCATGACGGCTAGGATTGATACCTAGAGGTTTACGGACGGATGGTATGACGACGAGGGTTTTGACAGGGTTAGGGTTTACACAGGCGGCGTAACGGCGGGGTTTTGGGTGATATGATGGCGAGGCTAGGCTTGAGATATAAATATTAAGGAAATAAGCATATGAAAATGCTTAGAATAATCCCTAATATTTATAGGAATTTTCTGGGATTTACCGGGCTAAGATATGGAATGGGGAATTTCTTGGGTACACTGAGGGAGGCTTTCTATTGGCTAGAAACTAGCTTAATTGGATTTAGGCTCTAATGACTTGCTAGAAAGGATTGGATGACACTAATAGGCTTAGAAATATTTCTAGTATTTTTGTGTATTTTTGGGGAATTTTGGAAGTGATGAAGGGCTCTGAATAAGCTTGTGTGTACACTTACCAGGGTGTACCTAGTAATTAGCTAGGGCTAACGCGGCGGGGTGGGGTCCGGCCGCGGCACTGTTCCGTGGGCCGGGCGCGTGGGCGCGGTGGACCTGGTGCCTCTGGGCTGATGGTCCAGTGGACCGTGTCCACCCAGCCGTTGCGGCCGCCGCGTCGTGGACCGGCCGTGGACCGGGCGGACGTGGGGTCTGCGGTCCTTGTGGACCGGGTCTACGAGGCTGGCGAGCGAAGGCGTGATGGAGGGAGGCGAAGGCGTTGGCGCTCGGTCCCACTTCGCAGCGGCTGAGGGAGGGGACAGCGTCATCTGCCGGCGCCGTCCCGTCCCACTGGGCAGCAAGAGGAGGCGGGGAAGGGAGACGACGGCCGGTGCTTGCCTTCTTTCCTTCCCCCTCGCCGGCAGAGCAGGGGAAGGGGAGCGGAGGGCGGCCGGCGGCGGGAAGCGGTCGGCAGCGCGCATCGGCGGTCGACGCTGGTGACAACGTGGAGCGCGCGCGGCATAGAGCGGCGCGGCATGGCGCGGTGCGGCTCGTAGTGGTGGCGTCAGCACGACGTAGGGGGAAGCGGCGCGGAGCCGCGGGTGCAGCGGCGGTGCGGTCGGGCGCGACAGCAGCACCGGCGGTGGCTTGGCGTGGTGGTGGCAGGCGACGGTGCAGGGTACGGCACGGTGGTGTGGGGTGCCCAGCGTCGAGGCGGCTTCGTGCGGCAGCGGCGCGGGTGTGGTTTGGCAGCGGCCGAGCGGCGAAGCATCGCCAGCGGCGCGCTTGCCGGTGCAGCCCGACGGCGATGCCCGGAGCAGCGGGAAGCGAGGCGGTGTGGCCGTTATGGCGAGGGAGAGCAAGCTCGAGCTCGGTGTTTGCGATGTGAAGTGGGGAGGAGGGGTGACCCTCCTATTTATAGGCGGCCGGGGGTACGCCGGAGGCCGCCACGTTGTGCGCGGCGGAGAAGGAAGGCCGGGAGGAGCTCGACGCGTGGCGCCGGAGATGGTGTCACGGCGGCGGCGGCGGGCTCAACTCCGGGCGTCCGGAGGGTGGTCGGCGCCGCACCCGTGTTGCGGTGGAACCGGAGGCGTGGCCACGCGGCACGCGCGCACCTCGAAACGGCATCGCGGCCGTGGGCGCGCGGATCGGGCGGCGACGGTGGATTGCGGCGGCGCGGGAGGAAGGAGCAGGAGGGAGGAAGGGGACAGGTGACATCATCATGACGTCGCCCCGAGCAGGAACAGGCCGCGCGTACACGGGCCGAGCGGGCGGGAGGCGGACTGGGCCGCGGGAGAGTTGGGCCGGTGGAAGGGAAGGGGATGGAGCGGGCGAGGCCGGAACTTGGGGGAGGGAAACCAGAGTTTGGAGCTAGACTGCGAGGGATGGTTGGGCTGAAAACGAGCCTTCGGCCCATTAACGTTTAAAAGAGTTTTCTATTTATTTGAAAGGTTTTTTGGGAGAGTTTGAATTCAAATTTAAACTAAATCATAAATCTTTTCTAGTTTTTAATCTAGGATTTTAGAGTCCTAGTAGAGCACTCGAGTTACAGAACATCTCTTTTATTTTTCCATAGTTATTTATAGTTTACTATCCATATTTATTCCTTTTTAAATCTATAATTACTCTAATGGGTCTAGTATTTATCTAAATAACCCTAAATTAATTCTGCTTAATTTTGAGGGTGTTACAGGGTCTGTGCCCACGCTAGGCTCAACGTGGGTCCGCCCCTGGCGGGCGGGGGCGTGTCACACCCTGAAATTCTCCAATTTCAGGATGTGAATTTAAGGAATAATTAAACAACGATTTTCTCTCAATTTTAATTTTTTTCCAACATTTATTTATTTTACCGAGAATTTAGCGTAAAAAGAAAAAAAATTGTTTGTTTTTATGAAATTAAATAAATTTGTTTTGAGTGTTGCATTCATGCCGAGTTGCATCTTGGTGTTTCATGGGTGCTAAGGTTTCAAAAATGCGTTCCTTAAACGTTTAGGTGCTTCTGAGAATTTTCTAGATTTTTCTGGAAATTATTCTCCTCTTCCTAGAGCTAAATCTATTTATTAGAAGGCTCTAAAATCTTCTCATGAGCTCCATATATTTTATTTGGATTCATCGTGTCCCAAACTATCTTTGAGCCACCGACAAGCTTCGCCACACAATTCGTCGATCTACGTCCGTTGTCGCTCGCCGTCTTCATGCCTTTGCCCAAGCTAAGGAGCCCTTCCGCGCAAGGCCTGAGCCGGTCACGGTCTCCGTCATTGCCGGTGATTTCGTCTAACTCCAAGTATTGCTGCCAAGTACTAACGATCCGATCCGTCGCTCCCTCGAGTTCGTTCGAGGAAGTCGTGGCCGCCACGGAACCATCCTTAGGTCGTCACTGGCCCGTCGTCAGAGTGCATCGTCCCCGTGAAGCTCGACTGCCACTCCTCTTCTTCAAACACCGGCTATCTACCACACGACGATTTCTTCTTGTTTCCACCGATGGTGAGCACCCGTATATGATGCCCTGCCCCTCCTCGTTGTCATCCTCACATTGCTTCTGGTGTGCTACCCTGCTGCCCCTTGCCACGCTTGGCTATCTCGTGTCAGCAAAACAGCACCATGCACATATACATGTAGTGTATTGTACGAGCAAGCAAGGCCACCATCCATGACGCACAAAACCAACCTCGATGGAAAGAGACCATTCTTCTAAGGCCTAAGTGCTTGCTGATGCCATGTTTACATTATGGTGGGGCAATAATTCAGCATATACCCTACAGATCCCTAGAAAAACCTTTGTCTTCCCTTTACGTTTCTTTTAATTCCTTGCTTTTCATCGTGTAACAATCGCTTCCTTCTCAAGCTGCCGTGTTTGCTCTACTCGTGAAAGGAGGTTACACGACATTTTCTTTTTCTCTATACATTTTAACTTGCCTCAGAATCAACATGCTGGCCCTTCGGGTCAGCGTCTCGTTTGTCTAAGCTGCACACGGACACGAGTTGAAGGCTTGATCGACTTTGGTTTCTACCCAGGGCCGGTTTGGTCTAAGCTCTCACGATTAGACTTATTGACCGAGCCTGACGTGTATTTGCGTGGCCTATAAATGGAACGCTACAGCCTCCTGGCTTTTCCACATCTATTTTCCCCCCTTGTGTGCCCTAGGTCTTTACCAAGCCGCCGTCGTCAACCTCATCCAAAACCTAGCACTGCAGCCGCCGCCGCCAGGTGATCCGTCGGGACGTCGCGCATCTACTCCGTCGCCTCGCCTCGCCGACCCACACATCTGCCACCAGCCGCCTTCAGTTTTCCGCCGTTGGAAGAGCTCCGCCGTATCGAGCTCGGTGCTGCCGCGCGCCGTCATCTCCTTTGCCCTCGTGCGGCAAGTCACCGCCGTTGCCGTTCTTTACATGCAGCCTCATCCTGCTGATCTGCTGCTATCCGTATCCTCGCAGGGATGCCCGGTGCGCCGCCTGTTTCAGTTCACCGACGAGCTGAGCCGGCAACAACTTCCTCACTTCCTGTTAACGTGAGTTTCGTCCATCGCCGTTCTGTCGCTCATCGTTGGCCGTAGCGTTTCGGTGTGCCATTTATTCTTCAATCTTCCCCGGAAGAGCTTGATGATGGTCTTACAAAGCAAGTCACGTACGTACAGAAGCAGAGAAGGCAGCCTTGCAAGTATGACATCAAGGTGACATCATTTGTTCCTTTTGCCGCATTCTTTAATTGCCTAATAATTAGCCCGGTGATGTCATGCTTACATCATTGCTGAGTGATATTAATTTCATTTCCCTTCACTTGCCATAATTCAATCCGAATCTATATATCTATACTGGCCATACTATCCTACTACATGCACGTAAGGTTAAATCAACGTGCTTTTCTGTTTATCGTTTCTCTGCATGGCACATCTATCCTTGGTTCAGCTGCTTGTGCGTGCGGGCACACCATCCTGTCCACGTGTTCGTTTTATTATTCTATTTACCATATCATCTGAATATATTTTACCAGCTACTTCACCTTGTCACGATCTCATATGCAACAGTGTGTACTATTCCATATCAATTTGTATTATTTTTTATTTCTTATCATATATCATTGATACATCTTGCTCATCCAAAATTTACCGTTACCATTAGCAACGAGCCCCATCGTTTAGTGCGTTCTTTTAAACCTTTTATTTTGATTGGTGTATTGTTCTTAGTTATCTTTGTTTGTTTGTTGTAGAATGTTTGTTTTGCTTGGATGATTGCTGCGAGTAGATGGAACGTGGTTCGAGAGCTTGAAGAGCTGAAGATAATCTGAGCAACTATTCTCTGAAATTAAGGCAAGTGTGTCCTTGTGCTTTTATCCCAATAACTATATTTAATCACCTTTGCATGTGCTTGCATTAATTTTGATGGGTCCTATTAAGGAGTGCCTAGTCTTATATGCTTATTCCTTGTCTGCCTGGGTTTATCTTTATGTTGGGTAGCTGCTAGTTGCTATACTTGGGTTATGGTGGTTCTAATGAACATTAATGATAAACCTGCTTTACTTTATGTTATACCTCTGGTTAATACAAGATCATATGATTTAATCGGAACATGGAGAACCACCCGGGAAAACAGTGCAACCATAAGACTAATGGGCTCTGGTCTTGGCTGAATAATTAGAGACTCTAGTTTGTGGTAGCTTTACTCGCAAGAGGCAAGAGGGGGAGACTGTAGTTGGTGTATAACCCGGCCCCTATTTGGGAGGAAGCCTTTGCTAAGGTGTGCCCATTGGAGAGGTTTATACATCACGCTGATTTTGAATCCTTAGCGAGCTATCCTTACTAGGGAATCTTTGTAAAGGCCTCGTAGCGTCCCTATGCAGTCACACCTCGGTAGTGTGATATGCGCCTGTGTGGTGCTGCATGGTTGGGTTTAAAGTTCTTTTGGACTTTTACGCGACTTATGGTGAAAGTGTACAACCTCTGCAGAGTGTAAAACTGTTATAACAGCCGTGCTCACGGTCAAGAGCGGCCTGGACACTCACATGATAATTGAACTTGAAGATGGACTTAAATCGTGGTTCTGGTTGTGCCATATTCTTGTGGCGCTCTGTTTTTATTAATGTGGCTTGGTATATATTTATATCTTAGTAATCAGGTGCTAATAAAAGTTTGACCAACTAAAATTGCTTATCGCTTTAAACCTCAGCCTTTCCTTGATTCAGCCTTGCATTCATACTTTCCCCACACTTGCGGAGTACGACATGTGCTCACCCTTGCTATAATCAATGTTGCTCAGAAGAAGGAAGCTACTGTGAAGTCATTTGAAGATGTTGCTGAGTTCTAGGCGTACGCAACCCCCGGTCGTCTGCTTGTGGAGTTGGAGCCTCCGTTTCCAGGATTTGAGCTGTGTAATTCTCTGATTATTTTCTTTTACGTGATACTGTCTCTATTATTCACTTTTTGTTTGCCGTATGTGTGAAACTTGATCCTGGCACACATACGGTGCACATCTGGTTTTGTTTTGCAGAACTTGGTGTGACAGGGCGCAGCAGCGGCAACCGAGACGGGGGTGGCGCTGGCGCCAGCCGAATCCATTGGCTGGAGGTGGAGAACTTCAAGTCTTGCAGATGATCGGGCCCTTCTCCGACTTCACCGCTGCTGTCATTGGGCCCAAAGGTGCCGGCAAGTCGAATCTGCTAGACGCCATCAGCTTCGTATTGGGCGTGCGGTCTGCCCACCTCCGCAATGCGCGGCTCAAGGACCTCATCTATGTCGCCGCCGACATCGACAAGGAGGCCGAAGGCCACAGGGCTTCGTCTGCCTCATCTACCGCCAATCCACTTTTGTGATAATTTTGATGTAGGTAATGTGGTTTTGCAACATTTACTCATGCACTTTATGTTAACAATCCTGGAGTTTTGATGTAGATGAAAGCTAGCAGAGGGTGTCATGGCTTGGATTTGCTACTGGTAGGGATGGTTGAGCAGTGCTTGTAATGGTGGCCTTTTGTAGGTGTCTCTTGTAACCGTGGAGTGCATGCTTGTGTGTCATGTGTGATGCTTGGTTGTGTGTGAGTGGCCAGGTAGCTGTTTCTTGAGTAAAATGCACGACAAGTGATTAAACTGGCACCAAGTTCTCGAATAACTTAACTTGCTAATAGCACACATAGTATCACCCAGCTTAATCGCGGGGGGGGGGGGGGGGGGGGGGGGGGGGGGGGGGAGGGGGTGGGGGGGGTTGCCAGCTGTCTCTAGCTTGGTGTAAAGTGCTAGTGTGTAACTGATTGTGATGATGTGTTGGTTGGGATATACTCCGTATGTAGTATATGTTATCACACCACACCCTCATTAATTATGGAGTATTGTCCATCACAAGATCATGATTGCGCTCAACTGTAGTATATTCTTCACTATCCTGCACCAATAAAGTTTCATCATGGCTAGTGCCCAGCTTTGTTACTTTTTTTTGTGACAAAAGATGGGACGGGATGATTAATTACAGGATAGTCTAATTGAAAGGCGCAAAACCAAGCTTGAATCAAATGGTGATGATCTAACTGAATGGTTCAAAACCAAGCAAGGTTTGAAGGGAGAATTAGGGTCTATTTGAGCTGTAGCTTTTGGAGCTTTCTTGAAAAGCTGCTACTGGGTTCTGGTTTTGAAAAGTCAACAATAATTTTATTTGAAAAGACACAATTGTAACATCCTGGAAATTTCGTCCGGAATGTTAGAAATGCAAAATGTGAATTTAAAAATTTTCGTGGATTTGTTCCTAGCCAGATAACTATAAGGTGTCTTTTGTGAATTTCCCACAATAATTCCTAGAAAATAATAGAATAAATTAAAAATTGGTTGCTAGGGTGTATTTGTCTTAGTGTGAATATTTGGGTTTTATCCAGAATTGATGAATTCCATATGGATTTGTTTGAATTTGTTGAGTGTAGTTTATATTTGAAATTTCATTTCAAATATAAACTAAAAGTCTAAACCTAGCCCCCTAACTCTCTAACCCCGACCTTCTAATCCCAGCCCAGCTCTCCACTGCGACCCACCATCTCCACGCGAAGCCCAACTTCGCAGCTGGCCTGCGACCGCACAGCCAGCCCAGCCACTCGCTCGGCCCAACCTTCTTCCCTCGGCCCAACTTCCTTCCCTCGGCCCAGCTACCTCCAGCCCAGTTCCTCCACCTGCGCCCACTTCTCTCTTCCCTCACCGCCACGCGGGCCCCACTCGTCAGCGCCTTCACCTCCTGTTTCTCTTCCTCCTCCAACTCCTCCACGTCGGCCATTTTCAAACCAGCCCCTGCAGTCTTGCAGAAACCACCTTGACCTTTGCCTGTTTTACACAAAGGCCCTTCGCCCTGACATGCGGGACCCACCTGGCTTGACCGTTGACCTGGTTAACGTTGACCGTCAACGCTGACGTCATCCGGGCCCATGATGACGTCTGCAAGACCTAGCCCCACTGCACTTTTGCAGTTTAGCCCCTGAAGTTTCTAAAAATTACAAATAGGTCCCTGGAAATTTACAATTAGGTCCCCGTCCCTTTTCTTTTTCTGTTTCGTAGTTATTTATAATCTAGATTTAAACTTCGGAAATTCATAATAAATCAACCGTAGCTCAGAAAATATGAAACCAGTTTCAGTATTTTTCTAAAATCATGGTGAACAAGATAGAATAGAGTTTGCTGCTATTTGAATTTCTATTAGTTCTCATTTGGAGTTCATTTGCTAGTAGTTGCCGTTGTTTATTCATTTATGCGTCCAATAGGGTCCCCGGAGGCCTCGGACTACTTTGACGACGTCGACTACGCTGAAGATGGAGAGACAAAGGACCATGCTCCAGGTTCACGTCCATCCTTATTCTTTGCCCTATTAGGCATTGCTGAGTAGAATGCTAGCGCTTTGCTTATTACATGATGATGATGATTGAGCCATGCATAGCCTGTTTATATATCCTGACTCCTTGATTGCCTACTACACTATATATATGATTGCTATGCTGTTGCTTGCATGTGTATGGGATAACGTGGATTAGGATTCTTGGCGTGTGTGGGGATAAAACTGGCTGGAGAAGGTGTTTTTGGGAAACTTGGCGAGGGCGAGCATTTTATAACAACTTGATCTTTGATCGAGGTGCCGGGAGACCCCTGCTCTTGAGGGGGTCCCACACCGTACTTGTGGCGGGTACACAGATGTATGATAGGAGCATAGGAGTTTGGCGGCGATACCTATAGTTGGTACTGCGATCCGCGTTCCTCTACGGGGGATACCCCTTTTGGACGATGACGCTCGCCCCGGTCCAAAACCGAGTGGGGTAACCACTCTTTGGGCCCCACGTACTTACCGCTTACCCATATGAACGGGTTCCAGCTTTCCTATCTAGCGCGATGCCTGCACTGCGAGAAGATCAGGTGGATGGTGTACGGAAACGGGAGAGACTGGTTCCCCGAAGGAATATGGCCCCGTCTGGCCCCCGAGGGAGAGTTCAACGCAGCTTCCGAAGCATTGGATTGCGAGTCGATGGATCGAGACAGGAAGGGCAGGCGGACATCGTCGCGGTTAGGGTCTGTGCTGTGGGTTGTGTCTCGGGTCGGTTCGCTACCGATCGCAGCCCGGGTGGGTCCAGCTGTACAAGCTCTGCAGAGTCTAGAATCTATACGTATAGCTGCGTCCTCGGTATGGATATTGCCCATTGCACTATTACCTCTCATATTTGGGATCTTCTATCTCCTCGTTTATTAGCCAGATTTGAGAGTGATTAAGATTCGCAGCTACGGACGGGGAGAAGGGAAGTTTGCTCCCTTTCCTTTCAGGATCCGGTCGTAGTTGGTGAGGTGCGAGGGGAGGGAGCTCTCGCATCGACTTAGACGAGTGTGAATAAGGTGATGTGATATGAGGTGGGATTCAGATGGTTTGTGGAGAATATACCTTGATTATATTGCTGCTATTGCATGGGAAACCCTAGCCTTTACTTGAATTACTTTTATCCCTTTAGATGTTAGGCCACTTAAAGCTTGCATACAGATGGTGACGTTAACCTATCCCATTCCTTGGGGATATTTTGTGAGCATGCAGGTTTGGACCTGTAGAAAAAGGGTTGTGTGCTTCGCTCGAGTTGCATGTGGTGAATGAATGAAGATGAAGGCTTGAAGTCCTAGCTACCGCTGCGCAGGAATTCATCTTGTCGTTTGGCCCGACGGGCTTGTACTTTATTCGTATCTCCATAATGGTATGTGTGTAAATCTCTTCTATGTAATCTAAATTCGTTATATGGATATGATATTATACTGAGATGAGTTCTGTACGTGATAGCTACTGATACAGGGACTGTCATATGGGTACAGAGATTCGAATTCTCGATTTCGAGATTTCAAAAATCCGGGTCGTCACAACAATAGTTTTGAAAAGTCAACAATAATTTTATTCACATGCAAGAAAGACGGTTCCGTTAAGCACTTGATGCATTTTACGTATATGTGGAAAAGAATAATTTAATATCTGATATTGGCCCTATGTGGTTTATATAGTTGCGAAGCGGGATTTTTTTAGATTAAGGAAAAAAATCCAGTCTTAACATTCGTAAGTGAATGTCTACGACTTTACAGGATACACGAGTCTTTAGACTCCAAGCCTCAAAACGAGGAACAGAGAGGATATGAAAAAAAAAGACTAAGAAAAAAAAAGCTAGAAAGACTAAGCTTCAACCTTCTCCTAAGCCATTTCTGCCACCATGTCTTATCCTTGAGCAGCATCAGAAGTTCAGAACTCTTCACATCAGCTTGTCTTCTTAGAAACTCATGCTGTTACGATCATCATGCCTAACTGACCAAAGCTACATTATGATCTCTTGTCGCGTGGACACCGCACTGATCTCTAACGCGAACTCCAGCAATCACACTTCAGGCACCATGAAGCTCAATCCTGCAATCACCATCCCAAGAACTCTAAAGCGAGAGCAACATTTAGATGCCATCGCCGCCGACCAAGTTCTTTGGTTTTCACCTGCAGAATTCCCTCGAGGTTGAGGTCCTCACGACGATGCCTTCAAGAAGGAAAAGGATGCCCAATGTCACCGTCATTGCCGACTCAATCAAAGACCGAGCTTAGCTTTCGCCCAAGAACTTGTACAACTTGATGGCTACCAGCTCTGTCATCCGGTGCCACAGTTGCGCCACTGCAGGTTACTGGTCCCCCAAATCCACACCAGGCACTTAGGCTCAGGAGCTCTTCTACGGTGCTCCATACTACCCTACAGTAGTATGGAGTATAGAGGCAAGGGTAGTATAGTAATTAAATTTTAATATATTTTTTGACCGCATAAAAAAGCCGCAGCACCGTCCGCCTCCTCCCTTCGTCCAGGATCGATTTTCCGCCGCCGGCCATGCCCGGCCTCCGCCGCCACCTCCTCGCCGTGGCCAGGCTCCTCCTCCGCCGGCCGCCTCCTCCTCGCTTACGACTTGGCCGGCCACCTCGTCTCGGCCACGCGCTGCTGCCTCCCTTGGCCAGCCGCAGGGCCAGTTCGTCGCATCCTTCGGCTGAGTGGATGCAGCGCGCGGTCGCCTCCTCCTTGCGTACTGCCTGGCCCGTCCAGTGCTTGGTGGACAAACTGGAGGAGAGTGGATGCTTACAAAAATACACACAAGCTTTCTCTGGCAAGCAACTCAGTTTGAGTTCTAAATGGTTCTAGTCATTTTCCTTGCAAATTGACGCGAGTTGTTATGCAACCTGAAGCTTGATTGTCTTCACCGACAGAACTGGAAGAATGAATGAGCATATTGAATCTTCTCGCAGCAGCTTTTTGGCTTGGCTTGGAAGATTTGGATTGCTCGCTTTATGTAGACAAAGGGTAGTGATATGTTCATTTTTTTTGCTGTTTGTTTGGGCTTTTTACCAGATAATTACAATTCATAAGCTACTATTGTGGGATGAGTACCAAATTTTATATGTATTATGAGGTGTTTCTGACTTGCAATATTGTAGGGAAAACAAAGGACTACTATGTATAATTTAATCTTTTGATATACATTACATGGAAAACTTGATGCTATCTTTGGGCACAGTTAAATGGCATGATGTATCAGTGATAATTGATCAACCCTCTTTTTTTTTTTGTAAAACTTGTAAGCCGTAGCAAGTTTCAGTCAGGTAAGCTTAGCTCAATATCTATTCATAATTACATTTTTCTATTGTCTGACATGTTGCATCATTGTGGATAGGTCATGTACTACTATTGATCACGAAAAGGTTTCGATCTTTATGTTTAATCGTCCAGTATTGGTTGTTTGTAAAGTAAACTACCGTTGTGGTCTGTGATTTGTGCCCGAAACATCACAGACCCCGCTCGTGTAATTTGCTGATCAGTACATTGCTGCAAAAGAGCTTACTTTGTTTTGTTCTACTCCGTAGGCATGCCGGTGATGTTCTTCCCTGGCTGCTATCTGGTTCATTTCTTCAGAGGACAAGGACGACCACTGATTCAGTGAGAGCTCCCATCGCAATCAAACATGCTACTAGCACATATCGTTTTGTTCAATGTTACAGAAGTTAAGACACTGGTTGCCCTATATCTGGCCAAGCGGGCGGCCCGGAACGGCACGGCACGGGCACGGACTCAGCACGGCACGAAGCAGCACGGCACTAGGCAGCACGGCATATCAGCCGTGCCGTGCCTGTTCGTGTCGCCGTGCCGGAGTCTTGGCACTAGCACGGCCCGTTGAGGGAGCTGGCGTGCCGTGTCGTGCCCCTGGGCACGGCAGCACGGTAGTGCCGTAGCGGCCTCGGAGCGGCAGTGCCGCAGCGCCCTTGGAGCAGCGACCACGGCGGCGATGGCGAAGACACAGCGGCATGTGGAGGCAGAGCAGAGCAGCTCGTGGAGGCGTCGCGCGGCGCGTAGCTGGTGGCGGCAACGGCGTGCATGACCTGGTGGCGGCGCGTGGAGGTCAGGAGATGCCGGCGGCGGCGCGGGGAGCGTCACGTGGAGGTCAGGAGGCGCCGGCGGCGGCGCGAGTCGCGACTCGCGTGGCGAGTCGGGGGCAGGCGGCGGCGGCTGAGAGGGATTTGGAAAGAGAGAAGTATGGGTAGGAAAGTTAGGGTCTGTTGTTTTATATGGGCTGTGGGCCAGTTATGGCCTTTTTCGCGGGCCGTCATCGTGCCGGCCCAAAACTCGTGCCGTGCCCGTGCTAGTGCCGCGTGCCGTGAATGCGGCCCAGGCACGGCACTGGGCCAGGCACTAGCACGGCACTAGCACTATGCGTTGCGGGCCGGGCCGTTCTAGGCCCGTGCTTTCTCGTGTCGGGCCAGTGCCGGCCCGACGGGCCTGGCCCGTTTGGCCGGATATAGGTTGCCCATAGCGGACCAGTGGCTGATGCTAAGTGGAGATGCCTTCCATGAATCCATGATGCGCCCCGTTACTCGATCTGATCGCCGACGATGGTTTCATAGGAGGAAGACGAAGAAATTGCTGGTTCAGGTCTGCGGAAACATTACGTGCAGGTGCAACCTGCTGAGTCGATCTGGCCCGAGGTCACATCGAGGTCCAATTCGATCCGGGAGGTAGTCCGCCAGCCCTGGATCTAGCCGCTCCGCCCTGCCCACGCGCCGCTCAACGCCTTGTTGCCGGCCGCTCGAGCGAGAACACCCCCGCCGAGAGGAAGTGATCTGCCGGTCTAGCCGCCCCGGATACGAGCACGCCGACCAGCGCGCCCGCCGCTCGGTACCATGGCCGCTCCGCCCCGCCCACGCGCCGCTCGACGCCTTGTTGCCGGCCGCTCGCGCAACACCCCTGCCAGAGAGCCCGCGACAGGAAGTGAGGTCTAGCCGCCCCGGATAAGAACGCGCTGGCCGCTCGCCGCCAAGTGCCGGCGGTCACTGTGCGCACTGCCGCCGGCGGCAGTCGAATCGAATGAATGAATGGTGAACAGATAAAATAGAATAAAACTATACCGGGCGAATGAATGAATGAATGTTGAATTGAATATGTAAACAAAAATAAAATATAGAAATAAAATTAAATATTATAAAGATATTACAATAATGCCACTACTAATATTTCCTACAGTACCCCTATACCTCTATACTACTCCACATATACTACCTATACTACTGGTGTAGTTTGTAGTGATATACATTTAATCTGGACCGTCGGATTCTTCTATAATAGTCCTTTTTAAATAGTAGTATAAGATGGTATGGAGCACCGAAGAAGACCTCTAGGCTCAGACGCAGGCTAGGTCTCCAATGCTCAAGCAGCGTGCCACCACAGACACGAGAGGGCAGAGCCAACCGCAGGCCTCCAATTTTGGCCGAATTAGAGCAGGGTCCTCGCCAAAATCCGGTCGAATGTCGTCACTGCCATGAAGCAGGACGCCATCGGCCGTAAGCTGCCTCGAACGCTAGCAAGGAGCACAGGACGGCGAAGCGGGATGGATTACGAATAGTTTGATACTATATGACTTCACTGGATAAGGCCTTGTTCTTTGAGCATCTCTGGACAATTTTGGACTGCTAGCTTCCTGGATCCCAAAGCCAACGGTATAAATTAAAGTGCCCCAAAACTCAAACAAACATGCATGGTCTAATTCTGCCAAGCATGCACAATGATGACAATAATAACACAAGGATTCATTAGGTAGCATGTGACATCTTGTTCCACAGTTATATGTATGACCCTAGCCGACCCGTCTTGGATTATTTCTTTCTGACGGTAACTTACTACATCCTGTTGGAGTATAGTAAACAGACAACCCTTCTGAGCGCTAATATTCCATTCCAATGTAGAGCAGTAGAGAACGAGGCTCATGTCACAACTCAGATCTGGTCACACTGAGTGGGCGCGAAGGAGAACTTCTGGTTCTGCACGTCGAAGAGCAGGTGCATGTTCTGCTGCTGATAGTTGCCGATGACCATGTGGTTATCGTCCAGCCCGATAACCAGGCACATCTCCCCAGGGCTCGGCCCAGCGAGGTAGCTGTCTCGAGGCAGCACCATCGTGGCACCGCCCTCGAAGTGGTACAGCAGCGGCGGCGTCTGCACCGCCTTCATGGGCACGCCGTGCGGCAGCTGGAAGCAGAAATCATAGTCCGGATCAGAGGACTTGGACATCGGCAGCTTTATGGCCTCCACTAGTGCCTCCTTAAGGGCCTTTAGTGCTATCGGCCGGAGGCCGCCGGTTGTATATCCCGAGTCGACAAATGTGCCACCGTTGCCGTCAGGTCCTATGGCGAAGCTTGAAGCCGGGACGTTGAGATGCTTGGTCCCAAGCGAGATGCCGATCAAGGGCACATAGTAGTAGATGTTGCCACCAATTTTGTTATTCACTATGGAAGTGGTTTGGATTGGCCCTACGGTCCTGTACTTGGTCAGGTCGGCCATTGCCCCGAAGAACATGTGGCTACTCTTGCGGTCGGTGAAAGGAGTTAGGCAGTAGGAGAACCTTGGTATCTGCAGCTGCGAGACCAAAGACAATGCTTGTGGGCTAAGCCCTATGAGACCGGAGGTATTGGATATTTCACCCGTCAAGAGCCTTCCGCAGCCGAAGCCGAGGGGCACGGGCACCTTGTGGTGCGCACCGAACGTGAAGATCTCGGACGCGAGCTCGCCATCATTTGTGGCGCTGCCGTACGAGTAGGTGTAGACGCACTTGTTGTTGGGGCAGCTCTTGGTATCAAAATAATCCTCCTGGCACAGCTTACCATCACAAGGGATGGCAGCGAAGGAGGACGACTTGGTGGGGTCGTAGAGGGGCTCCTTCTGCGGCGCGGTGTTGGGGAACAGGTTGCACTGCGCCCACACGAGGTCGCTGCCCGTGTCGACGATGAGCGTGTGCGGCTGCGGCGGAGTGCCGATGCCGACCGTCAGGGTGTGGACTGACTCGAGAGGCGAGATTGGCACGTCTGCCACGGAGATGGTGCCGCGCCCGCGCCCGTGCCCGCATGCTTTGGCCACCCTAGCAGCGTTCCAAGCACGCCGGGCCTTGCTCGAGCTGGCGGCGTAGCGGATCATCTCGTACTTGGAGATCGGCCGGCCGGCGTAGGGGTGGTTGAGTTCGGCGTGGAGGTCAAAAGAAGCATGCCCTATAGCGGCCGAGGAAGCGAGGAGGACCGGCACAAGGAGGAGCAAGATGAAAGCAGAGTGTGCCATACTGCTAGTGTGGGGACTTGCACGTACGATGTTTTCTTTTAATCTGTGCTCACACGTGCGGCGATCATTCTTGTGCGCTTCCATGTTTATGAGCACGAGTGATTTCTGCTTGAAGCGGTTGAGTCTTGGGTGCTGGCCTTTTATAGGTGTATCTGGCCGTGGGAAGCACGAGTGATTTTAAGTTGTACACTACCGAAGCAACGTATGCTGATAGGAACATCTACCAGACCAGGTGCTCCAAATTATTGTTGTTAGCTTTATACCCGTTGTCAACTTTGTTACCTTTGTCCCTAGTTCATAGCTCTCTCCAACATAGTCCAACAACCCTACTCCATTATATGGTTTTGTGGTGGCTACGTTTCTGGTTTCATAGAATTCGTGTGGTACCCTATCGACCATGCATGTTGGTAGTGGAGCACTGACCTGAAGAAGTGCCTACTTTACGACAGCAAGAAGTGATGATGCACCCGTATCACCATACATAGCTGAATGAACCTGAAAAGATTACTGTCGTCGTGACTCGTGAGTCACAGTGTAGTGCAAACAGCAAAGGGATTGTCTAGCTTCTGAGGCATTTGGTAAACATATATATGACTACGATTTAATTTCATGGGCTAATTAAGTTACACTCATTCGCGTACAAGCATAGAATTAAGCGAAATCTAACTGGGACCAATGGTGCGAATTGGCAAACAGCTTTGTGATAAGGTGTGGGGAGGCAGCACTAAAAGGAAAGATGAAAGGTTGACATGTACATTATGGCCGATGGACGACGACGCCGCTTTATTCTTGAACCTCTCACAGCTCTGCCGTCCCAGTGGATTGTATGGTGGAGTGCGAACAAAATGGTTCGACACGACCCCTCTATATTCTTTCAAACATGCATTGTGCAGGGTATAAGACAACTGAGGATTTGCCTGTCGTTGTGCATCATATTCTCCATGATTATGTGCTTGAACCCTAAAGCTTGTTTGGGACCATTTGGATGTTCAATGTGCAAATTGCCAAATCCTAATGGCCCTAGCTTTGAATGGAACTGAAATCACTTTTAGCATCGTGGAACATGTATGATTAATTATCTGGTTTAGTAGAAGGAAGATCCCCATGGAATTATCACTGATGATTACAACACATCGAACCTAAGGCAAGTTTATATGATGTACAACGTAGGCTAAGAAGTCAAAAGTTTCCATTTTATTCGCAGTCCACCATATACAAAAGTATGCGAAGGAAAATTATCGATTTGCCTCATTGGTGGAAACAATGCTCAGCCTAATGGTTCTAGAAGTCAACATGTTAAGGTCATCGGTAAGTGCAACAGAAGGTAAAACTACACCACATAGGATTCCTAAGAGTTTTGAGATTCTGAATTTGACAAAGAACACTGACAGCTGCGACTACCGAGTACTAACCGCCACCAGCAACGGTAATAGGCAATCTTTGATTATTGATCTATTTGAATTGACAATCAATCAAAAGCACACTTATGTCTTGCTCATCATCACTCTTGCATCACGCTCACGCCTCACCAAGAAACCAACAGGAAAACAATAATCACAAACGGAAACGCTGCGATCGTTAATGAAATGAAGTCATCATCGATGGAGTGGGGGCACCACACAACACAAATGGCGACATCGATCTCTTTTACCCACAGAACAAATTAATAATGATTTTTCATCTCTAGTAGTATAAGTATGAAAAATCTCAATACCTCATACACCACAGCAGAATCATGGTTGAAGAAATTTGCAAACTCGATCCTAAAACCATGCACATGTATATCAAGCTCATTTTTATCACGATCACCAATTCACCATGGCTTACAGCATAGCAGATGGAATATCATTTAATTAGACACTTTATATGGGATTAGTCAAGGTGATAAAAGACTAGCCGCGACCAACATTATGATACAATCAAGACCAATTAGCTCACTTGTGAGAAAGACCAGGGTTAGCCACGTGTAGCTGGTTTCATTTGGTAGAATTGATGTGCTTAGAAGACCATTTTTTATTTTCCATATTTTTCATAAAACATTTAGGACTACAAAACTTTTTCAAAGCAATACCTACAAAAATTAATTCTCTAAAAAAGAGAAAACAAAATGGCAAAAAGAAACCCATTATCCTACCGAATGGCTCACCGCCAGTGGCCGTCGTGCTTAATTACCACCACTACCACTGGCGGAGCTACGTGTATGGGAAACTGGGCAGCCGCCCCCCCTTCCAGAGAAAAAGATCATTGCTTTGGTCAAGTGCTAGTAGTCCAACACCTCAGGCTGAAGTAAACAAGCATAGCAGCGAAGGAAATTCTTGATTTGCCCCTCCTTGATTTCTTGTCACGCTCCGCCAGTGACCACTACACTAGTGCGTGGAAATATCTGAGTTGAGATCGATCTCCATCACTGGCCATTGCATGGAGAATTGAAGACCCCCACACTATGCTCTGTTGTTCCATGATCCATTTGCTGCCTTCGTCGATACCCTGGTCCGTGGGGAGCCGCACACGGTGACATGATGGCCCTGCACATATGAAAGCCGCAACACGCCTTTCTTTTAGATAGAATTCTAGGGCAAAGCATATTTATCGAACATACCAAAGCATATTTTTATATGAAACTATGTTTGAAACAAATGTACCTGTACTATTTTTAATTATCCAACATAATATCATAAAAATAATTTGTAATAAAAGATTGAATTGTTGATATTTCTACGACAGTATGTTTGACATTTACATTGATTTATGAAGCCACATTTTTCCCCAAAATTGTTATTGTCAAGGATACAGACGTTTATAAAACAAGACTACAAGAGGTACCAGGAAGCTGGTTTTAAGCATGCCATGAAACCAAGGTTATTAGTGACAATTGAACTATTAAAGTTAACTTGGAATTTACTTCCATCCATTTCAAAAGGTTGATATCTTTACTCTACTCCCTCCGTCCCAAAAAGAATGATGTTTTAAAGATTTTTTAGACAGATTAAGAATGAATGGAAAAACGTATGTACCATCAGGTAGTTGAGTTACATGTATAAGTTAGAGAAAATTTTGTTTCCATTTAATTAGGCACGCATGAGTTTAATGCGTCAGATTATTTTTACACAAGGTTTAAATCACAAAACATCATTCTTTTGGGACAAATTTTGAATGCTAGAACATCATTATTTTTGGGACGGATGGAATATTTACCATCATTTCTATAAGTTTTCCTTAATTTCCCGCAGCAGTTGCAGTAAATTCAACTTACTTAATCTTATACTGAACACAAGTGCGTTAGAAAAATCTATATTTGGGAACTACTCATCGTATTTGGTTGGTTATTAAGGAATTCATTCACTTCTGCATTTGACGAGCGACCGTCCCAGATATGGCGGCAGAGTAACCAAAACCCTAGCTTGATCTTGAAGGTTGAAGAGGAGTAGATGACGGCGGATGGGCGCAGCAGCGCCAACCGAGGCCGCGGCGCCGGCCGAATCCATCGGCTGGAGGTGGAGAACTTCAAGTCCTACAAGGGGTTGCAAACGATCGGGCCCTTCTCCGACTTCACCGCCGTGATCGGGCCCAACGGCGCCGGCAAGTCGAACCTGCTGGATGCCATTAGCTTCGTGCTGGGCGTGCGGTGCGCCCACCTCCGCGGCGCGCGGCTCAGGGACCTCATCTACGCCGCCGACGACGGGGACAAGGAGGCCCAAGGCCGCAGGGCTTCCGTCCGCCTCGTCTACCGCCAACAACCCTACCAGGAGGAACTCCACTTCATCCGCACCGTCACCGGCGCCGGTGGCAGTGAGTACCGCATCGACGGCCGCATCGTAACCTGGGACGACTACAATGCCAAGCTAAAATCCCTAGGCATCCTCGTCAAGGCCCGCAACTTCCTCGTCTTCCAGGCCTCTCATTTTATTATTATTTCCCTCGTCAATCGAATCTTTATTCCTGATAATTTAGTTATCCTCTTAATGCTACTGTCGTAGGGTTTAATTATTAACTGATAGGATCTTATAATGATTTGCACTGCAGGGTGATGTTGAGTCCATTGCTTGCAAGAATCCCAAGGAGCTCACTGCCCTTCTGGAGCAGATCTCTGGCTCCGATGAACTCAAGAGGGAATATGATGAGCTCGAGGAGCAGAAAGCCAGGGCCGAGGAGAAGTCCGCGCTCATCTATCACGAGAAAAGGACCATTGTCATGGACAGGAAGCAGATGAAGGCACAAAAAGTTGAGGCAGAGAATTATCTATCCCTCCAACAGGACCTGGTATGTATTTTTATTCTGACAAATTGGGCGTTGCCTGTGCTTCATATCTAATGAACACAAACATTATAACCTGTCTTCCTTGACCTTTTCCTCAGAAATTGTTGAAGACCCAACATTCCCTGTGGCAACTTTACACCATTGAAAAAGATAGAGAGAAATTGGAAGCTGAACTTGCGGAGGACAGGCAGTCCCTTCAGCAAGTGCAACAAGAGAATCGATCCTTGGAACACGAACTAACTGCAAAAAGGAAGGTGCAAAGTTCATTTCTCAAGGAAGTGACCTTATGCAAGAGGAGTATTGCCAAGAAAAAGCTTGAACTTGATCCGAAGGTAATAAGCAACTTCCATTTCACTTTTTCCTCTCAGAATATTCCTTATGTGTTATCCCTAGCTTTCCAAGAAAGCACTCCACTTTTTTAATTCACTGGAATAGACCTTCAATTAAATGTCCTTCTATGTTTTCAACATAAATGATTATTCCTCAAATATGACTTATAATATGAGGAATTTTATAGTGCTTGGAAATTTGAAGAACCGTCCATTGGTCTAGATCTAATGGTTAAAAAGTAAAAAGAACCTGTTACAAGAACCAAAATTGTGGACCGGTACGTAGATTCCGAAACTATTTCTAAATAAAGGCAAAAGCTATATTGGTATTTTCTTTTTTTTTCTCGAATACGCAGGAGAGCTGCGTATCTTTATATTAGTAGAGAGATATGAAACTGCCCCTTACAAGCGGCACCCCTCACTCTGAGCCGAGCTGTGAGGGGCTGGTTCATAGCCTGGTTCGTGTTGGGCCATTTGGGCACAAAACGGATCCAACTAATATATCCTTCGGCCCATCCCCGGTCAGCACATTCTCGCCGATTTGCGAGATGAGGGCAGCGCCGTATCTCGGTGATCTGGGAGACTCCACCGCTTCATCATTCTCGTTGACGGCGCTGCTGGCTGCCGGGATTCCCCTAGCTGCCAGCGCCGTCAGGATTCCCCTAGCTAACTTTTGACGCTGCCGCATCTCCTTCTTGGCGACACGTTCAAGGTAGGTCACTAATGGGCTCATGGATCCATGGTTTCACCAGACTTGATGGCCGCCGGCGACACTCTACACAGGCCAGGCGGAAGAAAATTTTGTTTGCGATACTATTCGTGGTTACGATAAATCGGCACCCTGTGACCGCAGCAGCGGAGAAGAGCTCGATGAGTCCAAATCGATGGAGCTTGCCGAGTGAGGAGAGAGGCCGGGTTGACATCACTGGGGAGGGAGGTGGCAGAGGCGTCTTCCCCTCACCGCATCACTTCCACGGGCATCGACTCAATATTGGGGGGAGCTCATGTCATCGCACACGGAGGTGGTGAGCGCCACCGATAGCCACGACGGCATGGCGTGGTCCGCTCTGGCGGTGGCGCTAAGAGTGAGGGGCAGCTAGGGTGGTCATATTCCACGGAGACGGACGATACTTCCACGGAGACTGACCTGGAGTGCACAACACCATAGAACTACTACCTGCGGAGGCCAGGCTCGAGCTCATCCTCCTTGTAGTCACCCAGGAAGAGCTGCTCCACGAGATCCATGCACGGTGGAGCTGCATCAGTGACCAAGTTTGTGGAATATGGGTACCCGAGGCCCCTCACCGACCAGGATGTTAGTCGGCCTGGGTCCACGTCTGACAGTAATGTGGGCCGACCCATGCGCCGACCCACAGGAAGCCCCAGACTTGGCGCACAAGATTACATGGACTTGGCCCGCAAGGTGTGCGGTGCGACACCCGGATCCCACGAGATATGCGCGACCCAGCTGGCGGATCATGCCCGGATATCATGGAGATTATGTTGTAACCGACTCGGATTGCTTTCCAAGTTGTAAACCGGTAGGATTAGATCTCAATCGACTTCGCCATGCCGCCGCCACACGAGGCGCTCATCAAGGACAGCCCAAGCCGGCCCTGGCGAGCAGCAAGAAGCCACCCTACCCCATTGCAGGTTAGAGAGGGATGGTGAGTTTGAGCTCAAGGCCCGGCAACAATGGCAGCCGGGAAGAACTTAAGCCCCAGCGAATGCCACCATGGGGCTGGACAAGAAGAAGTCGAGGGAAGAGCTGGGGTTGTGGTGGAGCGATGCACGGTGGCAATTTTGATTTTCGTGCAGGCTGGCGGTGGGATTTGGCTGGAGATTGGAGAAGCAGCTGGCGGCCATTCTGGTTCAGGAGGAGAATGAAACATGAAAGAAAGGGATAGAGAGAGAGAGAGAGAGAGGAAGGAGATGAGAGGGCGTCCGTTGTTCTGGTTCAGGCATTTATTACTTCTATCTACCGTGCCCACAGTCTAGCTAACAGCAGCGGACACCGTCTAACGCCTGGAGTGCTGATAGCTGTGGCGCGCGCCCATACACGCGCCAATTCATTTTCGTATTCTTTCCACACCACACATGCATCGTCTTCCGCTCAAAATTTGTGCATAGACAACATATACAGTGCTCTCCCTTAAGTATTGTTATTAGAGCATCTCCCTCTAGTGCCCTACATGTTCATATGATTTTTAAAACTTAGTAATATATGAATAACTTTTATTTGTTTTACATGTGTGTTCAGTGATTAAAAACCTTGCTTTTTTCCATATGTCTATTTCTGCCCTTTTTATTGATGAATTGGTGCTCATATAAAATCAGATTCATTATGAGATCAGTGAAATAGGTATACTTTTAATGTATTATTCTTGCTTTATTTTTTTAAGTGATGCTGGTTTCTTGCAGTTTACAATCTGTTATATAGCTGGAACATGGCTTGTCCTCTTGAAATTATAGTGTACCAATGACTTTTAACTTCATGGAGACATACTGGTATGAATATGTATTGTAATTGTATCTCCTGTCTTCAGGAACCCGAACTTCTTCAATTTGAAGAGAGCATATCCTGGCTCAAATCAAAAATCAAAAGATGCAGCAAACATATTGATGAGAAAAAGAGTGATTACAAAACGCATGTGGAAAAGATACAAAAGCTGCAAAGTGATCTAGTTGGTATCACAGGAGCTATTGAGGAATTAAATGAGAAAGGACGAGATAAAAGTGGGAAACTGCAGTTTGCTGATAACCAGCTTCAGGAGTATCATAGACTGTGAGTACCACTAGACGACTTATATGCAATTTTGATTTAATATCTAGTCTCATCTAGACATGTTCAACCTTTTCGAGGTTCTGACTGCACTTACTTTCATTACAGCAAGGAGGATGCAGGAATGAAGACATCAAAGATGAGAGATGAGAAGGACGTGATAGAAAAAAAGCTAAATGCTGATGTGGAAGCAAAAAGGAACTTAATCGAGAATAGAGGCCAGCTGTCTAGCCATAATAACGAGATATTATCACAGGAGAGTGAACTGAACACAAAAGTTACCAACATTCTTCATTCAATCACCAAGGGTGAAGATGACATCGCGCGCTTACGTGAGGAACTGAACCAAATTGCGGAGGAACGTCAGTATTCAGTGTAAGTCTATACCATGTCCTTTGATTTGGGTGGTTCTTCTTCAAGTCTTCCAGCGTAGTTTTTTCTTCTTTCCAATAGAAATATCATCATTTTTTATTCATTATATACTATTTAATATATTCTGTTCAGATCTAGGTATCAAAAATTTAAGCAGATGATGGATGACATAGATGCACAATTAAAAGAGCTTAAAGATGACAAGCATGAAAGTGAACGTGATCCTCGATTATCAGAAACTGCGTTAGACGTCTAAAGCAGCTATTCCCTGGAGTCCGTGGTCGTCTGACTAATCTTTGCAAGCTCCCACAGCAGAAATATAACGTTGCTGTTACAGTTGCCATGGGGAAATTTATGGATGCAGTCGTAGTGGAAGATGAAAACACAGGAAAGGAATGCATTGAGGTGCTCTTTCATGACAACTTGTTAGCAAATTCCTCTGTATTTTCAATTTTCACCGAAAAGGCATATTGCAATATTTGCAGCTGTTAGTGGCAGTATGGTCCTTCTAAATCTTACCTGCTAAACTTTAGAGTCACATTTTACTTAATTACTAGAATCATTTAAAAGGAATCTGAGGATTGTAGATAACCCTCTAATTGATTGCTCCCATTATCACACATCCTCATATTGGACTGATGCGATTCTCTTCCAATAAGATTAGAGGAGGTCTGATCCATTTAAAAAATGAGTCTGGGGTAGATACCCTGAACAGTTGTTCGAGAGCCAATAATGTAGGTAATTCTCATGAACAAGAATGACATAAAGGTATAGCTTACAACATTATAAGTAGAGACACAATTTTGTAGGGCTGACTTGCATGTATTAGGTATGCTTCTCAATATGAGGCACCATTTATCCTTGACACCCCCCTCCCCTTTCTCCTCCAATGCATGCTTATAACTTCCAGGTTGTTTTTTTTTGTTTATTTCATTTAGTTTCCATAGATGCATTGAAATGAACAGGCAGTCATTTGTTTCTTCTATGCTGCAGTATTTGAGGCGGCAACGACTTCCTCCTCAGATGTTTATTCCCTTGCAATCAGTTCATGTGAAACCAATAATCGAGAAGCTGCGGACACTTGGTGGTTCTGCCCAATTAGTTTTTGATGTCATTCAATATCCTTTTTTGTAGTCTTAATGAAATTTGGTGCTTTGATTCTGCTTGATGATTTTTTTTTTCAATTGGTCAAATCAAATATAGGCTTTTGTTTATTCAAATACAATCGATAGTCTTACAATCGATAGGCTTTGATTCTGACCTATCATTCATACATCTCACAAAAGCCTCCACATTTCCACCACCTTGTGGCTTATAATGCACAGGGGAGGGGTAGCTTTTGGAAATCCTAGTTAAGAAGTTGGCATAAGTTTTTGTTTGGGCTTTGGTGTCGACAGGACAATATACTACTCTTGTTGTCTCCCATAATTTAACTTATTGAATAGTTCCTCTGAACCCTTATATCTATGAGGCCATTGACATAAATTCCAGTAACACTTTGATTTTTTTCTTTTTGATAAACAGCAAATATATATTAATAATACAAAGCACGGTACATGTTACACCTGAAGAGGTGTATTACACATCAGAGAAAGGATCTGGATATCAGCAACATACACGTAGCTCCTGTCGATGGACACCTATAAGGGAAATCTCTCGAACCAAGGACACGCGTCAAGCTTCTTCATCCTGTAGCAATTCTCATCGTGACCAGCGAAAAACGCTGAGGGCACCGGATGGAAGAGGGCCCCGCTTGTAACATCAGCTGGGGTTTGGTTGGGGAAGGCCAGCTAGCAGGAGTGATCTTCTCTGGCGAAGATGGGATGTTGTAGATGTGCTCGCCGTAGTGCAGTTTAACGGCGAGGAAGGCAAAGGCGATGTGTTCTCTCTGATGCTTGTTGTTGCTGCTATGTTTGGAGGCGGAGTGGATGGACGAGGGAGCACCACATCGTCTCCCAAGGGCGAGCCATGGGAGAAAGTGGTACCGGCGGTGGTGGAAGAACGGCTAAATCCATGGCGGGCTTGGGTAGATTCAACCGGATGGAGAGGTGGTGGGGAGTTATTTTATTGCAAATCACCTCAACTTCATGTCCAAGGGCGGCAGCGGCGATGGCAAGGCTGGGGACGACAACGACTAGATGGAAGAGGAGGGAGCTTACACCCATCCGGGTACTAGGAAACATAGCTATTAGGGGGGTGGCCCCACTCCCTACCACCACCGGCGAGGAAGGCTGGGAGAACCAGCGTTTCAGTTCTCCCTAGTAACACTTTGATTAGAAACATGTATAGAAATATATCAGTATACATTGGAACAATTATATATTATGAAAGTATTTTCATAATATATCTATTAACGTAAGTCTTATTTTGTCCAATCTTTGTTCTTACAAGAAATGGATGGTTTATTCAAAGTTTAAAAGGTTTAACTTAAATCCCACTGTGCGCACAAGCATCCATGTTTACACCACAGTTATATGTTAGGATACATGACATGATTAATATTTTTTCATGAATTGACATTTTTAATGTGGTCTAGCACACATGATTCACGATGAATGCACAAAGCCACACAGACATAATACACAATTAATGGCTTGACTTGCGGTGCATATAACTAGAGACACATTTGTGTTTCCTAATATTTCAAATATTTACCTTTTCCATAACATTTTCATCATAGAGGTGTGATTCAATCAATTGCACCGATAAACACTCCAACCTCTATATTTTAGAGGAGTCATTATCAATTTGTGCATCCTGCTTGATCACTTCCATCAAATGTGCTATCTGTCTTTTGCCTACCTATCACATCCATCATGTTTATTTTTTTATCTCTTATCTGTGCCTTAACATTATACAGTTAATAACCGAGCTTTTGAGAAAGCAGTTCTGTATGCCGTTGGAAATACACTTATTTGTGATAATCTTAATGAAGCTAAAACCTTAAGTTGGAGTGGTGAAAGGTATAAGGGTAAGTGCCTATATCATTTGCATATTCTTAAGAAACATTTTTCTTATTGTGTTGTTTTCTGTTCTTACTCAGTTATCATGTATGTACATTTAGTTGTCACCATTGATGGAACTCTTCTGACTAAATCTGGCACGATGACTGGTGGAGCAAGTGGTAGAATGGAAGTTAGATCAAACAAATGGGATGACAGTAAAATTGAATGTATGTTTGCCCAGTTGCCTTATAGACATGTATTTTCTATTCGGTAAATCAAATTACTGCCTATTCATGCAACATGGGCTGCAGCTTTGAAGAAGGATAAAACTGAGCTGGAAGCTGAAATGTCAAAACTTGGTTCGCCCAGGGAGTTGCAGAAAAAAGAAATAGCAGCATCTGATAAAATGACTGGACTGGAGAAAAGTTTATGTTATCTAAATGCTCAACAGGTAGGTATATACTTTTGACTAATAGCCTAAATAATTATTTGTGATGATTTTTCCACAACAAATCTCAGATCCACCCCGATGTCAAGCTCTAAAACAAGAAAGTGCTTTAGCCTGTGGTGCTGACTGTTTTATAGTGGTTTGGCCTGTACCTATTTATGTAACCTTTTCTGTTTCTTTATATTTTTATTTGTTCATACATATCATTGATCTCAGTAAAAAAATTAACATGCTTTTTAGGCAAATTCAGTAGGGGGCTGGTATTTAAATTAATTTAAAGAAAGAAAAACTGTACAAAGCGAGCTAGAATTAAGGCCAGAAAAGGCCTGAAAGAGAAAGGGGTATTTTACAAGTGAGAGATAGCAAAAACAAGTTTGCCCTAAAAAAAAGAGTTAGCAAAACAAGTCCATCTAATCTACAAAACGAGTTGAATCTATGAGCTTGAAGACTACCATCTTCTACAAATCGGAGCTTCTAGGAATGGAGACTTACAATTATATGAAACTATTTCTTTATTTCCAAATGTTCCATGCAATGATGAATCTGCTATTTATGATTTTGCTTTGTCTCTATCATCATGTTGAATACAAAAACTCGACCGGCAGGGGAAAGACCGCCCCCACGGCATTGTACTAAGAAGAAATCTCAGCCAATCCGACCGAGAAAACCACCAAACCCCGGCTTCACCCTATAGGGCCGCACCATAACCTGGGCCGACCACGACCATCTGAGTTGGTGACTGCTGCGACTACCCTAAACCCTAGTAGGAGCGCCCAAACCAACCATAGGTGCCACAGGCCGGCGCCCTGCCACTATTTTTTCGAGTTGCCATCGAGGGGAATTTTTTTGCTGCCACCAGGATTTGAACCCTAGTTGGTGTCTCCCTCTAGCGGGGAGCTTACCACTACACTACATGAGTGTTGGCCATGTTGAATAAGGGAAGAGACGACTTCAGTTATGTAATTTAACAGTAACGAAAAAAACCCTTCTGTATATGTGGTTTAGCTTGAGATGTTTGGGAGACAACTTGTGCAAAAAACCATGCCATTGCTAGGTTGATGCTTTTGCCCACTGATTTTAGCTTTTAGTATGAAGCTTATGCAAATGCTATCCACCTTTATTGATTGCAGATTTCTGCACTAAATTGTGAGTAGCTACTTTTGTTCATTTAGTTGTTTTCCCATCGATTGTGAATACGATCAACATATGCTGGGACGTACTCAACTCTTGTTCTATTTTTCTATTTGTTGTGATTTACATGTCATACTTCACATCTCTTGTTAGCCTTCCACCTTGGTAATGGGAGACCAGTTCACTTTTTTAAACCGTCATTAAGTCTAGGGTCTGTTCAAAATGCTAGTTAGAATAGTTTTTTTTTTGAACTGG
Organism: Urochloa ruziziensis; assembly: GCA_015476505.1. Taxonomy (NCBI): domain Eukaryota; kingdom Viridiplantae; phylum Streptophyta; class Magnoliopsida; order Poales; family Poaceae; genus Urochloa; species Urochloa ruziziensis. The sequence continues at coordinate 46,156,423 of CM027124.1, forward strand.
ACAGCTGTGTGTCATTTTATTAAGAAAGAAGGAAAGTACACAAGAGTAGGGTCATCCCCTAAACTTAGTACAGCAAACACACTAGAACAGTTTTTTTTTTCCAAATGCTCAGTTAGAACAAAGCTTTTAATAGTTAATCTCATGCACAGAATAATTTAAGGGAGAAGCTACTCAAATTGGCATCTGAGAGGAGTAATATCATCGAAGAGATTAGTCGTCTGGAGCCTCAAGTGAGGGAGGTGATATTTTTTCTTAAAATGTATTTACCTATTAGTTTTAATCAGGCTTTAGTTACCTTTTTTGGCCACTGATACTGTTTATTTAGCTCACTACCCATGTCACTGGAAAGGAAAAAGAAGTTTCAAAGCTTGAGGAACAAATTAATGAGATTGTGGACAAGATTTTCAGAGATTTTAGCATTTCGGTTGGTGTAAAGAACATCCGTGAGTATGAAGAAAGGCACCTAAAAGATGCTCAAAAACTGCAGGACAGGAAGCTAAGCCTAAGTAACCAAATGTCAAATTTGAAATCTCAGTATGTGATTGTCAACCCATTGACACTGGCATCGTATGGTTTAATTACACGCATATAAAATTTTTAGCATAAACAATATCTTTTCTACAGGCTTGAATACGAAGAAATGTTCGACATGCAGTCACCAATTGTGAAGTTAAGTGAGACACATCAGTGCCTAGAGAAAGAGTTGAAGGGCTTACAGGAGAGGGAGTCTGCTTCCAAGGCTGAAGTGAGACAAATATTGGAGCAGATAGAACAACTGAATGCTGAGGCTGGAGGTGCAAGTGAGGATCAACTTTCATATGTCCCCAATTCTTAACTTTCCTTACTTTTAGGCCATTGATTCTTCATCTTTCTTGTGATTTCACAAAGTTCTTTCCCTATACAGACTGGAATCTAAATCGGCTGAATGTGAGATGGTTATTGTTGGATTAGAGGAGCAAAATAGCAGTTTTGCGGCAACATTGGCAAAGTTGGATTGCCAAGTGAAGTTAAAGGTATTTAGGCACAATAAGAGTTTAAGCTCTCTTTCATTAAGAGTTCTTTATGTACCTCTAGCATAGTTATTGCTGATCTGCGAAAATATTTCTTGCTTCATTGTGTTTTTGTGTTGCTGATAGTGCTATCTGTCGAGGTAATCAGTAAATATGTTTGAGTTTGCTAGTCATGAAACCATCTGTGTACTTATAGGAGGGCCAACTCAGACAACTTAAAGCACGCCAATGGGAGATTCGTGAGATATCTGAACTAGAGCAGTTGAATCTTCCTACTGTGGATAATATAATCGACACTGGATCATCCTCAGAAGAACCAGTCCTTGACTACAACCAACTTGGAAAAATCTGCCTGCAACACATGCAACCATCCGAACGTGACAAACATGATGCAGAGTTCAAATAAAAGATAGGTGCATGAGTTGCTAAGATTGAAAGGGCTGCTCCAAATCTGAAGGCACTGGATCAATACAAGGCACTCCAAAGGAAGGAAAAGGAAGTTACAGAAAAGTTTGAAGCAGCTAGGAAAGAACAGAAAGATATATCTGAAAAATACAACTCTGTGAAACAAAGGAGGTATTGTGCAAGTATTTTCTTTACTTTGAAAGCTAACTTTTGTAGGAACTAACAAAATTTTACGCCATCGTATTTCAAGCACTTGTTCTATCTACTGTGGTTTGCAATTTTTATATTTCCTTTGGAGATGATTCTCTGGTCACCTTAAAAAGTACGATGACAGCTAGAAGAAAGCTCTTTTGGCTTTAATAGTGAACAGCTTTTGTAAAGCGCCAATTTCTGGCCTACTTGCGAAGCCAAGAATATTTTAATTTTTCTTGCAGTTGAAATCATCATAAAAATATCATTGGAAAGCATATTTTTTTCGAAAACGCAGGAGAACTGAACTTCTTTGTATTATAGAGAAGAAAAAAGGTCCCACACACTCCCATCCATATGGGGACCAAATATGAGAGTGGGTTTAACAGTTTACAAGACTAACTGAAGAAAAGGAAATACAAACTTGACCAAACCTAGACCTAGTCTTTTAAGCATATTTTTGAGCAAAAAATTCATAGAGCAGCGCACTCTTTTTTGCATAAAACTTCTCAAAACCCTCCTTTGAGCAATTATATTAGAGAAACAACCCACCTGTCAGCCTCATAGGTGAAGCAATGGCAGTGTTTTAAGAACTATCTTGCAAACATTATCGTCCAAATAGAAGCCTAGTTCTTCAAAACTAATGGCTAAAAGTGGACTGTTAAATATCATGCAAATGGAAGTGATCCTCTGACACTATTGCCTATAAGTGTGGTTTTGTGATAGTTTTGATGTAGGTAATGTGGTTTTGCAACATTTACTCCTGGAGTTTATGTTAACAATTTCTGTGATCAGATATCACATATCAGCCTCAAAAAGGTAGATGTCAATGGTTGGGAAGGCTCTACGTACTTTTGACATCTCAGGCAGCCACATTAGCATGCCAACCCAGCACACCTCTCTTTCCTGGCACAATGAGTCTAAGTATTATTGCGCATTGTCTCTGGACCTTTTGATATCATGGTTTTGCCAAGCTTGATTGGTGCTTGGCAGTACAACTAATTAAAAAAATGAAATGATAAGTAAACCAAAAAAAAAGCTGTATCTATCATCATTGCCTGTAGCTTATTTCTCATTAGTACTGCTGTACTGGCAATCGCCCTCTGGTCTACACAAGTTGTATTTGCTTTAGATTCAACAGAAGCTCCATGTGACTGAGAAAATGGGTATTGACCTTGCGCACAGAAAGTAAAAAAGAAGAGACAAATAAGTGATATAAAGAGGACTATAAGTTAGATATTAGCTTTTCTTTGGAATAATTAAACAAATTTGCTTGTTCTGAAACATTTTATTGTGGTTTTATGTACTTGTAGTTGTAGGACTAGACTATGCAGTGCACACTGATTTTTGCTACTGGTGCTTAGGTATGGTATGTTCATGAAGGCCTTTGATCACATATCTAAAGGCATAGATGGAATCTATAAGGAGCTGACTAAAGGTCATACTGCACATCCACTTGGTGGAACAGCATATCTAAACCTAGAAAATGAAGACGATCCGTTTCTTCATGGAATCAAGTACACAGCTATGCCGCCTACCAAACGCTTTAGAGATATCGAACTGTTATCTGGTGGGGAGAAGACTGTCGCAGCACTGGCTTTGCTTTTTGCCATTCAAAGGTAAAATGTTTCATGTAATTACTTGATTTGTGGCTCATTTTTTTCTCGAAAAACGCAGGAGAGCTGCGCATCATTAAATTAAGAAGATAAAGGGTATAAGAACCCTACAACACACACACACTAACACACACGCACGCACGCACACACAACACACTCACAAAAAGGCAGACACACAAACACCTAACTGCAACTAGGTACACAGATTGGTCTACAAAGTGAATTAAATGCTGGGGAGGGCTGCAGCCAGGAGGGATAATCCTTGAGCCCCTGCCATAGACCACATCTGACGCTCCTCTCCAGCGATGACCAAGGCCCCAACCACACTTGGAGCTAATCCATCAAATACACACTTGTTTCTGTGGTTCCAGAGAGTCCAGGCCCCAAGAATGATTAGAGAATTGACTCCTTGCGTTACCGGAGCTGCTGCTGCATTGCTAATTTTTTCCCACCAACTAAAAAAGGAATGATCTGCAGGCTGCGGGGATAGGGCCTGAAGGTTGACCTGTCTTAGCAATTTAAACCAAAACTCCCTTGCGAAGACGCAACCAACCAGGAGATGATCAATGGTTTCTTCTTCTTGGTCACAAAGTGGACAGGAGGCCGGGCAAGGTAACCCGCGACGCACAAGTCGATTAGCAGTCCAACATTTCTTATGAGCGGCTAACCACATGAAGAACCGGCACTTAGGTGGAGCCCAAGACTTCCAAATTTTTTCCCAAGGCTCAAAAAGTGTAGCACCTAGGAAGAATCCTTCATAGGCTGATTTAGCTCAATACTGGCCATTGGGGGACAACTTCCATATGTGTTTATCCTCCACAGCCCAAACTACCAGGACGGCCCACATCCAATCGTTCAACAGTATGAGGGGATCGGTCATCAAACAGGCCAGGTGATTTCACGTTGTGTAGCATACTGCCTTCTGTTGGTCCATTCACAACATACTCGGCCCATGAAGGCCCGACTTCTCTATTGTCAATCTCAGAGCGGACCATAGTTGGGGAACACATTGATGGGGCTGCCTCGCTCGACGAGGAGCCATCAGCGACGACTCGGATGCCGCCATCAAGGTCCTCGGAACTGTCAGTGGTCGCCGCCTCAGTAATGGCCGCGGAATCGAGGGGCTCACCGCTTGGGGAAACCCGCGCCCATTGAGCGGGCGGAACCGGCGCCGAAGATCTCGCGAGCACTGCGGCGTCAGCAGGGGCACTGCATGGCGCGGTCAGGCCCACGCGTTCATGAACAGGTCGGCGTCGAGGGCCACCGCTAGCACCAGGCGCCGGCTTGACGGTGGCGAGGAGGATGAGCGCCGCCGCCGCTACCGCCGCCGTGTGGAATGATCGGCGTCGTCAGCACCCCTCCCATCGCCACCAGTGGAAGGAGGAGGAGGCGCACCGTCGCCTGCAGGGGGCTCGTCCGGCCCCTGCAGGATCGTAGAACAGACCTTGATGGGGTACGCTAGAGCTCTCTTAACTGGGGCTTTTCAACAATGGCAACAGGAGGTTTGGTGATCCAGAGTTCCTTGGTCGGCGGGATTGTAGTTGGATCCAAACACCATGCTGAGCATCGGAAGGAGGACAGGTCTAATAGACCTAATGTATCCGGATGAATGTGCTCAATCCATGCATATGGGCTCAGAAATTGTTTCACTGTCGAGGTCTCCCATACATGTGCAGGAATACCCCGAAGCTCGACGTCGACCAGCCATGGCAAAGCCCGGCCCGAAGCTCCCGCAAACCGGTTCCAACGCCTGCACATGAGGATGAATGTCGGCGAGCGTAGAGGGGGCTGTCGTAGGTCCACCAACCTCTCAACAGAGTCGTCGTCAGGAAGGACCAAGAGGTAGCTCGAGCTGGAAGCTTGCCGAAGAACGAGCGACCCTGCTTCGACGTCGAGCCATGCCGCGAGCACTTCCGCAACCAAGCTCACCGGAGCCAAGGGCTCGGCACCACAAACCGTCACAATCACCGCCCTAGCAAGATCATGCCCCGCCCTTGCCATCCGATCATTCCAACTGATGATGCATGGAGGAGGTTGTGCAGGGTCGACTTGCTGAGCAGTCGAGGGCGGCGGCGCCGAAGAGATCACATGCCTGGAATTAGCATCTTGCAGCGGGACAACTGAATCCTGGGCAGCAGGTCGACGGAAGCGCGGCCGGCGACATCGTGACCGCCCCGCCCCGCCACCGCTAGTGGCAGTACCAGGCCCTGGTTCCGTAGACAAGCCGCCGGCCCCATGCGAATGGTGACGAGGAAGAGGCCTAGCCAGCGCCCCACCCGCCGGATGGCCGTTGCGGGGAGTGTCGGCAGCCGGCACAGGGGTCTTGCGCCGCCAGACGGGATTACAAGCTAGCGGCGGCGCCAAGCTTGTAGCCTGATGAGCCACCAGCTCCGTGACACGTGACACCTCTTCCGCCGGAGGACCGTTGCAGAAGTTGGTGCCGTCGGGCGTCAAGACCTTGCGCCACCAAGCAGGAACACGCTCCGGCGGCGAAGGGTTAGCTCTACTGCCAGGGCCCCTGAGGCACTCGTACGAGCGATGCCCCAGGGCACGGCAGCGGAAGCACCGAGTCTTCTTTCGGCAATGGGTGGCGAGGTGCCCTGCGGCTAGGCAGTTGAAACACCTGCCAACCAGGTTTTTCGGCTGCCAATTTAGTTGTAGTATTGGAAAAGTTTCCTTTACTTGATCTCTACCATGTTTCTTGAGAATTGCTTGGGTGTTCCAAGGCCAATGAGTGAGTGCCATGTATGTTGAAAACATAGTGTAGTAAGTATTCAAGGTCAGAGTTTCATTGACCGTTCAAAGTTTGGTAAGGACAAAACAGTCGTGTAGCTGCCAAAATAAATTCATCAGATATGTTGTGCAAGATCTGACAGTTATATCTAGCTGCACATCACATCTTAGACAGCCACTTGCTTTATCTTTTGTTCCAATCAATTACATTAAAGTTGTAGCAATTTTCAGTTTCAGGCCATCACCATTCTTCATATTGGATGAAGTAGATGCAGCTCTGGACAATTCAAATGTCGCCAAAGTTGCTGGATTTATCAGATCAAAGTCATGTAAGCGTGTTTCTGAGGAACAAGATAGTGATGGAGAATGTGGGTTTCAGAGTATTGTGATCTCGCTGAAAGACAACTTCTATGACAAAGCCGAAGCGCTGGTTGGTGTTTATAGGGACTCAAGTCTAAGGTAAAATGCACATCCAATCCAACTTTTGCTTCCCTTATTTTCCATTCCCATCACCCAAATTTCTGTAACTCTAAAATCTGCATGCAGTTGCTCAAGAACTCTCACCTTCGACATGACTAAGTTTGGTGAAGCATGAAGCAGCTTTTGTTGGAACCTTCCTACTTTCGCCTGTTCTACACATTGAAAAGCTTCTCTTTTGTCCTTTGGCTCAAGTTGCGGTGCAATTGGCTGTTTTATATAGCTCAAATGCGAAATTAAGGATTAGGGATAACTATCGACTGGCATAATAATTTAATAAAGCTAGAGAAAAATTTAAAACATTAATCACCATGTAGTTCAAATGCAAAGTAATTCCAATAAATAGGCAGAAATGCACTAATATTCTCAAAAAGGTATATTATTGCTTACAAATTATACTCAACTATAATTACCTATTAATCAACTTGAATCTTGCTAGAGAGGAGAGGGTTGCCTATAAATATTATGCTCTAAAATGAATACAAAATAACTATTTTTAGTTGAAGTTTCTTGAGAAAATCACATGTGAACATGACTCTTTCTAGTGGTTGTTTAAGAAAACTACCTATTGAAATTGATATCTAGCGGTACTTTAGTGCCAATGTGTCCTCCATTTCTAGTGGTGGCACCTACCGATGTTGGAAGCATGAAGCCCGAGCCCGCCCGTCCTAAGAACGCATTCCCTCCCCCCCCCCCCCCCCCCCCCCCCCCCCCCCGGCGTCAAATTTACACCCGTTGTAGCTTGGAATGAGAGACACTATAGGTAGAAGATAAATGGAATATATATTATTGCTATGTACTCTATTTTTTAAGTATAACATGATGCAAAATATATCATACTTATATTTCCAATCAAAGGGATCATGATAAATACATAAAATACTTCTTGTGGAACAAGGGTGGTATAACCGCAAGGGAGGGTGCCTTGTGGCTTGGAAAAAAAGCTTGCATCGCTAAGGAGCAGGGTGGCTTAGGGATCATAGACCTAAGGACACGTAACACTTCACTCTTACTCAATTTCCTACACAAGTTCCATAACAAGGTTGATCTACCTTGGTTACATCTCACTTTGGAAGTGCTTGTGCAGAAAGCCAGCTGCACCTCATGCACGACCTCCCCTTGGTTCTTTCAGGTTATTAGCTGCATGCAAGATTAATGATGGAGTTACAGTGTTATTTTGGAAGGATGTTTGGGACTTGGGAATTCTGCAGGACTGTAGCTTCAGTTCTCTCAATCAATTGTTCACCTTTGTAAAAGATCCAAATATCTTGGTATCTAAATTCCTTGGGCAAGATGCATACCAGAATTCTTCATGCCCCTATCCATCATTGCTTCATCTCAACTACAGGAGCTTAGTGATCTCATTCTTGGCCGGTCAATACCAGATGGAAGCAATGACTTGTGGGCGTACCTTTGGAACTCCACATATTTCTCTTCTATACATGCCTATATTGCTCTCAAGGGAAATGCACAAGCCTCACCAGTTTTCAAATAGATATGGAAATCATGTGTTGCTAGAAAACACATGTTCTTCTCGGGTTACTTCTCAAAGATAGGCTCAACACCCGCAATCTCTTGCGAAGGAAAAATATGATCCTTGATGACTACACATGTGTTCTTTGCTCATCAGGAGCAGAGGAAACCTTGTTTCACCTTTTCTTCAGCTACCCCTTCAGTTTGCAATGCTGGAACTCTCTAGGAATCAGATCGATCCTGTTTATGAACGTGATTGAAATGGTTTTGCATGCTAGACATTGCTTTGACAAAAAGATCTTTCAGGAGTTTGCTATTGTTGCGTACTGCTGCATCTGTGCGCATAGAAATTCTATAAATCTTTCGTGATGGTTCTCTCTATGGGTACAAAAAAAATATTCCATGGTATTTGTGATCAGAGAAATTTTGCAGGTTAGTAGTCTGTTGCCAGAAGTGTGTTTCCAGGCAGTAAAGAGAGATCAGAATAGGGCTGCTCATGAACTTGCACAACTGGCGAAACATACGACACATAATGCAGTATGGCGTACGCAGGTTCCCCTTTGTGTAAAGTCTATAGTGGCTCAGGAGTGTAATCTTGTCCATGAGTAATGCCTTTGAGAATGAGTTCAGCCTCATAACTCATAGGGCTAAACCATCCATGAGACAGGAGATCAACTCTTGGTTATGTAATTACGCCTAGAATCACCTTGAAGTAGATACGGTTCTTCTTTTGGCCTATGGCAGTGTAACATGTATATACTTCTTATGCTCTTTATTTGTAAAAATCCAGCAGTGGGGAGACTCCCCTGCTGCTCCATTAGAAAAAAAGGATCATGATAAAAAATATTATCATTTTCAACTTAGGTATGCCCTTTTATCATTAATTCATATATCACACCAAAAAATGATTTTAAAAAGATGGTATCAAAAATAGCTAGCGACCCTGCTATTTGCATGGACCACCCTAGTAGTTATACATATTACAATGGGGCAAGCTAGTCCTTTTCTCATTAGGCATGTTGCAACCCTGAACGAGTTGCCTGGGCGCAGATGCTGCCTGCAGGTTGCCTGTTAGCATGTTCCGTTTTGCCTGGCCAGGCAGCTGGAGTCTGTTTGGTTGTAGCCTGGTGCACGGCAATCGAGATTGATATTAATTAGAGCCTAGGCAGCAGTTAGCAATGGCCAGGCACTCGTTTTTGGTAGCCTGGCAGAGGCTAATGACTGTAATTAACTCAAGGAACTTATTTTTATGGCCTGTAGAGGAGCTATCCAGGAGGCAGAGTATAGGCAGCTGCCTGAGGCAGGCACGGCAGAGTACAGGCAGCTGCCTGAGGCAGGCACTTTTGATGAGGGCTGCATCCAAACAAGCCCTGTTTGCCGAGCACAACTCACAAGCTGGGTGCCTCCCACATTTTCGTCCATTCATAATTGATAAGGAATCAAGTGGTTATTATAGATTTCAATAACGCTGCAAAGTTTGCTATCGCGTACTAGCTCAGATGCTGTCGCATTGCGTGGGCGCGAAGGATAACTTCTGGTTGCGCACATCAAACAGCACGTGCATGTTCTGCTGCTGTACATTGCCGATGATGGACACCCCAAAATCGTCCGGCGAGCTCCCCACCGCCAGGCACATCAGCCCGGCCCTCGGCTCCTGGAAGTAGTTATCTCGATTGAGCACCATCGCCGCGCCGCCATCAAAATGCAGCACGAGCGGCGGCGTCTCCACCGCGCTCATCGCCGCGCCGCCCGGCAGCGAGAAGCAGAGCTCGTAGTCCTCCACGGTCACATTAGCCACCGGCAGCCTCACCGTCTCCACCACTGCCTTCCTCACGACATCGAACGCCGTCTCCGGGAGGTACGCCAGCGTGCTCCCCGAGTCGACGATCGTGCCGCCGGTGCCGTCCGGCCTCATCGCCAGGCTCGCCGCCGGCACGCGCAGCCGCTTGGTGCCGAGCGACAGCCCTACCAGTGGCACGTAGTAGTAGGCTGTCTCCATTGCCGGGTTACTAAGAATGGAGGTCGTCTGGATTGGCCCTTTCGTCTTGTACTTCTTCAGGTCAGCCATGGCGCCGAACAGCAGCGGGCTTGTCTTGCGCTCGGCGAAAGGAGTGAGGCAGTAGGAGAATTTTGGTATGGAAAGCTGTGATATTAGAGATAAGCTGCCGGGACTGAGGCCGACGAGGCCGGAGGCGCCGACGAGGCTCCCCGCCGAGAGCTCGCCGCAGCCGAAGCCGAGGCCGGGGACGGTGACCTTGCTGTGGGCGCCGAAGGTGAAGGTCTCGGAGGCGAGGGCGCCGTCGGCCTCCGCGCTGCCGTACACGTCGTCGTAGAGGCACCGGTTCCCCGTGCAGTTCTTGAAGCTGAACTGGCCCTCCTGGCACAGCCGGCTGCCGCAGGGGAGGAACGCGAAGGAGGAGGACCTGCCTGGGTCGTAGTAGAGCGGCGGCCGCTCGCGATGCTGCCGCCGCACCGCGCACTGCGTCCAGATGAGGTCGCTGCCGGTGTCGACGATGAGCGTGCGCGGCTGCGGCGGCGTGCCGATGCCGACGGTGAGCGTGTGGCACTGATCGCCGAGCGGGGAGAGGCGCGCGTCGGCCGCCGGCAGGGCGCCCTTGCCACCGCCGAGGGCGCGCGCGAGCCTGGCAGTGATCCGCGCCGCCCGTGCCTTGCTCGCGCGCGCGGCGCGGGCGGTGGTCTCGGTCGTGGAGAGCGGGCTGCCGGCGTAGGGATGATTGAGGTCGGCTCGCAAGTCGAACGAGGCGCCGGCGGCGGTGATGAGGAGGAGGGAGAGAAGACGGAGGAGGAGGTGGTGGCGCGCCATGCGTTGGAACGCGAGCTTGGACGGGCGGGCAGCAGGGGAGTATAGGCTTGGGCTTTGTTTGGGTTTAAGACTTTAAGTAAGTGCTAATTATTCGTTGTCGCGGTGGTTGGGTCGTGGCCGTCATCTTTGATTCGCATGATGGGTGTAGAAAAAAAATGGTGATATGCATGCCGAGTGTAAGGTGCACGGTGCCTTTCGCCGTGGAAAGGGATTTGCTTTGGATCAGTGGTGCCTGACGGCGCGGGTTGCAGCATCTTGGCGACACTCCGGCGGATTCTTCCGTTGCATGGTACCCCTACACGCGGCTACACCTATGATGAGGACGGAAGTGGGCTGTGTGAAAACTGAGTTGGGAAGCACTGAAGGAGGAGCATCGGTAAATTTGGACGGTTGATACTGACGGGCGTGACGGATTACGGAATGGCGAACAGCACGGGATGCAGAGGTCGCCGGTTTGCCCTGCTGTGTCGTCCATGGCAAGCACGACGGGCACAAATGATGCCACTTCAGCGCGTCATGGCTCATTAGCATGTGAATTTACCCTGTTGTCCATAGCTAGCAAAAACTTTTTTTAGGGCGCCAGTAACACTGTTTTTTTAACGTAGTGCGCGTTTCATTGATACAGCAGAAAAAAAAAAATACAAGACTACAGCTCTGAAAGGTCATAGCCAGAAAAGAAAAAGAAACACAAAATAAATAGTATCGATCGGTTGGATTGGGACATCAACACGGTCAAGGCCACTCCACTGTACAACGGAGATGAAAAACGGGACTTAGCCGCGACGGCTACCAACCAACTCGTATACATGTAGCCGCCATCCAAACCGTGACCTCATGCTGACAAAAAAAGTACAGAAACAGGCCACACCGTGCCAAGTAGGACACCGCCGTGCGGGACCTATCGCCGATGTGCCGTTGCAGCATCATAAACCTTCCGATAGAGTGAAAATCACCGGATCCGGACCTCTCGCAGGCTGCCTCGCAGTCGCCACCGCGAAACACAACGCGCGGGGGCCTCGCCACGCCCACCGTTGGTCTCCACCTCGTCGCCTAGACAACACCTCGCGGGGGCCTCGCCACATCCGCCACACCATGTCACGAATCCGTTTATTAAGTTGCCATCAGAGAGGTAAGTAATGTTGCCCCGTTTCCCACTATCCCCCTCAGCATCAGCATCACCGCCGCATGTTAACCTCAACTCGTTGCTTCATCCACGCACAGGCTTCCAGTGCCATGCCAGCAAACCAAGTCGTCGCTTGTGCCATCTTTCGACGATGTACCGCACCGAAGTTGCCGAGCCAAGCTGCGCAACCCGCCACAATCCGCTGCAAGCCTAGTTGTCGCACGATGTCGGTGTTACAAGCGCTGTCTCCCGACGTTGTCCCATGCCACAATGACAGTTGCTAAGCAACGCCAGCCACCGCGATCCGCTGCGAGCAACTGAAACCAACACCCATGCAACAACCCCTGGCCGCCACCATAGCCTCGATCGCCTTCACGCGAATTCGGCAACCCCCTTGCTTCTTGCCATCTGCACCAAGCCGCCTTGCCGCACCACAACAACCTCCTTGGACCAATGGCACTGACAATGCCACGACTGGGATGGGCCTATAGACACGACGCCTCCAAGGAGGTGACGACACCAGGGACGCCGCCGTCGCTCGTCCAAGTTGGACAGGGATTGACCCAGAGAGCCTCGTACAGTAGGGATGAGCTCCAACATGGCGCCCCCAACGGGGAGAACGACGCCCAAGGGCGTCGTCGCCATCACCACCAGCAGGGCGCCGGCGAAGGCTTTCGCCTGGAGATTCCCGTCCACAGCTGCGTGTCCTAGTCCGGTATCAGGCTTGTAGCCTCGGAGGCTTCGCCGGTGTAGACCCGCCGCTGTGCTTTCTCTTGCCGTCGCGTCGCTGTCTTGCTCCCACCTCTGCATCGATCTCCTGCCACCACGCCCGGCCACTCTGCAGCACCTCTCAACCAACGTGACCCGGTCACGCATCACGGGCCCAGGCCCAGCCCAGCCCGCCTAGCCACAGCAAGCTGCGCCGCCCCCTGAGGGGGCCGCCGGCGCGGCCTCCTCCGCCGTGCAGTCTCTCGGCCGCCGCAAGCCGCACTGCACTACGAAGCTGTTGCCGGCACGGCCTCCACCGTGCCCGAGTCAATCCCAGCCGCCGTAGATCGGGCGTCGTCCCCGAGGTGCTGCCGCCCTGCAGTCCTCATCTCCGCGCGGATCCCACGCCGAGGACGCCAGATCCGGCCACCAAGACGGCGGATCTGCCCCCCAAGGCCGCCGGCATCGCCCTTGCCGGCGAGTCGTCGAGGTCGCCGGGCTCCGTTCCCCCGCCCGGGACGGAGACCTGCAGCACGAAGGCCCCGCCGCCACCGTCCTCGGAGCCCACGCGGGCTTCCACTAGGCTCCTCCGGTGGCGGCGAGGGGAGGGATGGGAGGAAGGAGGTGGCGGCGGGCTGTGGAGCGTGGTCGTCTCCCGAGCCGCCCGAGCGGAGAGGCGACGCGGGGGCCTTCTGGGTTTCAGGTGAATCTATCTGTTACGGATGTATGTTGGAGATGTATGTAGGATTGTTTGTCAAGTGGAGGTTTGTATTTGGGCTTATTGCTAATATGTTCGCGGAGCGAAATAAAAAGCCCAGAACAATAATGAGAGACACATGGATGTTCGGCATGTGGGCTGTTTGTTGGTAGCGTGTTTCAAGCCAGGCCCAATTAAACAGGCCTTTAGCCCCTTACCGAAATCAATCAGTTTCTCAAAAAAAAAAAAAAAAAAAAAAAAAAAATTCCATCAATCACCCCTGGTTGAGTCAGCCGTGATAACTAATCTGTGTTGACTAACAGCATTTAATCCAGCACAAAAATATTTCGAGGTTGATCGATTTGGACAAAAGTATTGGCTGCCGAGTAGCGTTTGCATGGCATTTAGTCGACCTAAACGTCTTTTTGGGTGCACAATCTTGATTGTTAAAATTCTTCTTTTTTGGTACAATAATATGCAATGATAGTGCAACAAGTGAGTCAAAGAAGGGACTAATACAAAAAGTTATGTCTACTGGCGATTCGTAACCCATTTTTAATGGAGATTTTAGAACCACAGTAGCTCAATGTGATTGCAAATATTCTATAAGTGAACCTCTATTTAGGAGAGACAAAACTTTTCGACAAGCTTGAAAAAACAAGCTTCAAAAAAGCACCAATAAGACTTTACCTTACCTTGAAAAAGCAAGACACGAATGAGGTCTAAGGCACAATGCAGCTCTACAAAGCTCCATATGAGCAACCAAACCCACCCTAATTCTCCCATACATACGGTGGAGGATTAAAACCGCAAGTATAAATGACTCCATTTTTCTTAATAAAAGCCCATGTGAAAATCGATTTCTAGTGGCAGTGAGCCTTGACAATGGGGGATAGGAAAACTTTCTCATTGTTAGTGTTAGACAGATGCATGCATGTTGGTTTTTGAGAACCCTTCCAAACCAAGGGTTTTTTTTTTCTGAAATTGTTATTTAAAGTTGATACATGAGACATTAATTACCAAAATGATTATTCTTGCGCACTAAATGTTCAGCTACATAATTGGGGACACAATCTCGGTGCGATGCAAATATGCAATGGCTACTCTACGCAGTAATAATACTACAGCTGCAACAACCAGCAGCGAAATTATTGAAGGCTAACCCAGGAGCAATAAATCCAGAAAAGGCTAGATAATGTCGCACGGCGCAGTGACGAACGACAGCAAGCTGTTGGCGACATCATACAGGACGTGCAGGTTCTGCTGCTGGTAGTTGCCGATGATGGTGCCGGCGCCGGACGGCGCCATGGCGAGGCACAGGTACCCCGTGGTGCTCGCGATCAGCATGTAGTTCTCTGGCGGCAGCGTCATGTTGGCTCCGCCGTCGAAGTGGAACACGAAGTCCGGCACGGTGACCGTCACGTTCGGCGGCGGCGGCCACGGGAAGCACGTGTCGAGGCCGATGTCGGTGTCGTTCGACGCCGGCAGCGGGATCGCCGACACCAGCCCACGCCGCACGGCCTCGTACGCGTCCTGCTGCAGCCACGTGATGGAGGTGCCGGAGTCGATGATGACCCCGCCGGTGCCGTCGTCGTTGATGGCGAACGCCACCGGGTCGATCGGCAGCCGCTTGTTCCCCAGGCTGATGCCTTTGAGCGAGAGGAAGTACATGCTCGGCAGCGCCGGGTTCACGACGAACGGCGTGGATTGCACCGGGGAAGATGAGCTCGTGTTGGTGCTGTTGAGGTTAGCGAACGCGCCGAAGTAGAGCCTGCTTGGTGTCGGCGAGAGGTAGGAGGTGAGGCAGTAGGAGAATCGAGACGGGCCGAGCTGGCTCACCAGCGATAACGGGCCGCGGCCGAAGCCCACCATGCCGGAGCTGTTGGCGAGGTCGCCGGCGTTGATGCTGCCACACCCGAAGGAGATATTGGGCGCCATGACCTTGGTGGAGTTGCCGGCGCCGAAGGTGAAGGTCTCGTTGGCGAGGACGCCGGCGGTGGAGGCCGTGTCGCCGTAGTAGTACTGGTACACGCACACCCTCTGGAAGCAAGCCGGGTAGGTGAGCTGCCCGCACCGCGGCGACCGGCACGGCACCGCGCGGTACGTGGCGGAGCGCTTGGCGTCGAAGTAGGGGGTGGGCTGGTCGACGCAGAGCAGGCACGGCGCGCACTGCGTCCAGA
Organism: Urochloa ruziziensis; assembly: GCA_015476505.1. Taxonomy (NCBI): domain Eukaryota; kingdom Viridiplantae; phylum Streptophyta; class Magnoliopsida; order Poales; family Poaceae; genus Urochloa; species Urochloa ruziziensis. Next base: position 46,171,858 of record CM027124.1, read on the forward strand.
TCAGGTCGCTGCCGGTGTCCATGATCGCCGTGTAGTAGAGCGGCGGCGTGCCGATGGCCAGGCCGACCACGTACTCGCCGGTGCTCGCCGTCACCAGGACGCGCGCCGCCGTGATCGGGTCGACGACGGGCGACGCCACCACGGCGAGGGACTGCAGCGCCGCCGCGCGGGCCTTGCTCCGGGCGATGGCGCGGTGGAGGCGCTGCGGCTTGGTGTAGGACGTTCCGGCGTCGACGTGGGTCAGCGTGAGCTGGAACCCGACGTCGTTGTTGTTGTCGTCGCAATGCGCGGCGGGCAGCGACGACATGGTGGGCATGAGTAGGATGAGGAAGAACACAAGGTTTGACATTTTGGAACGGTGGTAGCGACTGAGACACTCAACTGGTAACGGGGGTTGTGAGCAAGGAGATTCCATGGTCCTCCTCATACTCTTTTATAAACTACGTGTATGTTCAGTGTGCATCAAGGCATCATGGACTTGTTTAAGATGGTTTAGGAGAATGTAGTGTACGCAATCGTGCGAGAGAGCGTGGTTCTGCACTGCAGGAATGAAGCTGAATTGGTTTCGGAATGTACGTGTTGATGGATTGGATAAGGTGTAAAAATGGATCCAAGGGTTGATTGCTCATGGGTAATGTGGGTAAACTACTCGAGTACAGAGGAGATTATTCACAGACTTCAGTGTCAGCGAATTTTGGTGACGGAGCCAAAGGTGGAAACTTGCGCAGATGCAGGGAGGGGAGGGTGTTCAGCTCGAATAATTTTGGTTTTCAGCTCCGGCAGATCAACGCAAGCTCGTCAAGTTTAGAGATCTGTGATGGAAGGCATTCAATGCCTTATCAAATGGTGATGGGAATTTAGAGGAGAAATACTACAAACAGGTTGGTGTCTCAGAATTCTGGTGCCACTTGAACTAACTACTCGGATGTCCCGTTGGAAGCTGGCTATGCCAGTGCTCAGTCCTCAGTGCTCCCCTTGCATTGGGAGGAGCAACGCATGCGTGATATGCAAGGCAACTCTGCTTGCACATCGAGGTGCCAAGGCATGCCGGTTTGAGTGCATCCGGAGTGTAAGAACAAAGTTTACTCTCCATCTTATTTCAAAACAGTTTACGCTGCATCGGGAGTAATATAATATCAAGTGATGAAATGGTAGTGAGTGTACATACCGGAAATTTCTAGTAGCACAACAGGTACTGAGGTACACACCTAGCGAGCCAAAATTTGAGGAGAATTTAGGTGAAAAAATTTGAAGAATTTAGACATGCGATCGATTACCTTTTCATAATCCAGTTGCCCAGCTCCGCGAGCCCCTCAATCTTCTCAAGCCTCCTAGCCACTGCAGTTTTAAGTTGCCAACCATTCTCCTCCAGTGTCGTGGATCTAATCAAAACTTTATGCATTGAGGAGAGCTTTTACTTCCTTCCTTCCCTTGCGTCAGACAGACTGGCCAGTCTTGGAGCACATATAAAAATCTATTCTAAACTTTCTAAATATGCATTAGATTTTTCTATGCGTTACTATCTCTACCACAAAAAATTTTACACCCTAGGTTCCAACCCTAGCAACTATACATGACAATTTTAGAAAAGATAAAAGCGGAAAGTAGTGCGATAAGTAAGTCCAGAATGTAAAGGGTAGAGGACACAAACTCCCGACACGGCGATTTTTACCGAGGTATCGGAAATCAACGCTTTCTACTAGTCCTCGTTGTTAAAGCCTCTCTCAAAGGGTATGCCCGCGCAAGGGCATGCACTCTCCGGCCAAGTCACACTGTGGATAGCCGTGGGACTTCTTCACACGCAAGTGGGTCTCCGGCTAACCTTGCTGCCTCCACTTGGTAGAGCTTCGGCAAACCGCTTAGGGCCTTTCCTCCCTATCACAAGCACTTGCGCCCACTCCACAAACTCAGTTGGAGGGTCTCGCAAGACGTACAAGCCTCAGAACTTACAACTCTCGGTGTGCGCAAGCACCGATACAAAGGAGGTATACAAACCTTGCCTAACTTGAGGCTAGCACCTAAAGCAATGTGCTACAAGGTCTAAACTAGCACTAATCAAGCTCTAAGCCTAATGCTAATTGTCTAGATCTTCTATTAAACACTTTGGTGGAATGAACACTTACAAATGAGTAAAACAACTACCAAAAACTTTCCCAATCTCAATCACTCTATGCCCGGGGATTGGGGTGTATATAGCCCCAACATAAAAAACTAGTTGTTACTTCAATGGCTCACATTTCTATGTAGCACCGACTCCAATGGTGACCACCTATAGCACCGTCACTTAGTGTTCACTAGCTGTTGACCACCGACTCGTCTGTTGATCTCTCTAGGTTAGTACCGTATGAATCAGTGCTCTCTTTTTATTTGTTTCCATCTGTCAGAACCGAGTTTGAGCCGATCTCAAGCCGAGCCGATACCACCGACTTGCCAGTGCTTCTTGGCTAATACCACCGGATTGTCATGTACTCCAAAATCACGAGTCTCCGTCTTCAACTTGAGCATGACCACTGACTTATCCACTGGCCCATGACTGACACCACCGGACCATCATATGCTCACTTCAAAGTTGGCCCCGCTAGTATTCTTGCACTAACCACCGACTTATGTGGTGCTGAGTACCAGTTAGTCCGCTGCTCACTGACAATTGTGTTGGTGCTCCTTTGAGCAGGATTCTCTTTGCGTTCTTGTGTGATCTTGTCTCAACTTCAACATACTGTCATTTGGAACCTAAAAATACCTACAAATATTTATCTTGACAAACATGTTAGTTCCAATGACCATGTTAGCATTAATCACCAAAATCATAAACACGGCCAAGGGTCATTTTCCTTACACCCACCACCGATGCCAACATTTTATTCAACAACTTCTTATCTTCAGCTGCCATCATTTCCCCTCTATCTCCTAAAACACATACCAAACAATGTTTTAAAAATCAACCAAAATATGAATGGATCGAGGATGCGATGATTTATGTCCATGCAAATTTTGAGACGCAATATTATTTTGTGCAAGGGTAAAAAGGTGTCATGAACTAGCGTCAACATTCAACACCAGACTATATGACACCAACATCTTCCTCATCTGCACAAATGCAATGCCAAAGCACTTGTGTGTATATTGATCATCAATAGTGTGACGAACCGGATTTACGTTTAAGAGAATCCGACTCTATGTACCCTTGTGATAGTCCCTGGATCAGTAGCTGTCACGTACAAAACTCATCTCAGCATAATATCATAGTGACACAAAGAATTATATTACAAGAAGAGGTTTACTTCCATACCAATATGGAACTACGAATGTAGTACAAGCCTCATGGGCTGAGCGTCAAGCGGAAATCCTGCGTAGCGGTAGCCAAGTCTTCAAGTCTTCATCTTCAATCCACAGGCAACCTTGAGCGAAGCAGCGCTACCCATCTAACACATTCGGATATGAACACCAAGTCCTAACCTGCAACTCACAAACTATCCCCAAGGAATGGGATAGGTCCACGTCACCATCTGTATGCAAGCTTTAAGTGGCCTATCATCAAAGGGGTAAAAGTAATTCAAGGAAAGGCTCGGGTTTCCTATGCAGTAGCAGCAAAGAGTAAAATACCACCATCATCATCCCAATCTATATCACAACACCACAGGCTATTCTGGCACACCAGACTCCCGTCTCAACCTCACCACCTTCTCCTCTCGAGTCGATGGGGAAGCTTCTATCCTTCCCCATCTCAACGGCAAGCGCCGGACCTTATCCTGAACTAGTAGCTCTAATCTCAACCTATAATTTTAGAAGAGGGGGAGATAGAAATCCCAAAACACTAATCAGCGAACAGAACGCAGGGGTGTCCATGACCGAGGACGCGGCTATACATATAATTTAACTCTGCAGAGTGTGTACACCTGGACCCACTCGGGCCGCGAGACGGCGGCCGCCATCTCGAGATGCAACCCACAACCATGACTCCCTAACCGGAACAGTACCAGCCTGAATTCCCAGACTTGGACCCGTTCGAGTAAACCCGCACGATCCGGGATCGTGAGTCTCTAACACCACACAGGCGCTAAGAGTCTCGGAAACGAAGGGCGAGAATCACCGGGCGCCGAACATCCCAAATATTCCGTGGACATGTTTGGAAACCGCCCATCCTAGCACACTACTCCCTCAGGACTGGTACCTTCGAGAAAGAGAATGGCTGGAACCCCTCCCATAGGGATAAGCGGTGCGCACGTTTAACATAGTCCCGCAAAGCATAGTTCCACTGATACATCTAGACCAGAGCACCAAATTCCCTCCAAAGCGTATCCATGACAGTGGTCTGCCAATCGGCACCCTTCATAGGTATGGACGCTCTACGCCTCAAATCCCTCCATGAGGTGTCCAAAGTTCATCCCCGACCTGAAGGTCGGTTAATGTCTGCTTACTCCAGCCGGGGGTTCAAAACTCTCCATGTTTTCCCAACCCAAACACTCACGCCAAGAGGTTTAAAACCATCACTATATCCCACACATGCAAGCATAGCACATCATATATAGTAGTGTAGTAGGCAATCAAGGAATCATGATATATAAATAGGCTATGCACGGCTCATCATAATCTCATCAGTGCAATCAAGTAAAGCGCTAGCATATCTACTTGCAATGCCTAATAGGTAAAGATTATTAGATGGGCGTGAACCTGGAGTATTGTCCTTATCTTCGTCTTCAGCGTACTCGACGTCGTCGAAGAAGTTTGAGTCTTTCGGGGTCCTAATAGACGCATATAAAAATAAATACCGGTGTTGGCGGTTGTTAAGTACCAAAATAACCGCCAACATTCTCTACTAAAGTGAAGGATTTGCATTGCTAACACGCATATTTCCCTTCGAATAATGTAGTTCCACATGTCCTTGGAGAATATTTGGTTGTAGGTATTTTGCTGCATAAATAAAGGAAAATGGAGAAGAATCCACCTCATGGTTCCAAGTGACACCCTCTCGACGAATCAGAAGTCGCCACGTGTGCATCACATGGATTGAGGGGCCCACCAGGGACCAAACCGTCTCAACTCAGTGAGCGCACGTGCAGACAACACTCAGGGGAGGCCGACCAGGGGTCGACCGAACCCCAGGATCGGCCGAACCGACCTTGGGTCGGCTGATCCTGGCCTTCCATGTGCCACTCACTTGTGCTCTCTCAAGGTCGGTTCTGAGGTGCTCCAAGGAATATTCTCTCGAGATGCTGCTTCTTGGAGCCTATAAATAAGAGGGAGGGTTCTCCAAATGAGACACAACTCTTGGGCAAATTCACTCTCTTCCATAGGCTCTAGGCTTAGTGGAGTAGGCTAGAGTAGCTCTATTCAGGTTCTAGGTCTCCTTTGAGCTTGGGTAAGCTATTGTATCTCTTAGTTCTAGGATGATTTTGATCTACTTTGATCATATATCTTTTCCATACAATGTTTGTATTAGTTATGATATGATTGAGCTGTGTTCATGTTCTTGCTATCATGATATGCTTGGCTTATATGCTAGACTAGTCTTATACCCTTGCATAGATAGTAGAGATATGAGTGCCCTCTCTTGTATTAGACTTTGCTCTAATTCGATTAGAATAAAGTTGCATGTCTTGCATGATCTTCATGTTCTTAGCTACTGTATAGGTTTGTCGGCTATTCTTATAATAGCGGCATCGATCCAAGTCTCAATAGTCTGGAACGGTCGATGTATTGTGAACAACGCGAGCATGAGGCTCGGGTTGGAATCAACGAGTGATTATGAGTGTTCCCCACGGTTTGGCCGTGGTAGGCCGCGGGTGGTGACAGCCCCGGTTGGACCCTCTGAAATCCCCCACGTTCGGGTTCCCTGTAGGAGTTCTGAAATAAGTAACAACCTGGTTGTACTTAAGCAGCGTGGGAGGTTATCTCCCCTTACCGGAGTGCTTTGATCTATTTTATGATTATGTGTATCTTGTATCTCTAATATGACCTGTGCATGGATGTGTTTAGATTAGAACCATAGATGCTAGCTCTTAGTCCTTTCCCTAGTCTAGATGTCCTAGAGGTGAACCCTAGTGTGTGTCACACTACTCATATCATATCTTTATATCTCTTACCCCTGTTCTTGGTATGTGATTCTATCCATTCTATCGCTATATTCATGACTGTAATAGTACTCTTTTACCAACCACGCCTTACTTTGGGAAATACGATACCCTTGGGAATACTCATGGGTGAAATGCTACAATGGTATATCCGTGCGCTTGCGGATCCCCTTTCGCAACTGTTAGATTACCAATTGGTCATCAGCATTTCTGGCGTCGTTGTCGGGAAACTGGTAACGTCGTTAAGAAATGCCAACAAGCATTTCTGGCACCGTTGTCAGGGAAGGCATTGGTTAAAAGAATTACTTTGCACATGTTTATATGCATAGATGGTAGATCCTTGCTCAGGCAGGCTAATGTTAGGTATGTCTTCTTCATCTTTGATGCTGAAGACAGGTAGTGTATGACTGGTTTCTAATTGCCGACAAATTTCATTGAAGATCCCAAGTCATTGGTGAGAAGGGTACGATCTCGAGTTGTTCCTCCTCAAATTACTCTCTCGGCAACCGAACCAGCTTCCTTTGTGCCATCCACATCAACTCCTATGGCTCAGAAGACCCTCAGCGAGTACTTGGCTCCTTCTACCGCCCAAGTGCCACGCGACACTGCTGTGGATGTTGGGAACGGGAACTTTGAGATCAAGACGAGCCTAATTACGATGGTACAGGCTAGCCCGTTTTGTGGCTAGGCCAATGAAGACGCAAGTGCACATCTGCAATAGTTCCAAGAGCTGTGCAGTACCTTCACTATCAGAGGAGTAAGTGAAGACGCTATCCGTCTTCACCTGTTTCCGTTCTCTCTACTTGGGAGAGCGAAGAAATGGATCTATGCGAACCAGGAGAAGATTGGTACGTGGGAGAACTGTGCTGCCGCGTTCCTCGCGAAGTTCTTTCCGCTGGGTAAAACTAATGCTCTGCGTGGAAGGATTTCAAGTTTCCAGCAAGCAACATCGGAAACTATTCCCGAGGGGTGGGAAAGGCTCCAGGATTACATCCTGGCCTGTCCTCACCACGGGATGGATAACTGGCTTCTCTTACAGAATTTCTATGACGGGTTGACTGCAACATCCCGAGGCCATGTCGATGCTGCTGCTGGAGGTGCTTTCTTCTCATTGACCCCCAAGGCTGCTACAACTTTAATTGAGAAGATGGTAACCAACCAAGGGTGGAGCGATGAACGACTCCAATCCCGCCAAAGAAGTACGCACACCGTCAATGAAGTGGACGTTTTTACTGAGAAGCTAGACCTCCTCATGAAGAAGGTGGACGATATTTCTCAAGAAAGAGCTGCCATGGCCACCACGGCGCTGCCCATGAACTCTCACATGACCTGTGAAGTCTGTGGCAATACTGGGTACTCAGGAAATTACTGTCCTGCGACCCAGGAAGACATGATGTTCATGAACGACAACAATAACTTCCGACCAGAAGGAGGCCAAGGGTGGAATTCACAACGCCCTTATCAAGGAGGAAGCTACGGGAACTCTTCACCCCTAGCTAGCCGTCCTTCAAGGATCTCGTTCTCAGCCAAGCCCAAAATTAACGAAGGATTCAACAAGAAGCTAGCCGCTAATGAGAAATCCTAGGAAGGTCTTAACGTCAAGCTTGATGGACTTTCTTCTGCTCTAAAGAGCCAGTTGAGCTTCAACAAAATGTTGGAGACTCAGCTATCCCAACTGGCGGCTGCCATGCCACCAGCTGAAAATGGGAAGATTCCAGAGGCAACCCGAGGCTTCTCATAATGTGTGTGCCATAGCTACAGGATGGGACTACGCATTTCCTCCCACTCACATGAGAAGGCCCATACATCAGCTGTGGGATGAGCCGGTGGTCAGACATGGAAGAGACCCAGACTATCCGGTAATTAAATGCTCCATCTACGATTGTCATTTCAAGGAAGCACTGTGTGACCTTGGGGTTAGCGTGAACATCATGCCCGAGGCCATATTCGAGAGGCTAAACTATCCTGCTCTCTCTCCAACCATGGTGAGCTTCAACTAGCCGATTCAACAATCCGGTATCCAGAAGGCATAGTGCAGAATCTCCTGGTGAAAGTCAGGAATCGCTACGTCTTCGCGGACTTCGTAGTGTTGGATATGGAAGGTGATAGGGAGATGCCGCTCATCCCTGGGTGACCCTTCCTATATGATGCCAAGGCAAGGATTGATGTTGGGGCCCGGAGTAATCCGTTTCCGCATCGGGAGAAAGAACATGACATTAAGTTCCAACCTCAGGAAGAACAATGCTACCTCATTAACCCGGATGACGAATGGACTGGGGAGTGGGTAAGACCACAACCCCCGTCTACAAGACCAAGCAACCACACTAGCATGAAAAGAAGAACAAAAGGTGTGGAACAAGAAAGATCGATCAACCTCATCCACTTCTCCAGAATGGGGTGACGAATGGAACTAAACTGCTCGGAGAAGAGTTCCCGCTTGTCGGACTTTAAAGGGTAAGCCCTTCAACGGAAGGTAAATTCGGTAGTTATCTCATGTTTCCCTTTTCAAAATTTGGATTTTCAATCATTTGATTTCTCCCTTTGCATATTTGATTTTTTCCAAACCACCATTTGCATGCTAGGATTTTTCCTAGCCCTTTTTCCCTTTTTTCTGAATTTCTGAAATGATTTCTGGATTTGAATTTCTTTGAAAATTCTTTGAGCAACTTTCTGGAGCAACCTTGGTCTATGCATCACGGCATGACATCATGTAGCCGTTGGTGGATGACTTGGCAAAAGGTGGGACCTGGTGGGACCGACCGGTGGGTCGGCCGAACCAACGGTTCGGCCCAACCCGACATTGGTCGGTGGGCCCAGCCGGCTCCCAACGGCTCCTAGCCGTTGGAGCTTGGCTCTCCCATGGTGCACCAGCCCATTGCTCTATAAATAGAGGCCTGAGAGGGGCTGTGTTTCATCCATACACATTCCACTCTTTCATCCCCTCTCCACTCTTTGCTCTCGGGTTTTTCATTGGAGTTTTGAACAAGATCAAGTGCAAGAAATCTGTTCTTCCTTCCCCTTGCTGCAACGAAAGTGTTTTGGTGCTCTCGAAGTGTTGGCAAGCATGAAAGGCATAGCCGAAGGGCTGCCGGATTCATTAGGAAGTTGGGGGGATCAAGCTCATCCCTGTTCACGGGTAGCGCTAGTTCCTCTCACCCCTTCCAAACCGAATATGAGCCCACGGACCATGGAGTACTGAAGTAAGGCAAGAAGAGCAAGCCGAGGAGCAAGTTCCGGAGGTGTATCCCATCGATGCACCCTTTCCTGGACTTGCAAGATGATCGCGAAGAGACAAGCCTACACTCTCCTCAAGGACCGAGACTTCCGCCCACACTAGGGACTTCGACTCGGACCTTCTGGAAAGCGAGGTATGGACTTCCGAGTTCATTGCAATTGGCATGCTATTGGTTGGGGAGGTTTGCACGGTTTTTCGAGCTTGGCTCTAGGACTCTTACCATCCAGATTTCTTTGCACTCTTCGAGAGGTTGCTGATGGTATCACGTTTCGGTTTTTCAGAATGGTATACTATCTTACTTGGAAATCTTTGAAAAGTGTCCTTGGTTTCAATCCTCATTGTTCTCTTGAGATTGAGAAGGCTTGCCGTGATTTTTCTTGACGTGGTTTTTGGGAGGAGATCTCTGGTTTGGTCGTCGTTGGCAAACTTACACTTCGGTGTAATGACATTCAGAATCTGACTCTTCGCTTGATCCACAAGTGGATCGTCGTCACTCTCTTCCCAAGAGAGGATGTTCGACCCGTGCGCAATGATGAGCTCATGATCCCATATGCCATGGTGAACAAGATCAAGATTGCTCCTGTTGTCGCTATGGTTAGACAGTGGTTGGAGAATTTTCGGATGACGGGTCCTATTGAGTGTACTTCCTTGATCACACGGATCATCATGAGGAACAGAGTTACCATAGGGTGTGATATCCTCTACATTGCTACACCCCGCTCTGTCATCGATGAGAAGTACTTGGTCCAAGGTCATACACTCAGGAAAGGCCCGGATGACTCTTTGGTTTTCTTTTACCCTAGCTATACGAATGAGATTCTCTTACATAACCTGGAGTTTTGTTTGTATAATTGCCAGTCTTTGACCATGCCTCTTGTACCACAAGAGGAAGCTCACATGCATAGTGTTTATGGCAGGTCTACCAGGAGCGCGACGAGGAGAACCGCCGCACAGCAGCCGACACCTCAGCCTCAGCCTCAGTCTCCGCCACAGACCCTGTTCACTGGACCCTCTACGGGATACGAAGGATATGTCACGCCCGGCTACATGCCCGGAGTAGCACCTAGGTATGTGTCCGGATGGGACCAGCCACCTCACCCGCACGAGGCTGGGAGCTCGGCGTGGCAGGATGCTTCGACTGAGGCTTGGAGACAGCCGAGTCGTAGGGAGAGGACCACCACTCCAGCTCTGGTGCTCCCCCACCGACGAGGTCTCGCCGTTCTACTTCCACTCGGGACCACGACTCTCTCGTCCAGCAGGTGAGTGAGCTCACCATGCGTACCGGTGACTTGGAGGAGGCCGTCCACCAGCACACACAGTGCACTTAGGATTGGCAGTGGATGACCGGCGAGAGGATCCTCGCCATGCAGCAGGTGCAGCAGCGCTACCACAAGCAGACGATGGCCTTCTGGTGCTATCAGGGATACTACCCTAGTCAGCAGCAGTAGCCAGAATCTAGCTTGGGGAAGGACATCGACAGAGGAGGTAATTTGTATCTTTAACGCTTTCAAAATCTTGCATGATAAAAAAACTTAAAAAGATCAAAAATATTTACTGCTTTTCTATGCGCGGTTAGAATGTGTATCCTTCATGGCTAAGATGATGAATAGTTGCTCTGTTTATTCTTTCCTTATGCCTCTATACAACTTAGTAGCCTACCTAAGTCTTAAGTTTGTTGGCTTGTTTAATCAAACCTTAGCTTGAAGCTTGTGGGTAGCGATAGCATGATCCATGCCTAGGTTGTTGTGAGGTGTGATATGGTAGAATAGAGCACTAAGATCTTGTTTATGTGAAACTTGATATCCGGAGTTTTTCTTTTCAAAAACTTAAAACCGCTAAGTTCCTCAATGATGATGCAATTCCTATCCAAGGACATGTTGATCCCATGTTACATAGCTACCACATATGCTACCTGTTATCTCATTGAGCTTTGTCAGATTGTTGTGACCCTTAGCAAGAAGTTTGTCATACTCCCATGATCAAGAATCACACATACACACACATCCACCATATGCAAACTTCTACACTGGAAGTTAGCAACCATACCATCCATCCATTCCATCGCCATAGAAAGCTCATCAATGTTTTTGACAACTCTCTCTCCCAAAATACTAGAAAGAAGAGTCTTGGGCTATTTGAAAAAGAAAGAAAGAAAGATGTATACCCAAAGAAGGTATGCCACATGCCTTAAACAAGCATGTCAAAAAAAGAGAGAGATGATGAATAAAGAGATAGCCCAAGTCTCTAAAAATAAAGGTGCAAGGAGAGAGAGGAATCATTCACAAAGGAGTTCCACGAATATCCATCCACCATCCATACACTGCACATTCTTGATCAAGGTGTATGACTTACTTCTTCAAAGGATCTGGTCTTTGACTTAGCAACATATGAGAAATAGGCATGCTTCCATTTCCCTACCTACAGCTCCACATAAAAGCCTATTAGGAGTAGGTTGAGAAAGAAAGACATCCTAGCCTTGGTGATGAATCATACACATTTGAGCGATCCGAGAGAATCATTTGAGGAACTAGTTTTTCTTTTCACAAATTTGCAAAACCCTCCGGATTGATTGTTGATCATGAATGAGTGAATGGTGTTCTATATAACTATTCCACCTCTCAACCGCCCAAGCCAGGTGAAGCTACATGCCTCACAGCCAAGCAAAGGTAAGATCGACGCTGACTTATTTAATTCTTGGTAGATTACCTTGTTGCAGAAGAGGTATAAGTTAAGAATACAACATCGTAGCACCTCCTGATTAGTCATAAACCTAAGTCCAAGTGCTTGCTCGGGACGAGGAAGAGGCTAGCATGGGGGAGTTGTTAGCGGCTGTTAAGTACCAAAATAACCGCCGACATTCTCCAGTAAAGTGATGGATTTGCAACGCTAACACGCATATTCCCTTCGAATAATGTAGTTCCACATGTCCTTGGAGAATATTTGGTTGTAGGTGTTTTGCTGCATAAATAAAGGAAAATGGACAAGAATCCACCTCATGGATCCAAGTGACAACCTCTCGACGAATCAGAAGCCGCCACATGTGCATCACATGGATTGAGTGGCCAACCAGGGACCAAACTGCCTCAACTCAGTGTGTGCACGTGCAGACAACACTCAGAGCCCACAGGACAGTCACTCAGAGAAAGCACAATCCAGGGGAGGCCAACCAGGGGTCGGCCGAACCGACCTTGGGCCGGTAGATCCTGGCCTTCCACATGTCACTCGCTCGTGCTCTCTCAAGGTCAGTTCTGATGGTGCTCCAGGGAATATTCGCTAGAGATGCTGCTGCTTGGAGCCTATAAATAGGAGGGAGGGGTCTCCAAATGAGACACACAACTCTTGGGCAAATTCACTCTCTTCCATAGGCTCTAGGCTTAGTGAGGAGGCTAGAGTAGCTCTATTCAGGTTCTAGGTCTCCTTTGAGCTTGGGTAAGCTATTGTATCTCTTAGTTCTAGGATGACTTTGATCTACTTTGATCATATATCTTTTCCATACAATGTTTGTATTAGTTATGATATGATTGAGCTGTGTTCATGTTCTTGCTATCATGATATGCTTGGCTTATATGCTAGATTAGTCTTATACCCTTGCATAGATCATAGATAGTAGAGATATGAGTGCCCTCTCTTGTATTAGACTTTGCTCTAGTTCGATTAGAATAAAGTTGCATGTCTTGCATGATCTTCATGTTCTTAGCTACTGTATAGGTTTGTCGGCTATTCTTATAATAGCGGCATCGATCCAAGTTTCAATAGTCTGGAACGGTCAATGTATTGTGAACAACGCGAGCATGAGGCTTGGGTTGGAATCAACGAGTGATTATGAGTGTTCCCCACGGTTTGGCCGTGGTAGGCCGCGGGTGGTGACAGCCCCGGTTGGACCCTCTGAAATCCCCCACGTTCGGGTTCCCTGTAGGAGTTCTGAAATAAGTAACAACCTGGTTGTGCTTAAGCAGCGTGGGAGGTTATCTCCCCTTACTTGAGTGCTTTGATCTATTTTATGATTATGTGTATCTTGTATCTCTAATATGACTTGTGCATGGATGTGTTTAGATTAGAACCATAGATGCTAACTCTTAGTCCTTTCCCTAGTCTAGATGTCCTAGAGGTGAACCCTAGTGTGTGTCACACTACTCATATCATATCTTTATATCTCTTACCCCTGTTCTTGGTATGTGATTCTATCCATGCTATCGCTATATTCATGACTACAATAGTACTCTTTTACCAACCACGCCTTCCTTTGGGAAATACGATACCCTTGGGAATACTCATGGGTGAAATGCTACAATGGTATATCCGTGCGCTTGCGGATCCCCATTCGCAACTGTTAGATTACCAATTGGTCATAAACATTTCTGGCGTCGTGGCCGGGAAACTGGTAACGTCGTTAAGAAATGCCAACAACCGGCATCTACTAGCAGGTAAACTCCAAATGAGATCCAAATCAGACGAAAAGAGATTCAAATGAGCACACCAAAGGCTTGGTCATGATTTTAGAAAAATATAGAAACTGGTTTCATATTTTTCTGAGCGACGGTTGATTTATTATGATTTTTTGAAGTTTAAATCCTTTTCTAGACCTTTAAAACAATTCCAAAAAAGAAAATAAAACAGCCAGGGGTCTAAATGTAAAACAAACAAGAAGGAAGGGCCTAAATGTAAATTATCAGGGACCTATTTGAAATTTCAAAAAAGGTCAGGGACTCAACTGCAAAAGTGCACTGGGGCCGGGTTTTGCTGACGTCAGCATCGGCCTGAATGACGTCAGTGCTGACCAGTCAACGGTTGGATCAATGGTTTACGTGGCGCGCCACGTCGGCGTTGAGGTGGCGCACGCGTGGCAGCCACATGGCGGCTAGTCACTGGCCGGTCATGGGTTGGTCCAGGGGCTAAAGTGTTAAGGCCGGGGTCTTCTCGTAAACCTGCAGGAAGTTCTAGGGGGTTTCTTGTAAAAGGCTGGGGGCTCATTTGAAAAGAGTCGGCCGACGGGTTCGTGCACCGGGTGTACCGTAAGCCATGTGTGTGGTTCATGTGAGCTGAGCTCACGGGATCCGTTTGCGGCTAGGCTTGGATCTGGTGTGGCTAGAACCTTGTGGACAGATCGTGTGGTCGATTTGGGGGAAGAACTGGGAGCGCGTGACAGGTGTTCGACGAATTGCCATGGCTGGCTTCCGCGCGCGCCAGTAGAGGGAAGGTGGCGGATCGAGGGTGGCCGGCGGCGGTGGACGACGGCGATGCTCCTGCGCGAGGCTTGGGTGCAGATCTAGGTGGCCCAAAGGCAGGTCCAAGGTTTGGGTACGAGCACGATGAAGGTCGCCAAGGCTCGACAACGCCCTGGTACATGCCACGGCAAGCAGGGGCGACGGGACAAGCGCGCGAGCGCGCGGGTCAGGGCCGAACGCGGTAAGGTAGGTCGCGTTCAAGGAGGCATCGATGGTAGCGGTGCAGGGCTAGTTCATGGCGGCGTGCGTGTTCGCGGGCACGGAGCTCGCTTCAGCCGCGGCATTGATGCACAGCCGACGACGGCTTGGTGGCTAGGCTACGGGCGAGGAGAGGCGGCTAACGCACACATGGAACGGGACGGCATCCCAGCCACGGCGGCGATGCTAGGATGGTTGAGCGCAGTGGGGTTTACAGCATGAAGGCCGGATCATAGGCAGGCAAGCACGATCAAAGGGGTGTGGGCCTTGGCGATGAATGCTCACCGTCGGGCTTGGTGGAGAGCAAGGCGGAACAGGACGACGGCGGTGCAGTGCAGGTGGAGACGCGAGCTCGACACGGCGTGGTGCTGGCTTGGCGTCATGGGCTCGCGGTGCTCAGAGGTGGCTCCGGTCCTGGCTTGAGGCTCTCTGCGGTGGCGTCGTGGTGCTCTGGCTCGGCGCGGACGGCTCCTGGGCTTGGCGTCGGTGTTGGCGGTGCTCCGGTCTTGGCGACAGCGAGGGCGCAACACTCCAGCTCGGTGTCGACATGAGGCGGCGATGCTCTAGTTGTTGCATGCTTCGGGATGGCGTTGGCTTGATGTCGAGGAAGCTGAGGTGCGACGCTCCCGCTTGTGGCAGTGTTGGTCTTTCGGGCGGCGGCGCTACTCAGGTCCGGCTCCCCCTCCTTCTCCTCTCTTTCTTCCCCTTCCCTTCCAATCTCTCTCTCACGGACAGGGAAAATCCCAAAGAGGTGTGGCTTGGGCAAGGCAGAGGCGGCGGCCTCGGCTTTATAGCGGCGGCGCGTGGATACGCACGAGAAGGGCTCGATTACACACACGGACGGCTAGGGGTTGCACGGGAACACGCAGCAGATGATCCTCGGTGCAAGGGCTAGGGTTGGCTAGGCGGTTTGATGGGATGGCTGGCACGGGCGTCCGTGCCAATGCCGCGGCGGGGCACGATGGGAAATTCCCCATGGGGAGCTTCTAGAAGGAGGAATCCAAGGCTAGGGTTCAGTCCGTGGTGCATAGCGGGGTCAAAGCGGGGGTTCTCGTTCCTTTGTCACGGCGCAGAGGTGGGAACGCACGAGTGGAGGCGGCGGCAGGCGGGGTGCTCTGCTCTGCTTCGCTGGCGGGGAAAAAGCAGAGACGAGAGGTGGAGGAAGGGAAAGGCTGGCACTAGGGTCCCACTTGGCGGTGAGAGAGGCTGGGAGAGCAGTAGGTGCTAGAGGGCCGGCTGTGGTGTTGGGCCTCGCGAGAGCTGGGCCGAGCGGGGAGTTGGGGTTAGCTGGACCGGGCCAGGTTAGGTTAGTAGGCTGATGGAACTGGGCTGGCGGTTTAGAGGGGTCAAGGTAGGCTGGTTAGGAGTTAGGGGAGGGGATTTAGACTTCTGTTAGGTTGGTTGAGTTAGAGGGTAGGCCAGGCTAGATTAGTTAGTTGGCCCAAAAAGTTTAGGTGTTATTCAGGCCTTTAGTTTATATTTGAAGTAGAATTTCGAATATAAACTACACTCAAACAAATTCAAACAAATCCAAATGGAATTTAACAATTTCGGATAAAATCCAAATCACACATGTATAAATATGAGGAATATTTTATGCACGAATTAATTTACTAGGAATTTGACAATCTCGAACTTATATTACATATACTTCATGTCTCATAACAATTCACAGAAAAATTTTAAATTACGATTTTTTATTACAACTAATAGACTGCAATTTGCGAGATGTTACAAATAGTTTGTTCGACGTTTAGAATTATAATCTACATAGAACTTTTCAGCCTCTAAGTTCATTGTTTGTTAAGTTTCTTGTGTCACTACTAGATTTAAATCATTTCCCTAGTGCCTTTTGCGAATGTCTAATGGTTGTTAGTTTTCTTTAGGACATGCTCAAGTACCCAAGGGATTTTTAATCTAATTAAGACATTTTCTCTGAGTTATTTACTCATTGGTTGATGGATTTTTTTACTAGTGTTGGTTGGGTATTTGTTTTATCATGGGCATTGTCCAATCTAGAAAACTAATAAGAAACACAATAGCCCTTGGACATTTGATAAAACACTTGGAAATATTGGATATTTTCTAGTGTGTACAGCCTTCAAACGATGGTTCATACTATGTGGACATACAGGGCAAACCTAGCACAAAAATTGATGGCGATCTCAATACTCATACAGTGATTTCAGCGGTAAAGTAGTGCTAAAATACTTTACAGGTCCAGAATTTGAGGTGTAGCCTGTGCCCTCACTCACTATACGCTGGGTCCGCTCCAGTGGACATAAGTTCTCCATTCAGGAACTTGATATGTCCAGTGCGTATAACTCGATAATACTGCTCAACATGATGTGTAGTGACTCCACAATCTAGCCATAAATGGAACTTCTGACAACCATAAACTCAATACAACAGTTTTCCTGGTGTCTTTGCACCAACTCTTCCTTGAAGCTACCTAGTGCTAGAATTCCTGCCAGTCTAGATTCAATTAGATCAAGCTACAAACACTTATCCCATCTTTATAGTACGATCCAGAACAAAAAACCTATGAAGCTCGTACTACTCTAAGTGCCCATCATATATCCTTTATGACACTTAGAACAAGAAGGTCCTATCTTTATGCTCAAAACCTTTGATAACTTTCTCAATTCAATTTGGGTACTAAGATTACCCAAAATCATTGTGATATGGTCCTTAACCATTGTTTAAAATAAATGATATGGTTCTCATTAATCCAAAAACTTACCACTTAACTTAGGGCCTAGATGTTCAATATAAATAATTTCTACCAAAATGTAGACATCGTCTCGAATTGAATTGGTTGACCCA
The DNA here is from genome assembly GCA_015476505.1 of Urochloa ruziziensis. Lineage (NCBI taxonomy): Eukaryota > Viridiplantae > Streptophyta > Magnoliopsida > Poales > Poaceae > Urochloa > Urochloa ruziziensis. The sequence continues at coordinate 46,189,413 of CM027124.1, forward strand.
TTCGAATTCTAGGCCCAATGCCTTCATCTACTTTGGCAGCCCATCTACACACCATGCTAGTTAGGGAGCCCAACATTCCCCTTATTGAATCTTGCTTGCTAACTTGTACCTAAAAGTAAAAGAGTGCATTGTGGATTATATCATTTTATATATGTGCACTTACCTTGTTGCAACATACGCCAGTTGTCCTTCTACTATTCATTGTTTTATATCTTTAGAATATTGTTACCATAGGCTTAATATTCTATGTTAGAGGTATCATTAATATAAAAAGGATTTTGAGATACCGTAGGCACTTGTTCGTCGTGTGTATATTTCTATATCTTTTAGATACGCTCACTTATCGTATTGCAACAATAACCGTTGGCCTATTACTAGTCATTATTTTTATATCTTTAGGATATAGGTGCAATATTCTATATTAGAGATAATGTTCAAATAGCCGTAAGGTGTTAACTGTTAGCCCCAAGATATCATCAAAATACAAAACTACTAATTTCTATCTTAAGGATAGTTTTTTACGCAATATCTTTATGGATTTTGTATAGCAGCAATATCTATCTTGAAGATATTTATTTGTTCTCTATCTATCTTGAAGATATCACGGTTTTTACATCCGGACACTATATAAACAGGCCCATTGTGGCTTCATTACCACAACAACAACGCGGTACAAACAAGGTTGCAAAGTTCATTTGAAACAAGGAGGTTGTGCAAAGGGTATCATGGCCACTCCTCATGTTCTCCTAGTTGACGACTCTTGTGTTGACCGCCTTGTTGCAATGAGAGTTTTAAAGAGCTGTAACATCCGAGGTGAAATGATGAGTGTGAATTTTCCATTTGCATTCTATAATCAGCCTTTATGATAATGTATTGATTTGTAGGTTTCTAGTTCTAAGTTTCATACCTTTTGCAAATGGAGAATGGCGGTGTGTGCTAATGACTTGCCATGCCATAGATGCACTTATGTTCTAGTGTAGTGTTGTGGTTAACATTATTTTCTCAATATGATGCACCTTGATTTACAATGAATAGCTATTTTTACATTTATAAAATATATAGAGTCAATCTTTTTTCATATGTTCAAAAATTTTATGTCTGCCTAAGTTGTTCTATATGTTTAATATATTTCTTGTTATTGTTATTATATATTTTGCAGTGACTGTTGTGGAGAGTCCTAAGCAAGCCTTGAAGTTCTTGGACATGGTATATCAATAGCATATATAATTTTTATTCGCGAGGATCTACTTACTTATTTAAGTTAATTTCATTATATATTTGCTAAATATTTGTTTATGTGCACTTGAATATAGGAACATGATGTACAACTAATTCTGACGGATTACTCTATGCCTGGTATGACTGGTTATGATCTTCTTATTGAGGTGAAGGTAAGTTCCTTTTATGGAAAAAGTTCTAATTGAATCCTATGTTTTTTTAATGTTTTAATCCTATGTACTAATATTTAATATTAATAATTAGTAAAATATTTTTCCTATACAGAAATCACCCAAGCTTAGTCATCTCCCCGTGGTGATTATATGCACTGAGAACATTCCTGAAAGGATAAAAAAGTGAGTGCATAGAAAAATTGTCAAGTCTTGCACTGGTTTAATATTTTTTACCCAAAGTATTCAATCATTTTTTCATTCCTATTTTGTATGAAGGTGCCTTGATGGAGGTGCGAAGGACTATATCATCAAGCCTATTAAAGTTTCCAATGTGCCTGAACTTTTGAGCTACATTTGATGAGCCAACAGGGACGATAAATAAATATAAAACAATATAACTCTTCTATAGGGTTATATTCGTTATCTTGTAATCGTTATTTGGATTTGACCATTTATGGTCCTCCTTTATATCACCATTTGCTTTCGATCTATTTGAACTTATGTAAGACTACTACGTCACCATCGTTATTTAAACATGACCATGTATGGTCCTCTTTTATTTCATCATCTATGTGCGGTCTATTTGAATTTCTATACAAGAATATAAGGTGAACTTTAAGTGTTTTGTTTCTTCATGACTATCACACATTTGTATTACAAACTAATGAGAAAACTTAGAAGGGCTTCATGCTAAGATTCAATGTCGAAGTTGGTCTAGGGACTATTATGTGTCAGCTTACCATGGTGGATATGTTGGTCCCTTATTAGCTGTATCACTTTGTGAATACTTGCAGTGGAGTATAGACTCATGTATTATTCTTTTGGATCCATCCTTTTCTCAGTTCCAAAGGCCCCAAAGCTTGGCTACCACAACCTAGTTCCTCTTATAATTCTCCTATTCATCCTCCCAATGTAAAATTTGCTAAGCAAAAAAACTATTTTGCATTAACAACCCTTTAGAATCACTCATATTGTGATAGGCAGTAGAGACAAAGCCAAAATGTTTGTGCAAGCACTCAATGTGCTTGGACCGACAAGCATAGTGGTCGGGCGAGGGGCACATGCAAGATATGCAGGAACACGGGTAGTTGTACTTGACCTCATCGACATGCTCGTTGCCTTACCTATGTCAGAGCTTGTCACCTTCCTCATGACCACACCAACGGCGTTGGCTTCTTCACAACTACTCGTTTTCATGGCTAGAATTGTTTGCCCTGCTTGTGCCTCCCTTGTTGTCCTACCCATAGTGCTCCACTCTCATGCTGCCACTTGTTTAGCACTGTGCTTGCCCACCCAGGCCACATAGTCCTTCCCCACCCCATGTGTGTGGCGGCAGCAATGGCGAGGAATAGAGATGAGAAATTTGCGATTTCACTATCATCAAACCCATCTTTCGCCAATATACCATCTTGCAAATGGATTTTGTCAAATGCCATTATAAAAGTCGAAAGATATGATATGACACATTTTCTAACTTGTCCATTTAATTAATTATTTCCCCATATTTTTTCGTCTAAAGTTCCCTAATTTTCCTTGGGTTATTGCCATCCAAGCCCAGCCCAGATCGATCCTTTATTCTTTTTTCTCTCATCACCCTCTTCCTCTCCGTGAGAAGTGCCGCTGATGCCATGACTCCCTGGTGCCCTAGCTGTGCAAGCACCAATGCTAGGAACAATTGCTGCAGCAAGCCATAAGCCCTCAACTTCTCTAGCCGCAAGCTATAATGACAGGCCCCAAAACACCGTCTGCAGCCACACTACTGATGTTATGATGTTGCATTAATTTGCTTGCTCTGCTAGAGAAGGGATCAGAGAGCTAAAATTTTGGGAATGGAGTTGGCCTGCTGCTGCTCCTTTGTTGTCTGTGCTCGAGATGGAAAAAGGAGGTGTTTCTATTGGATTTGTAGGGGTTCGAATTGAGAAACATCTTGCTAGTATCCAGAGCACATGGGAAGATGCTTTCTGGTGGTACACAAGTAGAGGTAAATGGCGAGTGTAACATGGCAATCCATTCTTGATGGCCTAGAAGTGCTTTGCAAGGGCCTCATTAGACGAATTGGGAATTGAGCTAGAACAAAAATTTAGGAGCATTAATGGTTGTCGGATCACTTTCAGGGAAAACCGTTCACTTTGGTACCAACCAACCCGATGAACATGTGAATGATCTGATAACTCCGAGTGGACTTTGGATTGCTAATCTGATTGAAGAAAACTTCCTGTGGATAGATGAAAATGATATTGTTCGGACTCCCTTGAACATAGCAACAGATGACCTATGGGCGTGGTAAAAAAAATAAAGGCATGCAAATTACTCTGTTAAATCAACTTACATATTGCTGGCTGATAATTGACAATATCATAATGATCTAAAGTGCCCAAGTACTTCTCTATCAGCATAGTGCAAACTGGTGTGAAAGTTGGAGCTGCCAACAAGGGTATTCTAGTGGCGTGTAACCTTTCTTTGTGAATCACTGCAGTTTTTCGTTTCTGAGGTTGGTCTTTCTTACTTCGGAATAAAAGGTTTACTTCAGAACAAGCTCTTACCTCGGCACATGCTCAATTCTATGACTAGGTTTATGGCTCCGAAGGGGAAGCGGCTTGACGATGCAGATGCGGCCATGATGGACCGGATAGCTGCCGAAACGACCAAAGTGATTCAACGGCTGAAGACTCTCATCTTTGGGTACAGTCCCATCAAACAATCTCACATTGAATCGCTTGCGAGCAAGAGGATGGTTATGTTTGACAATGGCTCACCCCCCTGAGGAGAAGCATGCCAAACCCCAGTAAAGGTCGGACGAGGTCGTTATTTACCGGGATCATCTATTTTCCGGTCTTCGATTCCCCCTAGACCCTGTTGACATTTACTAACGTCCACAGAAAATCTGAAAGCGCACAGATGTCATCGTAGCTCTCCCCTAAGAGTATTCCAAGGGTATCAAATCCAAGGAACGTGTGTGTACACTACTGTCTAGAGGATCCCAAGGATAACCAACCAAGAAGATAAGAAGATAGGATATTCTATGATCCTAACAACGGGTAGCAAGACGTCTCTACTTTCTACTTGCTTCGGGCACTGGCTTACACTGCATCCATAGTGACTCCAGCTAGCAGCTTTACGACTTAACCGAACGTGGGGGGTTTCGAAGGGTCCAACGGGGCTGTCACCACCTGCGGCCTACCCCAACCAAACCATGTGTTAAGATGTGCAAACGAAGTGTAATCTACGACTCAGGCACCACACCTACGTCACGGATTACTACTATGGTCCGTAAACACTTTCCGGCACGTAAACTCGCCACAGCACTCCACAAGATGTGAAGGGATGAACCCACAAGTGAGAGCCTAAACATGTTACTACTAACTATACTAAATCATAAAAGATCAAAGAGACTTACGCAACACTTACTTTGATAAGAACAGCGAAGCATCTCCAGGAAATACATGGACAGAGAGTGTTCATGATGAACATGAACACCTCTCCAACTCACTCTCTCCCTCACTCTACCTTTCTACTCCTAGGCTAAACTAGCCTAAGCTATTCTCCTCCATAGAAACCTCCTCTTGAAGTGAGGGAAGAGGGTGAAGTGTTGGAGAGTTGCTTCGATGATAGTTGCCATATTCTTACCCCCTCCTCTAGTATTTATAGGCAGGTGGAGGTCAGTAACCGAGCGAATCACCACGGAATATTCCTTGCAACCGTCTTAGGACAAAACACGTGGCGGCCAGGGACGAAGGGAACCAGGGCTTTTTCGGACGAACCCCCTGTTCGGCCAACCCCATATGGGCCCCACTCACAACTGCCTTTGGATGGCAGGCTGACAGGTGGGTCCATGTGTGGGTACTGGTGTGTCTTTGGTAAATCCTGTCTTTTAACCCCCTTATGTGGGCCCTTCAATCCATGTGATTTGCTCTGATTGGTCGGTAGTGTGCTTTCTTGCGCAAGTGGACCATAGGATCCGTGGGAAGCTGATGTGGCAGCCCTTGGTTGGCTGGAATTTAGTACTTGATCCACTTTAGCTTGTATCCACTTCATTTCCTTGGTCAGGTGACCTGCAGTCACATATATACCAACACTAGTGGAACTCATTAGAAACAAGCCCTATCACTAAGGTTGATATTATTATTTTCATCATTTATGCAGAAGTTGACGGCCTAAATATGGGGTTCAACAGCCGTCAACACACCCCCACACTTAGCCTTCGCTCGTCCTCGAGTGAAAGAGAAAGGACTAAGGTTACCTCTCAAAGTTGTGAAACCAGCATAAGAGTTATTCCATGCCTTACATTGGTCTTGTGAACTCTGAAGTGTCTATCATGCTACCTTTGGTAGTTGAAGAATGGAACAGGTTTGAATCGAATCACTTCAACTCTTTTTGTCGAGTACTTGGGATTTTATAGTTAAGTTCATAAGACAAACCTTTTTGCTTGCTCCTCATTTGATTCTCTCAGATCGCTCATAGTGTATATGTCCTCACCAAGGCAGTTCTTTGCCTTTTTTTCATCCTACTTCTATAAATGGCTATATGTGGAGCTCATGGTAGGGTATGAATGATAGGGCATACTTGCCTCACTTATATTGCAAATTCAAATACTGGATCCGAGCAGAAATCAAATCATACGATCAAGATCAAGACGTGCATAACTATAGGTATGGTGGGTGGCATGATGGACAAGGACTTGTTTCAATGATCCTCCTCTCTCCTTGTTTTCTTTCCTTTTGGAGACTTGGGCTATCTTTTTCTTTTCTTTTTTTGATGACATGCTTGTTTAAAGCATGTGGCATACTTTCTTTAGGTATGCATCTTTTATTCTTTCTTTCTTTTTGCATAGCCCAAGCCTCTTCATTCATGGATACTTTGGAGAGGAAAATCATGATCATGGAACCTTGTGTGGTGGATGATGGATGGTACAATGCTTGCTTCCATAGAAGAAGTATAGCAAGGGGGTTTTGATGATGCACATAGTCTTGATCATGAAAGTACAAAAGGAAATCATGCAAGGGTCTCATCGTTTGAACAAGCTCAAAGCAATCACAAGCAGCATATGGGTGTAAGGTTTTCAGGTGTTTCATCGTATGGCTTTGGTAGGTCTTGGCATGACCAAAGAGGAGTTTGCAAGAGGTTATACAGATTTTAATTTTCCCAAGTACTTGAACATCAAGAGTAAATATCATGTTTTCAACCCGTATCTCAAACATCAACCACTTATATAAACACGATGTCCCTAATGATATTTGTTCACAAGCATCAAAGCTTAGCAAGGAATAAAGCATATGCAAGCCAAACTTTGAAGAGAGAGCAGGATTTACATGTTGATCCACTTTTGATTTTTTTTCAAGGTTTGAGTTTGAATTTATAGATCATCGTTAATTTTATCAAAACTTAGGAATCAAAACTAGATGAGAGATAAGAGACACAAACCGATGCGTGAGGAAAAGATGGGCCAGATCAAGCCCAAGCCTGATTCGGCCGACCCAGGGGTTCGGCCGAACCCAGGTGGGTTCGCTTCAGGTCCTTCTTTTGTGTGCGTGTAGGTACAGCTCGGTGTGTCACGTTCTGGCGGTGTATGATCAACCATTCGTTCTGGAGAGTTTGTGGCTCTCCCCTACACTTGTTCTTTCCTAGGTGCTTCATTCATTCAAGATCAAAGTAACACTAAGACTTCACTGGGTTAGATGACCGGTGAGTCACAATTTTATTCAAATAAAAATGGAGGCGCTTACAATCTAAATTAAAATGAAAAATCAAAATGAAAGGGAAATCTAAGCAAAACCTATTTTAAAGCACATGTGGAAAAGGGGAAATGATCGGGACACGCTCTCTAGATCGGAGAGTCATAGAGCTTGGCGTGTCACGTGACCTTGTAGAGGCGCTGCAGCTTAGCGCCAAAGCCACGGTGGAGGACGCGGAACTCATCCTTCAAATCGTCCACCTCTAACTTATGCTCAGCTAGTGCTATGCTAAGTTTCCTATTTTCTACACGTAGCTCGGCGACTACTGCGGTCAGCTGCTGAACTGTGGAGCCTAGGGGTGAAATGTTCATGTCATCCTAGCTCTGTGCCTTCTCCTTTCGCTGCCCGTGCTCTGCAGCGGTCGGCGTCTTACGGGACTCGGCCACCCTCTTCTCCAAAGGAGGTGAGGTCAGCCGGATCCCGTTCCCTCCTGTGGCATCCAGAGTGCGTACCTCGAACAAGTCACGGCGAAGGTCCGGCCTCGGGGATCCTGAGGATGGCCTTGCACCGGGAGTATTGTGTTCCGGCGTCTTGGGCAGCCTCGGAATGTCGATCCCATGGGGTGGGCGAAGTGCCTCGCCCTTGGGATGGAGCTCTCCTTGGTCGGCCTTCCGTAGGGGCTACTGCCCCATGCACGCGACTTCGGAGTCTTCCTTGGCAAACGGGATCCGTGGAGAAATGGGGGGTGTGGGGCCGCCGGCCTGGGTCGGTGGAACAGGGGGTTCGGCCGAACCCCCAATGGCGCCCACACGCCCCCGTTTACGCCAACATGTGGTATGATGGCCAGGGGCTCGACCTCCAATGCCTCGGCCAAACCTCCAAACAGATCTCTGATGGCTACTCCGGCATTCGCCGGAGCGATTGCACCGTCGAGGTCGAGTGGAGATCCGGCGTTGGCAAGGGGGTGAGCTTTTGGTCAGCCATGGGTTGATCATGGAAGGCTTGACTGGAATTTGGGTGAGCCTCTTAGGGTGAGTTTGAGAGAGTTGTGGCAAGTGAAGAGAGGAGAGGGGGAAGATGAGGCTTTGAAGGCAAGATCCCTCTCCTCGGCCACTCAAACTCTTTGGGGACCGCCTCCTGGCGTCCCCACTTAACATGAATTAATACCATTTCCTGGTAAGAGAGGAAACATTAATTGCATTGGAGCTGGTAATCAAGCTGAATGAAATAGAAGAGTACAGAGCGGTGTTAGCACCTGATCCAGCAAGCCTGCAAACACCAGCGGGGAGAGGGGAGTTTTCAGGTGGAACTACACAATTCCACAAGCAAGTCTGAGTACCACCGTACTCAGCAAGTACTTAACAACCAAAGAAAAAGGTATGCATTTTTGCGGTAAGCGGGGCTTTATGCGTAGCATAGAAGTCTTGGGTCCTAGAGGGGCAAGATCCTCCCTACCAATCCTCGGTGATTCTGGCAGCGACCCAACTGATCCTGCAATCACATTTTTATCCAAGTATCCCTATGGGTTATTACTGGCTAATTAATGGGAGCTTTTACCAGACGGGCTCTTAACCGAGAGCCACGACTATCAGATAGATTGAATGACTCTGCAAAGATTTGTACTCTATGACTACACGGTCAGGTGACCTTCCCGTGGCCAACAGTAGGGTCACCCTACAGGACTCGTACCCACCAGCGTCCATCGCTGGACAACTTCCTTCTGGCTCTACCCACAGATACTACTGGGGCCTAAGAAGGGATCACATATCCGTCCATGCGAGGACCTTCCCCGGGTATGAATGCATCAGAAATAATTACTTTGGCAAATTTGCCAACATGCCTTACCAGCCTAGTCACATGCAATCCGTGCCAGCCAGACCCAGCCCTCTGTTGGGGTCTGTCTCCAGTATATTCGTTGCCCATCCATGGCCCCCTAGGGTAGTTTACCAGAGGTAGCTAGTGGGGTGTGAATTGAGGCCTCACATTACAGAGCATTCCCGAAGGCTATGCTCTTTTTGGCACGTATAGTCGTACAGGGCGTTGGAAAGACTTTCCTAGAGAACCGGACCTTAATCGACCAAGGTAGGCCTCCAGATAGGAGCTTCCTTCAAGGCTATCCGCCCTACCTCGCATCTTTTAACCCCCTTGATGTTTCTCGCAACAAGGGTTTATGGCGGTGAAGAGTATTTCATTAAGCGGCATTTAAGGGTTATTTTGGTGGCTAATCTTGATGCAATTTAGAGATATTGGGAAGAGAATAGAGCATATTCATGCAATTAAAAGGTATGAGCAAGGAGATTGTTAATACTTGCCTTGTATTATGGTAGAGTTTGCTGGAGGGCTAATCCCTGAAGTTCGGGCGGATTGTTTATACAAGCATAGATATAAATACTTAATCAATCATCACATTGGGTAAATTTATTCGAAGAAAATGAGGAATTAAGAGGGTGTTCACGAGGGTGCGTATCTTAGGCTAACCGGGATTTTGTGGAAATGCTTGAGGTCCCATCGGGGGTTGTTCGGGGCTTTACCGGGGTTTTAACAGGATTTAGGAATTACCAGTGGATGGCAATAAATCAATTCTGGGGTTATGGAAGGATTCTAAAGAATATAACTTTATGGAAAAGCTTAGAATTTATCCTAGTATTTTGAGGAATTTATTGGCTATTTATGAAGTTTTATCTAGAGTTTGGTATATTTTGGGGTACACCAACGAAGGCTTCTTATAGGCTGAAAGGGAATCTATCTATTTCTAGACTCTAGAAATGTGTATAAATTATTTGGACATCACTAACTGGCTTTATTATTTTATCTAGTATTTTTGAGTATTTTCTGGGAATTTTTGGATAAAAGGAAGTAGGTAAACTAAGGTTTGGTGTGCATTTAGCCGGGTGTACCTAGTATTTTGTATCTGCTTGTGCGGCTGACGGGTGGGGCCGGGCTGACGCCAGCGCTGGCGCAACCCCGGAGTTTACTGTGCCGTGGATCGGGCTCGTGGACCTGTGGACCACAGCGCGCGCGTGCCTTGGGTCTACTGGACCGGGTGCACGCGGGGCAAGAGGGGTGAGGTGGAGGGTGGCATGGAGCGCGCGTGCAGCTGGCAGGCAGGGCCCGCTCTTGCGTGGCTGCCACGCATGTGCCGAACTTTAGCGGCGGCGCAGCAGGGGAGGCTCGCCGGAGAGCTCGCCGCCGCCGGCGTCAGGGCAGCTCTCGCGGCGAGGAGGGCACCTACAAGTTTAGGAGGCTACGACAGACCGGTTGGGGATGTTCTCTTCGAGGGTTGGAGCCCGGCGCTGCGGCGGGAGCTCGTCGGAGTTCGGGCGGCGGCGTGGTACGAAGGGGAAAATGGGGTGGGGTGCTCCTGGAGTTCGGCTAAGGGTCGTGCGCACTTCCTGGGCGGCGTGGAGTACGCCAGCGTGCGAACGCGCGGGGAAGCGGTGTCAGAGCCGGTCGGCGGCTCGCCGGAGCGCAGTGATGCGCTCAGTGACCGGCCGTGGCTCGGCCGAGCGTCGTGGAAGGGGGAAAAGGCCGGGAAATGGGCAGCGGGAAGCAAGACGCTTACCGTGGTATAGCGGGGACGAGGAATGGCCGGGATGGTGGCGTGGACGGCCGGCGGCGGCCTTTGGTCGCGGCGGAGCTCGGGCGGCGCTCCTCCAAGGCGCTGGCGCCCTCTGGGTCTTGTCACCCAGCGCTTGGTGGTGCTCCGAGCAGCGCCTCGGCGATCAAGGGGAGCCAAGTGGACCTAGGGGCGGCGGGGGTGCCGAAGCGGGGCGGCAGCGCTCGTGAGCCCGTGGCGGTGGTGCGGTGCTCGTGTGGGTGCCGTGGTGCGTGTGAGAAAGCTCCTACCGGGGCGCGTGCTGGGTTATTTATAGCCCGGCGGAGCTCCCTAGAGGCTCACCGGGGCGGTGTGGCCTCGACGCGTGGCGCGGCGGGCTCACCGGCGTGCAACGCGTGCGCACTCGGCTTGTCGTGCACAAGGCCGGGGTAAGGGGTGTCGGTGCCGCACTTCGTGTGCGGTGGCCTCGCGTGGTATTGGCACACGTCCTGCGCGCCTGTGTCAGGTTTATCCTAGCCGGAGGAGGGAGATTGAGCGGCAGCGGCGAGGGCATGGACACCGCGGTATGGCGAGGGAGAGGGGCTCTGAGCTGGAGTGGCTCCGCTAATGTGCGCAGGGGGTGGCAAATATGGCGTGGCGTCGATTTGGAGCACCACGAGGGACGGAGGCGGTGCGATGGCGGTATGGGCAGCGGCGGCGCGCCGGGGAAATGAGGGAGGGAGAGGAACCGGAGGAGGAGAGAGGAGGAAAAAGAAGGGGAAGGTGGGCGGGGCTGGGCTGGGCCGCCTGAAAGTGAGCCAGGGGAAAAGTTGAGGGGGCGATGTTGGACTTCTAGGGAAGAGGCCGAGGGGAGATGGCGTGAGAGACTGGGCCAAGAGTTGAGGGGACATAGACGGACTTCACGAGTTTTGGGCCGCGAGTCTTTGGCCCAATATGCATAGTGCATCTTATCTTTTGTTTAAAGTGTTTTTAAGGAAGATTCTGAACTCAAATTTGAACCAAATTTCTTTTGGTTTGACCCTAGGGTTTCGAAGACTATTCTAGTCCTTATTGAGCACTCAAGTTATAGAATATTTTTATTTCTTTTTCTATAATTATTTTATACTCTATTATTCATGGTAATTCCTATGTAAGCCTATAATGGCTTTAATAAATCCAGTAATTAGTCTATTAATTAATTAAATAATTCCTTTTTAATTTTTGAGGGTGTTACAAACTCAATGGGACACCGCAAAATGGGCTTGTGAACGTTGGGACGAGCGTGCTCGCGAAGGTTGGGTGGCGGCGGTGCTCACCCTGGGTCGGCCGAAGGGCTCGGCCGAACCCTGGTGGGCTCCGCTGGGCCTCCTGTTGCTCGAGTGTGCGGGCTGGACTGAGGTGAGTTGAAAGACCTTGTGCCCGTGTTGTGGAAACATGGCTAAGCCCCAGGGGGTGGCTAGATTGGCTTGGGTTAACTAAATGACCTTTGCCTCAACTATACCCTATCAAGCTAAGCAATGTTTTCAAAAAGTCAGGGACAGAACTTACCTGAGTAACATATTGTTGTGGTCACCGGAAACAATGATCCAGTGATTGCATTTGATTGCATCGTGTTGACTGCCTCGGTGATATCCAACTCATCCTCTGAAGTTTTCCCTTGCTCTTATGTCAATGTCGTGTTCCTGCATGATCAGTGTCTCGAGCATACCCGAAGGATAGAAATCTTTTTATAGAAGAAATATATCATCAAATGCTTTATGAGAATTTCTAATCCTGGGCTTACTCCCATACTCAGCCGCTTTCATGTCCTTGTCCTTGCTTGCCAGTTGTAATAAGAGTGAAAGGTCGTCTCGGTTGTAAGGTTAGTGCTTTGATACAACTACGAGTTTCATGAAAGTATTATGATAAGCACAAATTAGATACTTTCGTAGTGTCATGGCACTCAGGACTGTAACTGCAGAGATGTAGAAGATGAGCACGATTCTTATGATGAACCATGATTCGTCGTGCTCATGGAAAAGGAAGGTTGGTCTCTGGGTGAAAGGGAACTCTATAATGACTACAGTCCCATTCGATAAAGAAGATGTGAAACTCTGTGGACCGGTTATCCTGAGCCCAGGTAGATGCGAGAACGAGTTCCTCTCTCGTCTCGGCTCATTCATAAGACGGATGCATTCCGTCTTAGGCTTCTAATGGAAGTTTACATGATGCGAGTTTAGCTCAACTTCTAGTAGGCATCAATCAAGTCAAGGTGTGAGATGAGAATTTGGAAAAGCTAATGACTTGATTGGCACCGATCGGTAGCGAGGATACAGATGTGGATTGTAGGTCACTCGCTCTAATCGGTATGGTCGTTATGATTCCCTTGGCCAAAGGATAGTTCCATGGAACTGTGAATGCGTGACCAAGGTCAAGGTAAAATCTTAGGCACAGGCGAAGGCGCTTTTAGATATTGCCTTGACTAGAAGCATAACGATCCCTCGCCCTTATGACACCTCGTTCTCAGGAGTCTTAGTGGTTAGAACTGGTTGTCAAGGACGACCGTTTCCTTCCAACTATCGCTCCTCCTCCTGGGACGAAGCCCGGGAGAAGGTCTAGAAGAAAATATCATAGGGTGATCTTGGGGTTGAACATGTGCGTGGCACTCCTTCCCCAAGATGTGTGTTGTTCAGTCAAAAACTCTTCAGCCAGAGTCTAAGCATGAAAGGTATGGAAACTCAAACTCGGCTGAGGAAGCTTCGTGGTAACTCGATGTTCTTTTCTCCTAATTGGGCACCGTTTTGTAAGACTGCTGGGGAAGTCGTGCTTTGGATCAAATCCAAGAGCGCTTTTCCCCCAGTCGGTGTCTTCAACAAAAACGAGCCTTCAGAAATGGCGTCGAGTCGCTACCTAGCGTTATGACTGGGCAAGTGTCTACCAGGGTAGAGAAACGAGCCCATGCTAGAGCTAGCGATTCTTCCTCTCTCTGACGGAAGTCGATGATCTGCAATCGTGAGGAGTAGATGCGAGATATGGGGAAGAGGGAGGAACAGAAAGCTATCCTCAGCTTATCCCAGCTATCCGCACTCCACTCAAGACAGAAGTACAGCTTCTTAGCCTTCCCGTTAAGGGAAAAGGGAAAAGGTTTCATCTTAAGGGCATCCTGTGTCAAGCCAGCTATAAGCTGACTGGAGCACAAGCGCTCAAACTCCCATAGATGATGAAAGGGGTTCCATAGCCTAACCTCAAGAAAGAATTCTTCTAAACAAACTCTGAGAGAGATGGGAATCTGATAGCCTGATGAAGAAGATGGTTGAAATGGTGGGTCTACAAATTGGTCTTTTTGGGTCGGAAGGTGTGCACAAGGATAACCTTCCATGGGTAGTAGGGGGTAAAGATAGAATCAAAGAAAAGTTAAAAAGGGATATGAGGGATTCCTAGATTAGTAGTGATACAACAACCATTTCCCTGGCAACGGCACCAGAAAGCTTGTTGACATTTACTAACGTCCACAAAATCTGCAAGCGCACAGATGTCATCATAGCTATCCCCGAAGAGTATTCCAAGGGTATCGAATCCAAGGAACGTGTGTGTACACTACTGTCTAGAGGATCCCAAGGATAACCAACCAAGAAGATAAGAAGAGAGGATATTCTATGATCCTAGGAACGGGTAGCAAGGCGTCTCTACTTTCTACTTGCTTCGGGCACCGGCTTACACTGCATTCACAGTGACTCCGACTAGCAGCTCTACAACTTAACCGAATGTGGGGGATTTCGAAGAATCCAATGGAGCTGTCACCACCCGCGGCCTACCCCGGCCAAACCATGGGTTAAGATGCGCATATGAAGTGTAATCTATGACTCAGGCACCACGCCTATGCCACAGATTACTACTGTGGTCTGTAAACACTTTCCGCACGTAAACTCGGCACAACACTCAACAAGATGTGAAGCGACGAACCCAAAGTGAGAGCCTAAACTTTATACTACTAACTATACTGCATCATAAAATATCAAAGAGACTTACCCAATACTTACTTTGATAAGAACAGCGAAGCATCTCCAGGAAATACATGAACAGAGAGAGTGTTCATGATGAACATGAACACCTCTCCAACTCACTCTCTCCCTCTCTCTACCTTTCTACCCCTAGGCTAAACTAGCCTAAGCTATTCTCCTCCATAGAAACCTCCTCTTGAAGTGAGGGAAGAGGGTGAAGTGTTGGAGAGTTGCTTGGATGATTGTTGCCATATTCTCACCCCCTCCTCTAGTATTTATAGGCAGGTGGAGACCGGTAACCGAGCGAATCACCACGGAATATTCATTGCAACCGCCTTAGGACAAGACATGTGGCGTCCATGGATGAGGGGAGCCAGGGCTGGTTCGGCCGACCCCCTGTGGGCCCCACTCACAACCGCCTTTGGATGGCAGGCTGACAGGTGGGTCCTTGTGTGGGTACTGGTGTGTTTTGGGTAAATCTTGTCTTTTAACCCTCTGATGTGGGCCCTTCAATCTGTGTGCTTTGCTCTGATTGGTCGGTAGTGTGCTTCCTTGCGCAAGTGGACCATTGGATCTGTGGGAAGTTGATGTGGCAGCCCTTGGTTGGCTGGAATTTAGTATTTGAGTCACTTTAGCTTGTATCCACTTCATTTCCTTGGTTAGGTGCCCTGCATTCACATATATACCAACACTAGTGGAACTCATTAAAATAAGCCCTATCACTAATGTTGATATTATTATTTTCATCATTTATGCAGAAGTTGACGACCTAAATATGGGGTTTAACGGCCGTCAACAGACCCCGTCGTTATTGGTATTTTGGAGCAATTCGGGGTGTTATCAGCACATTGCTAACGGAAACTGTACTAAAGTCATGAGCATCATTGATCATTTAGTCTTTACAACAATGCAGAGATATAAAGCCATGTGTTATCATCATTTCGAAAAGTGTTCAAAATAGATATTCAGGACTATATGATGTGGGCATTTGATTGAACACCTATAGGGCAAACAACAGCCTAAAGAGGTGTTCGGACGACATGAGCATATCATTTTGAATTCCATCACCTTGTTTTCTTTGGATTCTCTTCTCTCTTCTGCTATATCTTCAATGTTTTGATGTTTCCTTGTGCATCTTGCTTGAAAGCATTTCACACCCACAAACCTCTAAATGTTGTCGCTTTTGTCCAGCTCAGAATACTACTAGCCCCCAACCACTGCTTGTTCTTGCCACTACCATGGATTGTCATTACTCTAAAGAGTGGATCATCTTTTCGTTGTCTGCAGCACAAAAAATGAGAGAGAGATAGACAAAGGCTGTAGGGTTTGGTTCCAAAACTACAACTAATGTCTTGATTTCAGGCTAATGAATTGAATCTTACACAGCTATATGTATACTCTAGCACCTTGAATCCGATGTATACTGGATGAGAGGGATAAAGAATTCCATCTTTGAATGAGTTGACTGTGTTAGAGCTCAAGTAGTGTTGAAGAGTTTGGGAAGGGAAGCAACCACATATAAAATCTTTAAGAGATATCGCTAAGAGGAATTATTTGGAAGTAATCAGCATCATTGATCATTGAGGCATTACAACAATGGAGAGATAGAAAGTCACGTGTTATCAACATGTTGAAAATCTTCCAAATAGATACATTAGGACTATATATATGTTGGGCATTTGATTCAAGACCTACAAGCAACACGACAGCCTAAAAAAACTGTTGACACCAGGATCATATTATTCTGATTGTGTCACCTTCTTAGCTTTGGGTTCTCATCTCTAACCTGTTTCATTCAATTCTAAACGTTTCCTCGTGTGCAAGTGCCTCACACCCCACAAACCTCCGAATGGTGTCGCTTTTATATCCTTTAAGAATATTATTACTCGTAGCAGCCTCTGCCTATTCATGCCACTGTTATGGACTATTATGTGTGGAAAGTATGGATCACATTGTTTTCATTGCTGAACAAATGTTACCAAAAAAGGTGGGGGCATAAGACGGTGATATGCATGTACGTTCCAGATCTTTATATTGAGTTTTACTATAGTCATAGTAAGCAAGAATATAAGAGTGATAAAACATGTAGCTCCATGATATTTGAAATCTCACGTTGTATATGCCAAAGCTTTGTTAATAATCACAATGAATTTATAGATTGGAGTCTACCTCAAAGACCACCTGATGTGCGATGGAAACAATAACAGTGGCCAGTGTTAAAGATATGATTATCTGAGAAGAAAAATGGGTTTAAAACATTTAAACACTCCCCAAATTTTGGCACATCGAGATTTCAACAAAGATCCACGATCCAAGCTTAGTCCTTATACTCATTTCTATGAGTAACTGATGTGCACATACTTTATAGTAAAGCGTGAACACAGAACTAATTGGAAAGCGTGTATTGTTGGGGTCTATGTTACCCCGATACTTCAACATGGCCCCGTATCACGTATCCGATACGCGTATCCGTATCCATCGATACTCCGATATGTTCATATTACCTTTATTTCCAAAAAAATGACGTATTCACGTATCCGTATCAGGCCGATACTGATACACGTATCCGTATCGGTGCTGCGTAGGTTGGGGTTACCAATTGCACGCTAGCGATTGCTATGGGGATCAGTCATGGAACAACCCATCAAACCCATCCCATGGTTACCCCAAAAAAAAATGTACAACCGACAAAATACAGCATTAAGGCTCAATCATTAATCAGCAGATAGTGGTAGCAGTATCTTCATGGAAATTGTGAATCATGCTTTTATTGTCTCGTGAGCAAACATATGACAAAAGGTGGGGCATAAGATGGTGATATAGATGTACTGATATGTATACCTCCATGTATCTGTATAAGTTTTATTAATAAAGTCTTTATTTATATTTATGAAAAAAGCATGTGACAAAGCATTTTTCGATAAGGGAATTATTATTAATTTTTTATAAGGGAATTATTAGCATTTTTCTCCATTATTTTGAAATTTCATGTTGTATTTGCTTGCCAAAGCTTCATTGAGAATCACACACAATTTTTATCATGGAGCTCTAAAACCAGAAAGGGAGAATCCCGATTTTCTCATTAGTTCGAATGTTCAGTTAAAATTTTCAAATAAGAAAATATGTCTAAATATGAGTGTGTTTTGTACGATTGTAGATGTAAACCACAAACTTTTAAATGTTCTAAAATTTCAGCATTCCGAGACTTCAACTAAGACACAAGAGCAAACTAAATCATATATACACTTTAGTAATGCCACGGTTTCTTATGGTGCTGTTCGGTTCACTACCTCATATCTTTGGCATACCGCACTCTCTATACCCTATGTCCTGTGTGTTTGACTCATTTTCTTTTGAAAGTTTGCCATGACCAAAATTTCACCGCAAAAATATTGGAGTGTCCCATGTGTCATGTCATGTGCACCACCCATGTCCCATGTCTCATCAAAAAAGTTTTCACCACACCCTTTGCACCATGCCCATGTTTAGTTCCCACCCGAAATCTTTTCATCCATCACATTAAAGGAGAATCTTCGATGCATGAAGTATTAAATGTAGATGAAAAAGGTGCAAAGTTACATGGATAGGCTGTAAATCGCGAGACGAATCTAATGAGCCTACTTAATCCATGATTTGCAACATTAATGCTACAGTAACCATCCGCTAATTATGGATTAATTACCCTCTAATTACCATCGTTAGATTCGTCTCGAGATTTCCAAGCTATCCATGTAACTTTTCACCTTTTTCATCTACATTTACTACTCTTAAATTGGTAAAATCAAAATCTGAAATCGTTTCACGAAAACCTGAAATCTTTTCACGAAAACATTTCAGCTATCCATGTGCAGCCATTCTTTTTATCCTGTCCTACTGCCATTGTCGTTGTGCCGACCCTGCTGGCTGCACCTACGCTATCACTGCCCATACTGCAGCTGCTACTATCATCAACCAAGTATTATGTCAAAAATTTCTCTTCAGAAATGTTGGCTAAAGCCTACTAGTATAGTCATAACTTGTCTCCGCGACTACTTTCTATAATACTTATTTGTAAATATAGGTATGTTTCTCCAGGAAGTTTTCTTAAAAACACGCCTGTGGAGATGAACTTAACCGGATAACCGTCCTCGCCATTTCCATAGGCCCCTGGGCATATGAGACACTCCTGGAAAGACATACAAAGTGTCAGGCCATTCCTAGTAGAGGTTTTCTAATGCAATTTTGATGACATTGCATTATAATTATAAGAGAGAGAGAGAGAGAGAGCAGGGAATTGATCTTATCACGATGAAACTCTATTTACACTGTTTTCAAGACAGTAAAACATGTTGAAACTGGCAATGAGAGCTTAAGAGTTTAATTTCATCTGATCACATCCAATCCCATGTCTTGCAATTAAATACTATGGCCAGCTTACGAAACCGTTAAATGAAACCAACTCAAGGCTATTTTGATGACATGCACGCAAAGTGAAACACCCCCTGAAAATGGTCGCATAGTAAATCATTTTTTATGTATGCTTTCTTAAGCATTTGACCAATCAAGGGTCCATGCACGGGACCCTGGGCGGGTGGGCCTCCAGGGTCTATATAAGCAACCAATACCTGCCTTCTATCGGCACCAGCCCTCCTCATTATCACTAGCTCATCAACTGAAAGCAAGCTCACGGCCATGGCCACTTCAGTCGAACCAACGACGCAGCAGCTCTCACGCCTTGAGCTGAGCTCTGGTCACATGAAAGCTTTCACAAACCGCACCAGGGCGTACCCTCCTCCTTCCCCGACCCAAACCCCCCACCGCTCCGACCGCGGCGGCTTCCCTCCCCTTATCTCCTCGCACTCATGGCATGACGACGACGATGACGACGACGGCGAACATCAGCAAGACTGGCGGGAGCTCTACGGCTCCCACCTGCACCTCGACATCGACAAGCCCCCCGAGCTCGACCCGCGCGACGAGGGCACCGCCGACGCGTGGGTGAAGCGCGACCCATCCCTGATCCGGCACACGGGCAAGCACCCACTCAACTGCGAGCCCCCGCTGCCCCTCCTCGCGCGCCACGGCTTCGTCACCCCGGCGCCGCTCCACTACGTGCGCAACCACGGCGCCGTGCCCCGGGGCGACTGGTCCACCTGGACCGTCGAGGTGTCCGGCCTCGTCCGCCGCCCGGCGAGCTTCACCGTGGACGAGCTCGCCGGAGAATTCCCCGCCCTGGAGATCCCCGTGACGCTCGTCTGCTCCAGCAGCAGGCGCGGGGAGCAAAACGCGGCGCGGCAGACGGCGGGCTTCAGCTGGGGCCCCGCCGCCGCGTCCACCTCCGTCTGGCGCGGCGCGCGCCTCCGCGACGTGCTGCGACGGTGCGGCGTCGTGTCCCCGACCGCCGCCGCCGGCGCGCTCCACGTCTGCTTCGAGGGCGCCGACGAGCTCCCCGGCGGCGGCGGCGGGGGAACCACCACGACGTACGGCACCAGCATCCGGAGGGAGTGGGCCATGGACCCGACGATGGACGTGATGCTGGTCTACATGCAGAACGGCAAGCCATTGCTGCCGGACCACGGCTTCCCGGTGCGCGTCATCGTGCCCGGCTGCACGGCAGGGCGCATGGTGAAATGGCTCCGGCGCATCGTCGTCACCACTGCAGAATCCGACAGCTATTACCATTACCGGGACAACCGATTCCTGCCGTCCCACGTGGACGCCGAGCTCGCCGACGCGGAAGGTGGGCATGAAGAATCTAATCTCTTGAAAAAAGGTTACGCGGATTGGATCCACTTTTTCGCTTGCCGGAATGGGCTCAACTCAAAGGAATGGGGTGGTGTTTTGAATAATTATGCAGGGTGGTGGTACAAGCCGGAGCACGTCATCAACGAGCTGAACGTGAACTCGGTGATCACGACGCCGGCGCACGACGAGATCCTGCCCGTGAACGCCGTCACCACGCAGGAAGCCTACACCGTCAAGGGATTCGCCTACTCCGGTGAGTCGTGTGATAAAGCTCTGCTGCTACACATGAATGATCCTTTCTTTGGCCGACAGCGCCCGGCACTCGACGCTGCGCAGTACTCCGTACCATTTAACAATTCCTGCTGCAACTTTGTTCCCAGTTACCTGCACGTTAAATATGCCCAGTGATGTATACACTGTCACAACGTACAAAATATTCTCCTCAGAAGTAGTACAGGTGTTTTATGTGTGGCCGGTGGCCGTGCTATGCACTATCCAGAACACGCAGATTTCCCCCTTTTTTAAGTAACATGCACCAGTAGAAGATCCAAAGTTATTCTTCAGTAGTATCTTCCAAGTCCCTATACTTCTATAGGGGACATCTAGATCCTTAAACTTGTTAATAAGTGTATAAGTTGAGGTACAAATCACCTTAATTAGAAAAAGACTAATTACATATGTGATATACTCGAAATTAGTTTGATTTCGACATCGAGTATCACAATTAACAATTTTATGAACTCCTATGTGCATTCCACGGATTTATCAATTTCTCGCCACAAGGTTAGGGTTGGGACGAATGATAAGGGAAAAATCTGGCGGTCGGTACATATAGCAAAAGATGAGTTAATATTACAAATATTGTTGCTGCATGTTTCACGATAAATGTTGCATGAAACATGTGTTGCGGTGAAAATTTTTCCATCTCAGTAATGTACCCATTTTTTATACATGTTTTTCAATATTGGGATAGTTAATTTTTAATATTGAGACAGGGCATCTGAAAGAAAAAAATATATCGGACGTCCGGACGCTAGGAATTCCGAAGTTATAACCATCATAGGGCACACTCGGGAAATGGTAACGACGGTGGGCATTTAGAAGATACGTGAGCGTGTCAGCATGTGTTGTTGGATTGTAATCTAATGACAGATTATTGGGGGCTAGTAAAATTGTAAAATCGTTAGATCGTCCGTCCCATCTTATTGCAAAAGGATTGCAGAAATGGCAAGGAAACAATGTGGTCCTCTGTTTTCTGTTATGTAGGCGGTGGCAAGAAGGTGACACGAGTGGAGGTCACCCTGGACGGCGGCGAGACATGGCTACAGTGCGAGCTCAACCACCCGGAGAAGCCCAACAAGTACGGCAGGTACTGGTGCTGGTGCTTCTGGTCCGTCGACGTCGAGGTGCTGGACCTCC
Source organism: Urochloa ruziziensis (assembly GCA_015476505.1). Classification (NCBI taxonomy): domain Eukaryota; kingdom Viridiplantae; phylum Streptophyta; class Magnoliopsida; order Poales; family Poaceae; genus Urochloa; species Urochloa ruziziensis. The sequence continues at coordinate 46,211,134 of CM027124.1, forward strand.
TCGGCGCCAAGGAGATCGCCGTCCGCGCCTGGGACCAGTCCCTCAACACCCAGCCCGAGAAGCTCGTCTGGAACCTCATGGTACGCACACTTCTTGTCACTGGTATCATGCAGCTAGCAGCTCCAAGCATATGGCACACTCTGTTTCTGGTGTGGATTCTGATGGCACTCTGGTTTGCCAGGGGATGATGACCAACTGCTGGTTCAAGGTGAAGGTGAACGTGCGCCAACCGCACAAAGGCGAAATCGGGCTCGCGTTCGAGCACCCGACGCAGCCCGGCAACGAGCCGGCCGGATGGTTGGCGCGGCAGAAGCACCCCGCCGCGCCGGAGGCCGCCGCCGCGCCAGGCCTCAAACGGACCACGCCCGAGCCGCCGGTCACGAGCACCACCACCAAGCAGTTCACCATGGCCGAGGTCCGGAAGCACGCGTCGCAGGACTCGGCGTGGATCGTGGTGCACGGCCACATCTACGACTGCACATCGTACCTCAAAGACCACCCGGGCGGCGCCGACAGCATCCTGATCAACGCCGGCACGGACTGCACCGAGGAGTTCAACGCCATCCACTCCGACAAGGCCAAGGCGCTCCTCGACACGTACCGCATCGGCGAGCTCGTCGCCGGCGACGACAGCCTAGACGACACCACCGGCGTCCAGGACGCGCCGCCGGCGCTCTCCAACCCGCGCGAGAAGGTCCCCTGCCGCCTGGTCAGCAAGAAGGAGCTCACCCGCGACGCCCGCCTCCTCCGCTTCGCCCTGCCATCGCCCGACCAGACGCTCGGCCTCCCCGTCGGCAAGCACATCCTGGTGTGCGCCGAAATCGCCGGGAAGCTGCGCGCGCGGGCGTACACGCCGACGAGCGCGCCCGACGAGACCGGCCACTTCGAGCTCCTCGTGAAAATCTACCTCAAAGACGAGCACCCGAAATTCTCCACCGGCGGGGTAATGACCCAGCACCTGGACTCCCTCCCGATCGGCTCCTGCGTCGACGTCAAGGGGCCCCTGGGGCGCGTCGAGTACGCCGGCCGCGGCGGCTTCGTGATCGGCGGCGAGCAGCGGCAGGTGCGGCGCCTCGCGATGGTCGCCGGCGGGAGCGGGATCGCGCCGATGTACCAGGTGATCCAGGCGGTGCTGCGGGACCAGCCGGAGGATCGGACGGTGATGCACCTGGTGTATGCTAATCGGACGGAGGATGACATCCTACTCCGCGACGAGCTCGATCGGTGGGCGGCGGAGTACCCGGAGAGGCTCAAGGTGTGGTACGTGATCGAGCAGGTGAAGCGCCCCGAGGAAGGGTGGAAGTACAGCGTCGGGTTCGTGACGGAGGCTGTATTAAGGGAGCACGTGCCGGAGGGCGGTGATGATGTGTTGGCGCTCGCGTGCGGGCCGCCGGCGATGATCCAGCTAGCTGTGTCGCCGAACCTTGAGAAGATGAAGTACCGGAGGTCGAGTTCTTTCGTCGTCTTCTAAGTTCCGTAAGCGTGCGGTCAGTTTGTTGCCACCAGGAAAATATATAGTCCTATAGAAATGTATATTGAATAAAAAAAACTTGCAGTATATATAGGTATGAATAAGTGGAGCATAGGCCCACATGTAATTGGCACATCATTGTATACAAAAAGAATGATATTGTATATTGGGGTTCCCCCAACCCGTAGGGTGTAAAGTTATTCGGAATTTAGGGTAACACTATGGAAAATATGTATATGGCAAATTCAAAAGTTTTATATAGTACCATGCATGGGAAAGATCATTATGACCAATCTTTTCAACCATGATATTGATTTATAAAAAATTAAAGGAGCGAGGTGGTCCATTAGTGCGGTAAATATAATTGTTCCATTTTCTTTGTGTAACCCCTCAATTATCTGGCATAACTAAGATAGAAAAAGATCAAGTTGTTCTATTATGACATGAGGGTAGAAGAAAATGAAGTTGGCATCCTCCAAATGCCAAGGCCGACTAGAGTCTGTGCACGTGTATGTGAGCGTATCCGTCTGTACCGTGTGATTTAAAAAAAAACATGGCCGACTAGATGTTGACAAAACCACGACGAGTAACAAGCATTCAACAAATGTTCCTAATTAATCATGTACTCTGGGCAAGGCTAACACAAATTTATCAAGACATCTTAACTAAGAAGGTTGCAAGATTTTCGAGTTCAAATTCTTCATAAATAAACTAGGACAACTACATTCTTCTATAGTGGATTACCAAAACTCCTGCCCTTTAGAAGATGGTTTCAAAAAAGAAAACAAGAAAACCAATGCGAGCAAGAATAAAAAGTTACGGAAAGAAACAATACAATTTAATTTGTTAAGCTTATATTTGTCTTCTTGAAACAACTAATATGGGCATTGCTATGGTACACGAATGACTTCCTAGGAGGTAATAAGATTTGAACCAGATCTAAACCCTTGAATTTTTAGAGAGAGAAATTAATTAAAGATTATTTTAAGTGTGGAAATTAGCGGCATAGACCCTGTAACTGGCGCATGCATGCATGCAGTTTGATTATGCAATAACAACTTTGCGTGTGCTCAAATATTATGGGTGCTGATGAGCGCAAAATCGGTGTATGCAGGTCCATAATCCTAAAATAATGTATGATGAGAGCATCGAAAATTAGCGGTCGTGATGTGTAAATGTGTCAGTTATGCATCTGTAAATAACACATGAGTTTTTCCTTCTGATGTCATGTCATGTCACATTATAAATAAATAGACTGTCATGTCATGTCATGTTTATCTTCAAAGTACAAAACAAATACATTTTTTCCCCTCTCAAAACCTGTCACGTTCATCTTCAAAAAAAAAAAAAAAAACACAGAGCCTATGGGCCTCTCTCTTCGTGAGAACAACAATTTGCTTTCGTTCCACCTTAGTCACGTTAGATCTGGCAAGAGGTAGTTACATCACGAGATTTTTTTTACATTAAAAAATATAAATAAATGTTCATCTCAACCACCTAGATCTACATAAATGGATCTACATAAATGGATGATTCACAATCATTTGAGAGTAGTATCTCGTTTCTTTTCTCCTTTCGCAAGCCGCCGCCACCGCTCCCACTCCCACGCGTAGGGCGCGCCGCCGCCGCCGCCACCGCTCCTGGCCCCCGTTTCCCTTCGTCGCCGGCCTTTAGCCGGTGGCCAGGGAAGCGGGGGTCCATCCTTTAGTAGATCGAGTCCTTAATCGAGTCCTAGGTCTAGAGTTTGTTCACCGTCGATGTTTGGCGGCGGAACTAGGGTTTGCCGGAGGAGCGCGGCTCCTATGCGGCTTCTTGTTCCTGGCGGCGTCGGCGATGCGGAAGCGACGGCGTTACAGGGGAATAATTTCTCCCGACTTCTTCCGTTCTCCGGTGGCGATCTACTCCGACGTCAATGGAGAGGCCGGGGAGACCTGTATTGGAGTCCAGGGCTGGCGCATCGTCGTCTTTTTCAGGTGATGATGTTGCTGACCTGTTTAATCCTGAGGAATATGATCTCTGGTGGAAATCCGAGTTTTGCTCGGGTTGCCGGCGTTGGATTTGAAGGTTGCGTCGTGGATGCCGGAGTTGGCTGACGCGCTTGGGAGGCAGTGTACTCGGCATCTGCGCCTAGCAGTAAGCCCTCCTCTGCGGCCTCTACTTTGTGGAGTTTGGCTCTGGCGTCCGGCGATGATTGGGAAGCGGTTTGGACGGCGGTGACGAACGGATCCCTGAAGTCGTCGAGGAAGATGACTAGGAGTTTTAAACTTCTTTGTAATTTTCCTTTTTTCTGGGTTCTTGTTTGTAAAAGAGCCGGTGTACTAAGATCAATATATGTTCCTCCTAAAAAAATCATTTGAGAGTACCGTAGCAAAACCCAACTAATATATATAATCAGCTTTTAAAAAAACATAGATATATCCATTAGAAGGCTAAGAACAATATTTTACATGTTATTGTATACATTAATAAACAAACAGTCTCCTCAAACTCTTTAAAATTCGCTAGCTGCAAGTTCTGAGGCCAAACATGGCCTATGTGGCGTTCTAGCCTCATAATTCTTTGGCTAGAACAGAGTACAAGTGCAAATTTTGAAGGCAAAACAGGGCTACTTGGGGTTAGGGTTTGGAGTTTTGATTGACTAATTTGGGCTCGAATTGTAGGCCGACTGTGGCCTTTTTTTTGTTTGGATACCTAAAGATGGGTTGTTAGAGTGAGCTACAATAGCAGTCACCAGTCCCAAGTACGAAAACGTCCGGGAATAGCGACCCTCGCGTCACCTGTCCCCCGCGTCGCCCCCGAGGGGCGACTCGGATGGAACCGCCACCGCCGCTCGCCTCTGGCCCCCGTTCTCCCTCGCCCTCGGCTTCCTAGCCGGTGGCAAGGGGACGGGGTCCATCCTTTAGTAGATCGAGTATTAATCGAGTCCATCTAAGTCTAGGGTTTGCTTGTCGTCGATGTTCGGTGGTGGAGTTAGGTTTTGCCGGAGGAGTGTGGCTCCTTTGCGGCTTGGTTTTCCTGGCGGCGCCGGCGATGCGGAAGCGGCGGCGTTGCAGAGGAATAAGTTCTCCCAGTTTATTTCGTTCTCCGGTGGCGATCTTCTCCGACGCTAATGGATAGGCTGGGGAGACCTGTCCAGGAGTCCGGGGCTGTCACATCATCGTCTTCTTCAGGTGATGATGTTGTTGCCCGTATTAATCTTGAGGAAGATGATCTTTGGTGAAAATCTGAGCTTTGCTCGGGTTGCTGGCGTTGGAAACGAAGGTAGCGTCATGGGTGCCAGAGTTGGCCGATGTGCCTGGGAGGCAGTGTACTCGGTTGTTTCGCCTAGCAGTAAGCCCTCCACTGCGGCCTCTACTTTGTGGAGTTTGGCTCTGGCGTCCGGCGATGATTGGGAAGCGGTTTGGACGGCGGTGACGAACGGATCCCTGAAGTCGTCGAGGAAGATGACTAGGAGTTTTAAACTTCTTTGTAATTTTCCTTTTTTCTGGGTTCTTGTTTGTAAAAGAGCCGGTGTACTAAGATCAATATATGTTCCTCCTAAAAAAATCATTTGAGAGTACCGTAGCAAAACCCAACTAATATATATAATCAGCTTTTAAAAAAACATAGATATATCCATTAGAAGGCTAAGAACAATATTTTACATGTTATTGTATACATTAATAAACAAACAGTCTCCTCAAACTCTTTAAAATTCGCTAGCTGCAAGTTCTGAGGCCAAACATGGCCTATGTGGCGTTCTAGCCTCATAATTCTTTGGCTAGAACAGAATACAAGTGCAAATTTTGAAGGCAAAACAGGGCTACTTGGGGTTAGGGTTTGGAGTTTTGATTGACTAATTTGGGCTCGAATTGTAGGCCGACTGTGGCCTTTTTTTGTTTGGATACCTAAAGATGGGTTGTTAGAGTGAGCTACAATAGCAGTCACCAGTCCCAAGTATGAAAACGTCCGGGAATAGCGACCCTCGCGTCACCTGTCCCCCGCGTCGCCCCCGAGGGGCGACTCGGATGGAACCGCCACCGCCGCTCGCCTCTGGCCCCCGTTCTCCCTCGCCCTCGGCTTCCTAGCCGGTGGCAAGGGGACAGGGTCCATCCTTTAGTAGATCGAGTATTAATTGAGTCCATCTAAGTCTAGGGTTTGCTTGTCGTCGATGTTCGGTGGTGGAGTTATGTTTTGCCGGAGGAGTGTGGCTCCTTTGCGGCTTGGTTTTCCTGGCGGCGCCGGCGATGCGGAAGCGGCGGCGTTGCAGAGGAATAAGTTCTCCCAGTTTATTTCGTTCTCCGGTGGCGATCTTCTCCGACGCTAATGGATAGGCTGGGGAGACCTGTCCAGGAGTCCGGGGCTGTCACATCATCGTCTTCTTCAGGTGATGATGTTGTTGCTCGTATTAATCTTGAGGAAGATGATCTTTGGTGAAAATCTGAGCTTTGCTCGGGTTGCTGGCGTTGGAAACGAAGGTAGCGTCATGGGTGCCAGAGTTGGCCGATGTGCCTGGGAGGCAGTGTACTCGGTTGTTTCGCCTAGCAGTAAGCCCTCCTCTACGGCCTCCACAATGGATCCCTGAGGGCTTGGAGGAAGATGATCAGGAGTTTTGAACTTCGTTGTAATTTTCCTTTTCTTTGGGGTCCTGTTTGTAAACGGACCAGTGTAATGTGCTAGATCATACATTTTCCTTCTAAAAAAAGAGTGAGCTACAATACAAAAATTAATAGTAATAAATACAGGTCCAATATGTAGAAGCATGAAAATGGATGATAGGAGGCCAAATCATTTTTTTTATGTTAAAAATGTCGTATCCATTGATATGATTATTGTTTTCATTTTGACCTAATGTGCTAGAAAACCATGAACACGAGGCCCAATAAATAGATTCTCCATTTCCACTTTCATCCCTAGTTATTACTACATTTATTATGAGGAGAAAGACAATTATGCCTCTAGCTTCATGAAATATCTTACGGTATGTGGAATTGATAAATATATCCTTCTACAAAAGATCGAGGGAAATGAAGGGAGATGTAATCTTCATTCATTGGTTCACTCCAATTTGCCTCTCATGCAAAGCATAAAATAGACCAAGATCCAAAACTAGGCTGAGAAGTCTAGTTAATGTCAAACTAAGCTAAGACACCAATCCAATTCAACACTAGGGGAGGTATAAATGTAGTATCAAATCCAAACTCCACTCTAATACAAATTCATCTAGACATCTAATCGAAGAAGGTTGTATGTGGCAGTTGTCTTGATTTGGATATTAGGCCAAACTCTAGAGTAGTAATGTATTTTGTTTTGGTTTGCACACATGAAATTTTCTCAAAACCTTAAAAATGAGGAAGTCATAATCTAATAACTTTTCACCTAAATAATATTTACCATGGATATTTTAAATTCTTAGAAAGAAGATATGTTTGTTGAAAAAATTATTACAAAATAATTATCTAGATAGTTTATTTAAGTCGCATAAAACAAAGTTACTACCATTGAATGCATATAACAACAAAAATAAAACATCTCCTAGGTAGCTCACATTCATCAATGTATATCCTATATCGTGATGGTACTATAAGTTGCGATTGCAAATGTGGATGAGATTTTGGCGGAAAGACTTACCAAAGTTGTGTGACATTTTTAGTGCAGTTGCTAGTCGCACCGTGGGAGATGGACAAGCTATCATTTTCTGGGAAGATACATGTAACAATATATTGTTAACCAGTCATTTCCAATTTATAGCTTTTCAAAAAACAAAATCGTTTCAGTGGCCAAGTTTCTCCAAAAGAATAATATACAAGAACAATTTTGTATCCCTCTGTCAACCAAGACATTTCAAGAGTTTCAAGAACTCTAAGGAATTGTCCAAAGTATACAAGTTCAGGAAAATAAAAAGAACTGTTGGCAATATATCTGGGGTTCCAACAAATACTCCTCTAAGCAATTTTACAACCTCTATCGTCTTTCTTATGGATTTGGAAGTCAGGATGATGTAATAAGCTTAGAATATTCTCATGGATAGACTAAACACTAGAAATCTTCTCAGAAAGAGAAACTTTGACATAGTAGGTAACAATTATAATTGTGCGCTATGCAATGGCAATGTGGAGACTGCATTTCATCTCTTCTTATCATGCACCTTTAACAGATCTCGTTGGCAAACCATTGTTCTTGAATCGAGAAGAGACCTCAACTTCTTTCAAATGATGAAGACAGCCCAACAATAATTCCACCACTAGTTCTGCATGGAGGTATTCATAGCTACTTGGTACATCTGGAAACAAACGAACAACCTCATTTTTGAAGGAAGAAGACCAATAGTGAAAGACTAAGCATCCAAAATTATAGATGAGGCACGACTTCAAGCTCACAGAAGCAAGGATAGAAAAAATAAGATTTTCTTAATTTTGTGAACAATGTACAGATATAGACCTATTTCTTAGTTTCCTAGAAGCTATTGAAGATCCTAATTGCAAAAAATCAGTTATATAAAATACATGATGATACAATTTGACAGATTCATTTGAAAATGTTTTTTATCACCCAATTGTAATTCCAATAAATTTGTAATATGTGTAGTGGGGACACACTTTTTAAAAAATGGTTCACATCAATGTCTGTTGAAATGTTATACATCAATATGATGACGGTATGTCAACATGCTATGCTATGCATGTACAATACTTTTCCATCTTGGGGTTACTATTCAATTATTCAATGTTAGTAAATCTTGTCTTGCTTTTGAAGGTAGAAAATTGTGCTTCCATGCTAACACCTTAAACAGGTATAATTGTATTTATCATGAGTGATCTACCAACAAAATAATGTGGTAATTAGTGGAGTCAAGAATTCATAACATGCCAAAAAAATATGATTCTATGTTACTGTTCGCACTCAAATTTGGCAAGTCCGAGTAGGGCGGTTAAACCGGGTGCCTAAGGCAGTTAAACCGGCCTGAGTAAATTTCTCAAAAGTGGAATTGGACCGCACCATCATCTTCCTCTCATCGAGCTGATCGAAATGCATATGTGGATCGCCTAATTTGGAGTCCAGATGAAGAAGATATGACCTCGTGAAGATCTACACCTGTCAAGGGCGGTTAAACCGGGTCCCAGGGGCGGTTTAACCGGGTGTGACAGCCAAATCTGAGTTAGAAGTTATGATTTGACACATAACTTATGTAATCTTTGACTCCTAATGGGGCAAGACCTCTCCTCCCTATAAATATAAAGGGTCACGGTCGACTGAGGGGATCCAATCGATCAAAACACATCTACCTTTATCGTTTTACCTTTCTTCCTTGTTACCCTACTTTTCCAACCTCATGTGTTGTTCCTCTCACATCTCCATGGTATGAGAGGATGCCCTAGCTAGCTTGCTGAGTCTAGGGCAGCCCAAGGTGCGTCTGCCCCGACGGGGTCCCTCCCGAGCGGGCGTTCGTTGGTTTCTCGCCGTACTCCCCGGTGAGACCGGTCTAACCGGCCTCCAATACCGGTTTAACCGGGTTTGGTGCAGAGGGGCAGCAAGGAGCTCCTCCACATGTTGTTGGCCCTAAAAAGGCACCAACAAATTGGCGACTCCACTGGGGAAGAATAGTCTGGCTATCATGGCTGACCCATCAAACCCTAACAATATGGTGGTACATGAAGATGATTATAAGAAAGCTCGTGAAGAGTATGAGAAGGCTCAAGAAGAGTACATGCAAGAAGCAAAGCGGATCTGCAAGGAATCGTTTTTATCTTGTTACATGCAGAACGAGCAAGGTGTCATCAAGATTAAAGAGTGGCAGCCACCATCAATCATTGTCGTATTGAAGCAGATACAATCTTCAGGTACTATATCTACCCGTCTATCTACCTATGTTACACTTTTGATTGCTGAAGAGGATAAGGTAGATTCAATTCCTGCTGATCAAGAGTCGGCTATTGAAAAGCCGGCTAATGCTATTATTGATCCTTGCAACAATTTGCCAACTTGTGATGTTGATGGTCAAGAGACACGTCGGCCGTCTCTACCCGAAGTTGTCGAACCAAAATCCCCTAGCAAGAGCATAAAACTTGCATCTAGCACTCCAACGCTCGGGAGGGGGGCAACAGAACAAAGGCAAAGGTGTCAGTTCTAGCAAACCCCGTCTAACCGGTTTAACCGCCTCTTCCAAGATTTCACAAAATAAGTATAAACCAAAGATGATGAAACCTAAAAAACCCTAAGATTGGTGTTTGGAAAACTGTTGAATCCAAAGGCCGTAACAAGCATCAAGGAGAAAAGCCAAAGTCTAATGAAAGAGTTCCGACTAAGTTCCAAAGACAAAATAACGTCAATGATGCTAGTCGGCCTAAAAATTTGAAGCACTCAAAATCTCCTCCAAAACAGAAGTTCCATGATCAGAATCGGCGACAAAATATCTATCCTACACCAAAGTTGTTTCTATCACATGGATCTTCTACGCCTATGCCATGGGGACCTTATTTCAACATGCCTCATCTTTATTCACCATGGTATTTTAATTCATATTTGTCGTCGGTGCCTAAATACTTTTGTTCATATTATGTTGCATATAGAGAGCCAACGACTACTGAACTATCACCTACAAATAATGGTCGTCTCCATCAAAAAAGTCGGTCTATGCAGAAAAAAGAAGCTTAAGATGAGCAAACAAGTCTATTGTGCCAAAAAGGATGGTAGATTAAATCAAAATTCAGATTTGACACTAAACATCGGCTCGTTCTATTGATCAAATTGTCCCTGATAATGAGAATATTTCAAACAAAATAATTGAACAACAATCAAGTTCGGTTGGGGGGCAAGATGATCACAAAGTGGCTGGTTCTGAAGGAATCTATTTAACCGGTGTCCATACCGGTCTTGCCAGGAATTCTTGTAGCACTGCAAATATCACACAAAGGAGTAAGGTGGTGAAGATGAAGCCTAGCTTTGCTGAATTGTTGTATAAATATCAGAAGATAGCCGAACAAAAGCAAAATGGTCGGTTAGGAGACACTCAAAATAGGAATTCATCATCTCCAAGAGCAAAGAAGCATCGGCGGTCATCACATTGGTCTTCATCATTTATTCTATCGATCCATGTGCCATGGAATGCGTATTCAGGTATACCCAATTATAATCCATGGTTTTGGTATAATCCTTGGTTTTCATTTTACAACTATCAATATTATACTTGTGAATCACCAAGGAGTTACAATTGGCTGCCGTGGCTAGATCAAAGCTTCAGTTGTTAGATATGCTGTTCAAAAGTCGAGATAACAATTTTATACATGTTGTAGTTGTTAATATTTCATTTCGGCTAAATAGTATCCATAAAGATTCTAGATACTGTCATATGGTCGATGTATTGTTCATCATCGTTCCTGAGTAATTTCAGATTAGAGGAAAGTTTTCTAGCACGCATGCTTTGCTAGAAAACAGGGGGGCATATGTTCGCACTCAAATTTGGCAGGTCTGACTAGGGCGGTTAAACCGGGTGCCTAAGGCGGTTAAACCGGCCAGAGTAAATTTCTCAAAAGTTGAATTGGACTGCACCATCATCTTCCTCTCATCGAGTTGATCGAAATGCATATGTATATCGCCTAATTTGGAGTCCGGCTGAAGCAGATATGACCTCGTGAAGATCTACACCTGTCAGGGGCGGTTAAACTGGGTCCCAGGGGCGGTTCAGCCGGGTGTGATAGCCAAATCCGAGTTAGAAGTTATGATTTGACACGGAATTTATCTAATCTTTGACTCCTAATGGGGCAAGACCTCCCCTCCCTATAAATATAAAGGGTTACGGCCGATTGGGTGGATCCAATCGATCAAAACACATCTATCTTTATCGTTTTACCTTTCTTCCTCGTTACGCTACTTTTCCAACCTCATGTGATGTTCGTCTCACGTCTCCATGGCATGAGAGGACGCCCTAGCTGGCTTACTAAGTCTAGGGCAACCCAAGGTGCGCCTGCCCCGACTGTCGGACTTTGGGTCCGGCAATCCACTAGCTGGTACCCAAGTGGTAGATTTATCGGCAAGGGTGATCGCAAAGCTAGGGAGCTCGAGGTAACACAGGAGACGCAAGGTTTATACAGGTTCAGGCGGCCGGGAGGCACAAACCCTACGTCCTGTGTTCGGTGGTGTCTTGTATTGATGAACTGGCCAAAGCTATTGAGCAATGGCGAGTCGAGGAGCGGTTACAATGAACGAGAGGGATGAGATCGGATGTGATGAGATACATTGGGGGAGAAGAGAGAAATCTGGGACCGATGCCCTTAGGGGGTTGCCCTAGGTCACTTTATATAGGGGGGACGACCTAGGGTTACAAGTTGGGTTGTCTTGCGGGCCAAGTCTTCATAATCTTGTGCGCCAAGTCCTGGGCTCTTGTGGGTCGGGCCATGGGTCGGCCCACATCGCTGTCAGACGTGGGCTCAGGCCGACTGGCATCCTGGTCGGTGAGGGGGCCCTGGGTACCAATATCCCACAAGTCCCCGAGCAACGTGCAGGCGCGTGGAGAGCTGTCGATGAAGGGGCGAGGCCATCGTAAATGGTTGAAGCATCTTGATCACTAGGCCAACACAAGGGTGTGCGGTGCTGATTAAAATCGGGACTGATCTTGATCGGGCCCATGTGGCTGGGTGCCATCCGGTGGCCGAGTCGAACTCCTGATGGTGCCGAGTTACTTCGAGAAAAAATGACCCGACTTGTCGGGGCATATGGAGAGCGACTGAAAAGAGCTCTCCATATGGAGTAGTCCCCGAGCATTGGTGTGATTAGTATAATCAGGCCAATGGTCAAAAAGAAAAAGAATCCGAGCTTTGGGGCAGCCTGGCCACCAAAGGATAGAAATGTCGTGCCTGCCTAGGCATGCCATGACAAAGACAGTAGCTCCGTGATCGTGCATGTACGTCTGGTGGCTGAAGCTTTCAAGATCTATAAAGGTGGTCGGGCGCCTTGAAGCGAAGGTCAGTGCGAGCCATGGCTCACACGTTGTACTTTAGGACATGTAGTCATCCGAGTAGTCACAGCGCCCAACACACGCCAAGCTGAAGAAGGTGCGTCGAGTGATCGGCCCGTGCCATTGCCCGAGCTTGGGAGCTGGCCGAGTCGACGAAGAACGCCGAGTGGTCGGCCCGCGCCAGTCCCCGAGCTTGGGAGCCGGCCGAGTCGACGAAGAACTGCCGGTTGGTCGGCCCGCACCAGTCTCCGAGCTTGGGAGCTGGCCGAGTCGACGAAGAACGCCGAGTGGTCAGCCCGCGCCAGTCCTCGAGCTTGGGAGCCGGCCGAGTCGACGAAGAACGCTTAGTGGTCGGCTCGCGCCAGTCCCCGAGCTTGGGAGCTGGCCGAGTCGACGAAGAACACCGAGTGGTCGGCCCGCGCTAGTCCCCGAGCTTGAGAGCCGGCCGAGTCGACGAAGAACGCCGAGTGGTCGGCCCGCGCCAGTCCCCGAGCTTGGGAGGTGGCCGAGTCGACAGAGTTGCACCGAGTAGTTTTTAAGATGTAAGAATACATTGCAAACATTATGTAGCATAATGTAACAAATTTAAACAATCCGTATGATGAATGAATATATATTGTTGACTTATTGTAAAGCCATGATAGAGACATGTCTGTGAATGCATTGTGCATGTGTAAGAAACCCCTTCCCTTTAGCAAAAACGCCGAGTATAGGACGCCGTGCGGCCCTTGCCTTGTGTCGCTAAGCACCCTTGTTACCCGGCTGACCACTGCTCCCATGGAGGACGGCTTACCACTCTACGATGCTCTGCGTGGAGTCTTACTTCGTAGGTGGCGCACCGGGCGGGTACGGAACCCAGGGTTTCACGATTGGGAACTTAAACCGCACAGGTTAACTCGGGAATTAATGGAGGGACATAGGGTTGGGCAGAGGCTCGGAAGCCAAAGCCATCATGGACTCTTCCAAGCACTTGAGGTAGTGCGCCGTGTTTAAGAAAAGTAAAACAAAGCAATGGGACATGTCCCAGTCCCCGAGCATTGCGAGGGTGTCTGGAAGAGCATAAAAGGTAGGTTCACGATGACCATAAAACGTTTAATAAAATATTGACTTAGCTTGATTCATGTCGAGTCGGAGTGATCGTGTTGTGGTTGGCGATGAGTAGTGGTGCATGCCACTATATGATCACGAGCGTGCGCCGTCATCGCCGAGTTATGTTGTCGGTGTCGTCGCTGCTAGACACGCCGAGGTAGCGTCTTCTAATGCCTTGTTGAACTCGTCGCCTGTTGAACTGGTTGAGTTTCCGATCGAATCTGTTCAGCACTTGCGCGCAGATCGGAGAGAGCAGGTGCGCAGATCGGAAACAAAAAATTTGACGCGTAATTAGTAAATCGCGATCTCCGATCTGGAGATAAAAAAAAGTATTAACCGACTAGAATAAAGAAAAGAATTGGGAATAGGAAAAGAGAGGAATGTTCCTGTTTGTTGCGTTGCTTGATCGATCTCAAGTTGCTCAGGTTTGGTCTCGTCTGGTGTGGAGATCTTGACGCGTACATGCACTGATGCGCACGTACGTCACAGCGTCAAATCTTGCTGCGGCTTGCTTGCTTCTCTGCCCTGATTTTCGCACGAGAAGTACTGCGGACGACGATATAGATGCATCGGGAAAAAATCGATCTGTGCACTTAGACGCATCCTTGCACACCGCATGCGGCGGCCTTGCCTTCCTTGTCTTCGCGTGCCGTCGGCGGCCGCGTGGAACGCCGGGTAACTAGGTCACCAGAGCGGAAAAGAAATCGCCGAGTTACCATCGGGTGGGACGGGTGGGTGCTCGGTGAAGAAGACGCCGGATCGAAGAACTGCCATCGAGCTAGCTGTAGATGCCCTGCAATCCTCCCTACCTGGCGTGCCAACTGTCGGACTTTGGGTCCGGCAATCCACTAGGGGGTACCCAAGTGGTAGATTTATCGGCAAGGGTGATCGCAAGGCTAGCGAGCTCGAGGTAACACAGGAGACGCAAGGTTTATACAGGTTCAGGCGGCCGGGAGGCACAAACCCTACGTCCTGTGTTCGGTGGTGTCTTGTATTGATGAACTGGCCAAAGCTCTTGAGCAATGGCGAGTCGAGGAGCGGTTACAATGAACGAGAGGGATGAGATCGGATGTGATGAGATACAATGGGGGAGAAGAGAGAAATCTGGGACCGATGCCCTTAGGGGGTTGCCCTAGGTCGCCTTATATAGGGGGGACAACCTAGGGTTACAAGTCGGGTTGTCTCTCTTGCGGGCCAAGTCTTCATAATCTTGTGCGCCAAGTCCTGGGCTTCCTGTGGGTCGGGCCATGGGTCGGCCCACATCGCTGTCAGACGTGGACCCAGGCCGACTGGCATACTGGTCGGTGAGGGGCCCCTGGGTACCAAACCCGGGCGGGCGTTCGTTGGTTCTCACCGGGTTTGGCGCAAAGGGGCAGCAAGGAGCTCATCCGCGTGCTGTTGGCCCTAAAAGGGCGCCAACAATTACCAATATAACATCTAAATAGAGTAATGTAGAAAGGAAAAGAAATTATTGCAGAAAAATAATGCAAACAGCAATGGTAACTATCAAACAAAATTCTTACTGTTGAGAGACTTTGATAGGTAGGGACAAAGTCCTAGGATTAATTAGTCTAAGCCTAAGATACAAAACTGGAGGCAAAGTCGAAGGCTTACGATTACAATAATTGCAGCCCCGTGGGACATTGACAGTCATATGGTCTGATGTTGTCTTCAAGTGGTTATGACTTCAAGAAATGGTTAGCTACTACCTCTATGTTGGGTGTGTACAATCATGCACTGTGACTGAAGCATGTAATTCTTGCAAGATTGCAAGGGTACAAGGAGTTATATATGTACTCTATGAACAACACATACTAGCATACACCTTTATGAAGAGGATTCTCATGCTTCTACTTCCACATAGTGTGTTTCTTTTAGTTTTCTTAGTCATTCCTTAAGCCTGGGATCTCATGGGGGTGAAGCTCTCCATGCTTGTTCAAGGCAAACATTTTCTTGCCCCAACATTTATGTACATAGAAACTAGTTCTTTGTACAAAAGTAGCGTTGTTGTTCTAGCAGCAATTGTGGTAAATATACAAAAATTGATTGAACATACAGAACTCCAAGATATTATTTTATACATGTTGGCTCAAAAACTTGAAAGTAAGAGTTATGCACTCCAAAAGCTAGAACATCCATTTACATACCCCTATAATTTAAGTTGGTCGAACCCTCATCCCCCCCCCCCCCCCCCCAAACCCCCCCCCCCCCCCCCCCCCCCCCCCCCGCCCTCCAATGTGGAAGAGAATACACTCCTACGTAAAAAGAAAGTATCATTCCCAGATTCCATCAGCTTGAACTGAGCTGGCTCCTATATATATTTTGAAATTAGATTAAGGTCAATAAAATACAAGTGAAGTCATGAAACTAAGGATAATGTTCAAGACAAAATTGGACAAGTCATACAAATGAAGGATGCAAACTTTTTAAAATCGTCTTTGAGACTTGTCCAGTTCGATTCAAACTTTGTCCCCGCTTCGTAGCGTTTGCTATATACCACATATGTGGTGGGGCAGCGGTCCCCGCACATCTCTCTGCATGTGCCCCGCCTGCCCTCTGCTACTCCGCATAGGCCGTGTCTGCCGCCTGCCGCTTGCGTCCTCTGCCGCTTGCCCCTGTTGCATGCACATGTACTACTATGTACAACATGCTTTGGCCGTTTTGTATTTTCACTTTTTTTTGTTTTTTATTTATTTTTCTTTCAATTTTCTTTTTTCTTCGGTTTTTTCTTTAACTTTTATATTTATTCTATTTATTTTAATTTATTTTCTTCTACCATGTAAATTTTTTCTTCGGTTTACTATGTTTTGTTCCACATGTTATTATTTATGTTCCATCTATATAATATTTTTGTTCATCCTATATAATATTTTGTCACTTTTGTTTCTTAGTTTAGATGATTTGTTCGACATGTTAATATTTATGTTCCATATGTATGCTATTTTTATTCCTCGCATATAATATTTTGTTACTTCTGTTTCATTCGTTTAGATGATTTGTTCCACATGTTAAAATTTATATTCCTCTTTTACGATTTTGTTGTTCTGCACGGTCACGTGATTTGTTCTCGTTGTTAAAATCGGATGAATTGTTCTTTCTATTGAAAAAATGTTCCATATTTTTTTAATCTAAACATTTGCAAGTATGGTATAGTTTTAAAGATTGCGTCAAAAGAAATACAATGATGCAATCGAAATTTGATTTGGAGACTCGGTTCATAAGATATAAATTCTTTTTGTATTTGATCATTATGGGGTCCACGCTTGGGATAAAGTGGGTGGGGGCGTCTCGAGCAGTGTGCGGGACGCGTGGCGCCTCCGCACATGCGGTGCATAGACGGCCCCCCTGCTTCGTTGGCTTCACCCGGTGAAATAAAAGTTGTTGTGCCATATATGACAAGCTTGGGAATCAAGTAAAAGTTAGTCATCTTGACTTACTTTAAGAATATTTGACTCCGTTGTTTGTTGGATGTTTTTAAGTGGTGGAGAGGCACTTTGGTTTGCCATCTTGACTTGTTTTACCATGGTTAGGGTTTGGCTAGTTTTTCTTTAATTAACTGCATAGTTGCAAGGTTTCCCTCACAAATTGGGTCTAACTTCATTCTTTTATAGTAAATTGCAAGAATTCTTTGCCTTTTAAAAGGTTATTCGGAAAAAAACAAAAGAAAAAAGGGAGGAAGAAGACATATTACAAAACGAAACATTTTGTAATTCAATTTGTTGAACTTTTATTTCTCTTCTTGAAATAACTAGCATACATATTCATCAGTCTTAAAAAAAAGGAAGATATATTCAGATGTTTCCATTAGAATACTAGGAACAATAGTTACATGCTAATAGTATACAGGAAGAAATAAGCAGTCTCCTCAGAATTCGCTAGCTGCAAATTGTGAGGGCAAAACATGGCCTATGTGCCGCCCTGGCCTCATAATTCTTGGCTAGAGCAGAGTACAAGTGTACAATTGATATAATCCCTTGTTCCCACAACCCCATCTTCTCTCAAGTAATTACGCTGGCAATTTCGACTAGTTTGTTTTTTATATACATGATACTTCTAGCGCATGGGACGTACCAAATCAATTGGCTTAGAAGACGATGAAGGAATTGGCCATGTCGTACTTCATCTTCTCGAGGTTGGGCGAGATGGCGAACTTGATCATCGGCGGCGGCCCGCACGCGAGCGCCAGCGTGTCGTCGCCGCCCTCCGGCACGTGCTCCCGCAGTATATCCTCCGTGACGAAGCCGACGCTGTACTTCCACCCCTCCTCCGGGCGCTTCACCTGGTCGATCACGTACCACACCTTGAGCCTCTCCGGGTAGTCCGCCGCCCACCGGTCGAGCTCGTCGCGGAGGAGGATGTCGTCCTCCGTCCGGTTGGCGTACACGAGGTGCATCTCCGTCTCGTCCTCCGGCTGGTCCCTCAGCACCGCCTGGATCACCTGGTACATGGGCGTGATCCCGCTCCCTCCGCAGATCATGGCGAGCCGCTTCGCGTGCCGCTGCTTGCCGTTGATCACGAAGTTACCCCGGCCGGTGTACTCGACGTGTCCCAATGGCCCCTTCACGTCAATGTAGGAGCCGACGGGTAGGGACTCGAGGTACTGGGTCATGAGCCCACCGTTGGGGAATTTGGGGTGCTCGTTCTTGAAGTAAATCTTGACGAGGAGGTCGAAGTGTCCGATCTCGTCGACCATGCTCGTCGGCGTGTACGCCCTCATGCAGAGCTTGTCCTCGATGGTGGCGCAGACGAAGATGTGCTTTCCGATGGGGAGCCCGAGCACCTGGTCGGAGGACGGCAGCGCGAAGCGGAAGAGGCGTACGTCACGGGAGAGCTCCTTCTTGCTGACGAGGCGGCACTGGATCTTCTCCCGCGGGCTGGAGAGCGCGACGGGCGCCGGTGCACGTGCCGCCTCGCGGATGGGCGCGAGGTGGGAGAGCACGGACCCGCCGTGCACCGAGTTGTCGGAGTTGTAGCCGGTGCCCGTGGTGATGAGCTCGCCGATGCGGTACGTGTCGAGGAGCGCCTTGGCCTTGTCGGAGTGGATGGCGTCGAACTCCTCCGTGCAGTCCGTGCCGGCGTTGATCAGGATGCTGTCGGCGCCGCCCGGGTGGTCCTTGAGGAACTTGGTGCAGTCGTAGACGTGCCCGTGGACGACGATCCACGCGGAGTCCTGCGACGAGTGCTTGCGCACCTCCGACATGGTGAACTGCTTCCCGTCGGTCGTGTTGAGGAACGGAGTGGAGGTGCTGCGCTTCAGTCCCGGCGCCGCCGCCTCCGCCGTCTCCAGGTGCTTCTGCCGCGCCATCCACCCGCCGGTCTGGTTGCCCGGCTGCGTCGGGTGCTCGAACACCAGACCGATCTCGCCACGGTGTGGCCGGCACACGTTCACCTTCACCTTGAACCAGCAGTTGTTCATCATCCCCTGCAGAACAGAGTGTGCCATCAGAATCCACACCAGAAACAGAGCGTGCAATGCATGGAGCTGCACGAGCCAGTGATGACAAGAAGTGTACGTACCATGAGGTTCCAGATGAGCTTCTCGGGCTGAGTGTTGAGGGACTGGTCCCAGGCGCGGACGGCGATCTCCTTGGCGCCGAGGAGGTCGAGCACCTCGACCTCCACGGACCAGAAGCACCAGCACCAGTACTTGCCGTACTTGTTGGGCTTCTCCGGGTGGTCGAGGTCGCAAACCAGCCATGTCTCGCCGCCGTCCAGCGTCACCTCCACCCGAGTCACCTTCTTCCCACCGCCTACATGCCAAAAACAGAGAAAAGTCGTCAGGCTCAACTCACTTTCTTCTTTTTTTTAACCAAAATAGTAGTTTTGTTTTTACGGCCAGAACAGGAAAAATAATGTCATTTCGGGCCCGCTGATAGGAGGTGGATCTTTCGATTAGCTCCGATTGGCCGCTCAGATTGCAGCCATTTCCGACCACGAGTGGACTTGTCAAATGTATCCCAACCGGCACCAGGTGCAACCCACAGCCCCACAGGAGTCGACAAAAACAGAGACACAGTGACCTTTGGCGCATGCAACACCCCTCTTTGACCCTTGCAGAAGCAACAATATTTTGTTTTGGCTGTGTGGTGCTCAACTGAGCAGCTTTTGGGTGCAGCGAAGTGCCAACAAGGACGGTTGCGGTTTCATGCATGCACCCTTTCTGTAGCAGAAAAGTGCACACATGTTGGGCATAGCAAACTATCAACTTGTGCATGGTTTACAGCACCCGGTTTCCAAGCTACTTTTTACAGCTGTAATCGGACTATAGTCATTGAATCTGTGTTAGTGAAGTAGTAGTATAATCGTGAATGGGTCCTACTTGTTTGCCAATTGCTGGTTGAGTACCCTCATCAGTGCCTTGGTCATCTAGCTAGACTTACTCAACAGTCAAAAGTTCAGTGTAATACCAAATTAAAAAGTGCGTTTCTTGTTACGTCATGTATGGCCTGTTAGATTCCATATTCCTAACCTTGACGGAAGAATCAAACTTTGTAGGCTGCGAGATGTGATGTCGACATTTTAACATTATTAGGATCTTTATAGTGCTACCTTTGGTTGTCGATTTACACCATGAACTGCTTATTTTGAGTTGCAGGCACGATAAAGTGTTCGAAAATTATAAATTTTTAAAGCTGCTTATTGTGTCAGGAATTGTCTCTTCATGAAAGCACTAGTCATATTTCCTAAGTCAGATTAATTTTGTTGGGTTAAGAATATGGCAGTACAACAAGCTGGTAGTTTAAGCTTCAAGGTGCACCGCACTAAGCTGTTTGCTATGTTTACATTAAACATGGAGATATTTGTTGTCGGCTGGGTTATGGTGGAAGAACAAGTTTTCTTTTTCAGATTGCATCAATGGTACATGGCTATCATTTAACACCAACGTATTCCTATTGTTTTCTCTATGCTTGCATCATCCACGCAGGTAAAAACTTGGGTAAAAGGCAGTAAGGCACACTACTACAAGCAAGTGCAGTAAGCCGTGACACGGCACCGCCATATGAATATGAAAACACGGTGGCGCCAATAAGTTTCATACACAGATTCGTGCCAGCTAATTAAGCAAGCAAGCAAAGTCATACAGTCAAAAGGAAGAAAAGTCAGGGAGCCGTCTTATAGGTAGGTGCTTACCGGAGTATGCGTATCCTTTCATGGTGTATCCCCGCTGCGTGGTGATGCCGTTGATGGGCAGGATCTCGTCGTGCCCCGGCGTCGTGATCACCGAGTTTATGTTGAGCTCGTTGATGATGTACTCCGGCTTGTACCACCACGCTGCGACGACATTATTTGGCAGAGCAGATCAGAAATGTTGGAAATCTGCTGGTGATTGCTGGTGCAAAATGGCGAGAAATGAACGGTTTTTAACTAATTACCTTCCGCATTGGCGAGCTCGGCGTCGACGTGAGACGGCAGGACACGGTTATCCTTGTAATGGTAGTAGTTATCAGACTCAGCCGGTGTAACGATGATCCTCTTGAGCCATTTCACCATGCGTCCCCCGATACAACCCGGGATGATGACGCGCACGGGGAACCCATGGTCCGGCAGCAACGGCTCCCCGTTCTGCATGTACGCGAGCATGATGTCCCTGGACGGGTCGAGCGCCCACTCCCGGGTGACGCTGGTGCCGTACTTGGACCCGCCGCCGCCGGGGAGGTCCTCGGCGCCCTCGAAGCAGACGTTGAGAGCTCCGCCCTTCCGCGGCATGACGCCGCACCGCCGGAGCACGTCGCGGAGCCTGGCGCCGCGCCAGACGGAGGTGGACACCCCCGCGGCGCCCCAGTTGAACCCCACCGTCTGCTGCACCATGTTCTGCTCCTTGCGCCGGTTCCCCGCGCACGCCAGCGTCACGGGGATCTCGACGGGTGTGAAGTCGTTGGCGAGGTCGTCCATGGTGAGCCTCGCCGGGCGGCGCACCAGGCCTGTCACCTCCACGGTCCAGGTGGACCAGTCGCCGCGCGGGACGGCGCCGTGGTTGCGGACGTAGTGGAGCGGCGCCGGGGTGATGAAGCCGTGGTGCATGAGGCGGGAGAGAGGGGGCTCGCAGTTGAGTGGGTGCTTCCCCGTGAGACGGATCAGGGATGGGTTGCGCTCGATCCAGGCGTCCGCCGTGCCCTCGTCGCGGGAGTCCTGCACGGCGGGCTCCACCTCGAGCTGGAGGTGGGAGCCGTAGAGCTCCCGCCAGTCCTCGTGCTCGTCGTCGTCCTCGTCCGACGCGGCTTCGTCTGGTTTGCTGCGGGGAGGCGAGACGAGGGGAGGGAAGTTGCAGCCGCGCGCGGGCGAGTCGGAGCGGCGGGGGATGTGGGGAGGGTACGCCTTGGCGCCGTTCGCGGCGGCGCCGCCGCGCACGGGCTCGAGGCGGCCGAACTGCTGCCGCGGCTCGACGGAGGCGGCCAGCATGATGTTAGGCGAGAGGTGTTGCTTGTGTTCTGTTCTGCGGCCTGTTTGTGATGAGGCGATATGCTAGTGGATGGCCTGGAAGAGGCTCGGTATTGGTGCCTGCTCAAGGCAAGCATGAGCCGGGGGACGTTTATATACACGGGCGCGGAGCCTCAAAAGGCAGTATGCGCCACAAGTTTTTGTTACGGCCTAGCTAGCTAGCACACCAATGCTTGGCAGTTTAAGTAGCCCTCTTTGGCGCCACAAAAATTCTTGAACTCCTGATTCTTATTTGCTTTGCAAAACTATTGACGTTTTGGTTTGTGTTCCAACCAAGAAATAAGGACATGGTACTGTTGTGTGCATTTTGTTGATTCACATTAGGACAAGGTTGGCGCAGTTTCAGAGAACACACGCATTGGGAGACAAGTTTAAGTATTTCAGTAGCACAGAGTTCAGAAATAAACACTTCTCGGTTACCTGTTTCATGAGTGTTCAACTATTAACCCATATATCAACTTGTGCTCCTATGTGTGGGCTAGCTAGCGAAAGGGATACGAAGTGGGTTTCTCTGTAAACCCACGGCCGCATATAGGTCATTTTTTAGTGGATATTTGTGGGTTCGTAAAATAAACCACTTGCATCCCTTGCTAGCAACTTTAAAATGCATAACTATTATATAGATGCTTTGTGATACTTATCCTGTTGTGATAGAGATTTAAGCTACCAATTACTCGATGCTTTCTAATACCGATTCATAGTTTCTGGCAACTCTATTTGTATTTAACATATGTTTAATTGAAACATTAGCTTCCCAATCTAAACCCGAGCTACTATAATTTGTATGAAAAAAAATATTTTTTCTCCAAATGTTAACTTGAAACTCTAGTGTCTATTGTACTTCTTATTGTATACTATACACTACATGTGGATTTCATTAAGAATTTTGATTTTTAGATCCTATGCTTCTTGGTTATAGTAGGCTTATCAGCTTTCACTGTAGTAGTACCCAAGATACGAATTTTCCTCCATACAAGAATCATGAGCTCATCCTATATTTTATAAAAAATAATTAATGTGTTTAATATTAAAATACCAATGTAGATATGTTACAGTATTTTAGTAAAAGTACAAATAAATTAAAATGATTTTATCTATAGAAGAACAATGAGTGCAAAAAATGACAGAAGTCGATGATTTTTATTTTTTCAAAACATTACAAAGATCTGCAAAACGTTCGCGCACACCCCCCTATAAATGCATACATGCAAATTCTACCCCTATATTTATATTTTTAGTGGAAATAAAATATTATTATCTAAGTACTAAGAAATAAATGCCTATAAACGCCTCCAGGATTCTAGGCCAACCAATTTTGAGATTGATGAAATCATCGCAAGTGACTAATTACTGATGAACACATCACCAACTACTGAATGAATAATTAGTCAAAAATGCATGTGTACATATTGAGTGTGAGACAAAACACACGAACATCAAAAACTTGTAATTGATTGTACAATTTTTGTTTAAAAATCATAATTTTCAGCCGGTTCTAGTATGACAAAGTATATATTTTCTGTTTGGGATGTGCACCAAGGTATTGTGCATCTAATCATAGAAACTCTCCGAAACCACAGGCGGAACCTCGAGAGATGGATATTTCAGGTTCAGCTCCAACTACAATCTAGGATATTTATCGATTCGGGTCACTAGCCAAGTAGTGTTCTTGAACTGGCTGGTAACATGATTATCTTGGAATTTGGGGCTTTTGTTTTCAATGATGGCATGGTTTTTGTTCCCAATTAAGTGCATGTTGGCATTAGTATAAATTGAAATTAAAAAAAAAAGCATATTGTAGCTCATTTGTTCAGTTTCCTTATGGTAGAACCTACCAGTATACTCGGGAGTCTTGACTCAGCATGAGCTCACAATTCACTAGATTGTTTTCAAGGATGCGCAGGAGTATTAATGTTTGCAGTGGTAGATGATATGCCTATCTATAAAGAGAATGTTTGATCCAATTTAGACGACAGATTCAAGCGAGAGCGAGGCACTTTGATCCAGTTTCAGACCGTAGATTCCACGCAGTTGCAGGTGTTTCTCTTTCTCTGGCGTCCGTTGCTTTAAGGCGTGCATGGACCCACCACCCACCCATGGAAAGAAGTACCAACATGTTCTAACCAGTGTTCCAATCAACAAATAAGGAATCTTGGCATCAACGTGCAGCTCGCTCTCGTTCAGGGATCCATGCATGCCAGCACGGTGCACCCCCTGCATCTTCGGGTCAAGATACTCGGCACTGAATACCCGTATGAAACAGGGACCACACAGCGGCACGTGACACGGCATGTATAGGATCCCTGACGTGTCCATGCCAGCTGATGGGGTTTCAGTGTTTCGATCTATTTTGGCATGCCTCCAATCCGCCGCCTGACCCTGACGTACGTAAGCCCCCGTGCCAAGATCAGCGGTAGATTCGTGTCGATCCACAAGCAAATTAAAGCGTCTCCAGTATAACGGCCGACGATCATCCTATCCCGGCGCGACACGTCACTACTAAGTAGTCGCACACGTGTAGTCGAGATCTCAGGTTCGCACACAGCCGGTCATCCAATCCCCTTGCCCGCGAGGCCGCGACAGGGTCCTCGAGCTCCGAGTCATTTCATTCTGGCCAGTGGCCACCGCGCCGGCCGGCCGTCGTGCGCGCGCACCGCCGTACGGCAGTCGGCACACTGCGGCCGGCCGGAAAGCGCCAAACGGCCGCCGCCGAGGTCACGGCAAAACCACGAGCCCGCCCCGCGCCGCGCATCACCCTCCCACTCCCACTCCCACCAAGTGGCCTGCCCGGCGAATTCTTTAACCCGCTACCAACCGGACAGGGGAATCCAATCTCAAATCTGGCGGCAGCATATATGCAGGCTCCTCAGTCATCACTGCTTGCTTACTGGCCAATCCGCGGCCGGGTTTATATACGCGTCCCACGGCGCCCGGGCACGCCGCACCGCACGCCGCGTAGGGAACCTGCCCTTGCCGGGGGCGCCAAGGGCTGGGTCACCGTGCCCGTGGGGTGCGAAGTGGCGCGTGGTTTGCCCTGTGCCCCGCAGCCGCCGCCTCCTGGGGTCCTGCTTGCTCACTGGCTGGCTGACTGGCCGCGTGCCCCGGCCGGTGGGGGCGCCGGCCGGGCTCCACGTCCCGCGGCAGCTAGCGCGCGCGGTCGGCGTCGCGGCCGATCGCCTGCTGCCTAACCATGTGACCGCCTGCCCGGCCGCGCCGACACGGTCGATCGCCTTGGCCTTGCCGCGAGCCCAAGGGCCGCGGCGCCAGCCGGCCGGCCGGTCTCTGCTCCCTGTTCTGCGCCGTGCAATTCGGTGCGCCCCCGGATGATGCCATGAACCGGCGCTCAAAGCTGTGAGGACAGGCGGACCACAGTTGGATGATGGGTGGATGGAAATGACCGGTTACCGAGCGGTACGGTGTTTTACCTGGACCGTACGTGCGCGCGTGCCCGGCGGCTGACCCCATTATTCTGCCCTCACAAAATACTCTGCGTAGTGAGTTCGTGACCCTGAGAGCGACGCCACCGGTCGGTCGTAGGCGAGGGGATGGATATTCCTCGGCGGCCGGGACTCGGTGCGTGGACGTCGGGAAGCACGGGGACACACCGGGAGCATGCAGCAGGTGCACCACGATGCCGAGACCCGGCCGTCCGGCGTCCGCAATGTGGGAACCGTGGCAAAGGCGGTTATTACTACGCGCATCCTACACTTAGAAAGTTGTAGATAATTGAACGAGCAAACCGTGTTAAAGTACGCGCGACTACAAATCCTGGTACAAAAGAAAAATAAAATATACATCATGTCACCACTAGAGAAATGACATTTGGTCCCTGGTCATTTAGTCCCGGTTGTGTTTTCAACCGGTACTAAAGTGTGTTAGTATCGATTTGTAAAAACAATGCCTCCGAAAATACTTTAGTACCGGCTGAAGACACCGGCCGGTACTAAAGTGCGCCTCGAGCGTCAAAAAATACAGCAACTCGATAGCCTTTTAGTATCGGCCGGTATCCCAGCCAAAACTAAATTGCAGCTGAGCAATTTAGTACCGGCTCACGCCTTTGTCCGCTACTAAATTACAGCATGCACTCCGCACCGCGCTCCCTTCCCCGTTCCCACTACTCTCTCTCTCCTCTCCTCTTCTCTTTTTTTATCTCCCTAGCTCTTTCCTTCTCCAACCTTATCTTCTATCCTTTCTCCTCCAAGCTTATCTTCTCACTTCATCTCCTCTTCTCCTCTCTCTGCAGAGTGCTGATCCTGGACGCGGGCGTGCGGCGCGAGGCTCCTGGCCGATGCTAGCGTGGCCGCGTGCAGGCGGGAGGGTGCGCCGGCGGGAGGGCTCGGGAGTGGGCCCGCGGGGAGTGCGTCGTTTAGTACCGGTTCGTCTCGGTTGGGTAGCTGGGTTTAGTACCGGTTTCATAGACGGGACCAAATATTCGAGACTAAAGTGAACCGGTACTAAACGACACGTCACTTTAGTCTCGAATATTTAGTCCCGTCTATGAAACCGGTACTAAACCCAGCTACCCAACCGAGACTGATACTTGATTCTCCAGTAGTGCACCTTTATTACATATATAAGAAAAAGGATATGTGTTTTTTCTAAAGTGTGCAAAAGATATGTGTGCGCCTCATTTCCGCCATATCTCTTGACAAAGCGAAGGATCTTTGTTGTGGCCGCCGGTTCTTGTCTCCATATTTAGTATGGATACTGATGACGCGAGCAGCCGATATTTTCCCTTAGACATGGTAATTTAGTGAGCATAACAAAGCAGAGTTTTGAAATTTTCCTCTTTATTAGTAGATGTACCACAATTCTTTCAAAGGAAAATGTTACCACAATGCAAAGACCGTCCGCAAAGATATGTGAGGGCTGTGGCGAAATGGGCACCGGTCTCCTTTGAACTTGAACTGAGAGGCTGCGCTTAGAGTGGGTCTTGTCCTCCCCAAGGTTTCCTCCGGTTCTGGTTATTACTACGTCTGTCTACACCTTAAAGATCATTAAAAAAGCTGCAAAGGCACAACTTGTTAAAGTATGTGTGACTACATTGGGATGAAAATGAAGCATGTATGTGCATTTCATACGAAAAGGTCCAGAACGTGTTCTTCCAAAAGTGTGAAAACACATAGCTATGCTTCCTTTTCGTCATATCTCTTGACAAAGAGAAGGATCTTTGTGACTGCCGGTTCTTGTCACCATATTTAGTATAGATACCGGTGACGCGAGCGCCTTACATTTCCGATATTTTTCCTTGACATTTAAGCATAACGAATGTGATTTCCATGTTCTCCTTTTTATTAGGATCCGCCTCTTCGGTGTCGCGTTGATATTTTCTGCCAGGCTACTCTTCCTACACTCATGCATCCACATTTTAAGGTAAGTTGCTTTTTTATCACCATGATTTCTTGAGTTGCAAAATAGACCATATTTTGCAGTCATGTTGCCACCTTTGCGGTGTGGTGCACAGCATGACAATAAATATGACTTGAAAAATGTGGTGTTTTGTGCAATTCACTTGATTTCTCACTACTACACAAACCACTTTCGCAAACGGGCTATCACAACCGGTTTTGAGAAAACCGGTTGTGATAGGGCTATCACAACCGGTTTTCTTAAAAAACCGGTTGTGATAGTCGGCCGGCATATCACAACCGGTTTTTAAAAACCGGTTGTGATGGTGAGCATCACAACCGGTTCTTTACTAAACACATTTTTGAAGGGCTAAACGAAATCAAATTTTGTGAACGATCTCGGAAGAACTTTTGACCAAAATGAAAGTTGTAGATCTTGAAAAGTAAACTTTTCAACATTGTAGTTCACCTTGTCAACCGAATCTAAGTTTGAATTTTTCAAATTTGAAAATTCAAATTTTGTAAACGACCTCGGATGAACTTTTGACCAAAACGAAAGTTGTAGATCTTGAAAAGTTATGAAACTTTGTAGTTCACAACTTTTTTATTTGAAGTCATTTAGGGCCTCAAATAAACAATTTACACTTGGAAAAGTTTATTATGAGGGGAATCAAAATGGGATATGCACACAAAGACTCAAGTGGTGCAGTGGTAGAGGAGGCTACACGTGAAGGGGAGGGCGCGGGTTCAAACCCCACCGGCCGCGTAGCACGTGATTTTTTCGCGAAAAATGCGCGACTCGCGATAGTAGGAAATTGTCGATGGGGTCCTTCCCCATTAAAATAAATGTTTTGCTATTTTATTTTGGTTTATTTTCGGTTTAGACAAAAACCGGTTGTGATGGGGTCATCATAGCCGGTTTTTGAAAACCGGTTGTGATAGTGGTTTCTGTAGTAGTGTCTTTTCATTACTATCATTTCAAAAACCGCATCTCCTGTTATGAGCTCGATCCAGCTTCATCCCTATGCTATGCATCCAAATTTGGAGTGTCTCAAAACATTACAATCTAGCTATATGAACTATTGCAATATTCCAAAACACCATTAAGACCACGTTTCACCTTAAACTTCGTCTGCTAGATGAAACGGTGAAACACCTCTATATTATATCCTAATGACTTTTTGCCCTCTCTCTCTTTCCAAAGGGAAGGCACGAGTGCTTCCATTATTCTACCAAGAAGAACAAAAGCAAAGTATGGGAAAATTTTTTCAAACCCATCTATTCAAGACTAACAGAGATAGATGAAGCCTTAAGTAAAACTAGGATTCTGAGATTAAGCGAGAAAGCGCGCTTCGCCCATTTTGTCAATGTGATGGCAAGGGGAGCATAATCTTATGAAACTACACTTTTGTCGCCACAATGTATCTAAATATTACAGTTTTTCCAAATCAGTCTCACAAAAAAGTACAACATCGTTATTATCACAAAGTTTCACTTCTGAGCACAAAATGGTGCAATTTGTGTTGTAGAATGGGAACACAAAGGTGCAGTTTTATGATATCAAAATGTTGTTTTGTGACAGATACCAACAAAAATGCACTCTTGAAACTTTAATTTTATGGAATTTACTGATCAAACACGCTTATACGTCGATAATACTCGTTTAATAAAAAAACATGTACTTTGATTATCAGCTATAGAATACTTGCATAGTACTCCATCCGTCCCAAAAAGAGAGGTGTTTTAGGAGTTGGGCACGGGAATTAAGGAGGGGTAAAAAAGTAGAGAGCGCACAGGAAACGAGGAGGGGTAGAGGAGGAGCTAGAGAGATAGAGATAGGAGTTGCATTGGAAAGCGAGAACACCCTTCTTTTTGGACAAAGTTTGAACTCTAAAACACCATTCTTTTTGGGACGGAAGGAGTATGTCTGAAACGATCCTCGTTCAACCTATGTCTCCATCAAACCAGCTATCACATCAACAGCAAATCCTCGAGGAGGCAGCAGGGCATGGTTCCAACTACGTCGGCGTTTCCGGAAAGCGCCACCATCCCTACCCCGCCAGGTGTCCCTCTCCGCCGTGCGCGCCCCGGCTGATCAAGATTTCCGTCGCTGGCAATCATATACTACCGTGTGTTCTACTGCTCTGAGCTGCTCTGGTGCTCTACTACCCCTCTTCGTCCCTATCCTCCAACTAACCACACAAGCGCTCGCTGGTGTGTGTGACGCACGTTCCCCGGAGATTACCATCCACACGTGCTCTCCCGGCGGCGCCAGCCGGACACGCCGCGCTGTCGCCGTCGACGAGCAGGCCGGCCGGCCGGCGAGCGCCTCCTCAGATGCAGGAAGGGCCGCGCGCGTTGCTCCGACCGCCCATGCAAGGGAGCAGCTGCTAACCAGCTACTAGAGCTCTTGCTCTGCTAGCTAGGACGCAGGCACGTGAAGAGGCAGCTAGCATTGTTGCCTGATGGCTGGTACACTTGCCCTGGCGGTTGGCGCCCATGCAGGACTCCACGTCCCATTGATCCAACTGTGAACAGCCAGCTCCATACTGCTTGAAAGCACCAAGAGGCGCCCAGATTTGCCCAATTGGGCTATATGTTGCTGCAGGTCTGTTGGATCTCTAGCAGATATCCCATACGTGGATCGATGCATAAGATTAATATACCATTTTTCCAGCTGCCAGATGCTATAAAAATGTAGCTGCAGTTCTCAAAATAAAAGATCTATAGAAGTGTGCTGGTGTGACTAGCATGAGCACGATGATTGGAAATAATGCATAGTTTTTTGGGATCAGAAATAATGCATCCATATATATGGTGTCTATCATCTGCTGCACTACTCTGACTGGACAAGTTTGTGTTGTACTTTGTTGTCCTCTATCAGTATCACTGATGCGCATATGCATATGCACAATGCATGCGTGCGCAAATGTGGACGTGCAAGGGTTATTTCCTTGGTTCTAAAATTTTTAGTAGATGATGCATATATCCATTGCTTTATGAACTTGGTCAAAATTTGAGAAATTTGACTTTCAACAAAAAAAACTAAAGCTGCCTACATTTCAGAACGTAATGGAGAGTATATGCATGCGCATGCATTATTTGCATATACAATAATGTGCACACGCTAGAACCGACCCAATAATGCCGCTTGTTCATGCAGGAAAAAATGAATCTGTCTCTTCCATGAAAACATGCATGCATAGGGGCGGCTGATCTTGTTGCATCCGGCTTCTTTATGCAGATAGGGCCATGGGGCGTACCGGCCAGGAGACGATATTAGTAAAAGGCATCTCATCGGGAGTGCAACCGAGATGTCAAACAATAAGCTTAATCATTAGCTTTATGGCTCCTCCTGCAATATACTACGAGCCTATGATTACTGAATCTTATCTGAGTTTTCCTTTTCAACCACACAGCTGGTCGTATCTCTATAACTTAGCAGCAGCCAATCAACCAGACAAGCTAGCAAAACCTCCCCCAGTCGAGTGAGCTCGGCCACTGAGCTGAAAAAAAGCGCCGCCAGATCGTCAAAAGGTCGCCACAAAAATCCCAGAGAAAACCACTAGCTAGCCTCCAGACGAGATGACAAACAAAATATGCTAACGAGTGAGTATACTCCAGTGAGTGAGTGGCGCGGGACTGAGCCACTAAAAGGGAATCCTTGGCACGCTAGCTAGCGGCCTACTAGTATATTGCGAGAGCCATGGATCGCCCATTACTTTTGCACCAAACAATCCGCGCCCTTGCACCGAGGCCGCTCGATGGAGCAATTTACAATTCACTGATCGAAGCAACCACGATCGACTATGACTGGAAGGGGCCTACCGGCAGGCGGTCGGGGTGGGTGTGAGTGAGTCGAGTGACTGACCGGGTGGGGTTGGGTAACGGCGGTGGCCTCGCGCGCTCCGGTGGGGAAGTTGGCGCATGGAGCGCGCAACGGCCAGGGTGCGACGCGGGAGCGCGCGCGCGGCGGTAGGAGGAGACGAGCGAGAGAGGCCAAGGGCACCCGTGGTGTCTGTGGCCTGGCCGCGGCTCTCCCGGCCGGCCGCGCGCAGCCGCAAGGAAAATGGCCCTGGCTCCTAACGAGAGCCAAAGGCCGCGCGCCCGCGCGCGCTCTGAGATTTCGTTTCTCTCCCGTGTGCGCGCCGTGCGGCAGGCCAGGAAAACGCGAGACCACCGGACCGACGGCTGGAGCTGGAGCCTCCCCCGGATGCGGGCAAAGCTGCTACAGATCGACCGGCGGGCCACCACGGCGGATCCGCGCCCCGGAATTCCTTTCTCGTCGATCTCTCTCCTCGCTTGTTCCGTGTGCCGCGAATGTTGACGCCGCCGCCGCGCGGCACACAGGATTGTAATGCGCGCTGGGCTTTCGTGAATGCTTCAGAAATCGGCAAACTAGCTAGATAACCGGCCAAACGCTAAGCGCTTGACACGCATATAGGAGTGTACTGCTTAGCTTCGAATCTGGAACAGATCACACAAATGAAAGTTATGTACAAAGAGGTACGCGAAATTGCATATGGCAGGAGCATCAGGTGTACATTGCGGATTTACGAGCTCCAAGAATGTGAACAAGAACAGAATGACCGGTACACGGTGTGCCATGCACTACAAGTTGTGAAGATATTCATCGTTGCAGTTGCAGCTAATGCTTAGCGGCCATCCTAGCAAAAAGAGGGAGATATATTTCCAGGATCATTTGCTAGCTTGTGTTACACCCACGACGCTGATAACAAAAGGTATAGTGCAGGCAACATCATCAGATGGGGAAGGGTTTTATCTCCCTTTTTTTATTTTTATGAAACAAAGGGTCAGGTATACAACCATAAGCAGCAAAGGTCACTGAAACCAAATCACAAAAACATGGACCCTGTGAGTACGTCTATCTCTAATAATCCTCCATTTTCCATGCATCATACGCCAAGATCTTATTGTATTCTTTGTTCATGCATATATTTCCGGATAACATTTTCTGCGAACACGGTCTGGCGTCGTGGCGGTTGGCCCTCCACTATATTCGAGACAAATTTCGAATGCGTCCCCATCATTTTTCGTTGGGATCGCCTCCTTCTGACAGGGAAGATTTAGCTAGCTGAGCTATCGCCGTCGACGGTGCCATGCAGTTCACCTGTGAGGCTGTGAACGGCGTGCACGGCGGGGGATTGCCTCCGTCTCCCCCTGCGTGTAGCCCTGTAGCGTCTCGTCGTTCGTGTGGACCTGGTGGTCTCGGAAGACGTAGACACCAGCCAATCGCTCGGCTCGCCTTCTTGGTTCGCGTGCTCTTGGCATGGAGCTAAAAATCCAGTCGTTCAAGACCATATGTGATTTTTGTCACATCTGTGTCAACTTGTGGTGCTTCTGTGCACCCTCCTCTGCTTGGTGGTAGGACCAACATAAAGGGCAAAGTGCGGTTGAAGATAGATAGAGGCAGGATTCATCCCCGTTGTTCGTTCAGAGTTTTTCAGCCTTTTAGTCTAGTTAACCCTGATACAATTAATGGACTAAATCTTCAATGTAGACCGCTTTATTTTTTATCCTAAGTAAACTTATCTAACTTTAACAAAAGATTATAGAAAAATATACTAACACTTACGCCATCGTATTATAGTTTCATTGCATCCACCAATGGATGCAATGAAACTATAATACGATGCAATGAAACTAAACTTAATTAGTTAGAGTTAAAAGTAGTTTGACTTGGGACAAAACTGTAGCAACTTACATTTTAGAACCGAGGGTAGCTATCAGGGGGATTGAAAGGTTCTAAGGTTAGGCTATGTACATGTACATACTATTTCTTTAAGTTTTCCTGTTCGTTTGGGATTATCATCCGAGCCCAGCAGATTATTCTCCCCACAGAATACCATTGAACCAGCCTAACGGATTATTCTCCTCTCAGACTTTCCAGCCTAACCCAGCGAAACGAACAACCATATCTTCACGTTTCATCATTTACTAATTGCGGGTTTTGAAACCCGAGAAGCAAAAGTCAGAAACCTGAAGTCAGAAAGAGAGGTTCTTATTATATCCAATCCAGCTGTATGTCAAGATGAGCTAAGTTTTGGAGTCAATATGGTTACTTCAAGGAATCTATCAGCTGGTGCACGCGATTTAACTTGCTTGAAAATAAGATGCACTTTTGAATAATATATCTATCAATTCAAACTTTATTCCACAAAAATTTTGCTTTTCACAAGCTTAATCTTCAGAACTTTTGAAGCCCAACTGCCCTTACGTCTATGTTTGGACTGAACGTTCTGTGAAGCCTTCTCTGATAAATCTGTACGGATCCACGGTGCTGGATAATTCTTAGATGTGGTGACCAGGCATCTCTGTCTGACTCCCGACTTATACGTTTGGTTTATTGGTTTGACATGGACTGTTTCTGTACAATACAGTATGCGCATGGGCGTAGGTGACGACACTACCTGATTGCTGGTTCTTGCGTTGAGACCTTCGCTGATCTGACTTCCTCTGTAGTATAGTCTGTAGCCTGTACGATCCGTGCATGCAGTCCATTGTTTTCTCGTTCCCAAACCTTCTGCTGACGTTAGAAAAAAAAATAGTTTCTGCTGACGCCGGCACATTGTCTTTATGAGTTTACGGTAAGATTTCCAAGAATTTTAGTTTTGCTGGCCTAGATATTTTGATGACCGTGACGGAACTGTTATTAAAACCGACCTAGAGATTTAAATTTTGCCATGGTATTAGGTGTATGGCAGAAGTCCTATGAATATGATAAAGCTCTTCATAACTATTAGTTATTTGTTATGAGATAGTACGGATTTATGAAGTAATTAGAGCATTTAAGAATGCACTGATGACTGATGTACCTATCAGACACCAATCATGGGGTTCGATCGATCCGTCGACAGCAACAGCTGCGATCGAAGAGGTTTGTCAGTTGAGACTTCAGAGCTTCTTTGTCAGTTCACGGAACCTCTGAAAGGCCGGGGAGCTCTTCTGCACAACCTGCCGCGCGCATCCTCGGATGCGCCACTACAACTCGGCGCAAAGCCAAGAGATCCCCCGTTGCCACTTGGGAGGTTGGAGCTGATCAATCTCGATCCACTAGCTAAGCTAGTTGCTTGTTCAAACGCTACACTTTACTCAGCAGCCGCAGGACGTGCAGGCCTTCCTTCAGGCTGGCAAGTCCGGTATGATATTGACTTTCACAGGAAAAAAACACGGTTTTGGGAAGAACTTTTTCCTCTTGTGCAGTACTCCTTGTCTCGTATTCTTCGTCACTCTGAAATCTGAATCAAACGTGCTTCAATTCACGCATCCACACGAAGTGCATATGCCGTCCTTGACGGGGGCTGGGAAAAAAGTGTCGATGTGCTTTTGACCTTGCGATTCAGAATCTCAGACAAAGACATTTCGCAGAATAAGCTCGATTTTGGGAAGGAATTTTCCCTTGCACACGTACAGCTCGTCTGTTCCTTGTCGCGCATTCGTCGTGGAGGCTGTACGCTCAGGTCAGAGACCTTCTGGAGTTCATGTACCTGAATCTTCAGAATATGCGTTCTGTCGCTTTGCATGAAAGCATATCTGCTGTCTGCTGATGCAACGGCCGTACATTGGCGATGGATTCAGGATTCCATTTTCCAACCGCATGCGCTGCTGCTGGTGAATTGACCGTCTCCAATGTACGGTCCGTCACGCAAAAGTGATGAACCTTTTTTTTAGATAAAGGAAAAAAAGTGATGAACCTGGAATACGACAACACTTGCACGAATGGAACAGCCTGTTCTGAACATGTGATGGTCGCCATTACAACACTCCGCCGGCGGCGATGCTGTTTTACCCCGTCATCTCGCCGGGAAGAAGCCTTGAAAGGCCAACCCAATCCCGCTAGCCGCGTGCAGGCATCTCTTCGTCTCGTGTAAGAGCCCTGGATGCCACTTGCCCAAAAGGAGAAGAGAACGAGACGCATGCCTGAGCGAGAGTAGTACAAATGCAGGAACCATTCTCCTTGGCTGTCGATTACTTGTCCAAATGCTTCACTCACTGCACTGACAACATCAGATTGAAATTTTAATTTTCTGTAAAACTAAACACAACCGAACAATCATCCGTGTACGGAACGACACACTAAATCTTGTCCGTTCTTCATCGGGAGCACATAACATCAAAAAGATCTCGACAAGTTGAGACGCAGAAGGTTAATCTGATAAGAATCATCCATTTTCCATTTCAGCAATCAAGACAACTTTGTTATAGTTCGTGGCTTTGTGCCCTTGGCATATCCCCACACTTCATGTGCACCTGAGTCCATGAGTACACTTTCCTTTCGAGCAAATAAAATTGGGCCAAAGCCCAGTACCATTCTGGGCCAGACCTAAGATTGAGCCCAAGCTCAGTTTCAAACTGCCGACACCGCAAACCATTAGGTGAAAACAAATTGTCGTTTGCCTCTATAAAACAGGTTCCATTAGGTGAGGTTTTGCTAAAGAGAAAAAGCGGTTGCATTGGCTTTTTATGTTCCTCGTCACTCTGAGATGACCGCAGGCCGGCCTTGAGCCTGGAAAGGTGTCGACATACTATTGACTTCTGTGAGCCAGGAAATTTCACAGAAAAAAACTCAAATTGCGGGAGAAAATTTTCCTCGCGCAGTACAGTTTCCTGAAGCTCAGATAATCAGATGCCTAAGCCTAAATCTGCAGAACATGCGATCTGTCCCAGTGTCCCTTGCATGGAGCATCTCTGATGATTCAAACGGCCGTACATTCCCAGTAGATTCCCGATTCAACTTCGCAACCGCACGCTGTTGGTTGCATTGACCATCTCCAATGTAGGGCCCATCACGCAAGTGACGATACTGGGATACGACAACACTGTCAAGTGTCACAACCATGGTTTTTAAAGCGTCGCCTAAGCGACGCCTAGGCGTCGCCTAAGCGTCCAGGCGCTCAAAAACTCTAGGCGTCCGGCTCGCCTCACGACGCATCGCCTTGGTCGCTCGGGAAGCCGGAGAAGGAGCCGCGTCGCCGCTGGGGAAGGAGCGCCGCCGTCAGGGAAAAAGCCACGCCGCCACCGGGGGAAGAAGCCGCGCCGCCACGGAAGGAGGTGCCGTCCCCGTCTCCTGTCCGTCCGTTTTCCTCCTCCTCCGATCTTGCATCCTGCAGACCGGCCCTCCACCGCGGACGGCCTCCGGCGGTGGAAAGGGCGTCGGAGGAGACACGGGTGGGCGGCGGAGGAGGCAGAGGCGGGCGGTGGAGGAGGTAGTGGTCGCCGGAGGTGGAGGAGGAGGGAGAGGAGGCTGTGGCAAGCGGGCAGCGGGGGCGGAGGCGAGCGATGGCAGCGGCGGCGCAATCGGGTGGTACGGTGGTGGTGGAGTCGAGCAGATAAGATCCTCAGTTTGTTTTTTTTAGAACTGGATCGTCGGTGGTGAGTGGCGATGGGATTAAGTAGGGGTGTTGGGCTGACTTGGGTCAGGTTGGGCTGGTTTGACGAAGTTTCTTTACATTTTTAGGCCCAACATTTTTAGGCCCAGTGTCCTCTATTTTCCCTTTTCTTTTACATGTATATGTATGTATGTATTACTGCGTAAGGCGTCGCCTTGCCTCGCGCCTTATCGCCTAGGCGACTGAGCGGTGGCCTGTCGCCTCGCCTCGCCTTACCGCTTTAAAAACAATGGTCACAACACGAGCAAAAGAAGCACTAGCATAGACGAAACAACCTGTTCCGTAGCCCGTAGGCAGTGCTGAATGCTGGCGTAATACTGTCATGTCGCCTCACTCTCACCGGAAGCAAGGCTTCAAAGGTCAACCAAGCCGCCGCGTCTCATCTCATGCAAGGAAGCCACTTGCTCAGATTACCGGGAACTCTCGCTCGATGGAGAAGAGAACGAGAAACGAGATGCAGGAACCATTCTCCTTGGCCCGTGCTGAGTTACTTGTCCAAATGCTTCACTCACTGCGCTGACCAAATCACTCGGCAGCGGCCAGCGGCTTCGTCCAGAGTCCAGACCATGTCACCAGCTCAAACGGGGGAGAAGGGTTGGCCGCCGGATCCCCAGATGGCCACTGTAGTCAGAGGTCGCAACCGCATCACACCGAAAGCTTTCTTCTGTAAATAAACAGAGCCGGTCGGATCATTGGAATACTGATGGACATGGACACAAAGAATGTTGTGGACTCTTGACACTAAAGGCAGTCCCAATGCAGACTCTATCGTAGAGTCCAAATTCATTAATTATGCTGCCATGTAAGCAAAATGCTGATGTGGCAGAACATTTATTGAAGAGAGAGGGAAAGAAATGAAAAAACCAAGTCTAACTAAGAAACCAAGTCTTCACGCAAATCAAGACCATCTGTGAGAGAGACAAATGGGTCATGGGATTGGATAGACTTCAAGATACAAAATCTGCATTGCGGGCTATGGTTTCTTATAATAGAGTCTTGAACATATGGACTCTATGGGTAGAGTCTGGGTTGGAACTGGCCTAAGTGCCAAAAAGAACGCTCTCGATACTTGCGATTACTATTATAGGGAACGCAAAATTGAGATGCAACAGAGTATGGGAATGAGTATACTTAACCCCTAATGTATTCAAGTGGCTGCATCTCGTAACGAATCACACATGGATGATGACATGGAATGGACTGGCATCTCGCCCTTGGGCTGGACCTGTGTGTACACTAGCGAGCAAACAAAATTGAGCTCGAGCCCAGTGTCATTTTGGGCCAGGCCGAAAATGCATTGTCCAGTACTTCGGTCTCATCTCAAGAGCTTATTGCTCACTGCTCACCACAAACCTGAGGTGTAATTTTGCAGCTTACGAAACATTAAAGCCCTGTTTGGCACAGCTGTGGAGTTAAACTCCACAAACTCTAACCCATTTTCTAGCAAAACACCCTAACTCCACCAACTCCCATAGCAGCCCAACTCCATGGAGTTTGAAGAGTTCATTTTGGTGGAGTACCTCTTTTGGAACTCCATAAACCTCAAATATGAACCTAGTCGTGGAGTTCGTGGGTAATTAGCCACCACTACCACTGGTTACACGAAAACGGTTCGTTCTCTTTTTTTTCTATTGACCACCCGTCGCCTCCTCTGCTCCACTTCGCAGACGCCGCTCGCCCGCCGCCGTCCCCAGCCTTCCCCACGCGGCGCCGCCCTGCCCTCCCACGACCGCCGCCTTGCCCAGCCGCCGCCACCCCTTGCCCTCCTGCCGGTGCCAGCCATCCCTCTCTAGCCGCCGCCGCCGCCGCCCCCGGTCCACATCTGCATACCCGCCGCCCTGGATCTCGTGTCCCATGGGCCATGGCAGGCCATAGCTCAGGGTTGGGGACCAACGCGACGGTCGCCAAGGAGAAGCCATGGGAGATGAGGACGGAGACGGGCAGGGGAATGGCGAGCCGCCGGCATCGGCAGAGGGAAGCGGCGGCAAGGGGAAGTGTCGGCGTCGACGGAGGGAAGCGACGGCCGCCGCCTCTTCTCCTCCATCCCCGCAGCGCTGCTCGGCCCCTTCTTCTTCATGCCCGCAGCGCCGTGCGACCCCTTCTCCTTCCTCTTCCGCCTCCGCCGAGCCTCGGTGCCGCCGGCCCTGGCGCCTCCGCCGAGTAGCGCTGCCGCGCGAGGGGCCATGCTGCAGCTGGCCCTGGCGCCGCCGCTGGCCGAGCAGCGCCGCCGCCGGCCCTGGCACGCCTCCGCCGAGCACCGCTGCTGCCTCCGCTGGCCTTGGCAATGCCGCCAGCCTGCAGTATAGACAAGAAAGAGAATGACATGTGAGGCCATGAACTAGGGGCAATATTGGCAATCCATATTGAAAACCATTTTTTTTATAGTGGGATACCATTCTAGCCAAACATCCCACATGGACAGCTCTTGCTCCACCGAGAGTTTGCTCCACGCAGAGTTTAGGACTGGAGTTGCTCCACGCAGAGTTGGAGCCATGCCAAACAGGCCTAACTACCAAACAGTAAAGGATATGAACAGAATTCCAGAGGACTATCGTCAGCTTCTTGTATACCTCAGGAGGTCGTAACAAGTAAGCTATAAGTGCTAGCCCTTGTGAAGATACATATGCTTGTTCAGCCGTTCAGGGACACCTGCAATTAAAAATAACGAAAACCATATATCAGATAGCCTCATGAAATTAGTTGACTAATTCAGGTCACCGTAAATCCGTAATGAGCTCCATCTTTCCACCAGACATGCTAGCCCTTGTGTCAGGACTCAGCAGCTTCATACAAATAGCATTTATGGAATGAAACCAGATGTCCCTCCAACAAACAATGCTCCAACTCCAGTAGAAGAACAAGTGTGATCAACTGATCATCCTAAACAAGATCCTAGATGGTTAAGATATCATGGACAGAAAGGTCACAATTGATGCACAGAGCCATGTATATAATACACAAAAAAAAACAGACCCATTAGATGGGCTGTCTTAGGAATTGAACTCAATCCTAGCCTCCTAGGTATTGAGGCCAGGTCCTACAGGTTTTCAACCACAACATATTCACAAAAAGAATCCTCTTTACTCCTTTGGCCTTTAAAAGTAAACCAGTCACCAAACATAATAACCCACAAGTGAACCCCTATAATCTCCACCCATATTGCTTAGTCCTGAAGCTATACGATCAAAGCAGAAACCTGATGAACTAACTCTGCCATCTTTCACTACACCGACTCCTGGAACAATTTGAACAGAACAAAAACACTTGGATAGCTCTAAATAGTCTCTCCAAGCATGCAAGTTGCTACATTCTCCAACTACAAGCACTTGATCTATGTTGGATCTGCAGTTTGTAGACTAAATTAAAATGGTTTAAATAGTTATATTTAGTCTAAACTATAAACAATAAATGCTCTTGACGTACCTCCAGATTCAGATCCAAGATTTCTTGGAGCTGCAAATACTGCGAAACAGGGCTTATATCAAATATCACCTACGCATTTTCAAATATATGTCAAATCTAGCAAGCCATAAGTGCACTGGAGTGCCATGAGTGTTATCAAGGGTAAATAACTACAAGCAACACATCTGATTGCATTTCACAATCCTACGTCCTGACTCCTCAACCATCCAACATATATCATTTCAAGGAACACTGATTTTAGTCCCTATGACTGGAAGAACCTAACAAGCACCAAGATTGTATTTATATAGTTCCCTGGTCACAAAAATTTAGTAAATGCCAAGGTAGACTAACAATGATGTTTATATTTACAGATGCAGTTGGAAAGGAAAAACAGAAATGAATATATGTAACACCCGTGGTCAATACTCCTTCAGGTTCTTGTCACGGTCGTGACAATATAGCCAAAGTAATTAACATTAAACAGAAACATAACAACGACATGACAAATAGGCATATTAGCACCCGAGCACATAACGCATAATTTTCAGGTAGGATAACAAGCAGCAGCCATAAATCCTTGATCTAGGTCTAGTTAGGATCAAAGACACTATATCCTTCACTACAAAAGTTGACACAACAAACCATATGTCCATAACACTAGAACAGAGTACAAGACTCTTTGCAGCAACTGGAAGCCTTAGGTCACTGTCTTTTAGCAACATACTCACCGGACCAGATAATCCAGAATTCAGCTGTATGTCAATTCCAACCTTCAGTGCGCCC
Source organism: Urochloa ruziziensis (assembly GCA_015476505.1). Taxonomy (NCBI): domain Eukaryota; kingdom Viridiplantae; phylum Streptophyta; class Magnoliopsida; order Poales; family Poaceae; genus Urochloa; species Urochloa ruziziensis. Next base: position 46,252,012 of record CM027124.1, read on the forward strand.
ACGCCCCCTCCAGAGCATCAAGCACCATCCCCACTGACAACTTAGTCAAGTCCATCCGATTGAGCTGCAGCCTAACCACTGACATTCTGAACTTCCGCAACTTCTCCTCTATCGCTCTTGCCTTTGGATTTTCAAGCAAACCAAAAGCCTTCCTGAATACTGGTCCGCTCAGATGCTCCTTAGACAGCTCCTCAACAGCCTCCCACAGGTAAGGGTACATTTGCTTTCCCTTCTCAGCATCATCTCTCCCACCGCCATTGCCATGGCTAGCCTTACCTGCAGTGACAGTTGCATTACTACTGCCATTTTCAAATCTAGCTGTCTTTGACCTCTTGCTCGTGCGTTCACGGGGTTCCCGCCCATTCTCCATATCCTCATCACTCTCCTTGGTCTCCTGCTCTTCATCGCTCTCTGCATCCCCTCCTTCTGGACTATTCATTCTCCAAACCTTCTCGCTAAGTTCATACACATTACGGTCATGCTCTGTAGGCAAGTCAGGAGCCCGTCCATTCTTCGCACGCTTGAACAGCAATTTGTACTTATGCTTGAGGCGCCTGACCTTATCACTAAGCTGGGTAGTGGACGCCTTAGCAGTGAGCCGGTCAAAGATCTGCAGGTACAGCTTGCTCGTGTCCTTAATCGACGCAGGCAGCCGGCCATTCTTGGCACGGTACTTGATGAGGGCATTCAGTATGGTGACATTGTCTTCAGGGCTCCAAACTCGGACCGGCCGCTTGGCACGCCCGCTGGGGCTGTGGCGGCGCTTGGTGCGAACCTGGGAGGACGCTGCGGCGTCGAGGGAGGACGCGTCCATCGGCCGCGTGCGGATGGGCTTGATGCTGGAGGCCTTGATGTGGAGGGACGGACGCGCGCGGGGCGACGGCGAAGGGTCGCTGGCATCGTCCCCATCGTCTTCCGAGACGGTGGCCGCCACGGTGGCGATGGCGTTGGAGTTGTCGGAATCGGAGTCGCAGTGGAGGCGCGGGGTGCGCCCGAGGTTGCGCCGCGGGGACGGCGCGCGGCCGCCGGCGGCGGCGGCGGCAGCGTCCGAGTCGGAATGGAGGCTGGGGAAGCGCTCGCCGCGGCGCCTTGGGGAAGCGACACGGCGGCCGGTGGCGACGTCGGCGTCCGCATCGGAGTCGAGGTTGTCGCCGCGGGGAGCCTTGCCGTCCCTGCGCCTCGGTGACGGGGCGCGGCCGCCGGCGCCCGCATCGGCACCGGGGTCGGATGCGGCCGCGGCGTCGGGCCCTGCGGAGGAGGGGGAGGAGGAGAGCGCGGCGGCGCTAGGGCGGAGGTTGGGGGGAGGGGTCTTGGAGCGGGACCCGGAGCGGGAGGGGATCGGGGAGGGGGAGCTGCTGCGGCGGCGGCTGTAGAAGCGAGCCGCGTCCGCCTCGCCGTCAGAAGCGTCGGAGCCTGACTCCGTCGCGGCGGCGGCCGCCGAGCTCTCCGGGTCCATGCCGGCGAGTTGGTGTTGGCTAGGGATTGCTCGCCGTCGCCGGTCGCCGCTCTCTGTTGCCTCTTGTTTGGGTGGAGTTGGACCATGGGCTGTGCGTGTCACGTGTGAAGGTTTTAAGAAAGTTGTCAGTGACCGGAGATATTCTTTTTTCTCAAAAAAAAGAGTTAACAACAATGGTTATGGGGTTCTAAATCTAGGTTATGTGGCAAAATGAAGTCTTGAGATGTTAGGGACTTAATCCATAATTGTGTCAGACCACTTAATTTTAATTTGTTTGTACCAGGCTACCCACTCACTCTCTTTGTAATATACTCTTACTCTTGCACCTTCTACACCGTCGGGTTTATTTTATGACGATCGAACACTCTAGATTAATCTAAAGAGTCTATCTTGATTATACATCTCTAATTTAAAACTTTTACAACCCTTAAGCCTACACAGTTGGATTTTATGGTGATCGAACGCTCTACATTAATTTAAAGATCGAGTTCATATTGACTAATTTAATATTTTTTTAAAAGACGTGCACGCGGCATGTACCTTTTCGCCAGTGAATTAAACATATGGTACTGACAGAGCTCCCCTATCGGAGTATGGACCTCTCAACGAATCAGACATATGATGCTTATTGCTTACAGAGCTCCTTCCAGTATGGGCTCGCACGGTCATCCTCCGTTGGTGGACCAAATAATCGTTAATCCGCCTATAATGGAGGGAGTAAACTTAACAAGACGGTAGTCAAACGATGAGCACTAATAGCAGCCATGCTCAGTTTCCTCCATGGTCTCAAACTCATGCAAGGCATGGGTTTGTTTTCAGAGCAGCCATTGCTTACAGAGTTTATTTTTGACTGGGGGAATAGTGCAGAGTTGACTGTATATCTTGTTTCTGATTGAAGTTAACAAGACAGGAGATGCACAAAAGATGCAACGATAAGTTACAAAACTAGATAGAGGAGATAAAAGCACATGGATGATAGGATGGCCTTTGAGTAAGAAGAGCATGGCCTTTGCATAAGAGCACATGGATAATGGTATTCTTATACCTCCATTTGGATCTAACGTGTTAATAATGCATCCTGTATCGAATAGCAGCTACAATCTAGACCCAATAATTCTAGATTTTTGGAAACAGATGATACTTATTCATCTACAATTTACTAAAAGTGGGGGAAATGACAAAACTATATATGAATTATATCAATTTTATCCCTGAAGACATGGGAGGAATGCTGGACCACATCGATTTTTTGGGGTTAAAAATGTAGTCTTCTATATCAGTCACAATTAAGTTCGGCACAGATCTTCTCATGTTATTCTTCATGTTGATTATTCAGAGCAGGTACCAAAACTAAAGGTAAAGCAGGCATCAAGGCAGGAGCAAGATTGAATACAAGGCATGCCGTGGACCCGTGGAGTTCAGAGCAAGTGAAGCTCCAGCTGACACTATGTGGTCACTAATATTGAATACATGTTACAGAAACAGGTGAGAAGACTTTGTAATACATATTCTTGGCCAAATGAATCCGAGGATGCAAAAAAGCTAAACTATTATTCCATTTTCAAAAGATTTTTATCGCATGCTAATACAAATTTTAAGCAACCAATAACATAAACATGTCAGTGATTTTGAGCGAAAGGTGTTGTGTGTGACAACCCGCGGTCGCGCAGTCACTTCATTGCGACCGGATGAAAACAAAGCCGAGGGATGCAACAGCCAAGCAATTTCCACGGGTAGCTTGCATTTTCAGTGTCCTCTAGTATCTCAACCCATACACACTAGAACAGTTTGTTTCGAGACCAAATGGAACAGTAGCCCAATATGCAGATGATGTTGCGTGATATGGGGTTATATAGTAGGGACACACTGTTGGCGATATCATTCATGAACAGTAGGGTTAGATGGCATGACCATCAAGTAAGAAGAGTATGACTTTTTTTTCTTTTTCTTTCTTTTTTTTTGCAAAAGCAAATTAAGAAGAGCATGACCCCAGCACTGTTTTGTACTGGTACGGCATTAAAATGTATTCATCCATTGGTCTAGGATTGCAGAAACATGGTATTTATAAGCGGAATGAGGTTAAATAAGATGGATTAGATTAGATAGCGGATAGGGTAAATTCCTTCAGTGCCACGAAAATTTCAACCACTTCCCTCAATGCCATAAAATTCTACAAATTTCTCTCAGTGCCATAAAAATTCTAACTTATATCTTGTATGTCATTCCGTCAACTTTTCCATCTATGTGCTGTTAACTGAGCTGTGAAAAGACGGATGTACCCCTGACCCCACATGTAAGTGCCTCTCCTACACTTCATCCTTTCTCCTTCCTCTGTTCTTCTCCATGAAACGACAAAGGCGGCCCTAAATCTTCCATGAGTACAGCGCCACCTCCAATTCTCCACAGCGGCCGATGCTACACGGCACAGCCCCACCGCACGGCTCCTGCGACGGCGCCCGCGGCGGCGCGGCCCCGCCCACGGGGAGCTCAGCTCGCACCTGGGCATGGCGCCCGCTCGCCGAAGTTTGGCCCCTCGCGCCAACACGCCAGCCCCCGCCACAATGCGTCGCCGCCCAGCGCCCCCACCGGTCGCGGCCCTCTGCCTACGCGCGGATGCCCAAGCCATGGAGCCCGCGGGGGAGCTCTGCGTCCCACCGGACCATGCCGACCGCTCGTTGGAGCTCGGACCCTTGTGCCAGCACACTGGCCTCGCACCCGATCCCTGCGATCCTCACGCCGCCGCCGGGCCGTCCCGTGCCTCGTCGCCACGGCCCCTTGTCACCATCGGTGAGGCGTCTTCCACAGCGGGAGGCGGCAACATGTGAAGCCGGGTGCGTCTTCCACAGCCGAAGGCGGAAATAGGTGAAGTCGTGCAATCTTGGGGAATGACAGGTGGGCCTTGCGTGGCTGGTGTGCGCGGCTCTTAAGCCTTAGCGCTGTAGCGTTTCAAACAAAACTCTTTTGTATCTAAATTCAGTACTCTGAATCCCCGAGGTTCGGCGTTGTTCGTCGCTTCGATTAATCGAGATCCTATCCCGTCGATGTTCCTCTATGCACTCACGTTCCCGAGATGATCTCGTTGGGCGCTAAGGGTAGTTACAGTGGTATCAGAGGCACAATCGATTCTGATCTAGGGTTCGTCGGCTCGCCGCGATTTCTCCAGTGTGTGTGACGTCGATTTCAGCAAAATCCAGAGCCAAATCTTCCAGATCCAGTCCGAATCGGCGTGGTAGTTCAAGGTTGCGGCTCACCCATGTATTCCTGTGTTCTATCCGAATTCGGAAGAACCACCCAACCTTTTCCCCAAAAATTTAGCAGCCGATTCATCACGGGCGAGGGTTGCGGAGCAGTTGTCTCCGCGTAAAATTCTGGGAGCTCATGGCGTTTAGGCCTGCAGTGGCGAAGGAGGGAGATGCTCTTCGGTGAGGGTTGTGGAGCGCTGTCTCTCGTAAATTCCGGAACCGAATCCGCATCTCGGGAGTCGAGTGATTGCTCACTAGCTCACACTGAGCCGGTGCAAGCAACTTGAAGCCAAGAAGATCTGGGGACACAGGACGTTTCAGCAATTGAGAAGCAAAAGCGCGGGCAAGGGTCCACGACCCGTAAACCTTCAGAGCAAACAAAGTTGATGTTGGAAGAGATGGATATCAATCAAGCCATTGATGCAGAGCATTGGGAGGATCTACAAGGAAGGTTGGACCTTCTATTCTCCAAGATGGGGTCGATGGAAACTAATCAGCAGCAGATGAAAGCACAGCTAGATATCAACTCACAGGTACTGGACCAGGCAGTTCGTGACCAGTTGGTAATGTCTAAGCAATTGGCAGAAACAGGGAGAGTGGTTGCCCAGTTGACTCTGCATCACTTGAGGCAACAAGAGTTGGAAGAGGAAGGTGACAGTCCAAGGTCCAGAGATTCACATCAAGGCACAAGCTTTCAACAGCGAAGAAGCCGAAATATGGAGGACAGGAGACCAAGCAGGCAACAGAGAACTGAACATCGTCAGGGGGAAGGTACTGTCAATGCCAATCCCAAAAGTTCCTTGCCAAAAATGTCTTTTCCTCGTTTTGATGGCTCCAACCCAAAGATTTGGAAGGATAAAGCTGTAGATTACTTTACCATATTTAACATACCAAAGGTCTCCTGGGTAGTGTATTCCACCATGAATTTTGATGATAATGCTGCCAAATGGTTACAAGCCTATAAATTAACCAATGATTTGGGAAACTGGGAACAATTTACTGCTGCTATTGAGGAACACTTTGGCACTTATGATTACAAGAAAGCAATGACAAAGATGATGTCACTCAAGCAGAAGGGATCTGTGCAAGAGTATCATCAGGAATTTGTAGATGCAAGGTACCAGTTAACTATGCATAACTGTGCTCTAGATGAGCTATTTTTTACAAACCATTTTGCCAGAGGGTTAAAGGAAGAGATAAGAGCACCAGTACATTCCCAAGATCCATCAAAGGTGGCCCAAGCAGTGCATTTAGCAACTATTCAAGAGAAGCTCTTGCAAGATACTAAAGGGAAGTCATTCAAGTATATATAATTCTTCTTCTAGAAACACCGCCAGCATTCAGTAAAGAGTTGAAACAGGGACAACCCAACACTGAGCTGTGGAAGGCAAGGCAAGCTAGAGATTACAAGAAGGCAAACAACCTATGCACTACTGCAGTGAACCCTTTACACCAGCTCTCATAGCCACATGTCCCAAGAGGCAGAAGCAACAGGTCAACAGCATGACCCTGGAAGAATTGAACATGGAGCTTACAGATGATGTTTTATTGCAATTAGAGCAAGAGGATATGATTGCAGAGGAAATATGTCATCTTTCTTTGAATGCCATCTCAAGTACTGCTAATGAAGATACTATAAACATGAGAGCATTACTGAAAAAACAAGTAATGCTCACACTGCTAAGACTCTGGAAGCTCTACAAGCTTTGTCAGCTCAGCCTTTTTGAAAAAGGCAGGAATCACTCTAGTGCTAGCACCTCCTGCAAGAGTCAAGGTAGCAGATGGTTCAGTTCTGCTCAGTGATAAGATGGTACCCAAGCTCACCTGGTGGATACAAGGATATACCTTTCATACTGATATGAGAGTAATTGAACTGGATGTCTATGATGCCATTCTTGGCTATGATTGGCTCAAACCAAGGAGTCCCATGAACTGCCACTGGGCACATAAAACAATAGAATTTCAAGAGGGTGAACGACAAGTCAAGATTCAAGGAATAGTCTCTAAGCAGGAGTTGTCAGTCCAGGAAATATCTGTGAATCAAATGGTAAAGTGGGCTAAAGGCAATGATATTTGGGCCTATGCAGTGGTGGAGATGATACCGCCTAACAAGACACCAACAGCACATCAAGCAGTTCAGCAAATTCTGATGGAATTCAAGGATGTTTTCACCAACCCAAAGACACTGCCACCAAAGAGATCTTATGATCACACAATTCCCATTATACCAAATTCCATTCCTGTGAATTCCAAACCATACAGATATTCACCACAGCATAAAGATGAGATTGAGAAGCAAGTAAAAGAGCTATTGGCAGCAGGTCACATTTCCCCAAGTACAAGTCCATTTGCATCACCTGTGCTGCTAGTCCAGAAAAAGGATGGATCATGGAGGTTCTATGTTGATTATAGAAAGCTCAACTCCATTACAGTCAAAAATAGATTTCCAATTCCTATTGTGGATGAGATATTGGATGAGCTGGCTGGAGCCACTTATTTCACTACATTAGACATGCAAGCAGGGTGCCATCAAGTAAGAGTAGCTGAACCAGATGAGCATAAAACTGCATTCAAGACCCATCATGGGCACTATCAGTTCAGAGTAATGCCTTTTGGCCTTACAAATGCTCCTGCTACATTCTAGTGTTTGATGAATTCCATTCTGCAACCTTATCTGAGAAAATGTGTTTTGGTATTTCTTGATGACATTTTGATCTACAGCAAAGATCTACAATCACACCTACTGCATCTCAGAACAGTATTGTTGCTCCTTAGGCAGCATCTGTTCTTCTTGAAATTATCAAAGTGTTCCTTTGCACAGGATCAGCTGAGATACTTAGGTCACATAATATCAGGCCAGGGGGTTGCCACTGATCCTGAGAAAACAGAAGCCATGCTCCAGTGGCATATTCCTACATCACCAACAGAACTAAGAGGTTTCTTGGGATTAACGGGGTACTACAGGAAGTTTGTGAAACACTATGGCATCATAGCCAAACCTTTGACAAATTTACTCAAGAAGAAACAGTTTGCATGGGATGTAGTAGCACAAAATGCCTTTGAGCAACTCAAGAAAGCAATGTCTCACACCCCTGTTTTGGCTCTGCTTGACTTTTCACAGCAATTTGTCTTAGAAACTGATGCCTGTGACAGTGGGATAGGAGCAATGTTGATGCAACACAATAAGCCAATAGCATATTTGAGAAAAGCTCTAGCCCAGCAGCATCAACACTTATCTATCTATGAGGAGGAGTTCCTAGCTCTGATAATGGCTGTAGAGAAATGGAGATCTTATCTTCAAAGACAAGAGTTCATCATCAAAATAGACCACAAGAGTCTTTGTTATCTGGGGAACAACAATTACAGTCTGACATGCCGAAGAAAGCCATGACTAGGCTCATGGCCTCCAATTTAAATTTCAATACAAGCAGGGCAAGTAAAATTTGGCAGCAAATACCTTGTCTAGGGTGGGGCATTACATGGCTAGTAACATGTTATCTGAGGTGACACCAGCATGGATCCAGGAAGTCTTGAATTCCTATGTAACTGACACAGATGCTCAACCTCTGTTGCAATAGCTAGCTGTAAAGAGTCCAAATGAGCAAGGTTTCTCTATACAGCAAGGGGTGATCAAAAAAGGCAATCTCATCTGGGTGGGAAACAACTCAGCTCTCAGAACAAAATTGGTATCAACATTTCATTCTTTTGCTTTGGGGGTCACTCAGGAGTGCAAGGTACATATAGCAGAGTCAACAAACACTTCTATTGGAAGGGTATGAAGGCTGACGTTGAAAACTTTGTCAAGCAATGTGATGTGTGTCAACAAGCAAAGCATGAGCTGTCTCATCCAGCAGGATTGTTACAGCCACTTCCAGTACCACAAGGAGCATGGCAAGATATAACTATGGATTTCGTGGAAGGCTTGCCCAAATCTGATACTTATGACACTATATTAGTAGTGGTGGATAGATTTCAAAATATGCACATTTTATCCCTCTCAGGCATTCATTTTCAGCACAAGTGGTTGCACAAGCAGTATTTGATAATGTGGTAAAACTTCATGGCCTTCCTAAATCAATTGTATCAGACAGAGACAAAGTGTTCACAAGTCATTTCTGGACAGCTCTGTTGAAACTGATGAACATCACTTTGAATACAAGCACAGCATACCACCCTCAGACGGATGGGCAGACAGAACATGTGAATCAATGCTTAGAGATGTTTCTGAGGTGCTCAGCCTATAATGCGCCAAGCAGATGGAAGAAATGGCTACCACAAGCTGAGCTCTTGTATAACACAACCTACCACTCTTCACTGAAGTGTTCTCCGTTCCGAGCTCTGTATGGGTATTATCCTAACCACATTGCAGCACCACAACAGCCATCTTCTGATAATACTTCAGTAGAAGAATGGGTGAAAGAGAGAGAGGCTTATAATGAAATCCTCAGAACCAATTTGTTAGCAGCCCAGAACAAAATCAAAACACAGGCTGATAAGAACAGGACAGACAGAAAATTTCAGGAAGGAGAACTGGTCTTGCTGAAACTACAACCGTATGTTCAAACTTCAATTGTGAGTCGACCATGTCCAAAGTTAGCAATGAAGTTCTATGGACCATACAAGGTGCTGCAGTGTATTGGGCAGGCAGCATACAAGTTGGAGTTACCTGAAGATGCAAAGATTCATCCAGTCTTCCACGTCTCCCAGTTGAAACCATTTACTCCAAATTATACACCTGTCTATGACTCCTTACCACAGCTGCTGGATTTGGATAAAGAGGACATACAACCCGAAGCTATTCTGGAACGTCGTCTAGTGAAGAAAGGTAACAATGCCATCACTCAGGTACGTGTCAGGTGGACTAACTTGCCAGCAGATGCAACAACTTGGGAGGACGCCAACGTGCTGCGAGCAAGGTATCCAGATGCGCTTGCTTGGGGACAAGCAAGTTCTCCAGCAGGGGGAGTTGTCACCACCGGTGAGGCGTCTTCCACAGCGGGAGGCGGCAACATGTGAAGCCGGGTGCGTCTTCCACAGCCGAAGGCGGAAATAGGTGAAGTCATGCAATCTTGGGGAATGACAGGTGGGCCCTGCGTGGCTGGTGTGCGCGGCTCTTAAGCCTCAGCGTTGTAGCGTTTCAGACAAGACTCTTTTGTATCTAAATTTAGTACTCTGAATCCCCGAGGTTCGGCGTTGTTCGTCGCTTCGATTAATCGAGATCCTATCCTGCCAATGTTCCTCTGTGCACTCACGTTCCTGAGCTGATCTCATCGGGCACTAAGGGTAGTTACACCCCCATCCTCGCGCCGCCAGCCAGCCGCCGCCGGGCCGTCCCGCGCATCGCCGCCGCGGGCCCCCATCCTCGCGTCGCGTGGCCTGCCCTGTCTCCGTTCCCAAGCCATGGGGAGAAGGAGCCGATGTCCTTTTTTTTAGCCTGAGGCGCTGATGTCCACCCGGTCATAGATTGGGATAAGGAGGGAGAAAGAGATGGGTGCTGACAAGTGGGGCTAGGGGTATATTTGTCTTTTTTCACATCAGTTAACGGCCCAGTAGCAGAAATTGTAACGGAATGGCATTGAAGGTATGAAGCAAAATTTCTATGGCATTGAAGGAAGTTTATAAAATTTTATGGCACTGAGGGAATCGGGTCTAATTCTTGTGGCACTGAAAGAATTAACCCTAGTGGATACTCCCTCCGTCCTTAAAATACAAGCCATTTAGTTAAAAATGAACTAATTTTCTTGTCTTAAACGACATATATTCGAGAAAGGAGGGGGTAATTAGCCATGTATAGACACCAAACTTTTTCAGGCCCATTAGGTAGCGGTTGGAGCCCAAAATCTGCGCCAAACATGTTACTTTTCAACCAAATAAATTTTCCCAAAAAGAATCCATTTCGCTCCTTTAGCATTTAGGCTAACCAATCAGTCAATCACCAAGAACGGGCAACAAAACCATGATAATCCACATAGAATTGAAACCTTATAATCCATATCACTTAAGCTTGAAGCCATATGGTCTAAGCAAGCTCCCGGTGAACTCACTCTGTCATCATTCACTGCACCAAACGACTCCTGTGGCAATTTCGAACAGAACGAAAAAACTTGCACAGCTCTATCTTTCTAAGCATTCAGATTGCCACATTATCCTATTCTGAGCACTTCTTGTTTTTTTGACAAACCTATTCTGAGCACTTAATGGCCACATTGCTTATAAAAGAGCAATTGACAACTATAGGTTCATCCTATAACAGTACAGTGAGATGAACTCCAATGTTTCTATATCAAATATAACCTAAAGAAGCGTTTTCAAATTCAATAAAATCAAATCTAGCAAACCATAGGTGCAGTGGCGTGAGAACAGTGTCCTCAAGGGTAAACAACTTTAAGCAACAAATCTGATTGCATTTCACAATTCCAAATCAAGGTTAAACAACTTTGAGAGACTTTGAGACAGTCCTGACCAATCCAACACATACCATTTCAGCAGACACTGGTTTTAGTTCCTTCAGTTGGAAGAACCTAACAAGCACCAAGCTTGTATTCATTAAATCCACCCGGTCGCAAATGTCAAGCTAGATTCAACTAAGATCCACGATAAAATGACAATGATGTACATACAAATGCAGTTGAAAAGGGGAAACTGGAATGAATATAGCAGAAGATGCAATTAACATTACACATAGACATGACAAATAGGCACAAGTTAGCAAGTAAGCACATAAAGCATAATCGATCAGGATCAGGAAGGATAACAAGCAGCAGTCATAACTCCTTGATCTAAGTCTAGCTGGGATCAAGAGCCAAGGACATTATACACTTCGACACTAAAGTTGACACCGCGAACCACATATCCATAACACTAGACCAGGACTATTCTAGAGTCTAGACAACTGGAAGACTTGGGTCACCCTTTTTGAGCAACATACTCACCGAACCACAGATTCCCAAATATACAAGTTCGTCAATTTCAACCTCTAGTGCATCAAGCACCATCAAGCAACTGACCACTATAGATTCATCCTATAACAGTATAGTGAGATGAATTCCAATGTTTCTGTATCAAATAGAACCTGAAGAAGCATTTTGAAATTTCATAAAATTAGCAAGCCATAAAGTGCAGGGGCGTGAGAATAGATTCATTAAGGGTTAACAGAATGGACCAACAAATCTAATTGCATTTCACAATCCACATATCACTTCAGCGGCTGATTTTTAGTTCCTTGGGTTGGAAGACCTAACAAACAGTAAAGCACCAAGCTTGTATTCATTAAGTTCACCCAGTCGCAAAAAAAAAAAAAAAACAAATATCAAGCTAGATTCAACCACGATAATATGCAGTAATTGAAAAGGGGAAACCGAAATGAATGTAGCGAAAGGTGGAACTAACATTAAACAGAAGAGCGCAACGACACGACAAATAGGCACAAGTTAGCACCTAAGCACATAAAGCATAATCTTTTAGGAAGGATAACAAGCAGCAGTCATAAATCCTTGATCTAAGTCTAGTTGAGATCAAGGACGTTACATCCTTCGCCACAAAAGCTGACACAAGCAACCATATATCCATAACACTAGACTTCAGGACTATTCTAGGCAACTGGAAGACTTAGGTCACCCTTTTTGAGCACCATACTCACCCAACCACAGATTCCCAAATCCAGAAGTTCGTCAATTTCAACCTAATCAGTATGAACCCTCCAGTGCATCAAGCACCATCGCCACTGTCTCCTTCATCAGGTCCATCCGACGCAGCTGCTGCCTGATCTCTGACATTCTGAACTTCCGCAGCTTCTCCTCCATCGCCAGTGCCTTTGACTTCTCAAGTACACCAAACGCCTTTCTGAATATTGGTCCACTCGGGTGGTCCTTTGACAGCTCCGCAACAGCCTCCCACAGGTAAGGGTAAGTTTCTTTTCCCTTGTCAGCATCATCTCTCCCATTGCCATTGCCATGGCTATCCCTACCGACAATCGCAAGTGCATTACCATTGCCATTTTCAAATCTGAACGCCTTCGGCTTCTTGCTTGTGCGTTCCTGGCGCTCCCACCCATTATCCATATCCTCATCACTCTCTTCGATCTCCTCTTCATTGCTCTCAGCATCTCCAGTATCCTCATATGCACGAGATCCTCCTAATATGCCACCACTCTTGAATCCCCAAACCTTCTTGCTAAGTTCATAAGCATCACGTTCATGCTCCGTTGGCAAGTCAGGAACCCGTCCATTCCTTGAACGGGCCACCAGCAACTTGTACTTATGCTTGAGGCGCCTAATCTTATCACTAAGCTGGGTAGTGGATGCATTAGCAGTGAGCTGGCCACTAATCTGGCTGTGTATCTTGCCTGTGTCCTGAATTGACGCAGGGAGACGGCCATTCTTCGCACAGTACTCGACGAGGGCACTCAGTATTGTGACCTCGTCTTCAGGGCTCCAAATGCGGGGTGGACGCTTCTGATGCTCCGGGGAGCTGTGGCGGCGCTTGGAGCTGCGCCTGGAGGACCCGGCGGCAACGCGGCGGGAAGCCTCCATCGGGCGCGTGCTGACGGGCTTGATGTTGGAGGTCTCGATGCGGGTGGAACGGCGAGCGCGAGGCAATGGGGAGACCTCGCCGGCGCCGGCGCCGTCGTCCTCGGAGCCGGCGGGCGCCTCGGAGTTGTCGGAGTCGGAGTGGAGGCGGGGGGTGTGCTCGCGGTTGCGCCTCGGGGACGGCACGCGGCCGCCGGCGTCGGCGTCCGAGTCGGAGCGGAAGCTGGGGGAGCGCTCGCGGCGGCGCCTCGGGGATGGGCCGCGGCCGTCGACGTCCGCATCCGAGTCGACGCGGTCGCGGGAGGGACCCTTGCGGTCCCTGCGCCTCGGGGGCGAGACGCGGCGGCGGCCGCCGCCGCCGCCCGCATCGGCATCGGAGTCGGATGCGGCCGCGAAGTCGCCCCCCGCGGAGGTCGGCGTGGAGGAGAGCGCGGCGGCGTTGGGGCGGAGGTTGGGTGGAGGGGTCTTGGAGCGGGATCGGGACCGGGACGGGGAAGGGGAGCGGGATGGGATCGGTGACGGGGAGTTGCGGCGGCGGCGGCGGCTGTAGCGGACGTCGCCCGCCTCGCCGTCGGAGGCGTCGGAGCCCGAACCCGGCGGGGCGTCGGCGGCGGCGGCGGCCGGGCGCTTCGGGGCCATGCCGGCGAGTGCGGGGAGGAGTTGGTTAGGGTTCTGGGTTTGAATCTCTTGTGCGGGGTTGCTCGGTGCTCGCCTCGCCTAGCCCGCCGCCCTATCTCTCTTGTTTCCTGCTGTGGGGTTGGGGGAGTTGGGTCATGGGGCACGGAGGGTGCGGCGCGTTCGGTTCCAGAAGGTTCGCTGGCGCAAAGGATCCGGACAAACCTGGGTCAAGTCTGTCAGCGACTCTGTAGTTTAGTGACAACCAACATACAATTAATTTTTTTTGGAACAATAATGATGGTACTGAAATATCGCGATGGGCACAGCACTGATCAGAAAAAAATATATAGAACTACTCCTAATTAGAGTTATCCTATGTTAACCCTTTTACTTATGACTGCAAATATAAAATTTCATATAGATCAACAACATTATATTGCCATTGCTAAGTTTATTACAAAATTCTTTTGTTAAATATACTTCCTCCGTCTCAGGATATAAGGCGCGGTCAAACTTAGCACGGTCGTCAATAATAACATTTGACTCTTAATATATTTCATAATATAATACTTGTAGCAAAAAAATTATAATCATATGAAAGTACTTTTAAATATGAATACAATTATATTATTGTTGTAAGACAAAGTTTTTATCATACAAGCTTAATTGTAGGTCAAAGTTTTTAAAGTTTGAATTTTGATTTACGTGCGCGCCTTATATCCTGATACGGAGGGAGTAGCATTTTTATTTTATATAATAATTCCGGCCTTGGCGACCATGCAAATATCCTATGGGCATATGTTTCTGATGAAAAGAAATTAAAATCCGTCATCAGTTTGAAATTAGTAGACCCCATAAGTCCATAACTTTGACTGAATCCATAACTCCGTATATGTCTCTTTATGGAAGACACATAAGAACATTTAACAACATTAATTTACCTGAAAAGAGACATACTCCGTATATGTCTTCTGCAGATTCTCCACTACATGTCAAAAGATTTTGCGATTTTACTTTCGTTTTATATCAAGCATTTTAAACGATTTGACAAATTTCAAAAGTATTCACAGTAAAATTTGCATATATGCATAAAATCTACCGAATATAACAAGATTTTCATGATTCCCCTCCAGCGTAGGAGCCAGGCTAACTTTAAACATACTACGGAGTAAGCAGAACTTGACGACTTCCTCGGAGCTGTTGTTTTTAACGCAGCTCCAACGAGAACATACTCCCTTCGTCATGAAATATAAAGCATTCCAACATTCTTTAGAGTCATAGTTTTTAAAGTTTGACCAAATCTCTACCACTATTAGGCTAGTCTCAGTAGAGAGTGTCATCGCACGGTTGTCAAGACTGGAAACTTTGAAAATTGTGGTAGGGGAGTGTCGGAGTGTCATCACCATGACATTCTCTCTCATCTCATGACACTCCTCTCGTAAATAGCACTGACATGTCAGCAAATTTTTGATGTGGCAAAATATTTAATGCTCATGACACTCCCCACTAAGATTGGCCTTAGAACCGTAGTGACATCGTAGCCACCACAGATGCCCTCGCCCCCGCGCGTGCCCCCGCCCCTACGGGCTTTGCCTCCCCCGCACATGGTGCGTCCCACTAAAAAGGAATCTCTACCACATTCCCTCCCACTACCTCGGCCGCTACTTCTGCCGGCCCGGCACCTCCCACAGCCTCGCGCCTGACCTCAACCTCGGCCACCTCATCCATCTTCGATTGAGGCCATTCCATCCCTTCCCATGTTGAATGTGGAGGCGGAGTGTAAGGGATCGAGATGTGGGTGAAGAAAGAGAGCTAGCAGAGATTCCCGAGCTCCAATCCATGGCGAGGGGGAGGATGGGCGGTGGAGGAGACGACGAGCGGAGACACCTTCCTTGTTTCGCCTCGCCCTGTGCGCCGGTCACCCGCAGTTCCGCCAGGAGCTCGAACGAGGGCTGGGGCACGGGCATAGAAGAGAGAAGAGCAAGGAGAGGAGCTCCTCCATACCCTGCTTCTTCTCTTCACCGTCCTCTGCCCAAATCGACGCGCCATGGAAAATCAATACCCAACGACTTGGGGAACGGCGATGGCGGGAACGCGAGCTCGATTTGAGGTGGAGATGGAGTATGGCGGCCGAATCTGGGCGGTCGGAGGGGAGGTGGCGCTGGGAGGGGAATTGTAGGGGCGGCGCTCGGAGAGGAACTGTATGGGCGGCGCTGGGAGAAATCCTGCAGTGGCAGAGAAGAAAGAGAAGTCGCGAGGGGAAGCGGAAGAAAGGTGGGACGCGAGGGGCATATAGCAGCAGGGTCTTTGCCGCTGGTTTTTTTTGCGGCCAGCAAGCGGCGAGCTGATCCTTTGCGCGACGCGGGGTTGGAAAGAACGGTGGCATCGTAGGGAGAATAGAAGCACTGGATGGGTCGGGGGGAAGTAGGTAGCTGGGCGGGTTTAAATGAGCGAAATTGGTGAAAAGTGGTGAAAACCTTTTGCATTGGGCCGCATGCACAGAAAGGATAAATAAATTGACACGGTTCTCTAGATGAAAACTTTTTATGAAGTTTTAAATGCCGGTTGATGGTCGACATCCGGAGTGTTGGAAATATGGGGTCCTAAGCTTCTTAGGGTCGACCATATGGTCCATATGCCCGTCTTCTTTTGTTTTATGGCCCCTTTTTTGAAAAAAGTTTACAAATGAACCTTTGGCGGAAAGATATACAAAAATGGACCCTGACCTCGGCGCCAAAGATCATGGCGCCGAGGTAACACGTCTCGGCGTCAAGGTCCATCCCCGTGACGTCACGTTTGGCAGACGTGACGCTGACATGGCGTCTGGACCTCGACGCAGCTCGGCGCCGTAGCCTTTGGTGCCGAGCTCTGTGGGCACCGAGTTCTGTGGCCTTTGGCACCGAGACGGATGTATGCAAATTTTTTTCTAATAAAAAACATATATAATTTGTCGAAATCGGAGTTCGTATGTGAAAATTATGACTATTTAAAGAATGGATTGCGAGTATTTTTCAAACAGTCGTAATTTTCATATACGAATTTCGATTTAAACAAATTATATATGTTTTTTAATAAAAAAATTTGCATCTATCTATCGTGGTGTCAAAGGCTACAGAGCTCGGCGTCAAAGGCTATGGCGCCGAGCTCGGCGCCGTAGTCAGACGCCATGCTAGCGCCACGTCTGCCAAACGTGACGTTACGGGGATGGACCTTGGCGCCAAAGGTCATGGCGCCGAGACGTGTTACCTCGGCGCTGTGATCTTTGACGCCGAGGTCAGGGTCCGTTTTTGTAAATTTTTCCGCTAAAGGTCTATTTGTGAACTTGTTTCTTAAAACGGGCCAGGAAAAAAAAGACGGACCATATACATACCACAGAAGGTCTTATGACAGGGTCCTAAGAAAAAGCTGAAGGACCGACCTCAACCTTGAGACCCGGTCTCAAGAAATAAAAAAATCAAAACAAAATGAGAGAACGGGAAACAGGCTTCGCGCGCGGATGGACGGTGGTCGGCGACTGTGTCGCTGGAGGAGGAGCTCCAGCGCTGGCGTCTCGTGATGGGCAGCCCATGACGGAGGGGCACCTCTTGGTGTAAACATGCGTTTAAATCTAACAGATTTTAATTCGAAACAAATTATATAGAACAATGCTACTGTTATGTAAATCAAATCAAGTTGCAGACAGATTAAAAGAAACCGAAACATCCCATGTAAACGGCAGAATAGCGCTCCGCCCTCGTGGAGACTCGATGCAATGAAGATCGTGTCGAGGCAGCGCATAATGTAGTCGATCGAGCGGTCGCGCAGTTGCGCTGCCCAGAAACCTTGTTGCCGCCCCTCGTGCAGGCTTCACGACGGCAAGGGTTCGGAGATACCGCTCACTGTTCTCCTCGGTGCACGCCAAGGGAAGAGCCGACGAGATACAGCAGCTCAGCACCACAGCACAAAGACCAGATGGAAAAAGATAGAGGAAGAGAGCGTGGGTTATTCCGATGTTTGGAATCAACCGTTCCCTGGACATCTCCAAGACCTTTTATAGAGGATACGGCAAACAGCTCTTTGTTGACTGAATCACTACAATAATGCCCCACTAATTGGGCTCAAGATTAAGGCATTGAGGTTAAAATTGTTTTGATGGAAGTTTTGAGGGGAAACTAAACAGCCACACGGTTATGCCCGCCACTCGAAAGAGGTGGGGACTAGGGTCCACCCCACATGCTGCTTGACCTCAACGGCGGCCATCGCAGCAATGCAGTACAGTTGTGGGGGCACATGCCCCTCACATCCTTATATTTAGTCGTTTTAACTTAAAAAAGTTAATGTCGACATTTACTTAAGCTTTTCCGCTATTTATGCACACATGCATATTTTATAACATGTAAAATATATGAGCTGTTTTACAATGCTTTAAAAGTACCGAGAGGTACCTAAAAGTACCTGAGTTTTTAATTAAAAAATAAATTAAATAAAAAAAGGGCATTACAGTGATCCGGTGTGTTTATGAATAACCGGACTCCTCTTCGTCATCGTCAACTCCTCTCCTCTTCGCAGCCGCCGATGCCGCTCAACACAACGTCGACGCGTGTGCGCCATGCCCCGGTTGTGCCTCCCGCTCTAAGCGCGCCGCCGGCATTGCGCCCTCGCGCTCGTCGGTCTCCGCCCGCACACAGGCACGCCTCGCGCCCCACCGCTCGCCTCTAGCATCTGGTAGCAGCATCGGGAGTAGAAGAAGGGAGAGTCTGGAGAAGAAGATGATAATGTATGCATCGCATCATCCATCAATTACGTTGGTGAATTGTAAAATTGCACATGGTGACAGAGACTGAGTGACCGGTAACTGATTGTTACTGGTTCGATTCGATTTGATTTGTTTAGATGAGACGTTCACGGCAGTGCGGAGCCGAACGCGCGGGTACTACTGCCGGTCATCAACGCCGGCCTCAACTCCGCACTTCTTCTTCAAGGTGGCCGGCCACAACTTCACCGTTGGTGTCGCCGTCAACGGGCGCTACACCTCCAACCTGAACACGGACACGCTGGTGATCGACTGATCGCGCCGGGCCAGACCGTGGTCCGTGGACGCGCTCGTCGCCACCAGCGCCGTCCCGGGGAGCTACTACATGGCGGTGATGGCGCACGACACCATGAGCCCAGCACTGACGTTCTCCGCCTCGGACACCATCACCGCCACCGTGATCCTCCAGTACAACGGCACGACGACCAACCCGCCGGCGGTGCCCCCCCATGCCATCGAGCTCCGACGCCCCGCGACGGCCAACGCCTTCTACTTCGGGCTGAGGGGCCTGGCGTGCGGGCCCGCCGTGCCGGCGTCGGTGGACGACCAGCTGCCGTGCGACCCGTCGCAGATGAGGTGCAATGGCATCGCCGCGGCAGCGGCCACGAACGGCGTCTCGTTCCTGCTGCACGGGCCGGGTCGTCGGGAAATATAAGGTAATGGTGATTACTGTTAGCCACGGAAAATTACCTACATAGTATACATCAAATTAATTAATTGTTGGTCTCACTATTTTTGGTACCTGGTCCCACGAAGCTCTCATTATTCTCAAGCATTCTAAAATTCCTCTAAATATATATCTCAAGCATTCTAAAATTCCTCTAAACATATATGTAATAGTTCCTCCGTATCTTTATATTTGGCGTTTCGGACATGTTTGATAAAATTAAGGATGGTGTAAATTGACTTTTATGCCCTTTGTTTTTCTCCCTCCTCTACCGCAAGATTGGCCATCAACGCTCAGATCCTTACGAGCGCGCGGCAGCCAGCAGCTTGTCCTCCGACACCAGCGCCGAATGCCGCAGCCGTCGATGGACAACACCCGCACGCATACGCTGCCGAAGATTGGGGTATTGGCAAAGCAACAAACAAGTCGATGGGCAAAAACGGAAGATAACGCTTGCCTTGAACTGGAGCGACAAACATTTTGACTCTTTTCCGATTGAACTACTGACGACAAACATAACGATACACGGAGGGAGTAGTTCGATTTATGCTAGGACTATATACAATATTGAATCTAAAGTTCTAAACACAGTCTGTGTAAGCCTACAGAAGTCTCCATTATATCTATTCTTTAATAGAAGTCTCAATGATCTTTTCTCTCCTGCCATGCTTTCTACAGAACGTGTAGCACATGTGTACTTTCGTATTATGCCGAGAAGCCATCAATTGAGAGGAGATGCAGTTCAAAAACATTATTTGCTCTAAACCAAGCGAACTATCTTAATCTTCTATTGAATTGATCTGAGGCTCAAATGTCATCATTTCCTTAGTCCGGCCTGAACCTGATTGCTGAATGGGAGAGAGTTTCCCGAGTAGCTTTGCGCCTATGCTACGCAAGTACTCTGAGTATCTGTTGAACCGTTCCACAGGTTACGTAACAAAGAACGTATACTCGGCTTGAAATTTACACATCTGATTTTCTTACAGAAGAAGCATTTCGTGCAGCTACTGGTCACGTACACACTTCCAAGAGTTCCGATACAAGATGATACAGCAACTAAATAAAGGAGTGCCCGTCCACGAGAGCAGCACCAATCTGCAGAGGTTCCTCTGATCTCTGTCGGGTCTCGTCGACTTCACTGCAGATGGGCCATGCTCTAGTCTGCAATTTTTTTTCGTTCAACAGAAAGGAACATAAAAGGATTATAGCACGCACGGAAAAAGGCAGAAAAAAAGAGTTGATTATTAAAACCAAACATGAGTTTGGTCGATCGGGTTCTTACCTACTGCACCTTGGCTATGTGCACCTTCTGATCATCGGCGGCATCCACGGCGGGGCCCGTGCGCAGGTGCCTGGCGCGGTACTTTTTGAGCTGCTCCCTAACGAGCTTCTCGTAGATGAAGGAGGCGCCCTTGAACTGCGGCAGCACCAGCCACGCCACGAACAGCAGCTTCACCGGGTACCATATCGGTATCCTGAGCATCATTAGAAGTTCCAAGAGATCTGGGGTGTCAGATTTATCTATCTGGAGCGTGATCAGAGAAGAGCAAACCTCGCGTCCTAAAATGACTTGTTTACCTTCTTTTTTTTAAAAAAAAAAGGATTTACTTACCAGTAGAGGACGGGCTCCGCGATCATCTCGAGCAGGGTGGTGAAGGAGTAGATGATCCAGTAGGACAGCCACTGCTCGTCGTCCACCTTGGTCGGGCTCTCCATGGCGCACACCGACGCGTACCTGCACAACACCCATGTTCCGGAAAAGGCAAAAGGAGCGCTCACAAACCTTGCTCTCGCGACTGATAAATCATGGATGGGTTGGATATGACGCTGCTTGCTGCACTTACAGAGGGTACAGCAGGGTGATGGTCGGCCTGCAAATGGTAACAGAGTAAAGACAACATCAGACACCGGCGAACTGCACACTCGCAAAACGATGATCACGAAAAACGGAGCAAGCCATCGACGAGAACGAACGAGACGGCCTTGGAAAGTAGGTGCAGAGATTCTGCACGTACCCGGCGACGGTGTGGAGGTGGGTGATGAGCGCCCACGACTTGCCCATTTCTCCTTCCTCGGGATCGACCGGCTCCGCCGCTCGAGCTCGAGGTGATGAAGACCAGATCGGCGCGTGCTCAGCAGCGTCCGCTACAAGGAGAGTAAAGCTTTCTTCGGCGGATGGGACAGCAAAGATTCAGTAGGGGCTCGTTTTATGCTCCTAGAGCGGCAGGTGGCGATGGCATCGGGTGCTTGGCTTGGACGTGGCGTCCAGGGATCACTTGGAGCGAGCTCGTGGGCTTTCGATCACAGCTCGGGGACATGTACGTTCTCGAAAGGCCTCCTCCTGCAGTCCTGCGGCAGCGGCACGAAGTAAAGTGACGGAAGGTGGGTCGCTCGCCGCTTTGCGCGTGCAGGCAGCGTGCCCGTCGCCGTCGGTCGGCCTGAGGCGCTTGACTTCCGGTCCTCTCAGGCAGGGCGGCACGTGGCGGCGTGGCGACACGTGCGAGATGACCGACGGCACTCGTGTCCGCACCTCACCTGCGCGGCCAGAAGGGCTGCAGGACGCAGGAGCATGGGGCCTGTGACTTATCCGTGGCCGTATAGGACCGTTGTGTTGTTTCCTTTCCGACTTCTTTGCTTTCCTGCTGGAACAAACCAGACTGAGATCCTGTTTGGATATCAAATCAGATTTCGAGACTCATCTGAATTTGGACGGTTTTCAAAACCTGGATTTTAGACAGAATTTAAATGAGCTTATTTGGATGCCAAGGTTCTAAAATTTAATTTATGGTTATTTGTTACATGCATGGCTCTTTTTTTTTTTGCCCTTGCTAGCATTTCATGCCCAACACGACTAAACGCTTGTATTCTCCACGACGGTCATGTATTTTTTTATCTCTTTTGCGAAAGAAATCTCAAATATAGTCCAGTGCGCACCTCCCAATATGTATAACCTGTCAGTGTTTTGCAAAAAAGAATGTCATTGCGACTCAATCGGATAAGCTAATTAACACAAGGCCTTTGCTCGCACCTAAATTCATAAAGTTGAATGTACATCATGTAGCCGATTTCTGAACAAATAGGCTTGGGCCGTATGTAGTTGAAAAGATTTCGGGTTATGATTTTATCAATTTAGGAGTAGTAAATGTAGACGAAAAAGGTGAAAAGTTATATGGATAGGTTGAAAATCTCGAGACGAACCTAACAATGATAATTAGAGGGTAATTAATCCATAATTAGCGGATGGTTACTTAGCATTACTATTGCAAATCATGGATTAAGTAGGCTCATTAGATTCGTCTCGTGATTTACAGCCTATTCATATAACATTTCACATTTTTCGTCTACATTTAATACTCTATGCATCTAAGATTCTCCTTCAATGTGATGGGTGAAAAGATTTCGTGTCGGAACTAAGGGCTTGGAGCCTTGGAGGATGGAAGACGGACATGCTTGGCAGATTGCTGTGTACGTCTTGAGAAACTCCAGACCATCAATTTTTTCCGCTGGGGGGCAGATTGCTGCGTGGCTGCAGCTGCGGCTCCATCCAAATAAGCCTGACAAGCGCAGTTTGGATCATTCTCTAATAAAATTTGGACAACAGATTAACGACAGCATAAAAGGGCGCGATCCCAAATCTGGGGGCGAGCGCACCGGCCCGTGCGCTCGCTCCCCCACCCCGCGCGCTAGGACTCCTCTTTGTAGCCTGAGTGTTGGTGGGACCTAATAAAAGAATAAAAGTTGGTTGAACAAATTTTTGTTGCAAAAATTTTGGCGCTGAAGTTTTTTGTCGCAAGTTTTGTTGCAAAAATTTTGACGCTAAAGTTTTTTGTCACAAGCAAAAGTTTGTTGACAAAATTTTGTTGCAAAAATTTTGACGCTGAAACATTTTGTCACAAGCAAAAGTTTGTTGACAAAATTTTGACGCTGAAAAATTTTATCGCAAGCAAAAGTTTGTTGACAAAATTTTGTTGCAAAAAATTCTGAAGAATTTTTTCACAAACAAGCAAGCAAAAGTTTGCTCGCTCAAGATTTTTGTTGCAAATTTTTTTTCGTGAAATATTTTTATGACAAATTTCTTGTGCTGTATAATTTTTTCCTTCAAATATTTTTTCTTCTCAAAATGTTTTTTAGAAGAAAAAATATTTTTCTGATGAATGGGGCCCGCCTGCCTGTCCTCTTTATAGCCTACCCTTGCATGCATCCAGGCTGGTGGGGGGCCGCTTTGTCGCGGCGTGCGACCGCACAGCGCGCCGTGCGGCCGCCCGCAAATTAGCGGCGCCCATAAAAGGGAACTGTTGGATGAAGTGCAACTGTGCAAGATACTCGAACAGCAGATACTGAAATTCGCCCGTAGCCCGTGACCCATTGTCCGAATCTTGAGTGCCTGCGATCCGTTCGACAAATTGTCGCTGTTGCGCCGTCCATATTAGCCGGAATTTCCGAGTGATACTGCATTCTCGCTACTAGCGCTGGACGGGTGGTTACTGTGGTTAGACAAAGCCGCCAGTGACGCGCGGCACCGTCGGAAAGGACGTTCTCCCGGCTGGTGAAGTCCACACGACGTCGACGCACTGCATTCAGCACTCTGGCGCACTGCATTCACAGGCACGCAGCCAAGAACTGAACTGGTGGCTGGTGCTAGACTCGCGATTCCGGAAGCAGGTGGTGCCATGACATGGGCGAGGGAGTTACGCTTGCCATGGACATGGACCATGGCCAATCACTGATCACTCAGCCTGAGCTTATCAAGAAAGGTCGACGACGAGAGAGCCGGAGATGGCACCAACATTCCTCTAGGCTGCGAAGAGGAGCAGTCGAGAAGTCCGGAAAGCAGCTCTGGAACAACTGAGGAAAAGGACACTGCGTTATTTCTTCCCTCCGGGCCTCCCCTGCTGCAACAACCGCGACCCCTCCATCACAAGTTCGCAACCAATCACCTGGCTCGATCGTGCTGCCCTCAAGCTAGTAAGCTACTATCATCAACCTGTGGCCATCTTCCATCCGACTGATCCTTCCTCTCTTGCTCTTGTAATTTTGTGGGACACCTCGACGTCTGATCCATCGCGGCGCCCGGTGCTCTCGCAATTGCAGCAGCCATCAGAGCCGCCTTGCTTGCCACCGACGCAAAGCGTACGCCGCGGCGTACGGGGAGCACGAGCTGACGAGCCAAGAGAAGCTTCCGACTCCCCCCACCACCGTCGGGTCAGAATTCCGAATTCTCAGCGCCGGTGCTCGATCCGAGGATCCCGTGCGCAGACCACTCGTGTCGTAGCGAGCCGGTTTTAATTCGATTTTTTTATTTTCGTTTTATTAATTTTTCCCCGAGTTAATTGAGGGCTATAATTATAAAATCGGACGGACATGGACGTGGTGACGTTCGGCGTGGTGGTGGGCATAGTCGTGCTCCTCTTCGTGCTCGTCCTCGTCGTCACCATCGAGGGCGTCTGCAAGCGCCCCTCCGCCTCCTGACACCTGAATCCTGATTCCCCCTACCCAAACCCCTAACAATGCGCCGCCGCAGCCTCGCCGCGGTCCTGCTCCTCCTGGCGGCGGCCGCCGTGTTCGCCCCCGCCCCCACCGGCGGGCACTCGGACGCCTCCTGCCCCTTCCATGACCACGGCGGCCACGGCCACGCCGAGCCCCCGCACGACCACCACCACGGGCACGGGCACAGCTGCGGCGGCGGCGCGGACCACGAGCACCACCACCACCATCACCACGGCCAGGACGAGATCCGGCGGCTGCTTCCCGAGGAGATGGCGGAGGAGGCGGATCTCGAGCTCGAGTCCTTCGGCTACGACGAACACGACCACGGCCACCACCACCACCACCACGGCCACGGCCACGGCCACGGCGACATGGAGGCATCATCGCCCATGGGTTAGGCAATTTTGTTCGGATCCTGCGCGTGATTCGATTTTACTCCGAGGCGATCGACTGATTTGGGGATCCGATTCGGCCGGGCAGGTGTGTGGCTGAGCGCGATGGGGTGCTCGTTGCTGGTCAGCATGGCGTCGCTCGTCTGCCTCGTCCTCCTCCCGGTCATCTTCTGTGAGTGCCGCCCCCTCCAGCTTGGCCCATTGCAATCCGGGGATTACTTGCCTCCTCTTGTGCGCTGACTGTTTGGTTCGTTCCCGTTGTGCAGTTCAGGGGAAACCGTCAAAGGCCATGGTGGATGCGCTTGCAGTGTTTGGGGTAAGTGTGGAGTCTGCAGCTGTTAGGACATTTTGCCAAATCGTGCTACATGAATATCTCTGCAATCTACTCAATTCTGTGTTATTTGGCTCTTTCCCTCTTCTTAATGAACGCTTAGAGTTACCTAACCAATCCACATTACAATTGTTCCTGTTACATTCATAGCTTCAAATTAATTTACATTTTATATATGCCAAGTTAATCTTCAGCAATTACAAACTAATATGCAGTCATATTTGCATTCACTAAAAGCCACAAGGATGAATTATCTTTCATCTGGATTTGTTTCATGTGTTGGCAATCGGTTTTAAACATGAACTATCTGTTATCTTACGAATTTGTGGAGTGTGTTACTGAGATCAGTAGAAGAAAACAGTGCCACACAAGCAGAAAAACATGGATTTGTGTCATCTGTTTATGGCACATGCTTGATTACATAAATTCATAAGTTGTAACAGATCTGTGATGATCGTACTTACATAAAATGTAAATGGTTGATATGTCATCTGCCCATGTTTTGTTAACATCTTTTCCTGATGGATTATGTATAGCAGCATGTTTTGCATTTAACACTGATGGTGGAATGCACATATTCCTTTTAGATATTTGAAGAAGTTTATACGCAGAAGAAGAATCAGCCATGAGATCCCCTTGATTTTGAGATTATATTTAGCTTATTTATGATGTTGCTTGTGTTTGTTTAAATAAGTTTATCAATCTATTTTTTCACTTTGCTCAGAATGAACGATGTTTTACAGCTTATGTGCGTTTCCTGTTTTTGTTTCAATGTTTCTGCAGGCAGGAGCAATGCTTGGAGATTCATTTCTTCATCAACTACCACATGCTTTTGGTATTCCCTTTCATCAATGCTAAGGTCTTTTTTTTGTTCTTTTGTTTTTATTTGCGCTTGGTTCATATATATCTGTTGCCTTGTATTTTTTTACTAGTCACCTTTTCATGTTTCTCATCTTC
Organism: Urochloa ruziziensis; assembly: GCA_015476505.1. Classification (NCBI taxonomy): domain Eukaryota; kingdom Viridiplantae; phylum Streptophyta; class Magnoliopsida; order Poales; family Poaceae; genus Urochloa; species Urochloa ruziziensis. The sequence goes on from CM027124.1 coordinate 46,278,482, forward strand.
AACATCAATCTCATAAGCTATAATACTGCTTCCGTATCTGCTGTAGTTATGCCTTTATCCCCTATCAGTTTCTATTGCAACTCATATTTTCACTGGCAGAGGGTGTCTTGGAGCATAACAGATGGGTGTATTTTGCAAAGATCCTGGAAAAATTAACAAATGAGTAAATGATTAATGATCTATTTACACAGATGCAACTTATGGCCCTAAATCAAATTGTTGCAATTTAATATAGAAGCATAGCTCCTGATCATATATTATGTGCTGTCCAAATTGTTTAAAGCATAAATCTTTGAATCATCTAGGTGAACCAGCTGGATTATAACCAAATTGTTTCTTATTATTCCTTAAATTATTAAATGAAGTGTTGAACCTGAAAACATCATAGTATCATGCTAGCATCACATTGATATCTGGGGTTGCTTTTAATATTTTTCACACTTTGCACATATCAGTACAACACAATTGTACACTGTGTTCCTTCAGTTTGGTTCTACAACTCACCTTTTACATATACATGCAGTTCTTTTACTTTATTCGTCTTAAGAGCACCTTTTCTCACTTACCTCACCTCATTTTTCTATTGCTGCCTAGGCGGAGGGCATTCTCACTCTCATGATCATGAGGGTCATGATCATGCTCATGAGCATGCCCATGCACACTCACTGGAAGATCTTTCTGTGGGACTGTCTATACTATGTGAGTATTATTCTACACATGTATGTTCAATAGAGCATTTTATGAACTTTATTTTTTAGATCCTGAGACATATTAATGAGCATTTTTAGCCCCTTTCTTGTCTGAGTTCTTACAGACTGCTTTCTTTTAACGTGAAGTATGTTTCTAGTCACTGCCTACCAGCTGGGCATGGTAAATCCACGCAGGCACTAATTATTATAGTTCTTAAGGACATGAAATTATTCCAAACATTTTTTTGCGACAATATTCCAAACATTTTATTGCTCAACAGTCCTGTGATCTATTTCTGTCTCCATGTATCTAGCTTCCTTGATCTTTTTCATTCTTGCGTCTAACTTCTAATCTTGTGTAACTATTTTATGCAGTTGGCATTGTACTGTTTTTTATTGTTGAGAAGATTGTTAGGTATGTTGAAGACAATTCTCAAAATGGGGCTCATAGCATGGGTCATGGGCACCATCATCACCATAGTAAAAAGTCTGATTCCGATGATAAGGCCAAATTAAATCATCAAAAGAGTGACAGTCATGAAGCTACTATACGCAAGGTAAATCTAGTGAACTCTGCTTTGGATGCAAAACATCTAAACTGTCTGACATGTTTTCCCAAGCCATCATTCCTGACTCCTAAGAGGTGCCGTGTGTGTGTTCTTTGTGGGATTCATTTGTGTATGGCAAAGAAAAGGACATTAGGAACTTGGAAGCTGATCAAGTTTTGTGAGAAAAAAGGGCACGGGAGGCAAATAAAAAAGTGCTATGGTTAGCACATGACGAACAATGCCAGATTGACTACTGGTCTATTTTGTTGGCATCTAGGACGAATTTGAAGCTGAATTGTTGCAGCTATATACAGCTGATGTTTACTGCATACTTGATGTTTGATGAATTTTTGAAATATTGCAATATGATAAATCACTATTGGGGATGCCTGCACTCCTGGATATGGAATCAGGAATCCTCATTATTTAATCTCTTGAGCTCGTAGGCAGCATGTTACGCATTTCTGCGAGTAGTGTACTATTTGATTTCCAGTTTTTATGGCGCATCTATATTTGTCCCACTCAATGGGGCTAACCGGCTAATGCATGAGTCACACCTTTCTGTGCTGAGAAATTGATAGTTTCTCCCATCAAATTGGAATACTGTTTGGCTATAGAATGCAGGTTTTTAACCCTGTGCTTTGTGCTCGGCTACTAAGGTGCACTAAGCATAAGAGACATGTAGGATAGGGATCTAAAATCAGATTAAGTTGCATGTTATTGAAAAATGTCAATGGCATACTTTATAGTTATTGTTTTTGTACTTCTGGAAACTTACGTGATATGCAGTTTAGGATCACATGACCCACTTATGAACTTTGATGCGACTGTAATGAACAGAGGAACTCTTCTGCCACTTCCAAGGCCACTGATGGAGAGCCTGCTAATTCTGAAAATGACCCTGCCCCTGACAAAGCATTATCAAGTGATGTTTCGTCTACTTCAAACTCTAACTTGGTGTTTGGCTACCTCAACCTTTTCTCAGATGGCGTTGTAAGTCGCCTGAACCATGTTTTGTGTTCCGCTTAGGCACATGTTTGTATGTTAGATTTTCTGAAGCTCTTGCCAGTTTGGATTTTACTGGAAGTTCATGTGAATGATGCAGCATAACTTCACTGATGGGATGGCTCTTGGGAGTGCCTTTTTGCTCCATGGTTCTGTTGGTGGCTGGTCCAGGACTTTATTTCTGCTTGCACATGAACTTCCCCAAGAGGTTACCTTCTTCATCAAATTAACTTAAATACCGCCATTGTATTTTCATTCGACTTTCCTGATGTATTCCAGTTTTACTTTCTGGCAGTGTTACATGGTACTAGTGCTGATATTTAGGCAACATTTGACGAAACTAGGTCACTCTAGAATAGATTACTATTACGGAGCTATTATGTGATTATATAATATCTATTGAAGTGACATAATTTAATTCTCTGGTTTCTGAGACTAGATTAGAACAGCTTGTTAGATGATCACCTCAAACTTTTAGAAGTATTTGTCTTTGATATCAGTTGACAAATCTAGGACGCTTGATTCTGAACTTCCAATCACCATGCGTTTCCTTGGCAGAACAATATACTCATACAGAGATTACTCATACTTGTTGATTGTGATCTTTTTATTCCCTTTTTTTGTTATAAGGTTGGAGATTTTGGAATCCTTGTGCGATCTGGGTTCACAGTATCTAAGGCCCTATTTTTCAATTTTCTCTCGGCGTTGGTTGCTCTTGCTGGAACAGCACTAGTAAGTTATTATCCCTTGCATCAGACTCCCAAATGAACAAAATGACACTTACAGATGGATGCCTTATCCTACTGTATTTGCAGGCATTATCATTGGGAAAAGACCCCGGACATTCTTCTTTGATTGAGGTATATGCTCTTTTCTACAGAACTTCAATGAAATGAATTCTTGATTAACTGTTGAAACGTCTCGTTTTTTTACCTAATTCTCTATACACTGCCCTTTGAACTGTCATCTCTTACAGGGCTTCACTGCTGGTGGTTTCATTTACATTGCTGTCGCTGGAGTCCTCCCGCAGATGAACGATCAGAAAACAACCCTCAAAACCACAATAGTTCAGCTGATTTCCCTGACAATGGGGATGCTGGTTGCTCTAGGCATTTCTTTGGTAGAATGATCTGAACCTCCGTTTAACCAAAGTTGCAGCTTTAGGTCGAACCGCAGTTACTCCTGTCCGGTATAATTCTTGAACGTCTCCAGCCTGGAAGATGGGGGCGGCTCTAAGTCTGAAAACTTCATAGAAATTTTCACTTCTGATTATAGTTTCACTAGCAGCATTGTTAGTTTCTCGTTTTTTCTTTATAGGAGGAACACAAGAGCCATAATAAATCACAACAGGATTACAATGCTTGGCAATTACCCTCAAGCTAGTCGGAGTGCAGTTCAGCCAAATAGTGGCTACACCCTTTTTGGTGCTGACTCATACATGCCGACTCATGGCATGGTACAGTGGGATCCCTATATCCTGGCGGAGGTGCTGGCCCTTTTGACGGCATCACCCGCTTGTCGTGGCAGCGGTGGCAGCATGGCTTTCACGTTCGCTGCCCGTGATCCTGTCGCCGTGGACCGGGATTAGTAGGCCAGTCCCGGGGAATGGACAAGATCTACATTCTACCCCGTATTCTTCATCCCGGAACTCTGGCTCGTCCGGGAGCTTCCAAACTTTGCGTACAATCAACCAAGCTTTGTTCTCGTGCTCATCGATTTTTTCATGTTAGTCGGTCTGTTTCGGCAGTTACTTTTACAGGACGACCAACGACCTTGGTAGGTCGATAGGCGTTTGTGCGTTTGTGGTGATCACAGGCAAGGGCGCGGGACTTACTGCTCGGTCCTTTGTTCGACCTGCCGGTCTCGGACCGTACGGTGTTGTCCCCAAACTCTTTAAATTGTGTACAGGAACAGAAATGGCATGGCTCGACACAGGGATGTGAGGCTCCACAGTAATTGCGCATCGGCGTCGTGTCGATGGTTGGTCAGTGGTCACCGATCGCAGATGCAAAACTCCGACGCGCGCCGCTCGGCGACCTGCGAGCAGGGTTAAAAAAACCGTTTCAAACCGGTCCGGTTTGAACGGTTACCGGTTCAAACCGGTCCGGTAGCTAAATAGGGCCAGTTACTGCTCAAAACCGACCCTACAAAGCCGCTCCTACTGGTTAACCGGCCGGTTTGACCGGTTTACCGGACCGGTTAGCCGCCCCAAAAAACTGAAAAAACCGCGGGAAAAAAACCCTGCTCGCGAGAACTAGAAATGGAGCTAGAACCTTGAGAGATGGATACAAGTCTTGCAAGTGCGATGGATAAAACTCCTGCGAATGTGATGCTACATGCGTCCTTCCAATCATGGTATCCTTAACCAAATTATTATGTAGAATGATGGAGTTTCATGTGATTTTCAAAAAAATTCAAAAGTCAACTCATCTCATTTAAAACAGGGCATATTCTTACAGTAAGCGATACATCTCGAGATGTTGAATTGTCCTTACAAGCTAATCCTCTATGATTACATGTTGCGTACACTACACACAAGAGTCTTTATGCTTACAAGTTTGTCAAACAATAATGTCTCATGCATACGTATTCATAGCTTACTTCCAAATGTCCTACAGATGTAGAAATCATTGGTTTCATTTCCTACCACACTGTGAGCGATTAGCTAGCGTGCATCACCATTTGCTCCTCCTCTGTTATGTTTTGCCGGCAAAAGCCAAAAGGGATAGTCTACATTCTTTTACAGGGTTTCTAGGTACTGATTGGTGTTTCTGTGTTCCTTGGACCCCCTGATTTCTCTCCTGGTTCCGATGAGGTCCCATGGGTAATGGGTTAGGGTTCTTCGGCGAACTCTACGATGTACTACTAATCTCCTTTGCACCCTTCCCTCTTACTCTAACGCCCAACTTTTTTTCTCCCCAGATACGTACTACTCTGTAGTGAGCAGTGACTGACGAGAGTGTTCAAGCGAGAAAAGTTCCGCTTGTCCCCTCAAGTTAATTTTCTATGGAAATCTCATTTGATCTGATGTTATAGTTACGAAAACTGAATATGATGATGCGACCGCGGAAAGAGTACATTTAACTTAACCAACACTCTACTCTAGTGAAACAAATTTTTCAGCAAAGTTACCGATGGAAATGCAACAAACCTCTTGAAAGAGTATGCACGAGAAACCTAATATTTTGTCACAACACGCATCTGTATTTACAATTATTCACTCTCTGCTCTAATCCAAAGTAGTAGGGTAGATCAAATTGCTAGACGATAAATCTTGAGAAGCACGTTCTTTTTGGCTAATCCGATGGATCAGTCTACACCAGCAAGTCTCTGCTACCCGCCACGGCGTCCCACGGCGCGGCCACGAACGGGTTCACGTAACCACCACCGAAACGCCCCTGCCCGGCGCCACCGCCGGCGGCATTGTCGTCGTCATCGTCGAACACCACCCACTCTTTCGTCACCACCGTCCTGGACGACGCCATGCCGCCGGTTCCCTCCACGGCGACCAACGCCTGCTTGGCCTCCCTCTTCTCCTCCGGCACCTTGCTGCCGTCTTCGACGACGTGGCTCATGATGATCTTCTCGAGCTCCCTGATGTCATCATCCGGGACGCGCTCGACGGCGGGGAACTCAGCGGCGTTGAGCACCCCCAGGCTCCGGCACAGCTCGAAGTACGCCGACAGCCGCTTGCTCTGCTCGGCGGCTTTCCTCAGCACACGCATCCCTTGCGCTCCTCTTCGCCGCCTCGCCGCCGCCACCGTCTCCCCCGGCCGCGGCCGCGGCGCCGTCGGCGCCGACCCGAGCACGGCGACGAGGAACCGCGCGATGCCCGTGCACACCTGGCTGTACACCTCGAAGATCTCGATCACCACGCAGTCCATGGCTTCCAGCACCAGCCCTTGCTGCTCCATCCCGTCCCCGTACGGACGGATCTCCATCAGCAGGTCCAGCAGGTGCTGCTGCTTCGTCACCCGGTCGAGCCGCGCGTCCTCGCCGTCGTCGGAGTTGTCGTCGGCGGTGGAGTCGAGGTCGTCGTCGTCCTGGGCGGAGAAGAGGGAGCGGGTGTCGAGGAAGCGGAAGTAGGCGCGGACGAACGCGGAGAGGCCCGGCGAGACGGACGGCGGTGAGGAGCGGTCGCGGAAGTCGGCGAGGTCGAAGGGGACGCGGCCGAGGCGGGCGGCGCGAGGGGCAAGGTCGGACCGGAGGAGGAGCCCGTGCGCGAGCATCAGCGCCTTGAGCGCCACCGCCCAGCACCGCGTCCTGCCCGCGCGGCGGGACAGCGCCCACATGAGCGGCCGCATCGCCGGCGGAGACGAGCGCGCCAGGGCCAGCACGCGCGCCGCGCTAGCGCAGTCAACGGACCGGTCGTCGTGGCTCGTGGCGCGGATCACGGCGGACTCCACCTCGGGGGCGCTCCGGAGGGACGCCGCGGCGAACCACCCGCCGCCGCCGCCGGAGCACCGCAGCGCCGGCACGCGGGTCAGGCACAGGCTCCGACGGTCCTTGACGGCCGCCGTGGCGCGACGCCACCACTGCCGCGCGGTCGTCATCCCGTGCTGCCCGTGGACGCCGCCGGCAGCGCAGACCCACCACCTGGCGTCGCCGCCGGCTCCGGCTTCGCCTTGTTCACTGGCGCCGGCGCCGAGCTCGACGCGGCGTGGGAAGATCAAGTCCGTGACGGTAGCCAGCTCCACGCCACGCCGGACGCGTTCTTGGCCGCTCGGTCGGCGAGCTTCCTCCAGCGGAGAATGAGAGATCGCGGAATTGGAACAAGGTGGTGGCAGGGCCAACGAAATTAACTGAACGGTGGGGAGGAAGAAGAGGAAGGAGCAACGCGCCAAGAACGTGTTAGGCAGTAAGCGAGGGATGGGAGACAAGGAGGTGATGCCAAATGGTCGGCATGGGAGGAGAGGGAGCAGAGCAATGGCCAAATGGGACAGAGGTGGTGGTGGACGGTGGAGGGGCCAGGTCAAGCTTTTCTAATTCTGAAGTCCCGCGAAATCCTGATCGTGTCACGTCGAGGCAGAGCTCGTGCTTGTTCTTGCGTGTACCCTAGCCGATAAACCCCAAGCGTTCCTAATGGATCTTGGACGTTGTTTTGGTATTAAAATTGTCATGATTCGTGGAAAAAGAAATATACTCACTCTGTCTCTATGCAAGGACTTCTAAGTTTGTTCTTACTCAACTCTCTAACTGCACTAAGTTGAACCAAATTTATAAAGATGAGTATTAACACTTACGACATTTGTAAAGTTTGTTCTAGCTGCACTATCAAAACGAATTTTTATTACGAGTCAAATCGTAAATATTATTGTTCATTTTGAGGGTAGTTTAACTTAGCATAGACTTAGAAGTCATATTAGAGATAAAAGGAAATCTGTAGGAACAATCTAGAAAAAAAATCATATAATGTATTTGGTTGATTGCTAATTCCTCCCTTTTAATTTGCAACCTCGCCGTGCTTCTGATGAAATGTTGATGGAACACTGGAATTTTGCAGAGATTTTATTAAACATTCCGGAACGAGTAAGCACGTACTGGTGGTAACTGGGCAATCAGTTGCCCGATGTGGGTACGACTACAGAGTACGATACGATGCACCGTCGTACCAGCAGACATGCTCGCACTAACTTATTTCGTGAAAAGATTTCGTGAAAAGATTTCGGGTTTTGATTTTATTAATTTAGAAGTAGTAAATGTAGACAAAAAAGATGGAAGTTATATGGATAGGTTGGAAATCTCGAGACGAATCTAACTATGGTAATTAGAGGGTTATTAATCCATAATTAGCGGATGATTACTGTAGCACTACTGTTGCAAATTATGGATTAAGTAGACTCATTAGATTCGTCTCGCGATTTACAGTCTATCCATATAACTTTTCACCTTTTTCGTTTACATTTAATACTCCATGCATCAAAGATTCTCCTTTGATGTGATGGATGAAAATATTTCGGGTGGCAACTAAACACGGGCTTAACAAATGTTGAAATGACTGTTGCATTATTGTTTGGTTAGACTCTGGATATCTATAAAATGTAGTGTGTACGAACTAGTATTTGACCTGTCGGTGTCACATGGTTTGGTCACCAGTACGAGTAGATTAGAAGAAGGAAATGCTGAGAACCATCCCCTTCAATTATTTGATGGGGATGCATTGCTCTAGCTGTATAGGCTAGAGATAGAGCACATTACTTGGAAGGAACATTCTTGCAGAGTACTGGGGCAAGCCATGGTCACATGAATGAGCAAGAAATATTTGCCAACAAATATGAGGCCCAAAATGCAAGTTGTTGCACCTTGTACGTGTTTTTGTGAATCTACGAAGCTGATGATAAGCTGTCATAACTACCAGAAAACTCCAACTTGCTCCAAGAAGTTGAGAATAACTTCATATGCATAGTAGAGTAATTGAGTTGTACAGATGCAGCACATGCTGCTGCAAAACAAAAGGTCTTCCATGCCATTAACAGTGATTATATTTGCAAATGAATTTCACTTCTGGGACAAAGGTCAAATGTGTTGGGCTGCAATGTTCTTTAAAAGGATGTCACATCTCTCGTTTTTTGGCTAAATATTTCATCATATTGAGCACCAATCTTTTTTTATCTGAATATGAGTTGGTACAACAAAAAACTTCATTCACAAGGCAGTCACAATTGGCAATGTACTTGTTCCGAGGTTCACAAACCCATGAGTCACTGATGGAAAAATCCCAAAAAAAATCGTCGTAGCAGTAGTCGACAACCATAACCAGAAGGTATCAGAATCATCTTTGATTTTTACCAAGGGAAGCAGGTGCTATGTCGCTGGTTTATGCAATGGTCAATTGGTTATCCCTTCAAATTTATTTTCTTATGTACAGGAAATATAGTTATTATTATTCACAAAGGGGTACATTGGCTCCTACATTTTTCAGTCAAAGCATTAGCACCTGTATTGTTAATAATTGGTAGCAAATAGTGCTATTCTAAAAAAGTACAGCTATTAAAAAATCCCAGTATGTGATGCGAACACGCTTACATAAAGATAAGGGCTCAATTGATAGTTATTTCCTTGTCAACACACAGGTACAAGCTTGCAATAGACTGGCCATGTTCTTCCATATGTTCCATTTTGGCCTAAACAATAACAAATGGAGTATGGTTTTTTTATCAAGTTGCATGCAAGAATTATATTAGCTCGTTTTTGTATGATTGCTTTGCGAAGGATATAGAAAATTTGGGCTTGGACTCTGTACAATTTTTTCTCAGAGATACAGCTGGGGCAAATAAAGACAAAATATAATCCACATAATAGTATAACTACCTATGTAGCAACTCTTTTGTTCAAGATCTTTGCACTACATGTTCAAAAAGAAAAGCAGAGAGCCTCACCGACTGATCATGTGTCAGTCGGCAGTAAACATTCTTGAAAGTTATTTAGTTTTGTAGCACTTGCTTTTCCTTGTTGCTGTTGCTGGCAAACTAGAAATGAAATGTCTATTGAGAAATATTTCAGGCCAAGATTAGGCACGAGTGAAGAAATAACACTTTTGAACTGGGGTAGGGAGATAACACATAGTCCAGTTAATAATCTATATGGCAAATTAGGAAATTAGTATGTATCCCTGTTTGGAGGAAGTCCAAAGTCTAAAGACATGTGAAATATGAATGAAACAGCCATAATGATCTCTATGCTAATTGGTAAATCCGTCAGCTCAAAGCTAACATTTAGATGTCAGAAGTCTGTGTAAAAGCCTCTTGTAGGCTTGTATGAGTCTGTGTATATATATCACTTTTATATGTGTGGGAATAAACCTAATGATTTGTATGACGGTGTTAACTGTTAATGAGTCTCTAGCTACCAGAATTGAAAATGTTGAGACAACACTCCTGCTGTATAGTTTGGAAAGTAGGCAGTTGATTTTAGAGTGGTGAATGGAGCAAGCATCGGTCACCAACTAAATTGCAACCAACAAAATGCACGGACAGATCATTCACCATTCGCTACGGGAGAAAGGACTTTCGATCCCTCTCTAGTACCGGCTGGCTAGAGCCGATACTAAAAGGGGCATTTAGTACCGGCTCTAGACAACAGTGGCAAAAAAATCAGGTTAGTACCGGCTGGTAACACCAGCCGGTACTAAAAGGCACCATCGACGTCAACAGCAACAATTTAATACCGACTGGTGGCTATAACCGGTACTAGATGACACCCCAACATTTAATACCGGCTAGAGGCTTCACCCGGTACAAAAATGTAGCATTTTAGTACCGGTTAAAGCCTCTAGCCGGTACTAACAGACCACTCCAAAAAAATCTACCGATCCCACAGCTGCCTCCGTCCTTATCTCTCTGGACGCACACCCCTCGAGCTCTCCCTCAGTCCTTATCTCTTCTCGTTCTTCTTCCCTGATCCTCTCTATTCCTCTCTCTATCTCTCACATCTCTCTCTTCCACAGGAGGCGGGCGGCCGACGGAAGCTAGGCGCGGCCGCAGGGGCTCGGCGGGCGCGGCCGCGGGGGACCTGGCGCGCGCAGGCGGCCGGCCAGAAGGAGCGGCGGGCGAGCGCAGGTGGCCGTCGGGCGCGCGGGGCCTGGCGCGCGGCGACGCAGGCGCGGCGTGCCCGACCGGCGGGCGCGGCTGCCTTCAGGGCGGCGGGCGCGCGGGGCCGGAGGGCGCGACTGCCTCCCAGGCCGGCGGGCGTGCGGGCCTGGCGCGCGGCAGCGCGGCGCGGGCGTGCCCGGCCGCGGGGGTCGCCGCGCGGGGCCGGCGGGCGCTGCTGCCTCCAGTGCGGCATGCGCGGGGCCGGGAGGGGCGCGACTGCCTCCCAGGCCGGCGGGCGCGCGGGGCCTGGCGCGCGGCAGCGCGGGCGCGGCGTGCCCGGCCGCGGGGGTCGCCGCGCGGCGCCGGCGGGCGCGGCTGCCTCCATTGCGGCATGCGCGGGGCCGGAGGGGCGCGACTGCCTCCCAGGCCGGCGGGCGCGCGGGGCCTGGCGCGCGGCAGCGCGGGCGCGGCGTGCCCGGCCGCGGGGGTCGCCGCGCGGGCCGGTGGGCGTGGCTTCGCTTTCCCTTCTCCTCTGCTCCCTTCTCTTTCCCTCTTGTGCCTGTGATTGTTGATTCTTGTTCTTGTGAGATATTTTCTGTGATTTTTGATGATGTGAGATGTATGTATTCTTGTAATTTTGTGATGTGATTGTGAGATAAATCTATGTGTGAGATGGTGATTCTTATTGTGACTGTGATGTGAATTTGTTTGTGATGTTCACACCGTAGGAAAAGAGAAAGAAAGAAAATGGAAAAGAAAGAAAAGAAAAGAAAATGAGGGAAAAGGAGGGGACGAGGGTTGCGGGGGCATCTATGTTAGTACCGGCCGGTTTTGTCAGCCGGTACTAACGTGCGGCACGCTAGTACCGGCTGGCTGTGACCGGTACTAACGTGCGACACGTTAGTACCGGACCTTTAGTACCGAACACCAACGACCGGTACTAAACCGTTCTGTGACCGGTACTAAAGGTCAATTTTTTGTCCTGTGACCGGTACTAAAGGTTAATTTTTCTGTAGTGATTTACATGTGGTTTGGCCGTTTGAGACAGATAACTTTGATGATGCCCTGACCGATGCTAAGAGATGGTCAACTACAAAATGAGACCCACATGTGAACTCAGGAACAGTGAAATGCGCAGGAGAAACGATGGTACTAGTCTACCGACCAGTCCAGGACACTGAATTTTTTTGGGATTTTTTTATTTTTTATTTCCATGTCGGGAAGGAGGCGGCGATGGAACGACGGACGCGGTCGAATGGTTGTGGGCCAACACATTTGTCGCCTCGCCTGGGCCTCCGGTGGAGCTTTGTTGACGGGGGCCAGTGGTGCAAGAAGCTGGGCCAAAACACCCTTACGGGCCCTAAGCTCCTCCCATGGCCCAACAGAACACACTAGGCCCAAGCCATTTCGGCCACCAAATAAATCCCGGGGCAGGCCTGCTCCCACACAACGCCACTCGCCTGGGCCGGCAGGCCAGATTCCAGTAATCTTCAACTGCATTGCTGTCAGTGAGCACTGAGCAGCCTGCCCCGCCGCCGTGTCTCGCCGCCTCCTCCCGACGGGCGACGGCCATGTGAGGAGTCCCTCGCGACGGCGCCGCAGCATCTTCATCAATAAGTAGGGTTTCAGGTTTGTTCCCCTTCTTTCTTTCTTTCTTTCGATGTTGAGGGTACAAAGTACAATGATTCCCAAGGGTTTCGGTCTTGGATTTGATCCTGGCTGCCACGTCGCCAATAATTCTACAGTTTACATGGTACTAGGTTTCGAATTTTTACGCTTGTGTATTCCTGATCCTTGTGTTGGTAGAAAAGTTTTATTGGTTCTGCTTACTAGCAAATTAATTGTTCCTCCAATGAACTGTATGAAAATTCATAACCATGCTAAACTATACACGCATTAGAATATCCAAATTCCAAAGCTACAAGGAAAAGGAAATTAAAATAGAGGGGGGGGGGGGGGGGGGGTGCGCAAAGCTACATGTAGAGATCAGAATTTCCAAATCGAGTGAAAGGTTCCTAAAAAAAATCGAGTGAAAGCTACACATGCCCTGACAAAGGCCGAGCCAGGGTCTGCAGCCCCTGCCGGAGCATTTTGCAACGCTGCAAAATTAAAGCCTCTCTGAAACGCGCATGCATACCGGACCAACTGCGATCACACTGATGAAAAAGGATCCAAAGCCGACTGCAGTTATACGTTGACACTGCCGAGTTAGGCCATGCATGCGTACGTGCACACACCTGCAGCAAGCAGCATGAAAAGGAGAGCTGAGTGAGATGTTGCAGTGGTGACGCGATGCTCGTATCGCGTGCATAAAATCCATCGGGCTCTTTTAATGCAGCTCAATCCGTGTACTCCCTCCGTCCCAAAATAAATGCAATTCTAGTGTTTGAAATTTGTCTCACAAAAAATGCAACTTTCATCTACCAACCACAAAAGACAATAGTCTCCGGAAGGTTCATATAGAAAAGACAGAACAATGTTTAGATATTTATCACAAAGGACAAGGGGTAATTTAGTAATTTTACATATTGCATTGGTTTGCGTGTCCAAACCTAGAATTGCATTTATTTGGGACGGAGGGAGTAGCTTTTTCCTAAATATGCAATAGTATTCAATAGTGGACCTAATAGTTTTCATGCATAATAGAAACTCATTTTGTAGTGCATAATAGAAACTCATTTTTGACCTAATACTTTTCATGCATGTATAATAGAAACTCATTTTAACCTAATAGTTTTCATGCATAATAGGAGTAGAAACTCATTTTTGTAGTACTGATATCGGAACCAACCTAAAATACAACTAGGTTTGATCCTGTGAGACGCTCAATAAAGCCCATGTGGCTAGCCGTTGTGCTTGTGCCTTTGGAGAGCATCGTATATAGCTGCATGAAATTATTCTGTAGGGTTGTCTTTACTATTATTTTTCAGAAAAAGTGTACTCCCTCCGGTTTGGCAAAAAAAAGTCGTTTAGGACAGCGACACGGTCTCCAAAGTACAACTTTGACTTCTTTTTATAAAGATATTTATTAAAAACTAACATATGTATACTTTTATGAAAATATTTTGCAAGACAAATCTATTTATGTAGTTTTCACATTTTCAAACTCAACGACTTAAAAGTTATTCACAATTTATATTCTCAATGTTTGACTCAAATCTCGTCCAAAACGACTTCCTTTACCAGACCGGAGGGAGTATTCATGAGAAGCTGTACGTTTAAAGAAGGATTTGAGGCTTCAAACTAGATCTCGATCTTGCCCGACATAACCATGAAATCAACTTTAACATAGGTCTCCACAACTTTGTACTATTATTGAGGCTATGCTTGCCGAATGTAGACTTTTTTTATACATTTTGATAAAGAAAGAAGGTGTTCAGTTGTGCAAAAATATGCATTTGAGTGAATTTCTTAAAAAAAACCGCAGATGGCGTGTCTCCAAAATCTTATGGAAAACAGCGTATCTGGTTATCTTATATATATATCAGGAGGAATTTAACACATCCAAAGCATATATTCCTCCATTTCAAATCATATTTCACTTTATTTTCGTCCTAATTAAGTAAAACTTTCTAACTTTGACTATGTCCATTGCAAAAAAGACCAAAATTTGCAATATTCGTTTAGTCTCATTAAATCCACGATGAAGTATATTTTGGTAATCTATTTATTTTGATATTATAGATGTTAGTCTATTTCCTAAACCTGTTAAAATTAGAGTAGTTTAGAACAACAAAAATAAAATAAATTATAAATTAGGACAGGGAGTACTAATGTACTATACATGCATTCTGCCTAGTTCAAGATTAGGAGTACAGTTGGCAAGAACAATCTATAATCTATAGTTTGTCTCTCTCTCCCACTGTCATATAGGCAGCAGGTTTAAGTCATCAGCAAGTGGAAAAGCTAGGCTCAAGTGCAAATAAACTCCAGAAAAATCAGTTTGCCAGTTGCCAGATTGTTTACATAAAGATCAGCGAAGTGGCTAGCATCTGATCATCAGCAGAAAAGAGATGAACAATCAGGCTGCCTTTACATCGTAGCACCAATATAGTAATGCAGAGGCGACGCTAGCTGGACGTCACCTGCATGCACATACAAGGCATATATTCCTCGGTGCCCATCACGTGCAAGCAAAACCCTGTGCTCCGGCCAAGCAGCCCATCGCCACCGAATTACGCTGCTCCTTTGAGCATGCATGGAATTTTTCTCTTCCTCGTTCAACCGGCCTACTAGTAGCCGCGCCTAGAGCTCTCGCTAGCCGGTAGCCGCTACGAGCACTAGCAGCTAGAGCTGGAGTAGCTTCCTGGTTCCTGCAGAACATTTTGGAGGCATGCATGGATCACGAAATCATGGGGCGACTCATTTCAGGACGGCGATGCTTCAGGGGTCCGGCTCCGGCCGGCCGGGCGGGGCGTCGTGCCGTCGTCAATGCCGGCCGGCCGGCCCGGTGAGTAGAGTAGTGGCCGCAGCAGTGGTGGGTGCTGCAGTGCTACCAGTACCGCCGCCCCCACACGCTGCAGGTGCAGACACGGGCAGTAATACTTTCTGCCTATCTTTCAGTGCTATAAGACGGTACAGAGCGAGACAGACAAACGGAGGGAGAGAGAGAGTGTGTGGGCCAGAAAAGTGAGTGGGGAGATTGGCAGGGGCACTGAAAACAATGCGTCCACATCTGCTTCCTTTGCCCCCATTTATTATCATCTGCAGGAACGTTTGATCCACCGTCTCTCTGACGAGAGCCGGGTCGTGTAGTCGTGTGTGTGTGCGCGTGTTGTTTTGGACTACCCGTGCCCTTGCCGAGCGGCAACAGTTACAGTGCGGCTTCGGGCTTGGAGAGCTGCTCGTTGAGCTCTTGCGAGCATTTTGCACCTCGTTGCTCCCCCCGGCACTCCGGCTGTCCGGCAGCTTCACCCCCTGTCTGGCTGTCTTCCCACCCACATTCTTCCATTCTTGGTTGTCAATATTATGTTCCCCGCTCTATAAACCATTTCCATGCCACAAATATGGAATGTTTCCGTTGGAAATAGACGTAATTTAGTGATAAATAAAACAACAATTTCTATATTCAAAAATATAAGAACAACATGTATCATAGGCAAATGATTTGACAAAATCGAACCTATCTCAAATACATATTGCAGCAAGACATTGAAAAAGAATTCTAGCACTACACGGTGAAACAAGTTCACTAGCACCAGACAAAGATCAGATGAAACATTCTTACAGTGGGGTTGTCGGCGCTAGAGGAAGCGCAAAGTAGACGAAGCAGACCGCTGATGAAGAGCAGCGGACGACGACGTAGAGGGAAGTAGGCGTTCAGCGAGCAGTCGCGACGACGCTTCTCAAAAACCTGATACGGCCCCTACCCCGTGCAGGGCCGCGAGGAGACGTAGGCTTCAGAGACCTGCCTCCCGGCGCCGATGACACGCTGGCGACAGGATGGGGAAGATGGTGGCAGCGCAACACAGAGGTATGAGAAGGAGAGCAAAAGGGTGTGTTATAGAGGGCGACGTCTCGCCCATATATACACGCACACCACAGTATGGTTGGTAACCCATCGCATAATCACAACGCTAACGGTAATTGATTTGCCGTTTATGGTTGACAGCTATCACCATTAACACGAGAATAATTGCTTAGCATAATAGGCCAACACAATTTTCTCCATGCATGCAAAAATTTAGAGTAGCAAAAGGAAGCCATGCACCCGCAAGCACGAGACGGGAATTTTGCCAGACCATTCACACGCATGTCATGCGCCCATCGCCCGGCGAGACGAGCAAGCGCGCACGTGTTTCTTCCTTTTCCTCCCCTCACTAGCTCAACCAGGATGAGATAGCACAACTATTTAAGTTGGCTTCACTCCCCCTGGACAAACAGGGTGGTACTAAACTTTTCCAACATACCATGCATCTGTGAATGGGCCTTTAAGATTTATTTGGAATTTCTATTTGGCCAAGCCAAAATCTTCTAACAGTTTCTTTAACAAATCGCAAAGCATTTCTACCGTGTGTTATCTTCTCCTCTATTTTTTTGGTCACTGTCCGATCATAATTCAAAGCATTATTGCTCCTCTCTACGTTACCATTGCGCTCATCTTTCTTCCCTGGCCATCTCCAGCGGTGTCCCCAGTGTTGGATCGACCCTCCCCATCTCATCCTAGCTTTATGCTCCTTACCATTGTGATCGTCTTGGTCCAACTAGTCTCGCATCTCCTTGCTGCTACACTAATTATAGGGAATCCCCACCTGAATTTCATTATAGGACCTTTGGGTAGGCCAATAAGAGTGCATGATCTTCATCAACTAAAACTTGAAACTAAAAGAGGAGATACAGCAAGACACGACATAGAAGAGAAGAAACTACAAGCATACAATTCGAAAGTTATTAGCCATTACAAGTTAGCCAATGCCACCCCCATCCATCATCCTCCAATCTGAGCTAGGACACCTCCCCAAACAAAAAAGGGCTAATTCCCTATATGCCATCGAAAATTTAACTCATCCCTTAGCATGTCATTGGCCCTCATGTCATAGACACAAAAATCATCCCCTATATGCCACTCAATGGCACACAGGGGATGAGTTAAATTTTCAGTGGCATACAAGGAATTTATCCAAAAAAACCCTACGCAAAACCAAGGCAATCATGATGGTGCCATTGGCAGTGAAGACTGAAGATGAAGTGTACTCCGTAGGAATTGTAAACACTTTACTGAACCTGCCTCCCTCGCTGCATTGCCTTTCTGGAGTGCAACGAATCAACGAGGAGGAAAATGTAAAACTAGAGTAGTATAATCTACTTGAATAGCAAAAAAAAAAAAAAAAAAAAAGGAAGAAGAAGAAGAAGAAGAAAAGAAGGTCCAGTCAGTCTAGCTACAACACTATCAAAGATTGCTAGCTGTAACGATGACAAGATCTGGGAAACGGTGACAAGATCTGGGCACGCACGGCTGCCGAAATGCCCCCTGAATTGAATCTAGATCGATCGAACAAATGTTATCATAAGAAACTCCAACAGCAAGCAAACAAGCGAAAGATTCCATGCACGTCGTCGCGATTAGCTTTAGACCCCTCTCTTAGCCTCACTTGCCCGCCATGGGATTCTAGATCATAGAGCTAGCACTCATCCCATCACCACGCACCACATCTAATCACCCACACCACCATGCAGCAGCTGCTGGCACATCCATCCATCACAGCTTCATCCATGGCCAAAACAACAGCCAGCAGGATTGGAAGACATGGGGAAGAAGAAGAAGAAGGTGGTCAAAGAAGAAAGAAGAAAAGAAACCATCCTAATTTGCATGCATGACGTGCACGAGCTGCCCACCCGGCCGGGCGCTACTACAGTACTACTACTACCTACTAGTTGGTGTCCATCATCCCGGCGTGGCCCGGCGCGTCGTCGTCATCGGCGTTGATCTGCCATCGGCGGCGGTGGCGGCCGTCGTCGACCTCGGCGTCGCCGCCGCCCTCGGTGACGACGGAGGATCCGTCGACGACGTAGCTGGCGACCTCGGAGCTCATGGCCGCCCGCGCCCGGAACTTGCAGCGGCAGGCGTAGCAGGTGACCTGGAGCATCGCGGCGTCCACCTGGCGCACCGCGTGGTCGCGGAGCGCGTGCGCGCGGCCCAGCTCCGCCTGCGCCTGCTGCCGCACCCGCCGCGCGCTCGCCAGCTCCTGCTCGGCGAGCTCAGCCTGCCGCCGCGCCTGCGCACGGGCCTCGTCGGCCGCCGCCCTCTCCGCCATCGCCAGACGTAGCTGCTTCCCTCGCCTCCTCCCTCAGCCTCGCCGCCGACGCCGACGCGGACGCCGACGAGATCTCGCCGGAGCCGGCGGCGAACCCGATCGACAGCTGCAGCCGCATGGGGTCGGCGGCGCCCGGATGGGGGCTCGTCGTGACAGCGGGGGAATGCTGGGCGGCGGAGACGCAGCTCCCGCGCGGCGGCATGAGCTGGAGCTCCAGGTTGTGCGGCGCCGGCGTCGGAGGAGACGAGAGCGCCGGGTCGAACAGGTGGTGGTGGAACGCCGCGGCGGCGGAGGCGGGGCTCGCCGTCGCCACCGCGGTAGCAGTAGGCCAGGCGACGGGGCTCGCCACGAGTTCGCCGCCGCCGCTGGAGGGGCTGGCACTGGACGCCGTGCGCGACAGCGCGGCGTGCATCTGGCGCTGGTGGTGGTGCGAGGTGGAGGCCGCGGCGGCGAACCCGGCGGCGCCGCCGCCGCTGGCCGGGGAGGACGAAGTCGTATCGGCGCGCGGGCGGCCGGCGTTGCACGTGTCCTGGTGCTCGATAAAGCTCTCCACCCTGTAAAAACGGCGCATCATGCCACACACATCATGCACAACACCAGTTAGATAGACTAGTACTACTACTACTTGTTAAACCCAAAAGCGATCAGGCAATGGCTGTATTGTATGTGCAATGTTCGAGCTGAATGCCGAGGGTTATGCTGCCTGAGATGCTCTCCTTATGAGGAGGGAAGGCTGGGCATCTGATGCAAAGGACAAGGGTGCGTGACCGAGAGAAGCCAAGGGGTTGATCAGGGGCTGTGTGCGATCTCTCTGTCAGGCTCAGGCGCGGTAGCGAGCTTTGGGGCCGTTTGGTTGGTTCAGGGCATTCAATGGAGCCCCGGGAAGAGCCAAGCGGAGTAGCTCGGCCGGCCTAGGCGTACCGTACGCCCATGGCCATGGCAGCAAATGCGAAAAGCAGCCGACGTACGCGTACATGACTATACGTACACTGACTCGGTCGATACAGGCAAAGCCTGCTGCCGCCCTCGGGAATTGTGCCTGTCCCTTCCCTCCCTACCGTCTCTCTCTCCACTCTCCTCTTCTTCTCTCTCCCCTCTAGTCCTGACCTCTCTTGACGGACGCCAAAAGAGAGAGAAAACGGAGCAGCAGGCAGGCAGCTGCTGCAGAAGCTAGGAGATGATAAAGGTGGAGTAGATGCCTGGAAAGACAAGTGTGCAGTGTGTAGTGTGACCCCGCAAAATTTTCCCCAAAAATCATCACGCCTTTCCGGATCCCCCATTTCGCCAAATCCCGCGAGGCAAAGCAGATTTCTGAAAGAGCGAGATGCCAAATACAGTAAAAGAGAGCACTAATCGCTGGATTACCGGCCGATTAGTGGCGGACTAAACAAGATTAAGGAGTATCCAATTACCAAGTAGGGCAGCTAGCAGTATTAGCATCAGCATGACCACGACCACGAGATCAGATTGAGATGCCGGAGAGAGCAGCACGACCGTATCACGTACCGGGAGAAGACGCGGCCGCAGTCGCAGGTGTGCCCGCGGGTGCCGCAGGTCTTGAGGTGCGCCTTGTAGTCGGAGTGCACGGCGTAGGCCTTGGAGCACCGCCCGCAGGCCCACTGCCGGCACCCGCTGTGCTTCCGCCGGAAGTGCTTCTTGATCCCGACGAGGTCTCCGAGCGCGTGTGACGGGTCGTGGTGGAGGCAGCTCGGCTCGGGGCACACGAACACCCGCTTCCGCGCCGCCTCCCCGGCCTCCCTCTTCAGCAGCTTCCACGGCACCTTGTGCCGCCGCCGGTGCATCTGCAGGTTCTGGTCGCGCTGGAATCCCTGACCGCAGATCTCGCACACGTACCGGTCCGATTCCAGCAGCGTCCGCGGCGATAGCGACACCACCTCCGCGTCCGGGTCTGCACGCCGGCGCCGCCGCCATTGCCATGGCAAGACGGCAAGCAAGAGTGTGAGTGAGTTGGTATAAAAAGATTATGTTTTTTTTTAATCGTTGTCGTTTTACGACAATTACGTGGTGTGTAATTGGATGCGTGTTTGTGAGACAGGCCGGTGGATGGGAGCTTACCGGGAGTGCCGGCGGGCCGCCGCTTCTTCTTGGCGCCGGCGCCGGCGGCGCTGGTGGTGGCAATCTGCAGCGACCGGAACGGCTCTGGCGGCGGCGCGGCCCCCGCCTCCGGAGGCGGGAGGGCCGCCGGCGCGCAGGAGCTCAACATGGTGGCGCCGCACTACTGCACCGCCGTCGTCACTCAGCTTCTACCTCTCTCCTGCTAGAGTGCTAGATCAATCTATCGGTAACAAAATGCCACCCCAACCAAATCAAAGAATCGATCCCCTCTCTCCTCTCCTGAGAACAAATCAATCTCTCTGTGTTCTTGCTCCCGATCACAATTTCACAACCACGGAGGTCCGGCGAATGGGCCAATGGAATTGGGGCGTCCCTATATAAGCTCGTAGGCCGGAGGGAGGTATAGATCACTGAGAGCGAGGTGGACGGAGGAGAGATGTGAATAAACAAAACAAAAGGGCCGGGGGGAGAGATGTGAGTACAGCTAGGAATGAATTTGAGAGAGATGGGGGAGAGGAGGGAAGAGAGAGTGAGGGGATGGAAAAGGTCTTTGGAGGAGCAGTGTTGTTTTTTTGGCTTTGCTGCTACACAGACAACACCAAAGGGGGAGAGGGGAGGCAGCTTTCTACCAGCTTTAGGTTTCAGCAGCTTTCTTTAGGATTGCATCATGCAGGGAGGGTGTGGGGGGAGCTCCAGGAAGGAGATGGAGTTGGTAGGTGTTTTATTGGGGTTCATGGTGCTATGAGTTTTTCTTTTGTGGAAACCAGAACTGCTAGCTGTAAGTTCAGGGGCTTCTGGATGTGATGGCTGGGTTACAAATAAATAACCTTTTCTCCTGTTTTTTAATGAAATAAATTTTTTTTTCCAGTTTCCTTGAAGATGGTGGTGTTGGAAAAAAAAATACTGCCTTGCCAATAGAAAGAAGCTAGTAGCTAGCTAGCTAGATACTGCATGTACGGGTAAATTGCAGGGATTTTTTACATAAAAAATAGAGAGATATTGTTTGTTTTAAATACTGGAGAAACTGACTATTTCTATTGTTTCTCATGAATTGGGTACTTTAGAAACTTTTCCTTTGGATCTAACTACACAAATCTAGTAAAAGAAATGTTTTCAATTACGAATTGAGTACTTTGGGAACTTTTCCATCGTAGATATAAATCTAGTAAAAGAAGCAGTGTGCTTCAGTAAAACCCGTTTTATTTGAAGTGAATCAAAGCACGGGTAATTTTATGCGCAGGTTTGAAATCCGCCGCATGACACCACAGAAAACTATCTATCTATTTGTAAGTAGGCAAGTATCTATCGACCCATTTTTACCACGCGTAGAGATCACATTCTGAACCTTGTATTGGATTGAAAAAAAAACATATTGTGTCAAGGAAACTGGAAAAAAAAATCTTATTTGCATACACAAATGAACATCCCAGGGCTACTCCAGCATGCAGAAAATTAAATCACCTCATGGTCCACAAGGAGGAAACGCATATATATGGACCTTCTGGCCAAGGAGCCAACATAATGCTGAAAAGAGATAATGCTTGACAAGTGTGGCAGGCGAAATAAACAAAACTGTCAAAACCACTCATGCACCAAGTTTTTTTTTATAGAACAGAAGGGGTGAGCACTCTTACTGGTTATATATTAAAAAGAGGTAGCAAGGTTTCAAGTACAAAGGAAAAAACAAATGAAAATTAAATTTACAAAAAAAAATTCAGCATCAAGGTTTGATTGATGCTGAATTCTGAATGAGCATTTAGCCGCTGCTAAAGCTCCATTAACTCCTTGGTACGTGGCTGCTTTGTGGCATAATTGACCCTTTCTTCAGCCGCTGTCTCTCGTTAGGGCGCGCTGTATAGTATAGCTGTGCTCGGCACTTGCTGCTCTCGATCAGTCTCACTGCACCCAGGGGCCAGGACGCGCGCCGCCGCCGTCCTCGACGACCGGCCGGCACTGCTCCCTCAGGTGGGGGTCGCCGTCCTCCCCGCCTGCATGCCTCGTGCGTAACGCTGCCCCCCAGTAGTACACAGCGTCGTCGTCCTGCATATTTTATCGCCATGGCCGTGAACCTGCAGCTTCAGGACAGCAGATAGATGCGGCTAGCACACTGCACAAATAAACAAACATGGATATATATAGATACATATAATTAATCTGTCTGTGCTTGATTGAAACCGCTGCCTGGCTGATGTTTTTCTTTAGATTTTTCTGCCTCGTGATTGGCCTTGGATAGAATTCTTGGCCGTTGTCATGCATGTTTCCTAAAAGGATTCCAGGGAGGCAGGGGCTTAGCCCATGGGAATGATTGGTTTGGACGCTTATAAGACAAGTTGGAGATATATTAGTTAGTATAGCTTATGTTGAATGGAGGCATTAGAATATGATGGTTACGCATCAGTACGTGTACTGACGTACACACGCGACGCCAGGTAAGATGTGGACATGTGGTACTCTTTGCTGCTGGCTTGGCTCCAAATGGAAGGTCTCATCTGCATGCTCGAGCCAAGCCTCAAGCGTGTGCGCATGCTGGGTTCTTGCTGTATACCTGCTGCATTTTGAGTTGTGCTAGCTCTCTCTTATTATTTGCATCGGACTTCGCAGACCAAAAATATGTACTACCTCCGTTCTAAATTATAGGTCGTTTTGGCTTTTTAGATTCATTATCTTTGTTATGCATCTAGATAAACGTTAAACGTTATGTCTAGATCCATAACAAACTCTATGAATTTAGAAAAGCTAAAACGACCTATAATTTGGAACGGAGGAAGTACTACCGCTGTATATATCACTCTTTGCCATTTTCTACTGCTATATATACGTAGCAGGGTAGTATATATATGATCAATTAAGAAACATCATGATTATTTAGCTAGCTAGACGGTCAGGGTTTCTCTTCTATTACAATTATTGGCAGTTTTTTTTCTCCTTTTCTTTTGTCTTTTACTGCTTAGTACGGAGTACTTAGTATATTCTTCTCCATTCAGGTTCCAGATAAAAAGTGGAAGGCTGGAAGCAGATAACGACCATTTATACAGATTTCTGTGTTTAGTATATACCGTAAAAATTCTTGATTATAAACTAAATATTTATCTTCAGATACTCCTGCCATGATACTTCAGTATGTGGAACTTATTACGCTAGCTACCAATTACTTTCAAAATGCTGAATTCAGAACCATGAAAATCATGTGTAGATTTGTCTTAAAAAAATACCTCCACAATCTCACATATTTATTAGTTTTGTATATTTTTTTACTAGAAAATAGTGGTAAAAGGAATATGTATGTATTGGAGAGAGCCTGTCACATCCGAAGTGTTAAGTACTACTGGAGGGACGAGGGAGTATTAAATATCGTCGCAAATCAAATTAGTAAATGTTTTTGGACATGGAGCAATGAATTAGACTAACATCATGCATAGTCACATGCAGCACCAGTACTCTACTGGAAATATTGCTCATCAGGCCGGCTATCAAGATTTGCCTCCCATATAAGCAACTACTTACAGAGCGCCTCGGTTATTTTAGGGCCCAGTACATAATCATGAGACGGGTACAGCGAACACAACAGTGTCAACCAGACCCGGGGCCTTGTGTGTGATCATTTGAGGATTTATATGATGCTGTGACATGTCTCATCAGTCATCACAGCATGAATAATGAAAATGACAATCAACTACTGTATCTGGTGAATGCACAAAGAGATACAGTAGTTTTGGCTACTTGTGCACTGTTACAATGTATTCCTACTACCAGAAGTACAGAACCAGAAGGAGGAGATACAAATTCAGTATTTGATTGTATCTCTAAATTAACCTGCACAGGACAACTAAGCAAGCATATTCTTCTAAATCTTGGCTGCCCCTAGTCGTGTCACAGAACAGAAGGGTTTTGACTGCCTTTTCCAGATCCTATCTTTGATTGACCAGACATCAGCGCTTGCAGTTTGCATGTGGTAGAAAGTACCAGCAAGTTAAAGCCAAAACATTGCCAACTACTGTCTTGGACATAATGGGATACAGAGCCAGTTATATTGCTGTCTAGAGGTTCGCACATGGGGACAAATGTTGCATTGTTAGGCTAAGGAATTATGTGGGGCTCCCCCAGCATGCTTTGCAACTGTTCTAGGACAGGAGCACATAAGCTTTGGGAAAGATCAATACAAGGGAGAAGAAACAAGGAGGGGATCAGGACATGATCTTCCGTCCAGCTGCAAAACATCCCCTTTGAAGACGATCAAATCAATGCCCTGCTTGTGCCTCATGCCCTCAGAGATATTTTTTTTAAAAAAAATTGGTTACAGTAGTTAACAAGGGTTCTGTTAGTTACTGATGCTGAGGGCCCAGCTGCCAGAGTCTTTTAGGAAGCTTACATGCTGACTTCACACTATTCAACTTTGACTAGAAACGATTTTTTTTAAAAAAAAATATTTGGCCAATAAAAATGGGAATTTTATTGTAAATTTTATATCAAAATTAGATTAAATATTAAATGTTCATAATAATATCTATATACGCATGTATTCCCTTTCTCCCAAAATATAGCTACTTTTAGGTTTTATAAGTCAAACCATCTCGGGCTTGGGCAAATTAATATAAAAGTATATCAATATATATGGCACAAAATTATTATATATATCGAATCAATCATGAAATCTGTTTTCTTTGTGTATTTATTTGACAATCATAAATGTGAAAAATTCTATAAATTTTGTCAAACCTTAGACTGTTTGACTTAAGATAGCTATATATATTTTTGGGATGGATGGAGTATTTGTTAAATGCTAAGGGACAAAATATGAATTGTTTGACTTAGCGGGATTGCTCCTACTTAGGCCTCTTTCAATGGTTAGCTCTTAGGTAGCTCATAGAATATTTTAGTAGAAGAGAGATAAGAGCTGTCTCTTGATCAAGAGAAAGTCTTATACACGCACTTTGACACTACGTGGGGATGATGTGTGATGTCATCCATATTATAAGATATGTGTTAAGAGCTAGATCATTGGATGGGTTATCTCTTAAAGTGCTTAGAGCTAGTTACTAGCTCTTACCATTGGAGGAGGCCTTACTGTAACTATTTTTTCTAAGTAATATAATGTTCTTTTTGATAACAAGGTACTTGTTGGAACTTTGCTAACGGCAAAGATTCGTTGTGGGCAACATAGGCCGGCCATGCCCCCCCCCCCCCCCCCCCTCCCCTCTGTGATGTAAGCGATTGTGTTGTGTTTCAAGAAAAGAATATAAAGAGTGTAGCAAATGGTTAAATCATCTCACAAAAAAGTGAGAGAGCACTTCTTGTTTTGCGCTTCATTTTACTAGCGCACCTCAACATTGGCAATGTTTGCGAAAGAAACATTCAAAAATTTTAAGAGAAAAAAATATTGCTCTTTGACTTTGTGTCTCACACGCCATTTCAGTAGGTGTGGAAGTTTTTCTCTCTCTCCCCAAACATTTAACTGAACTGATCTTATGATTTATATAAAACAAAATGGGGTTGGAATGAGCCATGCAACAAAGTGACTCAGAGCTACCCATTAGTGTCATCACTTTCATCCCTACCTCTAAGGCATGCATATCTAAATCTACAGCTCAACTAAACTGGTCCATCAAATTAAAGCCAATTTGACTAGGTGCAATGGAGTCTGGATGGTTGTGTGGGCAAGCAAGAAAGAACAAAAAATAATGGAGGGGGCCCTCATGTCAAATTGATGGATCGGGCAGAGACACCACACAAGGGGAGGCACACCGTGGATGAGTGTTTGGTAATGCCAAAAGGAATGTGAGGACCCACGCCCCGGGGGGTAGAGAGAAGGGCTACCGCAATTATTCTCCCCAGCTTCTGTTCCACACACACACATAAAGCCCTTCGCTTCAGACCAAAGGAATCCGTTTCGATCGATCGGACCAACAGCATACTGGGGCTGGCTGCATGCTTTCCTGTGAAATCCTCTTCGGTCGGATCGGCTGACCTCTCCAAGCGCCATGCAAGCATCATTGTAGTATTCTCTGCTTTGCAATTGTTAATTTGTGGAATCCTTTTGCTGATTGTAGAGAGAGCACATACTCTCAAAACTGTGAAGGTAGCTAGCCTAGTGTGCATGCTTTTACAGTCAGAGACAGTCGGTGTCGCCTCTCTCTTTTGCTCTTACACGTCAGTGCACCCGTCCATGAAGTTCAGCTCATCAACAGTGAGGCTGACCTGGAATCTGGATTCAGCAGCCGCACAATTGCAAGTCCCTGACCCTTTGCCCGTTTGCCGTGCTAGACCGGTCTTGCCGGCCGGCCGGGCAATGCAACGGACATGTAAAACCGGCAGCCATGCCGACCCGCAGCGGCTTGCGTTGGAGCTGTCTCTATCAGGTTATCACTCAGTCAGCATGGGTCGAGGGCGACGGCGCATGGAGACCATGCAGGGTGAGCCCTGACAAGTGACAACATCAGCAGCCCAGCAGTAGCCGCTACCTGCTGACTGCTCGTCATCCGTGCTCCTTGTCGCCTGCGTACACACGCAGACATGGAAATATACAAATCCATGGACGGGGGCAAAACGTGTGCAACACTCTACTCTCTTCCAGTCTTCCTGGCGAGAGCGAGACCAACTGTTCAGCGTTTGGTTTTGTGATAAGGGCCGCGAGCCCTGGTAGGCCCAGCCTCACATGCAAGTGCACCAGTGGCGTCCTCTTTGCTCCTCACCAACCAGAGAGGTTTACAGTGCCATTATTCGGCCTCTATCGATCAGAACAGAAGCTGATTTTTCTGGCACGATTTTGTAGCGAGCTAGATCTTTTTGAATCCAAGACAATCTTATTTATTATTATTAAAAAATTGAGCATCAAAATGTGCATGAATATATCCATGCATGGTGCATCCACATTCAAAAAAGTACACATAACCGATTTTATTCGGTAAAAAGAAAGTGAAGGATCAAGTACACAGTACACATTATATTGCAGGAAATTCAATATGCATGCACTCATCATTGTTAGCGCAAATTTTTTTACTGTAGCCGATTGATAAGTTGCATGCCCTACCATATGAGCACATGATGGGCAACTGAATTAGTAATCGGCCGAAGAACCTACGAGGAAATGGAACGCTTGGCTTTTGCTAGTACGGAGTAGTTGTTACTGCATGCAGCTAGCAGCGGCAGAGTGCAGGCCAGGCTGCGGCCATGGCCTGATTAAGATCATGTCGAATTATCGATGGTCCCGTCCGGCCGTCCCTCACCTAAAAGCCGATCGGAGGAACACGCACAAAAAGCAGCCTCACACAAACGCCTGCTTTGTTTTGTTTCATATGGTACACACACAG
This sequence comes from Urochloa ruziziensis, assembly GCA_015476505.1. Taxonomy (NCBI): domain Eukaryota; kingdom Viridiplantae; phylum Streptophyta; class Magnoliopsida; order Poales; family Poaceae; genus Urochloa; species Urochloa ruziziensis. The sequence goes on from CM027124.1 coordinate 46,306,392, forward strand.
ACACAGGCCATAGAGTGTAGCGTGTACTTATATGTAGGCTTGATCTGTACTAAGCCTGTCCTGTTGCGAATAATCCCCTTTGTTTAGTGGAGCGGTGGTGATGGGCGGGGGTTTGGGGATAATGATGGCCGGGGAGAAGGAGGGGATCTGAAACACATGCAAGCCTCTCCATGCAAAAGGCCAATATGGAATTGCCGCCGGCAGGCAGGCATCATTGGCATATCCAAATCGTCGCCAGCTGCTGCAGCTGCAGGAAGCTAATAGAGGCTCTCCATGCTTGCACTCCCCGACCAGCCGGGCACCATGAGAGAGCGCGAGAATCTCAGTGCTAATCATTCGGGGACCTCGAAGTTCAGTAGTGTGCTAACTCCCATGAGATTCTGGCTTTAGCCATGGCGGATCCGTGGCGTGCTTCCCCATAAAGATTGAGGCTTTCTGGCTTTTGCGCAAGGCTCCGGTCGATTCGATCAGCTCGTGGACATAGAACAAAAAACCGGACCGGAGATCGAACCGGTCAGGCTACTGGTTCAATGGTTTGCCGGTCCAACCAGTGGTTCACTGGTCCAACCAGTGGTTCATTATTTATTAGTAAAATATTTATATCTTATGATTTGTATGAGAAATATATATGTTTTCTTACCTAAACATCAAACTAATCACTGGTTCACTGGTTTGATACAAAAAACCACCGGTTCAACCGGTCACTGGTTCAACACAAAACCGGCCGGTTCGACATAAAACCGGCCGGTTCGACCGGTTCAATTGCATGATCGGTCTTTTGACTGAACCGAACCAGTCCGGTCACCGGTTCATGGTTTTTCCGGTCGGACCTCCGGTTTTTTGTTCTAGGCTCGTGGAGACTCGAGACATGGGCGCGTTGACGCCTGCAGGAGAAGACGGAAACCGATCAGGCAGAAAATTCTCAGGTTACTTAACCGTATGCATGGGGACAACGCTTCTCTCTACTGGCACCCTGAATGCCTTCCTGATCGCAATCTATCCTGGTCTGGTCCTATTGCCGGCGTGCTAGTTGCAGTAGTGTTTTTCAGCAAACCAGTTGGCGATTGGGGATAAGCTAGAGCCTTGATGTGAGGGTTGATCGAGCTGGAAAGCGGTGGGCAAATGGAGCCATCTTTTGCAGCCGGGCGGGGTCACGCAGCAGGACCAGCTGCGTGCTAACCCCAAGTGCCCACGAGTCCGTATCATTCGATGCCTCTCCAGCGGCCCTCTGATCGCCTTTAGAAGGTGGCACAGTGTGCAGTGTGCTCGCAACGTTTCATGGACCTCGCTCTCTGAACTCACCTTCGCTTAGTCCCATGAGATCCTCGCGTTGGCCTAGGGAGATCTCCTTTAATTTGATCTTCCCCATAACGATGGTGATTTCAAGTTCAGGTGAAGGCTGTTTATACTGATGAGACATGCATGCCCGTACGTACGCCACGGTCTCTACTTTTTTTCTTCTTCATTTTTTCCTTTGTACGTTATTTCCGGTGCTTATCTGAAAATTAGTCACTGCATGTCTAGATTTCAGGATACAATTGCATTTGCCAGGAAATTAAACTCTATGGAACATGACCAACACGGAGCATGTTTTGTAGCTTACCTAGGGACAACAATGCCTCCAGACAAAGGAAAAACCTACGTGACATGATCAGGCCAAGAGACAAGATTTGTATTCAGTATTCACCACATCGCCTCATCACCACACCAGAGCTTTCACTGCTACACGATCATGCAGGGTGCTAGCTCGGGTAGCCCTGCATCTTTTAATTTTGTCGAGCATTGCAAGCATTCACGCATGCTCTTCTGGTAACCACGAAGCTATACAACAGTTGCCTTCTATCGCAGCAAGGAGTATAGCACGTATAGAAGCACAGAACCAGCAACGTACGTCAGGGACCTCGATCCTTGTCTATGCAGTACAGGTCCAATAGCAACGCGGGAACTGAACTTTGGATATGCATGGGCTTGCTTTTGGGGGTTAGGCTTGTAGCTCAGCTAGGTCGGTTAATATTGTGGTTGCTAATTGGCTTGTAGTCCAATAGTAGGACGGTCCAGCGGGACGCTACCCACTAGAGTTCAAATCCTGGTGCTCGCACATTTTCTTGAGATTTTTTCAGTATTTATCGGCGTTATGCGTTAAGTGGTAAGCGGCGTCCCCATCGACAACGAGGCGCCAATGATGACTTCGGGAATCTCTAGATCTGCCGGGGGCGTTCCCATCGGCAACGAGGCGCCAATGGTGACTTCGGGAATCTCCAGACTGCCGGGTGCTCAGTCCTTCAAAGGTGTTCATAGGGGTAGGGTTAGCGTACGTGTGTTCGTAGGGGTGAGGGCGCGTGCCGTACGTGTGTTCATAGGGGTGAGGGCACGTGCGTGTTGTGAGCGTCTGCGTTGTACTGTATAAAAGGTTAACACTGTGGTTTGTACGTAGCGTCCGTGTCCTTTTTTTTCGTCAAAATACAGCAGGGCCGTCCGAATCGACGGACCTACCGTAACGTGAAGGACTAGCTGATCGCTCCATGGAAAGCGAGACCGACAAGAATGATCTCCTCCAGCAGTAGAGCTTTCTTTTCATGTGCCTGTACTAAGCCAAGGACCACACAAAGACTACAGAAAGGTTCAGTTGTGCACTACGGATCCCTCCGGCCTTTTGAGGCTTCAACAGCTCACAAAAAAACGGGGGAAAATGTTGAACAGAACTAGAGAAGACATATCTTTACCTAATAATAAAGCAATAGTGTCTTTGTCTAATTTTTGCCCGTCATGGGACCCACTTATCTTTTTTAATTTAATTTTGACAGCCGCAAAAAAAAATCGGCAAAAATAAACCAGCGCATAGGATTCAAACTCTGCCCGCCAAGCTAAAGAGGAGAGGTTCCAACAGGTTAGACTACAGTGTGCATGTGTATCGGCGGAGCTTTATTTTAATTTATTTGTACTCGTCTACTAAACAACCAAGTGAATATACAACATTCGAGGGATCTATATTACGGCCATTCACTTAATACACTGTTAAGCTACTAAGAAAAATACATCTATAATAATGTAGTTGTTGTATAGTATTGATGACATGTTATTTTGCTAAGACTCCTCGACTTTAATTAACGTAAAAGAGAAGTGGGGGCAACATCGTAATGCAACTGTAACACGACAGAGGAGGACATTGTGGCCACACCTAAGGCGATATTGGATAAAGTCTTGGGCAACTGGACTGGTGCAATGGCTTGCACACGCATATGTGACAGTGGTTCATAATGCCTAGCTATTTTGCTCAGATCTCAATTGTTGACAAATTTGGTACTACCTCCGTTCCAAATTATAAGTCGTTTTGGCTTTTTTAGTTTCATAATTTTTGTTATGCACCTAGATAAGCATTATGTCTATATTCAGAGCAAAATTATGAACCTACAAAACCCAAAACGACTTATAATTTGGAACGGAGGTAGTAGTATGTTTTGAGGTGCCATGGCTCAAATGGGCCCGATGATATTTAGTGGATAAATTATTAGCTAAGGCAATGTTGTCTTGAAGTCTCAACCATTTAATGTTTTTTCTTTTATAACTATTACATTATCTATACGGATATCGCCCGTAGCAACGCACCGGGCATGTTTGCTAGTACCTAAATAAAAGCATAAACAATTAGATATATCTATACTAAAAAGAACGACAAATTTGATGGTCAAATCTTACATCTTGCTCTGACAATGCTTATCGAACATCCTCTAGATTAATCTAAAGAGTCCATATTGACTACATCACTAATTTAGTAATTTTTTAAAGACATATGCCTGCGGCATGTGCCCTTCTGCTAGTAATAATAAATGACTTAATTTGTATGCTTTTTCAGAACTAGCTACTAAGATCACACACAAGAGTAAAAAAACTTACAAAGACATATGATATTTTTCTAGAGGTACGGAGGAGCCGGCACTTCTCCCTATCCTTTCTAGATCACCAACAAGAAGGGTTTTAACCCCATCCCCCCCTCCCCCCCCTCCCCCCCAATTAGAAAAACCATGGACGCAGGAAGACTCAAAGGGAGGATATGACAACAAGTGAAAGCTATAACTCAGGACGACATAGGGAGGATATGACAACAAGTGAAACTAGTTGTTATATATGGAAAGTACTCGCCTGAGCGAGATATGTACATGTTTCTACTCATAACTGATTAGGATTCTACTATTTCCATCCTGTAACCCTACCCGCCAGTATATAAGACCGGGCATGGACCCCTCTCAAAACAGATTCAATAAGTCTTATTGATCAATACACAAGATCGATAGAACAACCTTGTACTCATATTTACACTATGTAATACAACATCAGTAATAGAACGCAAGGTATTACGTCTAGTTGGCAGCCCGAACCTGTATAAATCTCATGTCACGTAATCATTGAAGTCCTAATTCCTAAAACACTTCTCCTAAACTCTACTACCTAGGATACCTTTCGGTGGGATTGTCGGTAAAACACCGACACCTTGTACCAATCTCCTCCTTTGGAGGCTCCCACTATTTCTAAGAGGTCACCAAGAGCAAGGGGCGGACCCAGAATTGTCCAAGGGCCCAGGCTGAACATGTTAGGTAAGCAGGGTCGCTCTGTGTTGTTATAAGCGTCAGCGAATAATCAATGAAAGTAAACGATCAAAACTGTAAAGGGACACGAGATATAACGTGGAAACCCTCCCGATGTGAGAGGGAAAAACCATGGGTGCCAGCCAGCAAGAACTTCACTATGTCGGGGTTCGAGTACAACACCAAGGGCGGCGGCTTACAAAAATATGAGTGAATCAAGTCTCCAATGGAAAACCCTAAACGGGATATATGACCCGTACTCCACTCTGCTCCAGCCCAAGCCTCCCGGCGACGGGCCTTGGCTACGCTTTGTCAAAAGTTTGGCCTTTAGATATGGACTGAATTTGGATCATCTTCAACATGTGTTTTCTCGGGCCTGGAGCAAAACAGAAGTTGGAGGCCCCTATATATTCAAAGCATAACCATCAAATTAGTTGTGTATTTTCTTAACTCTATATCAAATCAAGTTAAGAAAATCTCAAATCTTACCAATATCACCAGCACTCACTAGATTTTGTACCATCCCTAATCCAACGAAACAACCAACTCTAATAGAGATCCTTAGAAACAAAAAGGAATCAAGATGACAAAATTGTTTCGGATCTCATTTATACGTGAAATATCAAGCAAATACACCGTATATAGAGTTAAAGGCCATTCATCCTTCCTAGCTTCCTTCTCCATTTTGATGTACACGCGGAAGGGGTGGAACCGTGGAACAAGTGATCAGCCAAATATTAGGCTCATCTCTTTAGGAATGAGAGGAGTGAAACAAGCAATACCTCACGCTGATGGGAGAGAGAAATGACTGATGACACTGATTGTGGTCTCAGAAAACAGAAGGAGATTGGCTCATCGTTTGACATTTTCACGTTGAGCTAGTGCTTGTGTATGCACGGGGTCGGGGGCCCTCTCGATCTGGGGGACAGGGCGACCAACACGGTTGACATAACTACAGGGCCGACCCTACAGGTAAGTAGGCAGTGAAGCCATGAGTCGCTCAACCTTGTACATCAGGTGCCTGGGCTAGTGATGCAAGCTTTTTGGGCCATGCATTTCCTTCATCTGACATCGTATTTCTTGGATGTAACGAATGACCAGAACATACCCTATACAGGGAGCATCTGACTGGACCCGGGCTGCAACCCACCCAGCCCGGGGCCTAGATCCACCCCTGCCAAAAGCCTTCTCCAATCACCAAGACGACTGACTAGATATTGGCAAGCACACCAAGAGCAACAAGCTTTGAATGTTCATTTTGCTGACAGAATTGTCAGTGTTCTGATTACCGGCTAGTGAATTTGCGTCGCATTGCTGCAGGATTCGATGGTTAACACTCAAGACACAAGAATTACATATATTGGTTCTAGCAAGATCTCTACGTCCATTTGATGTCTACAAGTTCATGTTCTTCGATCCAAGTGCTCAAAGGATTACAATGGGGCACTCGTAAGAGAGTGAAAGTGTATGCACGCAAAAGCTGAACGCCTATGAAGAAACAGAAATGAAGGCGCAACTCCCTTTATATAGTCACAGGAGCTGGGTGATAGTGAGAAAGTAAGGGCTCCACAACCCTAGTGGTCAGGGCATTCTAAAAGAAGCGGCCAGGTCTCCTAACATGACCAAGGTATTGTTGGCGCTCATTATTGTCACACACTTACCCCTGTTTATCTTCAATATTGTCATGAATTTTATATCAAAACCATTGATCATACTCAATAATTGGACCGTTTTCACATGTGCATATATTTTTAGAGAATTTTTATTTACATAGGTTTTTTAGCTATTTTGGAGCATATATGGACTGAGGCCCAAGACCATCAATAACCTAGAGAAAAATGAAGGCAAGGGGCTCTGAAAAGGACCCATGCCGATCCGCATGGAGGGCCCATATTGCTCGGCATATGGTGTTTCAAAGCTAGTTGTTTGTGTTTCGATCACCGGCTATTAAATTTCTCAGTTTTGTGCAAGGGGATTCAGATGGTTTGCGAGTCAGGCATAAGAAAGAATACTAGTTCAGGCAACAAGCCCTACGTCTAGTTTGATCAACTCGTGTTGCTCACAAAAGTTTATGGTAGGGGTTACGAACGGGCGAGAGAGAGGAGGGGGGGGGGGGGGGGGAGGCTCCTAGGTCTCAGGTGCGTGTGAGGGTGTGTCAAAGCGAATGGAAGTTGAACCCTTTCTCAGGGGGCCACCTCCACTCTTTCATAGCTCAAGGGGGAGGGAGGTGTTACACAAGGGGTTGGATGAAAAGGAGAGAGAGAGAGAGAGAGAGAGAGAGAGAGAGGCGGAGGTGGGTCGGGCCACGTGGCAAGATCCTGACCCTGTCGGGGGTCGGGCGAGGTAGAGAACCACGCCAAGTAATGCGACGCGCTCCCGACCCCTTCGGGGTCGGGCGAGGCGGAAGTTGCTTGAGGCATGCGCTCTTGACTCCACGTGACCCTTCTTGGGGTCAGGAGTGGCGGATACCAAGTCTAGTAATCCTTGTACTAACGGATATCACTCGCTAACCTCGGGGTCCCTAGTATTGCCCCCCCCCCCCCCCCCCCCGACACTAGTTCATGCTCAACTTTGTCGAACCGTCCTCCAAGAATAGTTAGGGGCTAAAGTGATGTTTGGTTGGACTGTTTTGCAACATAATCGAATCACATCACCATCTATTTACGTTAGTTCACGTTCAGTTGAAGCAACAAGATACAGGCCAGTGCAATGACGATACTGCTCGAGTTCCATATCGAATATCACGGTAACAAAACCTCATCTCTTCCATGCGAACCGCACCTCACAATTCCGTGACTCTCCATGGATGATGGATCCTGGATTCTTCTGTACGATGCCTCATCGCTAAATCTTGTAACCCCCCTCCAAAGATTAGGACCTCAATGACAGCAGCGGCCGGCAGCCCTCAACACGATCTCGATGCAGAGGACCTAGATGGTCACTGCGGTAGCAGTGACGACTGTTGTGGCAGCAGCGATGCCCATGACCTCAGTGTAGAGGACTTCATCTGTCACGGTGGCGGCGATGGTGACTCTCGATGACCACAACCGTGGCACGGAGGACCTTGTTCATCACGGTGGTGGCGGCGACTCTCAATGACCATGACCTCGACGCTGAGGACCTCGGCAATCATGATAGTGGCCCCCTCAGGGAGCAGGATGATGGCGCTCTATGGCTGGGGACCTCTGTTGGTGGTCGTTAATGACATCTTTTTAGTGCCATCTAAGGTGTGTTTTTGGACTAATTCATATACTAACCCTCCACTTGGCATGTGAAATAACCTTGTTTTTGTATATGTGTTGTGTTTTGGAGAATGTTGTATTTTTGTTAGAAAACGGCCAGATTTGAGACATTTATATTCAAAGCCCAAACCAACTGCGAGCCCGAAGGTATCGAGCCTAGCAGAGGAAGCCCAACCGACTTACTAATAGACCATGCGGCTTTCATAGCCCAACTCATGGTTCTAGGTGTTCGACATTCAATGAACCTGGGGCTTGAGAGACTTAAGCATGAAAGATTGGAGATTTGTAAGTTATCCTCGCAATCAAAACTACCTCAGAGATATTCTCATAGCCCAGGACAACATGATATTCTGGTGCGGATTTGGAGACTTAAACGACTTCAAATTTCAAAACATTCAATACAAAGTTGTAGCGATCGTCATGGAATTCGATTTGGACATATGGAACGCATAATTTGGATTATGCAGCTAGGAGATATGACCCAAATACATGATGTGCAGAGAAGTTTGAAATTTGACAGATTATCTTGGGACACTGTTTTGGGTATCTCATATTCTTTTCCAAGAAAATTCATGAATACCAAAGTTGGAGATAATTTTTCATGCTACACAATTTAGACTCCGAGTTTTCCCTGTTTGTAGTCCGGACGTGGGAGATATGTCCTCAGGAAGAAAGGGGTGTGTAACAAAAAAATCTGGGCGAATCGGATCTTATGGAAACCGTGTTTACTTAACTCCTAAGCGATGATGTCGTGCAAAGGAAGATGGATTAGGCCCTAAGGCTCACCAAGGGTATAAACACAACCACCTGGTAGGAAGGAAGCAAGAGGAGGACCTTAGGCCGTTGGCCTAGTTTGTCCCGTGTCTCCACGCCGCCATCTTCGGTGACCATGTTTCTCGGAGTCTCTATCACCCCTATGTGCTTCAATATATGTAAGATGACGGAGTAATGCCTCCTTCCATCCATAGGGTTAGATGGATCCTCGATGTGTAATCGCTACATGCAATTTATGCCTACCAATGCTTCATGGTCTTTTTTTTATCAAAGGAAGAAATGTATTGAATCGAAGTTAAGTACATCATCTTGTCACCCTCAACACTCTTGCAAAAGATAAATTACATTGAAGAACAATTAAGTACTGATCTACGTCTTCATTGTACTTAAGCATCGTGCAGCTCCAAATCTCAATCCCAAGCCTGTACAAAAATCATATAGAAGGCCATGCATGCATACGTTCAGCAAGCAGATGAGAACAAGTGCCCAAAGAATGGTGACCAACATCCCTGTAGGCTGGAACAAGCACAATCTTCTTCTTCTTGTATCTCCCTTCTTCTTTGTGCCATTGATGAAGAAGAGAGACTAACCCCAATCTACCTGATCCAAGGCTGATCGACATTAGCTCGGAGGGCAGATTTATTCTCACAAACCTTTCACCGTGGTTTTATCTAACCACGACAAAATGGAGAAGGGGCTGGAGAAAATTATTCCATGATGACGACATCATCTCTGCCTCGATGCCACCCTTCGGAAACTTAATTCTCCATGTCATCATGCCAAAGAAATTGTTGACATTGTAGTTGCCGCCATCATCTTCATCGGAGACGCCATGGAGAAACCAAATCCACTCTACCTCCTTGCCACCATTGGGAAGGAAGAGGAGGAAACAAATCCCCAATGCCAAAAAATTTCGTATGGAGAAATCGTAACCCAAATCCAAATTTGATCTACTAGAGATTATTGGGAGATATGGATCCCTACTCCCTCCAGCAGTCCTTCAAGATGCCAGAGGTGGGAAGGGAGGGGGACCAATGGTGATGGTGGAAGCGGATGGCCAGCAGGCGGAGTAGGGGTGCCGCCCGTGTCGCCAGGGACGACACAGTGTCTTTGCGATGCCTTATTACATATATGAGCGTTTTGTTCTTCTGTTCAAAATATGATCCTAGTAGGGTTTGTTATAATAATGGTGATTAGGTTAACCCTATGGATGCTTTGATATAGATGTATTAACGAGGTAATTGATTACCCTTGTGTAGTGACGGTACGCAAGAGGGAAAATACCGAGTGATCATATAACCGCTATGATACTAGCGAAGGCAAGATGCATATTCATCTGAACCTAGATCGTCGAGAGGGAACCCTTATCCCTTATCTATCTTTGTTACTCTCTTGTACCATCCTTTGCCATCTTGAGCCTAACTTTTGCTACCTAGATTAACCTACTCTATGGGAAATGCTACTACACACGATCCATGCGCTTATGGTTCAACAATTGACACGCTAACCATCGCCAACAACTTCGACATGGACTGGATGGTGGCGGGTGTGGCGAAACGTATTTTCGTAATCGAGAATCCGACTCTCTGTACCCTTGTGATAGTCCCCTGGATCAGTAGCTATCACGTACAAAACTCGTCTATGCATAATATCATAGTCATACAAAGAATTTAGCTTACAAGAATAGATTTACATATCTACCAATATGGAATTATGAATGTAGTACAAGCTCAAGGGCTAAGCGACAAGCAGAAATCCTGCATAGCGGTAGCTAAGTCTTCAAGTCTTCAACTTCAAACCATAGGCAACCTTGAGCGAAGCAGCACAAACCTTCTAACACAGTAGGACTTAAACTCCAAGTCCTAACCTTCAACTCACAAACTATCCCCAAGTAATGGGATAGGTTCACGTCACCATCTGTATGCAAGCTTTAAGTGGCCTAAATTCTAAAGGGTAAAAATATATCATGGAAAGGTTTGGGTTTCCTATGCAGCGGCAGCAAAAGAGTAAAATACCATCATCATCATCACCATTTCCCAACTATATCACAACACCGTAGGCAATTTTGGCACACCAGACTCCTATCTCATCCTCACCTCCTTCTCCTCTCAAGTCGATAGGGAAGCTTCTGACCGTCCCCATCTCAACGGCAAACTCCGGACCTTATCCTGATTTAGTAGCTCTCATCCAACCTATAGTTTTAGAAGACGGGAGAGATAGAAATCCCAAAACACTAATCAACGTAACAGAATGCAGGGGTGTCCATGGCTGAGGATGCAGCTATACGTATAGTTTTAACTATGCAGAGTGTGTACTCTTGGACCCACTCGGGCTGTGATCGGTAGCAAGCCAATTGAGGCGCAACCCAAAACCATGAATCCCTAACCGGAACAGTACCACTTTGAATTTGCGGACTTGGACTCATTTGGGCAACTCGCACAAGTGTTGAGAGTCTCGGAAATGAAGGGCGAGAATCGTTTGGTGCCAAACATCCTGAAGTCCCCATGGGCATGTTCAGAAACCACCCAATCCTAACACACTACTCCCTCAGAACTAGTACCACCGAGAAAGAGAATGGCTGGAACCCCTCCCATAGAGATAAGCGGTGCACACAGTTTGACATAGTCACGCGAGGCATAGTTGCACCGTTACATCTAGACCAGAGCGAGCAAATCCCCTCCAAATGTGTATCTGTTGGCACTCCTTAGCCTAACTAAATCCGCAAGTGCACGGAGTACGATGTAGCCTTTCACCAGGAGAGTAAGAACCTGGATATCGAATCCAAGGAACGGTAGACGCGACTAGCCTAGAACTTTTCTAACCGGACCCACCAGGGAGCACAAGGTAAGCGGGTAGAGAGCTTGACTTTAGTTAGCTACTCGTTACCCCAAACAAACTATCTATATCTAATCTGATCTGCTTTGATGGCTAGAACGGGAAGAACTCAGAACGGGATGATAGAGGGGTTCTTCCGGGCTCAGCACTACTGTTATGAGTAAACCCGAACGTGGTGGAGTACAAAGGACAGACAGGACTGTCACCACCTGCCGCCTACCACTGCAGTTCCGTGGGGTGCAACACAACCTGAGGTGGCTAGCCAGCACAGGCACCATGCCTAAGCTTTCAGCCACTGACATCCACCCAACACGAAGGGCTATAGAGGAAACCCCAAACAAGAGTCGCTGTCACTCGCGCAGACTCAGGTACCCGCAGATCAAATAAATAAGATAACTTGCTAAAAGTAAGTTGTAAACTAGCAAGGTACTAAAGGCAAGAGATCGAGGACTTACTGAAGATAACTCTTGATTATATTCCTCGGGGGCGGAAATGTTGAGACAAGACTGAGAAAGAAATTCCGGACTCTCTCTACAAAGCTCGGCTGTCACCCGAGCAACTCACCCACTCTCTCCCTACTCTAACTCTAAAGATGAGAGCAAAATCACTAAGCTACTCTTCTCTCCTTTGGATGGTGTCTCTTGAATGGGGGTGAAGGGTGCCTTTTATAGCCTCCCAAGGGTAGAAGCCGGCGTAGTTGTCACGCACACCTCCTGCTTAGCATCCACGCGAAGGGGGAAGTGTGGATGTCACGGTGGTAGGCCGGTCGGCCTCATCTAGGCCGATCGGCCTGGCCCTGGTGCCATGTGGCACCGACCTTTGTAAGGACGGCCTGGATGATGTCCTGAAGTCGGTAGTTGTTGCGTTCGGTTAAAGGTGTCCAAGAATCCTAGGTTGTGGGCCCTTCAATCCATGTTAATCCCACTCTAGGCCTTCCAGGTCTTTTGATCAAACCGATATCAAATCCACAGCTCATGTTCATCCTTGGTAAGTTAGTAACCTTATGGATCAATGACATAGCCAGAAGAGGGGGAAGGGGGCCGGTCGGCCTAGCCTAGGCCGGCCGGCCTGGCCCTGTGCCCAATTTGCTTCATCTTTTGCTTGATTGCTCCTGCACTCACAAATTATACAAAACTTGTGGAACTCATTAGAAATAACCAATTTTACTTTGTAGTGAGCAAGATGAGCCTGAAATATGACGGAATGTTGGTGGCGAAATCGTATCGTAACGACCACCAACAGTATCCAACGTCGTGGTCCGCCAGTCGGCACCCATCGCAGGTATGGCTGCCCAACGCCTCAAGTCCATCCTCGTCGCAATCCATCATCATATCACATGTACCTGCTATGGTACAGGAGGTGTCCAATCTGCCTCCAAACCCTGACCTGAAGGTCGATTAATGTCTGCTCACTCCAACCGGGGGTTCAAAACTCTCCAAGTTTTCCCACCCAAACACTCCCACGAAGAGGTTTACAACCACTATTATATCTCACACATGCAAGCATAGCAGCATATCATAGATATAGTAGTGTAGCAGGCAATCAAGAAATCAAGATATATAAACAAACTATGCATGGCTCAATCAATATCATCATGTAATAAGCAACGCGCTCAGTAATGCCTAATAGGTTAAAGAATCAGAGTGGACGTGAACCTGGAGTACTGTCCATATCTTCGTCTTTAGCGTAGTCGACGTCGTCGAAGAAGTCTGGATCCTTCGGAATTCCTAATAGACGCATATACAAATAAACAACGGCAACCCTAGCAAATGAACTCCAAATGAGAACCAAAGGAGAACCAAATAATAGCAAACTCTACTCCATCATGTTCGTCATGATTTTATAAAAATATAAAAACTGGTTTCATATTTTTTTGAGCTATGGTTGATTTATTATGAATTTCCGAAGTTTAAATCCTTTTTCTAGGCTTTTAAATAATTCTAAAAAAAGAAAACAACCAGGGGCCTAACTGCAAAACTACCAAGGTGGAAGGACCTATTTTGTAATTATAGAAAAGTTTATGGACCTAACTGCAAAAAGTGTTGTGGGGCCGGGTCTGCTGACGTCATCGTGGGCCCATATGACGTCAGCGTTGACCGGTCAATGTTGACTAGGTCAATGGTCAAAGTCAAGGGCTGACATGGCATGCCACATGGAGCAGAGGTGGTGCGCGTGGCGCCAGTGTGGCGTCCACGTGTCGGTCTCCTATAGGGCGGTCAACAGGAAAGGCCAGGGGTTAAAGTGCTAAACCTGGGATGTATTTGTGAAACCAAAAAAAGGTCTAGGGGGCTATGCATTAAAGAGCAGGGCTCCTTTGAAAGATGGCTTTGCGACGGGTCGTAATCCTGGTCTACGGTGCGCCGTGAGAGTGGTTCACGTAGACAGGGACCATGGGATCGGTTTGCGGCCAGGCTCAGGTGGTAGGTGTGACTGCGGGTATGCCGGGTGTGGACATGGTGTGGCTCCACTTTGGTACGGACAGCGTGGCCCAGGCGGCGGCGGCTAGCGCAGTGCAGGTGCGCGTAGTGCGTTCGACGAAATGCCCCAGGCTCATGAGCGCAATGGCCGACGGTGCTAGGCGGTGCGCCCGACGGCGATCGACGACGGTTGGCACTTCTGAGGTGTCGACGAGGGTCAACGGTGGCCCTGGGTGGCTAATGGTGAGACCTTGGCCTAGGTTCGCGTGCAATTCATGGCCTTGCCATGGACAGCGCGGTGAACAACGACGCTCACGGTAGTCCCTGCAGAGAAAGGTGGCTCGAAGGCGACCACACAAAAGTCGCGCGCACGAGGGCGGCTAGCAAGCAGGCGTGGAGCGGGCTCTGGCTGTGGTGGCCTCGCGCGGGCGAGGAGTACCTTGGCCGCGGCGAGGTTGCAACTGCGGCGTGGCCTGGCCTTTGGCCTTGTCGTAGCTCACGCGCAAGCGCGAGGGCACGACCGGGACACACAGGTAGGCAACAGGGACGGACTAAAAGGGATGTCTTGGGAATTAAGGCTCACTGCGGGCTCATCGGAGAGAAGGCGGTGTAGGGAGATGCGGATATAGCTAGTTTTCCATGAAATCTATTTCAGTAGAGCATATGATGCCGATGGCCCGAGGTAGACTCAATAGGCTAGGGTGGCCCCCATTTCGCTTCACCAACCCCAGCGAAACTCCGAATACAGACCGTCATCCTTAGTACAGACAAACCGATTGGGTGGTAAGATCAAAGTTGAGAGGGAGGCCGTGTCGGCTCGAGGAATGGAAAGCACAGCTCACGGTCGGGCGGCGGCGTTGTCGTCGGCGGCTCGTGTGGCGACGGCGTCGAGGTACCGATTAGGCGACGGCTCGGCGTGTGGTTGACAGTGACGGCCGGGGTGTCATAGTTCCTGACACAGCGACGTGCTCCACTCCTCCCCATCCTGGTGGCGCCACGTTGGTGGAAACCCCAAGGGGCGGCTCGGACAGGGGAGAGCAGCGGCACCCTTGGTTTTATAGGTGGCGACGGTAGGGCGCTCGTGGAGGGACTCGATCGCGGGCACGTGGACGGCTAGGAGGCTCTGGTTCGAGTTCTAGGACGCGTGGCGACCATTAAATCGAGGAGCAGTAGGGTTTTGGGGGTCGGTTCATGGGACGGCCGGCCTTGGCGTGCAGGCAGGCCAGCCGACGGCGGAGGCAAGATGGGGTTTTCCCTATCTGGAGCTTCTAGAAGGGCGTTGAGTTTAGGGTTTATGTCAAGGGTAACGGGTCTCCGTCAAGGCGTGGCGCGTCTTGTCGTGGCACGGCAGCGTCCGCGGGCGGGAGCGGCGGCAGCGTGCTGCTCTGCTTGCGTGGGGAATAAGCAGAGCGGGGTGAGGCAAAGGACGAAGGGGAAAGCTGAGTGGTGGGGACGCGACATCAGCGAGAGAAGGGAGAGACGCGGTTGGTAGTGACGGGCCGCGGAGATAGGCCGTCAGGTGGGCTATGCGGTTAAGGGAGGTAGAGGCTTAGAAGGCTGGCGGCCTGGTGGGTTTGCGGGGTCGGGCCGATAAGGAGGTCGTGGCCCGGTTCATTGGTTTGGCGGGCTGGGCTAGATAGGTAGAGGGTTAGATGGCCGGGCCGAGATGGTGAGTAGGCCAAGCTGATTAGTTTGTTTAGGCCCAAGTTAGTTGTTAGGGATTTGGTTAGTTTTATGTTTGTATTTCAAATCAAATTTTAAAATACAAACAACACTCAAACAATGCAAACAAAATTCAAATAAATCCCAATAAATCCAAATCACTCATGTGAATATATGAGAAATGTTTTATGCACCAATTTAATCACTTGGAATTTGAGAGAGAAGAATTTTACTTAGGTTGCAAATCATTCATGTTCCACTGATAATTCAAACAAAAATTTGAAATTCACATTTTCCATTACATTAAAAGATCGCGAATTTGCGGGATGTTACAATGGGAGACCTCAACAACAGTGCATCTTAGTGCAGCGCTGCCGTTACCTGAACCAAACCAAACGAAATATGCTTCTATGTGTTCTGTATCTATTAGCGGTGTGATTCGTTACCATTGCCATTTACTTTACAATAGCTCAACCAAACACCACCTAAGTGACTTCAGGATAAAGATTGATGAATCAAAACAACAATTTGGAAAGCAATCAAGACCCATTCTTGTCTCAGAGCAACCAACATCCAAGGCGCACATGCAGCGAAAGGAAGACTCCATAAGCATCAAGAAGACTTGTGATAAAAGTTGGGTGCCAGGTGGCCATGGAATGGGCCATGCTGATCGGCATGGGCCCATTCTAGCCGATCCTAATGCCCCATTTTGGCAGTGCCTCAACCTCCTCTTTGACCTATGGTTTCCCTGGGCTATGAATACTCTCCATCCCATTCAACAAGTGTGAACTTATTTTCCATTCCACGCCGAGGAGCAGAGAAGTTAGAGGGATACCTTTCGCAAAGATGAGGGCTAAGCTAGTTGTTTAGGCTTTCCCCCTAACTGACGTGGGAACCCTATAAGGACGATCCACGCTGGAGTTCATGAGCTTGGATCAACAAGATCAAGGTAGGATCCTAGTGGTGATCTTGCGATCTCTAATCATTCATGGCAAAGATTCAATATTAATGTGTTTCTAATTCTTTGACGATTAAAGTCCTCTTTCTATGATTTTGTTCTTATTTTGTTTTGCTTATTCCTTAATCTATTATCAAGATAGATTGGTAGGGATGACCTTGTAGCCATGATGACTAGGAGTTTATGTCAGATCTATCAAGAAGTTTAGCACATTATACGTGTTCGTGCCTTTAAGCTACGCATACCGATAGGAAGGATCGTAACATCCATGATCTAATCCGGTGTACAGTGGGAACTTGGTGACGACATCCTCCATTATTACCCGCTGGCAAAGACGCAACAAGATGGGCCGAATGGCCCAGTTGTATTCGGGCGGCGATCATGTGAGTCTCTTAATAATCCCACCTTGCTTAGCTTGGGAGGAGGAAGTCACCTTAAAAGGGAGAGAAGGCCAAGCCAAAGGAGAAGTGAACGCGATCTAGGTTGACTTTAAGCCAAATATTTTCAAATTACTTTGGTGGCCCATCTACATGCCATGTTAGTTAGGGAGTCCAACATTCCCTATATTGATTCTTTTTTGACGCGTTGTAACCGTTGGGGCGTTCGTTGTGGATATATTCTATATCTTTTAGATATGTTCACTTGTCGTATTCAACAATAATGGTTAGCATACAACTATTCATTATTTGTATATCTTTAGGATATATGCGCAATATTCGATGTTAGAGATAATGTTCAAATAGCCGTAAGGTGTTGATTGCTGTCCTCAAGATATCGTCAAAATATAAAATTACTATTTTCTATCTTAAGGATAGTTTTTTGACAGAATATTTGAAGGATAGTTTTTTGACGAAATATCCTATGGATAGCTTTTGGATAGAATATCTTTAGGATAGTTTGTATAGCGGCAAGTTTATTATTGTCTATATATCTTGAAGATGTTTCGGTTTGTACAACCAGACACTATATAAACAGGTCCATTGTGGCTTCACTACCACAACAACAACGTGATACAAACAAGGTTGCAAAGTCGGCTTGAAACAAGGAGGTTGTGCAAAGAGTATCATGGCCACTCCTCATGTTCTGTTGGTTGACGACTCTCGTGTTGATCGCCTTGTTGCAATGAGAGTTTTGAAGAGTTGCAACATCCGAGGTGAGATAATCGGTTCGAATTTTCCATTTGCATTTTATAGTCAACCTTTTATGATGATGTATTGCTTTCTAGACTTTTAATTGCATGTTTCATACTTATTGAAAATGGATAGTTTTAGTATGTGCTAGCGACTTGCCATGCCATAGATGCACTTATGGTCTTGCGTAGTGTTGCAGTTAACAACTTTTCCAATCTTGAGTAATAACAAATAGTAATTTTACATTGATAAAATATATAGGGTCAATCTATTTTCATGTTTTTAATATTTTTATGTTTGCCTTAGTTGTTCCATGTTTAATGTATTTCTTATTATTGTTCTTACATATTTTGCAGTGACTGTTGCGGAAGGTCCTAAGGAAGCCTTGAAGTTCTTAGACATGGTATATCAATAGTTTATATAATTACTACTCACAAAAATGTACTTGTTTATTTTTATTTAAATTAATTTGATTATATATTTACTAAATATTTGTCTATATGCACTTCAATGTAGGAACATGATGTCCAGTTGATTCTGACGGATTACTGTATGCCTGATATGACTGGTTATGATCTTCTTGTTGAGGTGAAGGTAGGTCTCTTTTATGGAAAAAGGTTCTAATTTCATCAAATGTTTTCCTCACACATTAATAAATAATAAAAATGTTTTCCTCACTACAGAAATCCCCCAAGCTTAATCATCTCCCTGTGGTGATTGCATGCACTGAGGACGTCCCTGAAAGGATAAAAAAGTGAGGAAATAAAAAACTTGTCAAGTCTTATATTGGTTCAATATTTTTTGGCCGAAGTATTGAATTAATTTTTAATCCCCAATTTGTATAAAGGTGCCTTGATGGAGGTGCGAAGGACTATATCATCAAGCCTGTCAAAGTCGCCAATGTGCCTAAACTTCTGAGCTACATTTGATAAGCCAACAAGGGTGATGAATAAAGACATAATAATATAACTCTTCTATAGGGTTATATTTCTTGTTATCTAGTAATCACTATTTGGATTTGACCATATATGGTCCTCTTTGATATCATCATTTGCTTTTGATCTGTTTGGACTTATGTAAGACTATTATGTCACCATCGCTATTTACATTTGACCAAGTATGGTCCTATTTTATTTCGTCATGTGTGTGCGGTTCGTTTAAACATCTATATAAGACTATTAAGTGACTTTTTAAGTGTTTTGTGTCTTCGTGGTCATCGTGCCTTTGTATTACAAACTAACAGCAAACGTCAAAAAACTTTATGGTAAGATTCAATGCTTATTTAGTGGTCTAGCGACTATTATGTGTGATGAGGGCATCCCTTCCATTGATACAACTATTGCCTATTGGACAACAAGGACTAATCAGTCAAACACAAGCACAACGACTCAATGATCAGGTAATGTTGTTCCTCGCTATGCATACAAATTCTTCTCTAAATGGGGTATTACTAAAGTCTTCAAATGATTCTTTTTTTATACTTAGGAACATGGGAGGAGAACCAGTTGGGTGCAGGAACAACAACAACTACTACCATCAAGCGCAAGGTGGAATGATCAACAGAACAAAACGACCTAATGGATCGAACTCCAAGTCGATACCTCCAAGCAGTACACAACTTTAATCGGCCATAAGTGTTCAATGCGAAAGTTGTTCAAGGCCCATGAGTATACTTATTGGAAAGACCTCAGAGTCTATTGTTAGATGGATCTGTAATCACACTATCAGATTCATCTTGAAACTTCAAAAATTTTATAATAATATTCAGACCTCTAGTCATGGGCTTGAGCCTTGTATCAAGTTAAGCCCATTAGGGATGCGCCCTAAGTTAGGGTTTCAACCGCAACACCCTTCTGGCTACTCTCCACCTACATAAGCTAGCAACAACCTCTATTCTAGTGTTAAGCTTTGTTTAGATGCAAGTTAAGTAACGTTTTACTTCCTTGTAAGTGTGTGTCAACTAGACCACCTGTTTTGCTTGATTCAAGATCCTTTGTCTTAAATTCATGAGTTCATTTACTTGTTCATCTTGTTCTTACTCGTTCTCAGTTGCTACCAGTTGGCACGACAAGAACATCACAATTAGAGACAGTGTAATTGTTGACAAGGCATATCACCCTTGTGGTTATTATAGTCGGACAATAATTATCGAATCCACCCCAATCGAGGTTATCCATCCTCTCATAAAAAAATTAAGAGCAGCCTCGGTCCTACCAGTGTGTCATGTGAGCATGGTGAATATGTTGTTCCTTATTAATTTTATTTCTTTCTTAGTACTTGCAATGGAAGATAGGCTCATATTTTATTCCTAGCCTTTGACTCTTGTTCTTCTCTCTGCATACCAAAAGTCCCAAAAGCCCTGTTACCACCATCTCCTTACTCCTGCTTACCACGTTCATCCTCATCCAAATCTTCTGAGCAAAGAACACTTATTTGCAGTAACATCCATTTAAAATCACTAGTGTTGTTACACAACACAAAGAAAAGTCGAGATATTTGTGCAAGTACTCACCATATACACCTATCGTTGCACGGCAAATCACTTATCTCTCCCTCCTCCTGCATGCAAGCATGGGGAACACAAGGAAGGAGTCCATTTGATTGGTTGGCAAGGCATTGGAAACCGTTGTATTAGCTATCTTCACCAAAATGGATAATGGAGAAGCAATAATAGAACTTGATTTTTTTAAGGGCAAAACTGGGGGGACATAGAACTTGATTTTGATTGCCTCCTTTCGTTTGCACAATCGTTTTCCTATCATTTGTGATCAGCTTGTCATTTAAAAGTAGGGCGCATTTCCTTTTTTGAAAATAATACACCGTTAAGCCTTGTTGTTATTATATACTGATCTACTACCTCTCTTGTAAGTCCCCTCTCAATTTTGTGGCAAGTTCCACCACTAGAAATGGATTGCTTTTTCTAGGTTCCAAAAGGGCCATCCATTCCTATGTTACATCCGTGTGTTGCTGCCATGAGTCAGCATTTCGATGGAGAGGTTCTGATTGCGTTCATTCTCCTCATGTTATACATCGTTTGCATTTCTTTTCAAAGATTATTCTACATCCTAGACAGGGCATGTGAAAAAGACATGGTGATGCAATTGCTGATCAGCTCGATCGATCCGGCCAACGAGTTTGTCGCGAGATGATTAATTAACGCTGGTGTCCTCGAATGTACGGATGCAAAAAACTGAATAGAGGGAAAATGATTGCAGATAGTTGCATCCAGTGTGATGATTAGGCCTGTCCCATTCCAAGAAAGAGCTGACCGGCCGGAGCAAATTCCTTCCATGTGTCGACATGTGAAACAAGAGGAAAAGCCTACTCGTAGTAGCCTAGTAGTACGAGTAATCGGTACGCCAGTACATGTTGTTTATTGGTGGCAACATCTAGCAGTAAGCTGGTGCATGTGATCCATTATTAGTTGGGTTATTTGGATCATGCCATTACAATTTTCAAAGTTTGGAGATATGCCATTACAATTCACCTATTCGGAGACATGCCATTACAATTCCTTCTTTACTGGAGACGTGCCATTCTCTACGTATTTGATGCCCGTAGATCCATTTTTGATTCCTTTGGACCCACCCGGATGCTTCCGTATTTTCGTACGGTCCAAAATACCCCTGCTACCCCTCTTCTCTCCACTCAATGACGTGTGGACCCCACGACGTCATCTTCTTCTTCCCTTTCTTCCCAACTGGCCACTCCTCCCATCCCCAGCCATCCATCTTCCCCAGCGCCCATAGCCACGAGCCCACGAGCAGGCCGCCGCGGGCGAGCTCCGCCTCGCGCGCACGCCGCCGCGGGGGAGCTCCGCCTCGCGCGCCGGCCGCCGCGGGCGAGCTCCGCCGAGCGCGCAGGCCGCCGCGGGGGAGCTCCGCCTCGCGCGCCGGCCGCCGCGGGCGAGCTCCGCCTCGCGCGCCGGCCGCCGCGGGCGAGCTCCGCCGAGCGCGCAGGCCGCCGCGGGGGAGCTCCGCCTCGCGCGCCGGCCGACGCGGGGGAGCTCCGCCTCGCGCGCCGGCCGCCGCGGGCGAGCTCCGCCGAGCGCGCAGGCCGCCGCGGGGGAGCTCCGCCTCGCGCGCCGGCCGCCGCGGGCGAGCTCCGCCTCGCGCGCCGGCCGCCGCGGGCGAGCTCCGCCGAGCGCGCAGGCCGCCGCGGGGGAGCTCCGCCTCGCGCGCCGGCCGCCGCGGGGGAGCTCCGCCTCGCGCGCAGGCCGCCGCGGGCGAGCTTTGCCTCGAGCCCAGGTTGCCGTGGGCGAGCGCTGGAGTGGGCTCGAGCTCCGGCGCCGGCCGCCTGTGTTGGACGTGGCGATACGACGGAGGAAGGGGATGACGTGTAGGACCCGCATGTCGGTGAGATAAAGAAAGAGAGATACTAGGGGTATTTTGGACCATACGTAAATAAGATGGACTGTGAGTGGACCCAAGAGGATCAAATACGTATAAAATGGCACGGTTCGGACAACACAAGAATTGTAATGGCATGTTTCCAAATAGGTGAATTGTAATGGCATTTTTCCAAACTTTGAAAATTGTAATGGCATGGATCCAAATAACCCTTATTAGTTAGAAGCAGCATTTTATTGGTCAAGGATACATGTAGGAATTGGTAAATTGAGATATGGGTTCAATTCCAACACCAAAGCAAGGATGATTGTTGTGTGTTCAAAACTTAGGGCCTCTTCCGCACAGCTCCAAAACCAGCTCCACCAACGGCTTAACCTGAAGCTGTGCCAAATGGTCATTTTTTGGACGGATTCACCCCTGGAGCCGGACGTGGAGCCGAAAACAGCTCCCACTTGGGAGGCGGAGCAACAAATCGTGGCTCCGCCCCGGCCCCACAGTGCCCTGGACAAGGATGCCCCCGGTGCGTGGAGGAGGAGGCCGCCCAACGGCGGTTTGGGGAAGAGCAGGAGGCCGACGGCAGGTCGGGGAGGAGGCAGGCCGGCGGTGGCACATGGAGGAGGAGGCAGGCCGGCGACGGCTTGGGGAGGAGCAGGCCGGCGGCGGCGCGGGGAGGAGGGGCGAACAACGGTCGGCGGCGACGCGGACGGAGCAGCGCAGGAGGCACCAGCGCATGGGGGAGGCACAGCAGACCGGCGGCGACGTAGGGAGCTAGGGGCTGCGGGAGGCCGGAAGAGGATGAGGGAGATATATGGGTGACGGGAAGGAAAGAGAGAAAGGAAAGGGAAAAAAGGTAAAAAAAAGAAAAAGAAAAAGGGAAGGGCATTATGGTCATTTCACTCTTTTTATCCATTTTTAACATCTAGGTGAAGCTGTTTTGCCAAACGTTTTCTAAAACGGATTCAGCTCCACCAGTGGATCCGCTTCACCAGAAGATCCAGAGCCGTAGCCGTTTTCGGAGGATTCGAAGCCCTGCCAAACAGGCCCTTAGCTTGAGATAACCCAGCCACGGAGCTACCATGCCCCTACCTCCTGCAGTCTCGTTCTCTATTCCTACTGCCATTATATTACAAAATCAAGTTTTAAATTAAAAAAATATTATGAGTACTGCCATTAGCACCTCTATCCGAGGATAAATCATGAGCGTGAATAGGTAAACAAGATAAGCTAGCAAGATCATCACATGGCATGTGTAGTCGAATGCATCGACTATACTCCCTCCTCCGTGTATGAAATAGAAGACGTTTTAGACAACGACACTGTCTCTAAAACGTAACTTTGATTTCTTATTTTTAAAAATATTTATTGAAAAATAATATATGTATACTTTGAAAAAACAGATGTACTACTCATGAATAAATAATAAATAAATAAAGTCAAAGATTAAGTCACACGGTTTATTTTCACGTACTCTGGTGGCTACCCCACACACACAACCCCTTTGACCTGTTTTTTTAGATCCTTTGACATGTTTATTTGAGTTGTTCGTGAAATCACTCTGTCTCAAAATTGTGCCTGCCTGCCGACCTCCAAATACCGGCCCCCGGCCCGGTCCCCACCAAGAAGAAGGGCGCAAGCGCGGCCCAACCTGCGCGGTGGCCAGTGCGTAAGGGGTGGTTTTTTCAAAATGGCCCTTTTTAGAAACTTTTTTTTACATTTGGACCCCTGCCAAAACTTATTGCAAAAATGGACCCTTTACCTCGGCGTACCGCCCGTTAACGCCGAGGTCCGTGGCTCGGCGTGCGCCCGTGCCGCGCCGAGGCGGCCACGTCAGCGCCACGCATGAAGTCGACGCGGCTGGTGGAACCAGAGCTCGGCGTGCTGCCCGTTAACGCCGAGCCACAGACCTCGGCGTTGGCCCGTGGTACGCCGAGGTCTGGGCACTTAAAGGCCGCGTCGTCGGCATTCTTCTTCCTCGCTCCATTGTTGCCACTCTCTAAACCCTAACCCTACCCTCCGGCTCCTTCCCCGCCGACCTTGTCGTCCTCAAGCGCCGCCGCCGCCCTCGTTGTCCTCAAGCGCCGTCGCGTGGAGGTCCGGCTCGCTCCCGCCTGTAGGTATTTTCCCTGCTCATACTCCCCCAACGAGGACACCATGTCTCGATGGGCCGAGAGCTCATGCAGTAGGAGCCTATGGCGGTTGATGTTGGCGTGGAGACTGGGTTGCTACTGATTCGGTGCCCAGGGTGCGGGTTGGACTGAGTGGTTGAGCTTCGGGTGAAAAAGGAAAATAAAAACAATGGTCGCGTGTTCTTCAAGTGTCCGAGGAACATTGAATGGGTGAGTTAATGTTGGGTTTCATTTTCATTTTCAATTCGATTTGAAACCTAGTGTTTTGAGCTTCGTTGTTTTGTAGGAGGTGCCTAGGAAGTGCAATTGGTACAAATGTCAAAGGTTGTACTTGCAAGAGTTGTTTGCTATGGATTTGGTCATCATTCACGTCGACCGTATAGAACTAGCCCCAGTAATTGGATGGCAATAAGAAGAAGGCGACTATGGAGCTGGGTGTTCAAGTGCAGGTATAGTGGAAGAGGAGAACAAGGGCGGGGACGTCAAGGC
The DNA here is from genome assembly GCA_015476505.1 of Urochloa ruziziensis. NCBI lineage: Eukaryota > Viridiplantae > Streptophyta > Magnoliopsida > Poales > Poaceae > Urochloa > Urochloa ruziziensis. The sequence continues at coordinate 46,330,957 of CM027124.1, forward strand.
CGACAGGTTGGTTGCTGCAGTGAAGTGGTTGGCGATGTGTGTTTGTGTCGTTGTTGCTGCGCTGGTGTGGATGGTCATGCGTAACAAGTAGTGTAGTAGTTTAGATGGCATTTGCAGTGGTAGTAGGTGGATGGTGGATGCAACTGATAGTGTTGTATGAACTTTTGTAAATGGTTGATGCAACTGGGAGGTGTTGTAGAATGCTGGTCTTTTGTAATCAAGTAATCGTACTGGAAGTGGTTATGGTCGGACTTTTGTAACAGAAGTGTTGTATGCAGCTGGATGTAACAGAATGACTTTTGTAACAAAAGCGTTGTATTTTCACTACTTTTGAGTGAACTTTCGTACTTGTTGAATGGAAGTATTTGATTTATGTGGAAGTATTTGACTTTTGTATTTTTTGGCTAGTCACAGCGCTCGGCGTTAAATGGCACTGCGCCTAGTCACCCTGCTCGGCGTAGGGATGGCAACGGGGAATTCCCCGTCGGGGGATGGCTCCCCGTCCCCGTCCCCGTGGGGAGGAAAATTCCCCGTCTCCGTCCCCGCTAACACTCACGGGGGAGCTTTGCCTCCCATCCCCGTCCCCGCACGGGGATTAATCCCCGCGGGGATCCCCGTCCCCGCTGGTCATGAACACTAGAACAGAAAGTAGATTGTCTCCACTGATTCATCTTTGCAATTGGAGCAAAAACATTCATGTGAAAAAATTATCCGACTTTGTTACAAAATCCAAGCTCGGCACATTGCAAGTAGCAGCATGCAGCGGCAAGGATAAGCAGGTCGTTGGTATAAACAAAATCGACTTGAACACCTGCGTATGTGTGGTAGGCGCTGGCTGCAAGCAGGAAAGAAAAAGCCTCGAGATCGAGAGCTGAGCAAACACATCGAGCAGTAGCGGACTGCATTGCGGAGGAAGGATCCTGTGCCGGGAGCTTGGCACGAGGTCGCAATCGCCCCCCGACCCCGGCATGTGGAGCAAGCGAGGCATGTGGAGCAAGCGATGGCGGCGGCGGCAAGAGCCAGTGTCAAATGAAATGATGATCGATTGTTAGGGTTAGCTAGCTGCTTATATACTCTTGTTTTGGGCCTTGTTTTCACGGGCCGGTTGGCCAGATATTGGCAACAGCAATTGAGGAAGATGATACTCACTTGTGGAGTTCCCAGCTAGTAGAAAATGGCTCGGGAGGGGTTGGCTGCTGCTTATTGAATTGCCTGGCAACTCAATGAGGAAGATGGTACTCCACAGCATAGAAGCAGATCAGGGGACATTTCATGAACCATACATCTTCATCCTGACAACAAAGTGAGCTTAGTTCCATCTCCGCAACTTGGTCACGTGCATAAGGCGTCCACTCAACCTGAAATTAAGCATGTAAGTCACCATCATAACGATTACCAAGTTCAAATATATTATTCTGCACAAATACTTACAAATTTGGGGACGAGAGCATCAATCTCATTTGTGTAGAGGATGTATGAGTATCGAGACAAAGCATAAGTGCACGTGACTCCCTCGTACAGGTGCGCAACCGTGGGCCTCAACTCAGGGTCGCCATGATCATTCCACTGGGGTGGATGGCCCAAAGTCTGGGGACGTCCAACAGGGAGCCTCTCCCACATCCAAATCTGCATGCATAAAAATACTACATCATTGCCAAATATGTGATAACTTAACTTGCAAAAGTAAAAGACGTAGCACAAACCTGTAGAAGCGTAGTGCATCCAGATTGAGTAGCGTGTTCCCCGGCGATGCGTCGGCACGCCTCGCACAACTGATGGTAAAGGAATGCCAGCACAGCCGATCCCCAGCTCAAGTTGCCAGCGTCGTCCCAGTTCATGAGGCAAGGCATGTACATCTAGGATGCCATATCTCCGGTGCCGTCAGGGAAAAGGAAGGAGCCAAACATGTGAAGGACCCAAGCTCTGCAATGGTAGTTGATCGTTGCCTCATCCGCATCTGGGGGACAAACTCCAAACTCCTGGCGAAGCCACCTAAGGGAACCCCACTGGTACGCTGCTTCTTGCCTAGCTCCAACTCTGGTAGTGCCCGACCCAAGAATATCTCAACATGTTGTTGCCACCCTACCGACTCTGCCTCCCCGGTCACTGCAAAACCTCTGATAGGCAAGCCTAAGATCATGGCCACGTCCTCCAGGATGATCGTCATCTCACCGCACAGTAGGTGGAAGGAGTGGGTCTCTGGCCGCCATCTGTCGATCAGCGCGGTGAGTGCAACAGGGTTGAAAGGTGGAACACCGCGATTGCAGACCCGAGCCACGGTAGCGAGCTTGGCACACTTCAGGAGGGGCGTGTACCGATGGTCGTACCGCATTACCGTGGTGGCATCATGGGTCATCGGGCGAAGAACATGGAGCACCTACAACACCAAAGAAGCAACATTTCTCACATTATAATAAGCACTCATCAAACATCAAAACTCTAGTTGATTACAACATTAATGCGATTTGACAAAAGTAATCAGATAGTAACAGGACATACATGCAATTTTTGTGTTAGAGAGATTATTCTTTCCACATCTAGTGCTGCATTTTCATTTCATAATTTTGGTCTTTTCCCCATAGATTTCATACATTTGGTTGATACGAATAGCTCTTTTTCTACACAAGTACAGATGTATAAAGCTCATGCATATATCTAACCATTTTTCTACACAAGTACATCTCATGTGCATTACTTTTAGGCATATACATATTCTTCTGTATTCCTGTAGTACAACATTATTCAAATATAATAGGATCATGTTTCATTACCTGTCCTAGCTGGGTCTTGCTAGCCCGGTGCTTCGAGTCATACCGCTCATCCAGTAGAGGGTACCGCTCCATCCTGCTCACAAACAAAAGAAAAGTTGGAATCAAACTAGTGGAAGAATAACAATGAAAATTAAAGGAATAAAGAGACCACCAGTGCAAGAATAACAAAAGTAATAAAGAGACATGCAAAAACGTAATCCTAAGTGCTAATAAGGCACATGTGACTTTTTAAGGGTCGGGCAGTTCCTTTTATTGTGCCTAGTTCCATGGCACTTGGAGCACCGGTTGCGTTCCGGGTCCTCTACAAAATGTGTCCCTACCACACTCTTTTTAGATTTCCCTTTTACCGCTCGGTCCATGTCCATCTTGTACCGCTTGCATCTTCTAGGACCCAGACCTTTCCACAAGCGTGACAAATCAGCCACATAGGTAGGCCCTTCGTACACCGGCCATTGGTCATCATCAAGAAAAGGCTCAAACTTAGGAGCCCAGGTGTTTACAAGCGATTGCAAAGAGAATTCCTTAGCAAACCTCCTCTCAGCCTCAGCCTTTAATCTGCGCACTTGACGAGCTGTGATCATGTGGGAGCAAGGCCTGTGTAGCAAGGTAGGTTTTTGACAGGTGCAGGTATTGGCACTAAGTACAACTTTATGTTTCCTTGCTTCACGGTCCTCACCACCAATATTGGTTCCACCAGGCTCAAGTATCTCATATGTTAACGTTTGAGCATCAAAACATGTTGCCTTCTGCCTCTTGGACTTCTTCTTAGACCCAAGGAACACATCTTGTACTTTCTCAGGCCATACTTTCTTGCTCTTAACAAGAGCCAAGGCCTGAGTACGGCGTTTCACAAACCATGCATTGCACTTGTAGAAGGTGAAAGAGGCAATTGCGGTTACAGGAAGAGAACGACAACCTCGAAGCAGACTATTAAACATCTCAGCCATGTTGCTTGTCATGAACCCATACCTGAACCCTCCGGTGTCATAAGCACGTGCCCACTTCTCCTTGGACAGCAACAATTCATCAAGGAAAGCATTGCCCCTGCCATCAGTTAGCAACCGTAGCTCTGCAAGCTTTTGAAGGAAAAGTTTTTCCTCGTTCTGACGACATAACTCCTCGAAGACTGGGAAATTATCTTTGATGTTGTCTTTATTAAAAAGATTTTGGGCAAGGTGCCTTGTGCAGCAATGGTGATGGACGCGGCCATGCCCCGGTATTTGTTCCTCTACGGCATGCATAATACCTGCGTGCCTATCAGATATGACACATACTTCACGACCTGGACCAACAACAACTCGCCTAACTAGGCTAAGGATCCAAGACCAACTATCATTGTCCTCCTTGCGTACCAACCCAAAAGCCAAAGGAACAAGAGCGTCCTCGGCATCGGTACCAATTGCAATCAACAATGTCCCTTCGTATTTGCCAGTCAAGAATGTTCCATCAATTGAAAAGACAGGCCTACAATGCTTGAATGCTTCAATGCACTGCCCAAATGTCCAGAAAGCACGTCCAAATACGCCTTTGCCATTTCTAAATTCATTAGGCTTCGGTTCATACACATAGTGCATACCAGGGTTGGCTGCTTTCATTGCATTGAGCATCATAGGGAGACGCTCATACACTGCCTCCCAATCACCAAACACAAGCTTCAAAGCACGTTGCTTGGCTCTCCATGCTTTACCATATTTCACATAGTACTTGAATAAGAGGTATATGGTCTCGATCATTGCTGAAACAGATATGGTTCGCATATGCTTGACCACTGCTGACATCTTTCTTGCAATGAACTTCGAGTCTAGCTGCAAATGCTTCTCCTCCGCCTCAGCGGTTTCACACGTATGCGGTTGTTTAATTGAGGTGATCTTCCATCTCTATGCCTGGTTTTTTTTAACACAGACTTTCCATTCACAACCCTCTTCTTGACACTTTACAGTGTACCTTCTCTTCTTCTAAGAATGTACAACCTTATAGGGACGGTTATGAACAATTGAGTACTCCTGCAACCAAGTTTTCATTTCATCCATTGTTTGAAATAACATACCCTTCTTGATCAGTGTGTCTGTATCAACGGCAGGCACCACACTATCAGTTGCACCAGCATCGGCCACAGCCCTATGAGCTTCGCTCAAGTCTAGGAACTCGGGAACAAGAGGATCCCGTCATGTGACCACCCTAGTTAGTGCCTCAATTTCTTTGTCACCAAGTCGCTCGAAGGGACGATCATCATCAGAATCCATTGCTCTTTTCGCTTCATAAGTGCCACCATCACCTTCTACTTGCACGTCTACACGGTTTAAAGCAAAGGCACCAGCTTCATATTGAGGGACTACATGAGGGGGACCATCACCTTCAACAGCTAAGTTAGCACGACGAGGTATATCCAAGTCAGTCCAACTCATCTACATTCACATGTGCTTGATCATCTCCATCCAAATGTGTTTCCTCATCTTCATCAACATGTGTTGCCTCATCTCCATCAAAATGGGGCACAACAACATCTACATTGGGCACAACATCTTGAACGCAATCTCTATCGGACCAAGCTTCATTCCCAACATCCAACCTAAATTGACTTGGTTGGGTTAGCTCAACTTCGACTTCACCAAATGGAGTGTTCGAATTTGCGGGATCATTTAGATCAAAGGACAAGCTACGGGGGACGAGTCTGTGGTGCAAGATCTTGTGCACAACCACATCTAAACTCCTAACTTCGGATGCAAGGACAATCTGTTTGTAAGTATCCCACTCACTTTCACAACTAATTGCAGCCACTCTCTTAATCCTCGGACCTTTAGAGGAACCAACATCAATCACACCTTCCAACTTAACATCACAATCCCTTTCAAACCACCCCAACCTATCTCTCACTCGATCAACAACTTGGGTTAAACTAGGTGATTGGCCGAAAAGCACCACATCCTCATCCATATTCTGTAATTCCACACTATCATTATTGGTCCTCAACACATTACCACCGTGATGCAACCTCACTAACCTATCCATCTATATCCACAGATAAATGAAAGGATGTAAGATATTGCATACGGTTTCACAATATAAACATATTACACTATGACCTCCAAGCATTAAATGGTGGCAAGTGAAGTGAGCATAAGCATTTTGTTAAACGAAGTTGCTTGCTAATCATGTGTTGTACTGTGGAGAATTTAGAAGGGAAAAGGTGTCCTTAATTAGATTATTTGGGCTTTGAATGGCTCCGACTACGTAATCCTATATGCTAATTTCTTTGACAACAAAAATTAGAAAATTAAGTTTCCTCGGCAGTGAAATACCTACAATCCTATTCCTAATGAAAGAAAAAAAGAAATATTAAACTATTATTACATTTTAAGAAAAGAAAAGAAAAGAAATCAAGAAGTTCATGGACGAGCATTGTTCAACATTCAAAAGCTGCTGGCCAGATCACCTGCGTGTGCTAGTGTCACACCTAATGAAAGAACTATGTTCAAGCAAAAACACTAGTACACTTTATTATCTAGATGGATATGTTAATTATAACCGGCCACTAACTACTTCTGTAAAAATTGAGTTTCCTCCTATAAATGTCCGCGGTCACTAACAATGTTTAACGGTCATTGGTTTGCTTACCAAGCTAAGCATTATTATCACAAAATTTGCCGATTAAAAGGTAAAATTCCGGCAACTAGTGTGACAGCACCATTGGCTAACAACATGAGCAAGAGGGGATACTGCTAATGTACTACGCTTAGATCACAACAAATCACACATTTGGCAACCATCCAAAACAAATGAACAAGGCAAAGAGAACGAGCCTTACTTTGGGAAATCGAGAGAGCTTGCTACCGGAGGAGAGCGCGAAGGCCGTTGGGGAAGAGTGCGACGCGCTTAAAGGCCATCGCGGCTGCTGGGGAAGAGGGCGGCGGGCCTTCACGCCGCCGCCACCAAGCTGAGGCCGGCGGTGGCGGGCCGCCCACCAAATGGCGGAGCAGGGGCCGCCCCGCGACGGGAGCGCAGCGGGGGCCGCCCCGCGCCGCGTTGTGCGCAGATCAGGCAGGCCACGGACGGCGGAGGTCGGGGAGGTTCGAGGAGGAGCCGCGCGGCTAGGGTTTGCGGCTAGGGTTTCATGCGGGTGGGAGAGAAAGAACAGGGAGCGGGTGGGAGAGAAGGAAGAAAGGCCGGCCGCGGGCCTTAAGTGCCCAAACCTCGGCGTACCACGGCCAACGCCGAGGTCTGTGGCTCGGCGTTAACGGGAAGCACGCCGAGCTCTGGTCCCACCAGCCGCGTCGACTTCATGCGTGGCGCTGACGTGGCCGCCTCGGCGCGGCACGGGCGCAAGCCGAGCCACGGACCTCGGCGTTAACGGGCGGTACGCCGAGGTAAAGGGTCTATTTTTGCAATAAGTTTCGACGGAGGTCCAAATGTAAAAAATGTTTCTAAAAAGGGTCGTTTTGAAAAGAAAAAAACCACGCGTAGGGGCCCGCCCCGCGCGCGCGACCGCACACACCTTTCGCTACCGGCGGCCCGGCCGGCACGCCGGCCGCTCCAATTTCCGACGCGATCGTTTGCCGCGCGGGGCACGGGACCGGGCCGGCCGGGGAACCGAGGCGCAGAGCCGCAGCCAGCGCCCAGCGGCAGGCAACTATGGACGCTGCCACACGCGACACGGCCGTCTCGGCTGCTGCCGCTGCCCTTGCCTTGCCCTTGCTTACGAGTACCTCTCCGCATCCCGTCACAGAGGCCAGGCCGAGGCCGGCCGCGCGCATCGGCCACCGCGCCCGCCCGCGCGGCGCGCCCTGTGCGCCGCTGACCCGATCGTTTTCCAGGCACTGTTGGCCGGCCGTGTGCCGGTGTCGGGCTCGCGTGAGTGACCATCGCCCTGCACCTGCGCGGACAGTTTGGACGCTCGCTCGCAGGGGCTGACGAGCTACGCTACGGCCGCACAGCGACGACGGGCGTACGCCCTGGGGCCTGGATCCCCGTGCGGCCGTGTCCGGACTCCCGGACGCAGCCAGCAGATACGGGTAGAACGGAACTGTTCGGGCCGGGGGGGACAATGTACGGAGAGCAACGTTACAAATCGCTGCTGCTGGCTCCACAACCACAACACAGATTGGTTAGTCTGCACCTGCTGGGTTAAAAAGCCTAATCCAGCAAGAACAGGGTTGCATGCCAACTCCTCCCAAAAGGAGGTAAAAATGGTTATACATTTGCCGGGGCCAGCTGCCAGCTGCCACCAGGCTTTGGACCAGGATTGTCCCATCTGGGGCACAAGAGACAAGCGCTCAGAAAAAGGCAGCCGGCCGGTGTGTGCATGCAATGCACGGCCGGCCCACGGGTCGCCGCCCGCCCTGGCCCTCACCACCAGTCACCGCGGCTTGCTTTTCTTTTCCTAGTGGTCAGGTCTAGTGGACGGCAGGCACCACGGCCCCCGCCGGCCAGCAGCTTCACGCCATGAGCTCCGCGGCAGCTTTCGCCTGTGCGCCTGCGCTGCTTGCGTGCGTGGACGGACCTTGGGACGCAGACCGACGCGTCCCGTACTGCCAGTAGCGCGCTCTGCCGCCCGCTGCAAAGTGGTGGAGGCGCTCCACTCTACGGTCTCTAGTACACCCCCGGCAGCGCCGCAACGATATTCCCAAGCCACAACACGCCGAAACCCCTCTCGGTTCCTTCATCGTTTCTTGCAGTGGTAAACCGGTGGCGGGTGGAGTGAAACATGATGCATGCAAGGTGTACCTAGCTAGGAACGGACCGTATTCTTTGCTGAACCTTAGCTAACTGGAGTCTGGACTATAGAATTCCAAACGGGCCACCCGGCCCTAGCCCGATGTGGCCCGGCCCGACGCGGCACGGCCCTATATGGGCCCGAAGGTCTTTCGTGCCGGGCTCGGACGTGCCGTCGTGCCGACCTGACGGCCCAGGCCCGTCCCTAAGGGCATTTTTTTGGGCCGTGCCGGCACTAAGCCCGTCGGGCACGGAGGGCCTTCGGGCCGTCAGGCCCGGCCAACCCGACGCCGACGGCGGAGGCCGGCGCGACCGGCGCAGGGAGACGCGGTGGCGGCAGCGGAGGAGGTCGGTACGGCCGGAGCAAGGCCTCCGCGGCGGCAGAGGCTGAGGAGGCCGGGTCGCGGTGAGGAGGAGGCCGGCGCGGCCCCGCTGGCGGCGGCGGAGGAAGGGGCCGGCGCGGCTCTGGTGGCGGCGCCGCGGCGGAGGGGGTCGAAGGAAGGGGATGGCGCACCCCGGCGGCGGAGGAGGAGCAGGGGCAGCGCGGCGTCTGGCGGAGGAGGAGGCCGGCGCGACGTCCCGGCGGAGGAGGACGCCGGCGCGGCTCCCGGCGGAGCGAGGGAGCAGGGTGAAGAGAGGAGGAGGCGGCGGCGGCGGCTGGAGGATTTGAGCGAGGGAGCAAGGTGAGGAGGAGAAGGGTAGGGTTTGGGAGGTGGGCCGGTGTTGAGGGGAGTTGGGTGGGCCGATTTGTAGGAAGTTGAGGGTATTTGATGGGCCGGCCGGTGTAGAGGCCTTTCAGCAGGCCGGGCCGCATCGTGCCTGAGGCCGGGCCGCCTATCGTGCTGCCCAAATCGGGCCATGCCTCGGGCCGGGCCAGCGTGCCGAGGCGGCGGCCCAGGCACTATGGGGTCATCGGGCTGGGCCGGCCCTAGGCACTATTGATCGGGCCTCGTGTCGTGTTAGTGTCATCTTTTTCGGGTCGTGTCTCATGCCGCAGATCGTGCCCGGCCCATTTAGAATTCTATAGTCTGGACCATGCATGGAGCGGCTGATGGTGATGCCTCATCCGTTGAATTGCTAAAGGATATAATAAACATTGGGCCTTGTTTAGTTACTTCTCCCAAAAGTTTCACCATCACATCAAATAGAATCTTACATGCATGTAGACGGAAAAAAATAATCCATTACATGGATGGAGTGTGTTTCACAAGACGAATCTAACGAGTCTACTCAATGCATGATTTGCAACATTATTGATGCTAAAGAAAGCATCTACTAATTATTATTTAATTACTCTCTAATTATCCTCATTAGATTCGTCTCGCGATTTGCATGCGAGATTTGTAATTAGTTTTGTTATTAGTCTATGTTACTGTCTCTAAATGATATTTTACTTTTCTAAAAAAATTGCATAATGCACCAGAAGAGGGCGGGCGTTTTGGAGTGTATATGCAGTTTGGGGCCTTTGTGGGTGCATCACTGAACGAGCATTTTGGATCTTTGGTTGCTTGTTGTCAAAATATAATGCATCTAGTGTTGGTGTTGTGTTTGTGTCAATTTGTCCTGCTCCGAAATGCTTCCAAGTTCCAAGAAGACGAGGACAGGAGGAGGAAGATGGAAGTTGGGCGATTGTGGCCCGTCCCATGGTGCCTCAGCCAGTCATCCTGCTTCCATTTGGTATTGTACCAAGGAACCTTTCTGGACGAACGATCAAAAGAGTAATCTTACAAACAAGATAACGCATGGGTCTCTGATCCGGGAAGAGAACAAAAGAAGTGGAATATGTAGTGCATATTCTCTGAAAATGTGCAATAGAAAATGTACTCTGAACTGTCTGAACTCTGATGCATCAACTCAGTCAAGCATCCACGCAGAAACGCAGAACATCAAGCACCTGATATACTACTTTTAGACAACTCGATCTTTTTTTTCTTTTTTTTTTTTGCGAGAAACAACTCGATCTTAATAGGTCACCTTTTCTTGCTTACTGCTTCCCGTAGGTGTGAGCTGTAAACCATCTAGGGCTCTGTTTAGATAAAAAAAACATTTTTTTTTAAAGTTATCCACTTAGAGAACCGTTTATTTTTATCTCTATACACATTTCCATAGAAACAATATTTTTTCATATTTTTTAACTTTTTTTTCGATCTAAACATGCCACTTCTGCTGGTGTTCTCCAGAACGACTGAAGATCCAGAGTGACGTGACGCGCATGTCTATTTCCTGTCTGGCCTACAATTGTGTGTGGTGCATGCACTGCAGTTCAGCACCTGATTAAAGTATTAAACCTACTCCAATTCGTTGCACCTGTGGTGGTATCAGGTTTAGCTTCTTAAGCAAAAACTTTCCATCTGTTGTCATCATTAGCACCAAGAACAACTGCCCAACAAAGAACATGAATCCTGGTCCAACATGCTTTCAGTTGGCCTTTGCATTTCGCCAGAGTCGTTTTCTGTTCGCGTAGTAATGACTAAGGAGCAATAATATCGAGGTCCCAAATTCTTCAAAAGAAAAAAAAAACATAACAACTCATTTCCTTTCCTTTTAAGGCATAAACACATGTCAAAACCAGTCTAAGATTTTGTACATTACAAGTTTAGTAAATAGGCCAACAATTTTTGTATACGGACGAAGTCGCCAAAACATCTTTTCCCTCGACCGGCACATCTCCTACCTAGAAAATAAAATGCCACGTTTTTTAGGCGAATAAAGCGTCAGACTATATACCAGTTACAAGCAGGTCAACGATCTAAGTTTACCAGAAAGTTTTCCTTTGTTCCCTATCTCGTAGCTAGGAATTGCATTGTCTCCCTATACGGAGTAGTACTAGCTTGGCGCCCGTATGCCATGTGGCATCATCTAAGCTGGTGATGAGAGACAGAACCAAAGGCTGTGCCTCCAGCTGCTGACGAGAATGGGGATTAGAACAAAAACGAACCTAGCTTGCTGTCTCCATGATTACATGGCTGACGACGCGTTCTATCAACAATTAATTGCTGGCGTCGGTTCCTTCGCATGAAAGACAGACCAGCGCTAGTGACTTAGTGAGGGAGGTTAGTTGGATCCTACCAGTTAGCTAGGTTGCCTAATCTAAACACACCCTCCCTCCCCAGCTGCTAGATTAGCTGCAGATGGATCGAATCGGGCAAGCCTCTTTCTTGTAGGCCTGGAGATGTAGGCATGTGTGATCGGGACGGGACCTTGCCGCGGCCCAGCGGAGACACGCCATGTGATTGCGCCATCGGCGACCGGGCACTACGATGCGCGGATACTTGCGAATGCCCTCGTATCAGATACTTGATACTCGTCCGATACTCTCCGGACGCTAATACTCGTCTGATTCTTGTCGGACAAGTATCGGTCATTTTAATTAATTTTAAATAAATAAAATAATTCTGATAATTAGTCAACGCTTCTTCGATTCTTCACCGACACTAAAAATTCCAACCCCTCATTCTGCCCATAAATACATCTTCTATGGGGGCTTTGGATCTATCTGGGGGTTGATGTCGTAGGACCTCCACCAAGCAACAATTAGACTTATCATTTACCTACCTATTTTTATATTATTAAGTTATGTAACAATGGTCTTTCGCGCTAGACTAAAATGTTCCCCTTAGTGTTGCAGTATTATCAACAAAATGGTATGCAATTTTATTTTTATTATATATATATTGACGTATCCCCGTATCCGTGTTTTTGAAAAAACAGCGTATCAGCGTATCGAAGTATCGCATTACCGTATCCGTATCTGAGTATCTGTGCAACGTAGACCGGGAACGGGGCCGCAGCTCGTCGCCCGCCGGCCGGCCGGCCGTGGGATCTGCGTCGTCGTGTGACTGACGGGTTGTTGATGCGCGCCATGGATCCTCCTGCCGTGGCATCGGGACAGAAAGGGCGACAAGGACGCCACGCCCTCGCGTCGTTCTCCGGGTCACTGCCGTGTCGGGGCACCTGCACGTTCGGTAACAGTGCGGCACTGCTGCGAGCGTGCGTGCGTGCATTTCGGCTGCCGACTTGCCGGAAGTGTTTTGTGATGTCGTCGGGAGGAGCTCCGGCCAAACCGTCGTCGTGCTCAACTGCGCATCACCACCATTTCCTGGATGGGCCTCAACTGCTCGGGCTCGTTCGGCAGGCTTATAAATCTGGCCAGGCACTTCGTTCTGGGCCGTGGAGGGGAGGGAAAGGCCAAGTCAGACCAGTATTCTTTTCGGGCCAGGCCAATCCGAACAAACATTCCTGAGCTGAATGTGGACCTGACTTCGAAATAGGCCCGACCAGGCCTGTTTAGATGGGTTGAATCTATTGGATGAAAATGTCACATCAAAAAAATTTACCATTTAAGAGTACTAAACATAGACTATTAATAAAATAAATTACAAATCTATCCAGGAAACCGCGAGACGAATCTAATTATGAGTAATTAGAGAGTAATTAATCAATAATTAGCGAATGGTTACTGTAGCATTTCTGCAGCAAATCATGTATTAAATAGGCTCATTACATTCGTCTCGCGACATACATTCCATCCATGTAATGGATTAATTTTTTCGTCTAAATTTAATACTCCATGCATGTAAAATTATGTTGATGTGACATTTCGATGGAAAGAATATAAGGGACTAAACAGGGCCCAAACCAGCCTACCAAACGAGGCCTAAGTGGGCAGGGATTTCAGCGCTTTTTAGCAAACTGGGCCGCAGCTTTTACTGGAACGGGCCATTGACTTATCACTTGATCCAGGCTTAGTGTTGTGTTGTGTGTTGGAATTCCTTGTGTGTTTGTGTGGACAAAGCCTCCATCTTGTGGAGTTGTTCCTTCCTTTTTTGTTGTTGGGTGGTTCTTATAGGCTTTTGGCCCAGCCTATGTACACGTTATGGAGTGGGCCGCGACCCGCTAGGCCTGACTGGACAAAGCAACAAAGTACAAAAATCACGACGCACCCTCAAAGAAAAAGAAAACGCCAACAATGGAGATGATGAAATTGGCTTGTAGGGCTACTCGCGGCTCACTTGATGGCATTTGCAGAGATTCCATTCAAGTGGGTGGGTACCTTCAATCTTTTCTAACAACTTAAAAGACCACGTCTGTGCACATTTATCGTACCACGGTCACATTGTAGTTCAAACACACAAACCCTTCTCCCTGGTAGTCCCTACTCCTATTTTCACATCGAAACACTTGAGCCGCATGCATTGGTCACGAAACCTGCCACCATCGATCTCTTAGGTTGCGTTTGGTTGGGAGGCAAGGTGGGTTGAGATGGTCCCGTCCTAATTTTGTGGGATTGGATGGTTCCGTTTTATGTTTGGTTAAAGTGGGATGTAATGATCCCGTCTCGTGTTTGTTTGAAGGGATTGAAAATGAAGGATAGATGATAAGGTTAACACCGTTAGCTGCAATTATTAATTGGACCCACGTGTCATCTGTGGAGCCCACATGTCATTCTCATGTCATCCCCTAAGCTTTATTTTCCCAGCCTTATCTTCATCCCCCGCTGCCCCCTTCTCTCCAGGAGGCCGTTTGCATGGAGAGCTCGGGCCAGCCAGCGGAGCAGCTCCTGGAGCCGCCGGCGCCGCTCGTCGGAGCAGCTTCGCGAGGCCGTCGCGCGCCGAAGGAGCTTCGCGGCCACCGCGCGCCGGCGGAGATCCACGACCGCCCGAGCCCCCACCGGAGGAGCTCCGCGGCTGCCCGCGCCACCCGCCGAAGGAGCTCCGTGAGGTCGCCTACACCGCGCGCCGGAGGAGCTCCGCGGCTGCCCGAGCCCCCGCCGGAGGAGCTTCACGGCGCCGGAGCAGCTCCGTGCGGGCACCTGTTGGAGAAGCTCGCCCCTGCTGCAACGGTGGGCCTCCTTACTCCGCCCCGGCACCGCCTTGCCCTGTGCAACCCCACCCGTCTACTCCTGCATTGGGAGTCATGCTCACGCCTTCACGGAACGAGCAACGGAGCGCGATGGGGTGAAAGTGGGATGCCCCCGTCCGCTCGATTTGGAGGGACGGGGGCGTCCCAGATCTTTGAGGTATATTCCTCTTTTGGGTCCATCCCATCCCCTATGACCCCAAACCAAACACTGTCAAATTCGGGATCATCCCATCCCATCCCATCACATCACATCTCATCCTTCATACCAAACACATACTTATTCAGTAGCATCACCAAATCTCCATCACCTTCAATGAGGATATGCTCGCGAATTGAGCGTAGCTCAGCTGGTAAGGTTCCTTGTGATGGAACCAACCCACCAGGGTTAAGTCTTCGACTTGGCACTGGTGCTCGCAGTTTCCTGGATTTATTCCATGATTTAACCGGCGTTATTCTTTCAGTGGTAGGCGACATGTCCCTCAACAACGAGGCGCCAGTGGTGACTTCGTCAATCTCGAGGATTCGCCGGCTCAGTCTTTCGGAGGTACTCATAGGGGTGGGGTTGCGTGCGTGTGTTCGTAGGGGCGAGTTCGCACACGTGTCTGTGAGCGTCTGCTTGTCCTATGTTTTTTCAGATAATGGAAGAAAATCTGACTTCAGACATCCAAAAAAGAGAATGCATCATACAATAATTATTACAAAAGGTAGCATCTCCTAAAATTAAAAAGAAAAAGGATATGCTCAAAAATTAATTATTACAAAAGGTAGCATCTCCTAAAATTATAATTAAAAAGAAAAAGGATATGCTCAAAAAATTGAGTTAATCGACGTCAGATTTAAACGAACACAGGAGGCATCTAATAAGGGCGACGCTAAATGCACGTACAAGTGCCTGAAAAGCACAACTAAAATCTACACAATTACCTAGCTCGATGGCATACGTGCCTTGTTCTAGGCATTACCCAAAAAATCCAAAGATAAACGTCAAGTCCAAACTAAGGAAGCGCATTGCTAATGCTGCAGGGGAGGGAGCTGGACCTTGTCCACGGTTCGAAATGGCGCCATGATTACAAAGGCAGGAGACATGCCATCGCTTGGATCTTCGTGGAACTAGGATTGCATTGACCAGAACAAAAGCGGCTAAAGCTAACACACGGCAGACCCGTAGCGCACTGCGCACAGCTCGTAGCGTGTTTTTCCTCTGCAGACGCTTCTTTCCACGTATCGGTGGGCAAAGCATATGCATGCGTGGATTCGTGCGATCGAGAGCACGTACAGCCAGGATAGCTCAAGGTATTGCGGCCCTGGTCCATCTTCTGCAGTAGCTAGCACTGCAATACGAAATTCAGAATACACGCAATCCTGCTGCAAAGATACTGATATTTAGTACGGTAGCTTTTTATGCCGTGGCATAGATGAGGCAGGCACCAGTCTTTTGATAATGCAAAAGGCTAGAGTATAATTGGATACTCTAAAGCTAGCATGCAACCAAAACTTTAGTTGCATGCCCTTGTGGTTGTGGCCGCAAACGTACAACGAAATTCAGAGCATTTTGAAATAACTGTCGTGATGCATGCGTTGAATTATTGTTGTGAAGTACGCGACAAATACTGCAAATATGATTATTATATGGTCGATCAGCCTCTGATGACAATGTATGAGTATATGTATACATTCGCCTCGCATGCAGACATGCAGTAGTGCGATCTGAGCGTGTATAGTGTGCACAACGGCATGAGCGCAATTCTGACTGTACACGAAATTATGACGTGGAAAACTTTGGTTCCCTTGGCCATATACCCCAGGTCTATCAATGTTACTTGTTGCACACTGGTCTTGTTTGTTTGATTCTTCGAGTCCTCTCCGGATGTTGATCTGATATTGCCCCGGTTTTGCGTTGCGTGGGGCCTGGGGTCCCTCACACGTTTGTGAGTTTGTCTCACCTTGCTGCATGAAGCACGGCCTGGTACCAATAATTCGGTCTCCCACATGAAAAAAGCGACGTGCACACGTACGTACGCTGCTGAAATGGGCCGGTAAATTTCAATATTCTACCTAGCTAAATGGTCCATAAAATCTGTGGGAACTGGGAAACGTTCCAACCACCACTCTCCGCCTTAAATTTTTAATTTTAAATAGTGCTGAATGAGCTGAATGCTTCCTTCATCATATTCAAATGGTGCAATCCAGTTCTTTGATCCACCTTATCTGTTAATATAAGTATATAACATGTCATCTTCTGTTAAAAGAAGTTGTTCTTTTGTCCCATATTTGTTCGTTAGGCACATGTTACATTTAGTTTCACTTGGACTTCTTTTTTTTTCAGTTCAACAATTCGTCTTCAATTGGCTAGATGTACAAATCATTTTTATTGTTTTGTGTGTTCATTATTTATTTCAAATATATAATTATTTTGTACCACCAAAATACTTTTGTTCTTGTTGAAGCTGTAAATTTCCTTCTTCAATGTTTTTCTCTTTCACGAAGAGCTTTTATCTATCTTAAATTTGGAACATTTTTCTCATAACCCTTGAACATTTTTCCACTTGAAAGAAGATACAAATATATAAGAACTATCCAAATACAATCAAGTGAGGTCTTATTTTAGTAGTTTTAATATAAGAAATTAAAGGTGCAACCAATATTTAATTTGGATGCTGCCGTGTTCGTTTCGCTAGGCTGAGCTGGAAAGTCTTGGAGAAAAATAATCTACTGGACTGGTTCAGTAGTATTCTGTGAGGAGACTAATCCGCGGGCCTGAGATGATAAGCCAAGCGAACAGGTCAATGTTGTAATGTGTTCTACTTGCTTGCATCTATGGGGGCAACAATGGGTAGCAAAGGTCAATGTGAGTTGTGAGAAGGTGAGCAGTGTCAATAAAATATATTAGTAGTGACTTGAGGTCTTCTATAGGGGTAAAGTAAACTCGAAATTGCAGTGTATGTTATTTTTGCTCTCTTTAACCTTCATCCACACGTTCAATTTCCTAGGAACTTCACTTGCTCATGTGCTATGCAAACTCTAGCATCTAACAATTTTGCTAATATGATTGCTCGCAAAGTTGTCATCAGCTAAATATCTGGTAGAAACATCATAGCTCCGGTGGAACAATGAAAAATATCTAAACAAGTCCTCTCCTCTCTTATCAAATTACACTTATAGAACAAGTGATGTTACACGATTATCATATCAAACTCAATTCTTTTGTAGGATATGTAATAAAATACCATAAACAATTTTCATCTTCACTTTTGTCCTTCTTTGATTTATAACCAATGTGATGTATTGTTGCAAATGATAAGGAAATTATTGTTCCTAAGGTTATGAATGTTGAAAATTTGTAGTTAACCTTTAGAAGAATTGATTCTTGTTTAACAACCAATAGTTGGAGTTAGGACAAAATGCTAAAATATTCATTTTTTGGCATAAATAATGCTATCGTTTGGATTTTTATCTCCGGTGATCAAATATTGATGTCATTCTTTATATGTCATGGTTAATTTAAGAGGAATGGAACTACTTTTAATTTATTGAGTTTGACAGCCTAAAAATTGTAACTCCAGCAAGAGTTTATTTCCACATGGTTATTTGTTCAAAATATGTTTCTTATGGCAGGGATAATTTGAACAAAAGATGTCTAGTTAATTTTTAGAAAAATAGGCAATCTCAAGCTACTACATTCTATACTACAACAAATTATGTCATAGAGTTTTAGGATATTAACGTAGCCATAGAACCCAGCAGTTCCTCATCACACGTGTTTTCAACCATAAAGTGCCACACCACAGAACTTCAGCAAGATAGAACACACGAAAGATAGACATCAACTACTCCTAAGCATCCATATTATCAGTGCAATATATTTAGATAGTGTTTGTTTCAAGCACTGGTAATGTAAATGGTAATGAAATCAGGTTACAGGGGAATTGTAGGTGGGATCAGTGATTACCTTTTTTGTTCGGCTGACAAATGTAACGTTATCAAATCACCGAGGTTTCTTCAAGTGGCGCTCAGTTCTTCCGACGGCGACGATATCAGAAGCAATAACAAACGCTAACGAGGGGAATCAGATTTGAATAGCATGGTAACGGATTACAGGATATCTGATTACTGGATGTATTGAACCAAACGTATGTAACGTGATTTCTTTATGTCCGCTATCTGATTACGTTACAAATCTCCCAACCGAACGCTATCTTAGTCTCTTCCTTTTTATGACTTTTTTTGGTAAAATGATGATCTTCAGGGGTTCACACCTAGCTTGATCTTCTTTACAAAGCGATAATTGCCAAGGGGGTCTTGAAGTCCTCAATATAACTGCACCACTGAATTTTTGATCTTTCATATACTCTTTGGCAATTGACACCCAAGCAATTGCACACCTCTAGACCTGTCGCAGTATCATCTCGATGTCTTGCCGGTGATTATTTCAGAACACAAAATTATTTCTTGTCAGTCAAATGCCCTGGACTGCTCCTTTAGAGATAGTATTTGTTCACGATTCTAGTGAATAGATGGTTTGAATGGCTTTTGTATACTTTATAGAGCATTTGTTCACGATTCTAGTGAATAGATGGTTTGCACGAAAATATGTTTGACTGACATGCAAATAGTTCTAATCATACAGAGATAAAACTCAAAGAGTGAAAAGGGGTGGATGAGGAATGAGGCGCACAATAAAGAGTGAAAGGTTGAAGAGTCACAGCAAACAAAAGCCACTTTTGTTGGCTCGTTGCCCCCCTTTACCCTTTCCAAGATTTCCAAGCCTTCTTTGCCCTCATCCCTGACTAAACGTGCTCGATCGACATGCCGTACTGCCGCCTGCAGTGCGCACAGGCCACAGGGACACTCTTTCGCCTTTAAGCCTCCCAAAAGACCTGCTATTTAAGCACGCATGACAGACCTCTTCTAAACTGCACGCCTACACGCCTTCAGTCTCGGACTCCCAGTTCCTCTTCCCCACAGTCCACTACTACAGCTTCCCATGGAAACAGGCCAGAAAGTCGAAGAAAGCGCTCTGCACGCCGGGAGGCAGGCTTGGTGGCCTTTGGACACCATGGCATGCAGCTTGGACTACGACACCACCACCTGCAGCGGCTTCCTCCTTGGATGGGATCCACAGCTCAGCTACTTCGGTTTGGGAGCTTGGGGAGTTGGCGCCGGCGATCTTGATGCCCACCACGACTGTCAGCTTGAGCTCGTCGTCCCCAAATGTAAGTCTCTCTCTGCATTTCTACATAGCCTGCATTTTGTTTTCGTTCCCCTGCTGCTTGTGTCCATGGCGTTATTAACTCCTTTGTTGCCTGTCATGTGTGCTAGGCATGGAGTCCCCGGTGTCCGAGGCGTCGACGGCGGTGGTCACCGGCTTGACGTCACCGCAGGATGTGACGGCGATGCCCGGGGAGCTGGACGAGCTACTCCAGGTTAGTGCAAGCTTTCATCTCTACTAACAAAGATTCACATGCAGTTCTTGTGGTCAGATTATGGTTCATGCTTTTCTCAACTATCCCTCATTCTCTTGCAATGTCACCAGAGCTTATGGGAGTCAGACGAGGAGAGAAACGCCGTGGGCTTCACTTCCTGCAGCGGTCTGAAGGAGGCGAGTGCTATCTCTTCCCAATGTAAGGATTCAGAAGCTGGTTCGCTCTCGAGTCTGAACTTCTGAAATGGTTTGGCTTGTTTACAACACTTCTGTTTTTTACTGTCTCCAAGGACTTTGGTACTATACATTTTCATTGATTTCATGATTGTGGTACGATACCAAACAACTGGGACAAACTTTGATGATTACTCCAATTAAATAACCACGGTGCTTGTGAAATTTATGCCCGGGCCCACTCGAGATTAGCAGGCACATTGCTGTCTGTCCTGACCCATCATTTCTGCATCATGCGCCTGATATGAGAACTACTACTACTTTAGGATAATTTATTATTTCTTTACATTTACCCGTACTGTACTCTCCTTGATCACGCTGCCTCTTGTAGTTTTGCAACAAATTTAGGCCCGTTTATGGTCCCTTTGTACTTACTAAACAGTGATCTGTTCCTGCAGATGATGATCATTTCGATCTGAACTCCATTCTGCCGACATCCCCGCAGAACACTCCGACACAGCCACAAGCAGAGCCTCCCACCTCCTCCTCATCCCACTGCAACGTGGACCCATGTGCCAGCGACACCGGTGTCGCACCGGGCCACACGACTCGCACCAACAGCTCGACCAAGCGCTCAGCACCGGAAGGTGCGGCCTGTGCCTACCGTGTCACACTTAACCGCAGTAACAGATAGTAACAAATTTTTTCACTGCTCTCCACGCAAAATTCTCATTTCTGGCTCATCTCTCTGCACGCAGATGAGAAGGGGAAGGGAGGTGACGAGAGCTGCTGCAAGAAGAGCAGGAAGGCGCCGCCGTCCTCTGCCGCCGGCACGGTGGCGCACCCGTTCACGGTGGTGAAGCCCGGCGGCGCGGACGGCAGCGTGACGCTCGCCGACATCAACGAGATGATCCTCACGCCGCCGGCGCGCCCCGTCCGGCACCCCGTGGGGGAGTTCGCGTGCGCCCCGCGCGTGGCGGCGGGCAACCGGCCGGCGCCGTCGGGCAAGGCGGTTGCCGGCTTCACCAGGCTCCGCACCGCGGGGAGGGGCACGATCACCATCGTAAGGACAAGGGGCTGAACGAACTGTTAGCACATCTGATGTAAATTAGCGAGTGGATGTACTGGGAAATAGTAAAAAAATGGAAACTGAAATCTTGGTGTTCACGCAAAAAGGAATGTTTCATGCCAAGCAGCGCAAAGAAGATTACCGGCATTGTTGAGGAGCTTCAACCATACTGGAGTAATTCATAAACACGGTCGGGTTGTTGTACTGTTACAGGAGAGGACAAGGCTCGTACTGAGGAACTGTGTGCCGTAACGATTGTGCCGGTTGGTATCGCTGATGCTTAAACACCTGAACATATTACACAGCCGTGCAAGTTATTACGGCCCTGTAGATTTGGTTGAGCTCGGTGCAAATTGGCCAAAGCGGTAGCAGCAGAGAGGAGCCCGAGCTCAAAAGACTGAAGCTGCTTCCAGACAGAGAGAGGAGAGAGCAATTTTGATTTTCTTCCATTCTTTTGTGCGAAGACTAAAGAAGCTCATTGGTGATCAATGTCATCGCTGATTACTTACTTCGCCTAGTAAACCAGTCGGTTCTCAATTTTGGAAAAAATTAGACCAACCATAGTTCAGTTCCATGAGATAGATATGGAGCCATTGGTGATAGGCACCGCTCAGTGCTTACCATGGAGCAGCATCAGCAGATGTTGTGCGAGGGTAATGCTAAATCTGTCGGTGTAAGTTTAAAAACAAGTATTGGATGATACATAATCAGCATATCACAGCCGCATAGTAACAATAACGATATGGTGGCGGTAGTACAACAAGGGTAGTTGGAGACCGGACGACACCACCTTATTCCTTCATCACACACGCACGGAGACGGAGGCTCACTCACAATCACAACACGTAGTAGCTTATTAGGCTGCCCAGAGCATCGTGATGACCCTGTAGCAGTAGCAGCACCTGCATCAGAGCTGAAGGAGAGACAGCTGCAGGTGCGTGGCTGGCGTCAGGCCTTGTAGAGCATCCCAATCTCGACGCGCTGCTGCAGCGGGATCCCGAGCGCGGGCAGCGCGGAGCGGCATGCGCCATGGAGGATCTCGTAGAACCCAAGCAAGACCCGGTCGAAGAATCCCGTGTCCCCGGTCACGTGGAACCTCGTCTTCCCCCTGACGTGCACCACCCCTGCCTCCCTCGCCTCCTCCACCTCCTGCGCCGCCTCGTCCTCGTCCTCCACGTGCTCCCGCAGCGCCCGCACCACCAGCTCGGCGAGCCCGTCCTCCCCCTCCTCCTCGCGCAGCGGATCAGCATACCCGTACTGCACCGTGCAGGCGTACACCCCGCGTGGGCCCAGGCGCCTGACAGCGACCCGGTCCTTGGCGTCCACCTTGGCCACCAGCAGGTACCGGAGCGTGAGGAACACGGTGACACGGTGCAGCGACCGGACGTTCCGGATGTAGTGAGCCAGCACCGGGGTGAGCCACCCAACTTGCTCCTCCTCCTGAATAAGCTGCATGCTGTTGTAGAAGAGGCAGAGCCCCGGGACGCGGTGCGCGCCGACGACAAGCTCCCCGAGCCGCTCCAGCGTCACCTTGTTGGCCATCTCGTACTCGGCCTTCCGCTGCCGGCCGTAGTACCACCCGAACATGACGAGCGCAAGCACTAGGGAGACCGCGAAGGGGAGCCACCCTCCCTTGACGATCTTGGTGCACACGGCGCTCACGTAGGTGCCCTCGAGCAGGAGGAACGGCACGAGGTAGAGCGCGACGAGCGCAGAGTGGGTGCCCCAGATGATGAGCATGACGAGGGAGAGGAGCACGGTGGTGATGAGCATCACCATGATGACCACCACCCCGAACGCGTTGCCGATGTCTTTCCCGTCGCCGAATCCCACCACGGCGCCGACGCAGAGCAGCATGAGCAGGTAGTTGGTCTCCGGGGAGTACACCTCGCCTTCCTTGCTCCTGGAGGTGTGCACCACCGTGACGCGAGGGAAGTAGTCGAGCGCCACCGACTGCTTGACGACGGAGAACGTGGCGGAGATGAGCGACTGGCTCGCCACGATGGCGGCAGCCGTGGCGATGGCGAACATGGGCCAGTACACGGGCCGCGGCACGAACTTGTAGAACCCGTCGGCGAAGTCGCCGGCGTGGGTGATGAGGTAGGCGGTCTGGCCGGCGTAGGTGAGGACGAGGGAAGGGTAGACGCCGGAGAGGAAGGCGATCTGGATGGAGCGCTTGCTGAAGTGGCCGAGGTCGGCGAACATGGCCTCGGCGCCCGTGATGCACAGCACGGTGCCGCCCAGCAGCTGCCACCCGCGCTTCTGGTTGGCGACGAAGAAGCGCACCACGTAGTGCGGGGAGATGGCCTTGAAGATGCCCGGGTAGTAGCGCCAGATGCTGTACACGCCGATCACCGGGGTGGTGAACGTCCACGCCGCCATGATGGGCGAGAACATGAAGCTCACCTTGGACGTGCCGTACTTTTGGAGCAGGAACAGGCCGATCAGGATCGCCGCCGACAGGGCCTCCACGGTAGCTGCAGGAGGCAATGCGTGCAACACATTATTCGATTCAATTCAATTATATATATTCGTTAGTATACCCGCTAAAATTAAAGAACAAACATTATTCAATTTGTCAGGAAATAACAACGAACTAATACTACGTACTTACGCTTGCTGACGGACGGGAAAGGGCCTCTCAGCCCGTCGATGGCTGACATGACCGAGATGGCCGGCGTGAGGATGCCGTCGCCGATGAGCATGCACATGCCCAGGATGGCCGTCATCAGCAGCAGCCTTCGCGCTGTGAGGCTGCGCTCGATGAAGCTTCTCAGCTTGCTGGGCCTCCTGGGCACCACCGCCCGAGCCGGGGCCGTGCTGCCCTGCTCCTCCTCCGTGTATATCTTCTTGGACGGAAGGATGCTGATGTTGGCGTGCTGGCACAGCAGGGAGTACATGGCGAATGTGCCTCCTGCATTAACACAAGCACTCGTCGGGATTGGAAGATGTGCACATACAGTATGGATCAATAATCTGCAGCTAGAGCTAGTAATACCTTCCCCGTGGTCGTCGGCGTTGAGGGCGATGCAAATGTACTTGACGACGCCGATCAGAGTCAGAGTCCAGAACATTATGCTGTACAAACCTAGATAGTCTTCCTCTGTGGGGTTGTTAAGGTTCATGGAGGGGTACACGTATAGCGGCGACGTGACGAGGCCACCGAAGACGACACCAAGTGTCTTGTAGGCAAGGATGAGCTCTTGGTAGAATCCTTTCCTCTGCGTGCCAGAAAGATGAGAATTAACATTGCCGTGAGGTGCTCACACAAAGGAGTTGTTAAGCGAGAACAACAAGTGGTTGCCACTTACATCGCTGCCCTTGCGCCCGGCTTCCACGTCCATGGATGCTGTCGCCATGAGACAAGGCTGAAAGCAGAGGAGGTTACCCAGGGGCTTGGAGGCGATGCTCGGACTGCAATGAGTCATGACTGGGATAGCAGCGAGACGCGCCATACTTATAGCGGCAGCCAGGACCCTGGCACAAGAGCGCCGTGGCCCGCGACCACTAACAGCTAGCAATGACAACCGAATCATCTCGGCCGCCCGTTGATGCTGGCAACGTGTGCGCGCTAGCTCAGCTCTTCTGACGATGAAAGCACGGGTCTCTGGCAAGGCAAACGTGTGTGCTTCATCTGGTCTCTGCTGAACAAAGCACCGCATAGACCGTAT
Source organism: Urochloa ruziziensis (assembly GCA_015476505.1). Lineage (NCBI taxonomy): Eukaryota > Viridiplantae > Streptophyta > Magnoliopsida > Poales > Poaceae > Urochloa > Urochloa ruziziensis. Next base: position 46,355,635 of record CM027124.1, read on the forward strand.
AGGATGAAAGGGTCAAAAGAAACTGATGAAAGCACGGACCAGTAATTCCAGGGTCTCTTATTTTCAAATGTTACAAATAACATAATGATCTGTTCTTCAGATTATTTGACAGTTTATTTGTTCCATACTACGGAGTATATATCAAAGTTTCATTGACCATATGCCTCGTGCTGCACGTTTTCTTCAGGTGACTGATACAGAAACCCCATTATATGATTCGTCCTGCGAGCTGGACCACGATCTTGGCACCGGCATCTCTACAATGTTTGGAGAGTGGACAACCCAGTGTTATTCCTTCTGATAATATGCCCACTTCTGGACCTGCTCTGCAATGTGCCTCCCGCATACAGGTCTTAACCAAGCAGGGCATAATGGCACGTGGAAGCCTTTCGATCAAGTACCAACAGACAGACAGACGCGGGGGGGGGGGGGGGGGGGGGGGGGGGGGGGGGGGGGGGGCACACTACTATGGACGGCAGGCACCACGGCCCCCGCCGGCCAGCAGCTTCACGCCATGAGCTCCGCGGCAGCTTTCGCCTGTGCGCCTGCGCTGCTTGCGTGCGTGCATGGACGGACCTTGGGACGCAGACCGACGCGTCCCGTACTGCCAGTAGCGCGCTCTGCCGCCCGCTGCAAAGTGGTGGAGGCGCTCCACTCTACGGTCTCTAGTACACCCCCGGCAGCGCCGCAACGATGTTCCCAAGCCACAACACGCCGAAACCCCTCTCGGTTCCTTCATCGTTTCTTGCAGTGGTAAACCGGTGGCGGGTGGAGTGAAACATGATGCATGCAAGGTGTACCTAGCTAGGAACGACCGTATTCTTTGCTGAACCTTAGCTAACTGGAGTCTGGACCATGCATGGCGCGGCTGATGCGTGATGCCTCATCTGTTGAATTGCTAAAGGATAGGCCCTGTTTAGATGTTTCGCGAAATTTTTTTCGAGTATGTTCCCTCACATGCATGGCATATTAAATGTAGTCGAAAAAAATAACCCATTATATGGATGGACTGTACTTCGCGAGACGAATCTAACGAGCCTAGTTAGATCGTGATTAGACAATAAATTGCTACAGTAAACATGTGCTAATGACGGAATAATTAGACTCATTAGGTTCGTCTTGCGATGAACTGACATACTCTGTAATTAGTTTTGTAATTAGTCTATATTTAATACTTCAAATGTGTGCCCGACATACTGTAAATTTTTTCGCGAAACAATCTAAACGCGGCCATAAGAAACATTGGGCCTTGTTTAGTTACTTCTCCCAAAAGTTTCACCCATCACATCAAATAGAATCTTATAGATGGAAAAAATAATCCATTATATGGATGGAGTGTGTTTCACAAGACGAATCTAACGACTTAACGAGAGTCTACTCAATGCATGATTTGCAACATTATTGATGCTAAAGAAAGCATCTACTAATTATGATTTAATTACTCTTTAATTATCCTCATTAGACTCCTCTCGCGATTTGCATGCGAGATCTGTAATTAGTTTTTTTTGAAAGATTGTAATTAGTTTTGTTATTAGTCTATGTTTACTATCTCTAAATGATATTTTACTTTTCTAAAAAAATTTGCATAATGCACCTAAAGAGGGCGGGCGTTTTGGAGTGTATATGCAGTTTGGGGCCTTTGTGGGTGCATCACTGAACGAGCATTTTGGATCTTTGGTTGCTTGTGATCAAAATATAATGCATCTCGTGTTGGTGTTGTGTTTGTGTCAATTTGTCCTGCTCCGAAATGCTTCCAAGTTCCAAGAAGACGAGGACAGGAGGAGGAAGATGGAAGTTGGGCGATTGTGGCCCGTCCCATGGTGCCTCAGCCAGTCATCCTGCTTCCATTTGGTATTGTACCAAGGAACCTTTCTGGACGAACGATCAAAAGAGTAATCTTAACACTCATTGAAAGATAACGCTCGCGCCGCTCCCGAGCGGGCGGCTCGGGCGTCCGCCAACCCTAGCCGCCGCCGCCCCTCCTCCGGCGCCCTCGGCCTCGCCGCCGCCCAAGCGAGCCGCCGGAAGCCCGCGCGGCTCGCGATGAAGGCAGCGGCGGGGCTCCATCCGGGACCCTCGGCGCTCTTGGCGGGCTCGGCCGCCTGGATCTCCGGAGGGACCGGGCGGCGCCCCCTGGCGGCGAAGCTCGCGGGGCTCCAGATCCGGCATGGCGTTGGCCGGATCCGGGGCCACGTTGCCTGGGCGCGCGCAAGACGGCCAGGGAAGCGGCCGGCCGGCGATGTCGCGACGACGACGGGCGGCGCGGCGGGCCGGCGGCGGGCTGTGCGGCAACGATGCGCGCGTGCGACGTGAGGGACGGCAGGTGGAGAGCACGGTGGAGGTGTGCCGGTGGTGCCGCGCGCGGTCTGCTCGCCGGAGGCTTCTCGAGATTTCGCGGTAGCATGGTGCTACGGCCAGGGGTGCCTGGCAGGTGACCCCGCTGGCGGCGACGTGGTGGTGCGGCCAACGGTGGTCTCTGCGTGGAGTTGCTAGCTGAGCCATGGTGGTGTGGCTGGCGACTTCGGGTTGCCTATAACGACGAATGCCCTCTGGTGCGTGCAGATTTGCGCAGCTGGGAGGGGGCATGCGGCACGGCGGCGTTGGCCTCGCGCGTTCCGGGGTGTGGAGCGGCGGTGGTAGAGCGGAGGTGGTTGAGGTGTGGCTGGGCGTGAGGTGGTGGCGGGAGGTGGCTGTGGAGATGGGAGCGTGATGGCAACACGGCGGCGCAAGGAGACACGGCGGCGGAGCCGCACCGCCAAGACTTCCGAGGCTGCAGGTCCGGAATGCTGGCTGGGATTGTGCGACTAAGGATGAGATTCTCCGGGCGAAAGCCTTCGCCGACGGACCGCCGGCGGAGATGGCGACGACGCCTGAGGGCGTCGCTCTCCCTGTTGGGGGCGTCATCTAGGAGCTCAATCTTGCTGCACGGGGCTATCTGGGTGAAAACCCTGTCCTTTCTGGACAAGCGACGGCGGCGCTCTCGCGTCGTCACCTCGTTGGAGGCGTCGCTTTTAGAGGCCAATCCCTCAGCCATGGCATTGTCGGTGTTGCTGTTGGTCTAGGGAGGATGTTGTGGTGCGGCAAGGAGGCTTGGTGTATATGGCAAGAAAATGGGGTTGTCGAACCTACGAGAAGGTTCCCAAAGCTTTGGTGGCGGCTGAGGGTTGTCGCATCGGTGTTGGTTGGGCTGCTGGCAGCGGATCACGGCGGCTGGTGTTGCTTGGCAATTATCAGTGCGGCGTGGGACAACGTCGGAAGATGGCGCTAGCAGGATCGACATCGCGCGACAACTTGGCTTGTAGCGGACTGCGGCGGGTTGCTTAGCTTTGCTCAACAATTCCGGTGTGGTACATCGTCGAAAGATGGCACAAGCGACAACTTATCTTGCCGACATCGTGGCGGCGACCTTGTGCGTGGATGAAGCAACGAGATGATGTGGACATGCGGAGGTGGCTCTGGTGCAGGTTGGGGATCGTAGAAGACGGGGCAACACTGCTTACCTTCCGATGGCGACTCAATAAACGGATTCGTGACATGAGAGGCGGTCGTGGCGAGGCCCCCCGCGTGTGTGTCTTCGAGGCGACAGGAGGAGTCCAACGGCGGGTGTGGCGAGGCCCCCGCGCGTTGTGTTTCGTGGTGGCGACTGCGAGGCAGCCTGCAAGCGGTCAGGATCCGATGGTGTTCACTCTGTCGGACGGTGCGTGTGGTGCTGCAGCGGCACTTCGGCGGTGGATCCCGCACGGCGGTGTTCTATTCGGTACGGTGCGGTCTGTTCTTCTAGTTTCCTTCTTTGCATAGAGACGAGCTCTGGATGGCGACTACTTTGTCAACAGATGGTTGATAGCTGTCGTGGCTATGTCGCGCTCTTGCCTACGTTGTACAGTGGAGTGTTTTGACCGAGTGTTGACGTCCCAATCCAACCGGTCGAAACTGGTTTATTTTATGTTTCTTTTTCTTTTTCCTGGTTGTGGCCTTCCAGGGCTGTAGCCTTGTATTTACTCTCTGCTATATCAATGAAACACGCACTATCTAGTGCGGTTCGTTCAAAAAAAAAAAAAAAGAGTAATCTTACAAACAAGATAACGCATGGGTCTCTGATCCGGGAAGAGAACAAAAGAAGTGGAATATGTACTGCATATTCTCTGAAAATGTGCAATAGAAAATGTACTCTGAACTGTCTGAACTCTGATGCATCAACTCAGTCAAGCATCCACGCAGAAACGCAGAACATCAAGCACCTGATAGATAGACAACTCGATCTTTTTTTTTTTTTTTTTTGCGAGAAACAACTCGATCTTAATAGGTCACCTTTTCTTGCTTACTGCTTCCCGTAGGTGTGAGCTGTAAACCATCTAGGGCTCTGTTTAGATAAAAAAAAACATCTTTTTTTTACAAAAAGTTATCCACTTAGAGAACCGTTTATTTTTATCTCTATACACATTTCCATAGAAATAATATTTTTTCATATTTTTTCAACTTTTTTTTCGATCTAAACATGCCACTTCTGCTGGTGTTCTCCAAAACGACTGAAGATCCAGAGTGACGTGACGCGCATGTCTATTTCCTGTCTGGCCTACAATTGTGTGTGGTACATGCACTGCAGTTCAGCACCTGATTAAAGTATTAAACCTACTCCAATTCGTTGCACCTGTGGTGGTATCAGGTTTAGCTTCTTAAGCAAAAACTTTCCATCTGTTGTCATCATTAGCACCAAGAACAACTGCCCAACAAAGAACATGAATCCTGGTCCAACATGCTTTCAGCTGGCCTTTGCATTTCGCCAGAGTCGTTTTCTGTTCGCGTAGTAATGACTAATGAGCAATAATATCGAGGTCCCAAATTCTTCAAAAGAAAAAAAAAAACATAGCAACTCATTTCCTTTCCTTTTAAGGCATAAACACATGTCAAAACCAGTCTAAGATTTTGTACATTACAAGTTTAGTAAATAGGCCAACAATTTTTTTATACGGACGAAGTCGCCAAAACATCTTTTCCCTCGACCGGCACATCTCCTACCACGAAAATAAAATGCCACGTTTTTTAGGCGAATAAAGCGTCAGACTATATACCAGTTACAAGCAGGTCAACGATCTAAGTTATAGGCTTGGTACCAGAAAGTTTTCCTTTGTTCCCTATCTCGTAGCTAGGAATTGCATTGTCTCCCTATACGGAGTAGTACTAGCTTGGCGCCCGTATGCCATGTGGCATCATCTAAGCTGGTGATGAGAGACAGAACCAAAGGCTGTGCCTCCAGCTGCTGACGAGAATGGGGATTAGAACAAAAACGAACCTAGCTTGCTGTCTCCATGATTACATGGCTGACGACGCGTTCTATCAACAATTAATTGCTGGCGTCGGTTCCTTCGCATGAAAGACAGACCAGCGCTAGTGACTTAGTGAGGGAGGTTAGTTGGATCCTACCAGTTAGCTAGGTTGCCTAATCTAAACACACCCTCCCTCCCCAGCTGCTAGATTAGCTGCAGATGGATCGAATCGGGCAAGCCTCTTTCTTGTAGGCCTGGAGATGTAGGCATGTGTGATCGGGACGGGACCTTGCCGCGGCCCAGCGGAGACACGCCATGTGATTGCGCCATCGGCGACCGGGCACGGGGCCGCAGCTTGTCGCCCGCCGGCCGGCCGGCCGTGGGATCTGCGTCGTCGTGTGACTGACGGGTTGTGGATGCGCGCCATGGATCCTCCTGCCGTGGCATCGGGACAGAAAGGGCGACAAGGACGCCACGCCCTCGCGTCGTTCTCCGGGTCACTGCCGTGTCGGGGCACCTGCACGTTCGGTAACAGTGCGGCACTGCTGCGTGCGTGCGTGCGTGCATTTCGGTTGCCGACTTGCCGCCTTGCCGGAAGTGTTTTGTGATGTCGTCGGGAGGAGCTCCGGCCAAACCGTCGTCGTGCTCAACTGCGCATCACCACCATTTCCTGGATGGGCCTCAACTGCTCGGGCTCGTTCGGCAGGCTTATAAATCTGGCCAGGCCACTTCGTTCTGGGCCGTGGAGGGGAGGGAAAGGCCAAGTCAGACCAGTATTCTTTTCGGGCCAGGCCAATCCGAACAAACATTCCTGAGCTGAATGTGGACCTGACTTCGAAATAGGCCCGACCAGGCCTGTTTAGATGGGTTGAATCTATTGGATGAAAATGTCACATCAAAAAAAATTTACCATTTAAGAGTAGTAAACATAGACTATTAATAAAATAAATTACAAATCTAGACAGGAAATCGCGAAACGAATCTAATGATGAGTAATTACAGAGTAATTAATCAATAATTAGCGGATGGTTATTGTAGCATTTCTGCAGCAAATCATGGATTAAATAGGCTCATTACATTCGTCTCGCGACATACATTCCATCCATGTAATGGATTAATTTTTTCGTCTAAATTTAATACTCCATGCATGTAAAATTATGTTGATGTGACATTTCGATGGAAAGAATATAAGGGACTAAACAGGGCCCAAACCAGCCTACCAAACGAGGCCTAAGTGGGCAGGGATTTCAGCGCTTTTTAGCAAACTGGGCCGCAGCTTTTGCTGGAACGGGCCATTAACTTATCACTTGATCCAGGCTTAGTGTTGTGTTGTGTGTTGGAATTCTTTGTGTGTTTGTGTGGACAAAGCCTCCATCTTGTGGAGTTGTTCCTTCCTTTTTTGTTGTTGGGTGGTTCTTATAGGCTTTTTGGCCCAGCCTATGTACACGTTATGGAGTGGGCTGCGACCCGCTAGGCCTGACTGGACAAAGCAACAAAGTACAAAAAATCACGACGCACCCTCAAAGAAAAAGAAAACGCCAACAATGGAGATGATGAAATTGGCTTGTAGGGCTACTCGCGGCTCACTTGATGGCATTTGCAGAGATTCCATTCAAGTGGGTGGGTACCTTCAATCTTTTCTAACAACTTAAAAGACCACGTCTGTGCACATTTATCGTACCACGGTCACATTGTAGTTCAAACACACAAACCCTTCTCCCTGGTAGTCCCTACTCCTATTTTCACATCGAAACACTTGAGCCGCATGCATTGGTCACGAAACCTGCCACCATCGATCTCTTAGGTTGCGTTTGGTTGGGAGGCAAGGTGGGTTGAGATGGTCCCGTCCTAATTTTGTGGGATTGGATGGTTCCGTTTTATGTTTGGTTAAAGTGGGATGTAATGATCCCGTCTCGTGTTTGTTTGAAGGGATTGAAAATGAAGGATAGATGATAAGGTTAACACCGTTAGCTGCAATTATTAATTGGACCCACGTGTCATCTGTGGATCCCACATGTCATTCTCATGTCATCCCCTAAGCTTTATTTTCCCAGCCTTATCTTCATCCCCCGCTGCCCCCTTCTCTCCAGGAGGCCGTTTGCATGGAGAGCTCGGGCCAGCCAGCGGAGCAGCTCCGCGAGGCCGCCGCGCGCCGGAGGAGCTTCGCGGCCACCGCGCGCCGGCGGAGATCCACGACCGCCCGAGCCCCCGCCGGAGGAGCTCCGCGGCTGCCCGCGCCACCCGCCGAAGGAGCTCCGTGAGGTCGCCTACACCGCGCGCCGGAGGAGCTCCGCGGCCGCCCGAGCCTCCGCCGGAGGAGCTTCGCGGCGCCGGAGCAGCTCCGTGCGGGCACCTGTTGGAGAAGCTCGCCCCTGCTGCAACGGCGGGCCTCCTTACTCCGCCCCGGCACCGCCTTGCCCTGTGCAACCCCACCCGTCTACTCCTGCATTGGGAGTCACGCTCACGCCTTCACGGAACGAGCAACGGAGCGCGACGGGGTGAAAGTGGGATGCCCCCGTCCGCTCGATTTGGAGGGACGGGGGCGTCCCAGATCTTTGAGGTATATTCCTCTTTTGGGTCCATCCCATCCCCTATGACCCCAAACCAAACACTGTCAAATTCGGGATCATCCCATCCCATCCCATCACATCACATCTCATCCTTCATACCAAACACATACTTATTCAGTAGCATCACCAAATCTCCATCACCTTCAATGAGGATATGCTCGCGAATTGAGCGTAGCTCAGCTGGTAAGGTTCCTTGTGATGGAACCAACCCACCAGGGTTAAGTCTTCGACTTGGCACTGGTGCTCGCAGTTTTCTGGATTTATTCCATGATTTAACCGGCGTTATTCTTTCAGTGGTAGGCGACATGTCCGTCAACAACGAGGCGCCAGTGGTGACTTCGTCAGTCTCGAGGATTCGCCGGCTCAGTCTTTCGGAGGTACTCATAGGGGTGGGGTTGCGTGCGTGTGTTCGTAGGGGCGAGTTCGCACACGTGTCTGTGAGCGTCTGCTTGTCCTATGTTTTTTCAGATAATGGAAGAAAATCCGACTTCAGACATCCAAAAAAGAGAATGCATCATACCATAATTATTACAAAAGGTAGCATCTCCTAAAATTAAAAAGAAAAAGGATATGCTCAAAAATTAATTATTACAAAAGGTAGCATCTCCTAAAATTAAAAAGAAAAAGGATATGCTCAAAAAATTGAGTTAATCGACGTCAGATTTAAACGAACACAGGAGGCATTTAATAAGGGCGACGCTAAATGCACGTACAAGTGCCTGAAAAGCACAACTAAAATCTACACAATTACCTAGCTCGATGGCATACGTGCCTTGTTCTAGGCATTACCCCAAAAAATCCAAAGATAAACGTCAAGTCCAAACTAAGGAAGCGCATTGCTAATGCTGCAGGGGAGGGAGCTGGACCTTGTCCACGGTTCGAAATGGCGCCATGATTACAAAGGCAGGAGACATGCCATCGCTTGGATCTTCGTGGAACTAGGATTGCATTGACCATAGCAAAAGCGGCTAAAGCTAACACACGGCAGACCCGTAGCGCACTGCGCACAGCTCGTAGCGTGTTTTTCCTCTGCAGACGCTTCTTTCCACGTATCGGTGGGCAAAGCATATGCATGCGTGGATTCGTGCGATCGAGAGCACGTACAGCCAGGATAGCTCAAGGTATTGCGGCCCTGGTCCATCTTCTGCAGTAGCTAGCACTGCAATACGAAATTCAGAATACACACAATCCTGCTGCAAAGATACTGATATTTAGTACGGTAGCTTTTTATGCCGTGGCATAGATGAGGCAGGCACCAGTCTTTTGATAATGCAAAAGGCTAGAGTATAATTGGATACTCTAAAGCTAGCATGCAACCAAAACTTTAGTTGCATGCCCTTGTGGTTGTGGCCGCAAACGTACAACGAAATTCAGAGCATTTTGAAATAACTGTCGTGATGCATGCGTTGAATTATTGTTGTGAAGTACGCGACAAATACTGCAAATATGATTATTATATGGTCGATCAGCCTCTGATGACAATGTATGAGTATATGTATACATTCGCCTCGCATGCAGACATGCAGTAGTGCGATCTGAGCGTGTATATATAGTGTGCACAACGGCATGAGCGCAATTCTGACTGTACACGAAATTATGACGTGGAAAACTTTGGTTCCCTTGGCCATATACCCCAGGTCTATCAATGTTACTTGTTGCACACTGGTCTTGTTTGTTTGATTCTTCGAGTCCTCTCCGGATGTTGATCTGATATTGCCCCGGTTTTGCGTTGCGTGGGGCCTGGGGTCCCTCACACGTTTGTGAGTTTGTCTCACCTTGCTGCATGAAGCACGGCCTGGTACCAATAATTCGGTCTCCCACATGAAAAAAGCGACGTGCACACGTATGTACGCAGCTGAAATGGGCCGGTAAATTTCAATATTCTACCTAGCTAAATGGTCCATAAAATCTGTGGGAACTGGGAAACGTTCCAACCACCACTCTCCGCCTTAAATTTTTAATTTTAAATAGTGCTGAATGAGCTGAATGCTTCCTTCATCATATTCAAATGGTGCAATCCAGTTCTTTGATCCACCTTATCTGTTAATATAAGTATATAACATGTCATCTTCTGTTAAAAGAAGTTGTTCTTTTGTCCCATATTTGTTCGTTAGGCACATGTTACATTTAGTTTCACTTGGACTTCTTTTTTTTTCAGTTCAACAATTCGTCTTCAATTGGCTAGATGTACAAATCATTTTTATTGTTTTGTGTGTTCATTATTTATTTCAAATATATAATTATTTTGTACCACCAAAATACTTTTGTTCTTGTTGAAGCTGTAAATTTCCTTTTTCAGGGTATGTTATTTTTGCTCTCTTTAACCTTCACCCACACGTTCAATTTCCTAGGAACTTCACTTGCTCATGTGCTATGCAAACTCTAGCATCTAACAATTTTGCTAATATGATTGCTCGCAAAGTTGTCATCAGCTAAATATCTAGTAGAAACATCATAGCTCCGGTGGAACAATGAAAAATATCTAAACAAGTCCTCCCCTCTCTTATCAAATTGCACTTATAGAACAAGTGATGTTACACGATTATCATATCAAACTCAATTCTTTTGTAGGATATGTAATAAAATACCATAAACAATTTTCATCTTCACTTTTGTCCTTCTTTGATTTATAACCAATGTGATGTATTGTTGCAAATGATAAGGAAATTATTGTTCCTAAGGTTATGAATGTTGAAAATTTGTAGTTAACCTTTAGAAGAATTGATTCTTGTTTAACAACCAATAGTTGGAGTTAGGACAAAATGCTAAAATATTCATTTTTTGGCATAAATAATGCTATCGTTTGGATTTTTATCTCCGGTGATCAAATATTGATGTCATTCTTTATATGTCATGGTTAATTTAAGAGGAATGGAACTACTTTTAATTTATTGAGTTTGACAGCCTAAAAATTGTAACTCCAGTAAGAATTTATTTCCACATGGTTATTTGTTCAAAATATGTTTCTTATGGCAGGGATAATTTGAACAAAAGATGTCTAGTTAATTTTTAGAAAAATAGGCAATCTCAAGCTACTACATTCTATACTACAACAAATTATGTCATAGAGTTTTAGGATATTAACGTAGCCATAGAACCCAGCAGTTCCTCATCACACGTGTTTTCAACCATAAAGTGCCACACCACAGAACTTCAGCAAGATAGAACACACGAAAGATAGACATCAACTACTCCTAAGCATCCATATTATCAGTGCAATATATTTAGATAGTGTTTGTTTCAACCACTGGTAATGTAAATGGTAATAAAATCAGGTTACAGGGGAATTGTAGGTGGGATCAGTGATTACCTTTTTTGTTCGGCTGACAAATGTAACGTTATCAAATCACCGAGGTTTCTTCAAGTGGCGCTCAGTTCTTCCGACGACGACGATATCAGAAGCAATAACAAACGCTAACGAGGGGAATCGGATTTGAATAGCATGGTAACGGATTACAGGATATCTGATTACTGGATGTATTGAACCAAACATATGTAACGTGATTTCTTTATGTCCGCTATCTGATTACGTTACAAATCTCCCAACCGAACGCTATCTTAGTCTCTTCCTTTTTATGACTTTTTTTTGGTAAAATGATGATCGTCAGGGGTTCACACCTAGCTTGATCTTCTTTACAAAGCGATAATTGCCAAGGGGGTCTTGAAGTCCTCAATATAACTGCACCACTGAATTTTTGATCTTTCATATACTCTTTGGCAATTGACACCCAAGCAATTGCACACCTCTAGGCCTGTCGCAGTATCATCTCGATGTCTTGCCGGTGATTATTTCAGAACACAAAATTATTTCTTGTCAGTCAAATGCCCTGGACTGCTCCTTTAGAGATAGTATTTGTTCACGATTCTAGTGAATAGATGGTTTGAATGGCTTTTGTATACTTTATAGAGCATTTGTTCACGATTCTAGTGAATAGATGGTTTGCACGAAAAATATGTTTGACTGACATGCAAATAGTTCTAATCATACAGAGATAAAACTCAAAGAGTGAAAAGGGGTGGATGAGGAATGAGGCGCACAATAAAGAGTGAAAGGTTGAAGAGTCACAGCAAACAAAAGCCACTTTTGTTGGCTCGTTGCCCCCCTTTACCCTTTCCAAGATTTCCAAGCCTTCTTTGCCCTCATCCCTGACTAAACGTGCTCGATCGACATGCCGTACTGCCGCCTGCAGTGCGCACAGGCCACAGGGACACTCTTTCGCCTTTAAGCCTCCCAAAAGACCTGCTATTTAAGCACGCATGACAGACCTCTTCTAAACTGCACGCCTACACGCCTTCAGTCTCGGACTCCCAGTTCCTCTTCCCCACAGTCCACTACTACAGCTTCCCATGGAAACAGGCCAGAAAGTCGAAGAAAGCGCTCTGCACGCCGGGAGGCAGGCTTGGTGGCCTTTGGACACCATGGCATGCAGCTTGGACTACGACACCACCACCTGCAGCGGCTTCCTCCTTGGATGGGATCCACAGCTCAGCTACTTCGGTTTGGGAGCTTGGGGAGTTGGCGCCGGCGATCTTGATGCCCACCACGACTGTCAGCTTGAGCTCGTCGTCCCCAAATGTAAGTCTCTCTCTGCATTTCTACATAGCCTGCATTTTGTTTTCGTTCCCCTGCTGCTTGTGTCCATGGCGTTATTAACTCCTTTGTTGCCTGTCATGTGTGCTAGGCATGGAGTCCCCGGTGTCCGAGGCGTCGACGGCGGTGGTCACCGGCTTGACGTCACCGCAGGATGTGACGGCGATGCCCGGGGAGCTGGACGAGCTACTCCAGGTTAGTGCAAGCTTTCATCTCTGCTAACAAAGATTCACATGCAGTTCTTGTGGTCAGATTATGGTTCATGCTTTTCTCAACTATCCCTCATTCTCTTGCAATGTCACCAGAGCTTATGGGAGTCAGACGAGGAGAGAAACGCCGTGGGCTTCACTTCCTGCAGCGGTCTGAAGGAGGCGAGTGCTATCTCTTCCCAATGTAAGGATTCAGAAGCTGGTTCGCTCTCGAGTCTGAACTTCTGAAATGGTTTGGCTTGTTTACAACACTTCTGTTTTTTACTGTCTCCAAGGACTTTGGTACCATACATTTTCATTGATTTCATGATTGTGGTACGATACCAAACAACTGGGACAAACTTTGATGATTACTCCAATTAAATAACCACGGTGCTTGTGAAATTTATGCCCGGGCCCACTCGAGATTAGCAGCACATTGCTGCCTGTCCTGACCCATCATTTCTGCATCATGCGCCTGATATGAGAACTACTACTACTTTAGGATAATTTATTGTTTCTTTACATTTACCCGTACTGTAGTCTCCTTGATCACGCTGCCTCTTGTAGTTTTGCAACAAATTTAGGCCCGTTTTATGGTCCCTTTGTACTTACTAAACAGTGATCTGTTCCTGCAGATGATGATCATTTCGATCTGAACTCCATTCTGCCGACATCCCCGCAGAACACTCCGACACAGCCACAAGCAGAGCCTCCCACCTCCTCCTCATCCCACTGCAACGTGGACCCATGTGCCAGCGACACCGGTGTCGCGCCGGGCCACACGACTCGCACCAACAGCTCGACCAAGCGCTCAGCACCGGAAGGTGCGGCCTGTGCCTACCGTGTCACACTTAACCGCAGTAACAGATAGTAACAAATTTTTTCACTGCTCTCCACGCAAAATTCTCATTTCTGGCTCATCTCTCTGCACGCAGATGAGAAGGGGAAGGGAGGTGACGAGAGCTGCTGCAAGAAGAGCAGGAAGGCGCCGCCGTCCTCTGCCGCCGGCACGGTGGCGCACCCGTTCACGGTGGTGAAGCCCGGCGGCGCGGACGGCAGCGTGACGCTCGCCGACATCAACGAGATGATCCTCACGCCGCCGGCGCGCCCCGTCCGGCACCCCGTGGGGGAGTTCGCGTGCGCCCCGCGCGTGGCTGCGGGCAACCGGCCGGCGCCGTCGGGCAAGGCGGTTGCCGGCTTCACCAGGCTCCGCACCGCGGGGAGGGGCACGATCACCATCGTAAGGACAAGGGGCTGAACGAACTGTTAGCACATCTGATGTAAATTAGCGAGTGGATGTACTGGGAAATAGTAAAAAAAATGGAAACTGAAATCTTGGTGTTCACGCAAAAAGGAATGTTTCATGCCAAGCAGCGCAAAGAAGATTACCGGCATTGTTGAGGAGCTTCAACCATACTGGAGTAATTCATAAACACGGTCGGGTTGTTGTACTGTTACCAGGAGAGGACAAGGGTCGTACTGAGGAACTGTGTGCCGTAACGATTGTGCCGGTTGGTATCGCTGATGCTTAAACACCTGAACATATTTACACAGCCGTGCAAGTTATTACGGCCCTGTAGATTTGGTTGAGCTCGGTGCAAATTGGCCAAAGCGGTAGCAGCAGGAGAGGAGCCCGAGCTCAAAAGACTGAAGCTGCTTCCAGACAGAGAGAGGAGAGAGCAATTTTGATTTTCTTCCATTCTTTTGTGCGAAGATCGACTAAAGAAGCTCATTGGTGATCAATGTCATCGCTGATTACTTACTTCGCCTAGTAAACCAGTCGGTTCTCAATTTTGGAAAAAATTAGACCAACCATAGTTCAGTTCCATGAGATAGATATGGAGCCATTGGTGATAGGCACCGCTCAGTGCTTACCATGGAGCAGCATCAGCAGATGTTGTGCGAGGGTAATGCTAAATCTGTCGGTGTAAGTTTAAAAACAAGTATTGGATGATACATAATCAGCATATCACAGCCGCATAGTAACAATAACGATATGGTGGCGGTAGTACAACAAGGGTAGTTGGAGACCGGACGACACCACCTTATTCCTTCATCACACACGCACGGAGACGGAGGCTCACTCACAATCACAACACGTAGTAGCTTATTAGGCTGCCCAGAGCATCGTGATGACCCTGTAGCAGTAGCAGCACCTGCATCAGAGCTGAAGGAGAGACAGCTGCAGGTGCGTGGCTGGCGTCAGGCCTTGTAGAGCATCCCAATCTCGACGCGCTGCTGCAGCGGGATCCCGAGCGCCGGCAGCGCGGAGCGGCATGCGCCGTGGAGGATCTCGTAGAACCCAAGCAGGACGCGGTCGAAGAATCCCGTGTCCCCGGTCACGTGGAACCTCGTCTTCCCCCTGACGTGCACCACCCCTGCCTCCCTCGCCTCCTCCACCTCCTGCGCCGCCTCGTCCTCCTCCTCCACGTGCTCCCGCAGCGCCCGCACCACCAGCTCGGCGAGCCCGTCCTCCTCCTCCTCGCGCAGCGGATCAGCATACCCGTACTGCACCGTGCAGGCGTACACCCCGCGTGGGCCCAGGCGCCTGACAGCGACCCGGTCCTTGGCGTCCACCTTGGCCACCAGCAGGTACCGGAGCGTGAGGAACACGGTGACACGGTGCAGCGACCGGACGTTCCGGATGTAGTGAGCCAGCACCGGGGTGAGCCACCCAACTTGCTCCTCCTCCTGAATAAGCTGCATGCTGTTGTAGAAGAGGCAGAGCCCCGGGACGCGGTGCGCGCCGACGACAAGCTCCCCGAGCCGCTCCAGCGTCACCTTGTTGGCCATCTCGTACTCGGCCTTCCGCTGCCGGCCGTAGTACCACCCGAACATGACGAGCGCAAGCACTAGGGAGACCGCGAAGGGGAGCCACCCTCCCTTGACGATCTTGGTGCACACGGCGCTCACGTAGGTGCCCTCGAGCAGGAGGAACGGCACGAGGTAGAGCGCCACGAGCGCAGAGTGGGTGCCCCAGATGATGAGCATGACGAGGGAGAGGAGCACGGTGGTGATGAGCATCACCATGATGACCACCACCCCGAACGCGTTGCCGATGTCTTTCCCGTCGCCGAATCCCACCACGGCGCCGACGCAGAGCAGCATGAGCAGGTAGTTGGTCTCCGGGGAGTACACCTCGCCTTCCTTGCTCCTGGAGGTGTGCACCACCGTGACGCGAGGGAAGTAGTCGAGCGCCACCGACTGCTTGACGACGGAGAACGTGGCGGAGATGAGCGACTGGCTCGCCACGATGGCGGCAGCCGTGGCGATGGCGAACATGGGCCAGTACACGGGCCGCGGCACGAACTTGTAGAACCCGTCGGCGAAGTCGCCGGCGTGGGTGATGAGGTAGGCGGTCTGGCCGGCGTAGGTGAGGACGAGGGAAGGGTAGACGCCGGAGAGGAAGGCGATCTGGATGGAGCGCTTGCTGAAGTGGCCGAGGTCGGCGAACATGGCCTCGGCGCCCGTGATGCACAGCACGGTGCCGCCCAGCAGCTGCCACCCGCGCTTCTGGTTGGCGACGAAGAAGCGCACCACGTAGTGCGGGGAGATGGCCTTGAAGATGCCCGGGTAGTAGCGCCAGATGCTGTACACGCCGATCACCGGGGTGGTGAACGTCCACGCCGCCATGATGGGCGAGAACATGAAGCTCACCTTGGACGTGCCGTACTTTTGGAGCAGGAACAGGCCGATCAGGATCGCCGCCGACAGGGCCTCCACGGTAGCTGCAGGAGGCAATGCGTGCAACACATTATTCGATTCAATCTATTATCTTATTACAAGAGAAGCAAAAGGAGCCACCAGATTCACCGAGAGAGGCTAGAAAATCCCACGTTAATCTTAAAAAAGAGAAGAACTTCCACCGTCGGATTTTATAAAGATCTGACGGTCCATAACGCCGTGAGGGCCTAGAAAATCTCACGTTAAACTATAAAAGAAAAAAATTTCCACCATCGGATTTTATGAAGATCTAACGGTCCATAACGTGACTTAGACAACATCTATAAAATCAAAATAATAATATTCCATATATTAAACATTCATCCACCACGTGAACATCAAGAAAATGCATATAATAAATATTCTATATATTAAACATCCGATACGTTAATTGGAATATTCCATATATTAACATTGTTTTCCAATTAAAAAAGACAAAGTCCAAAAGGGTAGAAAGTCCGATTAAAGAAGGATACAAAGTCCCATAAATTTCCATGTCGGACTCTACACAAATAAACTCCAAACCACCAATCACGTAAGGCATCATGCATGTACGACTCTAACCCAAATAAACTCCCTCCTAATAAATAAATATAACATAAGACACCACGATAGATCACCTCAAACCGCAATCGCCAGAATAGACCGAGACAGGTCTGGTTCAACCCATCTAAAATTTTTCACGTTAATCCAAAAAAGAGAAATGATTTAGTCCGTCAAATTTTATGAAGATCTAACGGTCTAAAATAACTTTGAAACTCCATGCCGAATATATCTAATAAACATACAGATTCAGAACTAAAGGAAAAATGAATTCCTTTTCCTAGAAAAGGACATGTATGACCCAATAGAACTATTCACTGCCATGTCCTGACTTAAGATTCTATCCAAACCATTAACTCTTCATGTTAGAAAAAAATATCTAGCCTTTCATAACCGTTCAAATTAGTATGTTTCTTTGTACCCAAATTAATTCTATAGTCAGCCTGAAAGCATGCACAATCAAACGAGTCTTCTCACAATGCGTTCATGAGAATAATTAGAAGAAAAGAGATGATAAATGAAAGGCACATTGTGACCAAGGAAAAGATGTGATATAGTTCCAATATGGAAGGACCATGAGTCTGCGATTCGAGTTTTCTTTTCTTTTTTTTTGTGAAACACAATACGTACGTAGACGTTCATATGCACGCACGCACACTAAGCCATATGAATACACACAACCCTACTCCTATGAGTACCTCTGAGAGACCGAGTTGATTGGCTCTCAAGATTTATTAAGTCACCACTAGCGCCTCATTCCTCACTATAGATAGACGCATCGCCTACCACTAAAAGAATAATGCAGGTTAAATTATAGAATAAACCAAGGGAAATCTTACCGACTGATTTATGCTTAGTTCACCATGACTGACGATTTTACATAGACGATGAGTGCAATATCGGCCAAGAAAAAAGTAGTGATTCAATGGAGATGAACAACCAGACATCTTTTATAAAGAAGATATAAACTTTTGGCTTATGATCAAAGTTGCAGCCCATGCCACAACCGTGGGCGGCACCATGGGTTATAAAAAGATACACATCATTGATTTTTATGGTGATCCATGTCTTCTCTGAACCCAAAGAGTAAATATTGCATACAATTTAAATGAAAAAATATCAGTTACCCAAAGCTTATATGTTGAAAGTGATCAATAAACAACTCAATTCAAACCTAAAAATAACATATTAGTAATTGATTGGTATACAGATTGTTAAGTAAATAGATAGATAAAGTGCATACGAAAATATACAATTAATAAATAACTATTTTTTCCAGTTTGTATTGAGGCTGGAAAGTAAATTACTTACGTAATAAGCTAATCTAGAATATAATTAGTTAAGAGCTAAATTTTGAATTATGAGAGAAAAGTTTCAGATTATATGAAGTTGCTACCCACACCGCAATCCATTGATGGAAGAGGCAACATACATGACACCAATGGCTGTGGAACCCGGGCATCACCACGGATGCTGCATTTGACTACAAATGTAGCTACACACCCAAGCAATAATTTACACAAGCTAATGCAAACATGAAATGACGTCTTTAGCATCAAGATTTGGAAGAAATCAAATATAGTAATTTCATTCACACTGAGCATGCGGCGAAGGTGGATGGGTTGTTCTCCAAACATAAGATAATTTGATGCCACCAACAAAGGATGATTGCTAAAAGGCACAAAACTAAAATAACACATCCTAGATGCTCCATGGCAGCTCCAAGAAGAGTTGCACATTTGAAAAGTTGGAGCTGCTCAATTACCAAAGAAGGAAAAAGAATATAAAGATGGGAAATAAGAAAAAATTGGATAAATCATTGGTCTAGGTTGGTGGGCCAAAATAATTGCACTGGAGGATCTCCACACAATTTTATTAGCAAATTAATCTAAAACTATACTATATTGAAAATATATTACAGTACTATCTTATATGAAATCATACTACTATTACATATGGTACATAAAAGATATTATTTAATAATATTAGAAATTTTAAATAAGGAATGATATTATCACAAATAAAATCTAAAACAAGGAACTAAGTGTTGTCGGTAGGTTAGTTTCTTTGCATCACCATTAAATTTACAAAAGCAGAAAAAAATGTGAAATCTTTAAGAAAATACCGCACAAAAGACCTACTTGATAATCTAACCACAGAAAGTGCTATTTTCCCTTGGAGAAAGCACCCAGTCAAAGATGTTGATGAAGTAAAAAAGGAGATGTCGAATACAACATATAAATTTCTACCAAATAGGATCGGTGAAGTGTAAGATTGGAGGAAAATTAACAAGGCCGACCTCGCCACATCACACCACCTATGCAAGAAAGAGAATACGTGGAGCCATTGTGGCTACAATGCAACTTGGTCAACTCGTCAATGAATAAATCCACCAATGCAAGATTGAACAGATGAGAAAATTATAAGCTTGGAGCTATAATCCAGTTTAGATTTTAATTAGTCAAAGTGCAAAAGGACCTCATTTGCCATTTTCTCTCAATAACTCATTACGTAAAAGTTGTTAAGTCACATATATCTTCTTCTTAGAACCTAACTGAAATTTATAACTATAACTAAAACTCTCTAACAGAAATTAAAATGAATACATTATATTCCTTTTAGCAAACACAAAAAACAATATTTCCTATTCACTTTTATCATGAATTAATGTATGAGTGAGGATATAAAACAGTTTATAAATGAGATGATAACTTGGTTTGGACCAATTAAAAAATGAAAACAATAAAACAAATCATTTGAAAGATTTTTTGAAAAAAGTCAAATGTTACTATGTAAATACTAGCTACCCGCGCAATTTGCGCGGGCCATCTCGCTAGTTATATTATATTCGTTAGTATACCCGCTAAAATTAAAGAACAAACATTATTCAATTTGTCAGGAAATAACAACGAACTAATACTACGTACTTACGCTTGCTGACGGACGGGAAAGGGCCTCTCAGCCCGTCGATGGCTGACATGACCGAGATGGCCGGCGTGAGGATGCCGTCGCCGATGAGCATGCACATGCCCAGGATGGCCGTCATCAGCAGCAGCCTTCGCGCTGTGAGGCTGCGCTCGATGAAGCTTCTCAGCTTGCTGGGCCTCCTGGGCACCACCGCCCGAGCCGGGGCCGTGCCGCCCTGCTCCTCCTCCGTGTATATCTTCTTGGACGGAAGGATGCTGATGTTGGCGTGCTGGCACAGCAGGGAGTACATGGCGAATGTGCCGCCTGCATTAACACAAGCACTCGTCGGGATTGGAAGATGTGCACATATGGATCAATAATCTGCAGCTAGAGCTAGTAATACCTTCCCCGTGGTCGTCGGCGTTGAGGGCGATGCAAATGTACTTGACGACGCCGATCAGAGTCAGAGTCCAGAACATTATGCTGTACAAACCTAGATAGTCTTCCTCTGTGGGGTTGGTAAGGTTCATGGAGGGGTACACGTATAGCGGCGACGTGACGAGGCCACCGAAGACGACACCAAGTGTCTTGTAGGCAAGGATGAGCTCTTGGTAGAATCCCTTCCTCTGCGTGCCAGAAAGATGAGAATTAATATTGCCGTGAGGTGCTCACACAAAGGAGTTGTTAAGCGAGAACAACAAGTGGTTGCCACTTACATCGCTGCCCTTGCGCCCGGCTTCCACGTCCATGGATGCTGTCGCCGTGAGACAAGGCTGAAAGCAGAGGAGGTTACCCAGGGGCTTGGAGGCGATGCTCGGACTGCAATGAGTCATGACTGGGATAGCAGCGAGACGCGCCATACTTATAGCGGCAGCCAGGACCCTGGCACAAGAGCGCCGTGGCCCGCGACCACTAACAGCTAGCAATGACAACCGAATCATCTCGGCCGCCCGTTGATGCTGGCAACGTGTGCGCGCTAGCTCGGCTCTTCTGACGATGAAAGTCTCTGGCAAGGCAAACGTGTGTGCTTCATCTGGTCTCTGCTGAACAAAGCACCGCATAGACCGTATAGGATGAAAGGGTCAAAAGAAACTGATGAAAGCACGGACCAGTAATTCCAGGGTCTCTTATTTTCAAATGTTACAAATAACATAATGATCTGTTCTTCAGATTATTTGACAGTTTATTTGTTCCATACTACGGAGTATATATCAAAGTTTCATTGACCATATGCCTCGTGCTGCACGTTTTCTTCAGGTGACTGATACAGAAACCCCATTATATGATTCGTCCTGCGAGCTGGACCACGATCTTGGCACCGGCATCTCTACAATGTTTGGAGAGTGGACAACCCAGTGTTATTCCTTCTGATAATATGCCCACTTCTGGACCTGCTCTGCAATGTGCCTCCCGCATACAGGTCTTAACCAAGCAGGGCATAATGGCACGTGGAAGCCTTTCGATCAAGTACCAACAGACAGACAGACGCGGGGGGGGGGGGGGGGGGGGGGGGGGGGGGGGGGGGGCACACTACTAAGCATATGAGAATTTTAGCTGAATCTGTACATGAGATGGGGCACTAATGGTGAAAAAATTGTCTGCTAATTTGAGCGAGAGTCCGTGCCCTCACTGGGACAACATAGGTCCGCCCCTCGCAAGTGGCAACAGATCAACTCTACAGTTATGCTAGTATTTATTTTGTCCCGGTGACTTTGACTTGTACTATTACAATATATGTACAAAGATATATTTTAATTTTAGTCTTCTACTACAACATTATTTTGTTCTTGTGAAATCTACTCCATCCGTTTTTGCCTTTCTAGAAACATACTTTTTATTGTATATCTAGAAAGAGTATATATTTAGCTACATAGCTATGTACCTAGAAAAAACAAAAAAAAACTATAATTTGGGATAGACATTGAGCTGTTTTACAATGCTTCGATAATACCATGAGGTACGTTTCCTATTTTGGCAAAGGTATCAGGAGGTATCAAACGGTACCGAGAGGTACATTTCCGATTTTGGTATGGATCTCACTTATTTTGGTACCGATTGGTACCTTTTGTAAGTGTATCAACTGTTGATTTCAGTCTAATGGACAAGTATTGTAAAATTCCTCGTAGACATTACTTAAAATTCTTGCCTCCTAAAGCACTCTTTTTTTTTTCTCCCGCAGCTGCTCATCGCCTGCAAGAAGAAGCAGGCTATGGCGCACCCGGCTAGCACGCGATGATCAAGCAATAACAGAAGCCGGTGTCACTCCTTTTTATTTCAATATGTAATTTCGAAGTTCGAACTACTAATTGTAAAATTGCTGAACCTACTGATTTCCTGAGCTTGCAATAAAAATTCCTTGAAATGAATTGGTGGGGATTCTCTCCCCCCTCGTTACACCTAAAAACAATGTTATATTTAAATAAAAACAAACTTAATTTATGGGGTGGGGTGATAGCTGACAAAGTCGACAACAGAACCCTTCAATCACATCTTCACCTTATCTTATAGGAAAAATAATCTTCATGGTCATGGATGATTACTTGACCATCTTGTGTCCTACTCCTATTTGTTTCTTCCATGTGATGAACACATCTCTTTTGCTGCTTTTTTCAAAGCGATGGACTCCTGACAGGCCCTGTTTTAATTTAGGACACGATCGAGACCAGCTGACAGACATGAAATGAGAGCACTAGCACAATTCCAAAGCATTTTGCTTTCGGGATGCATGTTAGGCTTAGGGCATAGCTGTGCAGATCCTGGATTTGCATGCGGCGCAGGCAGATTTTATTCCGCCACAATTAGCATAAAAAATATTTTCCTATAGGGATAAAATTCGCATATGTCAAACTAACAGTCAACCATCTTCCAACTTAAAATTACATTCCTTGTAAAAAAAAACTAAAACTGCATAGTGCAAAAACACAAACGACCTAATTATTGGATTCTTATGATATAGTTTCTTTTGCCGGTATGATATAGTTGTTTAATGGTGGAATAAAGTTGGAAAACGAATACTGGCGTATAATTTTTTTAAAAAAATAGTGTGATCTGATCTTCGGCCTATTTTTTTATTTTTAGCAGGAGAATATTCTCTCTTTTCTTCCTACTAAACCCTAGGTAAAATAAATATATTAGCCTGGCAAAGAATTTTCTATATGCTACTCTAGAGATTAATGGATATACTGAAGACACTCAACATGTACCGAAAAAGCAAGGATTCTTGTCTGGCAATGGCAGTTTCTAGAACACTATGCAAGAACGAGATGCAAAGCTAACCCCGGTAGTTAGGGTAAAAGAGAGAGGATTCTGAATGCTTGGCCGAGCTGAAATAAAGCACTGTGAAAAGGCTTGCGAATTCAGCGCGCATTATTTTGGTCCTGGTGAAGGTCCTTTTCTGCACGATTCATATGAAAACTAGTGCTGCCCTGCATGATTGTGGTTCAAGTAGGGACCTCCGATCCCGAGAAGTAGGCGTGGTGTTCTGCATCAGGACGCACGATCCTAATGCTGAAGCACTCTTCTTTCAACGCTTCAAGTCGCCAATGAGTTCCGAGTTTACTCAGCTGGCTAGCCCAACACATCATCGTGGTTATGTTGAGATGTCCTCATCATCAAACTGCGTCAGACGGAAAGGGCCAGTTCTGTATGGTTCACACATTCGTGAGTCACTGTCACTATTCACATGAACCTGATTCCTTTTCTTTTTTCAGAAATCCAGATGAAACATCGGACAAGTGTGCGATCAGATACTTCACGAAAGAACAACCACTAACACACTTTCAATTGGTTGTTTTGTTACCATGATTTACATCAATTAAAACTTAATTGTACAGGTAAAATGTTTTGGTAAAAAC
Source organism: Urochloa ruziziensis (assembly GCA_015476505.1). Lineage (NCBI taxonomy): Eukaryota > Viridiplantae > Streptophyta > Magnoliopsida > Poales > Poaceae > Urochloa > Urochloa ruziziensis. Next base: position 46,379,278 of record CM027124.1, read on the forward strand.
ATACAATGTCAGTGAGACAGTGAGACACAATTAAATCGTTTAGAGATACAATGACTCCTACTTCTGAAATGGTTTGGCTTTGTTTACACACGTCCCGTTTTTTTACAGTCTCTACACTTTTGTACTCCCTCCATTCCATTGTAAATTGTAGTTTGTTTTAGCTTTTTCTAGTTTGAAGTGTATATATAAGTGCATAGCAAAAAAGAGCCAAAATCAAACTACAATTCGAAACGGATGAAGTACGTACATATTCATTGATTTTATGATCGTGGTACGATTCCAAACAACTAGGTAAACTATGGTGATTACTACTCCACTAAATAACCACCATGCTTGTGAAATTTATCCCTAGGCCCGCTCGAGATTAGCAGCACATTGCTGTCTGTCCTGGCCCAACATTTCTGCATCATGCGCCTGATATGAAAGAACTGCTACTGCTTCAGGAAGATTTTTTTTTAACATTCAGATCTTGCTACTTTTAGTAGTTTGCAACAAAAATTACTCACATTTTAGATTTTTAGTGGGGACTTTTGCACTAAACAGTAATCTGTTCCTTCAGACATGATCATTTGGGCTCTGAACCAAATTCTGCGGACATCCTCGGAGAAGACTCTCACTCAGCCACTAGCAAAGCCTCCCTGGGACCCATGTGCCAGTGACAGCTCGGCACCAAAATTCTCATTTCCAGATCATCTCTGATCTCTCTGCACGCGGCGAAGGGCAAGGAAGGTGACGAGAGCTGCAAGAAGAGCAGGAAAGGCGCCGTCCTCTACCGCCAGCACTGGCGCGTACGGCGGCAGCGTGACGCTCGCCGACATCAACGAGTGGATCCTCACGCCGCCGGCCCGTCCCGTCCGGCACCCCCCATGGGGGAGTTCGCGTGCGCCCAGCGCGTGTCGGCGGGCAAGGCGGCGGCCAGCTTCACCAGGCTCCGCACCGCGGGGATGGGTGCGGTCACCAACGTGACGACAATAGGCTAATGCCTCACTGGTTACATAATTCGCCTGATGAATCACTCGGTTCAGTTTTGGAAACTCAGCAACCATGGAGGTATTCTACCTATGTGATTAGATATGGAGCCATCTGTGATCTGTACTCGTGTCGATCTGCACATGAACACCATTGTGGTTACGTTGACAAGTCTTTATCATCAAACTGCATCATAGAGAAATGTTGGTGTGGCGTCCGCAGAAAGTGGTATTATGTAGGGTTCGCCTGTTGTGTTGAGCCACCACATATAGTACACGATTCATTTAATAGAATCATCAGATAAAACATCAAGGTTGGACAGTTGGGCAATCAAATACTTTTACATACAATGAATTCTAAATGTTAGTACAAACTACAAACATTTGGGTAAACATACCATATCAGTCAGTTAGAACTTTCTAGAAATGTTTGCTGCACAAACACCATTACCATCTGCTGCTATTGCTACTGCTGAGCCTATGATCAGATGTCAGCATCAAATCTCTTCAGAGAAAAACCACAACTTCATGAATGGCATGTTATTTCCACAGATTCTTCAGTGGAAACGGCATGCTCCATAATTTCTGTCAGAGACAGAAATGTCAATCTGGATGGATGATGTAAATTTATCATCACAGACTTGGAGAAATGCTGGGTTGGATGATACATGTCAGTGTGTCACCCAAGTTGGAGAGCCTCAGTTCGTTCTCCCTTTATGTTAGCCTTCTAGTGCAGACAGCTCAACCTCCTTAGTGCAAGGTCGGTATGCTGCAAAGGTGCTGTCATTCGCAAACGAACCTGGATTAAAGCAAGTAATTCCGGTGTATTTGAAGGCTTTCTGCTCGCTCTTGTCACCCAATACTATCTGAAGTTTTGAAAAGAGAAGAATGAGTAAAAAAACATCCAAACTTTTGGTGAGAGCAGCTATATTTTCAGTAAAAGGAAATTTATGAGTTGTGCATGTTCAAGCTGACAAATGAGCACAAGAGATGATCCACTGAAACTATTGAATTGAAAATATTTTTTGAGACAAGATTTGGATAAACTACGTTCAAATGACTTACCGTGTGAGGAGTTGGATATAACCGAAGGCAATGATCATAATTCCATATGATAGGCTGAACAGTAAGAGGCAATGGACAGAGATGACTCTGATGGGTGATAGTTGCTACCAGCTGAAACAAAAAGGATTGTTTAAGATCTTTAAACCGGTTGTGCTAACAATAGTAACAATAAATAGAAGTCAATAACTCACATGCTCAAAAGGATCACTTGTTTCTTCGGTTGTTGGTGGAATGAGACATGACCGCCGCATCCTGTAAAGGAGATCTTGCCGGAGAAACACAATTTCTTGTGTATAAAACTTCACCCTGAGAAATCGTAGCTCTACCTTATTAGAGATGGAACAGATTGGAACTGAGAAATCTGTAAGCTGAAGTGTTGTTTTGGTCATTATGACTTTGATCTAGATTGGTGAAATAGTTGGACAAGATGTTCTGTGCAATTATATCACTTTAGTGGTTAGTGCATGAAGCTTTTTCCAAGGCCTGACTGCAATGCTGTCAGTGGACAACGATTCAGAAAATAAAAAGATGAAACAGCCAATACGTAAATCAAATGTATAGTGCATACATTATGTTTTCTAGTCCAAAAACATAATAGGCAAATCATAGACTAGCATGAAAAATAGTGATTAAGCCCTTCATGTACCCATCGCCATTGTGCATCATGAAATTTGTATAGAAATCCCAAAATAATTAAGAGCATATCTGTATAAGTTATCACAATAATTTCATTACATTCCTAAAAACAAATGGATGCAGTACAGTGACTGCTGACTTTTTGCTATATTTACAGTCAATGATAGCACGTAACAGTCCAGGATTTAACATGATTCACAACATAAAAAAAAATGGTGTTCCTTCACGTTGGCCTTGGACTTGTGATTTTCTTTCCCTGAAAACTTTAGATTTCCATATTGGAAGGCACACTTGTTTTAACATAACATTTTATTCGTAACTTTGGTATTTGAAGTGTACATCTTCATATTAGTATAATCCTGGTAGCAGTTGGAATTTTAAGCATTAGTTTCATGTCAAACCTGCAGGGGTTGCTTACGAAGATTGCATTTGGGATGTGCTTCTGAAGTTCTTCAATTAGATATTTTGGAAGCGCACACCTTGGGAGTGCTTTAGAAGGCCCTGCATATTTGTTATCAAGTAAAACAACATATCAAGTGATGAAAAAACAAAGAAAACCTCTCATTGCAGCTATCTAGGGAGACAGTTGGCTAATATCAGTGAACAAGCTCATTTATAGACTTATCACAGAAAATGTTGTATGTCTAAAGAATGGACCAAATTAATAGCCATAACATTCTCCATCTAAACCTAGATCAAGCTAAAAGTAGAGTACCTGCATCATCAGGGCCTGGAACGAATAAGAAACGACTATGCTCCTTTAATCTAGATCGAGCTGCAATCATCTCGCCAAGCTTTCCAAACTGCAATCTGCATTAAGTTACACAGGTAATGCTTATCTTGCACTGGAATAGCAAGAATAAAAAGCATACAACTTTCAGCCATCTCTAGTGGAATAGGAAGTTATACCTGAGTTCTTCAAATGAATTGAATGCTAGGTTGCAGGGACGAGAGCAGAAATTGCCCATCAAAACGAAGAGGGAAGGCACCACTTCTACGCCATCATAACCATCAAGAACAACAGCTAACTTCTCCATAGTCTTCTCTACGAGATAACACATACATGTCATGAGAATAGGACTCAATAATGACAGTAACACAAAATCAAGAACTAATATAAGATAGAAATACCTCAGGATTGTCAAGCCAAACATCCGAAAGTATGACAAACATGTCATTCACAGCCTTTTTTTCCAGTGACGATAACCTTAGCTGTTTGTTGTCAATGGTACAAAAAATTATCAGTAAAGATATGTTTGACAAGACCAAATTACTCATTTGGAATGAGCTACTGAAATCTTTTTTAAGGCAATTAGCGGGAGAGGCTCCCACCAACTTTTCATGTGAGTTCGAACTTACTGTTTCTTCAGTTGGTATTACACCTCCCCCAAAGAAATCAAGACCCATGAGCAATGAAAGTGATGCTTCCCTGTCCTCTAGGGGAGGAAACCCACATGTATTAACCTGTGCATGATTCGAACATAATTGCATTCAATAAACAAATAATACAGGAAAAAAAATTCTATGGAAGGAGAATTACAGACCTGGAAAATGCCATTTGAAAGCAGCTCCCCTTCTGCAACAATTACAGTATTTTCAACAAAAAAGCCTGACGTGATTTTGTGTTCCGTGTTAAGGAAAGTGGTAATACTTTCATGGAATTCACGTGGATAATGCCAGATTTTGGTAAAAAAAAAATTGCTGCAAATATTGTTAGTCTTCTATATGCTAACCCATAGAAGGCAAGAAAAAAAAATCCTTTGTTTTTTATATCCTCCTTCACAGGTGACTGTAAAGTTTAAAGTTGACACATTTTTATTTGACAAAGAAAAAGATATAGGTCATTTTTATAAATTATTCACACAAATGTAATAGTAACTAGTCAAGTCTCAGGATATGGCATTTGATAAGTCAATTGGAACTGCTCCAGTAAGATCCTCCAAGTAGAACTGGCGCTCCTCCAACTGTGAAATGACCCCCATAATCCATCTCCGACCAGTGCACCCAATTAGCGATTGTATAGAAGTAATCTTGTGGAAAAGACAAAAAAAAGTATAAGCAACTTCATAAAGAAAGACTAACAAACATAAAACGAATTGAAAAAAACGGTTTAAAGACACTCTTTGCAGAATTGGAGTCAAGTGGTAAGGATCAATAAAATCACTCTATGATACACAAGATAGCAGGTAGAAATACCTCACAGCTGCTATCTTCTGCCACAACTGTGTCAAAAGCTGGCTTGGAGAAATATTTATCGCGAGAGAGCCTCTGAAGCAGCACCTGGTACCTGTCCCTATAAAGGGAAGCTTTATCTCCAGCTTCTCCATGGATAGCTAATCTGCCGGTATGCCTGATTGCATAGAAAATCCCAGCACAGAGTCAACGATAGAAACAAGATGATTTTGTAATCACTATTGGCCACTTCCAAAAATATGGCCAAATTATACAGAAAACAAGCTCTTTCAGAAAGTTATGTGTTTTACATGAAATTTCTTAATAAGGAAATAAGCTCATTTCCATAAACCCCATTAAATCCCCAGGACCGATTAAATGATGAATTAGTCAGAAGTGATTTCACGAATTCAAAAAAAGTGATTCATCTAACACAATTCATTTAAACTTGTAGAAATAAGAGTTTTGTTCTTTCTAAAATAAGCATAGGCTCCACTCAAACTACTCTAACTCTAATACACTTATGTCGATTAGCAACCGGTATAAAACAAAAGTCTATGTCAGGTTTTAGCATCCATCCAATTTAGCCAAATAAGCCCCATTTAAACCTAGCTGAGCAGAGAAGCCCAAAGAAAGGGGACAGAACACCAAGTCACCGTAGCGAATCGCCCAGATCTACAAAGGAAGGCTGCGTTCACATACTCGTAGAACACTTTCTTGATTGGGTCGTAGTGGAACCGCGGCACGAGGAAGGCGTCCACCACCCGCAGCGCGGAGCGGGCGCTGGTGACGGCCGGCGACGCCGCGTCGACCGCCTCCTCCGCCTCGACGAGCAGCGCCACCACGCGCCGGACCGCGTCTCGATCCAGTATCGACGACTGCACTGCGCGCACCACACACGAACGGCCAGAGCCACGGGCATCAAAACGACAGCAACAGGAGACAAGATAGGATAGGGAGCGCAGGGTGGAGAAGCGGCTTACGCGGCTCCTTGTCGAGCTCGTCGAGGAGGAGGTCGAGCGCGTCGTCCTCGGCGTCAGGGGAAGCGCTCGAGGAAGGCGGCAGCCTCCTCGAGGGCGTCGACCTTGAGGGTGAAGCCGCGCAGGCGGAACTTGCGCTGCAGCTTCCTGCGCGTGGCCGCTGACGGCGGCGCCATGGGAGAGGGGCGGGGGAATTGCGGCGGGGGCGGGTAGAGGGTGTGGCGGGAGAGGGCAATTGGGGTTTGGGGAAAATGGCGGGAGAGCGGGATAATAATGGCGGCTCCCTGGGCCTGCTCTGCCTTTGTGTGTCTTCTTGGGCCGTGGACGGTGGACGGTGTGATATTGAATGGGCCGGGCCCAATCTTGTGTCTCTTCTTCGTGGGTCCAGAAGCCTACTCAAACCACGAATTTCTTCATGATCGATCACCACCGGATTTGTGTCGTCGGATGTGGCCTAATGAATGAATACAGCCCAACGGGAATCCTGCAAGGATCAATCTCTCTAGCAAAATATGGAAATTGCAAGATAGATATTGGAACTGATAAATATTGGAATTGCATAACCATCCACTAGAAAAGCTACTAGCAAAAACGGGATGGCGAAGGAAAAGAAAACTTACTGCTCCTCCAGTCCTCCGGCTTGCTAATGGTGAAGGAGGTGCGCTTGGTGGAGGGCAGAACTGTGCTGCACTCCTGCTTGCCGACCAGCCGACCAGGGGCCGTGCGGACCAGGGGTCGTGTGGGGGCACGGATCCGCGGAAGAGAGGTCGGCGGCGCAGAGAGCAGGAAGAGGGAGGGAGAGGGACGGAGGCTGGCGGTGCAGATGGGTGAGAGGGAGGGCGGCGGCGCAGAGGAAACGGACGGGGGGAGAAGTGGAGAAGGGGCACCGGGCACAGAAGGAAAATCAGGCTCGCTAAGCCTCCTATAAAGCTTAGAGATTAAGCTAAGTCGCTAACAATCTATCTCTTGACACATTGTTCAAGTTTCTGACCTGCTCCACATGTTGTTTTCGGCATTGCTTTACCTGATAATGTCAATCTGATAATGTCAATGATCTATTTACTCGTCCATACTATATTTGACGATCAAATTTTAATTACCTCTTACTCTTACATCTCGTACACCGCTGGATTTTACGATGATCGAATGCTTTAGATTAATCTAAAAGTCAATCTTACATCTTACTCTTAAAATGCCTACACTGTCAGATTTAATGATGATCGAATGCTCTATATTAATCTAAAGAATTCATATTGACTACATCACTAATTTAGTTTTTTTTAAAAAAAACACGTGCCGCGGCCCTTCTGCTAGTTGGATAAAACAAGGGGGCATAAACTGAATACTAATTGATGGGGGTTGCTACTTTCTGTTGGGCAATATGGCTCACTAGGAATGAGGTCGTGTTTGATAAATGCCAACTAAAATCTTATCTGTAAGTACTATTCAAGGCAGTGCATTGGCTCCGGTTTTGGGTTCTGCTGCAACGCAATGAGGAGCAACAACAACAGCTGATTCTAGCGTGTATAGAATTCCAGATGGGCCGGGCACGATCTGCAGCACGAGGCACGACCCGAAAAGACACGATACTAGCACGGCCCGAGACCCGATCGATAGTGCCTGGGACTGGGCCGGCCCGATGACTCCTTAGTGCCTGGGCCGCCACCTCGGCACACAGGCCCGGCCCGAGGCACGGCCCGAAAATGACTGGCCCGATGGCCAGCCCGATGCTTTTAAAGGCCCAGCAGCCCACCTCCCCCTCCCATATATAAACTCATGATAAAACCCTAATTCCTACCCCTCTCTGTTTTTCCCCCACCCCAGCCGCCCCTCACCCTAACCCTATCCTCTATTCCTCTCTCACACCGCTCCCATCCTCCCTCAGCCCGTCACCCCGTCCCCGTCCCTCCCTCAGCCTCCTCCAGAAGTCGCGCTGGGTGCCGCCGCCGTCCCCAGCTCCGGCTGCCCTCTCCAGAAGCCGCGTCGGGCGCCGCTGCCATCCCCGGCTCCGGCCGCCGCCTCCTCTCCAGAAGCCGCGTCGGGCGCCTTCTCTACAGACGTTGCGCCGGGCGCCGCCGCCGTCCCCAGCTCCGGCCGCCCTCTCCAGACGTCGTCGCCTCGTCTCCCTTCAACGTCGGCTGCCTCCTCCCCTCCCTTCCTCCCGCGTCGGCCGCCGCTGAAAGAGCATCTAGGCCTCTAAATGTGTTTGGTATTTAATGACAATCATCGTGGACTAACAATTCTATTAAGACTATGAGATTAGGTTAGTCCGGATGAATGGATGAGCTTCAATGATTGATTACGATATATCAACGGATATTGAAGCAAATGGATGCTAGAGAAAAAGGTAAAAGATAGGTTGTTTCTTTTACCGGTCACAAGGAGTGTTAGAGAAGAAATTTGACCGGATTAATAGGCTAGATAGCCATACTATTAAGAGGGGTCAATTGTGTTTGAATGATGAAATTCTAGTGCCAACTTGCTCAAACAGTTTAATGCATGCATGAGAGCTAACTTCGTTTGAGAAAAGTCGGATAGAAAACAAGAAAGTTGAAGGGGTTTCAACACTGCCGTTTTTGGTTAGGCGGACAGTCTGCCTAAGGGGTGGCGGTGACGGTCGGCCTCTAACTTTCACGATGAAAAATCGACTAAGTGTTGGGAATTGGGTCTGGCCACATTTTCTAAGGCGGACGGTCTCCGCAGTTGTTTTTCTGACCTGGCAGACCCAATGGCGGACCCTTTACACAGAATCGGGGTTCCAGGGCACTTTTATAGGGCGGACGGTCTACCTTTGATAAAAGTTGTCCTTAGTCGCGTGGTGACCCTTTTCTAACTATGAGGCGGACGGTCCGCCCATGTTGGGCAGACAGTCCACCAATGCTGTAACGGTCATCTCTGACACGTTTGACTATTTGAAATAGTAGCCGTTGGACTGGGGCGGACGGTCCGTCACCTCTAAGGCGGACGATTTGCCAGTGCCCTGTTTTTACGAGCTTTATACGTAACGGCTAGTTGGTTGAAGGGGGGTATATATAATCATTCCACAGGTTTGGAAAGGCTCTCTTGGCCATTCTGAAAGCTCATTTGACCCAAGAGTCTCCTCTTCCATTCCTCTCTCACTCAATTGCTTAGGGATTGCATTCTTGTGAGTGTAAGGCTTTCTAGTGCATTGCTTTGGATTGCATTGAGCATTGAGGCACTAGGAGATCATCAAGCAAGCGTCGATTAGCTCGTTACTCTTTGGAGGTTGCCGCCTCCTAAACGGTTTGGTGTGTGAAGGTTCCATTGAGCTCTTCAAGAAGATTGTGAATAACCCTTGGAAGATTGTGAGAGGTTTTGTGCTCACCTCGCCGGAGCGGTGAAGGGCAACTCTAGTGGAATCGAGGTTTGGAGAGGTTCATTGATTCAAGCCGGCTTATACATCAAGTGTGACTTGATAGAGGAGCGGTTGAAGCTTTGAATCCACCTCAACGTGGATTAGGGGTGACCGGCAAGTCATCGACACCACGGGATAAATTTGGTCTCTAGTGTGCTTAGTTATTCCTTTACTCATTTACTTTCTAGCAATTTATCTTGAGCATTTACATTCCTAGAGATTGAAACATACTTGTCACCCTAGGTTGCAAACCTTTATCTAGTCTAGAGTTGAGTAGAAATAAGATTCTCCTTGTGTTACTAATAAATTTTTATTAGTGCTTTGTTGTTTTTAGTTAAAACTACCTATTCACCCCCTCTAGTCGGTATCCTAGATCCTACAGCCGCCGAGACGACGCGCGTCGTCTTGTGCCGCGAGTGTGGACGCACCGGCCGCCTGGGGTTCCAGTCGGCCGCCGCGCCGGCCGTCGCGTGGGGATGTGGCGAGGAGCTACGTCGGCCGGCGCCGCCGGGATAGTGCCGGGCCGTGTCGCAGCCCGTTGGGCCATTTTGGCCATCGGGCCGGCCCAGCCTGAACAATGGGCTTTCGTTCCGTGCCTGGGCCGCCAGGTCGGCACGACGGCCTGGTCTGGCCCATCACGAAACTCCATCGGGCCTGTATAGGGCCATGCCGCTTCGGGCCAGGCCACATCGGGCTAGGGCCGGACTCGGGCCGGACGGTCCGTTTGGAATTCTATACTAGCGTGTCGCACACTGGAGACCGCAACATTGCAATTCTTTGCTTCCCATGGCCATTTCAATTATGGATTGATTTTAAGTTGTTTTTTATATTTAAACATGTATTGTTCTTTATTTATGTAACGGATGCTAAATTATGTAATAAGAGTGGACTGATTCTTTCTCATGAGAAAGGTGAAGCTCGATTTTTCTTTCATTATCTAAAAGACGTAATTATTTATCTAGAACCTCTCTTGTTTTTCAACTAGCTAGCCTCTCTTAACCTTCTTGATGCTTTTTTTTTCGTGCAGATCTCAGCCTACGTACTAAGGCCTCCTCCAATGATCCATGTCAGCTAGCTCAAAAGATTACCACATCATCTTTTCATCTAGTTGGTAGAGAGAGAAGAGCAAAATAGAGAATAACTATCTTTTAATTAAGAGATAGTCTCATGCACGCATCTCCATATTATGCGAGGATGATGCATGGAGCCACCTGATATTGGAATATTAGAGGAGCATTCTCTTATACTCCCTCCGTTTTTATTTTAGGTATCGTATACTCCTTGGCATGCAGACCAAGGAGGTGGTTAAGCTGTGTGTAATCTTCTCGCTAACCATCTCCGGCGATTAATGACTGCATTGGTTTCTCCTTTGCATGCAGGCATGTGGCCCGTCCATTAGAGCAAGTATTATGGACGACGAGTAGTAGGCGAGATGCCAACATAGAGAGAGAAACTAGAAGAGAAAAAGAAGTTAACGTTTCGCGAAACGGTAGCAGTGAGCGGGCGTATTAGGCCTCCTCCAACAATTGCTAGCTCTTACTTGCCATGCCATTGTAAATTTATCTAAGAGATAGCATAAGAGTCAACTTCTCCACAGATAAGTACGTAGCTGCTGAGTTGGCTGAGATCTCAGCCTACGTACTTAGATAAATTTACAACTCAGCTGCATTGGTTTCTCCTTTGCATGCAGGCATGCGGCCCGTCCATTAGAGCAAGTATTATGGATGACGAGTAGTAGGCGAGATGCCAACATAGAGAGAGAAACTAGAAGAGAAAAGGAAGTTAACGTTTCGCGAAACGTTAGCAGTGAGCGGGCGTATTAGGCCTCCTCCAACAATTGCTAGCTCTTACTTGCCGTGTCATTGTAAATTTATCTAAGAATAGCATAAGAGTCAACTTCCCCATAGATAAGTGGGGCCCAAAAGAAAGAAAAATGATTGGATGAGATCAAATTCTAGACTATTAAACATTGTTAAGTGTGTATGAGACTATCTCTTAAACAAGAGATAGCTCTTCTCTCTCTTCACTCTATCTCTCTCCCACATAGGACAATTAATGACTTGGACCATCTAAGAGCTAGCTGACATGGCCTTGTTGGAGGAGGCCTTAGTCTGCCACCCCACTTCTGCGTTGCTCGTTGGCTACCTATCCCAGTAAAGCTACGCCCAACATTAAAGCTTCACGAGGCCCGCCACAACAGCTGTTGAGTTGGCTGCGGAGGTAATGGTTTTGCCGGCGTGCGGAGGCGTCAAAGCCGGCGTGCGGACGTCTCCGCAGCCAACTCAACAGAGCCCTTGTTTAGTTCCCAACCGAAATCTTTTCAACCATCACATCAAAAGAGAATCTTTTATGCATGGAGTATTAAATGTAGATGAAAAAGGTGAAAAGTCACATAAATAGACTGTAAATCGCGAGACGAATCTAATGAGCCTACTTAATCCATGATTTGCAACCGTAACCATCCGCTAATTATGGATTAATTACCCTCTAATTACCATCGTTAGATTCGTCTCGAGATTTCCAACCTATCCATATAACTTTCCACATTTTTCGTCTACATTTACTACTCTTAAATCGGTAAAATCGAAACCCGAAATCTTTTCACGAAATCCTTTCACGAACTAAACACGGCCAGAGTATTAATCTGTGTACATGCGGCGGCTTAACTCCATGGGAAAAGCAAACCATCATACGACACGTTTTTCAATCGTTTTTCAATCGTTTTTCAAGAAAAAAATATACGACACCTAAATAAAATCGGAGGAAGTATTAATTATTGTTGACGTGGAGCATGCTATATAGACATAAGAGTTAGTATTGATTCTCATTGTTGGAGAAGGCCTAAGAGCTGAGCGACTAAACACTCGGTGACGAAATGGATTTTGGTGATTCACACCCCGTCGCGTGTGTATATAAGCGAATTTTAAGTGAAGCGTTTGGATGTACCAATAAGCCGCTTACAATCGAAAACAAACATACTATATGTCGACTGCTCGACATAATATGTCGGCTGACAAATGCAAACAGAAAAAAAGTGGGTAAGGGATTCTATGTGACTTGTATAAGCAGAACTTTTGCCTGCGAAACTCACTCTCATCTAATACCATGTTTACATCAAGGTGCGGTTGCTAAACTTCAGCAGCACACAAAAATAATATAGACAACCAAATCTCTCTCTATGCCTGAACTTCAGTTTTACAACATCCAAACATGACCTAAGGTATAAATCACAGTAACAAGGGAAATAGGTCAGTTTCAGTGGAGAGTGTCATGATACGGTTGTCAAAACTGGAAACTTTGAGAATTGTGTCGGGGTGTTATCACCATGACATTCTCTCTAATTCTGTGACACCCCCTCATAAATAGCACTACCATGTTAACAAATTTGTTGATGTGACGTGATATTTAACTCTGACGATACTCTTCATCGAGACCCGCGGAAGTGTAAAGCTTGTCGTACCGATGGAGAAAGCTTTTCCAAAGGGTTCGTGCCCATTGAGGCCCAGTTTAGATTTTCGCGAAATTTTTTTCGAGTACGTTCCCTCACATGCATGACATATTAAATGTAGTCGAAAAAAATAACCTATTATATGGATGGAGTGTACTTCGCGAGACGAATCTAATGAGCCTAGTTAGGTCGTGATTAGACAATAAATTGCTACAGTAAACATGTGCTAATGACGGATTAATTAGACTCGTTAGGTTCGTCTTGCGATTTACTGACAGAATCTGTAATTAGTTTTGTAATTAGTTTATATTTAATACTTCAAATGTGTGCCCGACATACTCGAAAAAAATTTCGCAAAACATCTAAACAGGCCTGAGTTAGCGCAGCGGTACGTTTTCGAAAGAATTCGTGTCCCCACTATGTTTGTGTGTTTGTGCGTGTGTGCGCGTGTCAGTGTGTAGATGGGAAAAAAAACCCCGGCGATAGTTCGCCGAGACGGGCGCAGTGCCACAACTGACAACCCCACGTTTGCTTGCAGCTAGGGCTGGACGCCAAGCCAAGAACTCGCGAGCTGGCTCGGCTCGTTCACGGCTCGGCTCAGCTCGGCTCGGCTCGATGGACTTTTTAACGAGCCGAGCTGCTAATTTTGCTCGTTTGGATAACGGAGCTAGCTCGAGCCAGCTCGCGAGCTGCTCGCAAGCCAACCAAGCTAGAAGGATAAGGTCTTAACAAAGGGAGCCGAGCTATTGGAGCCCAACCGAGCTCGTTGAGCCAAGCCATGCATAGTGAATTTTGAAGTTTATAATTTTATTATAACCATTTTTATATTTTATATATGTTGAGGTGGTAATACTAAATTTAGATTTGGCTCCAGAGCTCGTTCGAGCTTAACGAGCTGGCTCGCGAGCCTAACGAGCCGAGCCGAGCCAGCCTTTTGCTCGTTTTGCTAATGAGCCGAGCCGAGCCAGCTCGTTAACCTAACGAGCCAGGCCGAGCCAAGCCGAGCTGGCTCGAGCTGGCTCGGCGTCCAGCCCTACTTGCAGCCTTGAACGCAGACAATCCACTTTTTGGCCGTTGCCGACACCCCCTTCCCATCAAACGGCCGCTACAGAGTGAACGCAGTGACGATGAATGACTGGATGCCACACCCAGACCTACTTAGCCATCGGCACGGTGTGGTGGGGGTCCGCTGCATCAGCTAAAGCAGAGCTTGACAGCAGCAATACATGCGTGCCTAATCGCACGACGTAAAGAAAGGAAAAGCCTGTCGCTCCATTTGTTCTTGCCTTTGATGTGATCCTCCCGGAACCACCACCGTTACGGTCTCGCTCTGCAGCCTGCACACGGACACGGACACTCCGCACACACAACCAGAAGTAACAATCCGCAGGGAATCCGCGCGCACATATCACCCGTCAACACCTCGATCGCGAGCAGAGTCCGACCTGGCCGGCCGAGCGCTGTTCACACTTGACTCCTTGAGATGCTGAGCTAGCTAGGTGTGGCTAGCACTGAGTGGTCCCACCGAGTTCTCGCGCCGACGGGTGGCCGAAGCAGGCAGGGATCGCGCCTGGGGACTCGAATAATAAACAGCCGCGCCCATCGGTTGGCCCACCCACGCCACGCGGGTGCGTCGCCGCCGGCCGCGTGCCACGGCCCACGCCTACGTGTGTGCGACGCGGCCGCTAAACAAAACGGCCCTCCCCTCCTCGATCGTCTAGAACCCGCACCACGTCCCCGTCGCGTGCCGGGGCCCCAACCACCCGCCACCACCACCACACACCCGTCCCCCCTCGCTCGCTGCCTGCCTCCCGACGCGTCGCCCTCGGCTCCTCGCCTTTCCGCTTCCGCCCGCAGGCGAATCGATTCGCCTCGTCGATCCGCCCGGGGCCGGCCGTCGCTGTCCGCCCGCCCGCCCCGCCGTCGCGTAAGCGGAGCCGATAGAGAAAGATGGTGGTTAGCGTGGCCGCCACGGGGCCCGGCACGGACGCCGAGCCCGTGAGCTCCACCTTCTTCGCGTCCCGCTACGTCCGCGACCCACTCCCACGGTCAGTTCCTTGGGAGTCCTTGCTGCTACTGGTACTGGCACTTCGGTTTCCCTTCCAGCAGTAGGCCGCGCGGAGGCCGGTGGTTGGGCCAGGTCGCCTCGGCTTCCATTATTGCTAGTGCCACTCCCACCACCACCACACAAACGTCGGGAGCAAGGACGACAATCGGCAGGGGGGTCGAGAGAGCGTGAGCACTGAGCAGCATCCTCGGCACCCGCAGCAGCAGCCATGGTGCTCTCTCACGCCAACTCCATGACCCGGGACGACTCCGTGGCGAGCACCTTCGCGTCGCGCTACGTGCGGGAGCAGCTGCCGCGGTGACCACCGGCGCCGGCGACGGCGGCCTACGATTCGCTAGCTTGCTTTTCGCCTCGCCTCTGACCCTGGCTGCTGTGGCTCTGCCTTCTGCTTGCAGGTACCGGATGCCGGGTCGGTCGATCCCGCGGGAGGCGGCGTACCAGATCATCAACGACGAGCTGATGCTGGACGGGAACCCGCGGCTGAACCTCGCGTCCTTCGTCACCACGTGGATGGAGCCAGAGTGCGACAAGCTCATCATGGGCTCCATCAACAAGAACTATGTCGACATGGACGAGTACCCAGTCACCACCGAGCTCCAGGTATTACCTCTTCTGTTCCTCACCAAACAGATCGCACCATCTTATTACTCTGCTTATTTAGTTCTTCTATTTTTTTTGGGGGAAAAAAAGAAGTCGCTTTAAGTTCTTGGTCTTGCTGATTTCAACTTGCTGACAAAGGTCTGTCAGTCAGTGTTATACTTCCACCTATCCGGTTTCTTGACGGGAGTCGTGGATATGTGCAGATCTGGACTAGAATCTTTTATTATTTTCCCAAGAATAGAAGGCACTGAACTGTCTGAGCTCAGAAGTCACAAAGCATTCGGCGGTTCAGACATAAATATGCTGTTTCGTTTCCATCTACCAGAATGGAATGGTCAATCATGGCCATCCCATGAATTTGGAGATGAATCAGTTTCTAAGTTATTAAGCTAACCATGTTTGTGCTTCTGAGAAATGAGGCAGTGACAGATCAACTCTTTCTTCTTCAAACCAAACAGAATTCTGAGGGTTCAGAAGTTGATGGATCACCATATTCCTCAAACCAAACACCCTTAGAGAAAGAAAGAAAGGAAAAAAAAAGGGTTTTGTGCAGGGGAGACAGAGGTTGCATGACAGTTACTGGTCTACTACTGTCGAATTTGACTTCCTGAAATAAATTGGCTTTTGCCCGATTCTGCTTACTGTTGAGTAACAGCCGGACTGAGTGCTTTCAGTGACATACAATGGAATCCAGTAGTTCGACACAGATGTTTGAGATGATGAGTTGTGGCATGTTTATAAAACAGGTGTTTTGGTTTGTCTAAGTGATCTAAACCAACAATAACTAATGATACTGACACTTATCCGTTGGCTAATGCTGCATTGACCATTTGTATGACTGTTACTTGCTAACATACTTCTGCCCTTTTAGTTACCGTTGCACATTTGCTTATTGCTCGCTGATATCTTTGCAGAACCGTTGCGTAAATATGATAGCTCACCTGTTCAACGCACCAATTAAGGAAGATGAGACGGCTGTTGGAGTTGGAACAGTGGGATCCTCAGAAGCAATTATGCTTGCAGGACTGGCATTCAAGAGGAAATGGCAAAACAGGAGGAAGGAACAGGGGAAGCCATGTGACAAACCCAACATTGTCACTGGTGCTAATGTTCAGGTATTTTCTTGTATAAATAATCAAATAAGATGATTGTAAAGCATAAGTGTCTGAAAAATGCCTCTGGTGATTTCTAATGTTCCTAGGTTTGCTGGGAGAAATTTGCAAGATATTTTGAAGTAGAACTAAAGGAGGTTAAGTTATCTGAAGGATATTATGTCATGGACCCTGTCAAGGCTGTTGAGATGGTGGATGAGAACACTATATGTGTTGCTGCTATCTTGGGATCCACTCTGACAGGAGAGTTTGAAGATGTTAAGCTATTGAATGACCTTCTTACTGAAAAGAACAAGGAGACAGGGTAAGCATTTTGTTTGTTGTATGTTGGTATTATCTTCTCAATGCAATCATCATGGTTCATTGGTCTAGCAGCATTCATCTGATGTTTGTGTTGGGGTTTGCAGTGGTGGTTAATCATTGTTACAAGTTTTAAATAAACCTTGTCAAACAAATCTCTTATAATAAAACTTGTTCCCAAAAATGAACCCTCCTTGCATTAGTTGTGAACAAATGAACTGTACATTGGACATTTGGACTACTGGTAAGTCAAAAACTTACTTCCAAAAATGAACATTGGGTGAATGACAAATGAACGTCGGCAATGGTACCATCTGGCTCTGTGGCGTGTTAGTCCTTATGCATATGACAATAACTGTTGCTGCAACGCTAGCAGTGCAGCATACTCTGCTCAAGTTTCTGTCAAGATGCTTACTATGTTATACATCCAATGAAGGTGGGATGTGCCGATTCATGTTGACGCTGCAAGCGGAGGATTCATAGCGCCTTTCCTGTACCCTGAGCTTGAATGGGACTTCAGGCTACCACTAGTGAAGAGCATCAATGTCAGTGGGCACAAGTATGGGCTTGTCTACGCTGGTGTTGGTTGGGTAATTTGGAGGAGCAAAGAAGATTTACCTGAAGAGCTCATTTTCCATATAAACTACCTGGGGACAGACCAGCCTACATTCACACTCAACTTCTCCAAAGGTATCTCTTTCAGATCTGAGTCATTCAGCTCTATCGGTCTCTCATATTGCAAATTATTGATAGCCCAGAGCCTTCTCTGCAGGTTCTAGTCAGATCATTGCACAATACTATCAGCTCATTCGCCTAGGCTTTGAGGTATTTCCACACTTTTACATGTTCCACAATAGTTTAATTCAGATTTCAGACAACATATGTAACAGGCACAGAATGAACTCCATTTATCAAAACTTTACCATTCTGCTGCAGGGGTACAAGAACATCATGGAGAACTGCATGGAGAATGCCGCAATTCTGCGGGAAGGCGTCGCAGCGACCGGCCAGTTCGAAATCCTCTCCAAGGAGACCGGCGTGCCTCTAGTGGCCTTCTCGCTCAAGGACAGCAGCCAGTTCACCGTGTTCGACATCTCGGAGAACCTGCGGCGGTTCGGCTGGATCGTGCCGGCGTACACCATGCCTGCCGACGCTGAGCACGTGGCCGTGCTTCGCGTCGTCATCAGGGAGGACTTCAGCCGGAGCCTCTCCGAGCGGCTCGTCAACGACATCCTCAAGATACTGCACGAGCTGGACGCCCGCGCCACCCACGCCGTGCGTGTCTCCAGCGCCACCGCCGCGCAGTCGGACGACGGTGTCGTGTCCGAGAAGAGCGTCCTGGAGATTGAGCGAGACGTCGTCGCGCACTGGATGAACGCCGTGAACAAGAAGAAGACAGGGCCGTGCTGATTGATTCGTGGAGGAAGGAGGATGTGAATATGTGATCCGGAGGTTTCGCCGTGACGCCCCCTTTGGTTTGTACGTATGTGCTTATTTATCTACGTAGACGCTTTGTGTGCGTGGTCACCTGGTGGCAGGCGCCTTCGGGGCTGTGTGTTTGCTTTAGTCTTGTTACGTAACTCGAGTTGACGTATTCGTGTGGCATTTCGATCTGGCCGTTATGTTTCAAGATGGAAATGTTCAGGAACGAACCAGAAATAATGGATGTAAATGTTTAGAATTGTTTGCGAATGGCCTTTTATTTTGAGAAAGGAGACTTGTTCATTTGTTCGGGAAGGTCACTAATTTTCAGAAGAGAAAAATAGACACGAGGCCCATCAGCTTGTCAAATATGTTATATTCAACCACCAAAAATATAGGTAACCCTACCTATATTGTGAGTAAAATGCATGGGGAGCTATTAAACTTGCATTAAATTCTCACTCAAATCATTTAACTTGCAAATGGTACGCGCCACATAATCAAACTTGTAACCTTGTTCAGCATAGGTCTTTTTTGGCAAACGGCATACACCACATCATCAAACTTGCATCCATGTTCACCGGAGGTCTTTTTTTACTATGTCTGATTGATCTGCCAACTGGGGTAATGACAAAATAGTGAAGGTCAATTTTTTCGTACGATATAATGCTATCATTTTTTGACCCGAAATGCTATCATATTTATATAGTGAAAGATGATATTTTTGTTGAAATTTGTGTGAACCTACAAGTAAATTTATGTATTCCTGGCAAACTTAATTTATAATGAGGTGTGGTGAGTATGTGAATTAATGATTTTCATATTTTGTTGTGAGACGTGACCCAAAAAGAATTGCAAGCCTTTATAACATTTATAACAGAACTTCGGCAAACCCCACAACCCACAAAAGTGTCATGAAATTCAATGTCATCGCCTCCAGCTGGCAGATTAATCAAATGTGGCAATTAAAAAAAGACTTTCGGTGAACATGGATGCAAGTTTGATGATGTTGTTTGTATCATTTGCCAAAAGGACCTCTGCTGAACAAGAGTACAAGTTTGATGATGCAGTGCGTACCATTTGCAAGTTAAGTGATTGAAGTGAGAAATTGGTGCAAGTTTAATGGCTTGCCATGCATTTTACTTCTATATTGTAATTGATCTCTTCATAGGAGCATCAAATAAAACATTTCTCGTGTGCTTTTTTAGCAAATGGCGGACAATTTGGTCTTCCAGCCAAGGTTTTAACTAAGGGGGATTTTCATTTCGGAGCATTTCATTTTGAGAAACCTTTTCTTTTAAATCACCCTTTTCCCGGCCTCACTTTCCTTCTCTCCTCCTCCCCTCCCCCCGCGCACGCGCCTCCCCTCCCCTCCCCTGCCACAGATCTCCCAGCGCCCCTCTGGCTCCGGCGGCTCCCGCTGCCTTCACCACCGTCAACCGACGCGGCCCACCATAATCTGTCGCTGGAGCTCCTCAGCGCCCCTCTCCCTCACCGGCTCCGGCTGCTCCCGCCGCCTCCGTCGCCGCCGGCCACCACGGCCGAAACCCTAACCTCTCCGGTGAGCCTCCCCCGCCGACGACCGGCACCCGCCGCCGCGGCCAACCCTAACCACCTTCGTCGCCGCGAGATCCACCGCCGGCTCCTCCTCCTCTTCCTCATCGAGCCCCCGTCCCCTTCACCGCCCGGCTCCCGCGTCATCTCCGCTCCGCCGCCGTCTCTCCCGCCCACCGCCCCTCAACTCTCCCCTCTAGGTCCGCTGGTGATGGATCCCCTCGACAACCTCGGGACCCTAAAGGCCCCCTCCTCCCGCCGCCTCCCTCGCGGCCGCCGGCTGCCGCCGTCGTCCCCCACCAACCACCTAAGCTCCGGCGAAGTTACTTCCTCTTGCTAGGGAAGGAAATAACTTCCCGAGAAGGAGGGAGGAGGGGGCTTGCGATAGGCCTATCGGGAGGCCCTCCTCCCGTTATAATTAAGATATTTCTAGAGTTATTTAATGGACGTCGGTGGTCTTTTTGTTAGGGAAATAATTCTGGTTGGGGTTTTGAAATTTTCCCTCTCGGGATTCTTCAAATTGTACTATAAACCCTTGGCAATTCGAGAAAAAGAATTAAGACATACTTGGAAACGTTGAATATGTTAGTTGTAGTGTTGTGTACACTGAAACCCTATCTCATGGTGTTTTGCTGCGCTTCATGCCTCTCTCGTTTCTACTTTCCTAGATTCGAGTCATTTTAGGGATATAGGACAAGGTTCTTGAGAAGAACCCTATAGTGCTCTCATTGACCTCCTCTAGTCATCACCATTTCCGTTTTCATGAAAGTATCGAACAATAAAACTTACTGAACTCCCAAAATTAATACCTATATACATGCTAAAATTCGGTTTCCCTTGGTACCTTCATAACCGTAAAAAAGGGCTAACATTCAGGAGCAAGAAATAATACAAAGTTCAAGGGCCATAAATAATGCACGAATAGATCTTTTATTTATGCACACGGGTGATGATGCCAGACTGCCAGAGAGGCAGAGATCCCAGATTGGCTTTGATTATCCCGAGCAAGGATACGTACATGCATCGTGCTCTGCATTGACCTTCGATCATACAGTGCGTATTTAAATAACAACGCAATCAACGAGTGACGTTGCAAATCTCCGTGCTACGCTCGGCAAGCAGTAGCGAAGTTGTCAACGCCGAGGTCTTTTACCGTACACAATACTACGAACTGGTAGTACGGTAGTATAATCGGTTTTTTGCTGTGGGTAAAAAGGTAATTTGTACTCATTTGGACCGCAGCGTGCGAGCCGTCCATCGTGTGTTCATTTCACCGCGCCCGCGCACTCCGTTCCCCATGGCCGCCGCCGACCCGCGCCGCCGCCTCCATTTTTGTTTCCAATCATACCCCTATACTACCTATGAATACTACACATACTACCGTAAAAAAACCGGTAGTACAAAATTAATTTTAGCCGTCAGATCTTTCGAAATAGGTCCTTTTTTATTACGTACGAGTCCTTTCCAAACGGTAGTACAATATAGTATTGTGTACCGTAAAAGACCTCTCAAGATACGGGTAGCGACGGAGCACAAAAAGTTAGCAATTAGTAACTACCAACAAATCGGGTCGACCTTACTCGTAGACAGTACAACAGAGAGTTCCTGAACAGCAGGGGAACGGTGTCAAAACCACAACCACAACTCAATGCGTAGTATAGCAGTGTAGTATTCTCAGCTGATATGATAGGAACAGGTGATCAACGTATTTATCTGTGCATAGATGCCAATTTGGCAAATTCATTATACTGGCACTGTGCATAAGCAAACTATAACTATAAGTATACGTAGGTCCTGTTTGGATCCATGGGTTAGAGTAACTGTGCATAAGCAAACTATAACTATAAGTATACGTAGGTCCTGTTTGGATCCATGGGTTAGAGTTAGTTTGAGCTAGTTGGAGCTCAACTAACCCTAAAGGATCCAAACGGGAGGGTTAGAGTGGAGTTAGTTGCATCTAACCCACCCAAAAAACTATCCCAACCAAGGGGTGCTAATTGGAGCTAGTTGAGGTGGGGCCCGCTGAAAAAAATCCATCCGCACCGGTCCTCCCATCCATCCGCTCGACTCGTTTCGGAAAAGAAAAATCCATCCGCAGCTCGCGATGCGACGCCGCCCCTCGATGCTCCGCTGCCCCTAGATGCGCCGCCGCCCCTCGATGCTCCGCCGCCCCTAGCTTCCATGCGTCGCCGCGTCCTAGCCTCCATGCGCCGCCGCCTCCTCTAGCTCGGCCACCGCCATCCACAGCTACGTTCGGAAGCTATGGTCGCCATCCACAGCTCTGGTCGCTATGCTTGATTGAGAACTTGTATGTTTAATTGGGACATCTCATTTGTATGGACAAAATTATGATATCTTCAATTGCACATTTTTGAATTTATTGGTCAAAATTATGTCGATCCTGCTCGTGAACTTGTTCCAATTGCACATTTTTGAATTTATTGGTCAGAATTTATTTTTCTTGTATCCCGGACTCCCTTTGGTACCCCGGACAGGGAGCGGGAGCACGGCGAGTGAAGGAGTGGAACTGTTTGTCCAAGATGATCAAGATAAACAATCTAACTCTGTCATCCAAACACCTCTTTGGCTATAGTTAGTTTATGGTTAGTCATGAGCTAGAAACTCACTCTAACCTCTAGCAGAGTAGTATCCAAACAGGGCCGTAGTTAAGTTGGCGAGACGCCTTTCAAATCAATTTTCGCCCCCGAAACCGCCAGAGTATACAGTAACTAGACGATGGCGACGGGCACCGCCCTGAGAGGGACAGCCAAGACGTTGGCGGTGGTGAACTTCTCGCTCACGTCCAACATCTCGGCGGACACGCCGTCCGGCAGGTGCCACTCGAACGCGCGCAGCAGCGACGCCAGTACGAGCGGCACCACGCGCTCGGCCATCGGCATGCCAGGGCACATCCTCCGGCCGGACCCGAACGGGATGAAGTCGAAATTCCTCCCCCGGAAATCGACCCTGGCATCCAAGAACCGCTCCGGGACAAACTCGTCGGGCCTCTCCCACGCCGCCAGGTCACGCATGATCGCCCACAAGTTGAAGATCACGGTGCTGCCCTTGGCCACGGAGTAGCCACCGATCTCGACGCCGTCCTCCACGGCCAGGTGCGGCAGCATCAGCGGCGCCACGGGGTGTAACCGCATGGCTTCCTTCACCACGGCCTGGAGGAAAGGGAGCCTCGCCGCGTCGGCTTCCCCGACGGAGGTTTCCTTGCTCCCGAGAGCGCCGTCGAGCTCCATGCGAGCCTTGGCCATGGCGCCCGGGTTGCGGAGGAGCTCCGCCATCGCCCACTCCACCGTGATCGCCAGTGTGTCGCTCCCGGCGCCGAGGACGTCGAACAGGATGGTCGTCACGTTCTCACGCGCGATCTTTCCCGCGGCCACGAGCTCCAAAAGCACGTCGAGGAAGTCCCCGCGCTTGTCCTTGTCCTGCTGAGACTGAGAGGATCCATCAGCCTCGGCCAGCCTGCTTTCGATCATGCCGTCGAGGATCTTGAACACTTTCTCGAAGTGGCCGGCGGCATGGCGCCGCCACCCTTGCAAATCAAGCGGCCGGAGCAAGGGGAAGAGGTCGGAGACGTTGGGCTTGGCGACCATCTCGACGAGCTCCTCCACGAGCTCGCGCAGCCCACGCGCGGACTCGGCGCCGACATCGACGACGTCGGCGGAGAACAGGGTGGTCGACACGAGGTTGAGCACGCCGCCGTACACGACCTGGCCGACGTCGACGACCTCGCTCCCGGCGGCGTGCCGCCGGACATAATTCACCAGGTCCCGCGCCTTGCGCTCGCGTGCGGCGCGCCCCGCGGCGAGTCCCCGCGGGGAGAAGACGTGCGCGGCCACGACGCCGCGCAGGGTCCTCCAGAGCGGGTCAGAGCTCGGGAGCCAGATCATGGAGCGGGACGAGAAGCCGAGCGCGCGGGCGGTGTCCGGGACGGCGCGCGCGGCGAGGCGGCGGTCGTGCCTCGTGAACGCCTCCCTCGCCGCGCCGGGCGTGGAGACGACGACGACGGTCGGGGCGAGGCCCAGGCGGAGGCGCATGACGGGGGCGCCGTGGGCGCGGGCGAGGCGCGCGAGGGTGTGGTGGAGGTTGCCGCCGCGGAGGTCGAGGAGGTTGCCGATGAGTGGGAGTGGCCGAGGGCCCGGCGGCGGCGGCGGCCGGGCGGCGCCGGAATGGCGTCTCAGGGTGCTCAGGACTGTAGAGGAGCGAGACGGCGAACGTCGCCGAAAGCAACCAGAGCTCCCGCTCCATTTTGCGTGGCGTAGCTAGTAGCTTGTTCGGGCAGGATTCAATCTGTGCATGTGAGAGGTCATACTTATCACTTATGCAGAGACGTGAGGGAAACGTAGTGGATTTTGAGGAATTCGTACGTTCTGGCGTGGCATGGAAATAGGTGAGGTCAAACAAGAGGAGACGGGCAGACAGCAAGCGTTGCCGACAGCAACCAGAGCTCGCGCGCGCGCACCATTTCTGTGGGGCTACTAGTTGCTTGTTCTGCGTGTGAGAACTGAGAGAAGTCATGCACTCATGCAGAGAGGTTGCTGCATGCTGCCCTTGGTTGCTATACTTTATTCTCAACAAACACGTGACGGAAATGCATTGGATCTGGCAGCCCACTGGCAGGAATTCGTTCCAGTATGACATGGAAATTGGAGAGGTCAAACAAGAGAAGAGAATCTTGCTTTGGGGCTTTGCCAAGTAATATGCACGTGGGTGCTATAGCCTTTTGTCAAGCACACCCTTATACATTAGATAAAAAGTGTTAAGGCACAAGCTTTCTTTAATCATTTAACCAATACGGATGTCAATGTGTGAGCTTTTTTACATTCAACGCCTACAGCCTACATGCAACTATGCAAGGCAATGCAAGGGCCAAGGGTGAAAGCACCAAAAGGGTAGAGTTCGTAAACATAAAAAGCTAGAGTATGTTTCATAAACCGCTAAACCATTTTACAATATTCACACCGGTTCTACTATTCTTCACAGCATCAACACCAATACTACCTCTGTTCCAAATGATAATTTATTTATTTATTTTACCTAAAGTTTGACCACTTGTATTATTCAAAAAACTGTACAAAATATCACTTCTTTTGTTGTGGCTTACCTTTTTATTAATAAAAGTTCTTCAACAGTGACTTAAATTTAACTACATTTGCACAAATTTTTGAATAAAACGAGTAGTTAAATATGCAGTAAAAAAAGTCAATTGAATTATAATTTGAAAAAGAGAGAGTAGTACATCTATTAGGTGCAGTTGCTTAGTTTTTTTAAAAAGTGGCAGCCAAGTTAGACTAGACAGGACAATATTTTTGTCAAAAAAAGGGTTTACAAGTAAATATCACAAAAACATAGTAAAGTGGGTCTTGGTTGATCACAATACAATACATGGTGTGCAACAGTGCTATCGGATTTTATTTTGGATGCATACTTTCAAAAATGCTTTTTAAAGCTTTAAAATTACTTTTAAAAATAATTTCCATATATATTATACTAAGAGAAGCAAAGTTACATGGTCCCTATAATTGCCTTGTTTTGTATGCAAATGACATCATCTATGCCGTCCATGCATGTCCCTTGTGGCTAGTGGGACACGAAAGAGGCATGTATCCTAGTGGTTACAAGAGTCTCAGTACCACTTCAGGTCCTGGGTTCGACATTCCATGGGAGTGAATTTTCTAGGATTAACGGCATTGTGCTTTCAGTGGTAGGCGATGTTCCCGTTGATAGCGAAGTGCTAGCCTTTCAGTGATGGTCTAATAATGGTAGTAGATATAGTTGACCACATGGCTGATGCAAACTTTTGTTTTTATCTATTTAGTTGGTCAATCTGATCAGTCAGTTGAGTTTCATGTTTTTTTCTTCTATCACTTCCAATATTTACTTATAAGCTTGTGTGTTGTGGCTTCTGCATAATTTCTTGTCACAACATGACCAAATTCACTAGTAAGTTCCTTTTTTTTCCAAACTATCATTCGTTTTATGTTTTGGAACCATGTGGTCTGAGCTTGATCATGTATAGGTTGATGTGAAAAAAGCAGAGAAAAAAATAAGGAAATAAACCTGCACCAACTCAAAGCCCTACACATTATCAACATGCTCATAAAAAAGATCTTTATGGGTGGGTTATGAGACAAGATGACCAAAGATGATCTCTCAAATTACTTTGGGAAGTTTGGAAAAATAACTGATGCTATCACGTTTTCTGATAAACTTGCAAGAAAGGTGAGGGGCTTTGGATTTGTGACATTTGATTCCCAAGAAGTTGCGTACAAGGTATTGGAGAAAAGTTTTTATTTCTTGAAGGGAACAACTGTGGAAACTACGAGGGTCCAACCAAGAGGCTCAATGGGTAGGGGGTCAGAGGAGCCCTACTAACAACTATGGTGAATGTACTCACCGCACTATGTACCATTTGCCCATTACAACGCCTATCCAGTTCTGTACCCTTATCCATATCCTTATGCAGCCTCTGAAAACATAAATTATGGGTACATGTTGAACCAAACAACATCTCAAATGATACTACCATCAGCATGATCGGAATGCTGGCCCCTCATAAGATGTATGCACATTATGGAAGGTTATATAGATCAGTTGTCGGTCTAAAACTTGAAAGTGATAGCAGGGCCAGGCCCGACCTTGGGGCAGGGCTGACGGGGTGGCCGCCCTGGGCACCCAAATCTAAGAAGCCTCATCTATTATGTATTCAGGAGGAGGCCTGCTTATTAGCCAATGTGAACTATGCCACAAGCCCAGCCCGAGCTATCTGATCGTTGCCATTCCTACCTCCGTCACCGACGATGCGACAAATCGCGCCATCGTTTTTCCGTTCCCCTCCTCGCGTCTCCTCTCGAATGTTGCGCCGGAATCCTAAATAACGGCATCAAGTGTTCCCCTCTCCCAACTCCTCTTGAATGTCACGCCTGATTCAAGGCATCAAACTGTGTACTGGTCAGTGGTCACTTGCCCATCTTTAGCAGGAACACAGATGGCGGCATCCATGCTTTAGAGTTGTGTGATGTTTATTTTTTATGTTGATTTTAGATGGACAACCGCATTGGTGGCCGTCATCGATTGGTGCTTGCCTAATTGCTTTAGCTCCAATGGTCATCTTATGTTTTCTCTATAGTTAAATTGTTGGATCATCCTCTATCAATCAAAATATCAGTTTCGTTTGATTCATAAAAGTAACGCCAAGTGATCATTATTAGGATAAGATTACTTGATCTGATCTAGCTCTTTGAGTTACGCTTTTCTCAAACCATGTTAATTCTTCTTTGTTGTTGTTACATCCTTGTCACACAGATAGCTTCTGTAATTTAATTAGAACTCATTTGTGCAAATGATTTATGTGTGCTTCTGGTGCTTAGTGTACATTTGTAGAAAAAATGGAACATAAAGAAAGAAAATTGAGGAAAACAAAATAAAATGAGTTGATAGAAATCCAAGCAAGTGAGTGTTTTTCTGAGTAACATATCTTATTAAAGACTAATTTTGCAGCCTTCAAATTAATCATTATAATGGAATTTATCTAATGTAGTAACCTACATAATTCTTATCATGAAATATTAATACAACTTAGCATGGATTTCTAGTGTTATTGACATTAAGCTAACCTCTTTGATTTCATTGTTGCTAAACCATTAAAATTAGCATGCGTATATATAGCTCCTTGCATGCATGTATATGTGGTATCCTGCATGATACTTTGAGAAGCATGGGTAATTTATATGCACGTTTTGGAGATACTTTAGGTTTTGTTTTTTATTATGACAAAGGTAGATAACACTTATAAACAAATTAGAACCCATGGATGTCGGTGATTGAGTCTAGAAAGTCAATAGTTAGATAGTTTTTCTTTTCTTGAGGATTCTTGATATTTATATATCGCATAGAGTATATGGGAACTATTGGTAAGACTGGGAATAGTAAGGTAAGGATGAGTTCCGTCACATAGAACTTTAGGGCCAAAAATAATTCAAGAATTTGTGTTATTGTTATGTTGGATCTACTCCAAGACTTAGCTCACTGTATAAATGCATGAATATGGCACTGACCACACATATGGAAGGCTTAGGTTTAGCCAATCATCTAGAGTTCTTGAGTTTTGAACCTTCAAGCAACTGAGTTCATAGATCCAAACCGGCTATCCAGTAGAATGTGGCTGCACACATAAGCAACTAACTTTGTCCACTCTTGTCAATTTCACGCCTAACGCTCGTAACTCTCCTACTGCAAAAATGTAGGATCCCGATCATTGTTCATATGGATGATCAATTGGTGCATACCAGCTACCATCTTAACCAAAACGGCAAACACACACAAACTTCTAATTGCACAAAGACAATTGTTATTGTGTTATCCTACATGGATCAGAAAATTGCAACAATTTAGGCATTGATGAAATGTTGATAATTGGTTATTTTTATTGGGAATTGAGCCATATTCGGCAATTATAGAACGGCACCATCTACATAAATGTGAGATGACTTGGGGTATGGTTTGGATGGTGGCCACAGTTTAATCGCATTTGCGGACGGTTGGAGGTAAGGCAGTGTTCAAGCTACCGTTTGCATAAAAATTTCAGAACTGGCCGATAGGACCACTAGAATGAATTCGGGGAAAAAATGATTTTTTTAAAAAAATTGATTGAAATTGAATAGTTAAATGATTTTTATTCAAAAAAAGTCTAGGAAATGCCAATATGGTCTTAGCGATGCGAACGGTAGGATAAAATAATCTCACATAAAATCCAAATCCTGGGCCATGGGCTCAAAGCCAAGCCCTAATACCGGTGTAGCTGGAGCACTTAGTTATTTTCTGAGGATGTTGGTCGTAAGAATAACTCTAGCGGTAGCCCCAAATGGAACACCCTCCAATATTAACTAGAGGTTGCCTCTATTTTTTAGAGGGCTCAAAACTTGCTTCAACTCCAACAATAGCTCTAAATTATAAATTATAGTTGGCGGCTCCCTAGAGACCTCATAAGAATAGGGGGTGGAAGGTGGGATTCGAAGGCATCCCAAAATAGAGAGCCTAGTAGAGTATCTATTGTAGTGTTTTTTTTAACTTTAACCCTTTAAATTTGAGATAAAGGGTTGTTTAGGGCAGTCCTAACCCATAGTTTCTTCAGGTAGTGTCAACGTTGACATGTCACCAAGAAACCACCTCAAAAAACTACTCGTCAACTGCATGATTTCTTAACATGATTTTGTAATAAATTCATCTTTTCTTCCTTGTCCTCTCCTTCTCTCCTGATCGAGGCTCCTAGCGATACACAACCAAATGGGCAGGGCCGGTGATGGCGCAGGCGGCCACCAGTGGTGACCGGACGTTAGGTTGCAGCACCGGCGGCCAACCGATGTAGGCCTAGTGCTGGCGTCCTTCCACTCCTCCCTGGTAGTTGTCCGTGCATGGAAAGGGAGTCATGGCCGACGCTGCTACGTGGGAGGATCCAGGTTGTGACTTGGGAGGGACTAGCTTTGCTGTACTGAAACCATTCGAAACCATTCTTCAGCTTGCACTCAAGTCCAAATGTTTTCGTTGGGAAAAGCTGTAACTCACCCGGGTAAAACAGCCGCCCTCCTCACTGAAAGGACCAACACTATAGGCCTAGAGGGGGGGGGTGAATAGGCCGACTAAAAATTTTCCTAAAAAATCTCACGAAATCTGTCAGGACCGGATGATCTGGTATTGGAGCGGATCTTCCGGTGTCCGGAAGATCCGGTGCAATACCGGATGATCTGGTTAGGATGAGAAACTAGTGCGTGATTCAAACGTTACTTATCTTTCGATGATTCCCTTTGAATACAAAGATGACAATAAAGGTATAGAACCCTGCAAATATGATCTACACAAGCACAACACTACTAGAAAGTAGATCGGGTCAAATCAAGCTCAAGAACAATAAAAACAACAATAGCAAGAGGAGACACACGATTTGTTCCCAAAGTTCACTCCACTAAGGAGCCACGTCTCCGTTGAGAAGCTCACAAAGAGCCGGGCTATCACTAGCCCTTTTCTCCCTCAATCAACCACAAAGGAAGATCGAGTCACTTACTATTGCTCTCACAAAGAGAGGGGAAATACAAACTTCCGGAGGCTCAACCACAAAGGATGGAAGCTCACCGGCACCTCTAACCGTCTAGGAGCAAGCTCCAAGAGTAACAAATGTGAATCGACGAATCAAAGGATGCTTCAAGTCTTCTTGAGATGAACAAGTGCAAGCTCACAAAGGTGCTCAAGAAACCAACCCCAAATCTCACTCACATCCAAACCCTAGATGAATCTTGGCTAGAATCAATGCTTGGAGGCAAGGGAGGGAGTGTATTGAATGCTTTTGGGGCTGGTTGGTCGGAGAGAGCAAGAAGAATGAATGAGGGGGGTGAGGGGGTATTTATACCCAACCCCCAAAATATGACCGTTATGTGTATTTCGAAGGGGTACCAGGATCATCCGGTGTAACACCAGATCACCCGGTCTGGTCACAACTTAGACGAAAAACAGCCTCAAACTTCCCAGGTCCGGATCATACGGTTATAGGACCAGATGACCCAATTTCACTCAGTGACTATTGGCCATTGGGACCGGATCATCCGGTTCTGGAACCGGATCATCCGGATCCACTCAGTGACATATGGAATGAGTGTTTGTGATGTGTGACTCTCAAATGTGTTCATCATCTCAAGAGAAAACTTTTGGCACTTTGAATCAATCAAATGCGTCCCCCTTGATAGTACGGTGGACCTAAACTCAAATTCAAACCGAAAATAAAATTTAAATCATTTGCATAAGCTCATCCACCGCTCAATTTGAATTGGGGACCTTCTTTTCCTTTTCATTTCATTTCTTTCATTTTATTCCTGCACACATTCTTAAACAAGCGCATCATATCCCAAATTGTGATTGTCGAGAATCATCAAAATCAAATTAGGGCCTAGATGCACTTTCAATCTCTCCCATTTTGGTGATTGATGACAATAACAATTTGGTCTCAAAGAGGAGGAATAAAATTTAAGAAATATAATCAACAAGATAGGAGAGCTCCCCCTAAATTTGTGCATGATCAAACTTCAAAAATGGCCTCAATGCATTGCAATTTAAGGGAGCTCCCCCTCAAAGAAAGCATATATGTGAGGTGTGATTCAATAACCGTGATGCATATGACAAGATATTCAATCAACAAAATGAAAAATAACATTACACCAACCATATCCATCACACCATGATAATAAACAAGTTCAACATCACACTAACAAGATAGTTCATATGAGTCTTACAAATTTAAAAGTTCACTTGACACACCATACGTACCACAAATCACATAGTTCTTACATGTCCATTACAAGAATAAAAAGCGATAGATAGATAGATAGAGTCTCTCAAGCATGATCACGCCCAAATACACTCCCCCTTTGGCATCAAGTACCAAAAAGGATAATCTACTTGGAAGTGGTCTCCTCATCATCTTCCTCTTCTTCTTCGTCGTCGTCGCCTTCTTCTTCATATTCTTCTTCTTCTTCACGCTCGCGACCGCCATAATCTAACTCAACATCTTCATCAACTGGAGGAGCATATGGACTATAGTCATCCCAAGGATTGTAGATGTGAGGAGGAGTGGGGAAATCTCTAGGCTCACGCACGGGAGAGTGAGGCATATCCGCCTTGCCATGAGTGCCTTTTGACGCTTCTCAAGCTTAAACATCTCCTCATCCAAATACTTCCTATGCTCACGCATCTCTTGAGCATTTTGGCGGCACATGTTAAAGCAAGCAAAGAGACCTTGAGCTATGAAATCAAACTTGCCTTTCTTGCTTTTGGAAGCCCCATGATGATGATGAGAAGGTCCTTGACAGAAAGAAGAGCCACCTCTAGTTGAGGATGGAGGAGCTCTAGAAGATGAAGCACCGGGAGTGAATGTAGCGGGATAATTGCCCGGAAATGGTCCCAAAGGTGTGAGATGTTAGCCATGCTTCTTGCCTATGTGGAGAGTTTGCTCGATCTTGCCTTGACCGGAATCATAAGCATCATGAACAACACTAGGAATGATGTTGAGTTGTGACACGGTCTTGATCATATGGGAGATGTAAGGAGCATAGTGGCAACCACTCAAGCTTTCATATGAGCAAGCTAAGATCTCATGCCAAACGAAAGTCATAACTTGAAACTTGGGTTGACCGGGAGCGGTTTGGAACAACAAGTTTCTAGCCCTTGAAGAGATCTATAGTAAGGAGTAAGACCCTTGATCGATCCAAAGCTCACAAGACCATAAGCGGGATCATACATGAAATGCATCTTGGAAGGCTCAAGCTCATCACCCTCATGCAAATCCATCAAGGAGTAATCCGGATGGCACAAATGTTTATGGGCTTCATGTTCCTTCCCGTGACTAAACATCATACTAAACTGACCCAAATGAATGCGATAGCGCTTTCCGCCAAGTGTCCAAGAAATGGCATAGTCACCCTTCTCAATAGACAAGGTGGCATAGAACTGGGCCACCGCCTCCTCATTCCAATCACACCTAAAACTCATGATTCCATCAATGTTCAGCTCCTTGCACTGAGCATAGACTGCATCAACCACTTCCTTGACCGGAGAAGAAAGACCCGTCAAATAGTTCCAATTAATCCATTTCATCTTGGTGGTGACATGGGCCATCTTCATGATCACAGATTCATACCAATCTGCCTGATGTGGGAACAAAAAACGAGCATCACCAAAGAAACCACGCTCTTCTTCACTAGGATCATCACTGTATCTCAATGATTGATTGAGCGACCACCCGACTTGTATGACACCATGGGTGGATCATGAGGACCACAGGGTGGGGGCCATGACAATGGCTAAGCCACGCTCAAAGTACGAGAGATCAACATTATCATCGTACTCATGGCTGCCACCACTCCCACTTCCAATCGGTTTCTTGCCCTTAGCCTTGCCCTTCTTAGGTGCACTTGAGCTTGTGGCCACACCTTTCCCTCGCCCTTGAGGTTGAGGTGTGCCACGTCCTCTCACATTCTGTGTGCTTGTGACCTTACGGCGAGTCTTGGGCTTCTCCCTAATGCCACCATCGAAATCGGTCTCAATTTCTGGTTCGGAGTCACTCTCCACGTACTTCTTCATGGTCACCTTCTCCTTCACCATCTAGATCAAAAGATAGGATGATAACTTTAGAGTTTGAATCAAGAAAGAATGAAAGATGTGAATCATAATGTTCATCACTGCGCACAACCGGATCATCCGGTCTAGGAGCGGGTCATCCGGACCTGGGCGGGTGGGGTCATCCGGTCCTGGACCAGGTCATCCTGGTTCTGCCTGAGGACGAATACCATGATCACGAATCCAAAGATTTAGCCCACCAAACTTGATAAAACTCTAGGCATGACCTCTAGATAGATAAAGGAGATGATTCACCAAGGGAAATCACCTAGAACATCCTACATTGAGAGATCAGGGCGAGAGGATTTTGAATGAAATACCTTTGAGTTTCCCGCGCAATTCGAACAAGTTCCGGCGGAGGGACCGGGACTTCTGATGTGAGGAAGATCAAAGGGGCTTAAAAGCTTCACGAATCCTTGGTCGAAACTTGAAATCGCCACTTAGGGTTTGTGGAGTGAGAGAGAGAGGGGCGCCGGCGGTTTGAAAGAAAGAAAGAGAGAGAAACCGACCGGGTACAGGGTATTTATACTCGGGATGCCCAAACCGGATCATCCGGTCTTGAAACCGGATGACCCGATTCCACTCAGTGAATTTCGACGTAGAAACTGGATCATCCGGTATCAGGGCCGGATGACCCGATTCCTGCCAGGGAGATTTGACTTGGAATGATTGTGAGGGGTCTTGAGAGAAGATGAATATTGAGAGAATATTTTGAGAGATATTTAGAATGGACATATAAGAGTCTTGCTCCAAAATGATCAGCAACAATCAACAATACATAGCAATGATCATTTGGAGGCAAGAATTGATCCAAAGATCAAAACACCAAAAGTTTTAAAAAACTCACACAAATAAAAACGTTTTTCATCTAGTCTAGGCAACAAACATGGTGTGTGCAACAAGTCAAGCCAAGTAACGAGAATCCAAGATATTTAGCTCACTCCTTAGAGAACAAAACCTTTGCTCATCAAGGGCTTTGTGAAGATATCGGCTAGTTGATTTTCGGTACCTACATGGCTTAGGGCGATATCTCCTTTGGCTTCATGATCTCTAAGAAAGTGGTGTCTAATGTCAATGTGTTTGGTTCTTGAGTGTTGGACGGGGTTGTTGGCTAGTTTGATGGCACTCTCATTGTCACACAAGAGAGGGATCTTTTTATACTCACAACCAAAGTCACTCCAGGTTTGCCTCGTCCATAGGAGTTGAGCACAACAAGCACCAGCCGCAACATACTCGGCCTCGGAAGTGGATAGCGCAACGGAATTTTATTTCTTAGAGCTCCATGACACCAAGGACCGACCAAGAAATTGGCAAGTCCCCGTTGTACTCTTTCGATCTACCTTGCAACCGGCATAATCCGAATCGGAATAGCCAAGCAAATCGAAAGTGTAGCCCTTGGGATACCACAAGCCAAGGTTAGGAGTATGCACCAAATATCTAAAAATTCTCTTTACGGCCATTAAATGACATTCCTTAGGATTGGCTTGAAATCTTGCACACATGCACACGCTAAGCATTATATCCGGCCTAGATGCACAAAGGTAAAGCAAAGAACCAATCATGGAGCGATATACCTTTTGATCAACCGGTTTTCCATCTTCATTGAGATCAAGATGTCCATTCACGGGCATAGGAGTCTTGATAGCTTTTGCATTGATCATGTCAAACTTCTTGAGCATATCACTTCTATATTTGGTTTGACATATGAAAGTTCCATGCTTCAATTGCTTGATTTGAAAACCAAGAAAGAATTTCAATTCACCCATCATAGACATCTCAAATCTCTTGGTCATGATCCTACTAAACTCCTCACAAAACTTTTCATTAGTAGACCCAAAGATGATATCATCAACATAAATTTGACATACAAATAAATCCTTGTCTACTTTTTGAGTGAAGAGAGTAGAATCAGGCCTTGCCCATTACAAAGCCGTTCTTGAGAAGAAATTCCTTAGGTATTCTTCAGCTTGCACTCAAGTCCAAATGTTTTCGTTGGGGAAAAGTTGTAACTCACCCGGGTAAAACAGTCGCCCTCCTCACTGAAAGGACCAACACTAGGCCTAGAGGGGGGTGAATAGGCCGACTAAAAATTTTCCTGAAAAATCTCATGAAATCTGTCAGGACCGGATGATCTGGTATTGGAGCCGGATCTTCCGGTGTCCGGTAGATCCGGTGCAATACCGGATGATCTGGTTAGGATGAGAAACTAGTGCGTGATTCAAACATTACTTATCTTTTGATGATTCCCTTTGAATACAAAGATGACAATAAAAGGTATAGAACCCTGCAAATATGATCTACACAAGCACAACACTACTAGAAAGTAGATCGGGTCAAATCAAGCTCAAGAACAATAAAAACAACAATAGCAAGAGGAGACACACGATTTGTTCCTGAAGTTCACTCCACTAAGGAGCTACGTCTCCGTTGAGAAGCTCACAAAGAGCCGGGCTGTCACTAGCCCTTTTCTCCCTCAATCAACCACAAAGGAAGATCGAGTCACTTACTATTGCTCTCACAAAGAGAGGGGAAATACAAACTTCCGGAGGCTCAACCACAAAGGATGGAAGCTCACCGGCACCTCTAACCGTCTAGGAGCAAAGCTCCAAGAGTAACAAACTGCAAATCGACGAATCAAAGGATGCTTCAAGTCTTCTTGAGATGAACAAGTGCAAGCTCACAAAGGTGCTCAAGAAACCAACCCCAAATCTCACTCACATCCAAACCCTAGATGAATCTTGGCTAGAATCAATGCTTGGAGGCAAGGGAGGGAGTGTATTGAATGCTTTTGGGGGCTGGTTGGTCGGAGAGAGCAAGAAGAATGAATGAGGGGGGTAGGGGGTATTTATACCCAACCCCCAAAATATGACCGTTATGTGTATTTCGAAGGGGTACCGGATCATCCGGTGTAACACCAGATCACCCGGTCCGGTCACAACTTAGACGAAAAACAGCCTCAAACTTCCCAAGTCCGGATCATCCGGTTATAGGACCGGATGACCCGATTTCACTCAGTGACTTTTGGCCATTGGGACCGGATCATCCGGTTCTGGAACCGGATCATCCGGATCCACTCGGTGACATATGGAATGAGTGTTTGTGATGTGTCACTCTCAAATGTGTTCATCATCTCAAGAGAAAACTTTTGCATTTTGAATCAATCAAATGCGTCCCCTTGATAATACGGTGGACCTAAACTCAAATTCAAACCGAAAATAAAATTTAAATCCTTTGCATAAGCTCATCCACCGCTCAATTTGAATTGGGGACCTTCTTTTCCTTTTCATTTCATTTCTTTCATTTTATTCCTGCACACATTCTTAAACAAGCGCATCATATCCCAAATTGTGATTGTCGAGAATCACCAAAATCAAATTAGGGCCTAGATGCACATTCAATCACCCGCCGCCCATCTTCATCTTCTCCACCTCTGGCAAGATTAGGGGCCAAATGCAACGAGGTTAGGGTTAGGGGTCTGAGGTTGCTGGGGTTAGGTGCTCACCGTCGGACCTAGAGGGAGGGTCGGCGGCGGCAGGCCGGACCGGCGGTGGAGGTGGGCGTGGGGGCGGCGAGGTTGGGCAGCAGGGGCGCCGCCAGCCGGGTGGTGGAGGAAGGTGGCTGGGCGGTGTCGGGGCGGGGGCGTCCATGACCGGAGCCGGCAACGGCGGTTGAAGACGGCGACGGAGGTGGAAGGCGGCGGTGGGAGGGGCAGGAGGCGGCTGGCGCGGGCGGACCCTACCCCGCTCGCGCCGGAGGGGTCAGGGAGGGGCTGGGCGGCGGCAGCGGACTGAGGGGCGGCGGCGGCGGCGGCGGACTGGGGGGCGGGGGCAGGGGCGGGGCCTTCGGGAGTCAGATGAGGAGGGATGGGGAAGGGAGGAGGGAGGAAGAGGATAAGGTTGATCTGGTCCCTTTGTTTTTAGATCTAATGGTCAAAAATTTGGGTGAGGAGGGGCTCTATTTCACCTGGGTGAGGTATAGACAGTCCCTTTCGTTGGGATTCAAGATGCCTGCTGGTGGAGTACGATTTTGTTATGGTGGGGAAAGTATCTCCTGATTTCGATTCCCTTATCCATGCAACCCCGACGGGGCTCCGGTGGGAAATCGGGCATGCCGGATTTGCGGTGGCGTCGTAGGGGCTCGCATGCTCGGTCAACAGCAAAACCTGTCGGGACAGCAAGCACAAGCGGCGGGCAGTGCACGAGCGCGCAGCTGACCAACATCGGGGCCCTGCATGCGGGCGGCAGAAGGGTACCTGCGAGACGACGACGTGGTAGGGGCTCCTGTTCGGACGCCGAGCAGAGGACAGGTTGTGTCGATGAGCTAGCGTGCTCGCAGGCATATGCGGCTGCGGCGGCGGGTGGCGCAACCGCAAGGCTCCCAGACGGGATCTCGAGCGCGGGCCGCGGACCGCGGTGTGGCTGGGCTCACACTGGCGGGCTCAACGGAAGGCCGCGGCTACGCCCCTCCGGCCTCCAACGGGGGGGGGGGGGGGGGGGGGGGATGGCCATGGCAGCCGCGCAGTCAACTGCCTCGGGCAGTCCGACGGCGGGTCCCGCGGCAAGAAACGGCGAAAGGCTCCCAACGCAGAATCGCTCGTGTCTAGCCATCTCCGTCGACGAGTCAACTTGGGGCGTGTTTAGATCGAAGAAGAAAAGGAGTGGAAACTGGAAAGTACGAAAAAATATTGTTTCTATAGAAGCGTGCATAGAGATAGAAATGAACTGACACGGTTTTCTAAGTGGATATTTTTTATGAAAAGGGAATGCTTTTTCTAGATCTAAACATGGCCTTGGTTTCTCAAGTGAGAAACAATGTCTTGTTTTTTCCCTCTCTCCTCATTAACTATACCGCCACATCAGATTTTTGTTGACATGACAACCTATTAAATGCTATGGAAAGCAGCTGAGGTGGAGGGTTGAGACTGCCCTTAGAAGGCCTACTAGAGTTGCACTAAATCTCGTTAAAAACAATATTGTAGCTCGGTTATGTTCATGTTGGTTTCTCTTAGCTACAGTGTTCATTATCTTGTGTGCTTTTGTGCTCATCCATCGCAAAACATGAATATGTCAGTTTTTCCCCGATGATTTTGTAACACAAACTTGATGGGTTTGAACAGGAGAACACCGAAATGTTCGCACCAGGGTTAAAAACCCCGACCGGAACCGGTCCGGAAACCGTGGTTACCGGTGTAACCGGTCCGGACCAGTACCGATTCCGGTCGGTTACAAACCGACCCAATTCAAAAATTTTTAAATTTGAATTCAAAAATTAAAAAATCCGAAAAAATCAAAAATAATTCCAGAAATACTTCAAGCTGCGACAAATGTAATGGTGTAAAATTTTTTCAAATATTCATCCGTTTAGTACAGTTCGTAGGAATTCAAATTTAAATAAAAAAGAAAGAAAAAACAGGCGCGGCCTGTGAAGGCCCATCAACTCCTACACCCAGTTAACACCCCACCCATTTGTATGCATAATTATAAATTATTACTTTGCTGTGGAATTTTACATTAATATGTGCATAGCTCATGCAAAAAAAATTTATAAATTTCTTTTTTCCATGCGTCTGTAACCGGTCAAACTGGTCCGGTAAACTGGTCAAACCGGGTAAACCGGTCACAATCGATTACACTAGGTTTAAATTTGAGAATTTGAATTCTACCGGTTTGGGCCGGTCAAACCGGTCCGGTAAACCGCGACCGGTGAGGCGGCGGTTTGGGGTCACTGGTCGGGAAAAAAAACCATGGTTCGCACAACCACACAGAAAGTTGCTGAACATATAGAGAAACGGTGTCAGGACCACGGCAACACGTTGTACATACTGAGACAGGATAAAGGGACAATTTATTGATGGATTTGTTGTTTCGTAAATGCCAAATTGCAATTGCCATTAAAATGGCAACATCTAGTGGTATCTAGGCGATGACGAGTACTATTTGTGGGCTACCGAAGTACGACATTTTGGCACGGTTCAAAGCACAACACGACACGACACGACACGACACGATAAATTTTGGGTTGTGCCGGCACGACACGACTACGAGGGTTGTGATGTGCCTAGGATTTCAGCACGACGTGTGGCACAACACGACGCGAATTTTAGGCGTGCTTGGGCCGGCACAGCACGAAAATGGCCCATCAACATAATGTTAGCTTGTAATCCTTTCATATAAACTAACATAACTACCAGCATAAAAGAAAATAAAAAAATATACATTTTAGGAATGAAATCGTGTCAATGGTTAATAAAAAAATAATGCTCCATTCTATGACCATATACAATTACAATATTCACTTACAACATCTATATAATGGCGTGTATTTTCTCTATACCGTACGAGAAGTACAAGTATGTGCGAGCACATCAACTCTCATATAAGAGAAACACACGAAGGCTGTGCTTGGCTGGCAGGATACAATGTCGTACCGGCGCGTCGTGGACCGTGCTTGGGCCTATTAAAAAATTTGTCGTGCCATGCAGCACGCTAGGACGTGACTTGCCTGCCTAAAAGTTTGGACACGACGTGGCACGAGGCACGAGAGGGCCGAGCCAGGCCAGCATAGCACGGCCGTCCCAGTTGACGACAGCAAAAGCACGATGAGACAGGCTTCCTGAGATATTGTTAAACCCTCCACACACAGACGACAACAAAAGCACGGTGAGACAGACTCCTTGAGATATTGTTAAACCCTCCACATACACAAACCAAAAATGATACTCCATCCGTCTCAAAAAATAAGTCGTTTAGTGATTCAAATTTTGTCCCATAAACAAGTCGTTTTACCCGATTTGGCAGGTTTGATATGCATTCAGGCATGTAACAGTCGGTTAGCACCAAATCTGGCTAAAAGATAGGGGCAATCAAGGTCATTTTATATTTTTGTTAATCTGTCCTAAAACGTTTACAATGACTTCTTTTTGAGACGGAGGGAGCAAGTCGTTACACATCTAAACACTACATCGGACCCTTAATACTAGATCACCACCATGTCGACACAGTTCTTTTTAGTAGATCGTACTTTGGCCTCCTGTCTTCACAGCTTGGACAACCCCTCACTTAGCTTGGACAACGCTTCCTCCATCTTCTTCTGCCTCTTGTCTTTCGCCATCCCCTTCCAGTGCTGAATGAAAACGAATCGATTGGTAAGCTGCAACAGTGAGGTTAGCTACAAGTTTATTTTCAAACACCCAATCTTTCCTGGTACGCCAAATTGCCCAACACACTCCAACAATCATTGCTATCAGAGTTACAGGTGCTAGTCGTGAAACCGACAGAAGTGGACAAGGTTAGTTGCTGTTGCTCATGCGTGTAGCCATTAGCGCCCATGTTCTCATAACGACGGGATCAGCAACGCGGAACGAGAGACATGGAATGGCACTTATGAACGTAATTTTTCCTGTGGAACGTTTCCGGCTGCTAAGGGGCAGCCACATAGCTAAACTTTGACTAATTTTTTTTACAAAAAATCAAATGAATTTATTTTGGAAAAAATCCAGGATTGTACGATACGACTGAAGTTTGCTGGTTTTCGGCGAAGTTCAGCACATTTCAAACCTTGGGTCGTGGGTTCACGACACGCACTAATCCAGGATCTGCACTACAGCCCTTTGACAACAATGTGACACCAACGATTGTACTGCAGATCCGCCCCAAGCAACCACCCCGAAAGTTGCTGAATGGACATACCGGAAAACGGTGTCAAGAGTCCATAGCGACACATTTTATATACTTAGAGCAATTTTAACAGACTCTCTAAATCTTTTTTAATGACTAGTTTTTAGTGATTTTGATTAAAAATGTAACTTCCAACAACATCTCTATTTAGTTATTCAAATATAGTCGCTCTCTATTCCGGATTTCTTGCTAGCTAAATATAGAAAAGAGAATAACTCTTTAGAGTGCATGCAAGATATGAAAAAGTTGTTGGAACAAGTGACTTTCTAAATGATGATTTAAAGAGTGAGTTTTAGAAAGACTCTTTGGAGACGCTCTTAGAGCAACTCCAAGAGACTCTCTAAATCCTTCTTGATTACTAATTTTATAGATTTTGATTAAAATGGTACCTTCCAACAGCCTCTCTATTTGGTTATTCAAACATAGTCATTCTCTATTCCGGATTTCTCGCTAGCAAAATATAGAAAAGAGAATAGCTCTCTAGAGTGCATGCAGGATATAGAGAAGCTGTTGGAAAACATGAAGATATAAAAAACGATTTTTATGTAAATGACTCTTTAAGAGCATCTCCAGCAATAGCCCCTATTCGAGGCCCCTACTTTATTGGGTAGGGGCCAGCCCCAACTTTTTGGGGCTCAATTTTTGTTCATAACTCTAGCAACAGCCCCAACTCATGAGCCCCTACTCATGGTATGACAGGTGGGACCCACCTGCCAGGGTCTCATTTTTTCTTCTTTTATTTTTTCCCCTCCCGATGCATCTCTTCCTCGCCGTCCCATCCCTGATCCCTCCCTCTCTCGCGACATCTCTCCGGTGGAGTGGCCGGCGCCCATGGAGCTCGAGCTCCTCGCCCCGAACCCGCTCGGGCGGCGGCCTGGAGCGGCAGAGATCCGGGCGGCGGTGGGGGAGCAACCGAGATCCGGTGCTGGCAAGGGGCGCGCGGCCGGAGACGGGCAGCGCTCGCGAGCGGGGAGACCGCTCATGGTCTTGGCGGCGGCGACAGAGTCTGGACGACGGCGGAACGCGGAGGCCGAGCTGCCACGGTGGAGGTTTGGGTGACGGCGGCGAAGCTCTGAGGAGGGAGATGCTGCCGGATTTGGCCGGGTACTGGCGGATTTGGTTGTGTTTCGCCGGCGAGGGAGAAGAATGGTGGTGGTGAGGGACCATGAGGGGAGGGCGGGAGATGCCGAGCTCGGTGGTTGGCTCAAGCTTCGGGCGACGAGGGAGCTCAATCTCCAGTCAGGCGAGGAGCGGAGGTGCCGCAGCCGGTCTATGAGGAGCAGGACGCCACGGCCCTACGCAGCAGCGCGGAGTAGGGAGAGCGCTGCGGCCGGCCCTGCGCGGCGGCGCGGAGGAGCAGCACGGCCGGAGGTTCGCTCCCTCGCGCTGGACGGTGGACGACGCGAGCAAGCCGCGGCAAACTCCCGAAGAAGATTCAACGCGCGAGAGAAGAAACCGGCCAACAGAAAAAGTAGGGGCCTCCCTAGCCACCCGTGGGAGATGGGGCTGGGAGGAGGGATTTGGGTGCCTCCCTACTTTAGGGGCCCGAGTTGGGGCTCTGTTGGAGTAGATTTTTTTGCCCTCGGCCCCTACTTTTTGAGTAGGGGCCTGAGTAGGGGCCTTGCTGGAGTTGCTCTAAATGATGATTTAGAGAGTGAGTTTTAGAGAGACTCTTGGAGATGCTCTTAGGCCTCGTTTGAATCCATCAACTATAGCTAAATTTAGCTAAGATGGATCCAAACACTCTAGTTAAAAAGCCAGCTAAAATTCTCTTAGCTAATGGAAAAGACCATCTTTTTTAGCCGGTTGGGAGCAGCTAAACGCAGCTAAAAATGTTTAAAGACCAAATACCCTCGATGGTTTGACAAAATCACACTCACTGCCACTGCAATCTCCATCTCCACTCGCATTAGGGAGGGCATTATAGTCAATAAACTAGCATTTAGCTAAGAGATTTAAACATCCTAGCTAAAATTTATGTGGCTAAGTTTAGCTAGTTAAAAGAAGTCATCATATTTTAGTTGGGGTGGATCCAAACATGGCTGAGAGCCAGGATAAGGGACAATCGATTGATAGATCTGTTTGCTTCATAAATGCCAAATTGCCAAATGTCATTAAGATGGCGTTGTCAGCCTTTCAATTTCCCCTTCCCCACATCTGGCAAGTACTACACGTACACCACCTAGCTGATGACGACAGGCACGGCCTTGAGAGGGACCGCCATGACATTGGCGGTGGTGAACTTCTCGCTCACGTCCAGCTTCTCCGCGGGCAAGCCGTCCGGCAGGCGCCACTCGAACGCGTGCAGC
This sequence comes from Urochloa ruziziensis, assembly GCA_015476505.1. Lineage (NCBI taxonomy): Eukaryota > Viridiplantae > Streptophyta > Magnoliopsida > Poales > Poaceae > Urochloa > Urochloa ruziziensis. The sequence goes on from CM027124.1 coordinate 46,422,137, forward strand.
AGAGACGCCAGTATGAGCGGCACCACGCGCTCCGCCATCGGCACGCCGGGGCACATCCTCCGGCCGGACCCGAACGGGATGAACTCGTAGTCCTTCCCCCTGAAGTCCACGACCTTGGCCGCCGCCCCGTCCAAGAATTTCTCCGGCAGGAACTCGTCGGGCCTCTCCCACGCCGCCGGGTCTCGCATTATCGCCCACGCGTTGAAGATCACCGTGGTGCCCTTGGGCACCGCGTAGCCGCCGATCTCGACGCCGTCCTCCACGGCCTGGTGGGGTAGCAGGATCGGCGCCACGGGATGCAGCCGCATGGCTTCCTTCATCACGGCATGGAGGTACGGCATCCTCGCCGTGTCGTGCTCCTCGATGGTCTCCTTGTCGCCGATGGTGGCCTTGATCTCGGAGAGCAGCTTGGACATGGCGCTCGGGTCGCGGAGGAGCTCGGCCATTGCCCACTCCACCGTGATGGCGATCGTGTCGCTGCCGGCGGTGAAGACGTCGAACAGGATTGTCGTCACGTCCTCCCGGGTGATCTTGCCCGTGGACACGAGCTCCAGGAGCGTGCCGAGGAAGTCGTCACCTTGCTTCTGCTTGGCCATGGAGGAGGTTTTGGCATCGGCGAGCCGGCGGTCGATGATGCCATCCAGGACGCGGATAACTTTCCCGATCTGCCTGGCCGCGTGTCGCCGGCGACCTTGCAAGTCGAGCCGGCGGAGGAACGGGAAGAGGTCGGAGACGTTGGGTTTCGCGACGAGCTCGACGAGGTCCTCGACGGCCTCCCTTAACCCCGCCGCCGACTCGGCGCCGACGTCGACGACGTCGACGGAGCAGACGGTGCTCGACACGAGGTTGAGCACGCCGCCGTACACGGCCTCGCCGACGGCGACCACCTCCCCGGCGCGGCCGCGGAGGTATGCCACCAGGTCACACGCCTTCCGCAGTTCCGCTCGCGTGCGCCGCGCGCTGCCGCGAGGCTCCGCGGGGAGAAGACGTGCGCCGCCACGACGCCGCGTAGGGCCTTCCACCGCGGGTTGGAGCTCGGCATCCACACCATGGACCGGCCGGCGAACCCGAGCGCGCGAGTGGCGTCCGGCACGGCGCGTGCGGCGAGGCGGCGGTCGTGACGCGTGAACGCCTCCGCCGCCGCGTCGCGGGAGGAGATGACCACGGCCGCGGCGAGCCCGAGTTCGAGGCGCATCACGGGGGCGCCGTGGGCGCGGGCGAGGCGCGCCAGCGTGTGGTGGAGGTTGCCGCCGCGGAGGTCGAGGAGGTTGCCGATGAGTGGGAGTGGCCGAGGGCCGGGGGGAAGCCGGCCGGCGCCGGAACGGAGTCGGAGGATGGCGAGGTAGGAGACGACCGAGACGGCGAGCGTCGCCGACAGCAGCAGCCAGCTCTCGCGCTCCATTTTCTGTGGCTACCTTTATTCGGACATGGATTCTCTATCCGTGCATTGCACACGTATTTGGAGCGCTAGGGTTGCCGGTTTGAATCGTGTGAGTGGATGCATGTGTGATGACCCAACTCACGTGTCTGGATGATCCAAAGAAGATTACATTACAGACGCGACAACCGACTATTGAGATAAGGTGGCTACAGAGGCGAAGGTCAGGCTTGTTCGCTTTAGCAATTCAGGCTACAGATTGAACCTCAAGGAAGCTAGGGGGGTTAAGGTGTTCGTGCATCAGCTTTATCTGCTACTGATTCAACCAGAACTCAGGCCAAGGGAATGAGAAGGAAAGCAGTTAACAGCGAGTTATGAAGTGACAAATGAGCTAAAAGTCACGAAATGGAAACAGCTAGGTTAAACAAGCGCTCTTGTCAAGATCATACCGCTTTCTTAAAGCATGAATAGTTTTGGCCTTAACAGGCATGAACAAATTCAGTAACCTCCTTTCTTTCATTTTACAATAGAAAACTTTAACCAAGAACCCATTATGTAACATGGATGGTGGCGAATAAGTAGCAAACTGAATATAACAGAACAAAGGGCTATCAAACAAATTAAATGTGTTGTACTTTAAGATTTCAAAACATGAGCAACTTAGGCCGTGTTTAGTTGATGAAAATTTTTTGGTGAAAAGATTTCGGGTATTGATTTTACCAATTTAGGAGTAGTAAATGTAGACCAAAAGGTGGAAAGTTATATGGATAAGTTGAAAATCTCGAGACGAATCTAACAATGGTAATTGGGTAATTAATCCATAATTAGCGGATGGTTACTGTAGCATTACCATTGCAGATCATGGATTGAGTAGGCTCATTAGATCCGTCTCACGATTTACAGCCTATCCATATAACTTTTCACCTTTTTCGTCTACATTTAATACTCCATGCATCTAATAAGATTCTCTTTTGATGTGATGGATGAAAAGATTTTGGGTGGGAACTAAACACGGGCTTAGTATCTGTCCTGCTCCTGCACAATATAACCAATCGAAAACATTAATTCTAACTTCACAACTGCAACGTGTGAAAGTAAAACACTAAGTTCCCTGCCGCATTACGTGATGACCTCAAAGTTGGAACACCAGACACTCCTAGTTTCCACAACATAACAATCTCATCAGTGAGCTGCTACCCACCTGGGAGATTTCATCTCCATTTCATTCCACATGCTAAAAATATCCCTGTCACATCGCCCTCATAAGCATGGGCCTTCGCCAACAAGCATTGAACTTTTGTTCACATTGATGATCTCTTGGTATAATATGAACATGACTCTTGCACTGATGGCAAGCCAACTAACTAGCAGCTCACACTGGTCTGGATCAACTAGTTATAAGCAAACTAGGTCTGCAATAATTTTTTTAAAAAAAAAATTGAGGTCTGCAATAAAATGGCCTATACAAACATAATCAGTGGTAAGATGAAATTACCACTTGTATTCAAGATGCTCTCCAATTTATTCACGAATCACAATACATGGGGAAAAGAAAAGTTAACGTGCAAACTAATTTTACTGGAATCGAATCGTGAATCCAGTTCCAAGGATATTTTCCCTTTGAATAAGGGTCAAAACTACCGCATGGACAAAACTTGCTCAAGTCAAACACGTTTTCAGACAAGCATGGAAGATATCCCATGTATAACGCATATTTAAGAGACCCTGTCATGCATAGACTACACAGCTCCAATCAGCAGAAACATAAACCTCAAACAAATTCATCATTCGTTATGAAAAAAGAATATTAAAACAGTCATAAACTTTCAATTTGGTTCACACTTTCAGTTCAGACAGAAACTACAGCATAGCACATATTACTGTATACATTATTCAGGACAAATTTAATTATATGAAATTCGGGTGTGATACCTACATAGATTATACCAGATACGCAACAAGTTATGCATAACCCACAGTATGCTGGCATGTCCAGCAGATCAAAATTTGGGAGAATGTATCTAGCCATGTTTGTTTGCTGTACAATGTTCTTGTCATCGGCAGATACATTCTCCCAAAGTTTGATCTGCTAAGCATGAAAAATGAAGGTTCATCAACAGCATTGAATAATACCACCAAGACAGACTAAACAAGTTTTGCGAGACATCAACAGACAGAATCCAACAGATCTAGTGTGATGCGCAACAGCTTGAAAGATCAACAACATCACACAAATGCCTACAAGGATCCTAAGACTGACACTACATATATATTGGTAACCTTTCATTCGCTTGTGGCAAATGGACTTGGCACAGCCACTGAAGAAACCTCCCATCACCAACAAAATAAAAACCATCTCACGTTAAGAGACCACTGCTTGGTTTATCATCCCCTGGGCCCAAGACGCAGTGTCCCGAACTTCTTCGTCCATGTCGAGGCACTCCCTCAAGAACTCAACATGGAAGAGGTGGGTCTGGAACAAATCCTTTGAGCTTGCACCAAGTGTGTCTGCAAGATCCCCAAGGACAGCAACTGCAGCCTTTGTCACACTCTCATCCCTGATGGTATAGATATACATAAAACTGTAAGTACTGGGTAACAAATAATAACATGATAGATGCTGAAAACTGGAATGTAAATAAAGCACACCTGCTCCTGTCTCTAAAGACAGCTTCAGTGAACTGCAGTAGATGGGTTGTGTATGGGATCATCAGCTGCGCTTTTGGGCCCTTGATACCCTGGAGCATACCAGAGTATGCCTCAAAAATGCCACGTCTGAGCTGGTTGCCATAATCAACCATATCATCATCACTCTGATCAAGAGTACCAAGGAGTTCTGCAGCTCCCTGAAGCATCGGCATAGCATATGGCAAGTATTTCTCAAAATTTTCACCAATAGCGAGAGCTATGTCTCCAAAACATGAGAAAATCGGAGGCTTCACAGACCGATTGAGCATAGAGTTTGATAGGTCCTTTAGAAGAACAGTCATAATTTGATCACAGAATGGCAGAATTTTATCTTCCAAGGCACGGCAAATATCACCCACCACCCCAACAGAGATGGAGCACACTTGGTACTCTTCATAATTCTGCAAACCAGCTTCCAGGTATGTGAAGAAGTTAGGCATATATTTCACGAAGTCTGGACCAGTAGCATATGCAAGAGCGCCAATTGCAAGCATTGCTTCTTCATGCACAGTAGAACTATGACAGGCAAAGACACGCAGAAACAGAACCATCAGCTGATCAGCAGTCTGGGCTATTATGGATTTTGCATCTGTGCTGCTTAGTTTCTGGATGATGACCTGCAGTACACCACACAGCAAAGCCTGCAGATCGCTTTGCTTCTCTTTGTCACCAGAAGAAAGTATATGCAGATCAAATGTAAGGTTTAATCTTCTCATGATCTCCTGCAATAACTGACCTATAATGCCTGAAGTTTCAGGTATGTTGCTGACTCTCACGATCTCATTCAGTGCTTCATAGGCAGAAGCACGAAGCCTGGAATGGGTGGTATCAGCACGATCCGCAGCATTAAGAAGAGCAGCAATGACGTTCGGTAGATAGGGTGTGAGCACAGAAGACATGGAATCCACATATTCATAACCCTGGGCCAGAAAATAAATAGCTCCACAAACTTTCTCAGCCACATTAGGAACATCTTTACTACTTTCCAGCAACACAGCCATGATACGAGGAAGCTTTGAATTTATGATTACAGGAGAATGCAAGAGCTCAAATATCCTCCCAAGAGTCCAAGCGGTAGTATCTTTTACCTGGCTGTTTGAATCGTTCATTGTGTTGAGCAAGAAATCAAGACCAGCCTGGACTAGCGGAGCAAGTTTTTCAACAGAGGGGCCTTCAAGGATAGAACCAAATGCAAAGGTAGCTGCCTCGCGACAATGCCAATCAGGCTTTGTGATGTTGGCCTCAACAAACGGCATCACAAGAGGGACAATTGCATCACCAACAGTTCTAGCAATGAGGCCAAGGCACGTCCCACCACTCATAGAAATGTTCCATACATTATCGTCTTGATCTTGATCTTCCTCTTGCTTCAAAAGAGTTTCTAGCAGCATTGGAACAAGTGAAGGGAGAGCCTTTTCAATAAAGCGAAAATGTATAGTAGAGTTCCCATCATCAGATCCCTCGTACTCATCTTGCAGTGCAATCTCTTCATCACAAATAGCGCTCCAGAACTCAACAGCTTGAAGTGCAACCGATTCCTCATCTCCTTTCACTGCATTAGCTGTCAGGTTAAATATCGTTTGCATATGAGGATCTAAGTGTGAATAATATATGGATGCAATTGCAACAAGGCATTCAAATGCTGCCTGTCTGATCTCGACTTCTTTAGACACAGCAGTACCGCAAACCATCTTCATTATGTACTCCCTCTCCATTTCATTTGCAAAGTTACTCTCAGCAAAGTCAAGAGCATTATAAAGGGCTTTGGCTGCTGCAAGACGAACTTCAGGGCTGAGCTCTGTCTGGTTCATTCCCTGGACCACAGCAGTCAGGACAGCATTCACCTGATCCTGCTCCAAGTGCTGCGGTGAAATCTCCTCACATACATACCCCAATGCCTCCAGTGTCGCTTGCTTCAAAGGAGCAGATGCACCCGGGGATGTCATGTTCCCCAGTAATTTGGCAATGAGGTCTTGCCATTCTCGACGTGGTATCTCAATTGATGCAACCTTGGCAATGACTTGTGATGAGGTATGCCTTGCATCATGGACTGAAGATCCTAGTGTTACCAGCAATGACTCCTTGATCTTTGATTTGATAGATGGATCCACGCTGACCCATTGCTGAGTAAGTAGCTCCCTTTTTGCAGAATCCTTTGCATCCAAAGAATTCTTGAGGATGATACCAGCAAGCCTTCTAGACTCTGGAGGTTTTTCATCATTCGAGAGCTCTACTGATAACGAGAGGAGGAAGTTTGGAAGATTCTGCTCCTGAAATTGAGTGAGGTTGCTTTCTGCGGCTGTTCGAAGGTTAGCATCCGGAGATTGAGCAGCTAGCAGAATCTGAGTGATATCCATGGCTGTAGCAAATGCCCTATCCTACATTAAAAGGAACAGATTCTGTCAGTCAGCAAGAAATCACAGAAAATTGACAAACAACAGAATATCAACAGTCCAGAAAACTAAGGGTCAGTTGGTCACTGGGACAGATAAATCTAGCTTTGACTTTTGCATTCAAGACAACTTGTTACCAGCACAGATAGCCAAACAAGTCAGTTCACAAAAGCCACTGTATGATTGTGTGATATCAAATTTTTAAGTGCTATTCAGGACAGACCCGTGTGGGATCCGCCCACACTCACAAGGCAATGAACATATCCTTATGTAGAAATTGCTTAGCCTCATCAGCAATCCAAGATATCAGTTAAACAAATAATTAATCCAATGCATCTGGGCGAGCAGACAAAGCTAAAGCAGGGTAAACATGCTCCAAGCAGCTCATCATGATACAACTCTGCCAACATGACTAGAAAACAAGAACACAAGATGATTGATGCCATAAACATTTCAGTCTAATACCTAATAACAGAAAAGGAAAACTATGGATGATGAAGGAGCATACACAGCAACAATATTCATGACATAACAGCACAGTACATAAGCAGAAAACATGACAATAGCCTTATTGTGCACGCAAATAAAAAAGAGCACTGTGAAACAGAGCCAAATTATACAGATTTATATATTATATAGGGTGGACCAGATCACCACCCTATCAGCATCCAATGCAAATTAATTTATATCAGTCAACAGAGAACAAAGATACATAACTGCTCCCTCTGTTCCATTTTATAGTTTGTTCTGGCTCCCCATAATATTGTCAAAATGTAGTTCGTCCTCACCCCGCACAGTACATTCTGACTTTCCTCATTTCCTAAAATACCCTCGGCGCTATCTCCTACCTCCGCTCAGTCCACATCGAGAGCGAGTCATGCTCGCGAATCGCAGCAGCAGCCGGCACCGCCGCACCGGCCCGCGCACCTCTCCCCACCCCCACCCACACGCGATCGATTTTTGCTCTCCTTCCGATGCGTGGTTGCCAGCAGCAGCAGGGATTCGTGAACGCCGGCGGCACGGGGAGAGGAAGGTCGCGCTAGATCTGGAATTTCTTGTTGTCGTCGAGTTCTGTGGTTCCTCACCGCGGACGACGACACAGCCGGAGAAGAAGCCGTCGGGGGCGCTCCCCTGCGCCGCCCCTCCCTCGCTCTGAGCCATCACCAAGGGCCACCATCCTCCGCGGCACGTGCGGGTGCCAGCGGCCGCGAGATGCCACCCGGCCGGCCTCTACTCCCGCGACCCTCGATGCAGAACAGTGGCATAGGAGCCAGGAATGCGTTGCTGGGCGGCATATGAAACAGAGGGGTAGGATTGGCCTTTTGCTGATTTTATTAATCAGCCTGAAAACGGTCAGAACGACCTACAAAATGAAACAGTGGGAGTAACATTGTATCAATACTAAGGACCCTTGGACACAACATGGTCATGAGATCAACTAAAGGCTGCTAAGATTAAGAAAGGAGGTGACCAGAGTTTGGACCAATACTAAAGACTCTGGCTGAGCATACAGCCTGTGTTTCAGTTAAAATCCACAGGATAAACAGGCAAACGTGGCATATGCATCAAGGGGCGTCACGCTGAGATCATAATCACAACAATGAAGACACAAATCAGATGGATACATGAACTACATTATTTCTCAAATAGGAATATTACAACAACAGAAACATTTGAACGGAAACGTTTGGACAGGTTCCTCAGTTCAAGGACTCGAACAAATCAGGATGAGGAGGTCCTAATAGCCCCTTCTCCATCGCCTCCCCAATTACATTCATCCACCACATCCTGATACGAACTTCACCACGCTACAAAATACAGGCAAACCTACAACTCGCGCACTGGTAGAATAGCCCAACAACAAGGAAAATCAGAGAAAAAGTAAACCGCCACTAGCACCACTGGATTCACTTGGCAAGCAAGTCAATCCCAGGAATTCGGATTGGAGAGAAACAAACAGAAGCGTTCGAGAGGCCGCATCGAAGCGACGATCCCCCGGAACCGAAACGAGCGATTCATCCGAGCAAAAAAAAAAACTAGAAGAAGGGTTAGGGTTCCTCACCGCGGAGAGAAATCAATCCAGGCCCAGACGAATCCTCGCCGCACTTGAGATCCGGACGGCGTCGCCGGGGGCGTGAAGAAGAGAGGAGCGGAGAGGGGAGAGCAGGGGAGAGGCGGCTAGGGTTTAGGAGGGAGGTGGGCTGCGAGGGAGCCGCCTGCGGGCGGGCGCGGGGTTTAGGGAAAGTGGGAAAGTGCCCTGTGCGCCAGCCGCCAGTTGAATTTTTCTTTTTGCTTATTTCAAAAAAAAAAGCTTTTGAGATATGTTGTATTTTTTGAACGAATAAATAAAAAATACGAGCACCCACCTAACTTATATTATTTTTTAATCTAGCTATTTGTTTTTTCTAATTAACCTCCATACATTTTTCTACTAACGTGTTTTTTATTTTTCTAGCACCATATCGTGACATTACGAAAGTATATTTGATCCTCTTTTGTATTCCATTGCTTGGAAGAGTCTAATACTATTTTAATGTCAGATATGAAAATGCATAAAATTGTTAAAATCTATGTGTGCTCCTTTTCTTTAGGCATAGGTCATGAACTCATGATGTCATCTAGGATGGCACAAAAATTAAACTAAAGTTCATCTTGTACGAGGAGACAAAAAAATAAATTTCACTAAGGGTTGAAATGATCCAATTTAAATAATTCGAGGAGGTTGATCGAGTTGAAATGTTATGTTATAATGGGGACAATTGACTTATTTATTAATAAATTATGACGAGACAAGTAAAGTGAACTTTTCCGGATTTCTTTGAATTTCAAATACCGGTCATTTTGAGTACTAACATGTTGGGAAAATAAAACAAAAATGTGGATTTATTATGAAAATAATTTTTAAACTGTTATAATTTACCATGTTTGCTAATATTTATAGAAGAAAAATTATTAGCTTATACTAGTTTCATATAATTTACCAATGTATTGATCGGGAACGATAATTAATATAGCCAAAACTATTTTGTCCCACAAATTTGATACTTCTTGCTTCTTGGTACCTCTGTCAGGGTATCTTTAGGTACTCCCTTGGCTTTTATCGGTCCAATTTCTCAAAATGGACGATTCTCATTATTCTCAAACATTCTAATCCTCAATGTGAAAACATAGCTCCAGAAAATAAATTATTTGTCAAACTTTAGCCACTCCAAATCATTGACTTTGTTCAAAAACAAAACCCGAACAAATCATACAGCCAGCTAATTCTCTCTAATCTTTATTAAATATATGCCACCTCGATCCTCAACGTGTTTCCGTGCTTTGAAATTCATGCAAGGAAATCTATCGGTTAGCCTAGCCTGCAAAAGGCAACCAAATGCCAAAAGCAATAAAATAGTGATATGTTTGATTATTTGTACGGGATAAGCGCGTTTTAAAAACTCGTGTAATGGGTTGCTGGTGACACATTATTAGATACGAGAAAATAAAATCATCATCAGTTAGATCTAGCCCGGCCAAAAAAAAAAAGAAAAGGCAAAGGCCAGGCTCGTTTCTACTGAAGCTTACTCTAATAAATTTTGCGAAAAGGATAGGTGCTTTCTGCTGTTCCACACAGAAAACAGTACAAACGAAGTAGCTATCCTATATATGAATATGTTTATGCTTCGAACGTATTTTACTTTCAGCCATTACTTTTCTCCTTTTCTCGTTGCAAAGGCAGCCACAGCAGAACCAAGAGACAAGAGAGATGTCTATCAGTAAAGGTTTACAAGTGCAGTCCCAGTAGAAATGTACATTCAGATTCAGCAAGTGGCAACAGCGTATGGTAACACACAGAAACCATATGTACTCTGTTCAGCATACGGATTTGTGCCTTTTATTTGCAATTTGACCCCGACACAATTAGGTTCTCACAACGGGCACTGCCCTAAGCGGGACAGCCAGTACATTTGCAGTAGTGAATTTTTCACTCAAATCCAACTGCTCATTGGACACACCCTCGGGCAGGCGCCAATCGAACCCGTGCAGCAACGACGCTACAATGTGCGGCACGACACGCTCTGCCATGGGCAGGCCCGGGCACAACCTCCGCCCTGCCCCGAACGGGATGAACTCGTAGTCCTTGGCCCTCAACTCCACACTGTCCAAGAACCGCTCCGGCACGAATTCCTCCGGCCTCTCCCAAACCTCCGGATCCCGCATTATCGCCCACGCGTTGAAGATCACGGTGCTGCCCTTGGGCACCGTGTAACCGCCGATCTCGACGCCGTCCTCCACGGCCAGGTGGGGCAGGAGCAGCGGCGCCACCGGGTGCAGCCGCATCGCCTCCTTTACTACGGCCTGCAGGTATGGCAGCCTTGCCACGTCGGCCTCCTCGACGGCTTCCTGCTTGCCGCCGAGGGCGCCGTCGAGCTCCTCGCGCGCCCTGGCCATGGCGCTCGGGTTCCGTAGCAGCTCGGCCATCGCCCACTCCACGGTGATGGCGATCGTGTCGCTGCCGGCGGTGAAGACATCGAACAGGATGGTCGTCACGTCCTCCCTGGTGATCTTGCCCGTGGACGTGAGCTCGAGGAGCGTGCCGAGGAAATCCTCTTGCTGCTGCTTGGCCATGGAGATTTTCGCCTCGTCGAGCCGGCGGTCGATGATGCCATCCAGGACCCGGAAAACTTTCTCGATCCGCCTCGCCCCGTGTCGCCGGCGACCTTGCAAGTCGAGCCGGCGGAGGAACGGGAAGAGATCGGAGACGTTGGGCTTGGCGACGAGCTCGACGAGGTCCTCGACGGCCTCCCTTAACCCCGCCGACGACTCGGAGCCGACGTCGACGACGTCGGCGGAGAACAGGGCGCTCGACACGAGGTTGAGCACGCCGCCGTACACGGCATCGCCGAGCTCCACCGCCTCCCGCACGGCGGCGCGGCCACGGAAGTAGCTCACTAGGTCGCGCACCTTACGCTCGCGGGCGCCGCGCGCCGCGGCGAGTCTGCGCGGGGAGAAGACGTGCGCGGCCACGACGCCACGCAGGGCCTTCCAGCGCGGGTCGGAGCTCGGGAGCCAGACCATGGAGCGCTCCGAGAAGCCGAGAGCGCGGGTGGCGTCGGGGACGGCGCGCGCGGCGAGGCGCCGGTCGTGCCTAGTGAACGCCTCCGCCGCCGCGGCGCGCGAGGAGACGACCACGGCGGTGGTGAGACCGAGCTTGAGGCGCATCACGGGGGCGCCGTGGGAGAGGGCGAGGCCGGCGAGCGCGTGGTGGAGATGGCCGTGGCGCAGGTCGAGGAGGTTGCCGACGAGCAGGAGCGGCCTCGGGCCGGGAGGCAGCCGTGAGGCGCCCGTGCCGTGGCGTCTCAGGCGGCTGAGGTAGTAGAGGAGCCAGACAGCGAGCGTCGCCCATAGCAGCCATAGCTCGGTCTCCATGTTGCAGATGCTACCCGGTGGTTTCCGAACTTGTGTATTCGTGGTGTTTTGGGGACAAAATTGTAGAGAAAGACTGTCGTGGCTGGAAACGGTTCTCATGTGGTTGTTGGACACCATCCTTCTTGTGGAACTCATTTCATCCATAGAGATATTTTGTAGCTTATTATTTCGCAAGTTGAAAATATCATGTGTACGTTTGTATCTACAACGTGGCGTGCGCCTTCATCATCTTCACCATCCAATCCAACGGAGATTTCTGACAATACCATATGTCCATAGGCTAATCAATGTTGACGGCTGTTGTCTTCCAGCGTCGCCACTTGTGGACACTCGTCGTCGCAGTTTTTTTTTTCAGGCTACTTGTCGTCGCAGCTGCTTCGAGAAAGACCCGGTCTTTCAGTACAACCTATTGAGAGCCGCGGCTCCTCGGCGGCAGATCGAGCCGGTTTTCTAGCGTGCTTTCCCACCTCAAACTTAGTAAAATCCTCGGATAAACTTTCGACGTGTCTAAATTTAAGTATATATTTATATGTATAATAAAAAATATTAATTTAAAAAAGTTAAAATAACCTATAATTTAGAACATATGGTGAAGTGTTTAATAGCCTCACCTTGACGAGTGTTGTTCATAGCAGCAATATTGTTCTAGAGTGAACAATACACGTCTCGAGTTTTTTATTTTGAGAAATTTTACTTGTCAATAGACCGATGAGTTGGAAAAAAAAATCGCCCATTTGATATGCTTCGGGATGCATGCAAAAGCTAACGAGTGGAGCCCTCTAGGGGACTTTCTTCTTACCCACATTAATATCCCTCCCCTTAATTTCAAATAATCTGACAAATTTCTTGTTGCTTTTACATGTTGTTCCTTTGTGGCGTAGCAACTTCCTATTGTTTGATAATTTGATAAATTTTATCTTATAGATTTGACATGATCTTCTTTGTAATGTGGCAACTTTCTATTGGTTGAGAATTTGCTTTTTTGTCTTTCATATTTTTCTTTGTAATGTGACAACTTTATATTGATTGGGAATTTGACAAATTTTGTCTCATACTCTATCCCACAATTTAGACAGATGGAAATGCATCAGATTCTAATGGTTCAAATTGAAGAAGTAAAATTACAAAGTACAAAATTTCAAAAAAAATTATATAGTTAGGAATATAAAAATGGTATGGGGATGCTCGAAAACCCAGGAAAATGCAGATTCAAAAGATTCCAAGGCTAAAATAAAATTGAAGATAAAAAAGGTCAAATAGGAAAATACCAAAGGTGAAAGCGCAAATGCCAACATTCTAATTAAATGCATTTGCCATTGAATTTTGAATTGGCATTTGCTAAAATAATGATTGGCATTTGAAGGCAACACACATGTGTTTGGGCAACAAAACACAAAACACACTGATTTGAAGAAACCAAAATCAGTGTGTTTTGTCAAGAAGACAACACACTGATTTTTCCTAGGCAATTTTGCTACCCAAAGCACACCATTTTTACCTACCCTAGACAATCAGATCCGACGACCAGAAAATTAATGTGTTGGCTTCAAAACAAAACGCAATTGCGCCAGTTAGCTTTTCCCTTTTCTTTCTATCAGTAGGTTCACTAGCTTAATCAACTGCCACATTCGCAAGTCCAATAGCTATATTAGATATATAAAGTTCCAAACGAAAAGAAAATAGAAAAAAAGTTAGATTGTCCCTTCCTAATCGCACTCACAAAAAATGGTTCTAAAAAAATGCACTCGCAAAAAATGAATCAAAGCAAAATGAGGAACTTAAACTAGAATTTTTTTTCTGAATCTCTTGCAGGAATTCTCTGCACAATTGCAGTGATCAAACTAGGGCTAGCAATCCACGTGACAAGCTAGTGTTAACCAATTGCTTGTGCACGTAGGCAGCCACTTATGACGAGTTTAACTTGGCAATACATACCGACTAGGTTCGTGCGACGGGCACTGCCCTCAGAGGGACGGCGAGCACGTTTGCAGTAGTAAACTTCTCGCTCACATCCAACTGCTCGGCGGACACGCCGTCCGGCAGTCGCCAGTCGAACGCGTGCAGCAGCGACGCCAACACTAGCGGCACCACGCGCTCCGCCATGGGCAGGCCGGGACACAGCCTCCGTCCGGACCCGAACGGGATGAACCTGAAATCCTTCCCTCTAGAACCCGTCGTCTCGCCCTCCCCACCCAAGAACCGCTCCGGCACGAACTCGTCGGGCCTCTCCCACGCCGCCGGGTCCCGCATGATCGCCCACGCGTTAAAGATCACCGTGCATCCCCTGGGCACCGCGTATCCCCCAACCTCGACGCCGTCTTCCGAGGCCCGGTGCGGCAGCAGCAGCGGCGCCACCGGGTGCAGCCGCATGGCCTCCTTCACCACGGCCTGGAGGTAACGGAGCCCCGCCGCGTCCGTCTCCTCGACGGATTCCTTGCTCCCTAGCGCGCCCTCGATCTCGGCGCGCACCCTCGCCATGGCGCTCGTGTGACGCAGCAGCTCCGCCATTGCCGACTCCACGGTGATCGCGATCGTGTCGCTCCCGGCGGCGAACACGTCGAACATGATGGCCGTCACGTCGTTGCGAGCCATCTTCCCCGCCGACACGAGCTCCAGGAGTGCGTCCAGGAAGTCGCCGTGCGCGTCGTCATCGGCCGCCAACCGCGCGTCGACGATGTCATCCAAGACGCGGAAGACTTTGTGAAAGCGCCGGGCTGTCCAGCGCCGCCGTCCTTGTAGGTCGAGCGGGCGCAGGAACGAGAACATGTCCGACACGTTGGGCTTCGCGATGGCGCCGACGATCTCCTCCACGAGCTCACGCAGCCCCTGCGCCGACGCGGCGCCCACGTCGACGACGTCGGCGGAGAACAGGGCGCACGACACGAGGTTGAGGGCGCCGCCGTAGACGGCCGTGCCGACGTCCGCTGCTTCCTCCCGCCCGTGCTTGGCGCGGTGACGGAAGTAGTGCACCAGGTCGCGCACCTTGTGCTCCGCGGGGAGAAGGCGTTCGAGGCCGCGACGCCGCGCAGGGCTTTCCAGCGCGGGTCGGAGCTCGGCAGCCAGATCATGGAGCGGTCGGCGAACCCCGCCGCGCGGGCCATGTCCGGGACGGCGCGCGCCGCGAGGGCGCCGTCGTGCCGCGTGAACGCCTCCGCCGTCGCGGCGGGGGAGGAGATGACCACGGCCGTGACGAGCCCGAGCTCGAGGCGCATGACGGGGCCGTGGGTGAGGGCGAGGCGTGCGAGCGTGTGGTGGAGGTTGCCGTTCCCGCCGCGGAGGTCGAGCAGGTTGCCGAGGAGCGGAAGCGGCCGGGGGCCGGGCGGTAGGCGGCGGCGGCGGCGTCCGGTAGTGCCGGAGCGGCGTCGTGTGATGTTGGCCAGGTAGTAGTAGAGGAGAGATGAGACGCCGGACGTCGCCGCGCATAGCAGCCAGAGCGCGTGCTCCATTCGTGTGGCGTGGGCGAGCTTTAATTTCCTCGGTCCTCGGAGAGGGTTTGTGTCCGTGCGCCTGGATTCTTGTGAGCTATACAAAGGGAGAGAGAGCTCCATTTGTAGGCCAGAGCCTGTGCTGCCGTCCCGGCGCCAGGTGATTCTTGTTTTTCTTCCTGTTCTCGTGTGAAATTGAAAGCTCAAAGACCTACGTACAGGAGTCGTATTTGACGTTGCGACATCGCAGATGATCGTATGGTGACTTGTGGTGTTTCTACACGAGGTACACGCCTTCTGTTGAACAGCAGAACCTGTTAACCAGCTCCACGCCTCCACCGTGGCCTTGTATTTCCCATTGAGATCACATGGAGGAAACACTGTTTGTTGCCGACCTCCTCCGGCCCCTAGGTCTCGCACGCTAGTCTAGACTCTAGAGTCTCCGATGGCGGCGAAACTTCTGGTCTTTTTGTTGTGGCTCCATGTTGGAGAAGGGTCACAAGTCACGACTCATGAAGCCAACTCATGGTCATGTCATGGACACCGAAGCACCCCCACAAAATTCCACCCATAGCAAATCTAAGGTCAGGTCGTTCTCGTTCCCAACTCGGTCTTGAGCTCACTGAGGCCTCGTTTGGGAAGGGCGGGATCGGCGTGGAAAGGGGCCGAAACCACGCGACACGAGGGACCAAGCCCACACCAAGGGCCCGGGGCAAGCTCCCTCTCTGGCCCAGAACAACATTTGGCCGTGACCGGATTAGATTTGACCCAACCCAAATCTCCTCCAATCCACGTGACTAATCGGCCATCTGTCACACCCGGCCATTTGTTTCGGCCTAGTAGTGGCCTGTTAGCGCGGTGTGCGCGAGTTTAGTACCACCTTACTAGTTGAGCATGGGTGGAGCCAACTTATAAGCCTTTGCCCCCCAGCCATAGCACCTTCGAGTTAACCCTTTTACACGAAGCGAGAACGAAAGTGTAAGCAGGGTGTTATGTGGTATTAGAGCCGACCCTCGCGGTTGGTCTGGGACGTTTACACGAAGCGAAAGTGTAAGCAGAGTGTTATGTGTACGCGTGCCCGCCCCTCGGAAGGGCTGGGCGGTGCGGCTTTGGAGGGCAAGGTGTTACACCATCCCACCGCACATCGGGAAACCTGATTTAGGGTATGGAAAGGGAAAGGCACGTACACTTATTACTCGCCTGTCAGAAAAGAAAGGTCAAAGCATGATAATAAATCAGGATGTCGACTTCTTCCTTTCTTTTATGATTGTCTTTCGTTCCCTCGGCCAAGGCATGAGTCACTAGCCACCTCTCTTTGTGCGTTTTCCCGCTTGACTTCAGCTGGCCATGGGTGCTGAGCCCCCTAAAAGAACCGAGTAGAGTCGAGTTCTCGTACTAACCTAAGAGCAGATATGCGGAAATATTTCCACGTTCAAGCAGCTAATCAGTAAACGACTTCTCCGTAACAGTTTGAAGATTGGCTCGCAACGCAAGTAGCGGCAAGAAAGGAGATCAATACACCGTTATCAACAACAGATAAATTATTGGCGAAAGAAGGTGAGCCTCTAGGTGCGGAGGACTCTACAAGGTATCGAAGCCACATCGGGAACGAGACGTGCGCGCTCTGTTCACGATGCCGGCAAAGATGACGAAGACGCCACCTCTCCCTCGCGACACCGGCAACGAGCCCAACGACGGCGGGCAGGTGCGCCTCCTCCTCCTCTGCCTCATCCCCGCTCCATTCCCCTTCTCCTCATCCCTTTTCACTTGTTAGGGTTTGGCAACCGGCGGCGGCGATTGCTGCTCCCACGGGTGGGAGGGTTAACAAAGCACGAGGGGATTGGGTGATAGGGAGGGATCCACCCAATCCACGCGCGGGTTATACCCCACTTGTGTTCTGCACCCTTGTTGCCAAACGAAGCTTGCAGGAGTAAAACATACTGTCAACTCAAGTGGAGACCACGTAAACCGGATGCCGTGAGGCCCATAATAGGTAGCCCATGCCTAACATGTTGTAAATGAACGGTAAACAGACCCTGAAACGGGCCATGCGTTGAAGGGCCGTATATCGTCCAAGGGCAGGGCCATGACTCAAGGATTTTTTTTAAATCCTACTAGGTCCACATACACGGAATAAACTCGTTCTAATCCTAGATTATATGCGACTGCTAAAACCGATATCCCTTTTCATGCTAAAAAAACCAATATCCCTTTGATACCATAATTAAATCGATTTTTAATACTTTTCATGCAATTTTCAGTGGCATATAATATAACAGATCAATTTTTATTTGCAATTCTTTACATGCCACTGAAATGGCGTTGAAGGCATTAAAAGTGTAATTCAATGCCATTAAACTAATGGAAAATCACAGAAGTGTGTGTTCTGGTTCTGGTTTGGATTTAGTAATACTTTGTCTGCAAGTTACTCCAAGTACGTGGAAGAAGTACAGAAATACGGAGTTTGTTCCTATTCTGGATTAAATGCTTGCCTAACAGATTATTATGGTCTTGCTATCTGAGTTCGTGGTCTGAATTGTTTGAGGGTTCAGCTTATGCTACACTTTTTTTTTCGAAAAGGTAATTATGTAGAATCTTTAGTTCATAACCTCATGTCCCTCCCAAAATTGGGACTCGTTTTCAGCGATTAACTACTGTACGCTACTACGAGTACATTGTGTTAGGCAGGAATCGTAAATAAAATAAAACAAAACTCCAGGAAGCAAACGTGAGTGCTACCACTCCGGTGTGTTGACTCTCCACTCGCTAGCATGCGGCACATGTCTGCGGGACTGCGGCTGCATGCGGCAATCGAGTATGGCTGCATCCGTTTGCTAGACTGAAAGCCTGTCTGTTAGTTTGTATGATTCTAGATTCAATAATATTGAGAATAAACTTTATATTCTTAGGCATCTTTTGCGTTCGGCAGCCGGGCAGCGGCCGTCGCCGGAAACGAGCGCACGGCACACAGAAGACTGTTGCTCTGCGGCGCTGCCTCCCGTACGTCCCGTCCCGTTGGCGCCCGTCGTCGGTCCACGTTTCGACCTGCCATGCGACAGTGCTTGCTAGCACAGCATGCAGGCCAAGCCCGATATCGACCGCTCAGCATGCACACGACGATTGCTCGGAAGAGAGATGATTGCTCGGAAGCGCGGCCTATCCTGAATCCTGATGGGGAAAAGGATGCTATCAATCCCACGGGCGGCGGACGATGAGAACTTGAGAACGAAGACCCATCGTCTCAGCAAACGTCCATCCGAGCGTCTAGCAAGCCCGGCAGGCATTTCCGGTGTGGCCGTGGCCCGTCGGAGACTCGGAGCCGCGTCCGCGCGTGCGGCACGGCCAATCACCGGGGAATTATATCGTTGCGGCAGCGCTGGGGCCCCGCACGCACGCGCCCCCGGCGAGTGGAGGCGACGGTGATTGCGCCTGGCGCGCTGTCGGGCCGGCCTCGACAGGTGGGCCTGGCCGCGCATCATTGAGAGATTTGAGGATAACTGCAGTCTTGCGTGGTAGGGATTCAGCAACCATCGCAAAAGCAATAACACTTTGGATCCCCCCGCTCGTCAAAATTACTAGCTGATCAATCGCAAAGAACAGGCGCTGCGTCATCTGTTAGGACCAGGGCCCAGGGGAGTGGTAGAGGAGGAGAAATATCAGAATGGAAGTCGTATTTCTACAACATCAACCTGGCGCTTCATCATCATAAAGTCGGAACGGCCAACAATATCTCCCTCCGCCACGTCTTGCCAGACTGCCATGTTGCCTGAGGCTTGATCCGGCCAGTGCTGAAGCCAGCTCTCGCCGCTAGAAGGTGGGGCCGTGTTTAGATAGGTACTCCGTATTGAAAAATTTTTAAGAGTAATAAATGCATCTTTGACCAATAATTAGGGATATTAATTAAAGGCAGTTTACAAAACTATCTCCACAACCCTAGGTAAATTCTCGAGACGAATCTAATGAGGTCTTTGACCACACGATTAGAAGATGGTTATTGTAGAGTTACCGTACCAAATCATAGATTAATTATGCTCATTAGATTCGTCGCGTAAAGTTGCACCCATCTGTAAAAATGTTTTACAAATAAACTTCATTTAGTGCTTCACGCATACAAGATTCTTTGCATTTAATGCCTCCAATTTTTTTTCGGAGGACATCTAAACACGGCCATCATCTACGCCACCGTTGCAGGCGTCCTGCTTCCATTGCAGTGTCCAGTCTTACACGCAGACCACTAAAACGCAGACAGAGCAGAGACAGAGACGAGCACCTCTCTACGCGACGGCTTTGCAGTACTTTGGTGCGTGATACGGAGTACGTTGCACATCGCCAGCCTGGCAGCCCCAGGGGGAGGATCTACGCTACTACTCGTAAGCAGTCAATTAGAGCAACTCCAGCGTCTTCCTAAACTTGTGGCTCTATTTTGTATTTTTAGTCAGACCTGTAAAATTTAGGGGCTTGAAATCCTTCTTGAACTCCAGCCAGCCCGATCAAATAATGGCCCCTAAATCGTGGGACCCACCTGCCACCCCTCGTGCCGTCGCGCCCGCTCCTCCCCGCCGCCCCCGCGACAACCTCGCCGCGAAGAGCTACAGCTGCGAAGACCTCCCGCACTGCCACGCCCCGCGCGCCGGCGTGTGCCCTCCTATGCTCGCCGGCGACGGGCGCGGCCGCCGATGCCCAGCCCGCCGAAGGAACGCCCCTCCGGTCACCTCCTCGTTGCGCTCCGCCCCTCTCGCGCCGGGCACCTCCCCGTCCAGACCGGCTTCCCCGCCTCCTTCGCCGACCTCGTCGTCAAGAACCATGGCCGCCTCAAGAAGCAGCCTTCCCTGTCCTCCAAGCGTGGCAGGCGCGCCGCCGCCGCTTTGCCTACCCCTTCCGTCTCCCCTTCGCCGTCCCCGCCGCCCGCCTCTCCGCCTCCGCCTCCCCCAGCGTTCGCCGCCGTCTCGCCGTCGGATCGGCCGAGGCCCGATCTCTCGACGGCCGGGCGCGTCAAAGCCGGCAGCAGCGACAGAGGCTTCGGGCTTGGGCTGGGGTTACTCGCGGCCAGAGGCGTGGTGTCCTTGGCGCTCCTCGTGATTTGGAGCAAGAAGGTGGTTGCGGCCTTCTCCCTCGTCCTGCTCGAGTCCGTGAGGTCCTCCCTCCGTCCCCGACGGCCGGCGCCGGCGGAGGCGCGGCTCTACCTCGGCGGGGACGGAGCCAGGGTCATCGCCGAGGGAGCATGCCTGGGAAAAGCGGCGGCCGGCGGGGAGGCGGAGACAGACTCAGCGGGGGAGGAGAACAGAGGAGGAAGATGAAAAAAGAATGAGGTACGGCTCACGTGTTGGATGGAAATAGAGGGCCTCCATTCTTAGGGGCCTTGGACCAACATTTGAAGGCCTTCACAAAATGGTAACCTGTTTAAAGACCCAGCTGAAGCTGTTTTTTTTGCTTACGAGACTGAAATAGGTATAGAATTGGGTTGGATTTGCTCTTACGGTCGTTCGAATCCGGGCCGGGCTCCCGGCGCCAGGTAGACCAGGTGTGTCGTGTGCACCTCGGACTTGCCGCGAAGGTGCGAACACCCCACGTACTGAACCAGGCCCTACTAACCGGACATACTCCTAAGTAAGCCTGCTAATTGGATTCAAATCCACCCTTTATCCACACCAACTCACATGAAAATAATAAAATTTTCACCCCACTCCACTCCACACCATAGTGTGTATAAACAAATCCAAGCCAACCAATTAGTACATACAACCCATGTATTTGATATAACAAACTATGGGCTTATATAAAAATTATGTACATGCCCACGTTAGAGCCGGACCCTAAAACTAAAAGCTCGTGTTCACACTATAAAATTTTGACGAAATCGATCAAAATTTGTTGAAGGCGACTTAATTTGACATTCTGCTACTTTATGCAAAGCGGTAGGGCTGTACATACACGTGGGCCCCACATCAAAAGTCGGACCCTAGAATTAAAAGCTCGCGTTCACACTATAAAATTTTGACAAAATCGATCAAAATTTGTTGGAGGCGACTTAATTTGACATTCCGCTACTTTATGCAAAGCGTTAGGGCTGTACATACACGTGGGCCCCACATCAAGAGCCGGGCCCTAGAATTAAAAGCTCGCGTTCACACTATAAAATTTTGACGAAATCGATCGAAATTTGTTGCATGCAACTTAATTTGACATTCCGCTACTTTGTGCAAAGTGGTAGGACTTTACATACATGTGGGCCCCACATAAAGAGCTAGGCTCGTACGTGTATGTTATTTGGAACAAACCAATGTAACTCTCTCCAAACCACTCTAAACCATCTCCTAGGTAATCCAATCCAAACCATCTAACTAGTGAATCCACTAGTAACCAATCTAAAAGAAACTATAAAGGAAACCAACCCAATAAAACCATTAAGCCCAAACTAATTAGCAGGGTTACTCCTAAGGCTCTGTTTAGATGTTCCGCGAAATTTTTTTCGAGTATGTTCCCTCACAGTGGCGGAGCTGGCAAATTTCAACGCCTAGGGCCACTTCGACAAACATAAACTACTCAAAATCCTAAATATTTTAAGTAGCGATAACCACAATAGTGATAGCCTATATAAAGTGTCTAAAATGATATGTACTCCCTCCGTCCCACAAAGAGTGTTCTTTAGCATCTAAATTTTGTCCCACAAAGAGTGTTATTATAGCTTTTAGTGAGGACCACCTAGTTAAATGAACAACAATACCAAGAAAAAGTTGTATAGAGAAGCGCATAGAGCCAATAAAATGGTTAATTGATACTAATTTTCCAGTTCCAATGCATTGGTAATTAGGGATAAAATGATTATTTCTCATGACTAAGTAGTATATCTGAAAATTTCTAAATGAACATTTATTTTAGGAGGATTTGGGACGGAGGGAGTAAGTGTTTATCAGGCCTGATCTAGAGTATTCATAAAAAAAAATAAGGAAAAAAAGATGTGGTGCCCTTTTTTCGCCTCCCACCACCGAACGTACGAGTACTAGAGAAAAAAAAAATTTGCCAAAAAAAAAAAATCCCCCGCAGCTTCCTTACCCATCGCCGTCCAAGCGAGAAACCTTTTCGTCTCCTCCGTCTGCTGCAACTCCAGTTTCTTTCCCATCTCATTTTCCACTAATCCCCATCCAATCCTATCGATCTAGGCTTGCTCCTCATGGCTGGAGGTGCCCACGGCAGGCTCCGGCGAGGCGGGATAGCGGGCAGCCTTTGGGATGGTGGCAGGCCTTTGGGCAGTCGGTACTCGGTAGTCCTCCAGGGGGCAGGCCGGGGCGCTGGGCAGGAGAGCGGAGATGGCCGCCCTCCCGCCCTGGTGTGGTGGCGCGCGGCACACCCTTCCGCCTGTGGAGGTGCCGAACCAGGCCGGGGTCGGCGCTGCCGGGGAGCGAGCGGAGGACGAGCCGGGGAGCGAGCGTCGCGTGGAAGGCACATGGCAATTTGCTGGGCCGTGGGCTTGTTGTTGGAGTCTTGGAGATATGCTGGGGTATTAGAAACTTTTTTGGCCCACGACTAGGGCCATGGCCCTAGTTGCCCCACCGGCAAATCCGCCCCTGTTCCCTCATATGCATGGCATATTAAATGTAGTTGAAAAAATAACCTATTATATGGATGGAGTGTACTTCGCGAGACGAATCTAATGAGCCTAGTTAAGTCGTGATTAGACAATAATTTGCTACAGTAACATGTGCTAATGACAGATTAATTAGACTCGTTAGGTTCGTCTTGCGATTTACTGACAGAATCTGTAGTTAGTTTTGTAATAGTCTATATTTAATACTTCAAATGTGTATTCGACATACTCGAAAAAAATTTCGCGAAACCTGTAAACACGGCCTTGAAGTTGAAAGCCAAGCAAAGGGACGACATCAATGCCCGGCACTGGCAAATGTGTGGAGACATCAATAATGCCCGGCAGGTTTGCAGAGACACGAAGACCTGGCCCAGTGCCTCAAACGGAACGAAGTGCGTCTCACTCACACTTGGACCCATCATTTTGCAATCGATAGGTAGGTCACCACGTCCACACGGCACACCATCTCGCGGCAGCGGGAGGAGGCACAGCAACAGCACGCAGCCGTCATCACGCGTTACGGCGCCAGTATTAAGCAACCTACTACTACCTATCCACACAAATCATCTTGCGTACGCCGGGCTCACGGGCCACCACCATCGCTCGCGTCCCTCCAAGTTTCACTGTCACCCGCTGGCCCTGTTCCTCCTGCAGCCAAGGCAGGTAAATCTTTTTCTTTTTTTTTACCGGTACCACCTCGCGTTCACTTTTTTTTCAAATAAGTAGAAGAACTACAAATCTTTGTACAACACTCCGCGAAGCCGTAGACGTACACTTGCATCACAAGAAGCACACGACATTACCAAAACTACTCAAAGTATCAGACAACCTAGACAACGAGCGCCCGCAACTACCACATTACGCCGGCCCCTGGGCTGGGGAGGCCCAGGGTAAGGCGGGTATCAGCTCACTGACCGCTTCAAAGGTCATCTCCCGCGTATCCTCGGCATAAAACTTCTTGTACGCTTTTCACTCGCGCCCACGTTCGGTGCGGAAGAGCGAACGAACCGCGCCGCCCGGCTTTTCACACGCGGTGCGTGGATCACGCCAGGGTGACAGCAATGGCCGCCTGCATCTACGATCTACTCGTATGCACCGATCCAGGATTCCAGGCCAAAAGATCTCGCCAGCACAATATTAACAGCAGCCGCGACGTGAACGTGACCGCCGCTCTGTGGGCTCCTGCCAACCTATCGGGCTCGCACGGGCGCGACCGCACGATAACCGGATCGAACGATCGGCGGACGGGTGGGAAGATAAGGTGGGCCCGAGGAGGCACCGAGGAGGCAGGCAGGGGCGCACGCCGTGCTCCCCAGTGGGGCCTCGCGCGTCACCTGTGCTCCCCCGGCCGGGCCAAAGCCCAAGCCCCTCCCCCTCCCTACGTGGCCGTAGCATCAGTGGGGGCCGGCGCGACGCGACGCTTGTCTCCCTCGCCTCGGGTCTCCACCGGAGTGGCGCTCGCTGCCCGTCTGAAACGGGGTACTGCGCGGAGAACTTGATTGCCCTGCGTCGCTTCAATAATTGCCGCGAACCGGCCGGCCGGCCTGATGGCCCAGTACTGTACGTGCCACCGCGCGGGGGTCGAATAATGGAGTACTCCGAGTAATGCGCGCCCGACACGACACGAGTGGCGTGTGCCGAGACGCTGGCTGGGTGCAGAGGATATACAGTAATCGTACGTACGTTGCTCTCGTTTTATTGGCTGTTGCTCGTATAAAGAGTAAAACTATACAGTACATGCTTTCTTGACATAAGCAAAAAAAAAAAAAAACACATGTACTACTGTATTGGTATGGGATTGTACTGCATCATGTATCACGGCACTGGCGGAGTGCTTGTCATCGCATCAGGCTACAAAAGCACAGTGCGTCGTCGGTGCCCTGACACCAACCAATAGGAGCAGCAACACAGACACTGTAGGCTCAGCTGATATCGTCGTAGGCAAAGCGCAAGAAAAATCACGTCCAACAAGATAAGGCCAGACTGGCACGCGGCCGAGTGACTGCACGCACGCTGGACGCGGCAGCTAGCAGCCTAGCATAGCAGAGCTCTCTCGTTTCATGCTTGCTTGCATACCATATGCACAGGCCACATCCATCCATCTGTCCGTGTTACCGTGTACAGTAGCAGCTGAGCATGGAGGTGGAGGAAACTAACCAGTCGGGCACAGGCACAGCCGCACAGCTACACGCTGCCGCACATGCCGTGGCCGGTCGAGCGCTGCTGCATGCACGCATCCGTGCAGCTAGCTACCAGAGCGGCGGGGCCCGGTGACCCGAGGGGGCAAAGCAGACGGAAGGGGTGGCGTCGTGCGGCTACAGATTGGCTCTTGCGCGCCCCGCGGCCCACAGGGGGGGCATCCGGGCATGGACCAGCGCAGCGAGCTGCTGAGACAGGGGAGCAGCGAGAGCGATGGCAGCAGCGGCAGCAGCAAGCAGGAGGCATTGCACGGCGCGGCGCGCATCGGCGCGTCCGTGCCGCGTTAAATGCGCGGAGACAGACGGAGCTTGAGCAGGGGGGCAGGGGCCGCAACAGGCAGGCGCCCGATGGACGATGGATCGGCACGCTCTGCGAGAGGCCCCGTCCGGCTCCGGCGTGCAGGGTCCCCCGGCCCGTGCCGGCCCCGCGCTGGCCATGCATTTACGCCGGGCTGCTGCTGCGTCGCGCGCGTGATCCCGTCACGTAGCGACCGTGGTGGGGGGGCGGCGCGGCGACGTACGTACGAGTACTCGTACTACTTCAACACGCACCGCGCCGTGCCCTTACCTGTGCTGTGATGAGGTGTGTGTCGCGACGGGGCAGCGCAGCGTGCACGGGTAGCCGGCGCGCGGACACGCCTGCCCGCCGGCTGCCCGTACGTAACGGCGTGCTTTGCTTTGCAGTCGGCAGAGATTTACCCGTCGTGTAGTACTTGTGTTCCAACTTTGTTCGATCTGCTGCTACGTATACCTTTTAGGCCTCCTTTTCGAGCACTCCTATCGTGATGAAACCCGGCCGGCAACGGCCAAACGGCGTCTTCTTCATCCGGACAGCTACACGTAATCAAGCTGGCCGCGACCTCTACTAGCTAGCGCTTTACTATTTGGCACGCGAAGAACAGCTTAACTGAGACGCTCCTCATGCTACGCATCCAGAGCTGCCATTTTCAGTTCTCTGCGTGTACAGTAGTAGTAACCACTGGCAGCAACTACCGGCAGGCAAAGTGGATCCGATCTATCGCATACGGAGTACTGTACGCATGATTGATCTGCCAACCGTCCAACCGCAAGCCTCGCCGGCCATCATCGTACCCATGCGGCCATGCCCACGTTCGGCCGCGACACCATGATGTGCTTGCTTGCTCCATGATTGGGGCGAGCCAATACAGACCCGTCGTCGATCGGTTTGTCCCCATCGGCCATCGCACGCACCAGGCAGCAGGGGATGATCTCGCCCTTATACTCATGCCATGCCATGCCGGCCGCGAACCATGATGGCGTCGGACGAGGGGACTGATGGCCGTAATCATGCGCGTATGTGCGTCCATCCAAGGAACAGTTTTGGCCTGCTCTGTGCTCCTGATTCCTGATTTCTGCTCCCGACCTACTAGCTGGCTTTTGCTTGTCCAAACAAGAGGTTAATCTAGGGTAGGGCGACATGCCTGCGGAATCATTGCGTGCTCAAAGAAAGGCGAATGAGCTCGAGGAGGCATCAAGCATGTCGTGGCCTATGTACGCGGACAACGAGTCGTCATCATGCCGTGCGCGACTTAGAATTTACAAGGCTTTCTTGCAAAAAGTTGCAGATGATTCCTCCTCATTCGTATGGCGCATCGCGTGCCGTGTTTGGTCCCCGAAACTGTGTAGCACTCTATCTAGTACTTTTTTTAAAAAAAATTAGAGCTATAATAGAAGACTGACGGTTCTCAGGGGAAACATAAGTACCTTAGACCATATACGACAGTGTATTTAGCTTGAAATACAACATTGGTATCGGAACAATGAAGATCACAAGTGAAATATCCAACGGACTACGTAGCCCATAACGTTCGAAATGAAATGAGACACTATCGGAAGAGTGGACATATGCTATAGTCGAAATAATTGACATACTCCTACACTGCAGGAACAATTGAAACTCCAATTGTTGGAACACCCCCCCCCCCCCCCCCCCTCTCTTCTTCCAAAAAAATCAATTTAAAACTATAGAAAAAAATAACCCTAAAATAAATATGTACATCAATTAATTAGCCCTAAAATAAGAAAAACATTTTAAATATATGTTTTCATGACTCTATTTCCCATTTCTTCCTATTTACATAAGACAATAACTCCGTTTAATATAAACACTATTTGACGTGCGCCAATTTCAAGCTATTTTACTATTCATTAATAATAAAATATTAGATGTATATGTTGTGGGGAGCCATAGTTGTCTTGTTTCGGTGCAAAAGATTGGAAATCGCGAGAACATTTCGTCCACTAGACGATCAATGACAATACGTTTTGTCTTTGGGTGCATTGGCTGATAGCAGCAAGAACAAATAGTGGGAGCAAAAAGGAAGGCCCTGCTCCGAGTTGTCCATGGCAGCACCTGGGACAAGAACAATACGCTCCCCAAGAAATACGCGCATCCCGGCCTAGCAGGGCGGAGCCGGAAGCCTCAAGCCGAGGCCGAGCAAGCATGCAATTGCAAGCACGGTGCGCGGCAGGCAGGCAAGGCAGGTCACAGGTGCATCTGCGCGGCCCAGCTTTCTGATAAAGATCGTGGGCGCTACTAACCAAAGGGGAAAGATACGTCCCTCGCCCACGGTGATGATTAACATAATTATTAGCAGCTGCCGCTGCCCCATGCTGCGACGCCGCTGCTGCCATTGCTGCGACGCTGCTGCTGCGTCTGCGTTGCTGCATGCCATGCCATTGCTATCCGGAAAAGAGAGCCAGCCGTGCCCATGGCCTGATGGCCCCTGCGGTTTTTTAATCCTGCCCTCATGATTCGATCCCCCTCCTGCCTGCTCCCTTTTGCCGGGCCACTCACGTGCGCTCGTCAAACCGCTCTCCCGGAGGGGTCAAAACCAAGCGTCCTCTCATCCTCTCTCTCGGTCTCTCCTCATCACTCTTCACTCTCTGACGCTATAATAAGGCACCGTTGCCGTCTCTGGTCTCCGGCTGCTGCTGCTCGCCGGGGACTTGTCTCGTTGCTGTGGGAAGTGGGATGGAGCTGGGGCTGAGCCTGGGGGAGCCGGACGCCGGGAGGGCGGCGCCGGAGCTGGGGCTTGGGCTTGGGGTCGGCGCCGCCGGGAGGGGAGTGGAGGCCGGGAGGGCGGCGGGTGCGGCGGCGAGGTGGTGGGCGGAGCCGGTCTCCGAGACGGAGCCGGCGGTGCGGCTCAGCCTCGTCTCCGGCGGCCTCGGCCTCCAATGGCCGCCGGCTTCAGGCAGCGGTGAGTGCCACGCCGTGTTCTTCGTTCTTGGCTCCTGCTCCGGATTCTCGATTTCTTTGCACGATTCGTGGAGTCGTGACCAGCGGCGTTTTTCCTCCTTGGCGTGCGTGCGCGCAGGGCGTTCGACCGAGGCGCTGGCACGCGGGTTCGACGTGAACAGGGCGCCGTCGACGGCGGCGAGCGCGTTCGCGGCGGAGGACGACGAGGAGGACCAGGCCGCGGGGGCGCTGTCGTCGTCGCCCAACGACAGCGCGGGCTCCTTCCCGCTGGACCTCGGGCGCGGCGGCGGCGCGCACGGCGAGGGTGCCGCGGCGCGGGCCGGCGGCGGCGGGGAGCGGTCGTCGTCCCGCGCCAGCGACGAGGACGAGGGCGCGTCCGCGCGCAAGAAGCTGCGGCTCTCCAAGGAGCAGTCCGCGTTCCTGGAGGAGAGCTTCAAGGAGCAAAGCACGCTCAACCCCGTAAGAATTAATCCATACAACTTTTTGCCTTTTCTGATGGCAGTAAACTAGCACCATTGCTGCTAGTGCTCACCTCGTTCTTGGCGCTGACGAACCTTGTGTCTCGCCGGACGGCGGCGGCGTGCAGAAGCAGAAGGCGGCGCTGGCGAAGCAGCTCAACCTCCGGCCGCGCCAGGTGGAGGTCTGGTTCCAGAACCGGCGGGCCAGGTGCACGCACAGAAAAATCCCTGCTACTACCTTCTAGTCATCCCTCACCCGGAATCATCCCTAACCTTGTCTTCTCTGGCGACGGGCAATGCAGGACGAAGCTGAAGCAGACGGAGGTGGACTGCGAGTACCTGAAGCGCTGCTGCGAGGCGCTGACGGAGGAGAACCGGCGGCTACACAAGGAGATCGCCGAGCTGCGCGCGCTCAAGACGGCGCCGCCCTTCTACATGCACCTCCCGGCAACCACCCTCTCCATGTGCCCTTCCTGCGAGCGCGTCGCCTCCAACCCCACCTCCGCCCCGGCGCCCGGATCGTCCGCGCCGCCGGCCAAGGCCGCCGCCGCAGTCAGCAACAACAGCAGCGCCGCCGTCGCACCCGCGCGCGGCGGCGAGCCCCGGCCGTCGTCGTTCGCCGCGCTGTTCGCGGCGACACGCAGCTTCCCGCTGGCCTCCCAGCCGCGGCCGCCAGCGCCGGCGAGCAACTGCTTGTAAATACGCGCGCCGCCCGGTCCCGCGACTCCGTTGGTTGGTTGGTTCTCGTGAGAATTTTTGGGGTTTCCGAGGCCGTCCGTCGCCGTCGCGTCGACGGCTGGGATGCGAGAAGCGGAGGCTGCTGGGATTGCGTTAACATTTTTCTTCTTCTTGAGAAGTGCTCTCTCTGTTTATTATGGTTCTAAAGAACATGACATGGAGTGTTCGTGTTAATTAAGCACGAATGGTTCAGGGTTTAAACTTGGTTTAGGGCGAAGAAATTTCTTTTTTTTGTTTGTTTGTTTATCTTGATCGGCAGCTGTGAAGGGGCACTGCTGCCACTATTTATGAAGCGCATTTGCTTCGCAGTTCGCGGTTCGTACGAGGGGTGCAGATTTGCGAAATTATGGCGCCGCACGAGTCCCAAGGGATGGAAATTTTCTCGAGATTTTACTCGCGTACGTACACCGCCGGCGTGTTGTCAGGTCGCTCTATGAGCGCTCGTGGTGTGTTGTTGCTTGACACGGTTGAGAGAGCTCTCGACTTGTTGTGGCTTGTACTCAAGAAGGGATAGGATTTGGCCCTAAAAAGGGGAAGGAACAGGATTTCACGTGAAACAGCACGGTGCATATTCAAAATTTACAGCTGCGAGTTCTAAAAGGAAAGAGTATACTATTTGTCAAGCTCATTTTTCATCTGATTGTCAATCAAATAGACCATTTCCCCCGTTTTTGCCATCATTGCATTTTTCTTGGAGAGTCAAACTATTTTATCTTTGACCAAAATTATAGAGATGACTTCAAAGATTTATGATACCGAATAGCTATACTATGAAAACATATCTAATAAAAAATCTAATGTTACTTATTTGATATCATAAATGTTAGTATTTTATTGTATAAATTTGGTCAAAATTGAGAAAGTTTGACTCTCCAAGAAAGTTAGAATGACTTATATTTAGGAACGGAGGGAGTATCATTTTCCATCATTGTATCATTGCATTTTTCTAGGATTCACCTATAAAACTCTTGGCATCGGGTGTGGTCACCACTCAAGCACGTCATGGGCGGCATGGGCCACTCCATAACCCACATTTTAGCCGACCAGGTGATTAAGCCGAGCGTGACATGGCACTAGCCTACCGAAACGAAGCGAGATACTGTCGTTAAGCATGTCTGCGCTTTATTAGGGATCATGATTATGTGTAGAGCAACTCCAAGAGACTCTATAAATCCTTCCTGATTGTTAATTTTAAAGATTTTGATTATAAAAGGTACCTTCCAACAACCTCTCTATTTGGTTATTCAAACATAGCCACTCTCTATTCCGGATTTCTCGTTAACAAAATATAGAAAATAAAATAGCTCTCTAGAGTGCATGCAAAATATAGATAAGCTGTTGGAAAACATGAAGATATAGAAAACAATTTTTATACAAATGACTCTTTAAATGATGATTTAGAGATTGAGTTTCTGTTGGAGATGGGCTTTCTCAAGCGTTCCGTTTAATCATTCATTGTGCCCTTCCAGACGAGAGAAGCGCGCACAGTATGTCCCCTCCCCTCACACCACAAGTTGCCTCTGAACCTTTCAGAATCCTTCCCTGATCGATCGTTGATGGCCTGGCTTGTCACTGCGGAAAGGTCCAGCGGTTGCGCATCCTCCTGCACCGTGCAGGACTGGGGGTACACGTACACTGTTCTCATCTTCTTACCATCATTTTGTTTCCTCCTGTTTCCATAGAATGGAAGGGCGGTTCTCTCGGATGCATCTTCGTTGAAAATGCCCCCAAATATTTAAGCGATAAAATTCATTAAAAAACATACTAAATCGAGTTTAAGAAAATTTTAGCACCACGTTGAGCTAAAGTCACCCCATTTTTTGGATTTTTATTTTGCTTTTCCAATGGGAAGGCATTTTGATGTTAGATTGTACGGAGTATGTCTTAAAAAACATGGATGCATGCATCTATACTTTCAAAATTCAAAATCATACAAAGTCAACATGCAACGCACACAGTCATAACATGACGACGTAAGGGTGCCTTTGGCACAGCTCCTCCCGGGGGTGCTTCAGCTCCGCGCTACAGAGTTTGACACTGTGCGGGACTGTGCTGCCCTGTAGCATGAAGCTAAAACGAATCCCCAGATGCTACAGTCAACAGCGCGAAGGAGGAGCCGGCGGAGCTGAAAAAAGTGGCTCTCCCGGCTCCGCGCTACAGTGCATCTACAGGGAACTACAGTAGCTGGAGCTGGAGCGCCCCGAAACGCTGCCAAACGAGGCCTAAGTCTATCTAGCCGTCATGCATTGATGGGGCATGATTGTCCCTGCCCCCTCTTTTATCCTCATGCACCATCTCAACCGCACCAGCCAAAGTGTTTGATAAAGACTAGAGTTGTGATCCCATATGGTGCTAGCCTTCGGTGTTCCAAGTCTTAGGCTGACTCCAACAATAGCATGCAGTTTTCAGAGGCAAATGGAGGTTTGCCTAGCGTGTACAGTAATAGAGTAGCGATGCATTTGGTGGAGTCTCCAACAGACATTGCTTTTTTCCTCTCCCGCCAATGACAGTTTCATTTCCCGCGTCCTGCGCTGCCCCGAGAGGCAGGACCTTTTCCGGCGACTGCTCGCCTCGCGCGGCGCCCAACCTCTGCTCCTGCTAGCCCCGCGCACCAGTCGCCGGCCGGCCCGTGTGGCGCGCGCCGGTCGCCCCGCATGCTGCACGCTGCTCGCCGTGGTTGTCGCGCGCTGCTTTCCTCGTGTGGTGCCACCGCTGGGCCCGCGTGCCACTCGCCCCACTCGCCGGTCACCGCGCGCCCCGAGCGTCGCTCGCCCCACGCGCCGCGCGCTGCTGCTCGCCTGTTGCTCTAGTCGCACGGGGCGTCCCTGCTCTGTTCCTACGTCCGTCAGGTAAAAGGTGCCCCTACTGTCCAACCACTGCATTAGTGATATGTTTGATTGATTAATGTTTGGTTTGTAGCTTAATTTTCTTATTTGTTCCATTGGATATGTGGCTATAATTGTAGGGATGGCTATGAGGTATATTAAGCTTTCAAACTGTGGAACGACCGCTAGTCAGGGGAGAGATGCTGATGATATTGAGATAGCTGCAGCAGTTTTGGTTGTTGAGGCAAAATCTCGTTGGGGAGGTTCAATACCAGGTCACAGGACAGTCAAGCGTGACCGTGAAGGTGCTAACAAAATATTGAATGAACAATATTTTGTGGAACGTCCAATGTACAACTCGGATGATTTCCGTAGGAGGTGTGTAATTGAGTTGGAACATAATTTTTTCTGTATTGTTAAAGAAATATACAGTAAATAATACGAATTTTGTGATAGGTATCGAATGCGGGAGAGTCTATTCCTTTGGATTATCGGTAAGGTGACTGAAGCAGACTCCTACTTCAAACAGAAAAGAAATTGTGCCGGTCAGTTGGGATTTTCTCCCATGCACAAATGCATGGTTGCAATTAAAATGCTAGCTTATGGTAGCATTGCAGATTCATTGGACGAACAACTTCAGATGGGTGAGAGCACTGTGTTGGAGACATTGAAGCGTTTCGTTAGAACAATAGTAAATGTTTTCGGAGAAGAATGGATCAGGCCACCATCAGAAGTGGAGTTACAACAGATATTAAAGGTTAATGAGGCAAGAGGATTTCCTGGAATGATTGGCAGCATAGATTGTATGCATTGGGAGTGGTCCAGTTGTCCTACGGCTTTGCACGGGATGTACAAGGGCCACAAAGGGAAGCCAACTGTGATTCTAGAGGCTGTGGTGACTGAGGACCTCAGGTTTTGGCATGTATACTTGGATTACCTGGATCACATAACGATATTAATGTGCTGCAACGATCACCGGTCTTTGATGATTTAGCTAATGGCAAAGCACCTCCGGTTGAGTTCACTGTGAATGGCAACATTTACAGTATGGGTTATTACCTAGCTGATGGGATATATCCAGATTGGGCTACCTTAATCAAGACAATTAGTGCACCTAAGTAACAAGCACAAGGTGTATGCACAGCGGCAGGAGGCATGTAGGAAGGATGTGGAGCGTGGTTTCGGTGTTCTTCAGGCTAAGTGGAAGATTTTGCACTCCCCTGCTAGGCTGTGGCACCAAGAAGATCTAAATTACATTATGAGGGCTTGCATCATCTTACATAATATGATCATCATGGATGAGAAAGGTGTGGACCTTCCTACTATTCATGAATCGGAGTGGCCAGGTCGGGAGAATCCTCCTGTCAATAATATTGCTGAGTTTATAGATGCTCAAACTTATATTCGCAACAAAGAAACTTGCCACCATCTCCGTACTGACCTTATCGAGCATATATGGGGATTGTACGGTTCAGGCACTGGACCTTTCGCTCCAAATAGAAGCATATGAATGTTCAAGTGACGCAGATCAACAAGCTTTTGAATGCCGTTCATGTATATATAATGAAGTAGCCATATATGTACTGAAGTAGCATGTTCCCTAGAAGTTAGTCATATATATAATGAAGTAGCCATATATGTACTGAAGTAGCATGTTCCCCAGAAGTTAGTCATATATATAATGAAGTACCATTTCTGTAAGTATAAATAATGGAAGCATATAATCTTATTGCATTCTGTTCAAACACATACATAGTTCACACAATTGAGATACATCATGACATACAAAGTTGAGTTCCCACAGACTCAAAGTTCACACACAACATACAAATTTGAGTTCCCATACTCAAAGTTCACACACAACATACAAAGTTGAGTTCCTATACTAAAAGTTCACACACAACATACAAATTCAGCTCATGCAAATCCACGACGTTCCATGATCTGGCGTTGCATGCCAATGTAATAATTCTTCAAATGCGGAGCTACCTTGTCGATGTCTACTGCCATGATTGCAGCTTCAACAGCTAGTAGTTGTGCCTCGGCTTGCATTGCTGCATTCGCAGCCTCTTGTTGCCTGAGAATTAAATTCTCCTGGCGCTGTTGCTTCTTGAGATCTAGAAACTCCCTTTGAATGCTTAATTTCTCATCTTTCCTAGTAAGAATCTGAACCATTTGTTCATCTTCTTTCTGTTGGCACTTCTCCCTGTTGTCGTGAATGCGTTGAAGAACTTCAACTGCAGTGTTGGATGAGGATGTGTCTGCTGCCCTCTTTCTTTTAGCGCTATCTCTTCCTTCTGGTCTAGCAGGCAGGCTATTCTCATTGCCTCCCTCTTGCAATGCAGCATGACCAGAGTTTGCTTGTGAAGAACCTTCAGCCCCTGTCCCTGCACAGTTGTTGTTCAGCTCCAAAACCTTGTCATTCCATTTTGCTTCGTTTCGGAGGACCTTCCAGCAGTGCATGAAGTGGAAAGGCTCCTTATCCTCATAAATCTTGACTGCATCATCAATCTACAAAATGGCATGTGATAGAATTTCTTCAGTTTAAATTATCTCAGTTTGCTAAATGACTTGTAAAAAATAAACTTTGGGTCGTTTCAAAGTAACAAACCATACCCTGTCTTGTTCATTCTTCCCACTCTCATTACGACGATCAACAACAGACTTAAACCCGCAGAACTTGCTCACAGATCTTTGAATGGTACCCCACCTATTTTGGATAGCTAGTTGGCTGCGGTTACTTCCCTCAGGCTTAAAAGTATTGTAATAATCATGGAGTCGTTTGTAGTAACCTCCTAGAGTCTGATTCACACCTACGTATGACAAAAAAGATAGTTCATAGCTTCCTCTTTTGTGAAACCGCCCCCCCTTTCCACTAACCTGTTATTGGATCTTTCCACTAACCTGTTATTGGATCTTTGCCTACATTGAGAAAGGCAGAACAAAGGATTTCATCTTCCTCTTTTGTGAAACCGCCCCCCCTCCGGGACACCTTCTTCTCCTTGCCTTTCCGTGTTGCCGAAGGTGGCACAATCTCCACATCTTCCCGATAAACTTGTGCACCCATGACATAATTCACCTATCCAACAACCACTAATGCTTATGAATACAACTTTATGATGATAAATAAATTTATGATGCAACAGTTTACCTGTTGGGACTGTTCATACGCAAGAGGGTCCATTGATGGTTGTTGCTGATATGGGCATTGATCAGGAGCATAACAAGATTGGTCCAGAGAGTGTTGCCCTCCACATATGGGACTCTGATTATCCATTCTAAACAAAATGGAATGAGTGAATGAATGACAATCTAATTATCCAACCTTCAATGTTGTAATTTCATACTGTCAAGTACCCAAACATTACATCCCCAGGATCAATCAACAACCATTAAAAGGAAATAAGTGGTTCAATCATACCGGACAGAGACTATGTTTGTACACATGGCAATCATGGTTATCAAGGAGTCGAAACATTCAAGAAGGATACTGTAAGCTATTCTTGTTCATAGATCCTATATTGTACATGAACACTAACTGAAAAATATTATATCACTGGTCAGCAAGCTTGGAATTTTATCATTTACGGAAGTTTGTGTGGATTGATATTTTTATTATTCACAGATGTGCAAGAATGTAGAACAAATTAGTCACAAACCAACAGATCCAGCAAGGAGAAAGGGGATGCGAACTGCATACCTCCAGGCCGCTCGTCGTTCGCCCGCCGTCCCGCGCGCCGCTGCTTGCTCGCCCCGTGCGTCGCGGAGCTGCTCGACCCGTGCCGCCGCTCGCTCGCCCCGCGCGCCGCCGGAGCTGCTTGCCCCGCGCCGCCAGAGCTGCTCGTCGTGCGATGCCGGAGCTCCTCACCCCGCGCCGCCGGAGCTGCTCGCCGTGCGTTGCCGGTTGCTCGCCCTGCACGCCGATGGATCCGCTCGTCCAGCGCGTTGTAGCTGCGTCAGGCGGGCGCTGACGGCCGCAAGCCGCCGTTCCTCTTCCGCTCGCGGTAGTTGGCCACTCCCAGATGCATATGAGGAGAGAGGTGTTCTATTTTTACATCGTCTCTCTCCTTGAAGGCAAACTTCCTATCGCTTTTGCCTTGCCTGTTGGAGACGAATTTTTGATGCACAGTACCGCTGCGATAGGCATAACGCGTTTGCCTGTCCAGATGCACTCCATTGTTGGAGTCAGTCTTAGTCGCACCTCTATGCATATTATCTATAGGATCCATAGAGTGAATCCATTATTGCGCACGTGAGAGGAGGGGAGGGGAGGGGGCAAATGCCCTATTGTAGTTGTTTGTCAATAGAGTGATCCACACAACTTTGGGTCCTTTGTGATTGTTGTTACAACAGTTGCGACGTGACCGTGCAGCATGGCACATCCTGTAGGACCTATCCTTTGCAGCCCGCCACGAAGGCAAACACAATCAATCTATGTAAGTAATGCTGCATATGAAGGGCAACGAAGGCACTGCCTCATTTGTGGTGAGGTAGGTGTAGTCATCCTCAGTTGTCCATCTACATGAGGTAGATCTTCTACCGCCAATCACACACTACGTGGCTAGCAATGGGTTCTAAGAGCCTTGACATACAATTTTGGTGTGGTATTGGGTGCACTCTATCGATTTTCGAGCAACGAGTGCTATGTGCTTATGCCCAACGATTGGTGATGACATGACATGAGATGGGTTCAATTGATTCTTGGGGTGGTGTTACATTGAGCTGGGGTGTGCTAGCGAAAGCCATGTTATAATCACTACAAGAAAAATGACCTTTGGTCCCTTGTCATTTAGTACCGGTTGTCTAAAACTCGGTACTAAAATGGTCACCGACCCATTTAGTACCGGTTTGTAACATTGGAAGCCTAGAGACCCATTTAGTCCCGGTTTGTAACACAAACCGGTACTAAACGGCGCACGTTAGTACCGGCTAGTGTTGCAATCCGGTACTAAAATGGCGTGCACGTTAGTCCCGGTTTGTAACACTAGCCGGTACTAACGTGCGCCGTTTAGTACTGGTTTGTGTTACAAACCGGGACTAAATGGACCTCCATGGGTTACTTTAAAAGGAATGCATCTCCCACTCAATCACAAGTGATGCATAGGTGGGATGGTAAGGAAGCTACGCGCAAGGCCGGAGGTCGTGGGTTCGAATCCTCGTGGCCGCGTTCGCGTATTTACGCGTGAAAAATTCGTGTGACTTGCGACGTTGCGCGTGTGCGGGCCTCCCAGCTCTTTTAAATATTTTTTCCTTTTTTTTAGGCGGAAAGTCGTTTAGTACCTGCTTGTGTTACCAGCCGGTACTAACGTGCACGGTTGTGGAACCGGTACTAAACATGCCTTCTGGCCCGGTACTAAAGCCTCTTTCTTCACTAGTGAATACTGCCGGCTTTTGACGACGATGATGCATTTAGACATCGTTTGCCCCTTTGGAGGCACTATCACATTGTTCCCTTCCAACCCCACTATAGGTCTCCAAGTGAAAATCTTATTAAGCGGCGGTGGCCACTATGGTCGTATCCTTATTGTGTTACTTTGGAGATTGCATGGTTGTGTGCTTCATAGGGTCTGTGGTTGCCCAATTCATAGTCTTTAATAGCTAATGGTACTTACATATTCTCACTGAGGAACAATCATAATTTGGTGACGAGCTTCAAGCGCAATAGATGGATTTTTTCTCTTGCTTTTATGTTTGATTGGCTCCTGCTTCGTTAACACAATCACCCGAATCGTCGCGTAGTTGATTTATTTGAAATCAATATTATGAAACATGCCATGAAAGGAAGATCACTCAAGATGCAAATCGGATATTTTAACCTTTTTTTTAGCCTTTTTCTGTTATATATTAGAGTTGCTGATGTCGTATATTCACATTTCTTAGAGCATGTGCCTAATCTATGGTAGCTACTTTCTAACAATCATATGTATCCTCTAAGGATTTTAAAGCTGGAAACATATAATCCGTAATGTAAAAAAATAGATAGTGCAAACACAAACACTTTTACACGAGAGCTCTACCAAATCATTCATGCAACGCTGCAACAACCGTTGCATTGCATCGTCACAGAATCCGGCAAGCAAGCTGTGGTACGGCGCCAGTTGCCGTATGATTGACGGAGGTGATTGACACCGGGCACATGCTTCGCCCGGCATGGTGATGAGCAGCGAGGGCGCCGGCCGGCCAAGCAGGAGGGGGGTCCGTTGCTGCGCCGCGGGCAGGCTACGGTCGCTGTGAGGTTCCATGATTGTTGCATCTTGCCTGTCCTCCGGTGTGTTCTGTTCCCACACTCGCTGCCGCCACCGATCTCTGACGCCCACTCGCCGCTGCCTGCCTCCAACTGTTTGATTGGATTTGGGGTTTGGGGGCCCGCCCGTCCGCATGAGACGAACCTGACCCAAGCGGCCAAGCTGGGCCTCCTGTCATCCTGAGTGTGGTCTGGACCCAACCCCTTTCCTGCCTTCTTTTCACTCATTCCTGCCTCTAGGGGTCGTCCGGGACGAGGAAAGTGCGTCGTTTTTCTCTACTTGCAGGTGTGTTTATCGAGAAAAAGGATGAAAAGTACGAAAAAGTACTGTTTCTATGTAAGCGTGTATAGAGTTAGAAATGAACTGACATGCTCTAGGTGGATAACTTTTCGTGAAAATGTGACGATTTTACATCGTCTAAACACGGCCGTAGCATGAAGTCCAGTGAGATCAGTGACAGCGAGTAGGCATGATTTCTAATGCTCTGCAATGTGGTGTGGCATTGCAGCGTGGTTTAGTAACATACAACTTGTTCACTCGAATCAGTTGGATGGGAGTACTGGATCGCTCGAACTCGAATGTGTATGCGTGTGCCTGTACTGTTATACCGTATCTTAAGGCTCATGGTTTCTGTTCTACCATTTCTTTACGTTGCAGTCGTTATCCGTCAGAATATTCAGAGTAAGTGCAAGTCTTGCTTAACTCTTGACAGCAGAATATTCTAAACAATGAAGAAAGTTCAAAGGATTTCATGTGACTCAGGCAATTGCTTCATTGGTTCGTTTTGGTGGATAAAAATGCTGTGCGAGTCTTCCCTGAAGTCGGGCACACTGCTCAACCGCATTGACTCTAATAGAGTAGCTCTCAGAAACTCAGGCGCGGCCATTCCGTGCGGGGAGTGGACCAATACGGAATTGCTCGTTGACGTCCCTTGAAAACAACTGCATGAGTTCAGCGTAACCGAAAACTTGTGTAACTCAAGCTGAGGAGACAAGCTTGCCCCTGATGAGCTCCAGGAAACATCTCTGAAGCAACAATGCACAACCACATCAGCTTAATGCAGTGGCCAATTTTCCAGGACACGCAGGAGTTGAGCACGAGGCGCAGTACAACAGAACAGTTCCAAGAATGATTCTTGAATCTGCACGAGATCACAATATTGCAGTTGCAGGGATATCCTGCTTCCGAATATATGCTCATAAATATGTGAGGACCTTACAGTATC
Organism: Urochloa ruziziensis; assembly: GCA_015476505.1. NCBI lineage: Eukaryota > Viridiplantae > Streptophyta > Magnoliopsida > Poales > Poaceae > Urochloa > Urochloa ruziziensis. The sequence continues at coordinate 46,461,927 of CM027124.1, forward strand.
CACAATAACAGTACAGTACAGTCGAGACAACCCCATTGGCCATTGCCCCACACATCCTTCTATTCGATTTCGCTGAAGCCTTTGCACTTGTACTACATTTCTCAAGTGGTCAGACCAGCTCAAGTGCTGGCCCTCAGATCTGTTTGCAGCACTTACAAGTAACCACCAATCAAATAAGGCATATCATTGTATGCCAAAGAATGCATCGTTAAATCGACAAGATGAAACTTTACCTTCCATCAAACAACCATAGAATCAGACGCTGAAACTTTCTTCCTACTATATTTATTAAAAAAAACTTTACCTCACATCCTAACTGGAGTACAATCTGAGGCCAGCACCTTACCTTCCCATATTTATCTACCAATGCAAAGGACAACCAACACCGCCAATTGTACACAATTATATTTATTACGAAATAACTTTAACCAATATACAAGACACTGAGAACCCATGCAACGAATGCCCTTGGTCTCCTCATAGGACAACTTAGTTCAGCATGTAACAGCATGCTATCGTCTAGTGAGAAACCTCATCCGATCCGAGCAAGGACAGAAACCAGACCTCCTTTCTACTCTTGTTGGTTGACAGCTAACAACAGCCACCTTATCACTGCAAAAGGGCAGAAGAATTTGAGCATCATGTCGACTGGAAAGACTTTGAAAGCTTTAAGGAATAATAGACAGTAACAGAAAAAATCGTAACACATAAGAATGGCTCCTACAGAATTGTAAAGTCAAAAGGATGCTATCAAATGTCTCTTTAACAAGCAATCGTGGATTGCCTACAACTTTATTCTCTTGAAAGATCAGTTCAGTTCCAGATGAAGGATTTATTCATTATGCAAGTTGATAAATGCTACTACCACATAAGAAGTCCTGCTTTATTGCCCAGTTAGTTTGCCACCACTAACTACATCTCTCATTCACGAAAATAGAAATTAAGATGAATGTTTCTTTGTGGCAACTAATTCTAGAGGCATAAAGGTGCTTTCGATGATGTGTAAAGTGAAGTACTAGCACACACATAAAGCACTGTACTCCAGCTTTCTTAATAGCAAGCTCACAGGAGCAACCCAAGTCAAGCACTCCATTTCTTCAAATAGCAGCATATGCCTGTTGAAGCAGTTGAATGACTTCTTCAGTTCTTCACAAGGCTGATGCAAGAATGAGTAGCTTAACAGACAGAAAACCAATCACAAATAGGATAACCATGTAAGATCTCCAAGGCCTAGGTCATGCGTGGATCCTACTCTATGAACCTCATTGCTGTCGAATGCACAGAATTTCCAGCAACCAGGCACATCTCTATGCTTGCACATGTGATGGTCAGGTTTTTGTGACCATCAATCAGACAATTAGTTCCAACATTTTTTTTCACAACACCACAAGAATGATGCATACTAGCATGCATATATATGAGGCTACCAGCAAAATTTGTTAAAACAGCAGAGAGATTTGATGGGGTAGGTGTGTTTATGCTGTACTAGAAAAAATTAGCATGAGGCAGGAACAGTAAGCAAAACAGATAAAGAATGGAGGTGTAAAAACTAACTACAAATGAGGATATTTAGAGCTAAAAGCAAGAAAAGGGATTAGGGAATTCAGGCTGTCAAAGTACAGGAGCATGAGCTAGTTTCATTCATTTGAATATCAAGGCGGATTCTGTGCAAAATCTATTTCTAGCACCTTGTCAACAAAAACATACTAATCCAAGTAATAGGAAACAAGAAAAGTTAATTAACCTAGTGACGTCATCTGTAAACAATACCTAAAATGAACATTCTAGCAGATTAAACAGATACATTGCATTAATCAAACAACGTGATAAACGACTTAAATCCACATCAACTTTGTTAGCCCCCCCCCCCCCCCCCCCCCCCCCTCTCCTTTCTTTTCTTCAATCAAAATTCTACAGGAAAAACAATAATTTTCTATATTTTGGTGCCCGTCTACATCATGAAAACAGAAAGTTGAGCACTAAAGGTATCTTGTAGCCTTAGACAAATAAGTCAGGATGATGGTAATTTAAAACCATAGGTAGCCTTGTTCAGTATTGCACAGCAATTACTAATCAATACCAGCTTAGCTATGACTTAAAATATTAGCAATAAGACCACAGCAACTTGCCGATGAACATCTAAAATGGTTAGGATGCTTCAATCCAGTCATGACTTATAAGCAGGTGCTTAAATTCAATTAAGAACACCAAGCCAAATAACAGAAAGTAAACACAACACTTATATATACGCATTAACAATACATGAAGCAAGGCTCCTATAATCATCAGCAGACAGTGCCTAAACAACTCATTGACAATAGCTTCAATTTTGTAGTGGCCAAAAAATTCAGCTCCATGCAATTGATCTAACTGAAGGAAATCAGTCAGCCAGGCATTTCCCTGATCAACTAGCGGAAAACGTGCAGCCAAATAGAAAAACGAAATGCAACACGACCCACAACATATTATGATCACTATCAAACTGTTTAGTTCACAGAGCCTAAGCAATTGAATTCTTTCTCCAGGGATACAAATTTAGGGAATAAGGTTGCAAGTTATTTTACCTGATAACTGAAACTTTCCGCCTTAATCAATGTCATCCTCCTCGCGGGCCTCCGACATGACCGCATCAGACTCGGGTTGCCGAGGCCATTCGGACGAAACGGTCTCGCCGCTATTGGCAGGACCACCAGCTCCGTCCCCGGTGAGAGCCTGCGCGAGCTGCGTGGGCGACGCCGAGATAGGAGCAGCAGCCGCCGCCGCCGCATCACCTTGGACGCGGCCGCTGCGGCGGCGGGTGCTGGTGGTGAAGCGGATGGTGACCAGCGAGTCCTCCTCCGACGCCGCGGCGCCCTCCGGGGCGGCGGCGGCGGCGGGGATGCGGAAGCGGCAGACAGGGCAGGAGTTGTGGAGCTGGAGCCACGTGACGATGCAGTTGGAGTGGTAGAGGTGGGAGCAGGGGAGCCTCGTCGCCTGGGAGGCGAGGGGCAGGTCGTCCTTGCAGATGGCGCAGGCGGCGGCGAGCTCGGCCACCTCGACCGTGGGCAGCGCGGCGATGGAGGCCGCCGGGGCGGGGGGCTCCCCTCCGGCCAACACGGCGGGGTTGGGGCCCAGGGGGAGGCCGAGCGGCCTGTGGAGGATGGTGTCGAAGGCGGCGGCGCGGTGCGTTGGGCTTCGCCCGTCCCGGAGCGCGGCGGCGGCGAGGTCGGTGGCCGCGGCGAAGGCGGCGACGCGGGACCCGTCACCGGGGCGGCGGGCGGCGAAGCTCCTGAAGAAGGCGCTCGCGGCGCCGTAGCCCGTGCCGAGGAGGTCGAGGTCGTCGCCGCCGTCGGGGTCATCGGAAAGCTCGGAGGAGGAAGAGCCGGAGGCGGAGACGGGGTAAGGCTGCGGCGGGGGCGGCGGCGGCGTAGGGGGAGAGGCGGAGGGGCTGGTGGGGTGGTCGTTCGCGGGGATGCCGAGGCCGAGGCCGAGGCCGCCGCAGCACCGGCAGACGAGGGGCGGTGGCGAGGGAGGGGCCGGCACGGGCGGAGGCGGGGAAAGAGGAGGAGGAGGGTCCTCCTCGAGGAAGCCGCGGGAGCAGTTCGGGCAGACGCGGGGCGGCGAGGAGAGCGGGACGGGGGGCAGCTCCTGCAGGATGACCGCCATCCGGCACTCGTGGCAGAAGAGCAGGTCGGGCTCCTGCGGAGAGCCGGGCGGGGAGCCGGACATGGTCGGGGGCGATCCTCCCGCTTGGGGGCCTCCGCCTTGGTGGGGGTCCGTCCTCCTCCGGGGTCGTCGCCTCCTCGGCGTCCTCTTCCCTCTGCTTCGCTCTGAGACTCTGCTTGAGTCGTCTGGGGGACTGGGGGGATTTGTTGAGGTGGGGAGAGCCACTGGCCCCACTGCTCAGTCGCACCCTCGTCTCGCAGCGCGCCCTCTCCTCCCCTTTCGGCCACGCGCGGGGCCCGTTGGCCGCGTCAAGTTCCGGGCCCTGAAAAGCCTGGTGGGGGCCGCGCTGGCGTGTGCGAGATGTGCTATGCCCTTGTCCAGTTGTCCCGCAGCTGCGGCGCACGCAGGCAGGAGGGCGGCGGCGGCAGGGGTTCAAGCGTCCCGTTCCTCTTGGGGTTTTTGGTTTTCCCTCGGTCCGGTTTTGAGGTTAATTTTGAAATCATCGATCGGCAAAGTGAGCGTTAAAACCAAAGGTCCAAAGCCACGTTAGTTAGCATGTTGATGGATTAAAAAAAACTCTGGCGCCCACCATTTTTTTCTCAAAAGATATAATGTGACACGTAAAGTGTGGCGTAAGGAGCATACGAAAATGTTAGAAATATCCTTTTTACCAAGAAGCCGCGAGGGCAAACGCGTGCCGCGTATTCATCTCTATCTGTTGTGCATGACACGCCAAGGGAACCCGAGGTTGCATGTCGCTAAACCCTTTTTCATCATATGAAAATGTAAAATATGCTGACGCAAATCCTTTTATTGAGAAACACGTAAGGACACGCCATATCTTGTCGTTCTTTAATGGGTGTTGCGTGGTTGCAAGCTCAGCATTTGTCGTGTGAGCTGGATCTTGCGTGCCCAGGACGTGTTACCTCTCCTTTAGCGTTTGACAACCTGCTCATGCTATGCAAAACTCCACGCCATACCTACTGGCGATAAATGCTTTCGGCGGTATTGTGCAACGTATTTGAGATACGTCGTGTGAGGTAGATGTGTGGATGCTCCTCCTTTTGCAAGGATGAGATGAATTGGCAAGAGTTTGTTCGTATTCATAATGATATCATGGTAGATGCCAATAATTGTCATGTGATACAAATGTTGCGTTTCTTGTGCGCGCTAAACCTTTTTCTTTCATCATGTGAAAATAAAAAATCAGACGGTATTGATTTCTTTCGAAACAAGAAAGGACGTTACATATCTCACTGTTCTTTAATGGCTTGACGCTGTTGCAAGCTCAGCATTTGTCGTGTGAGCTGGATCTTGCGTGTCTAGAGCGTGTTACCGCACCTTTAGCAATTGGTAGCCTGTTCACACTATACAAATGCCACGTCATACCTACCGAAGCTAAATTGCTTCGGCGGTATTATGCTACATATTTGAGATATGACGACACGTGAGGTAGAGGTGTGTGTCGATTGCATGTGGATGGTCCTTTATTTACAAGGATGAGATGAACCTGGCAATAGTTTTGTTCGTATTTATAATGATATCATGTAGATGTTTACACAAAAGTTGCATGTCTTGTGCATGCTAATCCTTTTCATCCTATATATGGAAATGCAAAATATGACGCATCCGTTTCTTCCAAAACACAAAAGAACGTGTCATATCTCATCGTTCTTTAATAACGTTGCGTTGTTGCAAGCTCAGCATTTGTCGTGTGAGATGGATGTTGCGTGTCCAGAACGCGCTACTTCTCCTTTAGCCGCTGGTAGTCTGTTCACACTATACAAACACCACGCCATACCTATTGATGATAAATTGCTCCAGCGGTATTGTGCTACGTATTTGAGATAAGACGTGTGAGGTAGAGGTGCGTGCCAATTGCATGTAGATGCTTCTTTTTTATAATGATGAGATGAATTGGCAAGAATTTGTTTGTATCACAATGATATCATGGTAGATGTGAACAATTGTTATCTGACACAAAGGTTGTGTGTCTTGTACATGCTAAATGTTTTCATTATATGGAAATGCATGCAAAATTTCACTGTATCAGTTTCTTTTGAAACACAAAAGGACGTGTCATACCTTATCATTCTTTATTGGTGTTGCGTCGTTGCATGCTCAACATTTGTCGTGTGAGCTGGACCTTGTGTGTCCAGAGCGCGTTACATCTCTTTAGCGGTTGGCAACCTGTTCACACCATTCAAACTCCATGACATACGTAGTGGCGATGAATTTCTTCGGTGGTATTGTGCTAGTATTTGGCATATGACATGTGGGGTAGAAGTGTTGTTAATTGCTTGTGGATGCTCCTTCCCTTACAAGGACGAGAAGAATCGGCAAGAGTTTGTCCTTATCCGTGATGATGTTGTGCTAGATGTCAGTACTTGTCATGTGACCCAGAGGTTGTAAGCACAGTATTTGCTAACACCCTTATACTTAACATAATACACATTTATCATAAAAATTAAGGCTTGAAAATTCAACAATGTTAGAGAAAGTGATTTGTTTCTGGTGAATTTATTATCTTTTGCTCTAGTTGCTTTTGGGGCTTAAAATCGTCATCAACCAAAAATGATAGGCAAGAGAAAATCACAACCATAGTCACATCAATTAGAACATGATGTAAAGAGATTGTGGCATGTATGCATAAAAAATTTATCCAGGATCGTATGTTATGTGTGAGGTACAAGGCACCACCGAAGACATTACAAGTACATGTTGCTATATCTTGATCGCTATCTACTATTGTGGTGCTCCTATGAGCTCAATATTTGTCTTGTGAGATGTATCTTGTGTGTCAAGTGCATGTTAACTCTTCTTGGTGGTCGACAACATGTTCATGCTACATACAAACTACACATCACATTTGGTGATGATGCACTGCTTCAATAGTGTCATCATACATACTTGACACTTGTCGTGTGAGCTAGAGGTGTGTGTCACTTGCACGAGGATGCACCTTCACCTACAAGGATGAGATGAATCGGTAATGTTGATTTGTATTGTCGATGATATATACGCCACGCAACATTGTCATGTCACTCATAAGCATTATGTGTTAGTAGGTACATAGTTCCGCTCCTTCACTTACAAATAATGTGCTAGACTTCAACATTTATGATAAAGAGTTAAGATTACCTTTTGTGGCATTCTAACAAGGCTTTGCCATTGAAAGAAAGCGCGAGCTTGTAGATGTTAACATGTTCATAAGTCCACTTATGTTAAAGCAAAAAAGTTGTTCAAAAGTAAGTTATCTGTAGATGGAATACTTATTTACATTTACAAAGATGACACAAATTCTCTGGATAAGCTCAAATTGAAAGGAAAGAGTAGTGATCCAACCAATATAGTCAATTAAAGTGATATATTTATTGAGTACACGTGATATATATATCTTATGGATGCAAGATGAGATGGGCCAATAAAGCTCGGGCTAAGTTTGGATTGAATTAGACAATGTTCTTTGAGATTGTACATACTTGATAATCCAACGTTATACATATTGTACAAGCCAAAAGACCCGATGATGGGGGCGGATAACCGAAATATGCAAAATTCTAGTGTTTCACATATCCCCTCTTACGTCTTACCTAGTTGTTGGTTAATGCGAGCAACATGCATTCTATATGGTTTAAGATCGATTCCTAGCTAGGGTATATACCCTCATGTAAGTCTCAGGGCCGGGCATGGGCATGTGCCAGCCGTGCGGCGGAACAGGGCCCCCATATTTCAAGGGCCTCCTTTTTTTATCTACACATTAAGTGTCTGAACAATTATACTGCATCCTTTAATAGTTTAACTATTAATTTAATTCTTTTTATCTATTGTATTACATGTATATAAATTAGATTTGAGTTCTAGAGTTCCATAATCAAAATCATGTTTATGCAAATTGGTTAGAAAATATGAATCTGGGAGCCAAAAGCTTAGCGAAGGGGCCCGTAGGCTAAAGGTTGCAGTGACCTTAGTAGCACCCCTGATCCTAGGTTCGAATTCCCATGAGAACAAATTTCAGACTGGGTACAAAAAGTCAGTCGCCGGTTCCTTTGATCGGCATGGGTGTATCAACCTACGGTGGGTGAGCTCTTGTGTAAGGGGTTGATCGTGTGTGTTGGGTCTCAAAGCACTGGTAAAGGCTGGAACCATAGAGGACGTCATCCCCATGTATAAGGAGACTACTTTCGTGGCTTTTTTTTGCTGGACTCCGATTGAGTTCTTCTTAGTGATGGTCTTTCCCCCACCGATGAGTTTTTTTAAGCCAAAAGCTTATAAAATAAAAATAAATTTATTGCAATATATTTTAACTTAAATACTTTTATTGCTTCATATTTCTAGACTAATAGGGCCCGCTTTAGAGTTTTGTACAGGGCCTTGAATTTTGCCGGTCTGGCCCTGGTAAGTCTCAAATATTATGTTAGAAAATGAGAGTAGTAGAGATGATGGGATTCACACGAGGAAGTTGATGCTTTTCACCATGCCACATGCACTGTACAATGTAAACCTTGGCATAACCGGGAATTTAGAATGGAACTAGAAATATGGAGCGGCGTTGCCGCGCCTACGCCCCCGTGTTGGGTTTGACTGTTTGAGAGTGACCGTTGTTCTCTCAAGAGTTACCTTATCAATATTCTTCTGATCCTAAATACCCGATATGTAGAGTGCACCTCCTCACAGATTGCCTATGTATTGTAACATATCTTAGGCACTAAACTTACTAATATGTGAGACACTTCAACGTGACTGTATTGTAACTTATGACAATTAAAAGAAGGCATAACAATCCTCCATGTTATCCTAAACGCTAAACAGTCGGTCTCCCACCGTTTAGCTCTTTATACGGACTAAACGACCAATTAAATGGGTTAAACGGCCATTAAACGGGCTAAACGGGTGATTAAACGGACACAGTTAGACACTGTGTAGCGTTTAAACGGCGTGTAAATGGGCTAAACGGCCATTTAGGAGAACAATGACAATCCTAAAAAAACAAGGAATCTCAATAGGAAACTCCTCATCAGTGACGTTCATACGACATGTTAGTGCCGGTCGCTGTGACCGGCACTAATTTGCCGGCACGTTAACGTCCGGCACTAACGTGCGTAGTTTAGTGCCGGCTAGTAACCCCAGCCGGCACTAAATGACTTTTGCGTCAACCAAAAAATAAAAAAATATTGCACGCGCCTGAGAGGCCCGCACGCGAATTTTTCGCGTATGCGAGGATTCGAACCGACGACCTCTAGCCTCGCGTGTTGCTTCCTTACCATCCCACCTATGCATCACATGTGATTGAGTGGGATGGTGTCCTTTTAAAGTAACCCGCAAAGGACACGTCAGTGCCGGTCAATAACACCATCCGGCACTAACGTGCGTCATTTAGTGTCGGCTGGTGTTATTGACCGGCACTAACGTGACGCGCTCAGTTAGTGCCGGTCAATAACACCAGTCGGCACTAAATGACGCACGTTAGTGCCGGCTGGTGTTATTGACGGGCACTAACATGGGCGCGCCACGTTAGTGCCAGCTTCAGGCCGACCGGCACTAATGTGCGTGGCACCAATGTGAGTTTTTCTTGTAGTGAATAACTTGCTGCATCATCTGATAATGTTTGATTTCTGAAGGCTCCAAAGAAACTTTTTTTTTCGAACTGAACTACTAAGAAACTTAGCCATATGCATTTCTCTCTCTGGCACGTAACAAATTTTTGCATTGGGCAAATCTGCGTGCACCAAGCTTATAGTTGCAGTTCAAATGCTCTAGACAATCATGGTTTGCTCAAGGAATTATAAACATTTGTCGAACTAATGACCTTACAAGGTGGGGAATGACAACTGTTGAAATGAATCGCTATACCAAAAACAAAAGAATACAAATCACAACTGATGTACAGATTGAGTGGTCAAGAAATCTATTGTTTGTAAAATTAGCACAATGGGTAGTGTTTAACTCTTTTGTTGCAATAGTATTGTATCGCCGTTTGAACAATCTGCAATTCTTTACCATCACAGCACCTTACATATGCCATATTGATAGTAATTATTTTACTTATTTGTGTTGGATATCAAGAACATGCGCACGCCTGACGACAAGCAGTGAGCCAATGACGATATGCTCGTTCGTGGGGAGTCTGTTGGGAAGCTCGCACGGGGTATATTCGTCTCCTTCCATGAGACCATGACTATCCTAAATTCACCAGTTATTGAAGGAGTTTCAGAGCATGTTGCCGCAATTAGCAGTGTGGCATTTCGTTGAGCAACTTGCCTGCGGATACCTGAACGTCCTCCTCGAGCATCTCACTGACACTGATGGCAGAGCTAAGGTAGATGGAACAGCAGTGGAAGCAGAGCACGTGGGGGAGGTCAAGGGCATGGTGTCTAGTCGCCACAAGCAGGCACTCTCGTCAACGGCTGTGCGGGTGGAATCGGGCTGGTTGCCAGTACTCGGCAGCTTCTACTCCACAGCCAGGAGGTCGATCGGGCGACGGGAGAGGAGCCCTGCGCCACTGCAATCTCTATAGCAGAGGATCTCGGCGCTCCGGAGCGCCCTGGCAAACACCTCGTTCCCGGCCCGCTGGCGGAGCCGCTCGCCCATTTCGGTGCAGCGGTGGGCGGTGGCAGCGCACCGTGCCAAGAGGAGAAGGGACGGCATCATAGGATTGCTGATCGGAGAGCATCAGAATCGCACGGATGAAAAATCAGGGCGACGTGGCCTAATCATGTTCCGAGAAAAGCCCGATCCCGTGACCAGGATTCGTATATTAAAGACTAGAAACATAAGCTTTCAAAAAAAAAAGACTAGAAACACGGCGTGGCCGTTGCCGCGCCTAATGATACCAGTGTTGGCTGTTGGGTATGAGACTATGTATGCATGAGTTCCTTTCGCTACCATCGTTGAATGGGGGACTTGGCCGTGGAATCCTTTTTATGTGTGCATAAAGCTTTGACTTATAGAACACCACTTGATGTATTCGTGATTATTATTTCAAAGTTGTAATCTCTAGCAGTAGCAAAAAAATTAAAGTAATGTATGTCACCATTTGGAAGCAACTGGATGGGATATATTCTCATTAGCAATCAGAACGTATGGATCATACGAAGAATGGTGAATTGAAAGTGCCAAATGTCTGGCAGAGATAAAAATTCAGCATACATAACTTTCGAGATCGAGAAGTATGACAGTTTACGTGTTTAGGATGGATAAATTTCTGAAAGATATATTCATACACACTACGTACCATGTTTCTACCTCGATATGTTTCACTTGTTTTTTTTTTTTTTTTGAGACTGATATGTTTCACTTGTTAATCCAAATAAATTAAGCTACAATCTGTAGTTACACACTGTCTAAGTTTATACCGAAGAAACCGGTTTTATCAACCAAGCAAGAGTGCAAGACAATGAACATGTTGATTAGGATTTCAAGGATGTGCAGTAGAGATACCGAGCTTATCAATTTGATCAAGAAAATTTTGAAGCCTACATGGATGCAAATCTGTGGGTGCAAACGGTGGGACAAAATCTTGTAGGAACTTTGAGGCTTAGACGTCATCAGCCTGCTGCTTCAATCGGGAGCGATATTTCGTCAAACATGTTTCGTGTGTGCTCCTGATCGAATGCCCTGCTACAGAGCGCATGCTGTCGTCTCTAGGTGCGACCATGGAAGAGAAAGAGAGAGATGCAACGGGGTCACCGGACTCACGAGCGGGCACTCTCGCCGAAGGCGTCTTCTTCGCAGCTGCAGAGCGGCGCTCCTCTTGCGTGGTCGAAAGAGATGGCCGAGGCCTCGCGGGACGACGCATGGCAAGCTCAAGCACTCCACGGATCCAGCCCGCTTCCCGAGCAGCGTTGCGGCTCCGGCTCGCCTGCTCGGGCTCTTCCGCCACGGTTAGAGCAAAGCGTGGCTAAGATCCGACGGCCCGACAACGAGCGACGTGGCTTAATAAGAACTCGAGAATGCCCCGAGATTCGTATATTAAAGATTCTTGCAGCCTTGCGGTTTGTTTTTGATGAGACAGCCTTGCGGCTTTTCAGGGTCAGGTTCCGGAACGAAGCCTTGCCATTCGAAATCTTTTCGCCCATCACATCAAATTAAAAGAGAATCTTAGATGAATAAAGTATTAAATGTAGACAAAAAAGGTAAAAAGTTGTATGGATGGGCTGAAAATCGCGAGACGAATCTAATGAGCCTACTTAATCCATAATTTGCAATAGTAATGCTACAGTAACCATCCGCTAATTATGGATTAATTACCCTCTAATTACCATCGTTAGATTCGTCTCGAGATTTCTAACCTATCCATATAACTTTCTACCTTTTTCGTCCATATTTACTACTTCTAAATTGATAAAATCAATACCCAAAATCTTTTCACCAAAAAACTTTTCATCGACTAAACACAGGCGAAATTGTCTCGGCGTTGAAGTGGCCCGAGCCCGGAGGAGGCTGCTGACGTCAACCACGAGTCCACGACGTGGTTGCCGTCGATGGCCCCATAACTCTGCGTTGAGCACGAGCACGATATGAAGCTCGATCGCCAAGAGGTTGTCGGCGGCGTTTTGACCAGACGACACAGGAAGCTAGGAAAAATGGCCCGGCAGCGACGTGGTGAAGTTATTGCTCGTGGAGACGACGAAGGTCGAAGGCCATTGTTGCCTGCTCACGTCGAGTGTGCCAGTGTGACAAGAATTTCGGAAGCAGAGGCATCGCTTGATCAGATCATGTGAGCGCCTTTGCCTTCAAGGTACTACTAGGGCTGAAATGCTGAAATGGGAGGGGTTCTTTCAGAGTTCAGAAGGCCCCGTTCGTGAGACTAACAAAGCCCGTTCGTTTTTTTTTTATTTTGGCCTGAAAACAGATGAATGTGTTGCTCAATCACTAGTTTGTCTGTACAGTTTGATGCGTTTTTCACCGGGAAAATGAACCAACCTGCAGGGTCGCACTCCTTGCCAACTCCGTCAATGGTCTCTGTCTGATCATATGGTTGGTGATGGTTTCGATAATGTTTGGGCAAGTGATTTTCCTTGACAGGAGTCTGCGCTTGCTGCTGTCTACTGCAAGTCTGCAAGTGATGACTGATCCCATAGCCAACTCCAAATTTCACGGTGATGCGTTACAGAGGGTCTTGCTATTTTACGGTCGGCCGGACACAACCCTCTGAACGGTCGATCTCCTACAGCTCCAAAATAGGAAAGCGACAAGAGCGCGTCTATTTTGGAAAGAAAATCGTCACCACCATCGCATTCCCTTTCCACCATTTGATGACCCACCCACGTGCCACGTCCGCTTCCTGACGCGATGGAGATCAAGTTTTCTCGTGCTAGCCTGGCAGCCCGCCCACGCGCCCACCGCGGAGGAGTTTTTTTGGGCTTTTAGCGCCAATTCCGTCGGTCGCCCGCCCAGCGTACACGGTAATCTTTCTTTGTAGAAAAGTTTTTACAAAGTTTTTAGAAAAAATGTTTGTTAAAATGTTTTTACAAAGTTTTTAGAAAAAAATGTTTTTTACACTTGGGTTTGGCCCAATCGTCATAGTTGGGGTCATGTAGCATGTCTGATTGATCCTAGTCATTTGGCCATTTGGGCTTTACAAGCATTGTTCTTGTTCGTGATTATCAGCTTCTACCCTCTAATTCCCCTGAACAGCGCGAGTCCATTTGATCTTGCACAAATCTCCACAAACTATGGCTACTTGCGAGGTGGTGGACTGGCTACGGAGCAAACTTGGATAAATAAAATATAATATATAGACATACAACAACGACGCTTTGGCCGAGTGGTTAAGGCGTGTGCCTGCTAAGTACATGGGGTTTTCCCGCGAGAGTTCGAATCTCTCAGGCGTCGTATATTTTTTAATTTTTCATATTTTTTTGACAGAATGGTTTGCATGAACATCTTTGCATTTTTTTTTTTGTAATTTCAGATCTTGACGTTTCTCTAAGGAGATTTTCAAATTTGCTGTTTTTTTTGCGAATTAAATTTGCTGTTAAGAATAGCAAAAATACCAAAAGAATGGGGAATCAAATACCATCCATTTCTATATTTTTGTATATATCTTCCCATAAATCCATGCCGTATTTTGAGAACACGACAGCAGCAGATATAGCATATACTCCGTACCTAATTAAATCAATTGATTTAACGTGTTTACGCTCAATTAAAATGAATCTGATGCGGAAAAGCTAGTATATTCCCGTTCGAGTCCAGACTCCAGACATCGCAGCGGTGGAACTTACCAGACACCTTCCTCCTTTGCCCCTGGACTTCCAGAGTATTCCGAGCCACCACCGAAGCATCCAGAAGCAGCCGCCTCCTGCTCTAAAAAACTCCCCACTTCTCCGGTCATCCTCCCCGCACCACAGACCCACGCGCAGATCCAAACGCGACCCGAGCCCGACCAAACCCTAAGCCCCGCCTCCCCCTCCTCCCCCAACCCTCAGCCATGGCCAGGTACGGCGAGGGCGACAAGCGGTGGATCGTGGAGGAGCGCGCCGACGGCACCAACGTCCACAACTGGCACTGGGCGGAGCGCGACTGCCTCGAGTGGTCCCGCGCGCGGCTCTCCGCCCTGCTTGCCGGCCTCACCGTCCTCGACGGCGAGGGCGGCCTCACCATCCGCACCGTCGCCCTCGACAAGCTCGACGGCGAGGCCTACGTCAACATCCGCAAGGGCAAGGTCATCCCTGGGTACGAGCTCTCCCTCACCCTCTCCTGGGAGGCCGAGGCCGCCTCCGAGTCCGGCGCCGCCAAGGTCACCGGCGCCGCCGAGGTCCCCTACCTCGCCGACGAGAACGCCGACGAGGACCCCGACCTCCGCGTCACCGTCCGCGGGGACGAGACCCCGCTCGCGCGCCGCGCCAAGGACGCCTTCCTCGCCCGCGGCAAGCCCCTCGTCCTCGAGAAGATCCGCGAGTTCGTCGCCGCTATGGCTAAGGGCGGCCCGGCCAAGGACGAGCTCGAGTCCAAGAAGACCCCCGCCAAGGCCGGCGCCGCCGCCACAGCGCCTGCGAAGAAGGAGGAGGCCCCCGCTCCTGCGCCGGCGGCGAAGGAGAAGAAGGCCAAGGGGAAGGACAAGGAGGGGTTCAAGACGATTGAGATGACGGAGAAGTTCTACTGCCGCGCCAAGGACATATATGAGATCTTGATGGACGAGAACAGATGGAAGGGGTTCACACAGAGCAATGCGAGGATCAGCAGAGAGGTCGGAGGGGAGTTCAGCCTTTTTGATGGGTCCATCAACGGCATCAACGAGGAGCTGCAGGAAGGGAAGCTGATTGCGCAGAAGTGGCGGTTTGGGAGCTGGCCAGATGGCCTGTACTCCTCGGTAAGTTTCTCACATAACGAATTCATCTATGCCAACACAATCATTTTGTTATTGCTCATACTAAACTTAGGTCAGAAATTTGTTTTGTCAGAGAACAAACAGAAGTTTGATATACCTGCAGGGTTCAGATTCCTAAGCGTGGTGCTAGTTTCATTTCATCCCATCTGAATACATAGCTAAAAGCAATAGTAGTAGGTGATGAGTCATGCCAACCTGTTTAAATGTTGGCTTTGTTACCTCTAGCCAAATGCATTTCACAGCAAACCATTAATTGTGTGCTTTTTGTTTGATGAATTTTCTTCGGTGAGTGCCGAATACACAAATTATCTAGTAATGTGCCCCAGTAGTGGCAATTTTGATCATCGATGAACGAGCACTTTAGGTTGATGAAATTTCTCCCATCAGTAAGGGTAGAGGGTCACCAATTTGCACTGCTATCTGTGAATGTGCAACATTTGTTGGCTAATGTGCCATTTTTTGGGTCATGAGTTCATTAGCAATTGAGTGTTAAAATTTGTGTGAGCATGCAACGCATACCTGCACAGCATAACGATTTCTGGGCTCATTGTAATTTAGGAAGTTTGTGTACCTGAGTGCACCCTGAGTTGTTGGCTTTTGCTTAGTTTGTGTTTTGGGTGCTTAACAAGATAAGATGTTTTTACTCTGTTCAAGTGCTGCTTCCTGGCAATTGCTGTATGTTTGTATTTTGATAAAATAAATATAGATGTGCTTATTGGACTGGTTGTCTACAATTGCAACTGTGAATGCTATGTGGATTACTTTAATCATGTTATGAAAACTTGAATTGCAGGTGAGGTTGGTGTTCGATGAGCCTGAATCTGGGGTTACAATCATAAAGCTCAAACAAACTGATGTGCCTATGGAGGACAAGTATGTTTTCATTACTCATCATGTCATTGCCTTTGGATCTACTGAAACTGTATCTCTAGTACTTACATATATGTTGCCTTTGTGCTATCACAGGTATGGCAATTCAACTGTGGTGGAGAACACAGAGAGGGGCTGGAAAGAACTCATCTTCCAGCGGATACGCGGAGTGTTTGGTTTTGGGATCTGAAGAAGTCATACAGCCTGAAGCTGGATCTCGAATTTTTAATGGATTCAGGCTTTGAATGCCACAGTTATCCATGTTTTACTCACCCGTTCCATGTTGTTAAAAGGCAAAACTCAGCATACCATGGGGGTAAAAAACATCTGTTATTTATCACGCTAGAATGCGTCTGCTTCATGCTCTTGTTTGTTTGGTGAACATGATCGTGTTTGTGATTGTGTCTGCCCGTGTCACAGGATGACATGCTATGTTTAATGGCCCGTGGATAACAAGTTGCCGTGGTTGGCAGGTAGGTTTATGTGACTGGTATTGCCTTTTTCAGCCCAGCTACTCTGTAGCGGCCGAATGAATGGTACCGTGGTGTTTAGACGTCTAGTTGATTGACACAAACACCATGGCCTAAAGGGGAATGTTCCTTTGCCACATCATCTTTGACGAAAATAGGGACTGAAAGAAAAAGAAACGATATTTGAAAATATACTTTGCAGATTAAAAGAACGCTGGGCATAACCATAGTTTTGTATTATCCAGGAAAAAAACTGATGGTCAACTTATTCTAGTTAAATTCAAACTTATTCTCGAATTTGATGGTGGTCAAGTTTTATATTTTTGAAACTTACGTTTTCCAATCCATTTCAACTGGATATGCACCTCTACAGAAACAGTAGAGATCTTTCCAAAAAAAAAAAATACAGAAACAGTAGAGCCATAGAAAGATTGTTCGGCTGGGCCGAAAAAAGAATGATCATGTGTGCCCTTGTGGGTTCTAGTAAGGAAAAGTTTAAAGCGCACAGTGTCGCGTCGGACCGGGAGCGAGCGACCCACGTGGCCAGTTTGCAGCCCGGAGACGATGATGGGTAGGCCGTTGTGCGCCCACCAATTTGTTGTTGCGGCCTGCCTACCCCCCACGAGTTTACAAAAAGTTTAAAGCGCACAGGGTCGCGTCGGACCGGGAGCGAGCGACCCATGGGGCCTGTTTGCAGCCCGGAGACGATGATGGGTAGGCCGCTGTGCGTCCACCAATTTGCTGTTGCGGCCTGCCTACCCCCCATGAGTTTACAAAATTGCAACCCACCAATTTTGTTGTTGCGATCCGCGCCACCGTGAGTATTGCGGCCCACAACTCGTTGTTATGGTCCATCCATTTATATTGAATGTGCAGTAGCAACTTATATATTTGTGTGTAGCGACTTATATACAAACAATCTTAGCAAGTTGTTGTTGTTGCTGCCAAAGAACCCCCAAGTTGTTGCTGTTGTTGCCGAAGCACCCCAAGTTGCTGCAAATTTACTGTTGTTGCTGAGATATTTAGGTTGCTGTTGAAACACTCAAGTTGTTGTTATTGTTGCTACTGAGACACTCAAGTTGCTGCTAAAGCCCCCAAGTTGCGGTTGGGAGTACAGGTGGACGGACAAGTTGTGGCAATATGTTTCATAAGTTGCAGGTAGTTGCAGGTTGTGTCTATGCGTGCAACCATCGGCCGAGATCCAGTTGCTCGCTGGCCACCAGTCGCTGCTCGCCCATCGCGTCGCTAGGTCCTGAAGGAGAAGCTGTTAGGAGGATGAGGGAGCCGCCGGGTCGCCGGATCTGCCGGGTCTCACGCAGGAGCCATCGCTGCCCCGCGCCTCCGCATCGATCTGTCGTGGGAGAAACCGTTGGCGTCGATTTGCTTCACGCGAAGGTGGAGGAGGGAAGCGGGTGCCCTGATTTGAAGAGACCCACGCGGGGGGTTAGAAGTGTGCCGTCGTTGTCGTACCGGAGGTGGTGGTCTGATGGAGGTGACGGGTCACGCGCTCCCCTAAAGCGCGACCTGTCGCGCCTTAAGCCGGTCCTTCTAGTAAGGCTCCAGGTGAATGTGAATCAAGCATTTTAAAAACTAAGACTCCAAAAATTTATATCTAGGTGTGCAATATCTAGGTATCCAAAAATTTATACTAGGACAAAGACTGAGTACATGACGTGCGATTTCAGCAAGATTGGATATGAGGATGGAGACGTTACCCTTGATGGGCAAGTGGTGACCAAGAATGATAGTTTCCGATATTTAGAATCGATACTACAAAAGGATGGAGATATTGATGAAGATGTTAGGCATAGAATTTCAGCTGGTTGGCTAAAATGGCGTCAAGCTTCTGGCGTCCTCTGCGATAAGAGGGTGCTACAAACGCTAAAAGATAAGTTCTATAGGACAGCGAGTCGCTCGGCAATATTATACGGTGCGGAATGTTGGCCTACAAAAAGGCGACATGTCCAACAATTGAGTGTAGCAGAGATGCGTATGTTACGTTGGTCTTGTGGGCACACAAGAAGGGATAG
Organism: Urochloa ruziziensis; assembly: GCA_015476505.1. Taxonomy (NCBI): domain Eukaryota; kingdom Viridiplantae; phylum Streptophyta; class Magnoliopsida; order Poales; family Poaceae; genus Urochloa; species Urochloa ruziziensis. Next base: position 46,480,277 of record CM027124.1, read on the forward strand.
AGTTCGGAACGAGGATATTCGGGATAGGGTCGGCGTAGCACTAATCGAGGAGAAACTGACGCAACATCGGTTGAGATGGTTTGGACATGTCCAAAGGAGGCCTCCTGAGGCGTCAGTGCGTAGTGGGGTTCTAGGAAGGGTAGATAATGTAAAAAGAGGTAGAGGTCGACCTAAACTGACTTGGGACGAGTCGGTCAAGAGGGATCTTAGAGAATGGAATATCTCCAACGAGTTAGCTATAGATAGAAGCGTTTGGAGACTAGCAATCAACGTGGTGGAACCGTGATCTTTGCTTCTTCTCTTGTTTGCCCCTAACCTTATCTCTGGTCTCGTGCCGTTTTATTTCTTTCTTATTCTTGTTTCTTTTGAGTTTCATCTCTAGCCTACTCCAACTTGCTTGGAACAAAAGGCTATATTGTTGTTGTTGTTGTGTGCACAGTATCTCTATCATAAAAAGGTTTTACCCTTATATTCCAATCATATTCTATCAAGTACACATGAAAAATCTATGAAAGGTAAACGTGGAATGCGAAGTGCAATAAATAAAAAAGAAGATAAATAAGATAGAGAATACAAATTCTCAGCAAAACGACTTTTTATTAGGAAAGCTCACGCCTTCACTACTCGTTGGAGTCCTGCTCAAGGGAATGCCCGTCTCAATGGCTGAAATCATGATCAAGTAACTATGTGGATGTGGATAGCTGACAAGTCTTTCCCACGTGTAATTGGGCCTCTCCTTTGCCTCTTTCCAGATGCTCATCGCCAACTTTACTAGGTAGAGCTTTGGCAAAACACAGAACCTCTCTTCCCTATCACAACTTTGACAAGCACTCTACAAATACGGTTAGAGGGTCTTACAAGACTTACATGCTTCGGATTTACAAGTTTTGGTAGACAAGAGGACCACGAGTAGAGAAGAACAAGAAACTTGTGTACGTATGAATTCTTGCACGACCGTTCCTACAAACTGGAGGACCTGAGACGGAATATATAATGAGGGCATAAAATTGAAAATTCGGCATAACCGAAGCATGCTTTCAGTTATTTTTAAATCTTCAATATTACTTACTCCCTCCGTCTCAGGATATAAGGCGCGGTCAAACTTGGCACGGTCTTCAGTAATAACATTTGACTCTTAATATCTTTTATAATATAATACTTGTAGCAACAAAATTATAGTCATATGAAAGTACTTTTAAATATGAATGCAATTGTATTATTGTTGTAAGACAAAGTTTTTATTATACAAGCTTAATCGTAGGTCAAAGTTTTCAAAGTTTGAATTTTGATTTACGTGCGCGCCTTATATCCTGAGACGGAGGGAGTAATATTAATGCAAAAATTTTAATTATTTCACGGCAAATCTATCAGGAACAGCTTTTTAAGATTGAGCCGCGGCTTTTTTTTTTTGTTTCTTCTTACATTTTCCTACAAACTGGAGGCCCTCAGACGGAATATATAATGAGGGCATAAATTTGAAAATTTGGCATAACCGAAGCATGCTTTCATTTATTTTTAAATCTTAAATATTCCTTAATATTAATGCAAAAAATTTAATTATTTCACAGTAAATCTATCAGGAACAACCTTTAAAGATTGAGCCGCGGTTTTTTTTTTTGTTTCTTCTTACATTTCTCAGGACTGGAATCATAGTTCCTATTTCTCTAATGCATGATGGTTGGTGAGGATTGAATTAATAACTGTATTCCTGTCTGGAAACTAAGTACCAGACAAAACTAATTATTTAAAGTTTAAACAATACAAAGAATTCTATTCTATCTAGGCTTTATTCTAGTGGCAAACTAGTTCTGCTTTCTAATGGGCTCTCTCTGGGCCTAAAGCACCATAGACAACGCAATTAGCCCAGCAGTGAACGAAGAACAAAAAAGCCCACTCACGAATGGGACCTAGGGTTTAGAGAGCTTCGCCACTATATAACCAGCCCCATGCCCACCGTTACCTCCATCAATCCCCTGACCCTGGATCCGCCGCCTCGCCTTGTTGGAGCTAGATCGCCGCGGCGGCGGCAACGGAGGAGCTCGTTCATGTTCATTTCTCGCAGCCACGCCCCGCGCACCTCTCTCTCTCTCTCTCTCTCCTCTCTCTCTCTCTCTCCCGTTTCGGGGCCGATGATTGGAGATCTATTGTCCGTACCATCTGAATTTCTGATGCATCCTATTTGCCAAATTTTCTGAGGCCCAGATCGATCTCCGCAACGTCGTTCGTAGCGATTTTTCTGTGTATTCTTTTTTTATTTGGTATCGCCGTGGTTATGCTTATTTGCATTCTTGTTTTCAAAGGCAACAAATTAGAGTCTCTGATGCGTTTCTTCAGTAGCGCATTCAGCGCTGTACGTTGCCGACAGCGAGCTTGGAATAAGTTATCATGCATTCGTCGTCCTCTTTACGGCTTGTGCATCCCGATGTCCAACAGTTCTCTCGCACGAGTTAGAACCTGCCAATTCTTTGGCATCTTCCATCTTTTTATTCGACCAACGCATTGATCTTGCGCATCTGCTTAATTTCTTGAGAATACAGAATAACAGACAATACTGCACTGGTAAAATTGGTACAGCATAAACGATTTAAAGTGACTGTAACGATCTTGTTTTACAGCCAGAATTCTCGGCAGAATCACTGTCACTACATATATTGTCAGCATAAACGATTTAAACCTGAAAGCTAAATCTAAGCGATTTAAACCTGGAATCTTAGTTGAGCGCCGAACAACTTTTATTTTGAATGTTCCTATTGGGCGACAAACAAAAGTCCTGCGATATGCGACCATGGCAAACAGAATCCCATCTTTCATCTGTTCGTTGCGATTTTCCTTTTTGTTGGTTTTTTTATAGGTATCGCCGTGGTTATGGTTCTTTGCATTCGCCTTTTCAAAGGCAACAAATTAGAGTCTCTGATGCGCTTCTTCATTAGCGCATTCAGCGCTGTACGTTGCCGACAGCGAGCTCGGAATAAGTTATCATGCATAATGCATTCGCCGTCCTCTACTGCTTGTGCATCCCGATTTCCAACAGTTAGATCCAGGCATCCAGCCAATCCCAAACCCTTGGCATCTTCCATTTTTGCTGTATGACACTGATTCAATTGCTCAGAGAACGGACAGACAACAGACTTCGCTCACTTGGTGATGCTCTGGTACATATGAACGATTTGTGTAATGATCTAATTGGCACAGCTAGCCTTGGCTGAGTCACTGTCACTACAATCTGTATAAAATGAAAGCTAAATACAATCCAAATGGCTACTTTTTCTGTTTTTTTTTTCTACTTGAAGGCGACCAAAATCCATATGGCTCGGATCTACGACCTTGGCAATATCTTGCTGTTGTACATCTTGTCAAGCAATTGCTTGCCTTCTGGTCGCCGGAGTAGCCCCTTGTTATTCGGCAGGCCAGTTCCAAGACAAACTGGGCATACCAGCTTCCCTCGGCCTAATGGTCAACAAGTTACAAGGAGCATGATTAATATTGGCTAAAACGTTTTCTTAAAAAATATGCTCATAGAAATTAATGAATTGTGCAGCACGTTCCTAACAAAGCTGATTCTTGATAGATATGCTGATATGAATCTGATACTGACTATCTTCTGTATGACCAAACTATACAAGTTCTATATTATACCAGAAAGGCAGAAACCATATATGCATCCAAGATCAAATGATAATGGAAGCAAAACCATACCGTAGCAATTTGGGCACTCTGTGAATTCATAAACATCTTTTGCCCTCTTTCGATTGAGGGCCTTCCATTTTCCTGTGCCGCCACACATATCACCTGAATCCCACTGCAAATGAATTCACTCCAAGAAAAAGGAGCCACCAGTATGTACTTTTGCTAGAACTTTACTCCATAGAAGTTGAAAAAAGGGGAAAACTTGCTACATAGTGGATTAGTATGTCCAATTTCATAAACTCAGTCTGCCAAAAATTACATTCGAACTAGAGCTTCTATGTTGCTTCTTCCTAGAATTCAACCAAACAATCGATGTAGGTACTTGAAATGAAATAAGAAGTGCAAACGTATGACTCATTGTTGGATAATGCAAGTTCTTAGCTATTCCACTAAATGAAACTTTTTTTTTGTTATTCTATTCCCTATTGAAGGTGGGGCTCTATTCATATTACTATGCCGATTTTAAAAAACAAATCTTATGGAGTAGAACTGATGAAGTGATTCAGCATAAAAAAGGATCAGACAAATGATGTGAGGCCCTTACATATCACAGCACCGCTACCATTGCAATTTCTGCAGACAGCTTTCTGTATCCCGGGCTTGATCATCATATCTGCAGCAAGTCCATTTGGTGTACAAATTGTTGGGCCAGTTGCACTGATTAAGGTTGCTGCACCTAGACAGATAAGACATTTTCGTCTTGAAGATCCAGTTTCTTCATCCTGTATAACAGAATGGCACATTGAAACACTTGGAGAAAAGGGAACCCAATAAAATGTTGCCAATAAAATGTTGCTGAAAGGAATGCCAAATAGCATAACAAAGGTGCACTTCAGTACTAGCTTTACATAAAAACCACTACTTAAGTAATTAGAATCAGCTCGTTTAAAATGTGGCCCAAAATGCATTCTTGAATGCAGGATTATGGTTGTCTGAAGTCCACAACTCTAGAAACAATATAATGGACACCACATATATATAGAACAAGAGCTCATTGAACAAAACTACAAGGATAGCCATATCTGGGGTCTTTGGTAGTTTCAATTTAGTGCATCCAGACATGCTTCTTAAGCTTGTTCTAAAGAACAGAATGCCTATATTCGATAGATATTATTATAATAACCTACTACGCACTACCACATTACCACGCACAATATATGATCAGGCTCTCCATCCTTATTCATATATTTTCTTTTCATTTCAACTCTGATTGTAAAGTTTGAAGAGAGAACCTACTAATTGATAGTCAAAGGGATCACTTAGCTTGAACATTACAAATGATGTACACGCTACTGCAATCAGATACGTATTTAGCTAACATCGCGAACTGGACATGAGAGAAAAACTCACAATCTTGCCCTTGGACGTGTCTGCACACCGTTTCAAATCCTCATCTTTCGCACAACACCTGATCTGAGGTCGCACTGAAGGACAAACATGCCAAGAACTGAAAGTTAGCGTCATCAGTCATCGCCAAGCAAACCAATTCTCCTACAACAAGAAGAATACTACGCATAACCCCGGTGTTTATGCAGCAGAACATCGCACGGAAACAATGCTAAATCCTGAGAATCAGCTGCCCGATAGTTCTCTCAACTAGAGCAAGGAGGCTCACCTCTGCTCGGCCGGCAGGTTCCGCTACCGGCGGCGGGGGCTCTACGGCGCGAGAAGAACTCGGGGGAGAGCGGCGAGGCCGGCGAGAGGAGCGAGTGGCAGCCGGTGCCCGCCATTGCCACTCGGCTCTCTCCTCTCGGTTGCTCGGTGTTGTGCGGACGAGAAGAGGAGCAAGCGAGCGGTTGCGCTTCTGGAGATGGGGGGTGCCGACCCAAATATCTTGTACTTTTTTTTTAAAAAAAAACTCAAATATCTGGTCCAGACCCGACCCCCCGTTTGGGTGACAGGGTCCGATCGAGCCAGGCCCAGTTGAGCTCAGACCCAACGAGGCCGAGCCCAACCCACTCCCAAGTGGCCGGCGAGCCATATCGTCCGCGCCGACGCGTTCGCGTCCCCCAGCTTCCGCCTCGGGCGGCGGAGGAGACGAAGCTGCCCTTCCGGCCCGCTCCGGACGACGCCGAGCCCGTTCTCCGCGACCCGGTTCGTCCCTACTTTCCAGCATTAACCTCCATTACCCCTGCTTATTATGCAATGGGTAATGAATCTGCTCCTTTCGCCAAAGCAGAATGATGTGCCTGCCCTGGCCTCGCTCTACTAGCATTCTAATTAGGATTGCATGAATTGATGGATATATGAATGTGTTCGTATGCTTACAGCATTCAATTCAGGCTCATGATTGAATACACTGGCATGTTGTAGAAACTGGAGTATGCTTCTGGGCATCCTGGTTCCTGGGAAGTGTTAGATCGACTTGCTAGTTGCTAATACCTTACATTTTTTTTTTTTGTATACTATGACTGACTACCATGAATGTGCTAGTAGAGTTGTGTGGCTCACATTCGTGCTAGTTTGTTCTTCTAGACTTCTAGTAATCCTGTAAAGTCTATCATTTCAAAAGCACAGAAACCTGCGCCAAGGATAATGCACGGTTTGTTGTTTGTTCTGCAATGTGCCTTTTATTCTATAATTAACTGATTAACTGTTACTAGTATTTGTGGCATAAGTGAAAGCGCCATTCATGATAATTTGACCTTCGAGTCTAAACTTTGGTTGCAACAATATCCTCTACCACATATAGAAATAGAATGACATGATTCGAATATTTGAATGTGCATCCACATTCAGAGAATGCACACTGAGACTAGTTGCTCAGCATGTGTAACTGCATTTGACGACAGAAAGGACATGCAGGCATACCATCACATCATCACACATTCATGTATCATAAACTAGACTTCATCGACACATAATTATTTTTTGCCAGCGGTGTGATACCATACAATGTCCTGTGACACTCCTGTTTCTTCAATCTTTCAACTGGACCCTGATTGGAGATTTCAACCAAAGCTTCAAAAACTGAAAGCTGAAAGTGAAAATCAGTAGTTGTTGCACTTACAGGTTACACAAGTTGACGCATATCGAATTTTTGAATTCAGGTATGCACAAGCTTTGCAAGTTACTATCAGAGTTTTGAGCTCCAGAGGACATCAATCAACTCTCCATTTTCACAGTACGCAAGCTTATATCACAACTGGTTGAATATATTACCAGAAATCACAACAGGAAACGAGGTAACAAACTAAAGGAAAAAGGCATGCAAAATGTAGTTAGTTTGCTGCAAGTCTGCAACGGATGCTATCCTACCGCAGAAGCGAACTAAGAGAAGAGAGCTAATGACACAACTAAGGGTAATTAATCATTGGGATCACTCTGCGTTCTCGCTGATGTCGATTTGGTGTAATTCTTTTTTATTTTCTTCAGTGTGGCAACCACATCGCTCATCGTTATCCTTTGATCATGCAATTCACTTGATCGAGCAGAGCAAACCCAGGTCAAATATTGGCAAAAGAGAGGCATTCATGTCACACACAGGCAAGCTCAACAGGACATGCTTTATGAACCCACTGTTTAATGTTTAGTACACTCCATCAAACATAGGATCTGTGGGTCTCTTTCCAGTGAACACTTCAAGGAGCATGAATGCATGATTCCGTAGTTGGACACATCACTCTTGCGCGATGCCCTTCCAAGAGATACATACTCTGCGCAGCAGGTCACAAGAAACAATTTAAGCACGTTTGATCAACATAGTAAACCAACTATGACCAATCAAAGATTATACAAGAACTAAATATAGCAAGATTATAGAATAGCAGTACCTGGTGCCAGTTGCATGTACCCAACTGTTCCTGGCATACTTGCAGCTAGTGATCATGGAGCTGTCATCACCCAATAGAAACTTGGCGATGCTGAAGTCTGCCACATGTGCCGTCATGTGCTCTTCAAATAGCACATTGCTTGGTTTCAAGTCATAGTGCAGGATCACCTCGTGATGTTCATGGTGCAGATACTCCATTGCCAATTACACATCCAACATGATGTCCAGTCTCTTAAGGAACCCAAAGTGCCTCTTACCTTCAGAGTGTAGGAGCATCTCTAAGTTACCATTGGGCATGTACTATGAAGAATCAGTGCTCTGAAGTCCAGGTTTGAGCAGGTGTTCACCACCCTTATAAGGTTCCGGTGCCAAGCCATGCGAAGCACATGGCACTCAACATCAAAGCTTCTAATGACTTGTTCCAGCTGTATGTCTAGAACTTGTATTGCAACAATCAAACTGGTGATCACTTGGCCTTTGAAAACTTTTCTGAAGCTCCCAGCCCCCAACAGGTTGTTGTTTCTAAAATCATCAGTGGCGCGAACAAGCTCATGGTATGACAGCAACCTATGGCTCATAACAGCCCCCAGATCATTTGCAGAAGCTTCAGCTTCTCCCCTGTTCTTAGTTTTCCTTCTGAATGTTAGGTAAAGGCAAAGAACAATAGAAAAAAAATGCTATGATGACATCAGGGAGTAGAAATTTCAGAAAGTGTCTGTCACTGGAATGATACTTCTGAGAACATTGCGAAAATCCAAGAGGTGGAACGCCACATAGCTCAGCATTCCCAATCAAAGATTGTAATGTGATGTTTGAGAAAATACCTCCCCTCAGGTATCTTGCCTTCTAGCCTATTGAAGGAAAAGGTTCAAGGTTGTCAAGAAGGTAAAATTGGCCTTGTCTGAGAAGTGATATACTAGCCAGAATAGAGCATTGCTTTATGGGAATGGCTTGAGCTCTCCTGATCCTGAGTAATCATGCATGCAAGTTGGTCCATTTCCCACTTCTTTCCAATAAATCAGACACTGATTTGGTGGCAACTGGCCGGTATAGCTCATGGTATTCTCCGAATTCCAATGCGTGGTCTCATCGCGGAAGAAGCTTCCATACTTTTCAAGCAACTTGTGCTTTCAGGGAGATTCAAGCTCCTTTTACATGCATAAAGAAGTGAGTAAAGTTGGGGCAGCCAGGCATATGCTTTCACATGTAAACTGGAAAGTAATTTCGAATTTCCAGTCAAGAGGCGGCCATATTTCCTTTTTAATTGGATATGACGCTGACTAGAAACCTGACCGGCGAACCACGTCTCCGTTCGCCGGCCCCGAACATCTGCAAATTTACGTCTAGTTCTAGCCCCAAAAAAATCGTTTGAAACAAATATTTGTGAATAGCTCCCAAATTTTGCATTAAAAGTTACTCTTAATCCAAATATTTGCATATAGATTCCAACATTTCACAAAAAGAACCATATCTCTGTATCATGGTCATCAATCAGAATCTTAATGTAACCAAACGGCCCCTGATTTTGCATTGCTTGGATTAACAAGCCAAGTCCTATCAGACCCCAATACACTGATGACTAGCACCACCGTCATGATCCTTGCGTGCGGACTACTTGATGCTATCAAACTCATTGTAAATAAATATTTATAATGAAAAATTTCTTATAAAAACATGTTACGAAGGGTGAGCAATCAAGAGTAAATTTGTTCCTCCTAGGTGAAGGGAGAGAGATAGATATCCCTGCCCCATCGAGATATATATTGTTGAATTAGAGAAGTGTATAGGCAATGCCAAAGTGATTAAAGACTCAATCACAATATGAGTGTCACCACTCCGAAACAACCCTAGTCGCCACTTCTACTTAAGTTATGCATGGTGCAACTAGGTGTGAGAGTGTGGCGCTAGGAGGCACCAAATCTATATTCGTGGACGTTGAGGATACTGCTGAGGTACTGATACAAGATATATATGGCTCATGACAAGATCAACAACTACTTTCTCTAGAACAAAAAAAAAAAAACATATATTTGACTATGCTAATCCAGCTCTTTCTTTAGTGTAACTTGCTTAATTTCTATTGGAGCTAGAGATACATACCCTAGCTTGCTCATTTTTGGTTTGCGCCTCTGTGTCTCGCACTCGCCGCCCACGATTTGTCCGCGGTTAAACTCGAGCGGATGCCAGAAAACCATCGAACGGCTGGCCGTCGACAGGCAGAGTAATGACTCCGTCCATTTGCCGTATTCAGTCTCTGAACACATAACCAATAATCGTGAGCACGCAGTGTACTGAACACACAGATGCAGCAGGAACAGGATCAAGTTTAATTTACACTAGTACCACCACCGTACCTCCACGTATGGGCACAACCCACCTGCCGAGTTCATTCATCGGTCCGGACGGCGGCGTTTGGCTGCCTGCCATGCATGCTGCAGACGCATGCAGAGGCCGGCCGGCAGTGGCAGTGCCTGGCCGGCGGGGGGCATATGGCAGCTAGTACTGGCAGTGCCCATGAATATCATGTCACTACTCACTACTGTATGTCAGCATATATGCAGAGATATGCTACGGTAGAGGCCTAGTACGTACATTTGCATACGTCTCTGCTGAGCTAGCTACGGTACTACAGAACGAACAACAACAGTATAGTGGTGGTGCCGATGGTTTGCATTGAGCCGCGTGCTTGCAGGCCGCGGGCCGCCTGATGAGCCGGCACGCAGCAGGCCCTGCCCGGGCTCGGGTGGCACGTACGTACATACACTGCTCGTTCGCAATGTGTACGTTGCATCCGCGCTGTACCCCCTGGCTCCTGTCTCCGCCTGTACGTGTAGGGGTGTAGTGTAGGTGTAGCAGCTAGCAATAATCCCTGCTGTGTGTGTGCATGTATATATTTCACCAGTTTGTTGGTGGTTTGCGTGGCGCAGTTCCTGCCATGCATCCTGCAGCGCCGTCCAGGGGCAGGGCGGTACAAGACAGACAAGTTGTTTGTTAACAATAATGTTAGGCGTGCACAATTTGGTTGAGAGAAGCCACAAAGCAACTCCTGATCGAGTCCGATATATCTAGCTTCTTGTACTGGTCTTCTCATGATATGAGTACGCTCCAGCATCAGCGCTTTTCTATTAGCACATTTGGCTGGGCTAGCCAACTCCTGGGTCATCCGAGAAGTTGAAGCTAAACCTAGCTAGTATAGCTAGAAAAGCTAGGCCAAAGCGACGCATGCATGACGTGCTACGGTACTGTACAACTGTACACACACAAGTACACACGAGCAAATATAGGCTACAGCTAGCTACGAGTTCGCTAACTCGACAGTGCAAATAACAATCACACATGTTACACATGAGGTAGACGTAGTCTTTATACGCATACGAAAATGAAGTGGCCATATGCATGTTGGTTCTGCGCGATCAGATTATTATTAATTGTTTGGTTATATGTATGTAGTACATGCATGTATATTAGGAGAAGGCTGGATGTGGACCTCCCTTGGCTGTGTGGTCCATCTATCAGACTTTTGGGCATTTGCGTAGTATACATGATGATGTTAAATTGTATTCATGTATGATACATGATACAAAGAACTTGGAAACAACAAACAACTCTTTTGCATATTGTGAAACAACAAACAAACTAGTGTAGGAGATGCACTTGTGCTGGATACTGTTTTGTGCCTGTGCGAATCATCCTTGTAACAAATTAATGGAAAAGGGGGCTATGGAACGCTTTTTTTTAAAAAAAAATACAGCTAGGGAACGTTGGAATTAACAGAAGTGTAAGACAAAATTAATCCAATATACATTTGCTAATCCTGCCTCCATTCCTTGATATGAAAACTTTAAAGTGTAAGACAAATATCAATCCTATAAAAACATTCCTACTAGATATTTGAGACTGCTAACATTACCAGCGCAATGGAATTAACAGAAGTAAACTAGCTCTGAACATGAATATACTGTTCATGTTTGGTTCACTGCTGCTTTAGTCTGCAAGTTATTTTACATCAACTTTAACTGCATAGCACATCTCCATTTCCATTAATTATCTCAAACTAAATATATATACAAGGATAGTACATGTTTGAAAACATTTTTGATGAAAACATTCTGAATAATAATGACCGAAAACTTTAGACTTTAAAGTACCACACATATATCATCATGAAATGCAATATATAGCTTTTGTACTACTTTATATGCTGCAAATTGTTAGTACTAGAAACTAACAAGCAGGATAGTACTAAATAGATTTGTTTAACTGATCAGGTGTACATAAGCTCTAAACATTTAGTTGAGAATTCAAAAGGCTTAAAAGTTTGCTTAATTGTCTGACTTTCCCACATAATGATGGATGCTATGATTATTCTACTGCTGCTGCGCTCTTTTTAAGGAATATGCAATTATTGAACAACAGCTTTCTAGCCTTTCCCCCTTAAAGGCAGATTGCAGTTTTTGTTGGCATGCATAAGAATATTTTTCCATACATATAAAAGTGCTTCATATTCTCGTTCAAAGGACAAAGGGTAAATCAATTAATAATTTCCTAACCACAATTTCTACATCAGAAAAATGGTGTAGTAAGGGAGAAAAAAGAAAAAACTTTACAGAATTAATTATATTGCATACAAAGTAAATTAACAATTTAGCCAGTGACCATTAGCACGCAAAGCATGCCATTAGCTCCTGGTATGCATCCTAAACCAATGGCATAAAAATAAAGGATGGATAGATATTTCTCAATTGTCTTTATTTTTCAAAAGCCAAAACTAATGTTTTTTCCCGTTCACATGACAACAAAGAAGTAAATTGTTGAAGCTAGTGCTAATTGTAGAAGTAGCTGCAATCATTAATCTCAACGGTTAAATGAACAGTTGACGATAAGAGGACTACCTTTATTCAGAGCTAGCTAGCTAGTGGGGGTAACGATTAAAGATTTAATTTACCAATCGTCGTGTTTTCAAACATGTTTTCAAGGGAAAAAAAAACCAATAGGGTGTACACATAGCTCCATTCTCCTTGCAGCTCAGCAAAGAACCATGAAATTTGGCTGTAATAATTAAGATGAAATCTACACTGAAGAAAGGCACGGTTTTCAAATTTAAAGTAGTAGGCATGGATTTTGGATTTTGAGCCGAAAGAATACATATTCGAATAGCCGAATATCTATCAGTGGATATAAGATAATCGCGGTAACCAAAACATTATGTTCTTGTGAGAATATTCGTTCGAAACTTTCAAGAAGGGATGCAGTATGCATGGGGAATCTCAAATTTACGCCAGCAAAACATATGTACAATTCATCTGTATATATAAGTGCATGTGCAGAAATTGCAACTTACTCCTTTCACCAGCTCTAGTACTCCTTATTCAAAAGTGCACATAAACAGCTGAGAGCGAGCATTTTTTTTTCCTTATCATCACTTGATTGATGGGCACTTTAATCAGTATTGAAGCTGAACTGAATAATTTCAAAGCATATGCGAGAGGATGCCAAGAAAAAGAGGGCACTCGTTTCTGTTTATAGTAAAAAAACGGCAATAATTGTAGTAAGTCTCTGCGGCCGATCGATCGGCCGTCATTTCTGGAGACTACAAGCTCAGATCCAAACTCACATTCTCTTTGCGCTCCTGGCGAGGCAGTAGGGCGCTTATGATTATGAGGCGAAGCCGACGATGACGACGACGAGGTCGACTGGCGAGAACGGCGCCGAGGCAGCTCCTCCGACGACCATCGGCTCCTCACCCCCGAGCACCGCCAGTGGCGGCGGCGCGCGTGGCTCCTCTTGCGGCCGCGCTGCCAGCGGCGTGCCCACGCCGCCGCCGCCGCCGGCCAAGGGGACTCGCCAGAGCGCTGGCGGCGGCGTCGCCACTGGGCTGCCGTTGATCGGTTGCGAGAATGGACCCGGGCCCGCTGTAGAACCTGCCTGCTGCCGGCGGCGCCGCCCGCCCACGACGGGTAGTGCGCCGGCGGGGCGGCGGCGAAGCGGTGGTGGTGGTAGGCGGCGAGGGCGGCGGGGTAGAGGTGTGCGGGGTCCGGAGGGTAGTAGTAGTGGCCGCCGGCGTGGTGCATGGCCATGGCGGTCTGGAACTGCGCGCGCTTGGCGTGCTGCCGCTCCCGCTTGTGCGCGTTCTGGTGGCCCCCCAGCGCCTGCGACGTCGGGAAGTTCCGGCAGCAGTAGTGGCACTCGAACTTCCGGCTGCTCCCTCCTCCTCCTCCTCCGTCGCCGGCGCCCGCCGTCGTCTCTACGGCGGCGGTGCCCGGGCTTTCCTTGACAAAGGCCTCTTCTTTGACGAAGCCAGTAGTAGTAGAGGAGGACGTGGCGGCGGCAGGGTCCGGCGGGACGTCGAAGCCGAACAGCCGGATACCCGCCGCCGTCCCGCCTCCTCCTGGCGGCGGCGGCTGCTTCTCGCGCGGCGAACGGATGAACGGCAGCTGCGAGAAGGAGTCGATGCTGGCGGCCGCCGCGCTGCCGTCGTTGGCGGCGTTCCCCCGCGCATCTCGTTCGCCGCTCATCCTGCTAAATCGACCGGCCAGCAGGCCCGTCCGTGGGGATCGAACTCTCCGCTGCAGGGAGGGAGGGCGGCAGCGGCTGACCTATCGGCCGGCCGGGGGAGCGAGAGCAGCCGAGGAGCGTAGGGTTAGGGTTTGATTGGGGAGAGGAGGAAGAGGAAGGCGAGAAGAGAGGGGAAGCCAGCTAGCCGCAGGCGTTTGGTTTGCTCATGGATGTGTGAATGCGGCGAGAGAGGGGGCTAGGCTAGAATATTTGCAGGATATGGGGTGAATGGGATGCGATGGATTGGAGCAGCAGCAGGAGGGCAGGGGTCAGGGGGGGGCGCGTTGCTTTGCTTAATTTGCTTTGCAGTGCACAGCTGTGGGGACGGAACGGGGACCAGCTGTGTTGGGGGATGATGTAGGGTTGTCAACGTACTCCTGTGTTTGTGTGTGTGTGTCGTCGTGGTCCTGCGTTGTGCGCCAGTTTCGGTGAGGGGTAAGTGGGACGTGTTAATCTGTGCACCTGCTGCATGCATAACGTCTCTTGCGCTTTGGATTAATTCAAAATTCAAATGGTCCTGTATCTCTCTCGCTCGTCGTCAATACTCTCTCCATAAAAAGCAAGTTGTCTTAAATTTTTAAGACAAATTAATAAAAATGTAAATGACTTTGATTGTCCTATCTTTTAAGCCAGATTTGGTACTAATCGACTGTTACATGCCTGCATGCACATGCAAACCTGTCAAATCCAATAAAATGACTTGTTTTATGGGATAAAATTTGAATCACAAAACGACTTGTTTTTTTAGGACGGAGGGGAGTACTCCGTAGTCTCGTAGAGTGATTCATCCTTGTTTCCTTAATTGAATCCTTCGATCCAAACATTTTTCTTGGCCATAATTAGGAATATCTCTGCATAATAATACCACTTGCCTCAGGAATGGCATTTGGCTCTTTCAGCAGCATCTGTTCCCAGCTGTAGGAAACCATATTAGTTACTATACTTAGGTGTGTCATCAGTCATCATGACAATCGACGTATCGGTATTCGGTACGTACAGCTAAAATTAGTTGGGCCGACGACGCGACAAGCAGCGGTACAAGAAGGGCGGGCGCGCGCGCACACATCGATCGGTCTCGCAGCAGTACACAATGTACAGTGCCACACGCTATGCATGACACGTACCAATGCAAAAAAAAAATCAATAAAGGCCCGTACGTGTACTAGAAGACACCACCACGATCGACTGGGGTGATTGATTGATTGATCGGTCGACGCGCGCACGTACGGCCGGCCGATCGATCCCTATTCCCCGGCTGGGATCCGAAAGAACACCGCGCGCGACCTCCGTCGATCTCATCGATCGATCGGTCACTGCTCGATCGATTGATCGGTCGGTCTCCGTTCGGTCGCACCCAAATAAACAGCATTGCCCTGGCCCCCGGATCGACGTCGTCACTCCGGCCGACTCGTCTCCCATCACCTGGAGAAGTCGAGTGATCACTGATCAGACTGTGGGGAGGGTGCATGCAGAGATCGTCAAAGGGTGGGTTCCGGGCGCGATCGGCGCCGTCGCGCCGGGAGACGGACGTGGGTGGGGACGTCGTCGCATGCAGTACTCCGGCCGAGGGCCATTACGTACTACTGTGCGTGGATGACAAACGCTTGTAGGCTCGCTCGCCGCTTTATGCGCAACCACAGTGGACTAATAATGCTAGCTAGCGCAACTGCAAGGAGCGAGCGAGCTGAGGGCGCGTCCCATCCCATCTCGCATGAAACGTCTCATCATCCCATCGCATGAAACGTGACATCTCGCGGACATGTATCATGCGTACGTACTACACACGTACTTTAGCTACACATATATCGCTAGCGCCAACAACAGTTGAGTCAATTCCAATGTAATCTCCAATCCAATCCATTGATTATCAATTGCCTACGGCGGTGTGTATAGATAATAGATTGATCATATATCGTTCATAGATTAAAAAACATCAATTCACAATTCATCGTTGAGCACTTTACAGCAAAATTTCTACCTGCACTCGTGGAGTACGTCCTCTCCTGCCTCTCGCCAGTAGTGCAGTGCGGCCTGCGGGAGTCAGCTACGGCCATATCAGAGCATTCGGCAGACCAGCACTGGCCGCGCAGTCTTGTTTTTGCCGTGAACTCGAGTAGTTGTATTTGCCGGCACACTGAGGCGAGATTAATCTGCGCTAGAAAATGGATCACGGAGGGAGGACTCAACACATACGAGGCGAGTTATGCACAATCTATGGTTCATTCTTTTTAGCTCGTTCGACCGGTACGTGATGCTCTACTACTATACAAGGTTAGCTGTACGTATGTATACTGGTGGAGGGGGGCCTGGGATTTGGGGGCCCGGGGCGGCCACCCCTCTCGCCCCCTTCCAGGACTGAGCCTGGTAATAGTTGATTTTAAATGCTTCACTTGCTGATTTTTTATGTTAGCGTTTTGTTACGAATGTTTTATGAAACATCACTCAATGTTACGGCGAGAATTTTTACTCCATCGCGTCCAGACGTCTCGCTATGTTTCAGTGTGATAGCGATGTTGCAATAATTTTGTTTCAATGTTATCAAAATTGAAACGATGTTGTATGCGATAGGGCCCCGATGTTGCGGCGGAAATTTTTACTCCATAGCGTCCAAGTGTTTCGATGTGTTTCAGTACACAGTTTTTAATGTTTCAAACATACATTTGTTATGTTACAAATGTACATTCTTGATGTTGCACCGACCGTCCGATG
This sequence comes from Urochloa ruziziensis, assembly GCA_015476505.1. NCBI lineage: Eukaryota > Viridiplantae > Streptophyta > Magnoliopsida > Poales > Poaceae > Urochloa > Urochloa ruziziensis. Next base: position 46,497,000 of record CM027124.1, read on the forward strand.
AAATTTTTCTATCGGATGTCCGGACGCTAGCAATGCCCTGAAATAGTCAATAGAGACGGAGCCTGCTGCCCCAAATCGACCATATAAGGTAGACAAAAAAAACTCATCAGCAGCCTCATGCTATATACATTATTATACATATATGCCAATAATAACTATTACTATGCCTAACTTAATATGTTTGAGTCAAGCTGTGCTATCTATTAGGCCATTGAGGCTACAACTAAAAGATAATTTGGGTCAATCCATAGCCTTAAAAGACGGCCTTGAAGCCATAGGGCCAGTGTGACATCCCGGTCCAGGGCCTTATTTTTCGGAAGCTCATTTCAAAAGAACTCCGAGGTTAAGCGTGCTTAGCCTGAAACAATTTCAGGATGGGTGGTCAGCCGGGAAGTCCTTTCCGGATGCGTACGAGTGAGGACAAAGTACGCAGAAAAGATTTGTGTTGGTTTGTGAGGAAAGTTTTGAGATACTTGAGAGCTGACATGTGTAAGCGGGCCTGGCACCCAGGGGACGTTTAGGGCTGGATGAATGGACAAAATGCTCGTTAGCTCGCTCGACTTAGCTCATTAGTGGCTCCGCGTGGCTTGGCTCGTTGGGAATTTTGTAATGAGCCGAGAGCCAAGGGTTTAGCTCGCTAGTATAACGAGCCAGCTTGAGCTGGCTCGTGAGCCGAAATTAGCTAGATTGTAATGGTCCAAATAGCAAAATAGTAATGAGCATGCCCATAAACTCTATAAGCCCACATGAACTCCTGGAGATCTAACTATTAGTACTTGTGATATTTGGATTGCTCATTGATTTCATGGTTTGTTGTATTTGCTGTTACATGTTGGACTTTGTTGGCTGTGACCAATAATTGTTAATGTGTGATTTTTTGCTACTAACGAGCTGGCGAGTTCCTTAACGAGCCGAGCCGAGCCGGCTCGTCATCCTAATGAGCCCGACCTAGCCGAGCCATAACGAGTCGGGCTAGCTCTATATCTAGCCCTAGGGACGTTACACCCATCCTCATTCCTAACTATCGGTAGCTCTCGACTAAGTGCTTGTAACTACCATACCCGCAATGCTAAATTCACCGTCGCACGAAATGTTCTTTCCACACGGTCGATCCCACTCCCCGCAACTTTCCCACTTCCACATGGTGGGCCCCGTTAGAAAACAACCTTATCAACCCGAGCACTCCATCGCCCCCCCCCCCCCCCCCCCGCGCCCCCCGTGCGGGCGTAGGCGGCAACCTCATCGACGAGTAGCGGTGGGGCCGTCCCCGACGAGCTGTTGGCCACAAGGAGCTGCTGCGATGGCAGGGCCATGGCGAGCGGTGGCGCTGGCCTACCGTGGTTTGGGCCGTTGCTGGGGAGTGGCGACGACGGGGCTAAGGCGAGCAACGATGGTGGCCTGCCCGTTGCTACCGAGGGCATCCGTGCAAGGTACTTTTTCTGATATTTTTCAAAATTTGTTGTTCCAACTTTTTCTAAATCCTTTTCAAAACATTTATCCACATTGTTTTCTGGATCTTTTCTTCCTTTTCTCAGATTTGTTTTTATTTTTTCAGTAACTTTTTTGTTATCTTTTCCTAAAAAGTTTTTTTAAAGTCTTTCTATTTTTTATAACTTTTTCACGTTTGAGGATCATGTACCAAAAAAAAAAGAAAATATGGAGAGCGGAGACCGGTTAGGATCCGCCACAAATGGACTATCTGAAATCTTCTTCCAGTGGGAGCCTTCCTAGCGGGCAACCGTAAACCAGCAGGACCCCTATCATGCCCATGTATCTCCCTCATTAGCTCTATTTATAGTTGTCATTGAATATTCATACCTTGAGAAAGACCCAGCTAACATGTGAACAAAAGTATGGTGGAAATAGAGTGTATGTGAACAGAGAGTCAGAGACATATAGAGGGACACATGCCCCCTTGTGTCTCATTGTTAATAAGTTCTGTTGACAAATATGCTAAATTGATCGCTATATTGCTAAGCTGGAATATGTTTTCGTACACATCATGGAACATGTGTGGATCATGAATATTTTTATAGTAACCCAAGCTCATTTTAATTCCCTTGTGTTGTATGAAGCCCAAGCCTTTGACCTTGTTTAGTGAAAATATCTGTGTATCGCACCAACATCATCTCTATTATAAATATAAAATTATTGTTTACTACATTTTTATGAATATAAATTCTTGTTTAGTATTTTTTTTAAATGTACCTAGGACATGCGTCCACACTAGTAAGTGCTAAGGCTGTTACTAATTGCAATTATCCTAATTGATCATTGATAAGTCATGATTATAACACACTCACTTGATCAATTGGCTTGTAATCTCCAAGATGTGACATTAATATAAAAAATATTCTCCAAATAGTTAGCTGAGAAATTTGAAAAGAAACCAAATTAACATACCATTAAAACTTTTTGAAAACTCATTTAGAAATTATAAGATATATGTAAATATAGTACAACGCATGTATTATGTTTTTTTAAAGAAACGTAGAGTGCTCTCTCCGTCCCTTTATAAACGTCGCCGGACAAAAAAACCAAATCCAATACAATAAACAATAGACAAAAGACACTGGTACCCCTATGTACAATGATTGACATCATATTTAATACTCCACCGGGGCATACACATGCCCCACACACACCATCAGGTTTTACATTATACAAAACATTATTCATATCTACTTTTCACACCATGCATATATCTACAATCTACCGACAAAATTTTGACATTACAGAAATCACATGCAATTCATTTGACGTCATGACTCTAATTTAGAGACGGAAGGAGTATGTTGTTTCCCTTGGAACAAACACCTCTCCTCCATGCACCGTTCGTACCCTTTCTCCTCCTCCTCGCCCGCTTTAATTAGCATCTCCCGAGGCCACGCAGGACGCAGCTAGCTCGGCAGCTCTCGCTAGCCTTTTCACTGCTCGACGAAACTTTCTTTTTGGCTGTGCCATTTTCTGGAGCAGTGAGAAGTCGTTACATCTAGCTAGTACCACACACTCCTACAGTCCTACCCCTAGCATGCATGCATGCTCCTGCTGCCGCGCCGCGCGTGCGAGTGCGTGCGAGCCAGGAATTTTCTGGGCGGATGTTGCCCGTCGCACTCACACGCCTCCTGTTCCTTTCTCCTTTTTCTCCATCCCCCACCCGCGCCACTCTTCGTCTCGTGTGTGGTGACATTGTCAACCATTGACTCTTGCCTCTCATATTTTAGGCTTTAACATTTCCTAACCACTGCCGCCGTCTAGGGCCATCAATGATTAGTTGTAGAGTGACCCTACAAGTCGTTCAGTTTGCGTTGCTGAAGTACGTAAACGTTAGTATCAGTAAAGAGTGTCATGTACGGTTGTTAAGACTGGTGTAAGCGGGGTGTCATGGTGATGACATCTCTCTCGTTTCATACACTCATCTTCTCAAATTTGCCGATGTGACATGATATTTAATGCTAATGACACTTTTCATTAAGACTGACCTAATTAATACTCCGACACTAATCATGTGTGCTCGTCCTTTACAACAGTCTTCTAGGTACATGTGCCATGCTAACTTTATTTGGCTTCATATACATTTTGTTCCCACTAGGTACTGTCAGACGACGCATCCCAAACGGGCTAGCTCAACGATGTAACCTGGGAAATAAAAAATGGCAGATCAAATAGAAGACAAACTCTGCGCCGTCGCATGCAAATTTTAAAGGCACAAACGGGGATTGCTAATCACCGTTGTCGGTTGCTAAGCCCTGCCGCTGGTTGCAATGCATATGGAATTATTGGAATGCATGCCGAAGAATCCGCGCTGATTTGCCGCGAATTCAGGGGCCATGAGTCCATGATTCTTTTTTTTTTCTGAAACACTAATATCCATTATTCATTCATGTGCGATGCATGCATCTCACTGATCGAGTACGCGTTGCGCGGAGGCATACGTACGGCTACGGGCCCGGCGTATACGTCTACGTCCTTGGTGCACAGCCACCTACATGTACATGTGGTGCCAGGTAGGCCACCGGAAGCTCCCGAGAAACCGCAATTGGAACGCTGCAAGGCAGTGTTAAGATGGAAGGGTGAAAATTTTTTGATGTCATATCAAAGGAAATTTACCATTTAGAAGTAGTAAACTTAAACTATTGGTAAAACTAATTACAGATCTAGCCAGCAAATCGCGAGACAAATCTAATGACGGGTAATTAGAGGGTAATTAATTAAGAATTAGCAGACGGTTACCATTACTGTTGCAAATCGTGGATTAAGTAGGCTCGTTAGACTCGTCTCGCGACATACACTTCATCCATGTAGTGGGTTATTTTTTTCGTCTACATTTAGTACTTTATGCATGTAAGATTCTCTTTAACGTGATGGGTGGAAAAAATTTTGATGGCCAACTAAACACGGCTATCCTCGCGTCAGAATTGATTTGATGGATACCGGAGAGACAAGCATCGATCGACCGATCCAACGAACAGTCGGCATGCCTTAAAACCAGGTTGTCACGAAGCGGTGTGACGTGAGCGCGAGCATGTTTGGCTCGCGGCTTCTGTTGGACGGCAAGCTCTTTCATTCAGCGTGTACTGATGTGTGTTGTGACTTGTGACGGATTGGTCCGCGTGCGTGCGAGAGGCCGGACAGGAGAAGAGGAGGGCCTGGCATCTGAGTACGGCGCGCGTACGACGGTGATGTGTGTATGTTCAGGCTACCGTGTGTGAGGATTTGATCCAGATCTATTCCATGCATCGTGCTCGTTATTTAAAGGCGTGTTTGGTTTTTACGACATTATCTGGAGAAGAAAATTATGTCCTCTCAAGTTTTTGTGGTGCTTGTACTATGTGAGTTTTGTGAGCTGTGACTCGTAGGTAGTAGTACTAAAATAAATGTTTGGTACGTACCAATCAATATGCTCCCTGCTACTATGTTTAATGATTGCAAAGCGTATACCATTTACATGTTGGCCTACTTTTTAGTTCTTTAAGCTTGTGTTGTGGATTCGTCCAGGTTGATGGTCCAGAATATAAAAAAAACTTAATTAGCTTGTCTTGTGAGCTTGCAGCGATCCATCTAGTTACTATATGCAACGACTTTATATTGGCCTGGTCCATTAGAATCATGATCATGCATCAGACAGAAATCAGATAAACCCTGGACCACACTGTGCTGATCAGCACACTCATGTATAATAACCATAACTACAAGCTGCCGCCTGCCTGCTAGTCTTAGTTTAGTGAGCATCAGATCGAGTGGCTCCTACGATACTTCAACTAGCCAATCAGAAGCCCATGCATGAATGCATGATGCTGCAAGCTTGCCCTGAAAATAAACCACCAACTGATAATGGCGAATGAGCGAGAAGCGAGATAATGGAGTGGGACAAGGCGCTGTGTCGTTTTCGCAACTTTAGTCCTGCTTCATCTGCGCAAATTAAGCCCGTGGGGTCATGCCAATAACAATCATTTCTGTTCTCAAAATGTTAGTTTTCCTGTGAATCATTGTTCCCTTTTCCAATGCAAACGCACTAAGTATTTTGTTTCTTCCTCTTAAAGCTTTTTCTGTATTTGTCTGTCTGTATGTACTGTTTCCCAATCTGAAGACCTCGTAAAAATTTGAATGGTTTTATTTAAGGCATGCCCCAACTGTTCGTTAATATACTGGCCGTTACTGAGGCCAGTGCGCCGTACCTGAGAGTGTTCCGTAAGGTAGATAATGCACAGTGTTGTAATTGTCTGTACTCATGCACTGTAGATGGCTGAATTCATTGCGAGTTGGGATGGATCAGAGATGTTTCCAATCCGAGGAACCGGCAGGACCGCCATCGTCGTCCTGCTCTCTGTCCGGCTCCGGGCCGCGCGCCGGCCAAACACTGTGTATTTATCGACGGTGTACGTGGTAGCCTGGTAGGTTCGCATGCATTTTGCGTTACGCATCTGACTACTGAATCCATGATACTGTACTCCGTATGATTGTGCACTGATCTCCAAGGATCGTCAACTAATTAACGTCACCTGTAACGAGATGGTAGGTATTCATCCTGGGTGTAGTCGCTGAGCCTTTGTTCAGTTCCAAATGAAATCTTTTTACTGTCCTATCAAAAGAGAATTATAGATGTATAGAGTATTAAATGTAAAAGAAAATGTGAAAAGCTACATAGATAGGCTATAACGTTACAGTAACCATCCGTTAATTATGAATTAATTACTCTCTAATTACCATAGTTAGATTCGTCTCTATATTTTCAACCTATCCATATAATTTTTCACATTTTTTATCTACATTTACTACTTCTAAATCGGTAAAATCAAACCCTGAAATCTTTTCGTCGAAAAGATTTCGGAAACCTAACACGACCTAGATGGATCCGATCGTGCCTTGAGGGTACGCTCTCGAAAAGCACTGCGATTGGAACGCAGGAACCTGCTGTCAGGTGGTGTCACTCACGTACGTCTGGGTCAGAGGCCCAGCAGCTACTGCCGTTTCCTTTACTTTCAGCCCAGCCCAGCCGGAATGAGTCCAACGGGTCCACAGAGACACAGCAACCGACCATAATAATTAATAAAAGGAAAATTTGCAAAACGGCCCGGGCCCAGCCGCAAAAAATAAGTCAAGTCGCCTTCCGCTCTCTCCTCTCCTCTCCTCTCGTCGTCCCCAACCTCCTCCTCCTCCAGAGTCTCGCTAGGGTTTCCACCCATGGCGGCGCCCACCACCTCCCGCCGCGGCCCCGGCGCCGCGCGCAACATGGACGACGAAAACCTCACCTTCGAGACCTCCCCGGGTGTCGAGGTCGTCAGCAGCTTCGACCAGATGGGAATCAAGGACGACCTCCTCCGCGGCATCTACGGCTACGGCTTCGAGAAGCCCTCCGCCATCCAGCAGCGCCCGGCCCAACGAGTCAGCAGTCATAGCATGTATTTTTATTAATGCGAACCCAGGACAATCGTCACACACAGCGATGTGATGTACAGTAGTAGGCGAGAGTTTTGGTTTGGCTCGCGGCTTCGGTCACAGGCTACTCTCTCCTCCATTAAAACGAATTTATTTAATTTTACATTAAAAATATTAATATTTATGACACATAATTAATATTATTGGAAATATCTTTTAGTCTAGTTTTTCTAACAATTTTTTTAAAATTATAAATGTTATACATATTTTCTACAAATCGAATCAAACTTATGAAAGGCGTGATTGATCGATTGGTTCGTGCGAGGAGTGGACAACAGGAGAGGCCAAGGTGTGAGCACGTAATGCTAATTAAGGCCATGTTTTCCCGTGAAAGGATGAAAAGTTTAAACCTAGAAAACTGTGTCGGATAATTTCTTCTCTCTTTGCACGTGGCAGCGCACCGGTGCGGCTTGGCCCAAAGTTTTCTCCTTTTCACCCATTTTCACATGAATTAAACACCCCCTAAGGGCACATACAACGGTTAGACGACTGCCGTCGACCTCCACATAAGTAAATCAACCTGACCTGGACAATAATTAATGAAGAGGGAGAAGGGTGCCGTGGTCTCACCAGACAACAGCCGGGGCTCGTGCTCCGAGAAGCAACCGACGGGTCGTCGCGCGTTGTACACGTCGTCTTCACCCAACGATGGGGCCACCTGATCTGCTACAGCTATACTCCTCCTAAGTTTTGACGGGACGAAGATCAGAGATGATGAATATGGAGTAGCTTGAGTGTGTGCGCATCATGGCTGCCGCCCACCGGTAGCAAGCTCCGGCTACCTAGTTTCGAGCCACGCCGGACGCCGGGCGCCTCACTGTGCTGCCAAGCCGCACTGGTGTGCCGCGCCGCTGGCACCAAACACTGGACATCGCGGCGGCCAAGTCGATCCACTGAGATCTTACCGCCATGCCCAGATCGGAAGACAGGAGAGAGAAGGAGAGAGAGACGGGGCAGAGGGTCATGGACTTACCGCTCGCGGTATGTCAGAGAAATATCTTCGCCATTTTACGGTGGCCCTGTTTAGTTTCACCCAAAACACAAAGGTTTCACCTAGAGAACCGTGTCAGTTTATTTTTTTTTCTCTGTATATACTACCAAATGCAAAAAGTTTTTCACCGATTCACTCTGTCTTCTTGAACTAAATAAGGCTCAGTATGTCACTTGGTAGATGTAAATTACGGAAACTTCTGTCGATCTTGTAAAGTATGCGACGTGCTGCTTGCTCCTGTGAGAATCACTGAATGCGAGAGCTGCTTGCTCATGTTGGTTGCAAAACAAGCATTTTAAAGTTTTTGAAAAGAACAGTTTCGGCAATTCAAGTGAAACTTGGATCTTGTTCTTTTACCGTAGCCATCGTGTAAAGGATTTACAATTTGTAATCGTTATCAGCACAACATGTGTCAAAATTGTAGTATTATTCCGCTTTATTCCCTGAAGTTGCGAGTGAGACTTTGCACTGATTAGTAATATATGAATGTAATATCATACATCAAGCCACAAAATGGTAGATAAAGATCAAATTTGTGCTTGATCTCCATGATCTATGGGACATTGTGTGCATTAAATAATATGCAGACAGCCCAATAGACAAGCCACTGTACAGGTTGTCTGTGTTGCTGTCCTTTTGTGACGTGGCAAAACTTGCAGACGGCAGCTGTCTAAACTATTGTACATGCCCTAAGATGTGTTTGGTTACATTTCTGAGAAGCCTGTCCACTCGCCGTCAGTAAAACCACATCTCCAACGTACAGTCAGAAACGACGACAACATCTCCAACGTACGGTACGTGTCCTCGTGCTTCTGGTGTTCGTACGTACGTGCGCCTAAGAAACAAGGAAGGAGCTGAGGGAGCATTAATATGATCATGTTCGGCATAGCTCTTGCTTAAGCTTCATAAAAAATAGTTAAGGTGCTGGATAAGGTGAATTGGAAGTGATGATCGGTCGAAAAAGTAGAGGATATGTGCATACCTATATGCGCTAGAGGCTAGACCACTACTCCCTCCGTCTCAGGATAGAAGGCGTAACTGCTTTTTTGATTTGTCTCAGGATACTAGGCGCTGGCCTCCTCGGCTCTGCATGCGCTGCTCGCTCCGCGTGTGAATTTACTGCTAGCCTCCTCGTACCACTCGCCTTCCGTTAGGATATAGACGTTGCTCTCACGGAAGCTGAGCACATATATACTCCGACTAGTACTTTCGTTGCATGCATATCTACAGTAGCACCTCCATTCTCTCTCGCACTTTCCTTGCATATCATGGTGAAGACTCAAGCCCAGGCGGTAAAGCAGCAGGTCGTGAGTGCCCGATGCCATGCGCGCCCGATGCATGCAACGGCAAGCGCAGCTAGAGCTCCGCCGCGCCGTGCCATCCGCGCGCGGCAGCTGGCGAAGGAAACTTATGAAGATGCCGTCTCCATGCAGCAGCAAGCCAACGGTGAATCTAGAGGTCGTCCGCTCGCGATCAACGCCGATGTCGATCACGGCACCGACTTCGACAGCATTCGGTACGTCCCTGACTCACTGGCGAGCGACACCTATGTTCCGGACTCATTTGAGGACGTCGAGGAAGAAGCTAGCATTACTGCAGCTGTTGCTACCGAAAGAGAGAAAGAAAGAGACAAAAATGAGAAGGCCCTTGCAATCATTCGTCCTATGATGTATAAAATTTGGCTCCCTAATTTTCCTGAATTGCATGAATGATCTAAAAGGTCACATGATGTAATCGGTTACATGCAGTAGTTTTGTTGAAGATCAAACGACAAGAGGCATGCGTAAGATGGGGATACATCTAAATTTCTGTAAGCTATGCAGCGATGAAATGCACTGCATCTTCATAAATTTCCTTCTCTACTTGCAGCCTTACTGGAAGTTGACCAATGCTCTCCAATGTTCCCTTCTTCATATGCGGAATTGCATAATGCTGCCCTCCCTTTGCACGCATAATCTCTCTCATGCATGCTTGTAGTGTGAGGAACACACGGTTTGACCTGTCCACTGGGTATTCTAGATATGCTTTGATCACATTAGCCTGAATTTCTTGGATGTTTGAAGGAGATGACTTTTCAAACAATGCCTGCAAGGCTGCAAAAAAAACCTAAATCCAAAACATTAAGTACTAGTAGAGAAAGCACGTTTCACCCAACATAGATATACCGGCCAAAGTGAGATCAGATCAGGTGCATTTCTGTTCTCACGAGATGTGGATGCATGGATTTTCATTTTCCGGTGCAAGGCACAACAGTTTTATATTATTTGTATCAATTGCTTGATGCACTTGATAAAAAACCATACTTAGAAGTTTTTTTAAAAAAGAAATGATACACATCCGTTGTTTATGTATAGATTTACTTTGTTGTTAAAGTTGAGATACGTAGAAAAATGCGGACAAAAATAACAAATTTCAAGTGCATCAACACTAGAAGACACAATTTCTGCACGTGTTTATTCTAGTGCAGACACACTTAGTTTTGTCATTTTCATATGAAAGTTTACAATGCAAGTTTGCATCCTAACTTTTGCAAAAAAGTACATGTATGTATGGATTATAGATGTGCATCATTTCAAATTTTTAGAAGACTTCCTGGTATGGTTTTTAGAAGGGTTTTCATGCGCACGCTACTTCCACTAGAGAGGTGGTTTGTGTTGAAGATGATCCAAATTCATTCCATATCTAAAGGCCAAACTTCTGACGAAGCGTAGCGGAGGCCCGTCGCCGGGAGGCTTGGGCCGGAGCGGATCGGTACGGTACAGGTCATGATATATCCCGTTTAGGGTTTTCCGTTGGAAACTTGATTCACTCATATTCTTGTAAGCCGTCGCTGTTGGCGTTGTACTCGAACCCCGACATAGTGAAGTTCTTGCTGGCTGGCGCCCGTGGTTTTTCCCTCTCACACCGGGAGGGTTTCCACGTTAAATCTCGTGTCCCTTTACTGCTTTCATCGTTTATTCGCCGACGCTCATAACAGTTTGCACCAAATATTTACCTATTAAGGGATGTGTGTATGCTATCTTGAACAAAGGAAAAGAAATATAATATAATGATTGTTCCCTGAGATTTACTCCTCCTCAGGCGACTGAAATCTTGCTTATCCATCAGTCACCGGAGTATGAGAGGTTAGGATTGGGGGTTTGGGTTTTGGGGTTACCTCAAGTGCACAGGCTGTAGAGGAAGCCGGGGTCGCTTGCCGGCCGGCGTTGGTGGCGGGAGAGACGGCGGCTGGGCGGAGGCGGCAAGGGCGCCGCCAGAGCTGGCGGCAGAGGACCCCCGGTGGGCGGTGGTGGCGGCGGGGCCGTCTAGCTCAAGCGGATTCGCGTCGGGTGGCAATGGCGGGCGGCGGCGGCTCCGAGAGGGACGCGGTGGCGTCCATCCGACGGATTATCGTCAGGCCGCAGAGGACGGCGCGGCGAAGGCGGCAGAGGCCGCCGAAGCCAGCCGGAGGTGGTGGCGGCGGGGGCGTCAGGTTTCAACGGGTTAGCGGCGGCCGATGGTGGAGGGCGGCGGCGCATGTGGCGGGTGCCTCCGGAGCCGAGGGGCTGTGACGGGGGCGGGGAGCCTCGCGCCGGACCTGAGGAAGACGATGCCGATGGCCCTGTGCGGCTCGGGAAAAAGAAACTGCTGAAGATAAGGTTGGAAGGAATAAAGATCTGGGCCATTGGATGATTGATCAACGGCTGCATAGGGTGACTGATGGATGGCCAATTTATCAGTCGATTGACCGCAAGACAGACCCCTGTTCGGGTGACTAGCTCTTCCGATCTGACGAGAGTTTGTAAAAAGGCCGTGTTTAGTTGCCATGCGAATTTTTTTCCAAAAGAGAATCTTACATGCATGAAGCACTAAATGTAGACGAAAAAATAATTCATTACATGGATGGAGTGTATATCGCGAGACGAATCTAACGAGCCTACTTAATCCAAGATTTGCAACAGTAATGCTACAGTAATCGTCCGCTAAATGTTAATTAATTACCCTCTAATTACACATCATTAGATTTGTCTCGCGATTTGCTGGCTAGATCTGTAATTAGTTTTACCAATATTTTACATTTACTACTGCTAAATGATAAATTTTCTTTGATGTGACATCTCGAAAACTTTTCACCCTCCCATCTAAACACGCCCAAAGTTAAAAAGGGAGCAGCAGACTGTACGAAGATGCAGTTAATATTGGTTGCCAAAATGCCAAGGTGACTATTTCGGCGTCCGTAAGGTAGGGCAAAGCGTGCAGTCGCCCACATGATGAACTGCAAGTCTGCAAATCTCAAATCCGCGCTGTGGATGATCTGATGCTCCCACTTGGAGGAACCGGAGGGGCCTTGTCCATCGATGGGGCAGGTGAGCTTCCTGATGAGAGGGTTCACATGAACGACGCGGCCGTCATAACTCCTCTTCCCGGCCGGCATACTGTGGCTAGCTAGGTACATATATATGCTGGCCCAAATGTCGATCGATCCGATAGTCGTCGTCCTTGGGCGTTCCGGTGAAGAATTAAGTGGCTCGGAACTTCGGATCGTCAGATATGGACGCATTCATGGCCAGAAAGTCCTGGAAACAGTCTTACGGGCAAGGCAGGAGCTGTCTGCAGCCTGCGACGATACTGAAGGTTGTGCAGTTGTACTAACCGAATCGTACTGCAGATTGCAGTGTACTCCTACGTACTACGTAGCACTTGGGATCTGTGGTCGGAGAGATCGGTCGAGCACAGACGACCGTAACGACACTCGCGCGCGTATGTTAATTGTGTTGATCTTTCTTCTCCAGGGTTGTTGCCATTGATTTGGGCAGCGTGAGCGAGCTGGAAGTAAGCCTGCAACTTTGGTCCGGACACGGAGAAGATATAGAAGACGGCTATGGCATCCGATGGTCAGTGACGCGCAACTTTGGCGTGATCTGCGGCGCCGAAACCTGAGCAGTGTACCCACGCGTTCCCAACTCGAACTCGGGCCGCTCGTGTGCTGCCTGGGTCTCTCTCTCCTTGTGTTTTCTTCCGACGGACTGTAATTGAGCTGCAACTTTTAGCCCGTGTTTAGTTGATGAAAAGTTTTTATGAAAAGATTTCGGGTATTGATTTTACCAATTTAGGAGTAGTAAATGTAGACGAAAAAGGTAGAAAGTTATATGGATAGGTTGGAAATCTCGAGACGAATCTAACGATGGTAATTAGAGGGTAATTAATCCATAATTAGCGGACGGTTACTGTAGCATTACTATTGCAAATTATGGATTAAGTAGGCTCATTAGATTCGTCTCGCGATTTACAGCCCATCCATATAACTTTTCACCTTTTTCGTCTACGTTTAATACTTCATGCATCTAAGATTCTCTTTTGATGTGATGGGTGAAAAGATTTCGGGTTGGAACTAAACACGGGCTTAGTTTGTGAATTACTTACAAGGGCCTATTTGTGTCGTCCCAGAAGTGATGGCCCATCATAAAGCCAGTGCGCAACAGTGCAATCCACCAACCCTGGAGATTCTGACAATTTGCCCCCATTAGTCCACTTCATCATTTTAGGCAGCATCTATATCTATATCCCTACCTATATACTAATCTATCTATATTATAAAGGACGACGAAAGTTTTGTTTCGTCCTTCGTCAACATTAGACCACACCATCGGATCTTATGACGATCCAACGCTTTAGATTAAATGATTAATTTAAATATCTTACCTTTGAGCCTACACCGTCGGATTTTACGATGATCGAACGCTCTAGATTAATCTAAAGAGTCCATGTAGACTACATCTCACCTTTGAGCCTACACTGTCGGATTTTATGATGATTGAACGCTCTAGATTAATCTAAATAGACCATGTTGATGTACGATCGAACGCTTTAGATTAATCTAAAGAGTCTATGTAGACTACATCTCTAAATTAACATTTTTTTAAAAAAAACACGTGTCAACGGCAAGTGCTCTTCTGCCATTGTAAAAAAAGGGCTGATTCCTCTAGAATAAAAACGGATGCCACCCCTAAAGCATGCCCCCTCCTCCTCCTACAACCACATTCCTCTCATTTTCTATCAGAAGTGCATCAATCTGTACAAAAAGGACATACCGGCATCTGCAGCTGCCACCATGAAGATTGTATTCCTTGGTATATTTTCGTTTCATGCATGCCTTCCTTTTCCATTGATAACAATAGAGAAAGGTACGGAGAAAAGAGAAAAAGATGAGAAGAAAAAGAGGAGATGGAGGAGGAAGAAGAGCCTCATGAAGTAGTTAGTGGTGGTATAGAGAAAGTGTCGGAGCATCGAAGCATCGGGTACACAAGTATCGGATACGGGTACGACTGGGCTCATCAAGTATCGGTGATTCATAGCCCATAACTGTTCTACGCTAAAGTTACTACTACTAGGAATTCTCTATAGCATTTTCAATTGTATTGTTGCTACAGCTTCCATCATTCTAAAACTGTCACATATTCAATATGTGTATTTGAATTCACTAGCAAAATGCTTGTGCATTGCTACGGGCGAAATCCATAATGATGTATGTCCTATATCTTTTCTCATTAAACATATAACAATTGTACTATTTGAGCGCAAGCAAAATTACCTATTTTTTACATAACTTTTTTATTCTAGGCGCTATTATTTTAGCTCTCATAAGGACTTGAACTTGAATTTACTATATGCTACTCAGGTGATCTACCCATTTGGCTAGAGACTATTTCCCTAATAATTGTACTATTTAGACAATTATTATTATTCTATAGAATTAATCCTTTCACATATTACAGGTCTGTGAATTCTTCTTTTATTTATTTTGTTATTGCACCAAGATGATCTCTACATTTTCCTAAAAATCATCATTTTTTTTAATTTTGACTTACCTGGTTTCTTCTACTCAACTAATACTCTATGCATCTCTAAATTTATTATTTCAGATAAGTTTCTAGAGCATAAAATAATCACCATCGTATTTTACCAAAAATGCGACCTCATCTCTAGTTCTAATCTTTTATTTGAGTCGATACAACTTATTTTTACACTTGCTTCATGCAAGCATCATTGTTGCATAAGTTTAATTAGTGTGCATGCCTAAGTAAACTTTGATTTGGTGGTCACCTAAAATAGCAGGCAGTGCATGGTGAGGTCGATGCTAGCCCTGCATCAATACGTGAGTCGTGCATGATGTGGTCAGTTGCCACTACTATTGATTTTCTTGTGATTTTCTTGCCCAAACACTAAGATAATATGTGTTGCGATCCAATCCAGCAGACATCATGAAGTGTGGGAATTAGACACACATATATATGACAGATGTTTTTGAGTTAAGTTAAATATCTTTATGTTGACGACGTTTTTTTGACACGTCTCCAATCGGCGTCAAGAAAGGAAAGGAAGAGAAGATTCTGAATCGGAATTGGATGTTGGATGCTCGGGGGGGGGGGCAAGAATCAAAATCGGAGCAAGCAAGCTGGAAGATGACCGATTCGGATGGTTACTCCATGGGTTTAATTGGGCCTAAGTGGGCCGCTTTATGTATCTTTTAAACAGTAGTTTTAGCTTGTCATCTATAGAGAGGTTCTTTCTTTTGCGTCAAGTTTGGTTATGTCATACTCGATTAGGAGTTTATAATTACAGGGTATAAATATAAACCCTAAGGGTCGTGGAAAGGATAATACACATTCAATACAACAAACCTTTACTACTTGTACTTTACTTTCAAGTCGGCGACTTTGCCAAAACTTTTCTTTTTCGGGTTCTCTTGCGAGTTGAGGCGATTTCGATCCCCAAGGCTCGTTCGTGGATTCAGGTTCTCCTGGGTAGGTCGAGGCGATTTCGATCCCTAAAGGCTTGCTCGTGAATTCCACCCCTACTGAGTAATATCTAAGCTTTAGCATCCGGGCGCATCGCTGTTGCTTCGTTTAGATTTATTCGACAGTTATCGATATCAGCTAGATCTAAAAGTGTCTTGTTATTTTTAGCTTTTATCACCCCTTATCCAGCTTAGGACACGATCTAATCGGCTCTGTTGAAGGCTTTATCACTGATTTCATATTATAGCTGTTAACTTGTTCTAAGTGTTGTTACCCTAAGTTCTATCAGACTGCTTTTAAAGTTGTCTTTTATTGCTTAGCATTCAATCGGCTCATTGCTGTTTGAATATCGGAATCGAGTTTCTTAGTTGTTTCTTTGCATATCGGAATCGGTCATCTTACATCTGATCTCACTAACGAAAGAATCGGCTTTCTAGCTGTTTCTTAAACCTCCGATTTCATCCTTGTCAATCAACAGGTCAGATTGACTGGTACGCTCCGGTTTTCAAGGCCACGCCTTTGCTCGTGCGTTGACGCATCTGTCAAGTCCCGATTTTTGCGTCAACACTTTATTTTATGATGAAAAAGTGTTATATTTTTTACTCAATTGAAACCGGAGAACTAAAATGAGGCTGTCGAAGAAATTGAAATTATCACAAGTATATTAAAACTTTAGTGTATTGGCTAAACACATGTTCATCTTAGCTTTGTTGGTGGGTGGTCTCCACGTGAATGGAAAAGGTCATAGTTCGAATCCTGTTTTTTAATGTCCACATAGTGACTTTCTAGGTTTTTCTGTAGCGCTTGTGTATGGGTTGGTTTCCGGTTCGGCCGCGGTCGCCCGGTTCGGCGTGGTTTGACTCCGGTTTTTTTGGCCTTTTGGTCCAGACGTCCGGTTTAGCGCTGTTTCACGGGTTGGTTTCCAGTTTGGCCGCGGGTGCCCGGTTCGGAGTGGTCTGACTCCGGTTTTCTTGGTCTTTTGGCCCCATGCGTCCAGTTTAGCGCTGTTTCCACCGGTTTTCCGCGATTTAACTTTGACGTACCAGGATTAAGGGCAGAAGCAATACTTGCTTTACTAGCTATTAGGTAAAGATTAGGACATGCTAAACAGACCAGCGCAAATCTAATGGCACGCTTTGTACCTTCACAAGCGCGGCGACGCGCGCCACTAATCCTATAGTGTATCATCGAGGACATGGAGCTATGCGTTTCTTCACTTCATGGAGTCTGCTCATTGACAGCTTCAGGACTTATTTATGATCAAATTGAGCGACAGCTTGCCTGATTTAGCGAGATTTTTTTTTTCTTTTTGAAAGGCGGAAATGAGCCAAGATGACTCAGCCACAGGACAAAACAAAAACAGTGGAGCCCAACTAAAGTTTCGAAAGTAAAGTCGGTCACCTTCAGATAAATGCTAATTACGCCAACGACTGACCAGTCACCATTCTGGTGAAATGGGATCGAACGCAGCCTGCACCACTATTGACTAGTGCACGCGTCCTCTCCTCCCTGCAAAATTAGGTCCAAGCACTAATGATCACAGGAAAGCCATCGCGACGGGAATGCCTTTTGTCCTTTGCCAAATCTGCAACGAAATACATAAAATTAAAACACTAGCCGATCTATCGCGTGTGCATGTCTAGATTATGATCTGATTGCACAAAGTGGTCAAAGCACCGATCAATGTGTTGATGATACGGGCATCGTCTCTTGCCGTCAATAACCTGGTCATGGAGAATGCTCCTCTTTTCAATAGCATATCGAAACGAAAAGAGGAAGACGGCAGTGCATACAGAGAAGAGAGAACAGCCATGTCGGGAGCAAGACGATATGCTGGTGTGCACAAAGTTCCGGGTACGAGAAGCATTTGCATAGGCGTGTGAAAAGGGATTCTCCCTTTCTTCTAGAAAAGGATCCCACCGTTCATTATTACAAAATTACATCTATCTAAGGTGTAAGCATTGACAGTAGCAATGTACAGGTCTATCAGGCCTTTGCTGCATCATTTTCACGCTCTCAACGATGGAAGAATCTTTTACTTTACAATGAAATGCAGATACAAATTAGCAAAGCAGACCGCAGACGGCAGGCTGGCTTCACAAAGCCTTGCTATAACGCTCTAGCACACCCTTTAACTGGCCATGTGTTTCTAACAACGGGAACCCTTCGCTAACATTTCTGTATAATGTGGTTATAAGGTAAGATATTTCATGATTCTAAAAAGGCAATTTTGTTTTCTCCTTCCCCGAACCCTTTTGTAAGAAATTACAAGCTTCGATTTTGGAACCATGCATGTCCCTCAAATATTACCTATGCAATTTTCTCCATTTGTAATATAATGATATGATGAAGCTAAAAGACACCTGAAGTTGACCCCTGTTCCTGTTGTTTTCTCTATAGCTCAATTTTTTTTCAATGCAAGCCAGCACTAAACCTCTGCATCTATTTCCTGAAGTGGAGTCCGAAAAAGCCTGCATGCTCTACCTCTCTGCCCTGTCGTTATGTCCCAAGTCCCAACTCCTAACAATGGCAAAACCATCCCTCACAAGCCTGAACTAGCCCCATCTATTTAACCCACTGCACGGCCTCTTCTCCAGCAACGTTACACGAGCTAGCCAAGCAAACTTGGCCAAGCCATGGGCACCTTCCTAGGCCATTTCCTCCCCGGCCTGGCCTTCGGCATCCTCGGCGTGTGGCACACGCTCAACACCGTCAAGTCCTACAAACTCAAGGGCGCCTCCGGCTTCCGCTCCGCCACATGGTTCCCCTTCCCTTCCCCTCTTCCCTGGCTCCGCCGCCTTGAACTCTACCTACTCCTCTCCTTCTCCGCGCTCGCCATCGCCGACCAGCTCGTCGACCTCCCCATCCTCGCGCTCTGCCTCCAGCCCGACAGCCTCGAGCACGCCACCATGTACCTCCACCTCGCCCTCTACGCCTCCGTAGCCCTCGCCGCGGACGTCCTCTCCGGCGGCGGCGGCGGTGGGATCGGCGGCGTGGTGGCCGCGCTCGCCGCCGCGTCGGTGTTCGGGCAGGAGCTGTTCCTCCTCCGCTTCCACTCCGCCGACCACGCCGGCCTCGAGGGCCACTACCACTGGCTGCTGCAGCTCGTGGTGGCGGCCTCGCTCGCCGCCACCGCGGCCAGCGCCGTCGCGCCGGGGAGCTTCGCGGTGGCGGTGGTGCGGTCGGCGTCCGTGCTGCTCCAGGGCGTCTGGTTCATGGCCATGGGGTTCGCGCTGTGGGTGCCGGCGCTCGTGCCGACCGGGTGCCACGGCGTGGAGGAGGCGGCGATGCGGAGCGCGGTGGCGTGCGAGACGGAGGAGGCGGCGAGGAGGGCGGCGGTGATGGCTAACCTGCAGTTCAGCTGGGCGATCGCCGCCGTGTGGGTCGTCACGGCGTACCTCTGCCTCAGGGTGGACTTTGGGGTCGGGTGCTTGGAGTACATGGAGCTCCAGCCGCCGCCGGCCAGCAATGGCGTGCTCGCCGGCGACGGGGACACGCCGCGGAAGATTGTGTTCCCCATCGAAGAGCAGGTGTAGTAGAACGTTGCTAGCTGGTTACACTGTCTTGGACACGCCTTGGGATTGTACGTGGGTGTGGGTTCGACGTTCGAGTCACACTGTCAGCTTGCCACTTGCTTGTTGTATAACTGTAACAAATAGTGTGTGCGCGCGCAACAAACAGCTGCACGTTGGGTTGCCCGTGAGATGGGCCTTATATGGGCCGAAATTTAGTTGGGCCCCTAGATCAGTGCCATTGGCGCCGCTGACGATGTTCTTCTCTCTGGGGCCTGATGCAATTCCACCTGAAAACAATTGTGCATGCGTCGTGTGATGCCACTGAAAAATGAAAAATATTTTTCTTGCACATTCACTGTAAGGAAAAGATAAAGTAAACAGAGATTAATTTTTTACGTGTGCAGGTGGTCTAAGGATTTCAGAATCTTGTTTTTCTGACGGTAGAGGTGCCTAGTAGCAGGGCCTGCCTACGTTGCTAAATGCTAATGCTGGCTACTGTTACTGTTTCATCTCAGTGGCTCTGTTAATACAGTAACAGAGGGCATTCTTGCTGACATTGTTCTTCGGTAAAAACTAAAAACTAGGCAGAAGACCAAGTTTGCACTTTGAACGGAAGGAGCTCCTTCCTGCGAACGCAGCCTGATGGTATGTGGTACGTGAGAAAAGGTGCAGGCAAAACCGTGGAGTCTCATTTGGGCAGCACGAAGGAATCTTGTACCAAGTGATGGTATGGTAAGTGATTTATAGCTTTTTAGAGGTTTTGTAAGAAGTTATATATGTCCTTGCTTGATAAGTGCGGGCATCCTCCTCATCTTATCTCCTACAGGGTCCTTCTAGTAGACGTCCAATCGAAGAAGTCAGTGGCTGCCATCATGTTTCATCTCAGCTCAATTTGCTTCTGCTGTGTCTGATATAAGGCTAGTTCATCATGACCGTTATCGGCTTGGTAAGAAAAGAACAAATGACTTGAACAGCCACTTAAGGTAATCACTTTTCTTTAATAACTAGGTGATTCCCCGCGCGTTGCTGCGGGATTTGAAAGAGTTTTTCGATAAACTATGAATTGTGGTTGATTAGTTGCTCATAACAATATTGCACTTGACAATCCATAGAAAGAAACAAAAATTATCTAAAGCCATATGTTACTCCACCTAGTCAGATTGACTCTATAAGGCTGTAAAAACAAATACCAAACCTCCTGTAAATCAATAGAGCCTACCAGCGAGATTAGCCTTTATTACCAAACCTAATCAAGTGGCTGCACTCAAGAGAAAAAAAAGTAATCTAATCAGTAGCTCATGGTTGGTCCTACCGATGGCCACTGCAAGTGATTTGGATGTCTTGATCGACGTCCTTGCTGCTGCTTGTGATCTGGACTCCTGCTTCACGCCCTGCCAACTGCATGGACCAAGCACAGATGCGTCCATGAATCGTTTGATGCAGTCATATAGATGAAGAGCGAAGGAAACTGAAGACATGCAAATCATGGCTCCACTCAAGAGAAAAATATCAATCTAATCAGTACCTCATGGATAGCTTCTGGCCACTGCAAGTGACTTGGATGTCCTGATCGACCTCCTTGCCGCTGCTCGTGATCTGGACTTTCTGGACTCCTGCTTCGCACCCTGCATGGACCAAGAACAGATGAGTTCATGAACTCTTGACTGGACGGCGAGGGAGGAGGTCGCCCGGACTGGATGGCAAGGCGTAGCTTTTGATCTGAACGATCCTTCCAGTCTCTTCGTATGCCTTACTGAGTAATGCCTTGCTAGGTAATGAAGAAAGGAGGGACGCAACACTACAATTAGTGTTTGCCTCTCCATCTACCGTGGTTGCCTCTTGATCTACTGCCTCTTGATCTGCCGGGTAAATAATGGGAGGCCAAGGTGGCAAATGATGACGTGGCCTCTTGAGGTTTGGGAGAAGTCTTGTAGTGAGGATCTCCTATATAGGTATAGTAGATTCCGTGGGCGCCGCCTTCATCTATGTGGAATTTGAACTTGTGAGTTGTGATGCAATGATTCATTGATTCCTATTTAAAGCCAAACCCAAACTGTTATTTCTCTGTCACCTAGAAACCTGAAGCAAATTTAAGATGATGCGCCGTACAATTGGGATGTTGATCCGTAAAACATCTTTCGTAAAGTGTTTCTGACCTTCAAGAATTAAGTATACCTATTTGTGACATTTATTTACTGCAACTAGTAAAGAGGCACGTGCTACAAGCACGTGCTTTTAAAATACCTAATAAAAAATTGTATCTATATATTTATAAAATTTATTAAATATCCGTACATCTAAGTTTTTCAGTTAAAAAAATCGCAGATTACACATTATCCCATCGTGTATCTTAGATTATAGTGCAAAACACCCCTTCTGTCCCATTCAAAAGTTGCAGAAACGATTACAATGCATCAAAACGAAAATCTTCAATAACAAAAAAAAACATTATGGAGAGCAGTACCCTCCCAAACAATGATCTCCTGCCGCTGCCTTCCAATGCTGACATGGGACAAACAAAGACATTGCCTACACCACAGAAAATCTAGACAAGTCAAAAGATACTCCATGCTCTAGGACAACAGAGCAAATTACTCCCCATCCTAACAAAGTACAGCGGACAGCATAAAGAACAATCGACTTGCACATTTTCTTGGTGGCAACAAAAGCCTACTCTTCAAATACATTTCCAAAGAACACAGACAAGGACCCCCCCCCCCCCCCCCCCACCCCCACCCCCAATGCCTTCCATAGCCTAATGTAGATGATGAAGGCAAATAACCATGTAGGACATTGCTTCCAGCATGTTGCATGCCTTATCACGTACATGTACAAGTAAAAGAGGAAGTTTAAACATCAATTCATGGGACATAAAAAACAACTAATGCAATTTTCATTATCCAGATAGCTCTATCAAGAAAACAAAATAGTTTCCAACAGTCTCCATCATGTATATGTGACTGAACTAAATGCAATTTTCATTATCTTTGCCATCCATCATCAATAATGGCACCCATAACATATATCGTGAGATATTTAATTTTCCAAAAGGCTGCAGGCAACACTGAAAGATAGGCAGTCAACAAAGATAGGCAGCTCAGGCAATCAAACTACATTGTCATTGAAAACCTTTAATCCTCGACAATGTGGTTTGATTTCTTTGATTTCCAACCTAGCACTGTGGATAACAAAGCGTCTCGACCACCCTGAATTAGATAGACAGTACTCAAAACCCCCGTGACTAAACACCCTGGTAACAAATAAAGTATGCAGATTTAAGAATCATGACAATTAGGTCGGGTCAAACAACACGTGATAGATGCACATACCGAACCTGATCAACCAGGACTTTGTAGCCATAATATAACAATTTTGAGCGCATGCATCCATAAGTATCTGGTTGGTCCGCCAGCTCAAATATGTGAGCACGTGTAAAAACACTAAAACGACTGCACAAGCAGTTCGTCAAACTAAGTATTTTTTGGGTCGGGAACGATCTGAGTATATGATAATGCAGTAATAACTAGACGTCGTGCCTGCTATCCTTGATGGCCACCTCTCTGATCTTAGAGAGTCGTGTAGGAAGCCGAGATGGGAGACTACGCCCATGACATCGACGATGGACCCGTGACTCGTGCTCTACGTTCCGATGTGTGGCGTCTACAAGGAGGAGCCGGAGTACCTGCCGTTGGTCAAGGGGAATGGCCATGGAGACGATGGCGGTGACGGCGACGGCGACGAAGGTGACGACGTGGAGGCGGGAAAAGGCGGCTCCGGACGCGTGCTCGGTGAATCGAGGCCGATGGAGATATCACGGCCGTAAGCTAGGAGGACTGGAGGAGGAGGATTTACAGCGTGGTGACGTTCGTGTAAAATGCAGTTTTGTGTGTTTGCAAATGCCTAGAGGTGAATTGCAGCTTGGACATGGTTGATCAGGTTCGATTAGCATGTTGTGATTGGAGAGTTTTTTTTTTTGGGGTACTAAAAGGAGCAACTGCTATGGTATTGCTTTATTAATTTGGTTGTGCTCATGTAAGTTGCTTATTTCTTGACTGGAGTTCTGAATTCCTCTCTGGTTCTCTCCCATTTGTGATTCAGTGTTCAAAAATCTAGGTTTCGAAATTTTTGGTTAAAAAACACAGCAGTTACTTTTGCCTGAACTTTGTGAAATTCGGTGTTTCTGCTGATTAAGAGGGTGCTTGGATTCGTTTTAGTCTCATGACTAAAAGTAGTGGGACTAAAACTTGCTATCCTCACCCATGCTTGGATCCAAATACTAAAGAGACTAAATGAGCATTTATTATCCTCCCTCTCCCCTAATCCTCTATGGCCCAGGTCGCATTCCCACACGCGCCAGCGAATAGGAGGGGATGGTCTGTTTTAAATGAGGGGAGTTAAATGATGAGAGAGAGGACTAATCCACATTTTAGTAGGGGTTCCCCTGACTAAAAAATTTTAGTCTCAAGACTAGTTTTAGTCCCTCTTTAGTCAGGGGTGCTTGGAACTTTAGCTTCTCAAAGAGACTAATTTTAGTCAGACTAATTTTAGTCCCTTGGATCCAAGCACCCTCTAAAGGAATAAAAACATACGCCTTCTGTAATCCGGATTATCTTAAGAACAAACTGCGCTAATCTGCCGAATCGAATGGACGGGGAGATCGAATACCATAACTTTGTCCACGTCATGACTGGGAACAGTAAAATGAAATCATATGGACATATGGTCATGATTGCTGTTTCCTGGCGCATGACACACTTACATAGAGATGGAATGTCTCCTCTGGATTTTGATTAATCTACCAAAAGCGATTCTCGTATAGTGCCTGATTGGGCAATGGGTTCGGTAGCACACAAATTGAAAATCATTGGCTTCAGGTTTTGCTGTTCTAGTTTTGAAATCTGCAACTTGCCTCAAAAAAAGTTTTGAAATATGCAGTTGTTTCCTTTTAGAAAAATATGCATTTATTCTTTGCTGGCTGTTTAAAAATACTTCTTTCTGTTTTTTAATGTGCTCACAGTACTCGCAATCTGATAACTGAAGTATCAGAGAATGATTGTATTTTCTCAATTAATATTTTTTCGGGGCAGTGCAGAACATGCTTTGCAAAGAGAAAGAGAAGTATTTGCACGCATAGTTCATATTTCAGTTGCTGCTCACCCTGATATGCTTAGGCTTAAAGCTTCTTTTCTTGACGCGAGAAAATGACTTGCATACGGATAATCACAAATAACCATGATCGGGACTAAGATTTTGACATCTAACTTACCACATAATCAGTCAATATGAAGCCATCAGTTTAACATCATGATAGCTTATGATTCATCGGAACAGAGCAAAGTATGAGCTTGGAATATGGTAACTTGGGCTCTTGCAGCTTCAACAGTAAGACAGAGGCAGACACTAAAGCATGCAAAAATGAATTTTTTCCTTCCAAAGAAAAAGAAAAGGGAGAATCTGCAGTGTCACTAATGTTATGAACACCTTTTGCATTCCAAAACAGCAACTTATGGCTGATAAAAAGGTACAAACTCTTGATTTTTTTAGCTCAAACCACCTATCACAGAAGCAGACCTAATGTTATTGCCACACATGCAAGCAGTCCTGACTCGTCCGGTCATTGTTGCTCAAGAAACTAGCAAACCTGGTGACACGATGTTAGTGTCCGATGTACAGATATTGCTTCAAATATGATGGATGTAGCAATTGGTAAATGTAACTGACATTTCTCCTCTCAAAGATACTGATCATGTATTCTCGCCCTGTTCTCTTCCCACCATAACCTGGCATGCATCTCACTGAATCTCTCTCGGCTGCACAAAGAATGGACATACAAGTAAGTTCTCCAACAGTACATAGAAGGCCCTCGGTTTACGATCGATAGACATTTTCATACTCTTGTCTATTTTCTTTAAAAAGGACGAACACTACATATTTGTGACATGAAAGTATAAATATTCTGTTGTTGTGATATGTAGTTACTATTTTGTTATTGATAAGATGAAAGTGTGTCCAGTGGAACCTGATAAATAAGGTATAATGAAATCATCATTTATACTAAAGTATCATTGGTACCAATTTAGTTCACTAATTGAGTACTGATATCTTTCAACTTCCGAGCCCTCAATAGCCACAGCAATTGCACGGAGAAAAACAATCCTATTCACAAAACATTAATATAGTCCTATCCAAAAACCACGGTCATAAGTAGAAAACAGCCAACCTGAATCGGACGCGCCGGAGTTCTCTGATGCCACCAGGCAAAGCCCGAATAGTAATATACACACCAGGTTCATCCTCTTCCACCCATTCCCTCTCTTGGTCACTTGCGTTGCTAACAGAGGCTGAAAGTCCACCTGATTGATCCACTTCTTCAGGAGATGAGCTTGACCTCGCTGATGCATCCACGGATGAAGTTTCTGTCTTTGCTCCACTAATGCTTGACAACTTAGGTGTTGATGCCAATCCAACTGAATTGTAGCACTGGTGTCCAAGGTAGCGATCATGGCGGTAACCGTTGCCAAGATGACCAGTTTTGTGCTGAAGAGAATCTGAAGATGAATATCCTGTTGCTCCACTGCCCTTTAGTGGTCTATGCAAAGTATGAGATAGGTGCCCCTTGTTATATGCAGCTGTAGTTGGGTCATCCTTTTTGGAGCTCTGCAAGAGGTGCAAGTCATGACCACCAGCAGGCAGATAAGAACACATGTTGCATAAAGTAGAAACATCTTGAAAGGTGATTCAAAGGATGTGTTACCTCATTGTCTGACCTTGGAGTGCTAGGCAGAGGAGCAGCTTGACTGTTAAACTTCTGCACATTGTAAAGCTCCATAACTTTCTCATAATTTTCAGTCCACCATCTTTGTGCTCGCCATTTGGTGAACATTTCACGGCTTTTATGCATTAGTTCATGCACGAAGGAACACAACAGGCACTGGTAAGTTGATATTATCAAATAAATTACTACACTGCAAACACTTGGCACTGTCACCAGAAACAAGGCGCAACAGTAAATAGAGAAGAAGAGGTTACTATATAGAAAACACGTAGTTTGTCTTCAGAAACAAGGAGTAAGCGTGGTAAACAACAATACTAAATAGAGAAGAGGAAGGATGATACTGGACCAACAGAACATGGACTTGCTCATATTTCCTTATCTTGTTCCAACATCATTAAATTTGTGCTATGTACTTCCTCTTTAGTTCAGTAACATATTTGTTAGGCTGGCATGCTCATATACCCATCCATTCCTACAAATTATATAAACTATAAAAATACTGAAAACTAGCTGACTAGCCCTCCCACTTACATCAGGAGAAACTCCACAAGGGTAATCACCATGCATGCTTATTTTTTTCTATTAATTAGAACTTCCTGTCAGCAAATAGGTGTGGAAACTATCAGTGGATCTTTGGTACATGAGTTCAGCTGAACTAATCGACACATATGATAAGGAATGATTGTTCCTGCAAATATCCTGTGTACAACAGCAACACTCAGTAGAACTCGTCGTGGAGGTGAGAATAAAGAGTGTTATTAGCGAAGATGAGGTGTTTTAAATAGCCACACAGGTAATAAGCTTCGGGTAATTTGGCGAAGAAAACGCCACTTGCTAGTGCTGCCCAAGAAATCCATCATCTGTACAATGCTAGCAGTATAAATGCATAAGCCTCACAATTTGTCATAAGCTCTATGGAGTAAATTTATCATGTTTAGAGCATTTAAATACATCAAAGCAATCAAAGATTGATGCAATCCTGGCACCCCAAGTCAAATTCTAAAAGATACCTTCTTGCCCAGATTTAGAACCTTGAAACTAAGCTACAAGTGCACCCTAAAGACATTAAAAAATCTGTTTTCCCTCTCCCATTAGGATTAGGTTTAGAGATAAGATTAGACATCTAGCTTAGGCGTAAGGCCCAGCCGACTGCCCATGGCATCATCCCACATGAAATTACTGGCGGCAGGCAATCAAAGAAGCTTGCCATGATGAACTCCTTTCATAACATTTTCATACCGAAATACATTCCAATCCCGAAAATGATATTATTTTACCATTTCAAAAGTTCAGAATATCGTGAATTTGTAATAAATTCCACAAGTATCACTTTCCTTGATAGTGCATACATAAGGTTTCTAAGAGTCATTTATAAGATCTACATAGAAAGACAGCACCTACTCATATAAAATAGCAAAAGAAATGCAACCAATCCAGTGATCCAGGTTGGCTGGCTCCCCGCATAAGCAGGGGGTGGAGGGACCCAATTAGAATAATGAGATACCAAGGCAAAGCTACCCTTTCTTTATCATGAAAGGACAATGAAAGAACAAAACCACTTGCAGTTTTTTTTTTTCCTTTAATTTTGTTCCATTAAGATTACTCGATGCAGAAGACACACTATGATGGTGGTCCTCTCCTATCTAATAACCCCATCCTAGTGCAGGAAGAGAAAAGGCAATGAAACTACTGAAATGTAACACACGGATTCAGAAAAGCAGTAATGTGCAAGGTTGGCTCCAGAGCTATTCTATCTAGTAGGGCTTCAATGTTAAGTGACATTAACATACTCCTCCGATGAATAGTTTACAAGCATAAACATATTACGGCATGCAGGCAGATAGATCCAGATGTTGTCCTGTTGCAGCATGTGAGTTATTGACTAGATGCTCTTTATAGGAATCATGCCCTTAGCCCAATGCCGTTCAAACGGCACAGTGTACTATTTCAAGGACAGAAATTTGGTTAAAAATCAACACATGGTACCTTTGAGAGATAAGAGGCCACATAACAACTTTTTATGTGTTTTCATCCCATTTGTTAAAGCCAAATTGTACAGACATAATATGAACTGTTGACTAAATGCTAAACCGATAGCAGAACATGATGTTCGGTAGAGCCAAGTAGAAATACTTTTCTTTGAAATAAAAAATGCACATAAATAGCTTATATCTGACACGAGATCTCTTGGAGTTGCAGAAGGCCTGCAGCTCATGCACAGAAGTTGCAGATGTTGAGATTCTCTCACGGTTCTCCCTAATTTAGAAATGTATTGTGCACTTCTCAAAAAATTCCTTCTAATTCTAATTTATGTAATCAAATAGTACCCAAAGTGATCTAGGGGTATCTTCTAAGCATTGTTAGGAAAAGTGATGAACCAGATTTTCCATTCATCTGTTCGAAACATAGATATGCACATATCCATTTCTTCCCCGTTCTATCCTTAGCGGTCAATTCCCCTTATTTTCAAATTCCAGACTTGCGTTGAAAGCAAAGGCGGAAAAGAAATAAAACAAAAAGGGTAAAAAGCAAGATAAGGAGTACATTTGTCTCATTTACCCCAAACACTTTAACCATTGCTCAAACAAAAGTTCACTGGAACCCCAAATTTCAATAAAGAGATCAAAGTTAAAATTTTCCTGGGCCAAGCTGCTACAGCTTTTTTATATATAATGATAACTTTCTTATTCAATTAGCTTCGGCTATTTGAAGGCCACAGGGAAACTTTTTTATGAAACACTCCTAGAGTTCAACAAAAAGCGTGCAGCAACATAGGAACCAAATAAATTGCACAATTTTCCTCAAATGAACAAAGAAATGTGCATAAAGATCTCAATTGCAGACCTGTGAACTGGAAGTCCCATACCGGAGAAAAAAATAAAACAAAAATATGAACCCAAATACGTCAAATAGAGTCTTTAACTTGGGTGTTTGTTCCAATGATCAACCAGGTGGTTCTACCATGAAGCAAACCATGGAACAGATGGGCACAGGAGCTCACCTGAATCGGATGCGCTTCAGGTCGTTGCCGCCCTGCGGCAGCGAGAGGAAGGTGATGAGCACCCCGGGCTCCACCTGAGCGACCCACTCCTTCTCCTCTTCCTCCTCGCTGCCGCCCGCCGCCGCCGCCGCCTCCTCTCCATCCTCCCCCTCTTCATAGCCGGCCAGGAAGTCGGTGCGCGCGCTGGCTGATGGCGTGACGTCACCGCTGGACATCGCGCCTCCGCTTGGCAGCCTCGGCGTTGACGCTGCCGAGCTGCCGGCGCGTCGGTACGCGTAGTGGAAACGGTCGGACGCGGAGGCCACCTCGGAGTCCACGTACGCGCCGTACTGGTGGTGATGCCGCGACGCCGCCGCCGGGGACGAGCCGGCGCACGGCTTGCAGTGCCGGTACGCGCCCGACGCCTTCAGCGCCATGTCCTTGATCTGAAACCCAACAAATCTCGCATCAATCGTATTGCCCATCCCATTTCACATCATCAACGCGAACTCTGTACCAACAACTTCAACAAGCATCGAGATTTCGGAGAAATCGAGCCATCCCAAGAACTCAAAAACCCAGAGCGTGTCAAGTTCGCACCAGTTTCGGCTTCTCCGAGGCCAAGGTAAGGTACATTTGATCAGATAAGCAGAAAAGAAGCAAATTTTACCATCCAATCTCAACCAACAACGATTGAAACCCTCCTGGTCTGTCTAGTGATCGGGAAATCACAGAAGGCACCGAGAACAGCCCCTGGATTTCGATTTTCGCCACCCAAGAGTGGGGCATTTCAAGAACTCTAACCCAACCCAACCCAAGCACAGGGGGAAATGCTTCGCACTCAACTGACCTGGGCGGTGAGCGACTTGATGGCGTGCCTCCCGCTGGGCGTCGCCGCCGATTCACCCCGGCCCCCGGCGAAGGCGTTGGCTTCATAGTCGTCTTCTTCGTCCTCCGGCGGCTCGCGCAGCGGCGGCGCGCCGCCGGGGAGCTGCTTGGAGCACGCGATGCACGTGAGCATCGCCCTCGGATCCCGCGATGTAGTGGGGGAAGGGAGAGGACGGGAGGCGGAGAGCGGCGGGTTTAATAACAGAACGGGGAACTCGCGCGACTCGAGCTCCCGAGCGGAGGCCGTTAATGGCGGATTGGGATTCGGCTTTTGAAGACGGAGTCGCCGTGCGGGGTTATTATAGTCCACCTTTACCCCCGGGGTTCAGTTGCGCCGCCACTGTGAGAACAGAGATGGGAGTGAAATTGAATGGATGTTGTTTTACTAGTTCACTTTTTAAAATTTATTTTTCGAAAAAAAATCTTTCTAAAAATTGAACTGCATCTGCATCGCGTCAAATTCTAGCATGGATGGTGGAAACGTTGTGATTTTAAGCGGCAACTAATTTTGCAAGCTACTCCCTCCGTCCCAGAAAGAATGCACTTCTCGCTTCTCAAGAAATTTCAGAATCTTAAGTTTGACCAATTATAAATAAAAAAATATAAATAATTATGATATGAAATATATATCATTAGATTCGTTTTTAAATGTAATTTTTTAACAAATTTATTTAGAACTTGGTAAACTTGAACACTTTAACAGACACGCAACCCAAACGAGCATTCTTTTTGGACAGAGGGAGTATGTATTACCTCTGTTCTCGTTTATATGATGATGGCTAGCTCAAAATTGAGCTGAACAGCGTCAAATTAAAAAAAAATAGAGCGAGTACTGTAGATCATGTTCTCTTCTTTCTGGGTCTGGAAATAACAATGTCCGGCCCAAATTGTTTTGACCACATTGAGCTCATCTTTTTTTTTCACACGTTTATACTTTTTAAGGTAGGTAGGTCTAGACTAGCAGTGTTCTCGCGTCAGGACGACCAGGCCCCCGCTCGTGGCCATGGGCATCTAACCTGAAATTATTACCATTCATCAATTAAGTTCGCTGCTTCTATGCGATTAAGCAAGAATTTAATTCGTGTTACTGTTGTTCACTCGACTTCGCAAGTCATCCGCCGTGGCAATCAATAGTGGAGTTCAGCGGATGTTTTAGCAATTGATTAGTTCTATAATTGTCCCTATGTCATGTAGACCACTTGTGAACTTTCAAATGATAAAAATTGCTCTGCACTAGAAGGTTCAAACTTCACACACCCAAAAATTAGAGACTATTTCTCATTCTAATTTTAAAGTCCGGCGTTCCTTTTGTTTTATTATCTTGAAAAGACTAGAATTCATGTGAATTAATTCAGATTACCTTTTTGTTAAGATATACGGAAGTTACATGATTACATAGTATGTCCTAGATAAACTACTTAGATATACAATTTTTCTTTAACTTTTATGGCCCCGGTGAAACAATGCCTCCTCTCATCCTATTTTTTCAGCCATTAGATCAAAAATAGGTGGCTTAGATCCCCTCTCTCACTACCTTATCTCTTCCCTCACCCCTTCTTCCTCCTCACTCGACACCTCTTCTTTCTCCTCACCCCTCTCGCGCCAGCTGCCAATCGCCTAGGCCTCCCCCCACCCCTCCGGCGGACCCTAGCCTGCCCGCGTCGGCCGCCTCTGCCCCACCCGCCGCCGCCTCCCACCACCACCGCTTCCATCTCCTGACATCGGCGCCCCCGCCTCGGCACCGCCCAACCGCCTTCCTCCGCCGCCTGGCCGCCGACGCCCCCGCGCACACTTCCTCCGCCGGGTCGGCCTGCCGCACTGGCCCTCCCTCTAAGGCCGGCGGTGAGCACCCCCCCTACCCCTGGCGACAATCCTAACCTCGAAACCCTAACCTTGTCGGAACCCTCGAGTTCGTCGAAGTTGGCCGGAGGTGGAAGAAGAGTTACATAGAGGAGGAGGCCGGCGGGTGGGGAGCCCGGGTGAATTCACCCGGGTGTCCTTTAGCTTCTTTTTTTTCCCTTCTGGAGACGACCATAAAAGCCCGGAGAAAAATATGAGCTCCTTTAGCTTTTTTTTCCTTCTGGAGACGACCAGGAATTGCGAATTACTAAAAAAGAAGGTTGCAAAGGAGCCAACAACTTGCCAAAAGTGCTAGCGCAAAGTACATTTGAATTGAAACTGGAGAGCGTAGTGCATGCAGCGCGAGATCGATCGGACGCGGCGATGCAAGTGGCACTTAACATAATGGCTTAAGAAGTCAGAACCTCAGAGACACGGAGAAGGAAACAAGCGAAAGCTTGCTCCAGGCCCTTGGGTCGATCAAGCAAGCAGCTAGCAGGCCGACAGGCTGCGCACGGGGACCCTGCGGATTGCGCGAGCGATTCCCCCTGGGACGCGTCCTGGATGCAGGCGCCACTTACACGGACGACCGCGTGTACGTCGCCCTTGTTTAAGACGTCGAGACCCGTGCGGAGGAGGAAAAAACAATGGGGGCTCAACTCAGCTGTGGGCTGTGGCGTTGCCTCCCATGGGGATCCAGTTCCCGATCGACGACCTGCAACTGCAACTAGGAGAGCGCGCGCAGGGTGGAGGTGGACGAACGACGCCAGGTCCCATGTCTCCCCAGCCGATCGATGGCGTGCCGCCATGAGATCCTGAAGGATCGTGAGGTATAGAAAGGGCATGTCGCACACTGATCACAGACGCAATGCCGACGCGATGACGCGCACGAGACACAGCAACAACAAAAAACGGTAGAAGTGGAGCGCAGCGGAGACCATTCAAGGAGACGTGGGCCGGAAAACCTGCTTTTAGCTCGATGGCCCAATTTGTGACACCTTTCCCATTTTGTGTTTAATGTTTATCATCGAACAAAATGTCACCAAACAAAAATAAAAACTAACAAAACACAACTTTCATGAAATATTCAACAGAGCAGGCGGCAGATGCCTGAATGATATTAACTAAGCACAACTGAAGGAGCCAGACAAGAACCATTGTTTGCCGCTGTGTGATCGGCCATCGGCACTTCAGTCTAAATGTACCGTTGACGCTCAAAAAAGACGTGATATTCCAACATGTGTTTCTGACTTCATTTAAGACCCTACACCTCAACAACTTTCTTTCCAATGCTAATTACAGTGTTTCGGTAGAGAAGCAACAGCTTTAGACAACATCATCTGTGGAGCAAATCTCATACATGTAATGTTCTATTTTCTCAAGAAAACCCGATTGACAACATCCAACGGCAACGCATAGGCAGGATCCATAGGCTTCACCCCAGGGTACTCCATCAATGAAAGCCCTGCTTGCAAGAGTGGTTAACGGGTTAAGCAAAGAATTTATTTATAATTATAATTCATTCACATGCCATATACAAGATCCCTGCATATGTTGAAAACACAACAGTACGGAAAGAAATTAAAATAAGCACCTGCAACTCCAAAGTATGTGTGATAGATATCTACTGCATTATCGGGTCTATCTGAAATGCCACCATTCTCTTTGTCCTGACAATCAACACAAATGAGAAGATTTGGAACTGATGAGTCAAGGGATGTATGATTATCCAAATAGAAGTGGCAAATAACAAACAGTTACCTGACAGTTTAGTATGAATTTTGTAAGCTTTTCCTTGTCAATCCAATGCACTCTATCAATCATTATCAAGCTTGATAACACCCACCAGGAGTAACAAACCTTGAAAAATTTTAACAGTTAAATTAAATCCATAGTGGCAAGGTATAGTGAGGAATGCAAAACACACACCACTTTACACCACTTAATGATAAACAAGTAAACCTCACATCAGCCAGTTTCTCAGGTCGCCCATTTAGTCCGCCATCTTTGCACTGGCGTTCACAAAGCCACCATCCAAGGAGATCTCTATCAATGTGATGCAGAGACCCGGTAATTGCAAGAGCTCCGACACAACAAAATACTGCATAAGAATGTATGTGTTCAGGTAACCTGAACCACTGTAAAAGCGAAGCTTGTAGTTTGGAAATAATCACATCCAGCAAAGCTAATTTCAGGCAATGACAGCAAACACAAGGGTGCTACTACAACAGGTCAAATAAAATGTCACCAGTTGGGATGCTTCAATAGAAGAAGCTAGATTGGTAGTTATGTTCATCTGAAGATAGTCTACTGCAACCCATAGCCAGTTCTCCCATTCTTCTTTGATAAAGCATCCTCTAGAAACACATACTTTGCCCACTTATAATAAATTACAGGTGTACTAAAAAGTAACACAAAGCAGTGTTTCAGTGATGTGAAAGTAAGACATACTTTGCCCAGCATGAGACTCCCCTCCTGGCATAGCTCCAAATCCACCATCCAAGTTCTTACAGCTAACAACGAAATCTACAGCCTTTTGCATATCAATTTTATGCAGACGGTGTAGTAATGATAAGGTACATAGGGCAATATACGAGAACCTACAGAAATAAACAAGGTATTAAGTTTGAATTACTACCTCACATGGATTGTTATGTTGGAAACACAAATGGGGAACTCAAAACAATAATTTGAAGGGTATTTACCTAGTGTCGACTTCACCCCAGATATCACCAGAAAACGATCCATCCTCATTTTGCAGTCGAACGACATCTAACATGACATAGCTTAGGAAAAGGAACTAGATTTCAAGTTCAGTCAGCTTAATAAACTAGAGTTGCAGGATTCAATTTTCTCATCAAGGCATTGGTAATCTCAACTTTACAAACACACTCCAACAGCATGAACCCAATTCAAGATCTGGGAAAGGATACAATCAGCAACCTTGTCAACGTCAAGGACATCGAGCCGATCGAAGAGGCAGAGGACCTGCACGGCGCTGAGCGTGTAGAGGACATGCGGATCGTGCCCGACGTTCCCTCCAAATCCACCTGCACTGCCACATACATCCCAAGGATAGCGCACGCACGAATCAGTTACCTATTTCTTCACAATCCGATCACCGGGGGGCAAAAATCGAGCGAGGATTGGCGAGGCGGAGTACCAGATTCGGGGTGGTAGCAGGACATGATCCAGTCGACGACCTCGGCGGCGTCGACGGCGTGGAGCTTGTGGAGGAGGTCGAGCGTGGTGAGGCCCCAGTAGGCGCCGTTGAGGCGGATGTGCTCCATCACCAGCGACTCGAACGAATCCTTCTTCTGCACCGGGAAGAGCAGGTGTTGGAAGCGCGGGGGAAGTCGAGCGGATGGGGGCGAGGTGGATGGGCACGTTACCTTCTCCACGGTGACGATGTAGCGGACGTGCTGGTCCGCCGCGAGCTCCGCCCCTTCCGCCATGGCCGCCTCGTGCTCCTGCTCTGCTTTGTCTTCTTCGCCTGAACTCTGGAGTCTACTCTGAACTGAACACGGCGGCTGCAAAACTTCCTACCGATCCAGGGGGCTATATAAAAATAATAGGGTCTTTTTTACAGATAATCGGATCGCGATTAATAATCTCGATCCAAACTAGAGGTCTATATGTAAATATTAGGGTCCTTTCCGCAAATAATCGGATCGCGATTATTAATCGCGATCCAAATCTAGAGGTCTATATGAAAATATAAGGGGTCTTTATGCAAATATTGGGATCGCCAAATCAGGGGGTGTTCTGCAAAATATTCTGCCGCTGAGATGGCCCCCCGGCGAGCTCGCCGGCGACCTCGGCTAGCAGCACTGCGGCGGCGGCGCAGGAACTGGCGGAGCGGAGGAGCTCGCGGATCAGCGCCCCCCTGCAGACGCCGCTCGCGTCGATGTCCTCTCCAGCGGGATGCGGATCGGCGGCGGCATGAAGGCCGACGACAGCACGGAAGCTGAAGTGCTGAACCGCGTCGTGCTCGTGCCCCGCGTGCCGCCGCCGCCCGCCGCCGCACCCACCCACATGGGCAGCAGAAAGGGGCCTAGATGAGGCCCGGGCTCGTAGGCATGCTTGGGCCTTGGGTCGTCGTCGTCGGCAGCCGAGTGAGTCGTTCGGCGGAGATGGTCAGTTTCGAACTCTCGATAACAAAGCGGCGACGGGGCGACACTGCAAACCTTTATCCGCAGATCATGCGCTCGGAGTGCCTAGGACACGCAAGGATTCGGGTCATGGACTCATGGTTCCCATCTGCAACATTGATCATCATGAACACGCACGCCATTATGCAAGTTCCCAGCTTTGATTCCTTGCCTGCAGAACACATTTTACATCTGCCTGCTGGCTGCTGCCTCACCATTCACCACTACTCAACACGTATGAGAATGTATGTATTCAGGTAACCTGAACCACTGTAAAAGCGAAGGTTGTAGAAAATACATGATTTTGGAAATAATAATGACATCCAACAAAGCTAATTTCAGGAAATTACAGCAAACATTAGCTAGGGTGCTACGTACTCAATTAGAATGTCACCAATAACCATAGGAAGTTGTGACTGTGATGCTTCAATAAAAGAAGCTATGACGTCTTGCTCAACGAGACATGTGTATTTTTATTTTTTAGAGACCATGCTACTTTTCCTTGCCATAGAGTTCATGATTGCCCTTTGTGAAAAATATATATATATATTTATTTCTGTGGCCCTTTGTGACATTGTATTTGCTATAAGTTACGTTTTCTTGACCCATGAGATTTATCATATTTTGCTTATAATTTTCTTTTAAAGTAGTTGCAACTATAATGAAGTATCTACTTTCTCTTGCTCTAAGTTTTATAGTTGAGTTAGTTCAAGACCATATGTAATGCTGCAAAACTAATACAAGATAGTGGTGAACCGATTTTGATAGTAATGACAGAATCAAGCAATTCAATCTATTTTGGAAGTAAGCACTCTAAAATCTAACAAAATGAAATAGTATCGAAGCATAATCAAGTTAAATGCACGCACCGCACGTGAAAATACGCCCCACCCAACCTAGTCTTTTCATGAGCATCGTTGGTCCTTGACAAGCTTAGGCCAGTCTCAATGGAAGTTCCATGCGAGTTTTATAGGCATTAATTAATGTGCCACATTATCGAAATTGTTGACGTGGCAAGACTACTAATGAGAGAGTTTCATAGGAGGAGAGAGAAGTTTCATCCTCATAAAACTCTACTGACACAGTTACCTAGTTTCCAGACTAGGTAATCGTGTCGATGAAACCTCCACTGAGACTGGCCTTACCATCTCGGTCCTGTGTGAGTAAGACACGTTAACATGCATACATGAAAACAAACAACTGGAGTATTCAGAGAACGGTGTGGATACCGAAAATGGAGTTTAGAATTAATCTTTTCTTTTTGAAAGGGAGTTTGGAATTTATCGAGACATAAGAAACATGGCTTTAAAAAAAAGGAGACTGGGACCAAAAAACAATGCTTTCAATACGGCTCTTCGATTCGAATGGCGTGTACAATTTCACAAACTTGCAAAAAGTTTTCACCTAAAGAACCGTGTCAGTTTATTTATCTCTCTGTGCACGCGACCCAATACGAAAAGTTTTCACTACTTTTTATTGGAATTAAACAGGCCCTAAATCAAATGGGCCTGAGTTAGGCCAGAGAGATTTCAGAATTTGAGACTAAAATTTACACGCCTTTCAGAATGTGACCCCTATTACGGTGGGGTCACTTTGGATCAATGACATGTGGGTCATGGTGTCAAATTTTGAAAGCCATACGAATTGAGTCCCAAATTCTGAAATATCTCCCATTTT
Organism: Urochloa ruziziensis; assembly: GCA_015476505.1. NCBI lineage: Eukaryota > Viridiplantae > Streptophyta > Magnoliopsida > Poales > Poaceae > Urochloa > Urochloa ruziziensis. Next base: position 46,534,533 of record CM027124.1, read on the forward strand.
CCTGACTGGGCTTCCGCAGCCGACAAAAGACACTCGCTTGCTCGAACGGAGTGCGAGCCCCGTCGGGAGGAAACGGGACTACGGAGCTTCGCGCTCGCCGCCGGTCGTGAGCTCGCTGCCGACGGCTCGGCCCCCCTCTTTCGCAACTCCGGCGACCACGAATCTCCCACCGAGGTATGCTCCTGGCCTCTCTCATTCTCAACCCTACACCGGTGAGTTTGGTGTAGATTTCTAGTAGATCTAAAGGATGTTTCCATTCGGATTCTGAAGGGGGAAAAAGATGGAGGCATCGCCGCCTCGCCGCAAGCCGCGGCCTCCACCGCCGCCGGGGGCTGTGGACTCCCTCCCTCCGGAGATTCTCCAACAGGTCCTCTCCTTCCTCCCGCTCCGCGACGCCGTCCGCACCTCCGCGGTCTCCCGCTCCTGGCGCCGCCTCTGGGAGTCCGCCCCCGGCCTCGCCCTCGAGTGGCGCCCCGACACGGACCCCGTCGTCGCCGATGGCGTTCTCGCGCGCTACTCCGGCCCCGTCCGCAGCTTCGAGTTCGTCCTGCACCAAGGGTCGTTCTGGCGCGCCGACGGCTGGGTGCCCCTCCTCGCCGCCAAGGGAGTCCAGATCCTCAAGCTTCACTTCGGGGGTCACTGGCATGAGGGCTCCTCTAACTGCTTGGGCGCTTCCATATTCTCCTGCCGCGAGCTCACCAGCCTCGACCTCGCTGATGACTGTGTGATCCCGGCTGCTCCACCGGGATTAGCTGGCTTTCCGAAGCTGACCAAGTTACGCCTAAGCAGTATCGAGTTTCCGGATAGTGGGGTAAGGGGATTGGAGGCGTTGATTGCTGAGTCGCCATTGCTTGAGGAGCTGTTGCTTGATCGCCTGTATTTTACAGATGACGAGCACAGCTATGGGTTTGAAGAATGGGTTATTCGGGCGCCCAATCTCCGGAGCCTTAGGATTTCAACAAGTTTTGACTACATGTGGCAGATTATAGATTCAGAGCTTCCATCTGTTGAGGACGTGGAGATCTTAACTGGTGGCGACACTGACAACCGCGATTTCATGAAGCTATTCACAGGGCTGGCCCGAGTGAGGAAGCTTCACCTTGAGATACCGGTAAGATGATTTATGTACGCAACACCTGATAGTAGATCTATTCTATGATACAGAGTCTAGTCACACGGCTTGTTTCAGTACTGATCTCCATCCAGTATCTTATACTGGTACCAGGATGTGGTATTTTAGACAATCCTCGTGTAGGTCTAGGTCCCAAATGGCGATCCATAAAAGAAAGGCAAAGTGTCATCCACCTTGTGTTGGAATATCCAAATTACCATTTAATGGCTATTCTATATGTTGGTTCAGAATCAAGTGTTTTGTATAATTTATCCAGGAAATAGTTCAAGTCACCACTTTCTTAAAATTCACTAGGCATTTGGATTTAGGAAGGTAACATGGCGGTAATTAGCACATAATTAGGTGGGCTATGATGCAACCTACTAGGTGACAACTAAGCACTAGGTGGAGGGTTGCACCTAGTAGTCACTGCCTGGTGGGCTAGGCAAATGATTTCTAAAACAGTGCGGGCTGCATCAGTAGAGAAGTGAAATACTTGATGTTTATTCCTTGATAGTGTCACTGGCCTTATACTTTCCTCTACTTATCTAATAATTGTTTGTACTGCTTATATTATCTCTGCAATCATCTTCTGATGTTTATTTAAAATGCATTGATGTAGTTTCATAGGTCCTCAAAGTTTCGTAACTATTACACTTCGATCTGCCAGACAGTATTTTACATAAATAATAATGTGGCATGCTTCATGTTACACTGAGGTCCATGAAAATTTTTAGTGATGCCACGTTGATTTGGGACAAAAGTGAAACAACTGAACAATGAACATGTTGAAAGTACTTCCGGTGCAGTTTTACTTTACCATCAAGAAAGCATAGACCAAGGAAGAGCAATGCTTATCTTTTTAGTTTCTACTGTGCGGTGCATGCTGCATAATTTTGTAGTAGTTCTGTGTTACATTTACTAACACAGTCTAATAATACATTTATATTTCAGTACAGAGAGGTCAATGCTCTGGAGGGGCTGTCATGCACCTTTGGGAACCTCAAGGATTTATCACTGCGCACTAATTTCTGCTCGTTGTCCACCATGTTGTGTAAAATATGCATACTAAAAAATGCTCCAAATCTTGAAGCACTGAAGTTTCTGGTAATGTCGAATGCTAGCCAAGCTATTTATTTTCAGCCTTTCTTGTGTATGCATTTAAGTTAAACATGTTTCCCAACTTTCCCTTTTTTTGGTAGATCATGTGGCCCTATCCCGAGGAACTTGAACTTGGTGTTGACCTTCTCAACACACAGTGGATTGAAGGTTTGCTTGACAACCTTAAAACTTTTACTATTTATCTAGCCTTGTGCCAGCAAAATGAGATGCACTTCATTGAGTTCGTCATATCCAAGGCACCTCGACTCCAGGAACTTCGTGTCATTGTACTTCGCAATTGTCCAAAGTCTAACGAACAGTTACTTGAGGAGATAACAAGGTATAGAAAAGCTTCGCCACAAGTGAATCTCTTTGTCAGTCGCTTGGAGATTGCAAACTACCTCCTGTTGCAGGATGATTAGAGTACCTTTACTTGTTGAAGTGCTTTCACTAATGTAAAATTACGGAATTGAGCTACGGTGACTTTGTTGAAATGTTATTTAAATCGGGGAATGGAGCAGTAACACGCAGCTGGTTTTTGTGAGGAAGTAGAGATAACTAGGCAAGTACAGCTAACAAGTAACAACTGGATTGCCAGGGAAAAAAAAAACTAGCGTGCCTTTTTGGATCTCTTGAATGAAAAAAATCTGGAATCGTTTCTGCTGTTGAAATTTATGGCGTGAAGGATGGGCTGGTTATATCTTCATGAGCATCGTTGCTCCTTGCTGACAATCCTACCGTCTCCTGCGGTCCTGTCTGAGCAAGACACCGCAACATGACAACAGCAACTGGAGTAATTCAAAGAACGGCGAGGATGCCGAAAATGAAGTTTGAAAATAATTGAGACACATGATAAACATGGCTGGATTTGGCCGCTACCAACCTTTTTTTATGTGATAATGTTCGAGGAATGTTGATGTTTGTAATGCTAAACTTCTAAATTGGCAAGCCCATCTTTCCGTAGGGCTTGAACAAATATATATACATGAGAAACAAAATATTATACGCTTGGAACAAATATATATAACGAGGAATGAAATATTAAATGTTTGGAACAAACTGTATTACTCGTACAACAAAAATACATACATGTGGAACACATTATATTACACGAATTATCTTAATCAAAACAAAACAAAAAAATCAGTCAAACGGTAGGAGAGAATAAATTTAAAACTAAACATGAGAAATAAAAAAGTAAAAAGTAAATAAACATGAGGAAAAAAATGGAATGAGTAAATTGCATCCACCATACAACAACTTGTTAGGTGGGTGCAAATTAGTCCAATAACTTGTAAAGTGCTCAATTTAAGACAACAATTTGACGGATGGGTGCAGATTGATTCAAAAACTACTGAAATGTTTAATGTAGTGCAATAACTTGACAAACTGGTGCATCCACAGTCCAAATATTACAACAGTAACGTATTAAGCAAAGTAGATGGACCTATGCCATCAACAACTCTCTTTTTTTACAACATTTGCTAATCGTGACCACCATGTTGTGTTCTTGCGTACCCATTTTCCAATCTAAATAAGTACATACGTGATGTTTAAAAAAATATATTTATGGCAAACTCCTCATCAGAGGAATTATTAACAACATCATGATTTCCTTTTTATTTAGCTGAATAATACAACAATTGAACATGTAAAGAACAGTGACGGATCTTATCAATATTGAATATAAAATTAATATTCTTAACAAAAATTAATTTATTGTATAAAAATAATCAATATAAAAACAAAACATTAACTTCCTAACACTAAAGGTTTTTGTCTTAGCAAATACACTGTCATTGTGATAGGAATATCCGTGATCAAATAATGCTCAGTAATTTATTTCGACATGAATATATATATCCTTTACTGTGATCGTGTGTTAGCAAATACATTTGGCCTTTTAAGGTTTGATTGTGTTTATGCACCAATTTACCAAGTTATTATACTAAATTGAGCATTTCAGAAGTTGTTGGACCAATCTGCACCCACTTATTAAGTTGTTGTATTAAACTAAGTGTTTTACAAGTTCTTGGACTAATTTGCACCTACCTGGCGAGTTGTTGTACTGTGGATGCAATTTACTCAAATGGAATCAAAAGAAAAATAAAATAGAGAAAAAATTAGAAAAAACATATATATATATATATATATATATATATATATATATATATATATATATATATATATATATATATATATATATATATATAGGGTGGCGCTAAACAGCACCCAGCGCGCTATTTAGTTAAATAGCGCGCCGGCCACCCTGCTCGTGAGGCAGTCCGTCGTAATCTTGGGTTGCAACCGGAAAAAGTCCTCCCGGCAACCGGAATATGTGATGGTTTAACCGGAAAAACTTAATTAGTCCCGTGAACTTCACGTAGAGCCAGAAAAAGATCTCCCACGACCGGAAATGAGAAGTTTTAACCGGAAAATTTTGGATTAGTCACCGTGGCTGTAGTGGAGCCGGAATAAAGTCTTGCGTCACTTTTTTCTAACCGGAAATGGCAAAGTGGTTCCTACTTTGAGTCTGCTGTCTGCATTCTAGCAATCTGACCGGAAAATTAGGAACAGAACCTGCCGGTGCTAGCATAAATCTGGGCACAATTGGAAAAGTAATATTGAGCCCGGAAAGTAACATTTTACCAGGAAAACAGTATCGCAACCGGAAAAAGAATCTAATAAAGCTTTCATATCGAAATGAGTGACCGGAAACTGTTAACATTTTAACAGGAAAACAGTATTTCATTCAGGTACTGAGAAAAATGGAAGAGGCCACCAGACTGCAATGCAATATTCACGGCCGTTAAAACATTAATTAGATGTAAGTTCATGGACAGAAACTTATCTACCGAATGGTATTTTGACTAGAAAAAGATTATACGCACTGTTTGGAGCTTCAATCATACGCACGACAGTGAACACAAAGACATTGTACTTTGATTGAAAACAACCCACATGAAACCCAAAATTATAGTTACAATAGCAGGAAAATTCTTCTGCTACACTGATAAACTGAAAAAATCCATGCACGGAATGACACTGTACAATGGACTTCAGTTAAAACAGAGTAAATGGAATAAGGAAGAATTTACACTTCTGAGCAAAAGGAAAATTCCAACAATATCACTACACCACCTATCCTATTAACTGAGCAACAATCATGTATTTGCCTCATTTCAAGTGAGCTGCAGTCAAGCCATCAGAGTATCTGCCATGTAAATTCAACGAATTTCTTCAGTAAATTGAGATGTAAAATAATCTAGCTAAAGAACTGCACAAATACTACATTTCAAGTCCGCCCCCGCTGCCGCCGCCGCCAAGTCTGCAGCCTCCCCTCATTTCATGTGAACCGTAGTCTGTTCATCAAAGTATCTGCATGGCATATTCAAAGAATTTCTTCAGTAAATTAAGATAAAAAACAATCTAGCTATAGAACTGCAGAATGACTAAACATTGACCTATTGTAACATACAAAACATGCAGATTCGAGAAGAACACAATGCAGCTATGGATCTAAATCTAATACCCTCAAGTTTCAGATTGTTACGATAATGAGAAGAAACAACCAAAAAAAGATCATTTCATTTAACAAAAAAAAATGACAACGATCATCGAGTCTCTTGCTGCTAGATCAGCACCGGCACCATGGCTTTCTAAAATGACAGTTGATGCTGCACAGCTCCTGGTCGCCGGCTTTTCTGCAACATTTGTGATGCAACAGCATTAGTAGAACCATCAAACTTAGTACAGATTCTACAGAGCGCACAATGTTCCTTCACAATGCTTGTAACTACTAACAGCTTCAATACTGCTACTTAAGATTCACCAAGTCTGCACTATCATTAATTCCAACCACACTGACAAGATGCTACTAACTTCAGAATTCAGATAAGCAGGCTATATGCCAATTAAACATGGACTGATTGCCAGGAAATGATTTTTTTTTGTGAAATGAACAAGAACAATGATGAACACCAATTGAACGGAGAACTGAAAATGGAGAAGTCATGTTCTAGTGTGGGATGGAACAGACTAGAGACTACTCCAAATTATATGGCTGTGGATGGATCATTTCAATTATATCCGAAAATAATAAAAAAACAGAGATTGGGATGGATCAAGTGTAGAGAATTACCCAAAAATTCTTGCGTGCACTTGCCGAGGGATTACAGCGAATGAATCGCAGCTCCTCGGAAGGCTGTTGGCATGGACACAGCTGAAACCATCTCCGCCCAATAGCACAGGACGGAGGCACCAACACCAGCATAAATGGAAGCGGGAATTGATGGATTTACATATGCTTGATTAATCTACCCAGCATCGTACACATTGAGAAATTGGATGGTTTACCTGGCAGTGAGTTTGGCCTCTCCTGCTGCCCGGTCCTTGGCTCCTGCAGATCCGTTGCCACCCAGAGAACCGCATCGAAGATGGGGCACGACTTCAGTAGGGGTACGGCCGCACTGCCGTCCGCAGGAGCAGCCGCCGGCTAGAGGACGGAGCCCACACCGGGTTGGGATGCCGGCAAATGGAGGTGGAAGTAGATGCAGGCGGGCGGCTGGCAGGCCCGTGGCGCAGGGTGGATGCCGACGAGCTGAAGTGGAGGGAATGGGTTCAGCGCCGCCGTCGTGGTCCCCGTGGCCGGGCTATTCGGGGGCCGCTTCGTCCCCGCGGCCATGGCGTGGGCCCCACCGCGAAAAGGTGGGAGGCCGCCTCATGGCGATCTGCGTGAGGAAGGGGCAGTAGGCCGAGCGCACACAGGGGAGCAAGCTCGGCAAGATGGAGGATGAGATCCACCTGGTGCCGGACTAGCGCGCCCCCGTCGTCGGCGTCCCGCCTGCGGGTGTGGCTGCCGAGGTGGCGGCATCGGCGTGCATCTGCGGCACCCCACCCGTTCAGGCGCCGCCACTGGCACGCCGCTCCGTCGTGGCTGGGGCACTGAGCTGGCCGCCGCCGTCCTTCGCCGACTGCCCCGGCGGCGGCGCAATGGAGGTGTCGGAGGGCAGGACGGGCCGACGGCGCGTCTGGGACCTGCAGCATCGCCCGAGAACGAGAAAAAAAAATCTCGAGATGGAACTGCTGTATCCCACGTCTCCCATCTCGGACCCACGCGCCCACGATGTACGTTAAAAAGTGGTGGCAACATTTTTCCGGTACACACAGATTTCTGGTCACGGGCTACAATTTTTCCGGCTACGGGGGTGGATGCGTGGCTGGACCGGACGAGCTGTTAGGCCGGCGCGTTACATTCTTATTTAGCACGCCGGGTGCTAAATAGAGAATATATATATATATATATATATATATATATATATATATATATATATATATATATATATATATATATGTATATATATATATATATATGTATATATATATATATATATATATATATGCACCTTTGAAAAAACGAAAAAATTAAGACAAAAAATGATAAGAAAGAAAAATAAATAACAAATGAGAAAAAAACTAAAAGAAGAAGAAAAAAGTCGCCCTACATGCACGCGAGGCGTGTCAGATGCATGCATCATGCTCGTCACAGGCAAAAGAGATGCACATGTGCATGGACGGGGTCCACTGGTTGAGAGAGGGAGGGGAGGGACCACGGACCAGTAAAAGCTGTGCGCGGGATGGTGAATATGGGTATGCGGTGGTGGTCCGAAGCTTCACATTTTACGGGGTTTTAGCACCTTGGGTGCTGAAGGTTCTAAAGTGTTTTGGAAAGTTTTTAATCCTTGTGTTTGGAATTTTAGCACCTAAAGCTAAAGTTAAAATTAGTAAATTTGTTTTGGGAGTAGGGATCCGAACACTCCTAGACCTTCGAAACCAAACACATCATCTAAGGCTATCTACGACGATGTCCTTTATAGCCTGCTAAACCCCTAAATATAGCACTTTCGTTCAAAAAACTTCATGCAACGATGTCTTGTATAGCCTCCTCTAAATTTCAGGAACTCCCCTTCATCCTAAATATCTAGGCTCTGGATCCTCTTCCCATCTCCCTCCTGGGTCGTCTTCTCCAAGCGTCGTACGGTCTCATCTCCCCATCTCCCTCCTGGGTCCTCGGTCGCGGCAGTGCGCGCGAGCGGCCCTCAGCGGGCGTAGGCGTGCGGGCAGGCGCGTTGACCCTGGTTGCGCTGGCGTGCCGGCAGGTGGCGGACGAGGGCGCGCGCGGGCTGCCCCCGGCCGGCGCAGACGTGCGAGCGGACCGCTGACGAGCTCGAGCTGGCCCGGTGAGCGCACGCGGGCGGCGGGGTAGCAGCGGCCGGTCCTCTCTCTCCGCTCTCTAGGGAAAGCACGACGGAGCTCGACGAGGCGGCGGTCCATCTGTAGCTCGGCGAGGAAGCGGCCGTCGGCGTTGACGAGCGCCTGCGCGACGGCGGCCTCCCCGAACTGCGCGTACCCGAGCGCGCTGGCTCCTCCGCCTCCGCCAGCCCACGCCTTCGAGGAGCTCCGCCCGGCCGCACGCGAGCTCCACCCTGACGCGCGAGGAGCTCCACCGGCGCGCGGGCGAGCTCTGCCAGTTGACTCAGTCGCCCGCGTTGACTTGGGCCGGGAGATGCGCCGCCAGATCCAGTGGTGAGCGGCGCCGCCATGGACGCGGGCCCGGCTGCCTCCTCCTTTCCCTCATGGAGGCGGCGGCGGCGGCAGGGTCCTGCTCGGCGGCCTCTATCTCCCGCTCGCCAACCACTCTCTCCCGGAAAGATAAGGTTGAAGCTTGTGGGTCCCGCGCTGACACGTGGACCAACAAAAAAGATGGAATAGAAGGGCGAAATAGGGGCACCGTTGCAGCATGATGTTATTTAAAGGGTGTAATCTTTTAAAAAAAGATTAAAATAATCCTTTAAAAGGTGATATTTACAAGATACCGTTGCATATAGCCTAAGGCTAACTCCATATTTCCTTGACAAGGAGCACCATGGAAGGGGAGAGGAAGCTCGAAGCTGTTGCAAAAACTCGGGCGATGTAGGCTAAGCTCATCTTTCCTAATGGGCTTCTTAGGCCAACGACAATGGGCTCCACGGCTCCACGCACGCCCACGGGGCCCAGGTAAGTGGTGAGCTCGCCTTTTTCGCGCGGCAGGCGCGTCGCCGCGTCAGCCGGCTCTCTCCGGCGACCACCGCACAAATCGCCCACCGAGGCACACCGGCCGAGTTAGGTTTTCCGATCGAACTCGAAGGGCACAATGGAGGTCTCGCCGCCTCGCGGCAAGTCGCGGCCTCCGTTGCCATCGGCGTCCATCGTCGACTCCCTCCCGCCGGAGATCCTCGAGAAGATCGTTTCCCACCTCCCGCTCCGCGATGCCGTCCGCACCTCCGCGATCTCCCGCGCCTGGCGCCGCCTCTGGGAGTCCGCCCCCGGCCTCGCCCTCGAGTGGGACTGGGGCGCCGACACGGACCCCGCCGTGGCCGGCGCCGTCCTCGCGCGCTGCTCCGCCCCCGTCCGCAGCTTCTGCTTCGACCTGCTCGTGGAGTCCTTCTGGCGCTCCGACGACTGGGTCCCCCTCCTTGCTGCCAAGGGAGTCCAGATCCTCAAGCTCAACTTCAGCGGTGGTGCCGGTATCGACATCCACTACATGGACGCTTCCATCTTCTCCTGCCGCGGGCTCACCTGCCTCCACCTCAGCGGCGGGTGCGAGATCCCCGCCGCCCCATCAGGATTGGCCGGGTTCCCGAAGCTGACCTGTTTGTCCTTACGGAAGGTTGGATTCCCGGATAATGGAGTGAGGGGATTGGAGGCTCTGATTGCTGAGTCGCCATTGCTTGAGGTGCTGCGTCTGGGTGAGCTGTGGTTTACGCAGGACGGTGGCGAGTATGATCATTCATTTGAGCAATGGACTATTCAGGCACCCAATCTCCGGATCCTAAGCATTACTTCATATTACTACTACGGGTGGCAGATCGAAGAGCTTCCATCTATTAAGGAAGTGGAGATCACATCCAGTGATTACCCCACTGGATATGATTTCGTGAAGCTAATAACAAGGTTTGCCCGAGTGAAAGACCTCTGCCTTGAAATGCCGGTAGGTTCAATGTGCAACACCTCGATTTAACAGTTATTCCTTATAAATTGTTTAACTACTGATCTCCATCAAATATCCCATACTGGTATCAGGATGTCGTGCTTCACTCATATATGGTCATTTATTTTTAGAAAAAAAACTCATATATGGTCATGTGGGTCTAGTAGTTCGCCTTGGCGATTTAATGTTAAAGGTTGTTTGACAACTGATCTCAGTCCAATATCCCATACTAGTATCAGGATGTTGTGGTTCACTCATATATATACTCGTGTGTGTGTCTAGTAGTTCACCTTGGTGATTTAATGTTATAGGTTGTTTGACAACTGATCTCAATTCAATATCCCATACTGCTATTGGGATGTTATGACACTCATATATAAACTCATGTGGGTCTAGTAGTTCACCTTGGTGGTTTTTATGTTAGAATTCTCTTCTGAAATGCTTATATAGTGTTTAGTCCCATTGCGCATTACATACTTACATCACAAATGAATCATCCAAGAAAAGGAAAAAAAAAAAAAAACTGCTGTCCATATTGTTTTGAACTGGCCAAATTCTCACCCAGTGGTTAACTTTTGCTCATTTGAATCTTTGGGTGATTCATACAGGAAATAGTTAACTCACCAGTGTTTTTTTAAAGCGTTCGGCATTAGCTTTTCTGAAGGTGAAGGTAGCAATTAGCACCTAATTAGGTAGGCTATGCAGCACGAAGGTGGCAATTAGGCACTAGGTAGAGGGTCACATGTACTGGCCAGCGCCTAGCGGGTTAGTCGAAACAGTTCAAACCACATCGGTGAAGTGAAAAATATGATGTTTTTCATGGTAGTGGCATTTGTCTTTCAATTTTTAGCTACTTAATTATCCAATATTCGAGGAAAAAATATATAGCTGCAGTGTTTCTATTATCTCTGTGATCATCTTCATACCTATCTTTGATATACTTATACATCAATGCTAGTTTGGTATGCCTCCAAAGTTTTATAACCGTGCCACTTAGATTCATCCATCAATCAAAAGGAACGTACCTAATGCAAAATCTACCACACAAGGACCGGGGGGAGGGAAGGGAATTTCTTGACAGTCTTACCCTTGCAAAATTTCTTTGAAATTCTACAAAGGGGCTGGTTCAAACCTAGGAGTCTTTGCCACTTCACCAGGTCCGCCCTTCATTCTGCCAGTCAATTATGTGATATAAATAACAATGTTCCATAAAAATCACCCAGCATTTTGTGGATAAATTAAATCAACTCAGGATACAGTCAAGAGGGGATAGAGGTAGAAGAAAGTTTCCGGAAGTTTCGGGGAAGAAGAACTAGCCAGAGCTGAGGAGGGGAAGAGGTGAGGTAGGAGAATGACAGTTCTTCGTTCTGTTCTTTGATCCGCTTCTCTGATGTTGTTGCTTTCCTTCTGTACCCAATGATGTAAACCAAAGCCCAATGCCCATGTCAGCCCTTGAACTGCAGCCCAGTCCAGACAATACATGGCATTGTACCACTTGAATTTGAGACCTAAGTGAAACAACCGAACATGTCAAAATGATCTTAGCATGGTTTTACTATCATAAGAGTATAGGTGAAGGAAAGAATGGGTACCATATAGTTAGGGTGTGGTGGTGGTGCACAATTTTGGAGTTTTATTATACGGTACATTTACTAATGTATTTGAGTATTTTTCTTGTAGTGCAAGTTGAGGGAGGTCAATGTTCTGGAGGGACTGTCGTGCTCCTTTGAGAACCTAAAGAAGTTGACACTGCAGACAAAATTGAACATATTGCCTACCATCTTATCTACATTGCACTTTCTAAAAAATGCTCCATACCTTGAAACATTGCACGTTGAGGTAATATTGGAGGGTTGCTAAAACATTTATTTTTCATTGTTTGTGTATGCATTTAAGCTAAACTCATTGCCAACTTCCAATATTTTTGACAGATCATGTCGGGTGGCAATACTCAGGAAGCTGAAGTGAGTGTGGACCTTCTGAATGCCCACTGGATTGGATCTTCGTTCGCCAATCTTAGAACTGTTATTATGGATTCAATCAGATGCCGGCCAAATGAAATGCACTTCATCGAGTTCGTTCTGTTCAATGCACCACGGCTCCGGGAACTTCGTGTTCTTCCAATTCCCTCTTTCCCAAGATCTATTAAGGCTAATGGAAAGTTTCTTCGGGAGATAGCAAAGTATAGAAAAGCTTCGCCACAAGCTAGGCTTGTTGTCACTTGTCATCCAGTTTTCATAATGCATCCAACTTCGCCCTTTGCTTAGGGACCATATACACTGAACTGCATATCCTGGGATTGTGAATGATATGAGTATCTTTACAAATCGAAAAACTTTAGTTAGTGTAAGATTTTGGATGTGAGACACCATTATCTTTGTTGTTCTTTCCGTGAACCGGGAATTGTAGAAATATGAAGAAAGAAAGTATTCTGGCGATGTCTCTGCTTTAGTTGCATTGCTGGAGGAAGTAGAGACATAGCCAACTCGCTTACAACTGGGTTACCTAAAACTAGAGTAGTTTCTTGCCTAAAAAAAAGCTAGACTAGTTCTTTTTGCAAAAAAAAAAGGTTCCTTCATACAAACACAAAAATCAGAGTTCAAATTTTTTACGAAGTGTGTTACTGCGGGATAAAGGAGCGCGCGATGTTTCATCGTGAAGTGAATCCTGCTGCTTCTTTAGAAAAGAAATTTGCTGTCTCCTTCCTCCCACTGCAGGATGCCCGCCCCGGAAAGGAGTCTTACATTTAGGTTACGTGAGCCCAGAAGGCCAATATTGCCATTGTCACATTAAACAACTATTACTCACTCATACGATATCTGATATCAAACTATTTCATTGAGTTCGTTCTATCCAAAGCACCATGACTCCAGGAACTTCGTGTTATTGCAGTTGACTATTGTCCAAATTATAAAGAAGAGTTACTTGAAGAGATAATGAAGTACTAGTATATAGAAAAGCGTCTCCACAGGCGAATTTCTTCCCCAGTCGCATATAGATTGCAAATTACTCCTTACCCTAAGGGCCCAGGGCCCGTTTGTTTGGTCGGAATTTAGAGGAATTGGAATCTAGTGATAAATTATCTCCCACCCTATTAATAAGTCTATCTTTTTATCTCTCACCCTATGAATATAATAGAGTGATCATATCTTTTTATCTCCCATCCGATGAATAAGCCTATCTTTTTACCTCCCACCCTATGAAATTCATTTCCATCTCACACCCTATGAATTTAGAATAGGTTTATTTGTGAGCTTAAAAAAGTTTAATAAAGTTGTGGAATGTCAAATTCCAAACCACATAGTATAATTTATCACTAGATTCCTTTTCCTCCAAATCCCGACCAAACAAACGGGCCCTAAACGTAATATGTTTAAAGATGGACGGATCACTTTTCTTGCATTATCTGCAAGATTGCAGAATGTTTAGGGTATCTTTACCATTTGAATCCTCTAAACTAATGTAAAATGTTGAACCGCTACACTAGATTGTAGAAAGATAGAGTATCTTTACAATTTGGAACATTCTGGATGTGATGTACCATAACTTTACATTGTTTTCTGTTTTGTGAATCGGGAGAGTAACATATATGCACCTTTTTTGAGGGGGCCTCTCGAGAAGAACAATGTGGCTAACTTTATAATTTTCATTGCCAAGGAGGAAGCGATGGCAGCTAGAGCTACAGCATAACTGAATTCCTGAAAGTCTAGTGTGCTTTATAATCTTCCCATATTTTTTTTTGCGAATATAATCTTCCGATCTTTTGAATATATGGTTCGATTTATTTGAACTTGTGGGCTTGTGGCGTCGCGCAAAGACTTCTTTTTTCAGATGGGCCATCTCCTTGATAAATGGGCATCCTAACCCATATTTCTTGATGGGCTTCTTACGTCGAATAAAAGCCAGCGCGCTTCGCTCTCTCGCAGAAATCAAAAGTGGCCTCCAGCCGTCCAGCATAGCCGCCACGGCCGCAGCGCCGCCGCTACCGTTCACCGTTGTCCGGAACTCCGCCGAACCCGAATCGTCCATCAAGGTATGATCCATGGCCTCTTCTTCACCTGAGACCTTCGATTCCCATAAGCTCGCGATATATTGCTTGGTCTGAACAACTTTTGCCATCCGAAGGGCGAAATGGAGGCCTCGTCGCCTCGCCGGAATTCGCGGCAGGCGCCGGCGGAGGGGTCCGAGACGAAGCTTGGACTCTCTCCCGCCGGAGATCCACGGCAGGATCGTCTCCCTCCTCCCGGTGCGCGACGCGGTCCGTACATCCGCCGTCTGCCGCGCCTGGCGCCGCATCTGGGAGTCCGCGCCCGGCCTCGCCCACGATTGGGGCTACAGCGCGGACCCGGCCCACGCCGACGCCGTCCTCGCGCGCTATACCCGCCCCGTGCGCAGCTTCGGCTTCGACCTGCACAAGCCATCGTTCCGGCGCGCCGACGACTGGGTCCCCCTCCTCGCCGGCAAAGGGGTCCAGATGCTAAGGCTTCATTTCAGCTATGGGAGGAATATTGATCCCCACTACCTGGACGAGTCCATCTTCAACTGCCGCGATCTCACTCGCCTCGACCTCATAGGCTGTGAGATCCCGGCCGCCCCAGTAGGAAGATTAGCCGGGTTCCCAAATCTGACCGAGTTATACTTATATCATGTCGGATTCCTGGATAATGGGGTGAGAGGGTTAGAGGCGACGATCGCTGGGTCTCCGTTGCTTCAGCTACTTTGGCTGGATAAATTGTGGTTTCCTGAGGACGAGGATGAGGACAAGGATGTGGAGGAGGGGGAGGATGATCATGGGTTTGGACGCTGGATTATTCGAGCACCCAATCTTCGGGATTTGAGTATTGTTTGTGACGACGACAACGGGTGGCATATCGAAGAGCTTTTATATATTGAGAAAGTGGAGATTCGTTCCGACAACTATGCCACGGACCGTGATTTCTTGAAGCTTCTCACTAGTGTATCCCGTGTCCGAGAACTCTGCCTAAAGATGCCGGTAAGTTGATTTCTACTCAAAACAGATGACTCCTTATCATTTTTTCAGTGATACATACAGTTGTTTGGCACCATATATTAATGTCCATCCCATCCTATTACCCATGCTGGTATGATTATCAAGATGCTGTTTAGTTCGATGCTCATGTAGGTGTAGTGTCTCACTATGGGGAATCAGATGTTTGGGTCCCATCGCGCATTGCATCACACATAAATCGTTAGAGTAAAGGAAAACAATAACAATATTTCATCATGTGACTGCTCTGGTCTGAAAGGGTTCTCAATATACCTTGATTCAGATTGTCCAAGTCCCCGCCTAATAGTTTTTACGTGCAATTTAGAATTTGTCTTTTGTGTGCTTCATCCAGGACACATGCAGCCTGTAAATATGCAACTGCTGCCACATTTGTGGAGTTAAAATTACCTAGATTGCATTCCTTGATAGTGTCACTCATTTTATTAATCAATAGACATTTTATCGTGTGACTGCTCTGGCCAGATAAGGTTCTCAGTTTACCATGATTCAGATTGTCCAAATCCTCACCTAATGGTTTTTATGTGTAATTTAGAGCTATGTGCTTTGTGTGCTTCATTCTGGACTTGCAGCCTGTAAGTAGGTAACAGTTGCCACATTTGTGGATTTAAAATTATCTGGATAGCATTCCTTAATAGTGTCACTCATCTTGTTGTTCTCTGTTCTTTTGTAATGTTTCTTTTAACTCTATCAGTGTTAGTCCGGTAGGCCCCTAAAGTAGCATGTGTTTGCCAGTGACCAAAAAAAATAATATGACATGCCCGCAATCTATACTGAGGCCCATGGTTCCACGAACTTACTTGTATGCAACTTTGATTGCAGTACTTGTCTAGGTTGTCCACAAGATCCGTACTTATTATTTCCATCACTTAGCTAAAAACTGAAATTATACAGCATATTTATGTGAGTACTGGATCTACCAAGTTATTATGGTTTATGGGATGGTTAGGTACCAAAGTGTTACAACAAAACATATTCCAAGGACATATGTTGTAGTTTAACTGTCGACAAAGTTCATGAGTAATGAATCAAAGGCTTTATGCATAATCGTGTAAAGATTCCCTTATGTTGCATATTTGTGTTTACTACTATAGTCTAATGTTTCATTTATATTTCAGCTGAGAGCGAGTAGTGCTCTGGAGGGACTCTCATGCTCCTTTGTGAACCTAAAGAGTTTATCATTGCACACAAACTTTTGTTCCTTGCCTACCATATTATCAACATTATGCTTGCTGAAAAATGCTTCGAACCTTGAAGAGCTGTCCATTCAGGTAATATTGAAGGATAGCTAAAACAATATTCATTTTCTAGCATTGTTTGTTTAAGTTTTAGTAATTCAATTACCATCTTTCTAGCAGATCTTGTATGACAACCTCCAGTATGAGGAAGTGGGTGTTGACCTTCTAAATGCACAATGGACTGATGGGTCGCTTGCCAAGCTGAAAAATGTTAGTATGCACATGGCCACACGCGAGTCAAATGAGATGCACTTTATTGAGTTTGTTATGTCCAAAGCCAGGCGACTTGAGGAATTTTGTATCCGTACAGTTGAGCATTGTTCAAAATCTAGTAAAGAGCTACTTGTGGAGATAGCAAAATATGGAAGAGCTTCTCCACAAGCTGAGGTCGTCTTGGGCATGGAGTTTATTGTGTAACACAAACATGTATAATTTGCGTTCGCTTTGCGAGGCAAATAATAATTATCGGAAGTTCTGAACTATTGTAGGACTTCGGATGCAGATAATTTGTTGTTCTTTGTTTTGAAATGGGAGCTGTGTTTTAGAATGACAACTAGAATATTGTTGATAACAAGGTTACAGAGCCATTGTGGTTCATACCACATCGCAGAAGAGCCTAAAATACATATCTAGTGCATCTTGACCTGATATTCTTTCTGTTAGCACATCTCATCTTATGCTTCTCGACTCTCGAGTCTTACGATTCAGTTCAACATTGATCTAAGGTCCGAGGACGACCCACAAGAAAAAAACAGTGCTTGATCTCAGAGAGCTTATGGACTTGTTCGTCAAAATCAGAATATTTTTCCTCTGAATTCAAATGAGAGCTGCACGTATTTCTATTAAGAAGAAAATATTCGTCTGAACACTCGCTAAGGTTTTGCTAAACAGACATGAAGGCTGTTGGGCTGTTGGGTTGCTGCCGTTGTCTGGCAGTCTGGGTTGGTCCATTGCCTGGTAGACTGGTAGTTGTGGTACCGTCTTTGCATGAAGGGGACACTGAAACACAGTTGAGCAATTGAAAGAAGAAAACTGTGAAGAAAGCCTAGCCTAGATGAAGTCCGGACAAACGTATAAAGCACTGGGAGAAAAAAGAAGAGAAGAAGAAAAAAAAGACTCGCTGAATTTGAGCAATCAGGCATGCATCAAGAAGAGAATTGACCTAGATTAGCTCCAAGATTATTTCGTTTACTCTGAATAATAATAATAATAATAATAATAATAATAATAATAATAATAATAATAATAATAATAATAATATGCTCTAAAGCCGAAGCCAAGTGTGGCAATGTGCTCTCAAGCATGCTGCGGGCGGGCGGCGTCGACGACGCGTCCTGCAATACGTAATACGTTGTTTTTCTCTCTCTCAGATGGGCTATCTCGGGATGGGCCGCCCATATTTCTCGATGGTCTTTTTGGGCCGACTAGAGAAAGCCAGCCAGCAAGCGCCGCATCGGAGAGAAAAACCATACAGATGGAAAGGAACTCGCCGGTCGCCGCCGCTGGTCGTGACCTCGTCGTAGCCGCCGCCCCGCCGCCGTCCCGTTCACCTTGTCCGGAACTCCGGCGACCCTGAATCATGCATACATCAAGGTATGATTTATGGCCTTTCATCACCTGAAACTTTCGATTCCCATGAGCTCGCGATACGTTGGTCTGAGGAACTTTCCCTTTCTAGGGGCGAAATGGAGGCCTCGTCGCCTCGCCGTCGCCGGAAGTCGCTGCCGGCGGAGGCGGAGGAGTCCGAGACGAGACTGGAGTCTCTCCCGTCGGAGATCCACGAGAGGATCGTGTCCCTCCTACCGATACGCGACGCGGTCCGCACATCCGCCGTTGCCCGCGCTTGGCGCCGCATCTGGGAGTCCGCCCCCGGCCTCGCCCTCGACTGGGGCTTTGAGTATGGGGCGGATCCGGCGCACGCCGATGCCGTCCTCGCGCGCTACACCCGCCCCGTCTGCAGCTTCTTCTTCTGCCTGCCCGAGGCGTCATCCCAGCGCGCCGACGACTGGGTCCCCCTCCTCGCCGGCAAAGGGGTTCAGATTCTAAGGCTCCATTTCAGCCGGGGCAGGTATGTCAAACCCCCCCACTACATGGACGTGTCCATCTTCTCCTGCCGCGAGCTCACTCAGCTCCAACTCATACACTGTGACATCCCGACCGCTCCAGTAGGTTTAGTTGGGTTCCCAAATCTGACCAAGCTGTACTTACATGAGGTTGGGTTCCCGGATAATGGGGTGAGGGGATTAGAGACGTTGATTGCAGAATCTCCATTGCTTCAACTGCTGTGGCTGGATAAGTTGTGGTTTTTCGAGGGTGAGGATGTGGAGGAAGAATGGGTTATTCGGGCACCCAATCTTCGGGATTTGAGTATCATTTTTGAGTACGACAATGGGTGGCAGATCGAAGAGCTTCCATATATTGAGAAAGTGGATATCAATTCTAAGAGCTACACAACTCATCGTGATTTCGTGAGGCTTCTCACTCGGCTAGCCCGTGTCCAAAATCTCAACCTCTATATGCCAGTAAGTTGATTTCTACCCACAATAGATGACTTATTGTTTTGTCCTTGATACATACTCTAGTCATCTAGCGGCATGTGTTTTTTGGCAACATATAGTGATGTATGCTGTGTAGTTCACACAATGCTTATGTGCGTGTAGTAGCTCACTCTTGCGATTCAGATGTTTGGGTCTCACCATGCATTGCATCATACATGAATCCTCAGAGTCAAGGAAAACAATGAAGACATTTTATCATGCGACTGCTCTGGTCAGAAAAGGATCTCAATTTATCAATTTACCTTGGTTCAGACTGTCCAAGTCCTCACCTAATGGTTGGCATTTTATTCGTACTTTGGAACTATCTTTTGTTTGCTTCAACAGGACATGCAGCCTGTAAATAGGCAACAATAACCATATTGGAGTTGAAGTTATCTGGTTTGCATTCCCTGATAGTGTCACTCATCTTATTGCTGTTTGTTCTTTTGTAATGTTTATCTTAACTCTGTACCAGTTTTAGCCGGTAGTCCCCTAAAACTGCATAAGTGAACCACAAATCCATTGGCCAGTGATAAAAATAATAATGAGACATGCCTGCAATCTGTACTGGGGCCCATGGTTCCATGAACTTATTAGCATGCCACTTTTATTCCAGAATTTGTCTAGTTTGCCCACAAGATCTGTGCATGTTTTTATTTCCATTACTTAACTAAAAACTCAAACTATATAGCATATTTATGTGAGTACTGGGACCTGCTAAGCTGTTATATTTATGGGATGATTAGAGACCAAAGTAAAACAACTAAACACTCCAATGGGCCTCTGCTGTAATTTTACTGCCCAAAATTTTTTTAACAATGGCATGGGCAATGAATCGAACATAGGCTTTTATGCATAATCATGTAAAGGTTCCTCTGTATTGCAAACCCACATTTACGTACTACTCTATTCTAACATTTTATTTATCATTTCAGGAGAGAGAGAGCAGTGCTCTGGAAGGACTCTCGTGCTCCTTTGAGAACCTAAAAAGTTTATCATTGAACACAGACTTTTGTTTCTTGTCTACCATCCTATCAACATTATACTTACTGAAAAATGCTCCGAACCTTGAAGAGTTGTCCATTGAGGTAACTTTGAAGGGTAACTAAAACAATATTTGTATTGACCATTTGTATGTATACGTTTTAGTAGTTCACTTACCATCTTTCGTAGCAGATTATGTATGACAACGACCAGCATGAGGAAGTGGGTCTTGACCTTCTAAGTGCACAGTGGACTGATGGGTTGCTTGCCAAGCTTAAAAGTGTTAGTATGGATATGGCCACATGCGAGTCAAATGAGATGCACTTTATTGAGTTTGTTCTATCAAAGGCCAGACGACTTGAGGAATTTCGTATCTGTGCAGTTGAGGATTGCACAAGATCTAATGAAGAGCTACTTGTGGAGATAATAAAATATAGAAGAGCTTCTCCACAAGCTAAAGTCTTCTTCAAGCGCATGGTATTTGTGTAAGACAAATACGTGTAACTTGCACTCTCCTCACGGGACAAATAGTAATTGTCTGAACTAATGTACTGACTTTGGATGCTGAAATTTGATGTTCATTGTTTTCAAATGGGAGCTAGGGCCGTGTTTAGTTCCGCGGTGAAAAGATTTTGGAAGGGAATCTTTTCACATTTGAAGTATTAAACATAGACTAATTAAAAAACTAATTGCAGATTACGTTTGGAATTCGCGAGACCAACCTAATGAACCTAATTAATCTGTCATTAGCACATGTTTACTGTAGCATTACTGTAGCAATTTAGTGTCTAATCACGTCCTAATTAGACTCATTGGATTCGTCTCGCAAATTCCAGTCCATCTATATAATGCGATTTGTTTTTTACCTACATTTAGTACGCCATACATGTGTCTAAACATTCATTTTGGATTTTCGATTTTGAAACTAAACAAGGGCTAGGTTTTAGAATGACTACTAAGCTTGTGTCGGTTTGTAGGTAGCTGCCACGAAGTAATGACAACTAGGATATTATTGGTAGCTACAGTAGGTTATAGAGTCACTGGTTCTCACGGCGTCATAGATGAGCCTAAAAGGTATATGACGCATCTCAACCTGATACGGTTTTTTGTTAGCAGATCTAATTGTGCTGCTTCTTGAGTCTTTGAGCTATGATTCAGTTCCACATTGATCTGACGACGAGCCAAAAGACAGATCAGTGCTTTCATATCAGAGAGATTATGGCCTAGCCTTTTGTCAAATCAACCATTTTATCGGTATTTTATCTCTCTGAATATGTAGACAAGCTGTGCTTTTTTGTATTAAGAACAAAATATCTGTTTGCAGACTCGCGCTGAATTTTTGCTAAACAGTCATATACACGAAACGGAAACAAAAAAAAAGCCTCGCGAGCTGCTGTGCTCCCGCGTGAGGAATCAGTTTCCAAAAAGCGACGAGCCTCCCCGAGGTTTTTTTTTGTTTTTTTTTTCATTTTGAGCGGGAGGGTTCGTTCCAGCGGAATTTGGCCGGCAATGTTGGCGGGAATTCCGCGGCAAATCAAGCCTTATATGACCTCTGCCGTCTGGCCAAAACCCTCCAACCCCGCCCGTTTCGCCGGCCGGCCGTGCGCCGCCTCTGCCTCTCCAATCCTCATCTCCACCTCTCCACCACGAGATCAGATGGAGGCTCGTCACAAGCGGCGGCTGCCGTCGCCAGATGCGGCGCCCCCGAATCTGAACTCCCTTCCGACGGATTTGCTCGAGAAGATCGTCTCCTGCCTCCCGATCCGCGACGCGGTCCGCACCTCCGCCGTCTCGCGCGCGTGGCGGCATCTCTGGGAGTCCGCCCCCGGCCTCGCCCTGTCGTGGGACGACGGCGCGGACCCCGCCGCGCGCGCTGCTGACGCCGTCCTGGCCCGCTACTCCCGCGCCGTCTGCATCTTCAGGTTCGACCACCTCCCCGTGCCGTCCTTCTCGCACGCGGACTGCTGGGTCCCCCTTCTCGCCGGCAAGGGGGTCCAGGCACTCCAGCTCTGGTTCAGCAAGGCGAGGGATGTCGAACCCCACTACATGAGCGTGTCCATCTTCTCCTGCCGCGAGCTCATCCACCTCAATCTCGCTGTCTGCGACATTCCGGCTGCTCCCTCTGGGCTCGCCGGGTTCCCGAATCTGACCACGTTATACTTACAAGAGGTTGGATTCCCGGAGAGTGGGGTGAGGGGATTGGAGGCGCTGATAGCCGAGTCGCCATTGCTTGAGGCGCTGAGGCTCAGTGATTTGTGGATTCCAGAGGAGGAAGATGAGGATGACGATGGTGACCAAGATTATGAGTTTGAGGCATGGGTTATTCAGGCGCCCAACCTTCGGGAATTGACTATTGAATCAGAATATGACCATGGGTGGCAGATCGAAGAGCTTCCGTTCATTGAGCAAGTGGAGATCCGTTGTGGGATTTCTGGCAGCTACAGTTCTAACCGGGATTTCGTGAAGCTTCTCACGGGATTGGCCCGAGTCAGCAAACTGGAGCTGGTTATGCCGGTAAGTTGATTTTTATCATTTCATCCATGATAAGAAATCTACTGATATGGTTTGTTTGATTACTCTAGTGATGTTCATTTAATATCCTAGTATACTAGTAAGACCTTATTAACATGTAGTTCAGACGTCAGGCAATGCACATCTACTTTGGATGTCTAGATTATACTGTGTGGGTCCCATAAGGCACTGCCTCGCGTTTGAACACAAATCAAGGTCATTTTTCTCATGTAGCCACGAACTAATGGTTTCCCATCCACAGTTCCGCCTCTATTTGGATTTGCTAAATTCGCATCTTATTTGTCATGCTATACGTGTATGTAGTTTACATCTTTTTTTTATTCATCCAGGACTGTAGGGAACAGTCTAATAGCTCAACCACATGAGTGAAATGAAAATTATTAGGCGGAATAGCCAATTTAGTCCTCAAACTATTGTTGAAAGCTCAATTTAGTCCTTAGACTACGAAAATGGCCATTTTCATCCTTAAACTATCACAACCGGTTCAATTTCGTCCTCAATCTGACGTGGATGGCCACGCTAGCTCGCCACATCATTGTCCAGCCAGCTTCTACCCTTGCCTATCTCTTTTCCCCGGACCATATCCGCTCAAGCCCTCCCATCCGCATCCCACGCCGTTGGCCCGTGCGCCAGACCGTCACCCACCACGGGAAGCCGCCCTGCCGAACGCGCGGATCGCACCACCCGCTAGCTTGTTGCTGCAGCCATGTTTGACGGAGAGTGGATCAAACAAACGGAAGCGCAGCACAAGACATTTAAGGCATATTAAATCAAAGTCAAATAGGATATCGGAGTAAGGAAATTGGAATGGATCTCACAACGAACATGCGAAATTGAGTTCAGATTTGTAGACTTATGTGCATACACATTCAGATTTGCATTCAGCAGAAATCGTCGAAGAGGACCCTGCACGCCCTGCCGCCGCGGCTCGTGGGATCTCCGCCGCTTCTGCTCGTGCTCACTCTGACGTTGTTGCTCGCTGAAGCCTCACAGCCGTCGTAGCGTGGCCGTCGCCGGTGGATTCCTGAGCACGGCCCCACCAACAACGTGTAGGCCCGGACCTTCCACCGGCATGCCGGAGGCTACATAGAATCTGCTGGCCACCAACTCGCTGGCTCGCCTTTTGCTGTGTGAATTTGATTTGGACAGAGAACTCAAGTCTGGCGCAGATGAGTCCCGGGAAAAGAGATAGGCCAAGGGTAAAAACGGTAATTCATTAAACTAGCTGATTGGGTGATGACATGGCGAGCCAGCATTGCAGTACACCTCGGATCAGGGATGAAATTGAGCCGGTTGTGATAGTTTGAGGATAAAAACGGCCATTTTTGTAGTCTAGGGATGAAATTGAGCTTCCGACGATAGTTTAAGGATGAAATTGACTATTCTGCCAAATTATTACATGTATACCTTTACAGTGGCACAAGCTATTGTTTTCTCTGTTCTGTCATTATCCTGTAATGCTTATTATAAACTCTGTATCATATTATCTCAGTGGATCCCTAAAGTTTCATGAGTGTGCACTTAAATATCAGAAAATTGTGTGGCATGCACGCTATACAGAATATATATTCTTCTTTTACTTTTTGTCATCTAGATCCTCGCAAGTCATTCTTTCCATCACCAAGCTGAAAAATGAACCCATGTAGCATACTCATGTGACTCTCAGGTTGTGCCAAGTAATTATGGAAGATTTAGGACCAAAATCAAACAAGTGATCTCTAGTGCCATTTTGTGATGGACTAAGTGTTGGCCAACGAAAAATAGAAAATGCATAGTTTGTGTGCTACACGGTCATGTCATATTTTCTGTGTGCTGCATTCGCTACCACGGTCTAATGTTTTATTTATGTTTCAGTTGAGAGAGGATAATGCTTTTGAGGGGCTGTCATGTACCTTTGAGAACTTAAAGGATTTATCACTGCGTACAGACTTCTGCACATTGTCTAACATCTTATCTACACTATGCTTACTGAAAAATGCTCCAAATCTTGAAAAGCTATTTTTTGAGGTAATGTTGTGAGTAGTAGGTAAAATATTTAGTTTTCACCTTTTGCTCTTATAAGTTTCTGCTAAATGTATTTGCCTTATTTATTTCATCTTCTTTTAGCAGATATGTTGCGCCAATCTTCAGGAGTTTGAAGTGGGTGTTGACCTTCTAAATGCAGAATGGACTGACAGTTTGTTTGCCAATCTTAGAAGTGTCACTATGGAACTAGCCACATGCCAGTCGAATGAGATGCACTTTATTCAGTTTGTTCTATCAAAGGCAAGACACCTTCAGGAATTTCATGTCCTTGTATGTGAGGAGCTTTCAAGGTCTAATGAAGAACTCATTGTGGAGATAGCAAAATATAGAAGAACTTCTCCAGAAGCTAAGGTCTTCTTCAGGACCATGGTTTTTTAAGACAAGTTCAAGTGGCTTACGAATTATCTCTAGTCACATTTGCCCCCAGGAATGTTTTATAACTTCTGCCAGGTTGTAGAATGCACAATTATGTTTGCATATTTGAATTATCTGAAATAATGTAAGATTTTGGATTGAGGTACTATGACTTTGTTCTTCTCTGTGTAACTTGGGAACTAAAGTAAAGTGGTTCTACTGTTTAATTTTCTGAGAGCCCCATGATATCTATTGCACTACCATCTCAGGAATTAATAAAAAAAAGTAGTTTGTCCGTTGCTCAAATCTTTTTTAATATCCGTTTTCCTTGTAACCTCCAGGTTTGCAAAAAACAAAAAAAAAAATGGGCATTGGTTTTACATGATATCAGAGATTGGGCATTTCCAGCAACCCATGTTTCATATCTTTTAGAGGTATCTGTTGCAACAGATTCAAATAGTTTTGAGGGAATTGAAATTTTATGTAGGGGGTTAAGAGAATTGTTCACTGGAAATCTGGAATAGAATGGACCATATTTAGAAAATAATTTAAATAAAAGAATTGTCTATACCAGTATTTAACAACCGGCAAATGGTTTGGTAGTCAAATATGCTCATCAAACAATGAACACCTTACTTTTTAGAAAGGAAAAAACAATGACTTATCTTTTTGCCGTAGGAAAAAAATGAAGCGTTACTATTCTAGCTACCTGGCAGATCAGATGTCACATGGGAATATGGGTGGGGATAGGTTCAATCATAATTAGGAAGACAGCTGCTCTGCTCAATCAAACAGCTCTCCACTTGCCGCGTGTAAACCTTGGCGAGTTAATCATCGTCTTTGGATGGTTCCTCCACAATTATTGATTTATATTCTTGATAGCATTCGGTTCAGGCTAGGCGACGTGCAGCGGTGTCCTCTACAGCCTTCTGGACCTAAATATAAAGGTTTTGTTAAAGAAACGCCCTGCAGCGATGTCCTCTATAGCCTCCTCTGAATTGGAGGGACTCCCCTCCCTCCCCTAAATGTCCACGTCCTGGGTCCTCTCGTACGCTCGATCCCACGTGCGAACAATCCCCCACTGCCTTTCTCTTTTCTTTCACACACACGGTGGGCCCACGGCGGCGTCGCGCTGCCCAGCCCTCCCTGCGGCCCTCGGTAGAGCTCCACAAGCTTTCATCCACGAGGGCAGTGATGGCGAGCTCTCCTTCACAGGCGGCGGCAGACGCGGGCGCGCAGAGCAGCGTCGGCGCGGTCGTGCGGAGAGGAGGGCGAGCTCGCCGGCCACAGCTCGTATCGGCGGGCTGGATCTCGCGCGGCGGAGTAGAGAAGGCTCGACGGCGCGGGATCTCGGCGGCAGCGGGCCCGAGGTGGCCGGAGGAGGACGACCTGCGCGCGGGTAGGATCCCGCCACCGCCGGAGGAGGAGCCCGGACGGCGTGCGGGGAGGAGGACTGGCGCTGCCAAGATCCGGCCAGGGGGGGGGGGGGGGGGGAGGGGGACGGGGGGGCGGGGGGGGAGGACTCCGCCGGCCGCCCCTTCTTCCTCAAGAGCTCCGTTGGCTGCACGGGACGCCGCCGACCATGCGGGATCCTGCCACCAGCTCCGCCCCCACGCCGGCCGCGCGCCCAACCCCTGCACTGCCCGCCGCCGCGCCCCTGCTCTGCCCGCAGCCGCGCCCCGTGCTGCCTGCCGCGCGGGCGAGGGAGGCCAGGGAGAGAGAGAGAGAGGCGGTGCCGACGGTGGGAGCAGGGAGGCCCCGACGGTGAGAGAGAGAGAGCAGAGACAGATAGAACAGAGAGGGGGAGAAGAAGATAGAGAGAAAAGAAGAGGGAAAGGAAGAGAAAAGGGGGGAGAAAATAGAGAAAGGGAGCGTCGGTGGGGTGATACCAGAAAAAATGGAATAAGAGGAAAATAGAGGATACCGTTGCAGTATGATGCAATTTAGAAGGCGTAATCTTTTAAAGAAGGGTTAAATTATTTTTTTTAAAGATGATATTTAAAAGCTACCGTTGCAAATAGTCTAACGGCGCGCCGGAGCATGTGCTTCTCTTGGAGTCGCTCCCCTGCATAACTAGCATCGCGGCAGCCACGAAGCATGTCATTTACAGCAAAACTATCAAAATATCATATCAGCATGTCGCCTGTCCATGAGGAGCTAAGCACAGAGGACATGCTCCGAGGGTATGTGGATCTCTACCACCACGGCCTCCTCTCCCATGTCAAGTCCATGGCGTTCTGGTGCGCAATTCAGCTCAGCATCCCCGGCGCCATCTACTGCTGCGGCGGGGTGGAGACGATCTCCAATATAGTATCCAACACCGGCGTCGGCCCGTCCAAGCTCTGGTACCTCCGGCGGCTCATGCGCGTCCTCACCGTCTCCGGCATCTTCGCGCTAATCCGGATGTTGTGAGCCCCGAGCCATGTGAGCCCCTATAAACTCGACCCTCAATGGCAGGTGGGCCCGCCGCCCCTGCCGCCGCCCACCGACCGCCATCCTCCACCGCGCCGGCCGGCGGCTGCCCTCGCTGCTGGCCCCTCCGCCCGTCGCCCGCCACCTCCGTCGGGTCGGCAGCCACCCCCGACCCCTTCTAATGCCGCCGGAGCCTCCGCAACCCCCAACCCGAAACCCTAAGCCGGCAACGGCGGCGGCGGCGTCACCAGGCCCACATGTCAATGGCGGTGGCGTTTATGGGGGCTCACATTAGCCCTAGCGGAATGCAACATTTGGGCATCTTCACCGCCGATCAGCCCTCATCGCCTGTCGGCGGCGAAGAGGGCAGGGAGACCGTCTACAGGCTCACTCCGGCGTCTCGCCTCCTCGCCAGCGGTGTGGCTTCCCACACATACAGCGCAGCGTGCTGGACCTCGAACAGGTGGTCAGCAAAGCACCTGCTCGAACGTGCCATACTCATTTTCTTTATATATATGTTGATGCGCTCGTAAGCCCTAGCCAAGGATATCGCAGTCTCCATGTCCCGTGGATCTTGGAGCTCCACGTCGGTCTTTAGTGGCTCCAGTAAACCTACAGTGTAGATTTGAACTTGCTGGAGCTCGTCGAGGTGGTGAACGTGAACTAGAGCAAGGAATTGCTCCGTGTACTCCTCCACCGTCCTAGACTCCCGGCCATGCGTAGCGCCGTCAACTCGTTGAGGGGGTTGCGCCGTGACGGGGCCCGAAACGCCCCATTGACGCAGCTAACGAAGTAGCTCCAATCAACGATCTGGCGCTCTTTGTCCAGCCGCATATACCACTGCTGAGCGGCGCCCGATCGAAAGGTGGTAAGATGCGTACCAAACCTTCTTGTCCCCCGACGTGGCATGGCCGACGAAGAACTGCTCGCACTTGTTCAGCCACGGGAGAGGATCTTCCTTGCCATCGTAGTACGGGAAGGTGAGCTTGAGGTTGCTCGATGGCATAGATGGCGAAGGAGTGCCCCCGAACTTGAGGGGAGGAGCGTCGAGGACGATCTTGCTGGCGATGTCGTCGACAGAGGAGGAGCTATTGCCAAGCCCCTCCTCGGCCAGCACCTTGGGCGTAGCATCGGCAGCCGCCTTGAGGGCGCGATCACGCGTTGCGTCACGCTGCTCCTTCTCCACCTTGGCGGTGGCGTCGGGGTCCGACTTGCCGTCCTCGATGGCCTTCAGGCGGCCATATCAATATTGTCGAGGCGGGAGTCGGTCTGTTTGAGGGTGGTCGTGATCCCCTCTCTTTCCTTCTTGCTTGTCTTCAGCAGGGTGGTGAGATCACCCGAGAGCTCCTCAATGGTGGTTGGTGTCCTGTCAGCCATCAGGATCGGTCCAAGAAAGCTGATACCAATCTGTCAGGGACAAGGTTGGGGGTGGCGTGTGGGCGCAGAGGTGTCCGTGCATGAGGGGGGACCTGGGGGTGTGCGACGGCTAGGGTAGGTGTGCAGGGAGAGGGAGAGCGAGGAGAGAGCCGAAGCTAGAGGCAAGATTGGATTAACCTTTCTTGCTTAAACAAAATAGCTAGATTACGACCCTGTTTGGGAGGAGCGATAGCTTCTCCAAAAGCTCATATTTGGAGAAGCTCCCAGATAATCCTAAAAGTTGTTTTTTTTTCCAGATAAGCGAAATGTTCTGTTTGGCATAGCTTTTGGTGTTCAGCTTCTTGTACCTCGATAGGGAACAACGGTGGAGTCCGGCGCCTGTGCAGAGGGGAGGGGCGGCAGAGTGCGGTGCGGAAGGGAGGGCAGTGGAGTCCGGTGCGGAGTAGAGGGGCAGCGGCGTCCGACGCGGAGGAAAGGGGCCGCGGCGACGCGAGGGGGAGGAAGGGGAAGGGCAGCGGCGACCGGCATGGAAGGGGAAGGGCGGCGGCCATTCTTCAACCTCCTGCAGTCCTGCTCACTCCCTTCCTCCATTGTTCTCCATGTTGCATCACTGGGCCGCCAGCCCAATTCGTCGCTGGAGCCCCACTTCTGCCCGATCCACCATGCCCAGGGCCACTCCACCTTCTCCACTACCGCCTCTGCCACTCCCTACTCAAGCTCTAGCCACCTTTTGCCGGCAATTTCAAATCTCATGGCCACTGCACGCCACCAAGTTCACTTCCTCCGCCACACAAATCCTCCGTCCACCAGCCACCTCCCTTAAATCCCTCACATCAAAAGCTTCTCCACATGGCCGGCGACGGGCAAGAGGATGACGAGGGCAGTGGCGGGCCTCCACGCGGCTGGCACAAGGAGTAGGACAAGGCCGGCAGCGAGCACGAGGAGGACGAGGGCGGCAGGCCTCCACGTGACTAGACCGAGGAGGACAAGGCCGACGGTGGGCGCGTAAAAGATGAGGGCGGCGGCGCGAGGGCGAGGACCGCGAGGGCGCCGACGGTGTGGCTTGAGATGCTGTCGAGGCTGTGGGAATTAAGAGACAGGGAAAAAACGATTCAGTCATTCGGTGCAAAAGCTCGAGAAGCGACCCTCTGCTGGCTTCTCTCTTGTAGTGTAATGGTTCGTTTCTGGAGCTTTTTCCACGAAAAAAACGACCTCGTTTGGGGGAGCTTATGGCTTTTGGAGCTTCTCGGAGAAGCAAAAGCTCCCCAAAACAAGGTCTACATCCCTTTCGTGACAGACTTGACTCCCAAGCCAACTAAAGATAAGACCTTTCAACTTACAACTCGACTTTTCTAATTTAAACTAAGACTCCTAATCTACTATTAGACACTAGATGGAAGGTGGAGGAGGGGAGGGGCGACAGGTGCCCCCCTAGACCGGTTTGGCCAGGGGGAGGGTCGCCTGGGCGCACCTCTATCCCACTAACGGGCCCCTGGGCCTCCTCGACCCGCTATGCCACTTATGCCGGTGACATATCTGCAGTAATGTAAGATTTTGGATTGAGGATTTGAGGTATTATGATTGTGTTCTTCTTTGTGTAACCTGGGAGCTAAAGTAAATTGGTGGTACTGTTTAATTTTCTGATTAAAGAGCCCCATGATGTCTACTGCACTACCATCTCAGGTATTAAAAAACAAGAGCATTTGACCTCCTGGTTTGTTTGCCAAAAAAGGTAGAGATTGTTTTTTTCCCTATCCATAATTTCAGAAGCCAGGATATTAGAGATTCGGGATTTCCAGGAACCCTTATATGTTTCGTATCTTTTAAACAGACCACTGGTATCATGTGATAATTACTCGATGCTTCTGAAGTATATATGAAATCCTTTCCAAATTCATGGAGTGTTCAGCCTATGCTTAAATTACATCTAAATTGGAGAGCATCTCCAGCGGACATTTCAAATTTGATCCTCCATATCTTCATTTGGCTATCCACTCCAAAAAATTCTCTCTCCATATTACTCAGCGCTCCAGCATGCTAGCTAAGTGTCACCTTCCAAATCATATTGATCTATATTTTATTGGTATCCAAATTATTTATAATGGCTACCAATGTGCATGGAGATGATTGTGTGAATAGGAGGATGGTTATCCGCTTCGCGTGGCCAAATTTGGCTGCTCACAGGAGATATATGGCCCTACAATGATGGACATCTAGACAGCTGCTCCACTAAAGCGTTATATTTGTACTAGCCAAATATGGCTTTGGCCATTCAAATAGCCATGCCGCTGGAGTTGCTCTACGTGCACAAAAGTAAGTAGCAGTGTACCACTCGTCAGATTTACATGCTGTAAGTCTGGCCGGGTATGATACATCTTGCAGCCAATAATCAACGTATAGCTGACTAGAATAATGGCGATTAATTGAATAATGCATCATGTGTTCCACGATCAAATATTTTGAGGGCTCAACATGCATGGGAACAAAATGTATGAGTCAGATATCAAATAATGTTGACCTTTTTTGCGACCACCAAATAATGTTGACTTGGACATATATTTTTACTATATCAAATAATTTTTGTCAGATATCAAATATCTTTTGTCAGGATATAAAATATTCCCTCAATGCTATAGAAAAGTTTGCCTATCCTTGAGTGCCACAAAAGTTTTAAAAATCCCTTTAGGGCCATAGAAATTTTGAAACATTCCCTCAATATTATTATGTTAAAAGACCATTTTGTCCGTGGCCCACCTTGTAAGTGCCATACTCCTTCCTTGTAGCGTTTGAATTCTTTGCCTTGCAATTTGGTGGGACCCGCATTCCAGACAGAGAAATCAAGAGGACTGAGCTGCGCATCGACCTGGAGTTCAATTCGGCTACTCCGCTAGTCAATTCTGTGCTCAAAAGGATGGTCTACGCATTGATTTGACGTTCGATTTGGCTGGTCCACGCATCGATTTCACGCTCGATTTGCGGGGCTTCACTCGATTGGGAGCTTGTTGGCCTCAATCTGACAGGTTGCGCATCAATTCGGAGCTCGATTCAGCAGGGGTACTCGATTGGTCGCCTACGTTGTTTTGTTTCTCTCGCGAAGAACCCCGCCGATTGCCGGATAGTCGAGCCCAGCCTGCTTGCGGGCTCGACTATTCGGCAACCGGCGACGGACCTATTAAGGTCCTGTTTGGCATAGCTCTTGCTTCACAGATATCAGCTCCACTCCCAAACTCCAGCTGGGCTCGACTATCCGGCAACCGGCGACAGACCTATTAAGGTCCTGTTTGGCATAGCTCTTGCTTCACAGATATCAGCTCCACTCCCAAACTCCAGCTGGAGTCAGCTCCACGTGGAGCAAGAGCTGACTGGAATGGGTGTTTGGCTAGCAGGCTGCTCCAAACTCTAGAAATGAGGGTTTTGAGGGTAGATTGCCAATATTGCCCTTGGTTTGTTTGACTTCAAAGTTTTAAGTGAAATAATATTACCGCCATGCATATGACACATAATTAATGCTCATAATACCAAATATTACATGTCCATTTTTTCTGTGTTGACACGATAAGGAAAAACTATTACAAGTCCATCGACTAATAAAACCAAATATTACATAATACATGTTCACGATCATTACACTAGTTCCACGCTAAGGCAATAGTTGCAAGCATCTCATAGGGAGACATGCTTACTCATCCAAACTATGAATACTCCAATACTACTATACTGGTGATGTTTCCAGAACATGTTTCCGACTCATCTTCATTTTGAAGGGGATACTTCAACTTCTCACATTGAAAAATATATCCTGAAATATGCAAGCACATATTAGTACAACTATGGTCATCAAGCTGAAAAATTAGAACATAGCAGAATTGACAACACGCATGCATTTTCAACTTTCTTCCACCATTCATTCATCATCCGACTAGTGCCTTTTTTACTATCCCAACCTATTTTAGAATGCATTCCAAAATTACAGAACCTCAGCATTCAATCTATTTTACGGCCGCTGTACAGGAAGGGGTTCACATCCTAACCCAAATTGAATGCTAGCTTCCTAAATGAACTCAGTGCTGACTGTTGAGACGAAAACAAAACACACTGGTAGAAGGGAGGAGAAAGGGGATGCTGCTGTCAGACCTTGTGCAGGCGGCTTCCTTGCAGGCAAGCATTGACGAACTTGGGGGCCGCGGGCGCAGCTGCTTCGCGTTGGTGTAGGCCGCCGGTGTTGTGCCCTTGGTGGAGGCCATCAGCCTTGCGGTGACCGGATCTGGGCAGGCGTCCTTGGACTCTTGGAGGCGACGCCCCGACGGGGTGGACGACAGGTCACGGCGGCGGCTGAAGTGGCGGAGAACTGGGAGCATCGGCATGCTGTTGGTCTGGAGGCGGGCTACGGCGGCGGGGAGGTGACCTTGAGGCGGCGGCGACGGCTCCCCCTGCCGCGGCGGCGACTTTGCGAGAGGAAAAAAAGGACGACGGGAAAGAGACAGAGAGAAAGCATCAGCAGAATAGAAAAAACGAACCGGTACTGTGTAACAAGTGGCAGTGGTGGGTAATTATCCCTGAACTCCACGACTAGGTTCATATTTGAGGTTGCTGGAGTTTCAAAAGACATACTCCACCAAAATGAACTAAAGCTCTACAAATTCTATAGAGTTGGGCTGCTCTACAAGTTTACGGAGTTGAGCTGTTTGGCTAGAAAGTTGGATGGAGTTTAACTCTAGAGCCATGCCAAACGTGGCCTAAGTTGGGTAGGATTATCCTCAACTCCTATGCGAACTAATCGTGGGCATCACAATCGAATATTCTGAGGGCTCGTCCAGCATAAGATTGAGCCAAACTAATTTAGTCTCAAAACCTAGCTAGTGATTCTTGCTTGAGTCTCTTTCTAACCTGATTTATTTATTTATTTGCTGTGTGTAGTCTGAGTCTGGTAGAAGGTAGCTGTTGCTTGCATCAAAAGAGAGCATTCCGACAAGAGAGCAACCGTACATGTAGGTCAATATCAAGCACTATGTCGGCTTCAAAATATAGTTTCGGGGTGTACCGTGTAGCAATGGCCGTCAAATCATCGGTAACCGCAGAATCGTCAATTAGTAATGGACGCACCATCAGAGTTTAATTGACTATTTTAATAGGAGAAGTCAATTCTTATATTCAATTCATCAAATCAAAATAGCAACAAGCGCACCATAGCGTAACGTTCAGATTTTTATTGACTGTTTTAATAATCAGGTATAAGTTAATTCTGATTCACATCAAAATAAACACTTTCACCGCAACAACACTCCACGTCCATTGGCTCGGCTCAGCTCGACTCGGCACGCCTCGGCCTAGCCCCTAGGCGCGGCGAGGCGAGCAAGCGAGCACCCATATAACACACTAGTGTTCTTTTTCAACCTCATAATAGATGGAGTACATGGACTAATTAGAGCAAGGCTAATAGATGCACCCGGTGTGTCGCGCTCCACCTTATTCAAGTTTCCTAGCGGTGGTGAGGGGCCATTGTCCCTTTATTGTGTTGCTTAGGCTATCGCAAGGACAGGGACGGCAACCAACGGGAGCGCAGGAGCGGCGCTGGTTGACCCCAAAACGGTGCATACGCTCCTTTCAAGCTAGCGCGAGACGCCCGTCTTATTCTCGCTCCTCCACATTGAATTTGGCTGACGTGGTGTGCTATTTTGCCGGCTGCCTTTGCCCCATTATACCTCTCTTAGGCCAGTCTCAGTGAAGTTTCATTGACACAATTACCTAGAGCGACACATCGTCAAGTATAATAAAACACCCTCTCTCAATACAAAGTTTCATAACTTGTTGTTCCCTAGGCTACATGCAAGACACAAGGTGTCTAGGTAACTGTGTAGAGAGAGTTTCATCACTATAAAACTCATTTCATCTCTCTCTTCATTAATACACTGCCACATCATCAAAAATAGTGACATGACAGCCTATTTAATGCTCATGAAACTTCCACTGAGAATGGCCTTAGGATTCTCCCGAACTTCCGCTGCAGGATTAATTGTTTTGTAAATGTGAAAGGGCCTCTAGCCTAGTGGTTAAAGCACTTGAGTAGCACCCAACAGACCCAAGTTCGACTCCCCGTGGGAGCGAATTAATAGGGTCTAAATAAAAAATATGTAAAAAAAGGGTTGGGGCTTCTCTTGCCGACTTCGGTCAAAAAAATTGTTTTGTAACTCCTAACATTTAGTCATTGGCCTTTTAATTGTGTTAAATTTAATCCAACAACCACGGACTTCATGTAATAATTATTTGATGCTTCTAATGTGTATATGAAATTCTGTTAAAATTCATGAAAAGTGCAGAAGTGGCTAATGTATTTGATTGAGGACTAGGAATGATTTCACATATTAAGTTGTACAAAATTGGACGTTACATATATATGCACAATAGTAGGGGTACCAGTGTATCACTCGTCAGAGGTCGAGTTTAGCATGCTGTAAGTCTAACCGGCTTTGATGTCTGGCAGCCAATCAAAGTACATGTAGCTGTCTACAATAGTGCCGATTAACTGAATAATGCATCATGTGTTCCACGATCAAATATTTTTGAAGAAGCCTCGTCCACTAAAGATTGGTGCCGCATTAATTTGTTATTAGAGCTTGATAATTACATTCCGTTAGTGATTCTTCTTTTGAGTCTCTTTCTAATCCGCTTTATTTGTTTGGCCCTTGTTTATTTTCTGTATGGTAGAATGTAACTGTTGCTTGCAATAACAGATTTATTTAAATAGTCTAAGTCAATTGAAATTCTATGTAAGAGTTAAGCAGATAATTAAAGTGAATTGTTCAGGGTAATAAAATGGACTATTCAGAAATAATTTTAATCAAGAATTATAGGCAGATCGTTGGCCACTGGGAAACACACCTAGCATACAAATGGCTGTGGGATTCAGCTTGTGAGCAGAAGCACATGGTTTTCTTTTGGCTTCTGTTAAACTGAGGGAGTTGCTAAAAAGAAAAACATGATCCTGCAATCCTATGACTGTGCTTTGTACTCAACCAACAGAAGAATCCTTCACTACTGTAGAAATCATTAACCTCATCGGCCCATCCACGCCGGCCCAAAACGACTCGCTTAATTTAAGTCATTGGAAGCGGTTAGAACGGTGTCGACTCGAAGGGGCCTCAAATGCACCGGTGTTATTATTAGGCCGTCTCGTTTCATTAAACGAGCCGGCTCAAACAACAACCACTTAGAATGATATCCAATACAATTTTGACTTCTCATTTTTACAAAAATATTTATTAAAAAATAATATATGTATACTTTTATAACAATATTTTTCAAGACAAATCTATTCGTATGGTTTTCACATTTTCCAAACTTAACGACTTAAAAGTTATTTGTGGTTTATATTCTCAATATTTTCACTAAAATCTTGTTCAAAACGACTTCTACATCCTATATAGATGGAGCATTAAATTAGTTAGATTCTCGAGAATGCAGGATTAACTGTTTTGTAACTCCTAGCAGTCATTGGCCATTTAATTTTATTAAATTTAGTACAACAACCACGGACTTCATGTAAAAATTGTTTGGTGCTTCTTATGTGTGTATAAAATTATTTCAAAATTGATAAAAAGTTCAGAAGTGATTTAGGACCTCAACTGAGAACTAGAAACGATTTAACACATACTTAAAGTTATACTAAATTGGACCGTTACATATGCACAATAGCAGGGGTCGTGTGTGAGTTTAGCATGCTGTAAGTCTAACCGGGTTTTATGTCTAGCAGCCAATCAATGTACGATTTATTACTGAATTATGCATCATGTGTTCCACGCTTGAATATTTGAGGGCTCGTCCAGTAATGATTGGTACGATTTATTACTGAATCAATGTACGATTCATATTAATTTGTTATTAAAGCTTAATAATTCCATTACCCCGTTAGTGATTCTTCTTTGAGTCTCTTTCTAATCCGCTTTACACATGGTAGGGTAGAATTAAGGTAGCTGTTGCTTGCATCAACAGATTTAAATAGTTTGAGGGAATCGAAATTCTATGCGTCCCCGTTAGTTTGAATCAACAGAATTAATTAAGCAGATAGAGTGAATTGTTTAGGATAATAAAATGGAAAATTTGGAAAATAATTTAAATCAATGAATTTTCTGCCAGTATTTTAACCAGCAAATAGTTGGATAGTCAAATAAGCTCATCAAGCAATGTACACATTACTTTTTTGAAAGGAAAAACAATGAGTTATCCTTTTTCCGTAAAAAAAATGATACTGTTGCTGTTCAGCGGATATGCCACTTTGGGTGGGGGCAGATTCGATTACGATAAGAATTTCGGAGTTGCTGGCGCCCGGACGTCCGATGGAATTTTTTTTCCATCGGACGATCGGTGCAACATCAAAATACACATTTGCAACATTGAGAATACGTGATTGCAACATGAAAAGTCAATAGTGTAACATCGGAAATGCGTACAGAAATGCTATCGAACCCAAACGATCGAATAGCATCCCGTGAAAATTCCCGCCGCAACATCAGGTAATGTTGCATGAAACATGTAAAGTTTTTTTGCAACATTGAAACAAACCTTATTGCAACATCAAAAAACAGTTTCTGAAACATGGAAAAGTCGTCGTTTGCAACACTGAAAACAACGTTTTCCCAACTCTCAGCCACGCGCGTCCGTAGTCAAAACCTCGTGATGAAAATGCAACATCTGGATAAAACACTTGCAACATGCGTGTGAAACATATGCAACATTCGAAACATCCAGATCTACCTTTTGCAACATCTGCATAAAATTGTTGCAATATTCTTCTAAAACATCTGAAACACGTAAAACATACGCTTGCAACATGCATCAAACCCTAACACGGGAAGAGGAGGAGGATGAGGACGGCAAGCAGCGAGCTCTGCTTCTCTCCATGGACGCCGCCCGGAGTTCCTCCCGTGGCCGGCGTGAGGGAAGTCGCGGGGAGTCAGTGGCCCGCAGCAGCCACGCCGTCGGTGAGCTCCACCCCCCGTCCACCCTTGGTCATGGGAGGGAGCGCGACGCCCGACCACGAGGCAGCAATGGCCCGCTCCTGGCCGCATCCCAGATCAGGAGCTCCCCGTCCATGGCTGCACCCGGTTGCGCCCGCCGTGGAGGGGAGCGGCGGCCTGCGCCTGACCATGGGGAGGGCACGGCAGCGTCCCGTAGCAGAGCTCCCTCCCCATCCATGGCATGCGGGCTGCATAGAGAGAAGGGGGAGAGAGAAATGGCATGTGGGCTACACAGATAGATGGGTCCTGCTCGTGGGGAGCTCCGCCCTGACCGTCGGTGAGCCTCCGCCGCTGGCTATGGGCGGCGGTGCCCCGCGCCCCTGGCCACGCCGCTGTCGAGTTCTCATCCATGGCGGGGATGAAGAGGCCGAGCGGCGATGGGTATAGGCATGAAGGGCCTGGCGGCAGCGAGCCCCGAGGGGAAGAGGCTCTGGATGTCGACAAGCACCTGGGAGAGGAGGCCTGGGCGGCGACGAGCTCCGGGGGGCCAGGCGGCGACGGGGACGAGGAACGAGATGATTCAGAAAGCGGAAGAGAGGCGTGCGGGAGCCGGACGACGGAGGGCAAGCGGCGCGAGTGGATTAGATCGAGTCTGGAGCAGGGTACCCGTCAAGCGGTGGGTCACGTGGGCGCGCGTGGCTGGGAGGGCGTCCGACGCGCGTTCCCAAGCATTACCGTAAGAATTTAGAAGACAACTGCTGTTCAATCCAAACAGCTCCACGCCTCCACTTGCGGCGCGTCGTCCTTGCACGGTTTTTTTTTTTCTTTTTCAATTGATGAAAGGACTCGAGAACTGTTCCAGAGACAACAACGGAGACCGGAGACCCACAACCACAAGGACCCCCGGCCCCTATATAAGTAGCATCGCGGCAGCCACCAAAGCCATGCCATTTACAGCAAAATCATCAAAGCATTATATCAGCATGTCTCGTGTCCAGGAGGAGCTCAGCACACAGGACATGATCCGAGGGTACGTGGAGGTCCACAACCACGGCCTCTCCTACATCAAGTCCATGGCGTTCTGGTGCGCGATCCAGCTCGGCATCCCTAGCGCCATTCACCGCCATGGCGGCGCGGCGACACTCCTGGACCTCGTTGCCGAGACCGGCATCGACCCGTCCAAGGTCCGGTACCTCCGGCGCCTCATGCGCGTGCTCACCGTCTCCGGCCTCTTCGCCGCCGAGCAGCCCGTCGCCGGCGGCGAAACCGTCGTCTACAAGCTCACTCCGGCGTCCCGCCTCCTCGCCGGGGGCGGCGCCGCCTCGGCCGACATCTCCCCGATGGTGCACCTCCTGATGCGCAACACCACGTCGGTCGCCACCTACTTCAACCTCGAGGAGTGGCTCAAAGGCGACGCCACCGCGTCGCTCTTCGAGACGGTGCACGGCATGACGCCGTGGACGATGACCAAGGACGACGCCGCGTACAACAAGGTCCTGAACGAGGCGTGCGCCGCGGACAGCGACTTCGTCTTGGACACCGTCCTGAAAGAGCCTGGCCTCGCCAGGATCTTCAGCGGGCTGAGCTCGCTCGTCGACGTAGGCGGCGGGCACGGCGCGGCGGCGGTGGCCGTCGCTAGGGCCTTCCCGCACATCCGGTGCAGCGTGCTGGACCTTGAGCAGGCGATCAGCGAGGCACCTGCTGATCATGCTGGCACGGTGCAGTTCATCTCTGGTGACATGTTTGAGTATATCCCTCCTGCTGATGGTGTTTTACTCAAGGTATACTGTCCTCTTCCTCTTTGGCTGTTCGGTTGTGTGTTCTGTTATAATGTTTACAACTCGATCTACATGTGTTTCAGTTTGTTTTGCATTGTTGGGACGACGACAGCAGTGTTAAGATACTTCGGCAGTGTAAGAAAGCAATCCCTGCAAGAGAGGCAGGAGGAAAAGTGATAATCATGAACATGGCGGTTGGGTATGGGACAGAGAATAAAACTGCTGACGAGGCGCAAGTGTGGTGGGATATGTTCATGATGCGGCATGTTGGGATTGAGCGAGAGGAGCACGAATGGAAAAAGATTTTCATAGAAGCCGGATTCAGTGATTATAAAATTACGCCGACAGTGGGTTTTCAGTCGATCATCGAGGTCTTTCCGTGAAATTAAAGCATCGTGAAAACATCTCCATATATTTGGAAAGTTAAAAATAAAGATATGCATGTGTTTGGTTGTGTATGGTCAAATGTGGAGATGTGTTTAAGAATAAGAAAGATATCAAGTAGATTTTATTTACTTCCGTCGTCTAAGCAAGTTGTGTTGTGTCATCCCAAGTTTGTTCCTTGTAGCACTCAAAAAAAAAAGTTTGTTCCTTGTAAGCAACCGTATGGTGACATTTCTGTATCACACACTCATAAATCAATAAAAAAATCAGAAATCTGTGTGTTTTGTTTCATGTGGCTCTACATTTTATCTGTTAGAGTGTTGTTACCATCTCTTGGTATTGTGGCAGAATACATGTGTTTTGGGAGAAAAATACCAGGACGGATTTCTCTACACGTGGGGGAAAATAAATATCGCGGGCGTGCCAGTGTAAATAAATACACAAAATAAATAGACAAACAATATGATGGGAACATATTTTTATTCATATTTCTGATAAATACAAATACATGTCCCCAATATATATGCGCGCTCCATTTCCTGCCGTTAGGCAGATCCGATCTGGGCGAGTGTGGTGTCTTCGAAGGCTCCTAGTTAATTACACCCAGTTAATTACACCCGCGAGACGAACTCGCGGAATACCTCCGATTAAGCCGCAGTGGTCGTCTTCTTCGATCTTCGCCTGGCGTTCTCCCTGCGTGATGAGATGATGAAAATAAATATGGGCGTCGGCATTATCATGGCCTCGTCGGTCCATGGGCCGGCTATAACGCAGTCGAAACGTCGACGACGTCCGCCCGTGCCGTTCGGCCTCGTTGGTCGCGAACCGCGGGTGTAGTAATAGCAGTAGTGTTGGTGAAGTGCACGGTGACGCCTGGCTTGATCGATCGGAGATCCCGTATGGTCGTCGGAGACAGGTTGTTCCTGGGTACGCGTCGGTGGACGATGTGCGCAGCTCTTCCATTGGTGAAGTCGCAGATCGACCACGCGGCCGGGCTATTCGAGGACCAGCTCTGGCGGCGGCGTGGCGCAGACGACTCAGGCCACGGCCGGCACGACGACGATCCGTGCAGCGGCAATCGCCGGCGACGGCGTGCTGCCGGTTCGGGCTGCGGCAGATGATACGGCGACGACGGCGTTCTTCCCGGCAAGCACGTCATCTTCTTCCATGGTACTCACGATGGCCAGGACGTCCAAGTCTCCGTGCGTATGTGATCTGGAATGGACATGCAACAGGAAGAAAGAAAGAAGCAAAATATAATCGTGATCTTAACCTGAGACAACGCTAGTGGGGAACGTCACGGCAGCCATGGTGTCGGCGTCGGAGTACTTGACGACGGCGGCGATGTATGGTGTTGCAGGCCGGTGCCGAACCTCCGGCGAAGGCCGCGGCTCTCCCCGCCGGCGATGTACAGCCTGTGTAGACGAGCGTGTCCTGAATGGAAGATGAAACTCGTGCTCCAGGACGATGGCAGCAGCACAGCAACGAGCTGTGTGTGTGGTGGATGCGTGCGATCCGTGTATGTTGTGAGAGAGTTGTGTGTTGGGGCCGGCTTTTAACAGGAGAGTGGAGGCCTCTTTTTATAGGCAGCCAGGAGTGGGCGCTGGCACTCCGCTCTGTTGACGGGCGAGAAGGAAGTCGAGCGAAACG
Source organism: Urochloa ruziziensis (assembly GCA_015476505.1). Taxonomy (NCBI): domain Eukaryota; kingdom Viridiplantae; phylum Streptophyta; class Magnoliopsida; order Poales; family Poaceae; genus Urochloa; species Urochloa ruziziensis. Next base: position 46,576,025 of record CM027124.1, read on the forward strand.
TCCGGCTCCAAGCACGGCGTCGCCTTTCAAAGTTGAAATCGATCTTATCTGCTGATCGCGCTTATCCCTTCTCCTTCGCGCGACCCGGCGAGCAGGATCAAACTTAGCTCAGCTGCATGACTAGTGGGACCGGTTGGAGGTCAGTCACGTACGTGTAGAAGAACTTTGAGAGACCGACTAGCTGGCAGTCAGGTCTCGGGCTGAAGCTGATGCCGATGCGGTGCGCGTGCTGCGGCCGTTGAGACGAGCTACACATGAAGCTTCTAGAAGGCATGGGGTCACCTGCCATTCATATACACGAATCCATAGTTTGCTCCCGTATACACCGGACTCAAGTATTCATATGCGTATGCGTATGCATATGCACACGGAGAGTCTTTGCCAGGGGTACTTGCATGCATGCTGGGCCTTCAACGTGAGCCCATATAGATGATTTGTGTTAAACAAAATCCCAGACACATTAAAATTATTAGCCGGTTCGGGCCGAGTGGATCGCGGGCTGCAAGCCCGTTGAACCTCCAGTTGTTTCTGGCCAGCGAGCTAGAAGACTTTGTCTCACGTACATGCATGCGTATCATTTGTTTTGCTTGACGGGAATGCATAGACTTGCACGCACCCTACCAGGGTTCTTATTTGTACGTGAACGTTGCTTGTATCTCTTCGATGGCACGTGCGCGGTTCGTGTACGAAATATCATCGAACAACATGGAGAAATTTCTAAAATTAACACCAATTCGTATTCGTGTGCCGTTCAAGATTTGACACCCTGATGCACGTGCCAATGACTCACAATGACTCCACATGTCATTGTGATAGGGGTGTCAAATCTTGAAAGACATGTAATATATGTGACGGCTTGACTGCTAATGTTTCTTTGAAAGTGCATTACATCTAAATATAAGAAATTTGGAACAAAAGCTATATAGACTTTTTTTTAGAATAAAGCTATATAGACTTAAACAGTTCTGCTAGAATGTTTGCTGCGTGATTTTTTTTAAAAGTAATTTTGAGCTCTTGAGCACTGCGCAAGAAATTGATTCAAAATGGTCAGAAGTTGCTACTCAGCAGAAACACAAATTTGTTAGATATCCATGTGTTTAGAATATGTATGCTTCCATGTCTTACAATATATGTGATATGGTCAACGATCCCACGGTGCAACACTGCAACCGCTGGAGAAGGGGTTCGTTGTGCTAGCCCGGTTCGAGTCACAGCACAACCTTCATAAGACAAGACTTAGGGGTACACTGCTCACCTGATCGAGTCTATATATATGACATGTATTTGCAAAAAATAGAACCTCAAAAACCTAGACGTGGTAGAGAAAAATGAGAATGACTTCAAACATTCAAACACATTTTCTCATAAAATCTTTGTTTTAAAGTTCTCAGGACATTGTTGTTATGAACTAATAAAACAAAATCATGCTTATTTTTCACATTATTATTATTATAAATTTAAACACTTCAACTAAACCGTTAAGGAAATAGTCTATATACTATTTGTTCACATGTAAAAATTTAAATATGTTTTGAAATTCTTTACGCATACATTATAGATGTGAGAAATGTATATTTTGTTTATAATTTTTAGTTAAGTGTTTTAAATCTATACTATATATAAAGTCATAACATTATAAATATAGATTAAATAAAAATTGTAAGAAACAACGTTGGGTGAGGCAAAGGTGCTCACCCGACTGTCCCCAATAAACAATAAAATTTCTTGTCAACTTTCCTCGTTGGATCCCCAATAATAATCTAAAGTGAGTGCAATGATCCAAATGAAGTAAAATGTCTAAACTTACCTCCCCACCAATCACTTTCTAAGGGTCTAATTTGATGTCAGTTACGATATTCATCGTGATACAATCTTGAGTGCTCCATTGAGGTTGCCAATGTAGAAGATGGGAACTACTATAATACGCACTAATACCAGTAAAACCCGGCCCCTTACTCCCATGGCGAAGTCATCAAGCAGGAACTCAGTGGATTTTTACCGTTTTATTTTTTTTATTTAATAAAATTTAATATCTCAAGCTTAATTTGGTATATCTTGTGACGACAATCTATCTCTCGAGGTTTAAAACGATGTGCTCCCGAGGAAGGATTTGGCGGGACGATTTCTGAAGTGGATTTGGCGGGAGAAGTTTTCTGAGTGAATTTGGCGGGAGAAGTTCTGAGCAAAGCGCAAGCTGGCGCAACAAGCCAACAGTCGCAACAGATATGTCAACTTGTCAAGTTCGTAGCGGGCCGCGGGAGCGACTATAGCCCGCACGTGTGGTAGCTGCACGCTGCCGCACACCCTCCGGTGGGAGCGCTCCGACCAAAAAGGAATTACCAGTTCCCATGTCTCATTATTTGTAACGAATCAGATTCCCCACGGACCCCACCATCATCAAGCGTATGCGTCGGACGGCGCACAAGGAGAGAGCATTCAGTACAAAAAATTCATATCCCACAAAGTAATCATCCAAATAAAAATCCGACTACATCATTGTGTTTGTTATGATGAAACCTTTAAAACTAAACCACACTCGACTATATTTAAAATATATTTTTGAAACATTCTTTTATGGACAAAACACTTTAAATCATCCATACTAAAATAAAAATAGTTTAGAAGAAACAAATGTTGCGTACAGAAGGAACAAAAAATTATTAAATTAGAACAAAATATACTACATGAGGAACAAATCTTAAAAATTGAAACAAATCATCAAACTTGAGGAACAAGAATATCGTATTAATGGAACACCAATCTTAATATATGAAACAAATTATATAAACTCATAGATTAAAAATAATATAAGTAGAACAAAATATTATAAATGTGGAACAAAAATAAATACACGTAGAACAAAACGTATTACGTAAAAAACTATATATATATAATAAATCATTAAACTATACACAAATGATAAAAAATAAATAATATAGTGCATGGCAAAAAAAGTAACAGAAACTAAATAAAAAGAAAAGTAAAAAAGAAAAGGAAGAGAGAAGCTGACACAAAAGAAAAAAAGAGAACCAAACCGGTTAGTAACTTGAAAAAAAGATCGAAGTTTTTGATGGCTGGCCTAGCAAAAAATGCGATGCAATCTCCTCCATCCTCACGGGTTGGCTGCATGGCTGCAAAAGAAAGAGTGTGCGGCCTTTAGCATAGTGGGCTGAGAAAGGTTGGGCCGGCCCACTGCGGGAGGATGTGCGGCAAGTGATTTCGGGCCGCATGTGCGTTGTTTAGCAAATCCGGCGGGCCGCGGCCCATCTGCGGATCTGCTCTCCGGATAGCTAACTTCCCATCCATATTTCCATGGCAAAATTTGATCCTGGACACTATGAAAAAGTGCTCTTTGCTCTAACACACTAAGAAAATGTGGCTTTGCTCAAATACACTAGAAATTTAGTGTATTTAGCCCCTGGACACTACACCTTTTATTATATTCATTTTAATAGAAAGCTCTGCGAAAAGACAAAATTGCCCCTGTCTATTTCTTCCTTCTTTCCTTGCGGCCGAACAGGCAGTAAACAGATCGGCTTTTCTTTCTTGCGTCGCTACTCCTCCTCCGGCCAGACAGCTCCCTCCGGCAGCTCCCTTCGGCCAGACAGCTCCCTCCGGCCGGCCTTCTCCTACTGTTGCACCGCCCTCCTCCACGCATAGTGCCGCAGTCTTCACCAGCGCCTGAGGCCACGCCTGTTCCCGCGCGGGCGGCGGCCCGTCACGGCGGCGGCGCCCGCTCGTGACAGGGCAGGGGGCGGGGCCGCCCGGTCCCGGAGGGCCGGAGGAGATGGAGGAGCCTCCTCCACGTTTCTTCAGCGACATTTTCTCAGAGAACCACGCCGATGTGTCATGGGTTCCCGACGGGTAAGATTCTTGCCATTCTCACCTAGGGTTAGGCTAACTGTAGGATCGATTTTGCAAAGAATATCGTACTCTTGTTTATCCCTTTCATCATTGTGTCGTGTATGTGTAGGATGGATCCCAATTCGTCCTACAGGCTTGCTGTTCGCGTAGGCGCTTATGTCAAATTAACTGATGATGATGGCTGCGAATATTGCAAGGCATGTAACATTCCAAAGATTTTAGACAGGGATTGCACAAACTGGAATGATTTGCATCTTGAAATTGCTACAGAAATTAAGCTAGGCTCAAAACAAAAACTGCGTGTCACATATTGGGATAATATGAGTCGTAGCTATGAAGAGATTGATTCTGACCAAAAATTGCATCATGCAATTGACATGTATTGGGATATAAGGAGACTTTCAGTGCAAGTGCGTGTTATAAGAAAAGATGATGATGATCACTTACATGATATTGGCCGGCTAGAGAGCATGCCTTGTGTTATGCAGCGCAGCACTGATGCCCCAGCCAACCAAATTATTGCACAACCTTCACTTGAAACTGACTCATCCCTTGTAGAGCCACCGGTTGAGCAAATTACTTGATGAACCATTGTAAGTTTTCAACTCAAATTAAAACATATCTTACATAGCAGACCACGACTAACATGCATATCTAAACAACTTACAGTGCTACACCAACAAGAACTATCACTTTTGTTTCTACACCAACTAGAGCTATCACTCCTGTGCAAACACCAACAAGCCCTATGACAAGAAGGTACAAATGCAACTTTCAAAAATTTGCTGTATTGTATTACTTCTTACTGAATTACACTTTTTTCTCCATTTAGTATGTCCAAGAGATTGCTGCAACAAAATCCATCTACACCAACTAGAGCTATCACCCCTGTGCAAACGCCTAGCCCTATTACAAGGAGGTATAAGTCCACTAGTTATATTTTTTTGGTTGTTATCTTTCAAATAGTTGTTGACATGCTTTCATATCCATTTCAGCCGAAAAAGGTTGCTGGAATTTGAAGGCTCCATAGAGCTTGTTGAATGTGCAAGGCTATCTCCAGTAGCCTTCATGGAGAAAGGAAAGGCAAAGAAGTTGAAGGTTGTCAGGTCTAAGAAAGAGTAGGCAAGAAGCTTGGGAAAAGCCTTTTGAAACCATCTAGCCTCCTAATTTGGTTCGAATCTGTAATTTCTTTTTGCTGAAGCTGGTGAATCATTCCCCTTTGCTAAACTTGTCATTAGCATCCATATTGTAGCCAAATGTGGTCGAACCTCCTATTTGTATTTGTGTACTGATTGCTGATTGCTGAATGGTGAAGAACACGAAAGAACATGCTGTTAGCATGTTGTTTATCTATTTGAGATGTTCATTTGAAGGGGCAGTGGTATACTTGTCTTTTATAATTTTATTGATACCTGTTGGATGAGGATATGTTATAATATGTGTTATAGTGTCCAGGACCCAAATACCATAGAGTTTTAGTGTGTTCTAGCAAAGACATGTTTTGTTGGTGTGTTGGAGCAAAGGTCACGTTTTCATAATGTCCAGCACCAAATTTTGCCTATTTCCATCCCTCCGCCGCCGCCTCCTCGAGGGCAAATGGAGGCCTCGCCCCCTCGCCGCAAACAACGGCTATCGTCGCCTGAGCCGGCGGCGGAGGCGGCAACCCTGAGCCTCGACTCCCTCCCACCGGAGATCCTTGAGCACATCGTCTCCTGCCTCCGCGTCCGCGACGCCGTCCGCACCTCCGCGCTCTCCCGCGCCTGGCGCCGCCGCTGGGAGTCCGCCCCCGGCCTCCGGTTCTTCTGGGGGTGGGGCTCTTCCGCCTCCGACGCTCCCCCGGCCGCCATCGACGCCGTCCTCGCGCGGTACGGGTGCCCCGTCCGCGACTTCTCCTACTGGGAGATCCCCGATGAGGCCTTCGCCCACACGGAAGAATGGATCCCCGCCCTCGCCGGAAAGGGGGTCCAGTCCCTCACCCTTCGCTTCAGGGAGTACGTCCGTGTGGAGATGCACACGCTTCACCCCGCCGTCTTCTCCTGCCGCGAGCTCACTCACCTCATACTCCACAAATGCCTCCTCCCAACGGCACCCCCCACTTTCTCAGGGTTTCCGAAATTAACCTGGTTAAGTCTCACCATGGTCGGCTTTGGTGAATATGGGGAGAGGGATTTGGAGGCGATGATCCACATGTCTCCGTTGCTCGAGATGCTGGAGCTTGAGGATGTTTGGATTCTTGGTGACGAGGTTGATGAATGGGTCATTCAGGCTCCAAATCTCCGCAGCTTAACTTTTGTTGCAGATGACAATTATGAGCTACAGATCGGGGAGCTTCCGTCTCTCCAGAAGGCAAATGTTACTATTCAAAACTACAACTCTGTTGATCGGGATTTTGTCACGCTTCTCACGCGTTTTGCGCAAGTCAGGGAGCTCGAGTTCCGTATGCCAGTAATGGTTTAAATGCTTCACTCGATTCTTATTACCTTGTATCGTACGCACATCATTTATATATTATGTTTTCATCACAACAGTTAAGCTGATTAAGAACTTTAACTATTTTATTCAACTTTAAATTGGCTTATGGGATTGTGTCTAGGTACACCTTACATGTCAATAAGAGCGTAAAGACTGACCTTTGTTGTTGTCCGGCTATAAGTAACTAAGCTTGGTTTGTACCTCCTTCCATTTCTGGTATGAGGGTGACGGCTTGACCTTAGGGAATCAGCATAAAAAGAAACCTAACAAATGGAGTAATTGTATTGGATCTGAATGTATAAATTAGTGTAGGGATCAATCAGCTTGCAACTATATTTTATCGTGCTGATTGCTGACATTAGGCCCATTTGAAAACTTGTTTTCCCCCAAAAGAGAACATACATAGTATTCCTTAAGGTAAAGAAGGCCAGAATTGTATCGGCAATTTTTATGCCATGCCATATATAAAAACATGAAATTGTAATGAGAAAAACTGCTGATGAGAATAGTCATTGAGAAATTCTTATTCAAATTCTTAGTCCTAAAATGGTAGTCTTTAAGGTAGCTTTTAGCTGTATTTTGCAAAGCTTATTAGTTCTGTGGCATTTTGCTATAGCCTGTACCATTTATTTGCTAGGGATCCATTTTTCCGTTTATCGTATAAATTTGGAGTAGATAAGATACTGCTAGCCATGTGAATATTGATTTTAATTTGACATTTGTACCTTGTGTCTATTTTTTGTTCAGTTGGCAGAGGTTAATGTTCTCGAGAGACTGTCATGTTCTTTCCAGATATTAAAGAGATTGGTACTCCATACAGACTTTTGCAATGTGACTAGAATTTTATCTATGTTTTCTTTACTAAGGAGTGCTCCCAACCTCCAACAGCTGGAAACTAAGGTTATATTTTTTTGCTACTCTTTTTTTTTCTCTTCCCTTGACGTTGCCTTCTCAATGCCTTTTGCATCAGGTCCAGTTAAAATGCTATTTGTCATTTCTGGCAGATTGTGGACAGTCAAGCTCAGAATGATGAAGTTGATGTAGATTTTTTCAGTGCACTATGCACCAACGGTCTCTTCACAAGGCTCAAGATTGTTACCATCACAGATGCTCCATTGTGTTCAAATGAGATGCATTTTATTGAGTTCATTCTATCCGAAGCAAGGCTACTTTGTGCTCTTTTTGTTTATCAAGATGATGATAGTGACCACGCAAAGCCCAGTGAAGAGGCAGTTATCCAGCTAACAAAATTTAGAAGAGTGTCTCCAAAAGCTAGGGTCTTCTTTAGAAACATGGATGTGAGTGCCCATAACTTGTTATTAGAATTGCCTATTCCTACAGCATTTCAAAACCCATCTTGTTGAATCAAGCTATAATATGTGTTCTCTTGTGTTACATGAGTTCTCTCATTTCTCACCTGCACTTTCATTTGATTTCCTAAATGTAAGTTGTTTCCCACTGTTCGAATTGGAACTAGAATGTAGCTAAGTAAGCATTGAAGGTCTGTTTAGATAATGCGGATAATGGGATTGCTTTGGTCCTTGGAAGTTTGTAGGATTTAGTTCAGATTTTAAATTTTCATTGCAGAGATTTGGATCTAAATCCCCAGTATCCAAGCAGGAGCTTGGAAATTAATTAGTTGCTAATGTGGATGTTACAAATAAGAAACATAGTTAGTACTGCACATTACTGTCCAAAATAAGTATGTTTTCTTCAGATTGATATGGTTTACAGCATAAATATGGTTTATGCTACAGAGTAGCTTTAAAAAATTCTCCCCTTTTTGCATAGCCATAAAAATTATATATATGTACTTCAAAAGTGCAAACTTGATTACTTCTGTTGTTAAATTATGTCTTTGAGGCTTTGACCAATGACTGATGTCTATCTGTGCGTTAAGGTGAACTATATCATTTGGCTTGTTTTTCGCTTGCCATGGTTGGTTTAATGCTTTTGATTGGGATATTTACTCAGCCAAAATGCTTCTACTAAATATGTTTTTAATTAAAAATGATTATTGTATATGTAATGTGGATCATCATCATGGGTGGTTGTCTGCATTCAGTTTTTTATAGTCAGACGAGAAGATAAACTTTTATTCCTTCCTGTATTTCTGAAAATGCTTTAAAAATTTTGGTCTGATTTCATTTTGCTGTGCCTTCCTACTGGACAGGTTTATTGGAGGCATGAAATCTCCCTTAGAAAAATAGTTGACCTGTTGTGATGGAGATCTGCAGAACATTGGAAGACGCGAGTAGCATGCTCCAAATAATTGCTTTTGCACCTAGTACTGATGTGAGACATGAGACATCAAAGTGTAAGTATTATGCTACGATTGAAATTCTGACGAGATGACATGTTTTGGGGATTTGTATCCCTCCAACACTACCTGTGTGCAACCATGTCATCTTGTTTTGAGAATGAAGTTTGCAGTTCACTTCTCTTCTCAGGTCTGTTAGCTTAGGTTCCTCTTTCGAATTCCACTACACGCTGATGGAATTAACTCAAGCTGGGACTACAGCTGTCAATTATTGCTTTGAAATTTCAGCTTACCTATTGTTGCAGCTTGCCTCAAGTTACGCACTGCACTTGTTCTTGTACTACTATGAGCTTTCTCATTAATCAACTGAACATATCAATTGAAGGATCAAATGAAGGGTCTGTCTGTTTGTTTGTTTGTTCTTTTACTTTTCTAAAAGCTGCTTTTGGCTTGATATAGACACACAAATTTATACTTGAGATCCATGCACAGGAATTGATAGTAAGTTACTTCCTGCGTTCTAAAATATAGGTTGTTTTGGCATTTCTAGGTTCGTAGATTTTGCTATGCATCTAGATATATACGAACCTAGAAATGGCAACACTATGCCGGCGGGAAAGAGGCGGCGCTGACGGTGAGCAGAGGAGAGGAGTAGAGGTGGAGGGAGGAAGAAGAGAGAGGGGTGGGGCCACGCTGACATGTGGGGCCCACCGCCATGTCAATCAAAACCGATGAACGGTTTTGAGACTTGAAGTAGGCTAGATATTTGGTTTTGCGGTCAAAGGAGGAAACGCGGACTCGACATCGTCGAGGGAGGTAAAAGAGGCTTTTTTCCATCAGAGTAAAAGAAAGGTAAAATTAGGTGTAGGACACTATGAAATTGTGGCCTTTGCCACAACACACTAAGAAACTTTGCCTTTGGTCAAACACACTAGGAATGGATGGTAATTAGCTCCTGGACACTCCACCTATTATTATATTTGGTTTTAATGGAAAGCTTCGCGAAAAGACGAGATTGCCCCTGTCTATTTTCCCTTCCCTTGCGGCCGAACGGGCTGATTGAAACGGGTCGACTTTGCATCGCTACTGCTTCTCCTCCGGCGAGACGACGGATCCTTCCGGCTGCACCTCCGGCGACCGATCCTTCTGGCAGATCCTCCGGTTGACCTTCTCCTTCTGCTGCACCGCCTTCTCCAGCACCGCCACGTCGTTCCCTCGCGGGTGGCGGCCCGTCACGACGGCGGCCGCCGCTCGTGGCAGGGCGGGGGCGCCCGCTCCCGGAGGAGATAGAGGAACCCCCTCCAAGTTTCTTCAGCGACATTTTCCCATAGAACCACGCCGATTCGTCATGGGTTCCCGACGGGTAAGATTCTTGCCATTCTCCCCTAGGGTTAGGCTAACTGTAGGCTCGATTTTGCAAAGAACATCGTACTCTTGTTCATCCCTTTCATCTTTGTGTCGTGTATGTGTAGGATGGATCCCAATTCGTCCTACAGGCTTGCTTGTCAAATTAACTGATGATGATGGCTGCGAATATTGCAAGGCATGTAACATTCCAAAGATTCTAGACAGGGATAGCACAAATGGAATGATTTGCTTCTTGAAATTGCTACAGAAATTAAGCTAGGCTCGAAACAAAAATTGTGTGTCACCTATTGGGATAATATGAGTCATAGCTATGAAGAGATTGATTCTGACCAAAAATTGCTTCATGCAATTGACATGTATTGGGATATAAGGAGGCTTCCAGTGCAAGTGCGTGTTATAAGAAAAGACGATGATGATCACTTACATGATATTGGTCGGCTGGAGAGCATGCCCTGTGTTCTGCAGCGCAGCACTGATGCCCCAGCCAACCAAATTATTGCACAACCTTCACTGGAAACTGACTCATCCCTTGTAGAGCCACCAGTTGAGCAAATTACTGAAGTGCCTTGGGTGGATGATGATGTAGAGTATGTTGGTCTGAATGATGAGGATCCAGTTCCTGATGCAGGCAGAGGAATCGCGATATTCAGCTATTACTAAAGGCCCTGTTTAGATGAAACGCGAATTTTTTTCGAGGATGTTCCCTCACATGCATGGCATATTAAATATAGTCGAAAAAATAACCCATTATATGGATGGAGTGTACTTCACGAGACGAATCTAATGAGTCTAGTTAGGTCGTGATTAGACAATAAATTGCTACAGTAAACATGTGCTAATGATGGATTAATTAGACTCATTAGGTTCGTCTTGCGATTTGCTGACAGAATCTGTAATTAGTTTTGTAATTAGTCTATATTTAATACTTCAAATGTGTGCCCGACATACTGTAAATTTTTTTCCGAAAACATCTAAACGCGGCCAAAGTCTTCAAAAATAGAGTTGAGCATAGAGAGTGCATGAGACACATCACATCAAAGGAGAATCTTTGATGCATGAAGTATTAAATGTAAACGAAAAAGGTGAAAAGTTATATGGATAGACTGTAAATCGCGAGACGAATCTAACGAGTCTACTTAATCCATGATTTGCAACAGTAGTGCTACAGTAATCATCCGCTAATTATGGATTAATTACCCTCTAATTACCATCGTTAGATTCATCTCGAGATTTCCAACCTATCCATATAACTTTCCACCTTTTTCGTCTACATTTACTACTTCTAAATTGATAAAATCAAAACCCGAAATCTTTTCGCGAAATGTTTTCGCGAACTAAACACGGGCTTTGTTGGTGTGTTGGAGCAAAGGTCACGTTTTTATAGTGTCCAGCACCAAATTTTGCCTAAAAGAAAAGAAGAAGCTCGAGGCCTTTTAGGTTTCAGAGCGCGGGGGAGAGGTGTTGGGGAAAATGGCGGACTCGCCGCCGGTGCCGAGCCAGAAGCCGCGGCTGGCGGCGGTGCCGGATGCGCTTGCCTCTCTCCCCCTCGAGGTGATCGACAACATCTTCTCACGCCTCCACATCTACGACGTGGTTCGCACCTCGGTGCTCTCCCGGGCGTGGCGGCGCCGGTGGGAGTCGCTCCCGACGGTGGACCTCTCCCATAGCCCCGGCATCTGCGCCTCCGACATCGACGCGCTGCTCCTCCGCCGCGGCTGGGCGCCCGTCCGCGCGTTCCGCCTCCCGGCGAAGGACCCCACGTGGGCGATCTGGAGCTACTTCCATGACTGGCTCCTCTGCCTCTCCCGCCGCGGCGTCCGGGAGCTGACCCTCGCCCTCTCGACCCAGTGCGGCATCTTCCGGCTGCACTCCTGCCTCTTCTCGTGCCGGGAGCTCACCCGCCTCAGCCTCACCAGCTGCCGCATCCCACCGGCGCCCGCGGGGCTCGTCGGCTTCCCGAACCTCAAGACGCTGCGCCTCGAGAGGGTCGCCGTCTGCGCCCAGGAGCACGCGGGGAGGGAGTTTGCGGCCCTGATAGCCGCTTCACTGATGCTTGAGAATGTGGAGATGGTCTGTGTAAAGCTCCACGGGGACGGCCCCGACGATGAGTGGGTGATTCGGGCGCCCAATCTACGGAAGCTTTCAATTCTCGGTCCTTTTGAATATGGTGGCATAACAGAGCGCCTCCCGCTGCTTGAGGAAGCGATTTTCTTCGGCCGAAATTGCGCAAAGTTCTTGACTGGGATGGTGGGAATCACCAAGCTTGACTTCAGCTTCATTTCCATTTGGGTATGATTCCGTTTCGTTCCTGTGTTGTGCTGTCGTTTGTTTTCTTTCTCTGGATCCCCTTTATTTTGGAGCTTGGGTTGATGACTGATCCATGGAAAGGGACTGTAGTCGGTAACTAGTATATGTAAGAAACAGGATTTGGCTTGGTGAACCTTGCGATTTCGAATCAGTCATGTTGTTATCTTTGTAAACTATATATTGTGTAACTTGTGTTAGTCAACTCTTAATATTTTGATAGTTCTCTAATTATCTTATTAGAATTGATAATAATCAACGGAATACTGAAATAGAAAATATCATTGTACAAAATAGCATTCTATAATAAATAGATAAGATTGTTTTTGGTTCATGATTCTTGGAAATGTTGATATGAGCACTACGCATATCACTTTCTGTTGATATCAGGCTTATCACTAAGCTTGTGTAATTGTGTTATTTCAGCCAACTGAAGTTGATGTCCTGGAGCAGCTTCCCTTCCTATTTGAGAACCTTAGGGTCTTATCTGTTACAGTGAACTTTTGTAAAATGTGCCACATTTTTTCTATGTTCTGCCTGCTCAGAAGTGCCCCTGTTCTTGAGGAACTTGAAGTTTGGGTAATGTCGATTTCTCACTTGAAATTTTTCTTGTAACATTACTTCAGAACAATGATAATATCTAGTGTTTTTTTAGGGATGGAGCGATGGGGCTCAAGAAATTGAAACAAATAGCGAGTTCTTGAACGCACAGTGTGCTGATCATATATTTGCAAATCTTCATGTTGTCCATATGAAGAAGTTTACATACCTCGTTAATGAAATGCACTTTTTGGAGTTTGTTTTATTGAAAGCAAGTGTATTACAGGTGTTATATGTCACACTGGATTTCTATGCCACATGCAGTAATGAGGAAGTTGTTACTGAAATAGCAGAATATCCTAGAGCTTCATCTGATGCCCAGGTCATCTTCATGGGAAGAGAACCAGAATCTGCGAATAAGTAAGCATCGCAATCCTCATGTTTCCCTCTTATTTTGTTACATATATTTGTCAATCTCTTCAGCAGTTGAGAACTACTCCCGCCATTCCAAAATGTAAGATGTTTTAGTTTTTGTCCTAAGTCAAACTTCTTTACTTTTAAGTTTATTGAAAAATATATTGAGATCTACCATACCAAATAAAAGCACTATCAAGATATATTTTATACTCTGTAGTTGGTTTATTGGAATTAATTTGTCGTTGTAGGTGTTGGTGCATTGTTCTATTAACTTGGTCAAAGTTAGAGGAGTTTGACTTGCGAAAGGGTCTCTAGCTGACTTGGTTAGATGGCCTCAGTAGCACTTCTCAGGTCCTGGGTTCGACTCCCCGTGGGAGCGAATTTCAGGCTGAGGTTAAAAAAATCCCCTCATCTGTCGCCATAACCAAAGCACAGGTCAAGGCCCGGCCCAGGTCGTATCTGTGGTTGGCTTGGGCTCTCCTACCTGGGGGTAGTTGCAGAAGCCGTCAGCCCAGTGGTTGTCTCACAACGGCTACGGGCCCCAGTGTAAGGGTGGGGCAGAGGTTCGGGGGTTTTCTTGACCTGCGTGAGAAGGTCTTCTCTCTTAGCAAAATGCCCGGGGCTGTCTTAACCCCCGCAGGTCGAGTTTTTTTTTTTTTTTTTAAGAGGAGTTTGACTTATGACAAAACTAAAAACTTATTTACATTTTGGAACAGAGGGAGAGCATTTGTGCTTGTAGATGCTGCTAGTACTTTATAAGCACATGGTTGGTAAAGTGTATTTTGCATTGATTGCTATTTTTGAAATATTTTCATCTATACCACCATTTGAGCTGAATTTTTCGTCTGTACCACCAGCCGTCTCAATGACATCAGATGTCATTGCCTAGTTTGGTGGTATTTGCATTTTGGGTGCCTAAAGTTGTGCTTGTATGCTTGCCGCATAAATCTCAAAGCTTGGAATAGAGGTCACACGTTCACTAGACTTGTTTCCTAAGCTTAGCCACTTTCCACCTTTCACCAAGAAAGTTTTTTGATGTAGCGTCTAACATGGAACATAAGCCTACTATGGTGGTCCTGTCAGGAATATTCTTCTACTCCACAAGTCCACCTCTTTGAGAAAATGCAATCATTGAGTCATATAAAAATGACAGACCCATCATTATCTCTCCTGCTTGCTAGTATTGACAATGTGCAAAGCTTTTCCAAAAAGGATAGAAAAATAAGAAATCATACTAGCTAAGGGATTTAGGTAACTTCTTATCTAGCATTTCTGCCGTCCGCCATTCCTGACGGTCATACCATGTCCATAGTTGCTATGAGGCAGGGGAATCATAGTGGAACTATTGTCAAAAACAGAAGGAAACCTTGATTTATTCTTCCCATTTATATAGGTTTGTGACAAGTGCATGAATAGATGTAGCTTGTATCATTTACGTTTGATCCTATCTGGTTTTGGGTGTGAGGATTGAGGAAAGATCATGACAAATGAAACGTTTCTCCAGAATATAGTAGGCATGCCGCTGCAGGTGAGGCAGTGACAGTGTAAAATGGTGCGTCAGTTTGTAGGTTTTGATATTTGTTGGATTTGATGATGCCGAGAGGCTGACAGAGTTGGATGGATTATTAAAGTGATTCTGAGGACCGTGTTTTGCGTGCTCTTTTAACTATGATTATACTCTTTTGCTACTACCATCATATTTTCCTTTTATTTTCTAGACCTCTAGTTGGTACTGTGTCACAGGCTAGGTCCTCCATGCCAATAATCTTCATCAGCAAATCAATCGAACTGGATAATTTGTGGTTTTGGTGCTTAGTGAAACAAACTAGGCAAACATTTAAATCCAAGTTCATGAAGCTTTCTACCACATTTATAATTTCGGAGACATGGTGCGGAGTATTCACTGTACGACTACAAACTCATTCTGTAGTAAATTCTGTTGAAAGGTTGCAATATGGAAACTAAATTGACCATTCAAAATATTTGTGCTTTGCGAATAGTAGCAGTATGGTGTATGGGATGTTGAGGTAAATCTATGATGTAGTAAGTCACGCTTTAGATTGAGAGTAGTATATGATGCTTATAGTTTCTTTAGTAATACGCATTCTACTTTTGTTGCCCAACTTTTTAGTACTTTCATTTCCCCCACAGTGAATGCAGAGGCTTCATCACTGCATGGGAATCTGATGATGAGATATCACCAAATGAAGCACGCCCTCGAAGACGGCAGCGGCTGAAGTCTGAGTCTGTGGCACAAGTGGAGCAACTTCAGGAGGAACTACAAAATCTTATAAATGAGGAGGAACAGGTTCTCGAGGACAGATCACGGCTGAATAAGGAGATATCAATGTTGCATAAGGAGTTCGATAAGTATTACAGTTACCTCAGGTCTGCCATTCAGGTATCCTAATAGGATTAGCTTAAACATTCTCTGTTTCATGCCGTGAAACAAATTATTCTTACTGTCTGATGGAAATGCAGTTGATTTGCAAGGCACACAACATTGAGTGCCCGCTTGACCAGCCACCGCGACATGCAGCCGCTCCTGCATCACCATCTGACGAGGTGGGTAATGCTTGTAGTATTCATGCAACATTGTCAGATAGTTCTGCATGCCTTGGCAGTTTCTCTTGCATGCTTACCATGTGCAACTTTTTTCTTACGAAGGGCACTTCCGGAGAAGGAGGCGCTCCAGTGGATACGACCGTCAATGATTCTCGTGCAGGTCCTCCAGAAAACCATGCCATTGGTGATCCTGGCAATCCTCGTGTGGATTCATCAGATGATGTTGTGATTAGTGCTGCTGATGCTCACCCATCTCCAGAAGACCATGACTAGACTGATTCATGGTTCTAGTGTGACACACTCTTTCCGCGGCCATAAGCCTGTAACTATCCAGTTTGGTTACATCCTGGATTGGATTGCTGTACAATGCAGGTTTTGCTTCGACTGTGGAAAATGTATCTTAAATAGCTTGGAAATTTGAAAATCATCTGGTTTAATTAGCATCAAATCTGTCAAATTAAAAGTATGGCAATGCTTGTGTTGGGGGACATGTTGCGGTGAGAACCCTTTGCGCTTAGTTTTGTTGCGATTGGCATGTGATGATGTTGCACGGGGAGATACTCTCCAACCCTAGTAAGGCCTTGTTCAGTTAATACCTTGAGGTATTGAAATGTATTGAGGGGTATTTTGACTTGTTGAGGATTTAATACATCCCAATACGACTCAATCTCCCATCAACCCGACTCAAGCCGAACGCCCTAGCGGATGTTACGGTGGTACCGTAACTTTTTACCCGCATTCAAAACAATTTTAGGATGTTGCAAAAATGTGCTTTGAATGTTATAATAGTTAATTTCTCATGTTGCACCTTTTAGTCTAATTAAATGATTCTAGTTATTTTTTTGATATTTTGTAATAAAAAATTAATGCGTTTTTAGAATGTTGCAATTGTAGTTTAAAAATCTTGTCATTGTAATTTCTATATGAAGTTAAGTTCTGATGTTGTAAACTTTGTGTTGCCACTCTTAATGTTGCATGAAACATGTATCATGTTGCGGTCGAAATTTGTATCTTAGAATGGGATAATAAATTTATTTGCATATAAGTATTTTAATATTATAATTAGTGTTCTGTATTGTTTTTTTTTTTTGAGAATTAGTGTTCTGTATTGTTGTGACACTTAAATTTGCTTTTGCGCCCGATAAAGGTAAGTTTGCTTGAGTATTATTCGGCCTGGCCCAAGCCCAACTACCCGACCCCAGGTAAGAACTTTGCTTGAGTATTATTCGGCCTGGCCCAAGCCCAACTACCGACCGGTGCACCCTACTACTCCCTCCTCTCTCTCGTCGAGGGCTTTAGGTTCCGGCGGAATCCGGGAGCGCGCGGAAGTTGGGGGCGAAAATGGCGGAGTCGCCGCCGCGCCGGAAACCGCGATTGGAGGCGGGGGTGGAGGGTGAGGCGACGACGGCGCCGGCTCCGGAGCCGGACCTCCTCTCGCCGCTCCCCCTCGAGGTTCTCGACAAGATCCTCTCCCGCCTCCACATCTACGACGTCGTCCGCACCTCGGTGCTCTCACGCGCGTGGCGGCGCCGGTGGGAAACGCTGCCCACCGTCAACCTCATCGGCTGGCCCCCCGTCCCAGCCGACGAGGTCGATGCACTCCTCCTCCGCCGAACCGCGCCCCTCCGCTCCTTCCGGCTCATTGCGTACAAGGCCTGGTATGTCGACGCCCTCCACGACTGGCTCCTCTACCTCTCCCGCAACGGCGTCGAGAACATCATCCTCTGGTTCCCCACGATCGGGTTCCGGATCCACTCGAGTCTCTTCTCCTGCCGTGAGCTCACCTCCCTCAGCCTCACCTCCTGCCGCCTCCCGCCCGCACCTGCGGGGTTCGCCGGATTTCCGAGCCTGAAGATACTACACTTGGATAAGGTCACCATCCCGGAGCATGGGGGGAAGCAATTGGCAGCGCTAATCGACGGATCGCCGTCGATTGCGAGTGTGGAGCTCTTTGGAGTTGAGCTCATTGGTGATGACCCCGAAGCCGAAGATGAGTGGGTGATTCGGGCACCCAACCTTCGAAATCTGTCAATAGCTGGTGGCTTTCCTTACGGTGGCCGTGTGGAGGATCTCCCACGGCTGCAGAAAGGGGATCTAGTTGGCTGCAATTACGCCAAGTTCTTGATGGGGATGGCACACATTACACAGCTTGAGTTCGCATGCGGCGCTGATTGGGTAAATACCCCAGTCCAAGTTCACTCATCTCATACATTCTCTTTACTTACTTTTATCTTGTGCTTACTGGTCATCTTTGTACCATGTGATTTGAGGATGGTTCCAAGGGACTATAGTTTTTTTTTTCGAAAGGCCCGGAATGATTCCGGCTTAATTAATAAGAAGGAGCAGTTAGGCACCAGAGGCGCCTGGATTACAACCCATCTAATGGACAGGCCGGAGCATCGGAATAGCTCCGCAACATCATAACAAAAGAAAAAGGTGGATTACTCTCTAATGTGGCTAACAACAAGAGCAGCCAGCTGCTTGGCGCCAGCTGCTGACCAAAGCCTTGCAGCCTCCTTGATGTCCTCTACTAACCTTGCAGGCGTTTTCTCCTTGTTGTTGAAAATTCTTTCGTTCCTTTCACACCAAATGGTCCAGACGACCAGGATCGCCAACAGTGTAAAAATGGCTGAAAGACATTATTGCACTTGGTCAGCATTTGCTTGAAACACACCACAAATTAGTGTTTTCTCCTAGAGATGCCATGGGCATGACTTACATCTGTAATCTAAAATTTTAGCTACTATAAAGTTGTTTTCATTTGTTAGTGTGCAACTACATCTAGGTTCCCACCAGCAAATGAACAGCTTCTGGCTGTGATACAATTTAACATTGTTTTGGGTATGTTAACCAAGTGTCACATAAAAGGGGGTCTTGACAAGTTGTTCAAAGGTGCCTACATTAGTTGATTTTTCTTTATCCACTTTGGCTATTCGAATTGGCTGCTAATTGCTAAATACGGAGTATCACTTAATCATGTCCATTGTATTTGTAACTAGTACTATTATCATGTAAGGGTGGCTTATACCGATTTCAAGTATTTTACTATAAAGCATTGATGCACAAGTCTTTCCTGATGATATTTCTTTATGCACGCTAACTTGAAGGAATAATAGAATTCTTTGTTAGCTTGATCTAGAGCATTCTCAACCTTTTTTTATGACAAGGAGAGCATTCTCAACTTAATTTTCCTTTCCATTCCCCTTCATTAGTTGCAATGGCAGTAATCAGGAAAGGGAATAACATAATAAAGATATTAATCGATGTTTATGAAATTCATTTCTAACAGTGTCTGTCTTCTTGTTTTCAGTTTGCTGAAGTCGATGTGCTGGATCGGCTGCCTTTCCTTTTTGAGAACCTGAGAAGCTTAGTCATTTCCGTGGATTTTACTCAGATGTTTGCAATTCTATCCTTTTTCTGCCTACTAAGAAGTGCCCCTGTTCTTGAAAAACTCATTGTTTGTGTAATGCTTTATCACCACTACCATGCTCTTTCCTCCATTACTTATGTTGTAACATTGCTGATTTTTCTTCATGTTTGTATAGGGATGGAGTGATGGTTCACAGGTTGTCAATGCGGATGATGATTTTTTGAATGCCCAGTGGGTTGATGGTATGTTTGCCAAACTTCACATTGTGCGAATGAAGAACATTCTATGCCTGTCTAATGAAATGCACTTTGTGAAGTTCATTATATCCAAAGCAAGAGTTTTGCAACTGCTATCTGTTAGTCTTGGTCCTGATGCCTTATGCAGTAACGAGGAGGCGATTATCACTATAAAACAATATTCAAAAGCTTCACCTGATGTGCAAGTCATCTCCTTGGGTAGCGATTCTACAAATACGTAAGCACCCCTATTCTGATATTTTCCTGTATTCCATATATCCGCCAATCTTCAGTGATTCTAAAACTACAATTGTACCTTGTATGGTATGCCATTCTGGGCACTGAAAAGGTACAGGTTATTCAATATTCATTGTCTTAAAGGTATTGGCTATAAGGCCGACATGTTTGTGTGCGAATGTCAAACTCATACTATGTAAACTTCTCTTCCAAAGCTTCTGCTATCCAAAGTTCCAAACTAGGTTGCATTGTTCAAATGTTATATCGTTAAAAAAACGTAGTGTGAGGCTTTTGAAGTAAATTGTGCTAGTGAGTTGCGCGTAACAAATAGCTTATAAACAACATTTGCAGATACCTATCACAAATCGACATTAGTTTAATCATGCAAACTCTTTTGGTATGAGCTCTAAAAACATAAAATAACACGGAACGGTGATAATGAATGCAGTCTATGTAGGACCATGCTTAAAATATAACTAACTTCAGATTCATATTCCTTCCTCTTCTTTTTTCCTTTTTGATGTATAGTTTTTAAAACTTTTCTTACTTTTAATCCTTGCAGCATGGTATGAATTCATACTTTTAGCTTTGTGCATTAAATTGACAAGTGTGTTTTCAGTTATTTTCAAAGTTTCATGTTCAAGGTGGCCATACCAAGATGCTATTTTTGTTGTGCACCCAGTATTTGGTTTGCCTGGGATATCTCAGCTGTGTTTAGCCACATTTTCAAATTTGCAGTCCAGTTTATTGGAACCACTCGTTCCAACACGATTGTCTTTTAAGAAAATCATGGGTTTAGTTATTGCACTTTCTTCATCCTCCCTTTTCTATTATGAGAGGTGCTGAGCTGTTAAAATAGGTCATTCAATAGGGGGAGTATGGTCTAATTACATTCACTTTACAAATGGTATGTGTGCATAGTAGGGTAACTTTCTTGTCCAATAAATTGATTTATTTGCTCATCAAATGCAGTGGCCCTATCAATAGATCCACTGAGAATGCTGAGGTGGGAGAGGTACAGGCAACCGGCGGAGAGCATAACCCTACCAACACACCTGCTGAAAATGCTGAGGTGGAAGAGACACAAGCAGAAGACGCCAGGCGTGGCTGTATCTCTACATCCACTGAGAATGATGAGGCGGAAGAGACACAAACAACAGGAAACGAGTGTGCGTCTATTAATACATCTACTGAGAATGCTAAGGTGAATGAGACACGGACAACGGGCAGCGAGCATGGATCCATCAATACGTCCACTGAGAATGCTGAGGTTGAAGAGACACAGACATCAGGCAGTGGGCTGGTGAATGATGTGCGCCCTCGGAGGCGGCAACGGCTGGATCTGGAGTCTATAGCACAGCTGGAGCAGCTGGAGGCAGATATACGATTACAGCAGGAGAGCGTGCGGCTGCATCTTGATTATAAAAGATTGGAGCTCGAGAATAGGACACGGGTGCTTAATCGTGTCATTACGAATCTAAAGTACCGAACTTGGTTGGAGGTAAAGCATGTTCTAGCTTAATAATTCTTCATTTCATGTTCTCCAAACAAGTGACTCTTACTAGTTGGTGGAAATGCAGGATTTGTCTGAGAGGACCAACATTAGTCTGCCACCGTTTCCTGAGCCTTCATCGGTCCTATCATCGCTTCTGGTAAGTAATGTTTGCTCGATTCTGTTAGCAACAACTATGGCACCTCTTACATGCTTGTCTTGAATAAATATTTTTATTAAGGCCACGTCTGGAACTGGAGATTCTCCTGTCAATTTTGGTGTCAATGGTGCTGCAAGTGTTCATGTGGATTCTTTGGAAGTCCATGGTGTAAATGGCACTGATAATGCTCACCCAGATCCTCGAGAAGATGGTACCATCAATGGTGCTAGCATGGCTCAAGGTGATTCTTCAGAACATGCATAAGTAGTGTTGCTGCCAGTGCTAACCGTACCATCAATGGTGCTAGCATGACCCAAGGTGATTCTTCAGAACATGCATAAGTAGTGTTGCTGCCAGTGCTAACCGTACCATCAATGGTGCTAGCATGGCTCATGCCGATTCTTGGGAACATAAATGATGCTGCTGCCAATGCTCATATGGATTATCCAGAAGACCATGGAGTAAATGGCACTTGCAATGATCATGTGGATTCTTCAGAGCACGCCGTCCTCTCCCAGCTTGGTCAGTGCTTGGCTATTCAGTTTGTTGACGCTATGTACTCTTTACTGAACAACTTACCATTTGCTTCCGTCGTGAACTGTGCTTGACACCGCATCCCACATTTATTGGCTTGTTCAATTTGATTTGGCGTGCTGAATGTCTCTAAGTTGACATCCAATGTTCGCTATCACTTGAAAGATCTGTATCGATTGTTATGGTGTATGATGATTGGTGGCTTGTGCCTGATCGAGCTGAATTGGTCCCTCCTAGTTTCTGTTTCCTTCACTGGCCCTGTTTAGATGGTTTCGCGAAATTTTTTTCGAGTACGTCGGGCACACATTTGAAGTATTAAATATAGACTAATTACAAAACTAATTACAGATTCTGTCAG
This sequence comes from Urochloa ruziziensis, assembly GCA_015476505.1. Taxonomy (NCBI): domain Eukaryota; kingdom Viridiplantae; phylum Streptophyta; class Magnoliopsida; order Poales; family Poaceae; genus Urochloa; species Urochloa ruziziensis. The sequence continues at coordinate 46,598,202 of CM027124.1, forward strand.
TAAATCGCAAGACGAACCTAACGAGTCTAATTAATCCGTCATTAGCACATGTTTACTGTAGCAATTTATTGTCTAATCACGACCTAACTAGGCTCATTAGATTCGTCTCGCGAAGTACACGCGGTGAGTGTGAATGACCTTGCGACATTGCAATTCCAAACGGCGCTGGAACCTGACGCTTGCACTGTTGTAGTTAAAACGTCAAGCTGCCATGCAGCAAAAGGGCAATTCTGGACTAGTAGTGCACATTCTCAAGGAATGATTGTTGGAATTCCTATACGCGCACATAAGTTTCATAGGACAAGGAAGGCTAAGAAAGGCTAGGCCTATTGAAGCTGACATTTCCTGGCCAATTATTGTGTTCCATCTCATATCAACGTTTCATCATTTGTTGTCTTTTCAGGGGCATATTATTGCTTGTCTTGCTCGATTGGGAGTGACAGCTTGTGCCTAAATTTCTAAAAAAAAATGGTTCCCAATAAAGGAGTATATCCAATTTTACTCATAATATCACAAGCATTTTGTATGCATCTATACGGCATCACAAGGATAGCAGAGAATGCATAGTCTGTTTCCCTTGCAATCGTACATGCTCGTTCGAGTTATGAATTGTGGTCGGGAATTTCGTGTTTTAGAGATTTTCTTTATTTTTTAAAAAAAATAGAAAGGATATGTGTTTTGGATATATGTTGCTGACCTATACTACCTGCCCTTGCAAGTAGCATGTCATGTCCTATACAATCCAAAATTCCAAATCCATACAGACCATACGTGATGCGAGCAAAGTAAGTGACAGTGACACTACGATCAGGTTGCCAAGTGAAGACATGCATGAGAAGGGCAAGACGCAGAGAGATTCTGAGAAATCATTTGCCCTCTTGCCGAGCCGGCTACATGACACCGGCGACGGCGCCATCAGAGAGAATTTTCCTCCGTGTCCATAGAAAAAAAAAAGGCCCGGGAGAATTCACCTCCGCTTCAAACCGCCACTCCCCGACAGAGACGTCGTCGATCAGCGGGTGACCTTGCAATCGACGGCACATGAAGGTAGTAGTTTCCACTACATATATTCTCCCCAGAAATAGCAACACCTCCATTATGGGGGGTGGAAATTGTTTTATCGCACACATTGCACGGTTTCTTGCACGTGACGGGTAGTGACCCAAACTGTCCTGTTGCACCACCGCGTATATTCGTACATGTTAATTTCACCACTTTTATGGTAAAATGTTTTTTAACTTGCAAGTTTTTGGCAATATGCTTCTGTGGAGCCAAGAAAATGAATGACCCTAGCTACTATTTTGAAGGAATAATATACTACCACAATCCTAAGAACAATGCATTTCTATCTACGAACCTACACAGAGTACCCTGTCCAAGTGTGTAGCCAGAAATACACTTACCATTCACAATCCTAAGAACAATGCATTTCTATCTACGAACCTAGAAAAAGTAAAGTGTGTAGCTAGAAACACTCTTATCATTTTAAATACACAGTATGACGTTTAGGACAATCAACCCAATTCAATTTTCGAACTAACTAGTCCGACGTAAACATCGTATATTTAAAGCCGGAGATAGTATTTGTTTAGCACTATTAGGGCAGTCCCAACCCTCCAACTAGGATAGTTTCCATAGCATTAATTAGATTGCCACGTATGACTTTTAGCTTATGTGGCACTGTATTAAATAAGAAAGAGAGTAGAGAGAGGAAGAAACTGGGTCTTGCATGAGACCCAATGTCTACACGAGAACCTATGCACTAGACACTACCAAACTTTGCATTGGGGAGATGATGGTTTCTTCATGATAGATAAAGAGTAAATATGATTGGTAGAGAGGAGAGATGATGCATTTATTAACATTACACATCAAGAAATCATGGGTTGTGGAGTGTAGTTTCTATAGTGATTTCTTGCTTATGTGGCGACATGGAAACTACCCATAGACTCTATGGGTTGGGACTGCCCTTATCTCTTCTATCAATGTATTTAGTACCCCTGAAAAGTTGCTAGTTTCTTTGCATAATGCAATCCCCAAACCCTGAAAAACTTGCAGAGTCAATGGTTTCTATGCACAATCCAATCAGCAATGCAAACCTTGAAAGTTTTGCTTAAAGCCCGGGGTGACCAAGTCAAAGAGAGGCACAGACGACGACAGAGCAGACGGCAGAGGCTCTCGCGTTGGCCTCCTTCCGGAACGTCTCCGAAGGGCCGGGGCCCAGGGCCCCCGAAGGCCCGAACACCTCTCGCTCTCTCCCGTCCAAACACATCGAGGCCAGCACTCCAGCAAGCGATGGAGACCCCAACCGTCACCGGTGCAACCAGACAATAATAATTGCACGCGACCGCTGCAACGCAACAGAACATCAGAGCCGTGACGCCAGCGAGAGCGAGAGGTCGCAGGCTCGCAGCGAGTCAGGCACCTGAGCTCGTCCAGGGTTGTTTCACGTTTCAGTCCTGGCCGCCGCTGCGAGCTAGTAGTAATAAGCTGGGCGCGCCATGCATTGAAGGCGCCACACGTACACGGCATCTCGTCTTGGTGCTTTTCGTGAAGGTACACGATCGCCAGTGCAGGGTAGCATAGCATGCATTCCCGGAGCCTTTCCGAGGCCGATCCTGAGGATCCACATTGGCCGCCATGCGAGTGTACTTGCGGGATCCTGATTTCCTGATACGCGCTTTCAGGTGATCACGACGCATGCACACAGGCACACTGGCCGCCGCCCGGGTATCTGCACTGTGGCCACGAGCCATGGCGGCACGTACTGACGTACTACGTGGCTCTGTGAGCTTTTTGTTTGTAATTAATCTTTTTTTCTCTCTCTTTTATATTGCCAGTCGATTGGGAGGCGTCCTGCTAATGGTAAATGAGCTTCTGGATTTGGTACGGTGATGCTTGCGATTTTGAGAGTGCGATAATAATTTCATCTGATACAGTATGTCATAAAACGACAACTTCGACTGACCTAGCTGTAGAACTCGCTGCGGTCACAAAGATCTAGGAGTATAGTATGTTTCAGGAATCAGGACACATTGCTGTCACTTCAAAAGTCGCGACTGTGTTAGTACAAAAACATGAAAAACGCCAATTGTACTTCCATATGTTATGACTGTTCCTTCATGGATGCTAGTAGTACAATGCAAAGAATGAAAGAAACGCTCGAAATGGTTGTTTTATTATTTTTTTTCTGGCTACGGATCCGGACGAGCCATGCATGCACATCTGGCTCTCATCCACACCCACCAGCAGCAAAATTTGTATAATTCCATCTAGCAACCCATTTATCTCCATTAATAATCACCCATTGCTTCTTCTTTTAAATCACACGGTACATACACAGACGCTCACAAACACGCACGTACACTCGCCCTACGAACACACGCACGCAACCCTACCCGTATCAGCACCTCCGGAAGACTGAGCCGGCAAATCATCGAGATTGACGAAGTCGTCACTGGCGTCTCGCTGTTGACGGAAACGTCGCCTACAATTGAAAGAATAGCGTCGGTTAAATCCTATAATAAATTCAGGAAAATGCTAGCATCAGTGTCAAGTCGAGAACTTGGATCCTGTTCAATCCTGGTGAACAGGTTCCACCACAAGGACCCTAGCCTACGCTCAGTTCGCAGCTCCCCTATTTTTTGCATCCACCAGCAAACATTAAAATCGTTTGCTTTATTTCGAAGCAAACAAGACGCCCTGATTCTGGCCAGCCTTTGTACCCATATAAAACCATACAACTAGCAATAGTACATAGCAAGGAAACGGAAGTGCATGGACCACCGGGCAGTTTCCTTGTTTCAGAAAGAAATAAAAGGAAAAGAAAAAACCACCCCCAGCCCTTCTGCATGCCCTTCTCGTTGTCCGCAGGCGCTGCAGTGCAGCTCCCCGGCCTCCGCTCATGCGCTCCGGTTTTTCCTTCCCTAACCGCCGGTCGCATCCCCAAACGGCCAAACCGAGCCCCGGCCCCCGCCCCGCCCGTGTCCCCGGCATACAATCCGAGCGGGTCGCAGGCAGGGCCGCACGCATCCAACGATGACAGGACCCCCATCCATCCATCGCCCGGAGCCCGGCCGGAGGAACACGACACGGCCCTGCTGAGTGCTGAGCCTGTGACTTTGAGTGGCCGGCCGTTGGACCCTACCCAATCCCCGGGCTCGGCGATCGCGCCCGTGCCTCGGCCCGGCCGGCCGGCCTGCCCCTCCGCCGCGCGATCTAGCGGCGAGGGGGGTACAGCATCGCCGTGCCATTGGCCAAGCCCCGGTACACCGTACACACACCATCGCCCGGCCTGCTGGTACGCCTTGGGCAATGGATCGGAAACTTGAGCTTCAACAGGGCCGCGTGTGGGGGCATGGCGTCCATCCTTGATCCCTCCGGCCGGGCGGATGGGCGCCGCGACCGAGAAATTTTGGGGGGCAACCTGGCGAATCTGGCCTGGCGCAGGACGAGCTCCCTCCATGTGCCCGTGCTCGTCCCTTCTCATCTCATCTTCACCCGAGCAACGGCCGGGCCGGGAGCGGTCGACCGACCCCGGTGTGAGGCGAGGGTTTGTTTGTTCCACAGGCTTGCAGCCAAAGCGGAACGGGAAAGGAGTTTTCAGGGGTGCAGTGCTAGTACTCTACGGAAAGAGGTTGAATTGGTAGGACTAGCTAGGAGGGACGAATTATTTGCAGGTCCAAAGCAAGAGGGTGTGCATGGTGGCCCATCCGCTGATTCGCCCTCCGGCTGCACGAGGTGCGAGAGCACAGTAGTGGCAGACAAACTAACGTTAGATCCGATCATAAGCATCCATCTCTCGCGCGCTGCAATCATCTGTGGAACCAGAAAAAGGCAGAGTAGAGAGAGGACGGCCACGGCCCACGGCCTCGCTAAAAACACCCTAGAAGTGTAAAGTGTTTGCATCGAAGAAATGCTTTTTTTTAAGGAAAAAAATAATTGGAAGCGAAGGGTTGCAAACTTTGGTTGGAATTTGCAACATGCCATGCCGCCGTTTTGTTTATTTATTTTGTTTTTTTGAGAAAAAAACGTGAGGGGGCGCTTTGACGTCCGCGTGTCCGCTCGTTATAAACCCCCGCCGAGACCCAAACTACCACGAACGCAAGCCGCAAGCCAAAGCAGAGCGCGGTGACATCACACCACAGAGAGAGAGGGAGCGCGCAAGCAGAGCTTATAGCTACCTCCTCTGCCTGCTTGCCTCATCAGCTCTCGGCTCCGCGCCTGCACGGGGGGGTTTGGTTTGGTTCGAGTTGGAACGCCACCACCTGCCTGCAGCAAGGCCAGGGCCAGCCACGCTCTCCCCTCGTGCGAAACACAGCAAAGATGATGCTGGCGTACATGGACCGGGCGGCGGCGGCCGCGGAGCCGGAGGACGCCGGCGAGCCTGCGGCGGCGGCCGTGGCCGCGGGGTGCGTGGCGGCGACGGATTTCGGCGGGATGGTGAGCGCCATGCCCGCCGCCGTGGTCCGCCCGGCGAGCGCGGACGACGTCGCCAGCGCCATCCGCGCGGCGGCGCGCACGGCGGGGCTCACCGTGGCCGCCCGCGGGAACGGGCACTCCGTCGCCGGGCAGGCCATGGCGGAGGGCGGCCTCGTCCTCGACATGCGCTCCCTCGCGCTGTCCCGCCGCTCGCAGATTCAGCTCGTCGTCGTCTCCGCCACCGCCGCCGGCGGCGGCGCCCGCTACTACGCTGACGTCCCCGGTGGCGCGCTGTGGGAGGAGGTGCTACACTGGGGCGTGAAGAACCACGGCCTGGCGCCGGCGTCGTGGACCGACTACCTCCGCCTCACCGTCGGCGGCACGCTATCCAACGGCGGCGTGAGCGGGCAGTCCTTCCGGTACGGCCCCCAGGTGTCGAACGTCGCCGAGCTCGAGGTCGTCACCGGCGACGGCGAGTGCCGCGTCTGCTCGCCGTCCTCCCACCCTGACCTCTTCTTCGCCGTCCTCGGCGGCCTCGGCCAGTTCGGCGTCATCACCCGCGCCCGCATCCCCCTCCGCAAGGCGCCCCAGGCGGTAAGCACCAGAAGCAGAGCAGAGCAATCCGTGCACGGGTCGGATTGGATGCCACGGCGGCGCACGCACGCACGCTGATTGATGTATCCTACTACGATTTTTTCTGCTTGCAGGTGCGGTGGACGCGGGTGGTGTACGGGAGCTTCGAGGAGTACGCGGCGGACGCGGAGTGGCTGGTGACGCGTCCCCCCGAGGCGGCGTTCGACTACGTGGAGGGGTTCGCGTTCGTGAACGGGGACGACCCCGTCAACGGGTGGCCGTCGGTGCCCATCCCCGGCGGCGCGCGCTTCGACCCGGCGCTGCTCCCCGCCGGCGCCGGCCCCGTCCTCTACTGCCTCGAGGTGGCGCTGTACCAGTACTCCGACGACCGCCCCGACGACGACGACGACGAGGACGACAAGGTAGGTTGCAGTAATTGCCCCACCTTCCGAAAACCGTGGTGGCGTGTACTTTTCCGCCCGGGATGTCTGCCTCGTCGCGTAATCCCCCGCTGGATTCGGTGACGGGCGCGGCTGCCCCCCTGCTCTGCTCCGCGTCCTGCCAACCCACCCCCACGTAGGCACGGGGCCGCCCGGCGCCCCCACGGCCGCGCCGTGATCGAATCGGCGCGTGCAATGCGGCACGGCCGTGACGCGATCGCGCGCTGCCGTGCCGGCCCGTGACCACGCGGATCGCGTCTTTTGGCGACGCCTGCTGCCCTGCCCTGCCCGCGCCATCATCACCAATTTCACCACCACCGCTTTGTCCCCACGGCAGCGCACTTTCTTTCCTACTACTACCACCGCGGGCGCGGCGGCATTGATTGCTTCGGATCCTGCCGCTACCGCACGTCCGTGCGCTGCGATCCCGTCGTCGTCATGCTGATGCGATTGTTGTTGTTGCTGTTGGATTATTTGCGTTGCAGGGTGCGGCGGCGGCGGCGGTGAGGCGGATGATGGCGCCGCTCAAGTACGTGCGGGGCCTGGAGTTCGCGGCGGAGGTCGGGTACGTGGACTTCCTGTCCCGGGTGAACCGGGTGGAGGAGGAGGCCCGCCGCAACGGCAGCTGGGACGCGCCGCACCCCTGGCTCAACCTCTTCGTGTCCGCCCGCGACATCGCCGACTTCGACCGCACCGTCATCAAGGGCATGCTCGCCGACGGCATCGACGGGCCCATGCTCATCTACCCCATGCTCAAGAGCAAGTGAGTTTCTTTTCTTTTTTTTTTCCTTCTCGTCCTTCTTCGGTTGGTAGCTAGTTTTGCCCCCGTGTGTGTGTTCGTGGTGGACACGGCCGTACGGGGTAGCACTGCACGGTGGTGGAGGCGTGTGTGTGGGAGTGGTACAGCACTGCTCCTGCCGTTGGTTCAGTGGCGCGTGCAGTTGCCGTTTGCGGCAAATGGGCCAGGAGCGCCATGTGAGCCGCCTTGCCCTCTGCTCCTCGTCTCGCTGACGTCTGGCTGGCTGCTGTCCGGGACCGGGACGGGGGTAATCCGCGCCTAATCGGCCTCGTCCGTACCTGGGATGCTACGGCCGGTCGGGGTCCGTTCCGAGCCTCGATGATTCTCCCCTCCCTCCATGATCCGTCCACCGCTTCTGTTTCGGATTTAGCCCTGTCGTCTGCCTGCCGCATCCATTAGCAGACACTAACCCCCCGTCTTATGATTGATAAATTATTGTTTGTCCTCGACCAGACTCCACCCACAGTCCATGTCATGTGGGGCCGGCCGTGGCCGTTTTTCAGTTCACAGTGTGCACTGTCGTGTCGTGTGTCCTGCTAATTGTTTCTTCAAATTTTAAAACAAAAAACGAATCGTTTGTCCTAAGAAGACACGTCGAGTGGTTTTGTTGCAGGTGGGACCCGAACACGTCGGTGGCGCTGCCGGACTCGGGCGAGATCTTCTACCTGGTGGCGCTGCCTCCGGTTCTGCCGTGGCAGGCGGCCCCGCGGTGGACGAGCTGGTGGCGCAGAACGGCGCGATCCTCCGGGCGTGCCGCGCCAGCGGGTACGACCACAAGGCCTACTTCCCGAGCTACAGGGGCGAGCCCGAGTGGGCGCGCCACTTCGGGGACGCCAGGTGGAAGCGCTTCGTGGACCGCAAGGTCCGCTACGACCCGCTGGCGATCCTCGCGCCGGGCCAGAAGATCTTCTCCAGGGCCCCGGCGCCTCCGTCCCCGTGTAGCTAGCAGGAGAAGGGAAAGGGAGGGACCAGGGACCAGCAGCACCCAGCTGCTGCTGGCCACCCTGCTGCGTGTTTGTTGCCGGTAATGATGGTGATTACGCTGCTGATCCTGGTGATGATGGGCGATCGAGAGGAAGGGCTAGCAGGGCAATGATGATGGCGATAGACAGGGCCACACCGTTAGGTGCGTTGCGTCCGATCGATCTGGTGCTGGAGCGCTGGGCAAAGGGATTGGTGTGTGGAGATCTGCATGTATGCATGCACGAATTTTCCATGGAAAAACAAAAAAAGTTTGAGATGCGTGAAGGCGCAGGGGAAAACGAAAGCTGTACTTGTTGTTTATTCCATTTCCATTTCCTGTGTCGCGCTCGCGCGCGTGCCTCGTCTCCGTCTGCACTTGTTGTTTATTCCCACGGGTGGTGGCGATGTGAGATGGAGACCCACCGCAACGCAACGCAACGCCCCCCGATCGACGCTGGATCTCGCGCCGGTGGCGTGCGCCCGCCCGCCCGCCAACTGTTCCGTCCGCGCGCTTCTATTCCGTTCTGTCCCGCGCGCCACCGCGGTAGCTCTCGCTCCGACGCTCGCCGTCGTTTGGGAGGGCGCCGCTGGTCCCCGCCCGGCGGCACCCCACGTGGCACCCCCGGCCCGATCCAAACGCCGCGACCGCGACGCGCGGGGCCGCCGGGCCGTTGGTTCGCCCGCGGCGCGTCCCCCCGGGTCCATGTCCGCGCCCTCCTCCCCTTTCTTCTTCTCCTTTCCCTGGCGGCCGTTACGGCGTTTGGCATGTACTACAGCGACGGCGGACGCATGCACGGGACAGGAGGAATATCTCGCCGCTCCATCCATCGACCGATTGACGGTGCCGTGGCGCGCGACCGGGTCGGGGACGTGACGGCGAGCGCGACCGTGGCGGCCGCGAATAGTATAGGGTCCGTCGTTTTTAGTTGCGGCGTTCGTTTTTTTTTTTTCTTCTCTCGCCTACCGAAATTTTGTGGACGCTCCCATGGCGGCACGTACGACCGGCGCTCCCTCTCCCTTTCCGTTGCGTCCCGTGACGCGAGGCGCGATCGCGACGGCAGCGTCGTCGTCGATCGCCGGCCGGCAGTAGATAGCAAACCTGCTGTCAGACTGGCGCTGGTTCCAGAACAGGATAGTTCAGATCAGTCTGAATACTACTAGTATCTTCTTCCACAGCTAGCTAGCTGTACGCCTGGCCTGTCACGTGTGGCCACGCGCGGCGGCACACGTACGTACGCCGGCCGACCGGACCGCCGCCGCCGCGGGCAGAAAACAAATAAAAACCGGCGGGACTGATCAATCGATCGCTATTGATCGCCCGTCGATGCTACGGAACGCAACAGGTTTTCGCTGTCGACTGGCCACGACGAGCCGGCGAAGCGATCGATCGATCGATCCACCGGCGGTCCTCCCTGCCTCCGGCCCTCGCGCCACACGGCCGGGGCGATCCATCCACCCATCGCTGTTGCGCCACAGGGCTGCTGGCAACGACGCTGTCGAGGCCGATGGATCATGGATGGATCACCGATCCCGATCCATCCACGATTGGTCCCGCGCCCCGGCCCCAGAGCCCAAAGAAAAAAGAAAGAGGCATTTGTTTATGCAGAGGCAAGAGACTTATCCTCAGAATTAGGTGCGCGAGTGCGACACCTGCTTAGATTTACCTCATCAGTTACATTATCCTTCCTCCTCCTCCCATGTCTCGCGGGAACGAACGGATTTTTCACTGGGTCTTTAATTTCCGATTTGTTTATGGCGACCCCTGAATCCCTGATGCCCCCGCCAAGACAAAAGGCGCTGCTCGAGATCGGCGAGGGGATCGCCGGGGATCCGCCGGGACGACGACGCCCCGAGTTTTTTTTTTCTTATAGTTAATCCGGAAACTGCTGTCCCCAACCCGGCCCCAAGTGGTGCCTTTCTGACAACGCAATCTAGGGCCATGAGTAGTGTCGTCAAAGCGACCGTATCCCCCGACCCATCCGATCCATCATCCTTAACATCCTCTCTCTTTTGTTTTTTTTTTCGCCGGATAATTTTTAAAACAAGAGAGATCAGGAAAGAAAGAGGAATTTTATTTTAAAAATACGGAAAGAAAAGAAAGAGGGAGGCGGCCGCGGCAGGAATTCTCGGAGGCCGACCGGTTCTCTGGCTCGTTACGTCGCAAACGACACCGGCAGGGGAGGACCCACCGGCGCCGGCGCCGCCACCGGCCGGTGAGCTCAGCGCCGCCGCCCTTTAAATTGGCGCCCCGGTCCACTGAGGGCGAAATGGACGCGAGGGGGCCGATGCACCGAATGGTCAAGGGGACGGATCAGCAACTGATATATGCCGCCGATGCGTGTAACTGTCGGGGATGGTTGTTTAGCCTGAGAGCGGCTTGACTTTGGATGAAAGCATGGGTGTGACCGTGTGAGTGTGCGTGTCATGTTTTGTTTTGATCGGTGTCTGTGGTTCGCGTCAGCCGGAACCGAGAATTGACATTATCAAAGCCGAAAAGGACTCATCGATCTTCCAGAACTTTGATAGGTAATTGGCTCTGTTTTGAGCTGTTAGTACAAAGGACATCAACGTGTTTTGACACAAATTGTTACTAGAAATTTACTAAATAAAATAGGACTCGCTAATAATCAAAATTTATTGAATATTCTAGCACGATGCTTATATGGGTACGTATATGGTTAGAAATTGCTCCACACACCTTTTCATCCACATTTGTAGTTTTTGTTTCACTTCGTCGTACATGTTTGACGTGTATTTAATTGAACTTTTAATTTGAGTTATGTAGTTGTGGAAATTAGATTCTCGTCACTTCCTTCATATGCGGCTACATGGTCCACATCACTACATGGTGATTCACTTCGTGTGTATATCTAAAATTAATATTTTCTTATAGTAATAAAAAGTTGGTACAAATAGATCATTTAAAATCATAAATTGGTATAAAGTTTTATGGGTTACTCTAAATACAATTAATTTAAATGCAAATTTAGAAGGTTACTTTAGATTATTTTTAAAAGGCAAAGTGGATAATTTTATAGTAATCCGGAAACTGTTTTTGATAAGTAATCGAATCTGTTTTGAGTTGTTATTGGTAGCTAGGGCTTTAACGAATTTTGAGACAAATTATTACTAGAAATTTATTGAAAAATAGGACTTATAGCTAATAATAATTTTTTTAAAAAATATTCTAGCACAATGCTTATATGGGCACATATATAGTTAGAAATTATTCTAAACACCTTTTCATCTACATTTGTAGTTTTTCTTTCACTTCGCGTCGTACATGTTTGATGTGTGTTTAATTGAACTTTTATTCTATGTATTTGAGTGATTTAAATGCAAATTTAGAAAGTTATTTTAGACTATTTTAAAAGGCAAAGTGGATGAGATTAAAGGATTAATTTAGTTATTCTTATTATGGTATATATGGGTAATTTAGACATAAACTCAGGGACGTTAATTTAGACTACTTCATTATGGTAGCAAAATATAATAGGTGATTAGAGTATACTAGATTGATTGATGGCTAGACGTTTTTAATTTTTGTGAGAATTTTTAAGATTTACTCCATTTTCTTCTTAGCGTGTCACATGAGCTTTTAATTAGTAACTTGTAAGGTAAGATACACCTGAAAATACTTCAACTTTTTCAACATATGATTTTCCACAGTTAGTTTTCTCAACTAGAAAGTCACTTGCTGCCGAATGAGAGGTATTCCGTGTTCACTCAATCATACTTTACAGTCACTTGCACCGTTGCACGTCAGCTGTCAAGAGATCAAGTTACCATCGGAGGAGAAATTCTGCTAAAACATCTGCCGGCAGGTGCTCGATTAGCCTGAGATCAGTCTAGCTCAATCACGCCTTTTCCCGCTGCCAAATGGCGAGCGTTGTATCACTGACGCTACACACGGACCACCATCGATCAACTTCAATTCCGACGCTGATGCTGCCCACCGAACTGAGAGAGATCGGAAAGATGCCGACCGGCGACGTGTCATCCCGCCGTTCTCCGGCGGCTGGAGGCTGACGCGAGCGGTCCAGGTGGCGGCGCCGCGGTGGTGAACTCGTGGCAATAATGGCGCAATAAAAGCCCTTATCGTCGTCCTAGTTTGCGCTAGCTAGTCAAAGCAGCGATCGAGCCATATGGCAGGGTGATGCTTGAGCTGAAAGGGCAAAAAGATCTACCAGTCCTCCTACACGTAGGGGTAGGACTGAAAGAAAGGGAGGGCAAGCAGAGAGCCATCAAAGGAGAAATCTTTCTTCTATCTTCCCCTTTCTATCAAGATCGGTGGACGACTGTATGGTCGTCTCAGCAGGCCCCTACCGGGTACTTCTAGCTCACGCGGTCTTGTGCCACTTGGGGTGTTTTCTCGTCAAGTTACCGCTTAGCTTCCTCTAGATAACCCATGCGTTTTTTTTATAAGGGAATACATATTAATATCTCAGCCGCTGTATCGACCAATGTATATAGCCGTTCATTATTATATGATTATATCAAAATAACCCAAGGAATTAAGAACACAAAATTCTGAACGACCAACTCAGAAAAAGTCTCTCACTGAACGCCAACGTGATTTTAACACAACCTGCATTATTAGTAGTAAAAAAAACTTTTCGGTAGAGAAAAGAGAAAGACCCAACTGGTTCAGCAGTCACTTTGACTCTACTACTCCATCAATTGCTAAGCTGATTTTCTTCCGTTTTACAATGTTTTTGCCCATAACAAACAGTACGTGTGTCGGCAAGAGAGTGCCCAGCGTATTATCACCCGATGATGGTGCTCCAGGCCTGCAGCGTGGAGACCTACGGACAGTGTTGTGGTGTTGGCGGAGTAGTGGTGGAGGCTGTGTAGTACGGCGCGCGTTGTTCTTGTTCCTCTCCAGTCCTGTTGGAGTTGTTCTGTTATTAGTATTGTTGTTGTCTTCGTCGTTTTCCTTTCCGGTCCAATCCCATGACTGCTCGATTGTATATTTCCTTACTTTATCAATCAATAGAGTATATAATTGGCACTGTCTATATCTTTTTCAATATTTTTTTTTACTTTTTTTAGTGTCCAACAGAGTTTAGCACGGGTAGTATTATTTCGATCTCTAAGTTGGCCAACAAGTTTGTAGTATAATTTTTCGTCTTTTCCTATGGTTTTTAGTAACCACTTATAAAAAGACATTGTTGAGAAAAACATTCAGAGCCTTGAATAAAACCAATGTAAACAAAAAAAAATCTAAAATGACCATCCATACTCTATTAGATATCATGATATAAAAATTCCCTTCTATTAGTGCATTTAATTAAGGGTATAAAATGAAAATATTGCAATAACTACAATCTATATATTCTCAACGGAAAAACATTGTAGAAAATTTTCTCCCAAAGCTATGGATGAACATTGCATGACAGAGAGAGCAGTAGTTCTTATATTAGATGGAAACGGTAACTATAGATAGAGAAATAAACTAGGTTTACATGAGTCTAGGTTATCGTTTCCTCGAGGTCGGATTTTTGAATCATGTTTTTTATTCTGTTATCCGGTAGCTAGCGTAAAGAAGTCCAGGAATATTGTTTTTTTCCTGGCATGCGAACCAATGCAAGTGGTGGCCGGGAATATTGGACCACAAGACGCAGTCACACTTTCACTAGTAGCAGTTCTACCTCACATCAATCAGTTTTAACAGTTGTTTGATAAGCATGGATGCAATGGCTCGTTGGCCTGGCCCCTACAGGTTATGGACCTCGAGAGCAGGGGTTCACCGGTTCAGACAGGGCCGGGAGAAAGTGAGAGCATGCGTCCAAGCTACTAGCTGCTTTTCTGCAGCTTCACCTACAGCACACACATTTGCTCACATGACTGAATTTATATGTGCATTCCTATGGTAAAATAACTAGATACTAATTTTGAAAAAGAAAAAGAAAAACACAAAGAAATTGTGAAGTGCCGCACATTTTTTCAGGAGTTCCTGGCCCAACTCGTGCCTTTTTGCAGTGCATATAATCAGGTTGGGCAATGACAATGTAATCATGGACGACGGCCACGCATGATCCCAATGCATGCAAGAACACGCGCAAGTTGCTTTGCTCTGTGAGAGAGAGAGAGACTGGGACTTGTGACAAGACCAAAGCGGGTCTCGATCGGTGAGTTATTGGGGCCACCAGCAGTAGCTGCCTTTCGGGGAGTTGACCTTGGCGCTCCTGGGCATCGCATTCGGTGTTGAACTGATTTTGTGCTCGATCACGCATAGTGAGCGGAAAGTGGGAGCTGTGTCAAATAGAGAGAATAATGCAGACACTGGCTGCGCAGTGGCCTCTGCAGGGAAGCATTGTTTGCGCGGCAGCAAAACAGTGTTTCATTTTTTTCAGTTTTTATTTTTTGCGTTTGTGTGAGACTGAGAGGGGGCTTGAGCTGCTAATGGTATCTGGACTGACTGCAAAGCATGCACCTTGTCGTGTTTTCCATCAGCTCATGATCGTGTGGGACGTGGAAAGAAGGCGAGATGCTCATTGTGCTGCCTGTGCCTGACAGCATCTTGGTACGGTAGATACAGATGATCGGCAGCTGTGCGAGTTTCCAATTGTACAGCGAGTTAGACTTTCACTCTGGGAAGTGTCAGATTGTAGTATAACTCAGCTAAGCAAGCACTGAGTGCCGTCAATTAATTAGTTGGGATTACGCATGCCAACGTGGGAGGTGGGAAAGGAGGCCACGTGTGGGCATAGCCAGAAATCCATCAAAAAAAAAAATAGCATGTCCTAGAAAAGAAAGCTAAACTTTAGGCTTGTGGATATATACGAACATGTAAGCCCAGCCCGACATCTTAACACAGCCCAAACCAGGCCCGTGAATGGGGCCTAGTCCAGACAAGTGTCTCAGTCCGAGAGACCAACTCTGATGACTGATCTGCAGTAGCAGTAGCGCCAGCAGCGCGAAAGGATCCTCTTTTTTTTTTTTTTTTTTTTTTTTTTTTTTTTTTTTTTTTTTTTGAGAATAGCAGCGCGAAAGGATCGACTACGAATCACGGTCGCCTCTGGATATCCGAACTTGGATCATCAGAGAGTCTGATCTCTGATGCATGCCACGCATCTGTCTGCTGCAAGCGCCGCAGACCGGCCGCGTGCTCCTCCGCGAGAGCAGCCAGCTTGGCTGGAATCAATGCAAGCTTTCTGATTGCCCACCTCACGCCCCCCCCCCCCCCCCCTCCCCGCTGTATCCCCATCTGCTCCCTGCCTCCTCCAATCTTTTCTCGTTCCTTCTTTCTCGAACCGCCGCCCGGATGGCTCCGCATGCCCCCGCCCCCGCGCGGCTCTGGCTCCCCCTCTCCTCACATGGAAGGGTGCGAAGAGGACGAGGAAGAAGGCTGCCGGAGAGATTGAGGGCGGGATCCACACAAAGAGAAAAGAGAGGAGCCGACGGTGGAGGAGCTCCAGCTCTCGCCGCGTCGCTCGCCGGCAGAGAAAGGGGGCCGGTGGAGAAAGAGGACGGCCGGCGCGGGATGACTTTGATCTGGCCACCGGGATCCGGCCCGCCGCCGCTGGCCGCGAAGTCTGCTCCTCCAACGGCCCGAGATCGAGGCCGCCGGATACGACCGTCGCCGCAGCTCCTCGCGCCAGATCCGGACGCCGCTGCTTGCTCCGGAAGGGCGGCGAGAGCTCGACGCGTCTCTCAGATCCACAGCAAGGCGGCAGCGGCAGGCCGCGTCATGGCGGGGTAGCAGCCAGCCCGACACGGCGCGTCGGCGCGAAGCTCGGCCGCCGGCCCAGTGGCGCGTCTGCAACCGAGCGATGCAGCTAGGCGCGGGGTAGTACGATGCAGCAAGCGCGGGCCGCCGGAGCAGGGGGACGCGGCGGCTGACCCGTCCCGGACTACAGCGGCGGCAATAGAAGAGAGAACAACAGGAAATATGGAGGTCGCGCCGCTGCCGCTTTGCTTGTGAACGGGAAGAGATAAAGGTCAAGAGGTGGGTCCAGCAACTGGGAAGAAATCGATGCCGACAGGCGACAGCTCCGTCATCGTCAGCTACGCCCCGTTTTTTTCTTTTTTTCCTTTTGAAAATAATTACGTGTCTACGCTAGGAGCATCGGCTCGGTGAAGGCTAGCACTGATTTGACATTGCTATTGTATGCATAGGTAGAGAGAGAATTTGTTACGGGTTTATTTCAAAAAAAAGAATTAGTTAGGGGGAAACGGAATTGATTTGTTTGTTTGTTTTTTTTGACGGGAGAAAGAGAATTTGGGCATGTCACCAAATTTTTGCCCGTAGGATACTCATATACAAGTCAGTTATGCAAAACAAAATCAGATATAGTTGTGCAGACAAAATCAGATAGTTCTGGGCATATTGGCCTTTTATGGACAGAGTAGCTTTCCTTTCTCAGCCATGTAGTTCTTTTTTTTTTACTGGTTTATGACATGCATCATCACATCCGCCAACTGCTAGCAAGCATCTACCAAAAGGCAAGATTACTTGAAAATGGTTGTATTAAATATTTTGCATTTGAACTTCAGAAGTGGACTACCACACAAGAAATTCCGGCCTTCTTCAAAGTCGAGTGTTCGTCTAAATGGTACTTGCCAAAAGAACCAGACTAGCTTGTTTTGTTTGATTTAAAAATTACGTACTTCAATTATCTATTTATATATGTTATGTTCGTGCATTTATCCTATCATTCAGGAAATAAAGCGCGGGGGAGAGAGAGAGGAGGAGGGAAGCAGAGAGCCCAGCTTTCCAGCGTATCTCCGGCTCGCCCCCAACCCAAATCTCCCAGCCCTCGGGGTAGGGTTTTGCGACGAAGATTCGCGGCGCCAGGGCGGCTTTATATTAATTAATTAGTTTATTAACCTGCTCGCTCGTTGCGGACATGCAGCCACGCCCACGCACGCACGCACGCACGCAGGGGATGCTGGACGGGATGATACTGACGGAGGAGGACGAGCGTCGCTTTAGGCCGCGACGCACTTTAAGGCCGGTAGATTCTGCTGGCCGTGCAGTGTGCAGCATTCAACAGCTAGGCGTTTAGTACCGAGTACTGACTGATTGTACTCCTAGATGGATTGATGCATGGCCGGCCCTAACTGCACGGCCACCGGGAGATTTGATTCTCTCATTGGTCATAGTTAAATCGATCGGCAACTCGGCATGCACGCACGCAGGCAGGCACACACGACCGTCATAGTTCATCACACACTCCGGCCAGTTAAGCGCGCCTGCACATGTTACTTACTTCTAGTAATTAACAGAGGGTAGTGCTGGCCACCGCCGTGGACGGAATCATCGATGCACACGCCGCGGCTGCGGCCATTGACTGACGGAACGGAATGCTGCACGCACGGGCGATCAGCCGATAGATGCCGCCATGGACAGCTCGGACAAGATCAAGGGTTCACGCAAGGGGCAGCAGGCCGGCATGTGACGGCATGGAAAGGGCGGGCGCCAAAGCAAAATCAAAGCCTCAGGCACGTTCGGTTCTCAGGTTTCATTCGCAGGCATGCATGCAATGCATGCCCGCTTTGCTGCGCTTTCGAGGCTACCAAGCCAGCTTCTCTCTCTGCGCTGCGGCGAGCGAGGCCTCACTCCTCCACCTTTATTAAGCGCGCACGCAGCGGCGTCAATAAAGCGAAAGATTCCGGGGCCAGCCAGCGAGAACGCATGACCGGACTGGTAGATACTCTGACTGTCATGCGAGACTCTCAATGTCTGAATGACTGTCTGAATCCATGCTAATGGGCCAATGCCATGCATGCATACGGTGACACAGAAACAGCTATGTTACTGTCAAGGGTGCAGTACGTTGTGTACATGTACGCTCGGCTTCCGATTCCTTCCCTGGCCCTCAACGCGGATATTGTAAAACCGGTTCCAGGTAGTAGCACCATCCTTTTTTTCCTGCCGCTAACAGCTAGGCCCCGCTCCCTCGCCGCCGGCTTCTCTCCCGGCTCCGGCGGCATCCGTCGCCTCTGTCGCCGCCCGTCCACACGCTAATGTTTTGATTCCTCTCCTCCTCCTCCTGCCGGCGGCCCATCCGCCATCCCCCACTGCCCGGCCGGCGGCGCCCTCGCCGCCTGGCCCGCTGCCCGCCTTCTCCGTCGGGCCGCCGGCCTCCCCCAAATCCTCTTCTAGATCTGTCAATCCAACCTCACCTCAACCCCGGAACCCTAAGGGGTCGGGAGCGGCGGCGGCGCCGGCGCCGGCTCCATTTGTCAGTGGCGATGGGAAAGGGAGGTGCTACGGGAGGCCGGTTTTAACGCATCATTTTAGGCCCTGGACCTGGACAGCATATTCATTGCCAATTTCCCATCACGTTCTGCTGGGAGAGAGAGATGGGTGCAGCGAATCTAGCGCTGGCAGCTCCATCCATGGTCCGCTTTGCACTGCACGACGTGGATAGGCTTCTTTTGGGCGTTCAAAGTTGATGTGCTCGAGCGCGGCTGCAGAGGCGATTCTCCCCTTCCTCGGTCCCTGAAAAGCTCGAACCTTTCTTTTCTCCATATCAAAGAGCGAGACGACGCGGCGGCCCTAATTTTCTAATCCTCCAACCCTTTCTCGTGATACTGCATGCGTTTCCTTCGCCAATTGCCATGCTGATTTTGCATCTTTTGATTTCTGGATTTCCGTCATCTCGTACAAGCAGCGCTCTGAAGAAGAGGTCATCTATCTCGTATCGGAATCTCATGAATGACTCCACTAAAAAAATGAGGAATCATGTACCTAGCTAGCTAATTAATGTGTTTCACGATTGGTGGTGACGAGGACAGATTAAAGGGTACGGTGGACAACGCTTTCTCGTATGATCATATCCGACAATATCTTCAGAGTCAGAGGAGATAAAATCTCGACGAACATTCGCTTGCAACTTAACA
This sequence comes from Urochloa ruziziensis, assembly GCA_015476505.1. Classification (NCBI taxonomy): domain Eukaryota; kingdom Viridiplantae; phylum Streptophyta; class Magnoliopsida; order Poales; family Poaceae; genus Urochloa; species Urochloa ruziziensis. The sequence goes on from CM027124.1 coordinate 46,617,249, forward strand.
TGAGAGTAATGGGGAATAAAACAATGCGTCAAGGATCGAAAAGAACATATGTCCCTAGTCCTGAAATATGACATTTAAAGAGAAGGTGAGACGTGTCCACCACCGATAAGACATAAAAAAAAGATGCTATACTACAATTGGGTAACCTTACACTGCAAATCTGACGTGGTTCTTCCTAAGCTAGCATATACTACTCGTTTCTTTCCCATACAACCTTACCCTGCAAATCTGCTTACGAAAAAGAAGAGTTCAGATAATGCCCTTTTGCTTGTCTTGTTCTGCCATGACATTTCCCCTAGAGCATCTCCTTTTGCGACATCTATAGTAAACCGAGCTGCCTTTCATGCAGTCATGCATGGACGCCACCACCGATTGGCACACATTCTCCCTCACAGCACACTTTTCTAATGAACCTGGGTCAAAACGGTCAAGGTCAATTGTCAACTCAGCACCCACTTGGAATATGCAAAAGAAACGAAAAGATAGATTAGGGCTAGAGTCTTTTCATGACTAGGGCATCTGATTCTCCTTCCATTAGTTCAAGCAGGTGCAGTACACTCGAGCTCGCTGTGCGCTCACAGACGAAAAAGCCCGGCGCACTTCATGGTGTGTGCATAGTTTCTATACCTCCAACATGCACCCAAAAGTTTATGTGGATATCCAAGAAAGAATCAAAAGTACACAAGTTCCACACAAAAGTATATTAGTTAAAATATCTTTCAATGTTGACAGTTTATTAGTGTTTATTTAGCTCTGCTGAATAGATTAAGAGGAGACTAAAAATATATTTTTTTACTCAACTAACCATAACGATGGAGACGATAAGCTTCTCTGAAGATATAGATGAAGCTAAGAATAGATCCATGGAAGGTGAAAGGAGCACTGTTAGATTTGGTGCTGAAGAAAGGTTCAGACGCTGTTGTACATGGACCAGGCAGAAAACACTGCTGAAGATACCCTCCCTGCAAAGGCGTGGAGAGACAAGCTGCAGAGGGAAAGGGGGGAATAGATCAACTGGTCATCGATGTAAACAACTCCCAACTCTACACAGAGAACCTCTCCTTAAAAGGAGGGCAGCCAGGATTGCTGCAAAAGGAACGAGCACTGTTGCGTGCCTGCCGTGCAATTATGGCCCCATGATTTCACTTCCCAACAACACTAAACAGTGCAGGATCCTACCTAATGCATTACTAACCCCTTCGCTTTTGCTAACGTTAAGTGTGCCCAAAGCCAAAAGGTTGACATGCATGGGCTTAAACACTTGGCTGCTGGCTGCAATGCATGCCTTTGCCCTGCTCACGAGGAGGATCTGATCTCGCTCGGCTGGCTCTACTGTGCGTCCCGGCGGCCTTTTTCTCCTGTTGTTCGCTCTCTGCGTCCTCTGCGCCCATGCATGGCATGCACGCGAGGTTTCCATCAAGGACATCAGTGAAAGTTGATGGACGTTGTTGTTTTTGGAGAGGGAACTAACTTTAAGAAAGAGCTGCTGGCATGCATGGAACCTCTGTGAAGAATCACTAAAAGAACACACAGCCCACACGTCAAATTCCGGTGATGTGTCCTGAAAAAGAACAAGTCATATGTTCGAGGATATTCTCATTTTGAACCGGACTTTTCAAACTGAGTTGGGTTCAAATCATATAAAGCACGCTTCAACAAGCTATCAAGTTTAGCCGTTAACATATTCATTCACTTTTCGCATTACTGTATATTGACAATTAAAATTCAAATGTACTATAAACAAAGCAGAGTACTAGTGTTTTGTAAACACTTAGAAATACTACATGTGTAGCTTTTGCTTTTCCGAAAGATAACTTAAACAACACGAGGGTGGTGCTGCCATTGGGCACGGCAGAATCATGCCCTGACCCTTTTCTTTGGCCTGCTCTCTACCTTTCTCCGAGATACGATACCCAAGCGAAAAAAACGCCGTTGGGCACGGCAGAATCTTGCAAAAGGGCTTGCACGCTCCCCGGCGGCGGGCTGGCCGGGAAGATAGCGGCCGGCTTTGTCAGGGACGAGCTGGAGGATGGTCGCTCCCTCGCTTTTTTCCTTCAGCGTGGATCGCATGGGGCTTGGAGTCGGATACTCTCCTCGCGAGTCCCTAGGTTGATTGGCTAGCACCTGTTTGGGTTTAGGGGCGAAAGCGAGCTGATTTGGCTGGTTGCTTTGAGATTTCCTTGTAAAAAAACAGTGTCACGGGATGCAACTGCTCTTTTTCTCTCCTTTTTGTAAACAAATGCCATGAGAATCGGGACACTAACTTTCAGCCTTGTCGCTGAGAGTGGCGTGAGGATTGTAAGTTCATTCAGGAATGAGCACGAGAAAATCACTGTCAGCCCATTTGATTTCTAGATGGGCCAAAATTAGCTGGTTATTGGGGCGTTCGTCACACAACGGATGACCCCAACTCGTTTGTGAGCTGCAGAACATATGCTCATAATCCATCAATTTGTAGGTTCGTCACATGTGTGATCCGTTACAGCCCATAACCGTCGGCTCCTCAGGCGCTCGGGATTGGAAAATTTGATCAGAGGTGATCTATAGGTGATTAATTATTTTGAATATCAAACTTAACATGCATTTTCCTCTGAAACTGTGATTTCATTCCGTTTGAACTACTATAATACTTGTAATAAATGCAATAAAATAGGTTCAAATGTAAGTATACCCTTTTTCTAAAAATTAAAAACCATCGGCAATGCATGACTTTTTAATATGCTAATTTAATATTTTAATTATGCTAGATCAATATTTCTGCATAGGGCGGTGAGCAAGTTTATCCAAAATATTAACTCAGGTTTCGTAAATTAAAATAAATGTTGATTTACAAAATGTGGAGATAGGTTTTTGCTCACTGTTGGGATAAGGTGTTTTAAGATGTTGATTTAGATTTTGCCTCTGTGATCATGAACTATGGACCTTTTCTTTGCAGGGCAAATGGGCTGTATGATGAGATCCAAAGAAGAAAAAACAGGAACATGACATATGCACTATGGGAAATACAGAATTCAGAAGATACTTGGGCTATTTGTTTCGTGGGCCATTAGTCTTTCTGGGCTAATTTTGAACAATTCCTTTCCATTCCTTTACCTAAAGGATTAAGTCCTTTTGACCCCCCCTCCCCCCCAACTATTGTCACAGTTCGTTTTTCCACCCTCACTTTCAAAACTGGGTATTGGAGACCCCGAACTCCTGAAACCGGTTATTTTTCACCCTCCGCGTTTTCAACTGTGGTTTTGGCCTATCTAAGGTGGGGACTGTAAAGCGGGACCCACACGTAAGCCCTATGAAGTCTTCTTTTTCCTCACTCTTCTTCCTCCCTCCCTCCCGGCGCAGGGCGCGGTGGGGTGCACCGGCACCGGCCGTCCACCGGAGGAACAAGGCCGCCCGCCGGGGTGCCGCAGGCGTGAGGCGCGGCGACCACAGAGGCCGCCGGATCCGGGCGGTGTGGTCCGGGCCGGCGCGGCGGCATGAGCTCGGAACGGCCGTCGGCAGGGGCAGGGCGGAGGCTGGACATCAGGGCGCCTGGCCCGGCTCGTACCGGCGGCGGCGTCCTGCACTTGCCCAGCGCCGCTCCGATCTGGATCCAGCAGTGGGCAACCGCGACTCTCGGCCCCAAGCGTGGCGGCAAAGTTGGCGGCGGAGGCGCGGCTAAGGTCGACGACAAACTTCGCGAGGACGCAGTCGGCGGCGCCCAAGTGTGTCTCCTGCTCCGAGCAGACCTTGGAGACGAGCGAGACCGGCGTGAGCCGTCGCACCCCCTCGCCTTGCCGCCACCGCCTTCTCTTCCGGCCTGCTCTTTCCCGCACCCTCCCGCTCCTCCACCATCCCCCCGCACGTCGGGCCTGCCGCTCGCCGAGCCCGCGGTCCGCCCGCAGCGGAGGAGGAAGAGACGGGGAGAGAGAGGAGAAGAAGAGGAAGTTTTTACGCTGACATGTGGGGTGCACTGCTACAGTATCCATGCAGTATCCATAGAAACCGCCCAGGGACCAAAATCGATCGGTTTCAGGAGATCGGGGGCCTCCAATGCTCGGTTTCAGACAGCAGGGGTCAAAACCGAACACAGGCAAGGACTTAATCCTTCCCTAAAAAGCTTTCTGGGCTTGTGCGACGCCAAAATAACTTTCTAGTCAGTGGTGGGGACTGGGGAAGAGCACACGTACTACACATATATTTCTGGACATTCTTGGGAATATTATATTTTGAAACTTTCAGTGTTGAGATTCGTGGTATGTAGCCAACCATGACTACTGTTTGATCCTTGTAAAATGTTGTATCGGCCTTTCCTAAATGTTGGGTCAGGGTCTGTTGAGTGTTGAATAAAATGTAAAAGAAAAATGCTAGTATGTATTAGGCAGGAAACAACTTAGTGAGATGGGACAAGTAGTATTGCAGTGCACCTGCCCTCGTGAAATGTTTGAATTAGCCTATTCAAGTTGACACAGTGTTCGTATTAAAAAATTATTGGTGAGCCCAATTGCCCAGCTGATACCTGTGACTCCTGTCAACAACATTAAATTATGCTTGTGTCCTCTCTTCTTAGACAAGAACATGTGTTGGATAGTTTTTAGCTTACTACAAAAGCATCAAGCTTTACTCCCATTCCAATTCCATGTAGCTAAACTGTCTTTTGTAAAGATCACTCCACTTTAAAACACCACACAAATATTTTTTGTGAGAAATTAAATCTTCATATGCCAAATTTCTTCCGTAGCTTTAATTCCATACAGACTACCTATGCATTGAATCAACTGTGAACACCCCATTTTTATGTGGATTCCACAAAAATAAATTCATCCCTCATTCAGATTAATATGTACTCCCACCGTCTATAAATATATGTCGTTTAGGACAAGCCATTTAGTTCAAAAATGAATTAATTTGCTTGTCCTAAATGACATATATTCGAGAGCGGACGGAGTACTAGACTCACAACAAGATTATACTACTTGGTTAACTTATTCCCGACTAAAGCTTTTCTAAAGGACATATTAAATTGGTTCGAACCGAGTACCTCCAACACAATAGTATGTTTTCTCCGTACTATATTAAACAAATTTGGAAACTTGTATTCCAACTTCTGGGTAATTAACCATTTGTCTTTCCAAAATCTTTTTTGTTACAATTAACTATAGTTTGAACCTCCATAGATTTAGGAATCGGTCTTTTACCCCCCTTGAGATTCGACAGAAAAAATGTGAATCTTCTTCATGTTTTCTCGTTTGGCTTGAAGTTTTATTCTTCAAATATACTTTTCTACGCAATTCTTGCCATAACCCAACAATGAAAACTTGCCTCTGCTTTGTTCTGATCATGCATCCTACAGGTAGCGAATCCAATGTTTCTAATCCACTTTTAACCGCATTCAGTCAAATGAGCAATCGACAGTAGCGATGGAGCGGGTACAGGGAGGCACGCGGTACCACCCGGATGACATCCGCGAATCCAGAGACGCCGCGCGTGCAATTGCGACGGCTCCGTGCTCATGCCGCGGGGGGGCATATTCGCTGTCGCGCTCGTCTGCCGTAGCCGATCGGCAACTTCTCCTTGCTCCCCCCCTCCCTGGACGCTAGCGGCTAGCGCGCCCATGCCGCCGAGATCGAGAGCTAGCGCGCGAAGACCCTGCAGTGCTAGCTGCTGTCCGGGAGCGCGCGCGCGCACGGGCCCGGCCGCGCCTCTGGGGGTTTCCGCTGCCTGTCACGGTCACGGCCGTGTCGCGTCCTGGCGCGAGCGGTCGCCCCCCGGCCCATGTGATGTGAGGTGTGTCACGACGCCGTGTGAACGTTTGGGGGGACGTGGGGTTGGACCAGACGGCGACGCGCCCTGTCGCCGTGCACGCGCAAGAGGGGCATGCGCTCAGCTCCGTCCGCCGGCGACCATCCGCCCGGCCGGTGCCCCTCCAAACTGGAGGATATTCGTTCCCGGCGACCATCCGTGCCTCGCGTGCACCAGTGCGGCATGATATGGACGTGGATGCAAAAAGTGCCGTGGAAGAAGCTGGCGATCGATGGGCTGCGTGCTATTCCATCCACGGACATATAGTTTGGGCGCTCACGAAATGCAAATTTGGTTTCCCAGCTGGCTCGCCGTGCAGAACAGGACACACTAACCTTTCAGATTGTGTAGCCCAGGGATTTCCGTTTGTTTCCTTGGCCTTGTTGTAGGTGACTGCCCACTTATTCTAGCTTGTTGAATAATATGGATAGAGCACAATAATGCGCAGATTCTGCATTGGAGGAGCGAGTATATGCTCTCCCCCCAGCTACAAACACAAGTGAGTTTTTTGGGTTACATCCAGTCAACCGTATCAAAGTTTAATTGCAAACAACTTTGTGTTGAGTTTAAAGTCTAAATATTTGAAAATATGCATATATTTATAGTAGAAAATTTTGGTTTAGTAAAAGTATAAAATTACTATATTTTATAAATATGTTGCAAAAAGAAGAGATACTAGTCTCAACTTGTATTTCAAGGATTGTGTAGGGAGTTTTATTTTAAGCACTTTCTCTTGGTAACTGCTACCTTTGTCATAGAAAGGAAGTCCGTTTGGGCTGCGTGTCAGTTAAAATGGTTCATATTTAACCAAATTTTTAGAGAATTATATTCGTTTTTATGGTTCTCAATAAATTTAGTATGAAAGTATATTTTTAATTAATCTAATCATATATATTGATATCATAAAATGTTGATATTTTTTATTTATAGTTGGTCAAACTTAAGATACTAAAATTTCTGAGGCAGCAAGAAGTGCGTTTTTTTGGGAACGGAGGGAGTAGGGGATTTTAAATAAGGAAAAAGTCCAATTTTTAATCTCCAACTATGACAAAAGTCTGATTTTCAATCTACAACTACAAAACTGGATATGATGAACCATGCATTCAATTGTTAATATTTGAAAATTTTGCCCTTTATATGGTTTTAAGGGTGATTTTGCATTTTCAAAAAATACAAAGTTTTGGTTTAACAAAAAAATCATAACTAATTTATTTTAAATCATAAAACAATTGATAACAAAACTTTTTTTCCTAAAAATGTAGGTTATTTGTTGTACTCTATCAGGAGTTATTTACACATTATATTTTTACTAATTCTTCTGTTTTATTTTTCATAATAAATTACAAAGGATCTAGAACAAATATAGCACAAACAAATATATTATATTTTTAAAAATTTGGTACCAATTTGATATTTTTAAAATTTTAAATAATTAGTTATATATTTTTATTATACTTAAACTTTTTAAATTTCTAGAAAAATGAAAAACCACCCGAAGGGCCAAATTTGTCCTGTTTTGACAATTGTATGGTTCTTCTATCCAGTTTTGTAGTTGTAGATTAAAATTTAGACTTTAGGTATATGTAGTAGAAGGGTGAAAATATGACCTTTTCATATAAATAATTGTTGAGTAATGAGTCGTTTGGACTTTGGAGGCTGCTTATTGCCGACGGCTGGAGTTTTTAATAATTATTATTGAGTAATGAGTCGTTTAGACTCTGGTGGGAAATGGAAAATAAGATTGCATATATGTTAGGGGAATCATTTTGATAGGTGCGGGATCTAAGTTCTTTCAATAATTTATGAGAAGTGGGTGGTGGCCCTCGTGGGATCGTCGGTAGTCGGTACACAATCCAATCCAGAGGTCTACAACCTGGGGATCCGTATCTGGGAAGCAAAATGGCTTGTTCGCATGATGCCATCCATGAAAACATATATGATATATATGCACTTTTATCAGTATTCATAAACGGAAGCATTTTTTGTGAGCCTCAGCCGTGACATCCACGCAAGATCTTATTGTGGATTAGGAAAGAGATGCGCCAACAACCACTAGGGCAGCTTAGTTTCTCCTTTCGGGAGGGGAAAGGTAAAGCTCACCCGGATGAAACAAGCATCCTCCTCACCCGCCGCCTCTTCTTCTCCAATTTTGCCCGATTTCACGTTCTTCTTTGGCTCCAGCGAGATTAGGGTTCCGACGAGGTTAGTGTTCGGGGTTAGAGTTTTTGAGGTTGTCAGGGGCGTGTGCTCACCGCCGGCCTTAGAGGGAGGGCAGGTGATGGCAGGCCGGCCCGAAGGAGGCGGCGGACGTGGGGGCGGCGAGGCACGGCGGCGCGGCGGCATCGCCGGGCGAGCGGCAGGGGACAGCGGTTGGGCCGCTGTTCGAGTGGGGACGAAGATGGTGAGAACTGAAGAGGGGTGATGGTGACGAAGGTGCCAGAAGCGGGTGGCGGGTGGGGCAGATGTGGCGGCAATGGCGCGGGGCTCCGACGAGGCCTAGCCTGCCCGCGGTGGTGGGTGGCGGAACGAGAAGGGCGAGGGGTGAAGGGCGGTTGGAACCTGGATGTTGAAGAAGGCTTGCCCATTGGGAGGTAGAAGAAATGGCTAGAATTGTAGGGTGAGGAGTCTTCTTGTTTCACCCTGGTGAGGGGTAGACAGACAACATTTTTCCTGGGATCAGAACTTACTCCATACCACTACGAGAACATAGATTGCAAATAGGGTTCAACGGTAATGTGAGTCAGAAAAAACGGAGTATATATAATAGTTAGCATGACAAATTTATTTCCCTTCCATTACTTGTGGTATTTTTGTGACAGCGTGTGCGCTGTTAGGGAAATTTATTTCTGGTGGTTTTCTCTATTCCCTGGATGTCACGAAAGTTCCATTTCTTTTAGTGATTTGTCGACTATAACAACTGGATTCTTCATCATGCGGTTGTCAACTAATTGAATGCATATCCATTTTCCATTGAAGCTGCACGAGCATGCATGTCCTTGGGCCTTGGCTGCACTGCTTAACTTGGCGTAAAAGAGTTTCAGTATCTAAGACAACTAGCACGGCCAGCTGCTTCTTCAGAATCAAACCAAGAGCTGATCACATATATACTATACGCATGCGTATTACAGACAACGAGCCTCTTTAGCAGCATTGTCTTCAAATACCACCTGAGGTTGCTGATGGTCTGCATGATTCAGATTTTATTGCTCATCAACTAGTGGCCGGTTTGGATGAGATGTGGCTGGTGGGCAAGCTCTCACAGACTCATATGCTTGCCCAAACAACATACAGTTACAGGCTAGGAATGGCGTCTCTATCAAACTAGCCAGCAAAATCAAAGCAACTTGTGAGGTGTTAAAGACGATAGCTCATTTGGCTCCTAGCTACTGATATGCGTGGTCTGGCACCCATATGTCACATGCCAAAAGTGACATATAGAGACCATTTGTACATTACTTTGATGCATTTTACTGGTAATAGTCATCGTGCCCTGAGAAAAAATAGTGTGCATTTTGTGCTGCAATTGTTTCACGGACGACGAACATGTAATAACATAACGTTGTGAAAAAAACACTCGGGACAACTTGAGTATCCCGAGAGGTAACATTACTCTCCGAGTGTTTTCCTGGTACCCGGGAAACTCCCCGAGTGTTTTTGATTTTACACTCGGGAAAATTATCACACTCGGGAACTTCACAATTTCTGGTAGTGCTTATACACAATTGGTTGAGCCTGCACGTCCGTATCAATGTAAAAAAGTGCATTGCTTGTCCTGTCCCTTGGCCATACCGATCGATCTAACAATGTCGAGCAAGGCGAGACCTTTTCTTCATCAAAGCTGGTCCACCATTCCTGGACCATGGACAGCTGTCAACACTTGTCCACTGGCTCCTCGCCTCCAAGCCCTAACGGCACTATGCAAGGTGAACACCAGCCGCACGCCTCTGATCCTGATCCAACATTTCACCCACCTTTCTGTTAACTTACGCTGCTATCTCTACGTGCATGTACACAGCGTGTCCCCTCTTTTTCCTCTATAAAGAGGCCTTAGCTTCAAGCATCAGATGCAACACATACGTACACAAACCAAACTACTACCTCGACCTACTAGCTGTAAATCGTTGTGCCATGGCCAAGATGGTGTTGCTCCCCGTGCTCCTCTCCTTCCTCCTCCTGCCCTTCGCCTCCCTCGCTCTGACGCAGGACTTCTGCGTCGCCGACCTTTCCTGCAGCGACACGCCCTCCGGGTACCCGTGCAAGTCCAGCGTCACCGCCAACGACTTCTACTTCCACGGCCTGGCTGCCAAGGGCAAAATCAACACCCTCATCCAGGCCGCCGTGACCCCGGCCTTCGTCGGCCAGTTCCCCGGCGTCAACGGCCTCGGCATCTCCGCGGCCAGGCTCGACATGGAGGTGGGCGGCGTCGTGCCGCTGCACTCCCACCCGGCCGGCTCCGAGCTCCTCTTCGTCACCCAGGGCACCGTCGCCGCCGGCTTCATCAGCTCCGGCTCCAACACGCCCTACTACAAGACGCTGTACGCCGGCGACATCATGGTGTTCCCGCAGGGACTGCTCCACTACCAGTACAACGCCGGCACTGGCCCTGCGGTGGCGCTCGTTGCCTTCAGCAGTGCTAACCCTGGTCTGCAGATCACCGACTTCGCGCTCTTCGCCAACAACCTCCCGTCGGCCATCGTGGAGAAGGTTACCTTCTTGGACGATGCCACGGTGAAGAAGCTCAAGAGTGTGCTCGGTGGCAGCGGCTAAGTTTGTTCTCGAGCAAGCTCGTTAATGAATTTGATCGTGGTCTTGGTCGTCGTTTCTGCGTTTGCATGATTGAACATGTCGTCATTTATTTGATCAAAGTCCTGTGGTCCTTCAAGTTATCCATTGTCCGTGTTATTTAATTTCATTCAAGGTTTGTCCAACATAGTTGCAATTTGTTGTAAGAAGAATATGTGAAAGGCGGTGAATAGGACAATGTTCATTTTTCGGCCAAAAGTCTCCAATAATCAGCCATTTTGGTTTCTATCAGTCACTCTGATAAATATATATCTCGCGTAACTGCACTTCGTTGTAATGACCAACACTACTACAAAAAACATTTATAGGAGGGGCGAGTTTTTTGTTAGGGGCGGACTAAAAGGCGACGCGCCCCTACAAAAGCGCGCGCGGTACTGTAGCTAAGGGCCGTCTCTAAAGAATGGTTTCTAGGGACGGGGCATGGGGTCATCACCCGCCTCTGGAAACGGCCATCATTTTCAGGGGCGAGTGACTAACCCGCCCCTGCAAATGGCCATTTCTAGCAGCCACAAGCAGGGGCGGATTTTGAAGCCGCCCCTGCAAATGCCTGTTAACCCGCCTCTGAAAACGTTTTGTGTAGTAGTGCAAAGATCACAATAACGACTGCTTGGAGACCAGGTGACAAGGAATATGAACCTTAAAATTTCTAGCTACAACAAATTCGTATATTCATAATGGAGTTACTGAATCTAGGAATTAAAGATCCTAGAAAAGAATGAAACAATGAAGGATAAAGCACTGAAGCACATGAACAAAGCAAAAGCAAGCAAAAAGAAAAGAAAGAAAGAAAAAGGAAAAACTAAACCAACACGTAAGCAACCCGGCCTTAAAAATCAATTACCAAAAGTGCCTCCCGGTTTGAAGATTTGGTTTGTGAGGTATCTAATTTTCTTGCAGGACTTGTTAAGCTTCAGTTCTAACTTTTAGGGGACAAAGACTGTTCTTAAGTGTTATCCCTAGTTGTGTCTCGGTTTAGTATTGTTGTTGTTGTAGTATTATGGTTGGTGACGGGGTAATACCATGGGTACCCTAGAGGAAGCATCTCCTCTACAATTACCAAAGGGCCGCGTGGCCCAACGTGACTGCGGCACAATATGGGAGCAATGTGGGCCAACCAAAACATGGCTCACTAGAGCAACATGGCCCTCGACCACTCAACCACAAAGTCAAGCGATGCCACATGATGCCCTCCCAACCTCTCATGTGGGGTCATGGGGCCACCCTTGCTATGCCTCCGGGTCGCCCCCGAGCTCGCTCTCGCGACAGGAGGAGTGGGTGTAGGGGGCTAGCACACTCAAAGCATAGACTATCCAAGGCTGCCTAGCTTGGGCTTTTCAATTCCTCCATGTGTGTCACAAGTCCAAAAGAGATATTGTGATTCTAAATTGGACTTTGGAAAAGCCTTTGATAAAGTAAAACATGAGGTGATTCCTCTAATGTTTTGACACATAGGCTTCTCTCCCAGATGGATCAGTTGGATCAGGTGCATTAGTCGGGTACCTCCTCAGTCCTGCTAAATGGTATCCTAGGGAAACATTTTGCATGTAAAAGGGGAGTCAGGCAGGGTGATCCCCTTTCTCCACTTCTTTTACCTGGAAGCTAACCTCGTGCAATCTATAGTTATGAGGCAGCCACAAGAAATGTCATTGCCCATCCCCTTGGTCCGGATTTTGGAGGTTATTATCCAATTGTCCAATATGCAAACGACACCATGCTGATCTCACATGCTGATGCCCCTCAATTGTTATGTCTTAAGGGCTTGGTCCAAACTTTTACGGATTTCACTGGCCTAAAAGGTTCATTTCAACAAAATTTCCTTGTGCCAATTGATGTCAGTACTGAGCAGTGCTATGATCTTGCACAAACTCTTGTTTGTCAAATTGGTGAGTTACCTTTCACATACCTAGGTCTTCCTCTTGGCATGACCATGCCCATTGTTCAGGACTTCCTGAATATGCTTAGTAAGATGGAACAAAGAACGATTGGCATCAATAGGTTCCTCACTTATGCTGGCCGCTTGACTCTGGTAATCTCGATTTACTCCTCCATGCAAACCTTCTATGCTTGTGCTCTCAAGTTTCTATCTCCGGTTATCAAGCAGTTGGAATCATACATGAAGAATGTGCTTTGGCATGGGGTGAAAACATGGTGGTTGCCTTGTTGATTGGTAGACTGCCTATAAGCCTAAAGATCAAGGTGAGCTAGGGATTGTTGACATTAGAGCTCATAATAAAGCTCTATTGATTGTCCTAAAAAAAGCTCTACTGATGAAGTTCCTTCACAAATTCTATAATAAATTTGATCTTCCCTGGGTTCATCTGACATGGAAGTTCTTTTATAAAGAGGTGCCCCTCCTCACGTGCTAAGTGATGTTGGATCCTTTTGGTGGCGGGACATCTTGTCCCTTGCTTCAGATTTTTTGAAACAAATTGTTGGCTCTGCTCTCAAAGGGACACAATTGTGTTTTGGGCTAAGTCTTGGAACTTTGGCATCCTCAAGAATTTGTTCCCCAGGTACACTCATTTGCCAAAAGATCAAGCTGCTCGGTCAGGACTTTCCTTCGGAGTGATGTTAGTATCAACTTCTGGCTATCCCTTTCTGATGTGCCATACGCAATGGACTGGGGAAGCTTCACTCTCCAGATCGCTCCTCAGCTGGAGTCAACAACGTCCTCATGACTAGAACAACGCCTCCAGGATAAGGTTCTGCGCCACATCGTCGCCATCATGTCCATGTCATGGGCGGTGGCATACGGACACGATATCCCAACGATGGCACACCCCGCCTCCACCCCCTGTGGACGGGGCCCACTAGCTGATCCAACCCCAAGGTTTACCCCAACCACAAGGCTAGTGGCCGGGCTCGAATATCTTGTCACTCTATCTCATGGTTGAACGGTTGTCGGGCGGCCTCCATTACGCCCCACGTCATCAAATGACGCGCTTCATCCCTTGCAATGGGAGTTGTTGGATGGGATGGCTTCCATGACTCGCGTTGACCACCACGCACAGAGGCTACCATGTTGAAAAGGACTCAGGGTCACCTCACGACAAGCCATAGGAGCAGGGACAAGACGCAAATACTCTCTATGCACAGGATCCATTCACCCCGGTGAAGCCAGAAGCCCCGAGCATAATTTTTGGGGTGCCCTGACCACTAGAGTCATGGGACCCCTACTTTCTCGCTGTCACCCATCCCCCGAGATTATATAGGGTCAGCTATGTGTTCTTTTCTTCTTCTGGGTAATCTTTTAGCTCTCACACGCATGCACACACTTTATCCGCTTACAAGCAACCCGTTGTAAGCATCTGAGCTCTTGGACCGAGGAACATGAACTCGAAACCTCATACTAGACGTAGAGTTTTCTGTTTGAACCAATACAATATGCTTCTATGTCTAAGTGCTAGCCATTGAGTCTACAAGAAGCGCAACATTAATCACTAGCCGGTGTACGATGCACTGACAATTTTGATTGTCTAGCTTGTTAGGAAGTGAGCCTACCTCAACTGGTTAGGGTGGGAGGTGTTGAACTATTGGTCGTGCACCCTGACCACCCATGTTCGAGTCCTCTCTAACTCGATTTTGGGTGCCTATTTTCTTCCGCTTAATAAAAAATCTGCCTAGTTCCTCCTAGGTTGGATCTGATTTTTTTTATTGTGTAGCTTGTTGGTGTTGGTGATGCTGAGATGTACCTCTAGGTGTTCTCGTGAGAATTCCCTGTATATATTATCATAACATAGTGAAAGAGGTTGGGGGTGGGCTATTTGACACGTGCTCCTCTTAATTGGAGGAGGTTTTCTATTTTAGTTACTGTCACTTGTACAAATGTCGATTATTCCGCTGCAAGATGGTGGTTGAAACTATCGTCAAAGTTTTTCAAGGGAGTAATAGTGCATTCGCGTGTTGCTTGTTATTTCCTAGTAACTGCGGCATGCTAAGCTAAGTAGTAATAATTGCATCTCTTACTTTAGTAATTACATATGAAATAATGATATATGCAGTGCTTAAGTTGGTTCCTCCCGATGCTGGAAGTTGGTTCCTCCCGATGCTGGAGACAATAAGTAATACGTACTTTATTTGTATCTAAACAATCATGAAAAAAATTCAGACACAAGCTGCAGCTTGTATATTTTATTTTGCCCCCCTCACAGCATCTTCCCCACACAAAGCAATTTTGGTTACCAGAGTCATCTAGTTTGCAGAACCACATACTTACAAAGAAAACTTAAACATATTAAAAGGTAGTTGTACACCAATGGAAATGACGCCTTGATGACGTTGGCAAACCATCATAAATTGATCGGAAGTCTCTCAGTTTTTTCGTGTTCTAGCTTGCAACGTGCCAACAATTTCAGCAGTGAATTATTCAGAATTGTGGATGCCTTCTCCAGCAAAGAAAAAAAAAAGAATAGTCAATGTTTTGCTACTTCATTGTGCCACACAATGGTTTCTTTCTTAAATAGTTTTTTTTTCAAGGTATGAAAAAGGTTCGGTCAAGTTCTAACTTTGACTTCGATGAAATTCCATAGCATTCCGTTAGAATAATAAATTGTATGAATATAAACATGTCTTCAAATATATTCCCATAATTGCACTAATTGATACGATTTGAACTATGCTACGAAAATACTGGTGCTGAATGATTACATTGGAAACCTGTACCATGTCCCAATGGATCATGCATGCATGCATTTCGCTCCTTGTTGCGATCTCATACCGTGAGTGCCCCTCGATCCATCTCTTATGCGACTATTGCATCCATTCTTGTATTTTGTGAATAGTGAAAAGCTTCAAAATCACGAGAACCCTGTTCAGAACTGAGGTGTATTTGTTTTCTGCTTGAACTCTAAGTTACTTAAGGTAGCACTTTCAATGTCTGCTCTTTCTATCTGTACACATCACGTTCCACGTGCCACACATCCAAGTCAACATGCATTATATCCAGCCGCCAGGACGCGTGATCACACTCCTGCCTTCTTCTTATATACACCAAAACTAAACACCTTGCAAGAATCACGCATCCAAACAGGTACCTCGAGCTAGTTTTCCCAACCTGTAGTTACAACTCACAAGCTACGGCTACGTGTAGCAAGCTCGATCGCCCGGTGACCATGGCCAAGGCCGTGCTCCTGCTCCTCGCCCTCCTGCCCTTCTCCTCCTCCCTCGCCCTGAACCAGGACTTCTGCGTCGCCGACCTGCCCCGCGGCGACACGCCGGCCGGCTACCCGTGCAAGCCCCAGACCGACGTCACCGCCGACGACTTCTACTACCGCGGCCTGGGCACCACCGGCCCGACCATCAACCCCTTCAGCATCGGCCTCTCCTCGGCCTTCATTCGTCACCCGGTTCCCCGGCGTGAACGGGCTCGGCATCTCCGCCGCTGCACTCGCACCCGGGCGGCACCGAGCTGCTCTTGGTCATCGAGGGCACCGTGTCCGCAGGCTTCATCAGCTCCCTGACCAACAAGGTGTTCACCAAGACGCTCCACAAGGGCGACCTCATGGCGTTCCCGCAGGGCCTGCTGCACTTCCAGTACAACCTCGGCAACGACACGGCCGTGGCGCTCTCCTCCTACAGCAGCGCCAACCCGGGCCTGATGATCCTCGACTTTGCGCTCTTCGCCAACGACCTGCCGTCGGACGTCGTGAGCAAGGTCACCGTCTTGGATGAATTGGAGGTCAGGAAACTCAAGGCGCTGTTCGGCGGGAGCGGCTGAGGTAGTCGCCATCGACCGTTTCGCCGTCGCGGTCGCCAGGGTTAGTTGAAGTTTGAATTGTCGGTCGTGGTCGTGGTCGTGGTCGTGGTGGGTGTAAGAATAATTTGCACACGCGTGTGCAGCTTCCATTATTTTAAAGAAAGCGGTTCTTTTTCGAATTGTAAAGTACCATGTGGTGTGAGAGTAGTTGTGTTATTTGATTTATTAAGAATAGAATTGTGATGTTTGTTTGCAAGAAAAACGAAAATGGAAAGGGAATTGTTAGATGTGCTGGATAAAATATATTAGCTAGCTGCATGCTGCACAAGATCACCTCTTTTGGATTCGTCGTGAACGCGATCTGGTTCACGAATATTGTTTCACAAGTTTTGTGGCGTCACACCATACACGCCCCATAAATCTAGTGGCTTCATACATGAAATGGATCAAGCCCGCGAGCTTTACAGGTGGGCTTAGGTTAGGACTAGTTCGGATAGCGTGCGATGCGCCCCTCTATGGAAATTGTTAATCTAAAATAAAAAATAGAAATTATATTAAAAGTAGTGCTATATTGTGAAAAGGAAATGTTGGAACGAAACCATAAATCAAATTGGTTGTATTTAAAATCAAATTTGTTCAAAATTTGTTATGCTATTTTATTTCTTTTGGAGGAGCTAATATGTTCTTTCCTTGGAAATTGATTGATTTTAAGATGTTTAGTGTACTTATTTGTTTGCTAGCGAAAAAATATTTGCATACATTACATTAAACTGGTTCATGGTTTTGGTAATTCTTTTGAATATATATTGAAGTTTATGATTATTTGGAGGAATAAAGCAAGAAAGAGATTGGAGTGTTATTGTATATAAAGTTTAAAAATCAAATATTGGGAGGACAAGAAAAAGGTTAAGGCTAACATTGGGGGGGGGGGGGGGGGGGGGGGGGGGCATGGGCTCACTCACGAATAGTACCTATGGGTCCCACATGTGAACAATACCATGGGACCCACTTGCGAGCACTATTGTGGGTCCCACATGTGAACAATACCATGGTTCCACTCCAAACAGTTCCCGTGGGACCCGTGCTTCGATCAAGATGAGGCCTCCGTTCCAAGGACCATTAGTATATAGGCATGAACTAGCACTACTGGGTTGCATTTCACGGACTTGGCTGGTATATGGTAAGTTACACTTAAATGCCGTTTGGTTGAAAACGCAAACACGAAAGTAAATGAAAAGCAGTGCTAATGGTAATGAATGGAGAAATCTCCCATTTTTTTGGTTCAACACTGTAAACTCAAATAAACGATATAAGCTGCACATGACAGGTGGTGGCGACGGGGCCGCTCTGTTGCGTGCTCTGAGCCTTTTGATCCAGAAATTTGAAGGGCGGTAGAGCTCTTCCTTCTCATCCTCATGTCTTCCCCGTGCAAATCACTCCTTGACCTACGTTATCCGAAGAAGATCTCAAAGGGTTTCAGAGAAGAGATGACAAGCAAAAATCAAGTTGGTGATTTCGAATCGGAAACAAGGGTGCTCGTGTCTTGTGCAGTCAGATGTACGTGCTTAGGGCATCCACAGTGAGCTCGGCGAAATCACCAGGTTACCTAAATGAGAGAGATATAATAAAAAAGAGAAAAATTCCAAGTTGCACAGCTATCAGGGAGATAGTAGACGTACCTGGAATAATAGTGCGAGCCTGACTGATAACTAATTTTTTTTGGTGCTAAGCTAATCAACAAATTTCCACCATATATGGACTTCATAAATTTAGCTCTTTTTAAAGCATGTCCTCACTCATAATATATTCTAGGACTGTCCCTGCCTTTGGAGACGCCCTTACGCAAGGAATTGTGTGTGTGGGAGAGGGGGGGGGGGGGGGGGGGGGGGGGGGGGTGGGGCAGCGAACGGGCAAAGAGAATTTGCACTAAATGAACAGGTAAAATTGGCATTGTCTTTTGAATTGGCAGTATCCGATTACAGGGCAACTCAAATTTGAATTGGCAGTATCCGAATACAGGGCTGGCTGAAACAAAGCGCATGTAACAAAATGCTTACCCTATGTAATCCATTTACGGTTACAGAATCACGAACCAAAGACATCTAGAGTTAGGCACAGGCCTCCGGACCCCGGCACGGCGCTGAGCCCAATCATGCCTTTCGTGTTTCGTTTGCGTTGCAATAGTTCCTTAGTTAATTATCTGCCCGTACAAGCAATGCAAATTTCTCCCCATATCCTGACCGCTCGTTGCATGCATGCACGCGGTGAACAGATGCGGCGAATGCGTCGTCAAATTCTCACTGCAAGTACACCGTTAATGCACGTCAGGACATGCGTTGTAGCACATTTACATTTACATGCAAGTACGCCCTTCTCCTCTCCTATATAAACCACCTCGAGAATCGCACATCCAAACACGTACACATCTTCCTTGGCCTAGTGACGACACCAATCGATCGACGACGTGTAGCAAATAAGCTACCAAACCACGGTAGCTGTGACGACCCGGATTTTCAAAATCGAAAATCCGAATCTCTGTACCCTTGTGGGTGATAGTCCCTGGATCAGTAGCTATCACGTACAGAACTCATCTCAGCATAATATCATATCCATACAATGAATTTTAGATTACATAGAAGAGATTTACATCCATACCATTATGGAAATACGAATAAAGTACAAGCCCGTCGGGCTAAGCGACAAGCGGAAATCCTGCGTAGCGGTAGCTAGGCTTCAATTCTTCATCTTCGATCACACCACAGGCAACTCGAGCGAAGCACACAACCCTTCTTCAAGCATCGATCTTGTAATCCAGTTCTAACCTGCATGCTCACAAACTATCCCCAAGGAGTGGGATAGGTTCACGTCACCATCTGTATGCAAGCTTTAAGTGGCCTAACATATAAAGGTATAAAAGTAATTCAAGAAATGGTTGGGGTTTCCTATGCGATAGCAGCAATAATAATCAAGGTATCATCTTCACAAACCATTCCAAATCCCACCTCACATCACATCACCTTCTCCACACTCGTCTAAGTCGATGCGAGAGCTCCCTCCCCTCGCACCTCACCAACTACGACCGGATCCTGAAAGGAAAGGGAGCAAACTTCCCTTCTCCCCGTCCGTAGCTGCGGACCTTAATCACTCTCAAATCTGGCTAATAAAGGGGGAGGTAGAAGATCCCAAAATATGAGAGGTAACAGGGAAAATGGGCAATGTCCATACCGAGGACGCGGCTATACGTATAGATTCTAGACTCTGCAGAGCTTGTACAATTGGACCCACTCGGGCTGCGATCGGTAGCGAACCGACCTGAGACACAACCCACAGCACAGACCCTAACCGCAACGATGCCCGCCTGCCCTCCTGTCTCGATCCATCGGCTCGCAATCCAATGCTTTGGAAGCTGTGTCGAACTCTCCCTCGTAGGGCCAGACGGGGCCATAGTCCTTCGGGGAAACGGTCTCTCCCGTTCCCGTACACCATCCACCTGATCTTCTCGCAGTGCAGGCATCGCGCTAGCTAGGAAGGCTGGAACCCGTTCATATGGGTAAGCGGTAAGTACGTGGGGCCCAAATAAAGTTACCCCACTCGGTTTCAGACCGGGGTGAGCGTCATCGTCCCAAAGGCGTATCCTCCGAAGAAGAACGCAAGTCGCAGTACCCATCATAGGTACCACTGCCAACTCCTATACTCCTATCCATCCATGTACCCGCCACAAGTACGGTGTGGGACCCCCTCGAGAGCAGGGGCCTCCCGGCACCTCGGTCAAAGACCGAGTTGTTAAAATATGCTCACCCCCGCCAAGTTTCCCAAAAACACCTTCTCCTGCCAGTTTTATCCCCACACACGCCAAGAATCCTAATCCACAATATATCCCATACACATGCAAGCAGCAGCATAGCAATCATATATATAGTAGTAGGTAAACAAGGAATCAGGATATATAAATAGGTTATGCATGGCTCAATCATCATCATCATATAAGCAAAGCGCTAGCATTCTACTAAGCAATGCCTAATAGGTCAAAGAGTCAGGATGGGCGTGAACCTGGAGCATGGTCCGCTATCTCTTCACTTCAGCGTAGTCGACGTCGTCGAAGTAGTCGAAGTAGTCCGGGTCCTCCGGGGATCCTATTATACGGGTACATAAATAATTATCGACAACTACTAGCAAATGAACTCCAATGAGAACCGATAGAGATCCAAATAACAGCAAACACTATTCTATCATGTCTGTCATGATTTTAGAAAAATACTGAAACTGGTTTCATATTTTTCTAAGCTACGGTTGATTTATTATGATTTTCTGAAGTTTAAATCCATTTTCGGGATTTATAAATCATTCCGGAAAAAGGAATAAAAGTTAGATCACAAGTTAGCAGCTCGGAGGTGTCAGTCATCGGCTCGGGGTTAAACCGCGAGTCGAGCAGGCGGAGGCAAAGGTCTGGGTTGATGACATCATCACGGGCCCTGGTGATGTCATCATTGACTTGGTCAAAGTTGACTAAGTCAACGGGCAGAGGGTTACGACTTAGGTCAACGGGTCAAACTAGGGTCAACGGGGCAAGACTGACGGGATTAAAGGCTATTGGGTCCCACATGTCAACATGCGGGCCCCATTGGTCAGGTGGGTCCGGCTATCAGCCAGTGGGTCCCACAAGTGGTGCCACTGTCTGATGGGTCACTAACAAGTTGGCCACGTGGCGGTCGCGTGACGCGGGCGCCACTTGGCTAGGTCTGGGATGACGGGCTTGATTTTAGGAACCTAACGCAACTGGTTTCGCGTCGATCGGAGCTAGGACGGAAAAGATATGGATTTTCCAAGGTTTAACCCTTTATAGATATTACGAAAAAGAATTTATTAAAGAATAAACTCTTTCCTTAAACTACAGGGGTTCCTTGCAAGATTGCCAAGGTGGAAGGGCCTGGTTGCGAATATGGAAAAGGTTAGGGGCCTTGATGCAAAAGAATCAGGGGTTTAAAAGGAACAAAAAGGGCAGACAAGGACCTATTTGCAAATATGCAGAAGTGGAAGGACCTGTTTGTAAATTTCCAGGGACCTATTTGTAATTTCAGAAAAGTTCAGGGGCCTAACTGCAAAAGTGCAGTGGGACCGGCCTGTGCTGACGTCATCACGGGCCCAGATGACGTCAGCGTTGACCGGTCAGTGTTGACCAGGTCAACGGTCAAACTCAGTGGGTCCCACGTGTCAGCCGAAGGGCTTCTACGCAATTAAAAGGAAACCCAGGGGTCTAACTGCGAAATTACAAGGGCTAAATGGTAAATAATCTAGCCAGGGGGTTTTTTGAAAAAGGTCAAAGGTGGAAGGGCCGGTTTGTGATTACAGGAAAGTACAAGGGGTTTTCTGCAAAATCACAGGAGCTAGTTGAAAAAGGGTCGCGGGCGATGACGTCATCGCCACACCAGATCCGGTGCGACCAGCGGTTGTGCGGCCCCCAGCGTGGCTGTGCTCGGGCGACGACACGTGCGCGCAGGATCTGTCGTGGCGACGGCTGGATCCGGTGTGGCCTAGCGCCGTGCGGCCAGATCGTGTGGCCCGGAGTTCGGCCGCGCGCAAGGTGTTCGAAGGATTGCCAAATCCGGCGTCCATGGCGGCCGGCAGGGCAAGGGCGGCTCGTGGCGGTCCTCCGGTGATGGTCGTCGACGGCGGAGCTCCGACGAGGATGGCGATGATGGGGGTGGTCCAGAAGTGGCGCCTTGAGGTCTCCCTTGCGCTGGTGAAGAGGAGGCGGCGGCGCTAGCGTCAGCCGACGACGGCAACGGCAGCTGGGCACAGCGCAGGTCGGCGCGGAGCACGGGCGTGCGCGTGCGACGACGGCGCGACGGCGAGGCGAGGCTAGCGGCGGTCCAAGGTGGCTTAAAGGCTTGGCCTCCGGGACGGTCTCGCGCGCGGGCTCGAAGAGCGGCGTGCACAGCGGCGGCAGCAAGGCGGCACGCGCGGGTAGCAGCACGAGAAGACGGTGGCGGCTTGGCACGGCGAGGGACGACGGAGCGCGACGGCTGCAGAGCGGGTGCGACGGCCGGCGCAATCACGGTGGGCTCCTGCAAGAATCGCGGCACGAAGGCCCGCACGCAGAGAAAGGATGGGCGGCGGCGGCGTGCACACATGGAGGGTTCATCGGCGAAGATCACCGGACAGCAACAAGGGGCAAGGGAGAGGGCTTGGAGGTTGTGCTCACCGGGAGGCGGAGGAGTAGAGCGTGGCCGGCTCGAGGGAGAGGAAGCAGACGCGGCGGCGGCGGCGCTCCAATCTTCGCGACATCCGGCTCCTTGACTTCACGGCCGGCGGTGGCGTCCTTGGCTTGCGGTTCGGCGTCGCGGTGCTCCGGGACGGGTCCGGCTTCTTGTTTTTTGCGGCCGGCGGCGAGGCAGTGAGGGAATCGGGGTTTTCCCCCCTTGGCTCGGTGCGGCGGCGGCTGGATTGGGAGAGGGGAAAAAGGGGCGCGGTGCTGGGTCTTAAAGGATGGGGGCTAGGGTTTGGGGCGCTCCCCCTTGCTGCGGACGGCGGGGATCCTCGGCGTCCGAGCCACGGACGCGTGGCGGAATCGAAGCGGGGCCGCGGGGTCGCGTGCGATTGACGCGCGCGCGGGAGCAGAGCTGGCGGCCGCGCTGGAAAGGGGCAGGCACTGGTGACGCGAAAGAGGCCGAGGTGGTGGCCCGCGGTTGGAGGAGCGCGGCCGGTCGGCCGAGGTGGCGAGCGGCGCTGGAAAGCAGAGGAGCGGCGGCGTCGAGCTGGAAAGCGAGGGGAAGGAGAAAGAGGAACAGGGGCGCGACGCTGACGAGTGGGTCCCGTGCGGTGGTGAAAGAAAGAGAGAGGGCGCGGTCGGTGGAGATGGGCCAGGAGGAGCTGGGTCGAGGCAGTGATTTGGGCCGAGCGGGGCGAATGGGCCGAGGGAAGGAAAGGGGAGATGCGGCCTGGTTGGGGTTGGGCTGCGCGTGGGAGAGAGTAGGCCGGGGAAGTTAGAGGGTAGGCCGGGTTTAGGAGTTGGAGGTGAGCTTCTAGACTTAGGTCTGGGTTGGCTGGCCCAAGTTAGAGTGTTAGCTTTTAAGTTTGTATTTGAAACTGGATTTCAAATACAAACTTCACTCAAACAAATTCAAACAAATCCACATGGAATTTGACAATTCCAGATAAAATCCAAATCACACATGCATTGCCATGAAAACTATTTTATGCACAACTTAATTACTAGGAATTTAGAGAGAGAGCATTTATCTTAAATTGGAAATTATTTCATGGCTCACAACATTTCAATCAAAAATTTTTGAAAACCCGATTTTTCATACAAGTAACAGACTGCAAATTTGCGGGATGTTACAATCTCCCCCCCACAAGAATCTCGTCCTCGAGATTAAAGCTGCACCAGGTGTGGTGAGGGTCTTTATCCGTATCTTGACGTCGGTACATCATTGACATCTTCAGCTTCGCTGTAGTTTGCTCTTCCAAAGGTCATGGACGATTAGTCGAGGGTCTCTCCATCCATGTGCTCGATCACTTGGCTGGCATTATTCTTAAGTGGTACTCCTCACAATGTTCAAATCCGTCGATCCAAAGGTGACTCTTGAATCCTTTTACAACTTATCTCCCCATCCAAATGTGGTAGCCTGTTCCGGGTAGAGGCTGGTTCCAAAGGTCATTTATTAGGTATCTTAATCTGTCAGAAATCTCGCTTTATCACTTAAGCAGCTTCCATCTTAACCACTGTATGGGCTCCTTAACATTTTCAGATATTCACCAAAACTTTGTCCTCTTATTCTTAATCCTCTAGGTGACACATGGGTGAATGTCTGGTCCTCCTTCTTAACTGTACCTTCATTTTAGTTTGGTTGGCATATCTATGCAATCCATGTTTCACGTAGTGTTTGAATCTTCATTTCTGGGCTCCGTGGTTTGTCCTTGACTACATCTTCTATTTGTTCTCCTTTCTATCCTTTTAAAGTTTCCTCGCTATGATCCAAAATAATCTTTTTGATCTCATGCCCGTCTTGGACACGTTGAAGATATAAATTATTCTCATAATCCATACATATTCCTTAGGGATTTCCAACGGGGTAGCTTTTGCCACATCTTCATGGCAAACATTTCAGATGCTTGGCTTCGTTTCAGTGGTTAGGTGGCTTCTCTTATACTCTCTAGACCATCTTAAGGTAGGGAATACATGTTCACGTCTTGGTCTGGTACTTCGGGTATTCATTATCTTCGTCTTGTAGGGTCTTCAAAGCTCCATTAAGGTTATAAAAGTCATATGGTTATCTTCCTTGCATAGAATCTTGTTCGTGAGTCCATAATTCCATACCAACTTCATGCTTCCTTAAATAGTCCATTTGTTGGTTTAGCACACTAGGGAAGGTCTATCTTCACTGTGCTTGTATTATCCAACATCCCCATTTAGCTTATGATTTCTGAATATTATACATGGTTCCTTCCAATTCATGGTGATCTACCCTGTAGAGAGGTCACTTGCATCTTGCGCATATCTTGAAGCAGACTCAGGATAGGTGATGTTTACACTTGTGAACGCCGTCACTTCTTAACCAACTCCCATAGGGTGTTTATCTCACTTGTTGACGGATAATTGGGCATTTGTCGGTCCTTGATGTCAATCACAGTCCTTGACAAATACCATTACCTTATTCCTATTGTTGGCGTTCTAGTCTTGTAACTATCCCAGAAAGGTGGCTTCTTCTGTAGTCCAGACACTTCTTCAATGGGTAGTGATGCTTGATCTTGGTCAACTCTTGTTTAAGTGAGCAGAAATTCTTAGTAGTGTTCATACTCTTTGCTCATTTCCTTTTCCCGTAGGCTAGAAGGTTCCAATGACTAGGTCTAATGTATCTTGTCCAGTAGTTCTTGGAGTTTCCTTTTTGCTTAGTCCAATAGAGAACATCCTGTAGAATCTGTCTTCACTATTGGATTTATGTTCGTGTGGTGTTGATATGGAACTCCAAATCTTATCTCCACTATGGACCTGGTGATTCTTTAGCACCTAGGGAGGGTACTTCTAATTGACTTCTTGTATTCTTCACGCAACTTGAAGTCCTCGTATCACTTCTGAGGTCGGTTCACAGTCTACTTGTCGGAGACGCTTTAGTCCATATCTTCATCTTGAATCTGGTGGCTCCATTGTTGTTCATTGCCAGGGTGTAGGGTGAAAGTCGTAGTCTCAGCTGAAATCTTAAGGGCTTAGCGATCCAATAGGAGTACCTTTTTCTTCATCCATAAAGTTGAATATTGACTTCCAAATTACTCTGATCTTCTTTCAATGGAATGATCTAGAGTATTCAACTGTTCCTAACCAATTCTATGCTTTCACCAAGTGACACTTGCAACTGGGGTCATGGAAGAGTTCAACATCTTGGCACTCGACTCCGTGCTAGGTAACTTATTCCAATACTCACGCGATAACCTTGTTCCAAAAATCTTGATCTTCAGTGCCAACTGTACATGAAGTACCTCTCTTTATTGATCACTTGAGTTGAGGATGGTTGACTGGCTTGAGAACTCATATTTGTTATGCAAATCATAGTGGAGGTCTCATCTAGGTGGGGTGGCACACAATCTAAAGGTGGAGTCTAGAGCAAGCATGAAAACACTACTGTATAAAATCCTACACTCATGATGAAGAAGCATAACAAGCAAGCAAATTCAATAAGAGCCATACACTCAAGCGATGAGAACACTAACTAAAGAGACTACTTCGTGGCAAAACCAGATAGGGTGGACTCTACACTGAGGGGTTATGATCTTCTCGTCAACGTCCTTGGCAGCTTCTGTCTTATCTTGATTGGGTCGCGAGAGAATTTGCATCGACGTAGGTAAGATAGAAGATTTTCAAGGCAAGAGAGTTAGAATCAAAATAGATCAAGGGGTATATGAAATAGAGCGTTTAGAATGTTCTAAAGCTAACGACAAGTCTAGGATAGCGTGCTACGGTCAAGTATGGCTCTGATACCAACTGTGACGACCCGGATGTTCAAAATCGAAAATCCGAATCTCTGTACCCTTGTGATAGTCCCTGGATCAGTAGCTATCACGTACAGAACTCATCTCAGCATAATATCATATCCATACAATGAATTTTAGATTACATAGAAGAGATTTACATCCATACCATTATGGAAATACGAATAAAGTACAAGCCCGTCGGGCTAAGCGACAAGCGAAAATCCTGCGTAGCGGTAGCTAGGCTTCAATTCTTCATCTTCGATCACACCACAGGCAACTCGAGCGAAGCACACAACCCTTCTTCAAGCATCGATCTTGTAATCCAGTTCTAACCTGCATGCTCACAAACTATCCCCAAGGAGTGGGATAGGTTCACGTCACCATCTGTATGCAAGCTTTAAGTGGCCTAACATCTAAAGGTATAAAAGTAATTCAAGGAATGGTTGGGGTTTCCTATGCGATAGCAGCAATAATAATCAAGGTATCATCTTCACAAACCATTCCAAATCCCACCTCACATCACATCACCTTCTCCACACTCGTCTAAGTCGATGCGAGAGCTCCCTCCCCTCGCACCTCACCAACTACGACCGGATCCTGAAAGGAAAGGGAGCAAACTTCCCTTCTCCCCGTCCGTAGCTGCGGACCTTAATCACTCTCAAATCTGGCTAATAAAGGGGGAGGTAGAAGATCCCAAAATATGAGAGGTAACAGGGAAAATGGGCAATGTCCATACCGAGGACGCGGCTATACGTATAGATTCTAGACTCTGCAGAGCTTGTACAACTGGACCCACTCGGGCTGCGATCGGTAGCGAACCGACCTGAGACACAACCCACAGCACAGACCCTAACCGCAACGATGCCCGCCTGCCCTTCCTGTCTCGATCCATCGGCTCGCAATCCAATGCTTCAGAAGCTGTGTCGAACTCTCCCTCGTAGGGCCAGACGGGGCCATAGTCCTTCGGGGAAACGGTCTCTCCCGTTCCCGTACACCATCCACCTGATCTTCTCGCAGTGCAGGCATTGCGCTAGCTAAGCGGTAAGTACGTGGGGCCCAAATAAAGTTACCCCACTCGGTTTCAGACCGGGGTGAGCGTCATCGTCCCAAAGGCGTATCCTCCGAAGAAGAACGCAAGTCGCAGTACCCATCATAGGTACCACCACCAACTCCTATGCTCCTATCCATCCATGTGCCCGCCACAAGTACGGTGTGGGACCCCCTCGAGAGCAGGGGCCTCCCGGCACCTCGGTCAAAGACCGAGTTGTTAAAATATGCTCACCCCCGCCAAGTTTCTCAAAAAACACCTTCTCCTGCCAGTTTTATCCCCCACACACGCCAAGAATCCTAATCCACAATATATCCCATACACATGCAAGCAGCAGCATGGCAATCATATATATAGTAGTAGGTAAACAAGGAATCAGGATATATAAATAGGTTATGCATGGCTCAATCATCATCATCATATAAGCAAAGCGCTAGCATTCTACTAAGCAATGCCTAATAGTTCAAAGAGTCAGGATGAGCGTGAACCTGGAGCATGGTCCGCTATCTCTTCACTTCAGCGTAGTCGACGTCGTCGAAGTAGTCGAAGTAGTCCGGGTCCTCCGGGGATCCTATTATACGGGTACATAAATAATTATCGACAACTACTAGCAAATGAACTCCAATGAGAACCGATAGAGATCCAAATAACAGCAAACGCTATTCTATCATGTCTGTCATGATTTTAGAAAAATACTGAAACTGGTTTCATATTTTTCTAAGCTACGGCTGATTTATTATGATTTTCTGAAGTTTAAATCCATTTTCGGGATTTATAAATCATTCCGGAAAAAGGAATAAAAGTTAGATCACAAGTTAGCAGCTCGGAGGTGTCAATCATCGGCTCGGGGTTAAACCGCGAGCCGAGCAGGCGGAGGCAAAGGTCTGGGTTGATGACATCATCACGGGCCCTGGTGATGTCATCATTGACTTGGTCAAAGTTGACTAAGTCAACGGGCAGAGGGTTACGACTTAGGTCAACGGGTCAAACTAGGGTCAACGGGGCAAGACTGACGGGATTAAAGGCTATTGGGTCCCACATGTCAACATGCGGGCCCCATTGGTCAGGTGGGTCCGGCTATCAGCCAGTGGGTCCCACAAGTGGTGCCACTGTCTGATGGGTCACTAACAAGTTGGCCACGTGGCGGTCGCGTGACGCGGGCGCCACTTGGCTAGGTCTGGGATGACGGGCTTGATTTTAGGAACCTAACGCAACTGGTTTCGCGTCGATCGGAGCTAGGACGGAAAAGATATGGATTTTCCAAGGTTTAACCCTTTATAGATATTACGAAAAAGAATTTATTAAAGAATAAACTCTTTCCTTAAAACTACAGGGGTTCCTTGCAAGATTGCCAAGGTGGAAGGGCCTGGTTGCGAATATGGAAAAGGTTAGGGGCCTTGATGCAAAAGAATCAGGGGTTTAAAAGGAACAAAAAGGGCAGACAAGGACCTATTTGCAAATATGCAGAAGTGGAAGGACCTGTTTGTAATTTTCCAGGGACCTGTTTATAATTTTAGAAAAGTTCAAGGGCCTAACTGCAAAAGTGCAGTGGGACCGGCCTGTGCTGACGTCATCAGGGGCCCAGATGACGTCAGCGTTGACCGGTCAGTGTTGACCAGGTCAACGGTCAAACTCAGTGGGTCCCACGTGTCAGCCGAAGGGCTTCTACGCAATTAAAAGGAAACCCAGGGGTCTAACTGTGAAATTACAAGGGCTAAATGGTAAATAATCTAGCCAGGGGGGTTTTCTGAAAAAGGTCAAAGGTGGAAGGGCCGGTTTGTGATTACAGGAAAGTACAAGGGGTTTTCTGCAAAATCACAGGAGCTAGTTGAAAAAGGGTCGCGGGCGATGACGTCAGCCCTTGCGTCATCGCCACACCAGATCCGGTGCGGCCAGCGGTTGTGCGGCCCCCAGCGTGGCTGTGCTCGGGCGACGACACGTGCGCGTAGGATCTGTCGTGGCGACGGCTGGATCCGGTGTGGCCTAGCGCCGTGCGGCCAGATCGTGTGGCCCGGAGTTCGGCCGCGCGCAAGGTGTTCGAAGGATTGCCAAATCCGGCGTCCATGGCGGCCGGCAGGGCAAGGGCGGCTCGTGGCGGTCCTCCGGTGATGGTCGTCGACGGCGGAGCTCCGACGAGGATGGCGATGATGGGGGTGGTCCAGAAGTGGCGCCTTGAGGTCTCCCTTGCGCTGGTGAAGAGGAGGCGGCGGCGCTAGCGTCGGCCGGCGACGGCAACGGCAGCTGGGCACAGCGCAGGTCGGCGCGGAGCACGGGCGTGCGCGTGCAACGACGGCGCGACGGCGAGGCGAGGCTAGCGGCGGTCCAAGGTGGCTTAAAGGCTTGGCCTCCGGGTCGGTCTCGCGCGCGGGCTCGAAGAGCGGCGTGCACAGCGGCGGCAGCAAGGCGGCACGCGCGGGTAGCAGCACGAGAAGACGGTGGCGGCTTGGCACGGCGAGGGACGACGGAGCGCGACGGCTGCAGAGCGGGTGCGACGGCCGGCGCAATCACGGTGGGCTCCTGCAAGAATCGCGGCACGAAGGCCCGCGCGTAGAGAAAGGATGGGCGGCGGCGGCGTGCACACATGGAGGGTTCATCGGCGAAGATCACCGGACAGCAACAAGGGGCAAGGGAGAGGGCTTGGAGGTTGTGCTCACCGGGAGGCGGAGGAGTAGAGCGTGGCCGGCTCGAGGGAGAGGAAGCAGACGCGGCGGCGGCGGCGCTCCAATCTTCGCGACGTCCGGCTCCTTGACTTCACGGCCGGCGGTGGCGTCCTTGGCTTGCGGTTCGGCGTCGCGGTGCTCCGGGACGGGTCCGGCTTCTTGTTTTTCACGGCCGGCGGCGAGGCAGCAAGGGAATTGGGGTTTTCCCCCCTTGGCTCGGTGCGGCGGCGGCTGGATTGGGAGAGGGGAAAAAGGGGCGCGGTGCTGGGTCTTAAAGGATGGGGGCTAGGGTTTGGGGCGCTCCCCCTTGCTGCGGACGGCGGGGATCCTCGGCGTCCGAGCCACGGACGCGTGGCGGAATCGGAGCGGGGCCGCGGGGTCGCGTGCGATTGACGCGCGCGCGGGAGCAGAGCTGGCGGCCGCGCTGGAAAGGGGCAGGCGCTGGTGACGCGAAAGAGGCCGAGGTGGTGGCGCGCGGTTGGAGGAGCGCGGCCGGTCGGCCGAGGTGGCGAGCGGCGCTGGAAAGCAGAGGAGCGGCGGCGTCGAGCTGGAAAGCGAGGGGAAGGAGAGAGAGGAACAGGGGCGCGACGCTGACGAGTGGGTCCCGTGCGGCGGTGAAAGAAAGAGAGAGGGCGCGGTTGGTGGAGATGGGCCAGGAGGAGCTGGGTCGAGGCAGTGATTTGGGCCGAGCGGGGCGAATGGGCCGAGGGAAGGAAAGGGGAGATGCGGCCTGGTTGGGGTTGGGCTGCGCGTGGGAGAGAGTAGGCCGGGGAAGTTAGAGGGTAGGCCGGGTTTAGGAGT
Source organism: Urochloa ruziziensis (assembly GCA_015476505.1). Lineage (NCBI taxonomy): Eukaryota > Viridiplantae > Streptophyta > Magnoliopsida > Poales > Poaceae > Urochloa > Urochloa ruziziensis. The sequence goes on from CM027124.1 coordinate 46,648,003, forward strand.
TGGAGGTGGGCTTCTAGACTTAGGTCTGGGTTGGCTGGCCCAAGTTAAAGTGTTAGCTTTTAAGTTTGTATTTGAAACTGGATTTCAAATACAAACTTCACTCAAACAAATTCAAACAAATCCAAATGGAATTTGACAATTCCAGATAAAATCCAAATCACACATGCATTGTCATGAAAACTATTTTATGCACAACTTAATTACTAGGAATTTAGAGAGAGAGCATTTATCTTAAATTGGAAATTATTTCATGGCTCACAACATTTCAATTAAAAATTTTTGAAAACCCGATTTTTCATACAAGTAACAGACTGCAAATTTGCGGGATGTTACAGTAGCCATGGCCAAAGCGGCCGTGTTGTTCCTCCTCGTCCTCTTGCCATTCTCCTCTGACGCACTCAAGGTCCAGGACTTCTGCATCGCCAACCTGCTCCTCCCATCCACGCCGGCCGGCTACCCATGCAAGCCCCGTGCCCTGGCCACCGCCAACGACTTCTACTTCCGCGGCCTGGCAAGCCCAGGCCCGACCGTCCCGCCCTTCGACGCGGCGCTGGCCTCGGCCTACGTCGCGCAGTTCCCGGCCCTGAACGGGCTCGGCCTCGGCGCGACGCGCGTCGACATCGCCCGGGGCGGCGTCGTGCCGCTGCACGCCCACCCGGAGGGCTCCGAGATCCTCTTCGTCCTCGAGGGGACCCTCGCCGCCGGCTTCGTCGGCGCCGAGACCAACGCCGCCTACACCAAGACGCTGAACAAGGGGGACCTCTTCGTGTTCCCGCAGGGCCTGCTGCACTACCAGTACAACCTCGGCAACGCCACGGCGGTGGCGTTCTCCGCGTACAGTAGCTCCGATCCGGGGCTGCAGGTCACCGACTTCGCGCTCTTCGCGAACCTCCTGCCGGCGGACGTCGTGTCCAAGGTCACCTTCATCACGGAAGCGGAGGTCATGAGGCTCAAGCGCTTCTTCGGCATCAGGTCGCTGCCCACCGGCCAGCCGATCTAAAGTTTGCTCGTGGGTATGGTATGAGAATAATATTTCCATAATTAAGTTCTCGGAAAAGTAATTTGCATGAGTGCATCATGCACCAGCTGTGTCGTATGAACGTCTACCGTGTGGGATTTCTCGAGCTGCTCTGTCGACTCAACACCGTTGTGTTCAGTTGAAATGGTTCGATATACAATAAATAAAGCATGCTCCTAAAAATCATCTTCGGTAATTATTATATTTTTCAAAACTGAAGCTAAGTTTACGGAGCCAATGCAACCGTGTAATTTGCGAGTTGGACCGGAGATGAGATCCGAAGCAAAGTTTAAAGAGTCAAATATGCAATTTATGAATTCTGAAATCGGGTTGACACACTCGAAAAAGTTTGAGAGCCGACCATATATTTTACTCTAAAAAATATCATTGTCACTCAAGGTTTTAAATAGCCAGCTATAGCTTCCGCTATAGCCTCTAGAAAGAGCAATCGATGTGGCATTTAGCCCGCTATAGCCGGCTATAGCCCGCTAAACGCCGTTTTGACAGCCCTACCGCTAAACGCCTTAGCCCGCTATTTAAAACCATGTTGTCACTTCATAAGGGTTCAACCGCTGGACCTTTATCACTGGACTAAAGCTAAAACCTTAACTTCAGTGACATAAATCCTAAACAAAAGCGATATGATCTATTTCGACGAAATTTCTGCGAATTTTGTGTTTTTCGTTAGCGACCGAAAAAACAAAATTTCGGTTAAAAATTTCGTTAACTATGAATTTTATTTCGATTCATATAGCATCCATAGCCTTAAAGAAATATGTTACAGCTTGTAGCGTGGTGGTACGAGCGCATATTGGACATAGAAACGTTCTGGGTTCGAGTACCAGTAATTCATGTCTTTTTTTTCTAATTCTTCTGTCACTGACATGTGGGGATACGCACAAATGGAAAATAAAAATAAATTCTGGACGCATCCAAGACTCGAACTAGGCACCCGTTAGCTCACGAAGACGCAACAAACAACTATTCTACAGCCTCAATTGTGAAATCTAGTGGCATAAATATTTTGATAAGATGATAACTATTTTAAAAAAAATCATGTTGGACAAACGTTTGACGAATTTTTTTTTACCGAATTTCGGTAATTTCGTCCGTGACCGAAAATTTACCGAAAACGAAATAAAAAACCTTCTATCCTTTGGCATAGACCATACACACAACAAATATATGTGTGTATTCTCGAATAGAAAACATATATACCTATTTATGTAATAATCACAGACATAGATCGAATTCGCAGATTGTTGTGAGAGTTTGGTGGACTGAAACAGTAAAGCTATATGTAGGCTGGATGATACTTGCCTTAGTCCATTTGTAGATCGAGCGGACATTCGAAAGACATAAAAACAGTCCTGTCATCTCTACTTCCTCTCCTACAGCCCAAAAACAATACCCACAGCTTCGATGGGCTCCCTTAGCTCTCGGCATGAATGCATACGAGTTTGGTAAGCGGTGCTTGTTTTAATCGCTTTGGACCATGAGATTTCAAGGTAATGTGCTACTGATTGGAAAACCACACATGTGCACAGTTGACTACTTAACGGCCAAAAACTAATTTTTTTGTCAAAACTTCATCTTCAAAACCCACATGTACCTCTTGACATCTGAAACTTAATTCTGTGTTGAATTTGGGCTGTAAAAAAATTCACCGTTTAAAAATTTTGAATACCCACGTCTAAAATCCTAGGCCCGCCCCTGATGCACATCGACAAACCGGGTAGGCAGCCAGGAGAAAAGCTGCAGTGCCGCGCTTGGGACCAAGAGTTTTTGTCAAATATTATTGGCCCAATTCTTGTTCTGAGCCCAATAGTTGTCCATTTTGTTTCGGCCCTTTTTAGCCCAATTAACATTTAGCACAGTCCAAACTATTGGCGTCGTCCGATTTACCCCTTAAAGTACAAAACCAGATATTTTACACCTTTAATTATTTGATACCATGTAGATTGCATCCATAAGCGGTTTTGACAATGGTTTTTGCTGATGTGGATTCCATGTGGTGGTGTCCCACAAGCATGTCACCCTAGCCTACGTGGTAGATGGGCAGAATCACCACACCCATTATTTTTCATGCGCCGACTGTGCCGCTTGCCAGTGCCGCCCATTTAAAGCTCTCAATAATTAGCAAGGGCTCTAGAGTACCAAAGCTCATCAATCCAAAAATGGGGAACCACTCTTCTTCTTCGCCGCTTCCTGTACTTAGACGTGCAAGCCATTGCCAGACGCTCCAGAGTAGTGCGTCGGCCTCACCATGGATCCGGCCACCCGAGCTCTCCTTCGCATCAAAGGGAAGGATGGCTATATATCCATCGCCAAGGTAGAGGACAGAAATCCCTACTCAAACACCACCACTGTCCCAAGAGCAATCTCCACCCGCCCCGTCATTCCCAAATCGACCGAAAACGTGTCCAATCGGAGGCGTCGATAAAAATTAGAGTCGGAGGATGACAAATCGGTGGTGAAAGATGACAAATCAGATTTTTGAGTCGGATGTGTTGGCAGTGTCCTCGTCTACTTCCATGGCACGGCTCAAGCGGTGCGAGAGAGCTGTGGGGAGGGGGCATCTGAGGGGTAGAGTACGACCGGAGAGGAAGAAAAGAGAAGAGGGAGAAGATAGCTCCACCTGACATGTGAGCCCGATCCATGGCCACGTCAGCGGAATGGAAACCACAGTAAAAACAAGTGAGGGTTGTGAGTTGAACGGTATTGCACAATTTATGGTATTGAATATCTGGTTTTGTACATTGAGAATGGAATTCGATTGACCTTGATAGTTGAGGGGTTTAAATGAATTTTTTTTCTAAAATTAAACGTTTAGCACAACCCATTTTTGGACCTATAATAGTGGACTAAAGCCCAGCTAACACTCGATTAAATTGCAATTATTTCCTTAGTATGAGTTGTTGCAGCTGGTGATAAATTAAGATCGTTGAAGAAAAATGGCTTTTAGGATAAGGTTTGCAACTCATTTCAAAGGTCGTTAATTACGCACGCTGACCGCGTAGTCACATATTTTATAGTACCCCCGCCAAATCCTTGAAGCGCGAAGGCATTTTCGTGGAAAAATGTTCAGCGTGCAGCGTCATCAAATTCTAGCTTCACGTGTTGCCTTGATAATGCATGCCAGGACACAAGTACGTCCAGTACTAGTTCAAACTCCTATATAAACACTTCAAAAATCACACCATGACATACCTCCTACCACAGCGCTCTACGTCTAGTAAGCTCGTCCAACGTCCAATAACCATGGCCAAGGCCCAAACACTCCTCATCCTCGTGCCCTTGCTCTCCCTGCTGCCATTCACCCTCGCACTGACCCAGGACTTCTGCGTCGCCGACCTGAACAGCAGCGCCACGCCGTCCGGCTACCCGTGCAAGCCTCCGGCCACCGTCACCGCCGACGACTTCCACTACACCGGCCTAGCGACCGCCGCGCCGAGCATCGCCCCCTACGGCACCGGCGTGTCCTTCGCCTTCGTCGAGCAGTTCCCCGGCGTGAACGGGCTGGGCATCGGCGCCACGCGCTTCGACGTATCCCCGGGCGGCGTCGTCGCGCTGCACACCCACCCGCGCGGCTCCGAGATCATCCTCGTCCTCGAGGGATCCCTCTCCGTCGGCCTCATCAGCGCCGGCGCCAACGCCGTGTACACCATGACGGTGAGAAAGGGCGAGCTCTTCGCGATCCCGCAGGGGCTTCTGCACTACCTGTACAACGACGGCGATGCGGCGGCGGTGGCGTTTGCCGCGTACAGCAGCGACAATGCTGGGCTGCAGATCGTGGACTACGCGCTCTTCAAGAACAACCTGCCTTCGGCCGTCGTTGAGAAGGTCACCTTCGTGAATGAGGCAGAGGTCAGGAGGCTCAAAGCGCTGTTCAGTGGGAGCAGCTAAGTCGGTCAGCCGCGCCACTCGGCCCTCAGGGTTTAAGTACGTTCTCCATATAGCAAATGGTTGGGAGAATAATTTGCACGTATGTATGCGTGCATGCAGTAGTTTCTGTCTTGTGGATGAACTACTCCGTATTGTCTTCCTATTAAGGGAAATGGTATTGTCATAGTTCTTACTATGTGCATTCGACAAAAAAAAAAAACAAATGTTTTAGGGCTCCCGTTCTATAGAGTTATTTGGCAGTCATATTTCAACATGAAACGGTCCATTAGTAATATTGGTTCTCAGAGTTTGCATGCAAAGACCAAGCGTCGACGCCAAAATGGGCCATCACACGAGCACGTCATTGTAGCTCACATATGGCTCCTTAGGCTAATCCCAATACATAGTTTCATTATGCGGTTTCTAATAGTGTCATGTCATCTAAACATATTTAAGTTCATGAATGAAATAAGATCCCCCAAAGCAAAGTTTCATGTCACAGTTTTATAGGCTAGCCAAAACATTTAATTACGAGGCATAGGATTGCATATAATTGGATGAAATGAATTCTTTAGCTCCTAATGCAAGTTTCATCAGGTTTCATAGTCTCGGATACAGTGCATACACAGTTTCATCCTATCCTTGACATCTTTCCTTGGGCTACCCCGCCCTTGGCACCAAAGTAGCCCTTATTGTTTTTGTTCTACACACTATAAGGGCGTGATTCCTCACACCAACAGCCCGTGCCGTTGCAACTATGTTACAGTACATTTGACAAATGTAAAAAAATATTATAGAGAAGTAATAAATAATAATTTATATTTATAGCAAAGGTCAACATATGGCAAAAACACATTTTTAAAATAGATTAATAAATAGGAATTTTGTGTTCAGTAATCAACAATTTAGCATCACACGTATCAGAATTATTTTGTAAATGACACATGAACAATATTTATATTCAGTAATTTAACATGTCTTCTCAAAAGATATAGAAAAAAATTATATTCATATATTAAAATCTTTGGTTCATTTAAGGACAACAAAGAAACTTTGGAGGATTGAATTACAATAAAAATATCCATGATCCATGTGTGCCATCCATGTACGCGAGCATATTTATTACCAATTATATAATATTTATTTAGAAATAATTACAATACTAGTTAAGCTTCTTAGTTGTAGATCCACTCTGATAGATTTCGAAGATATCTACTAAAACGTAATTAGCAATTGAAGAACAAATATTCCATACATGACCAGATCCTTGATTCCATTCAATACATGATTGGATCAAACAAATATCATCAGGAATTAAAAGAAAGCAATCATAATTTTGTGTCTGTACGATTCCAACATTTGTGTTCTTTACAGTCAGAAGAAAAATTAGATTGACATTCTTTGATATTTAACCTTAAATTTAGAGTGTAGAAATCAAAACGGATCTCATCATATCTCATCTCATTACAACTTCTATTAGATTAATTTGATTTGCATATACTTCATAGTTCACATGTCCTAACAACAATAATTTCCTTAATAACTAATCCAATCAAATTTGACATATAGCATATACCCTTGGACCTATACATATCCCAATCACTCAACAAAAAAATATGCAATTCAAAATCTCATTATACTATAGAATATTTCTCAACTCCAACATGAATGACTAAGATATCTATACTATAAGGATCCAAAACAATTGGTAAAAAACTGCTTTTCTAAAAGCTTTCCGTACCCCTCACAGCGTCCCCACTTGACAGGGTTCCACCTAAACCCACCTAAAATGTTTGGCCATCAACCAATTCAAATGAAGGCCCTGTGGGCGTCCGTGGCCGATCCAACGCATGAGGGATAGTTTAGGCGGCATTATTTCAGGAAAAACCGAAAAATTTCACTCACCACCGCCCAATCTACCCGCCCCCTGCACCCACCGCACCATAGATGGAATTGTTAGGTGATTTACCGCGCCATAGATGCATTTGTTAGGTGATTTCGAACCGAAATCGTTCTTTCCATAAACTTTATTTCCATAACAGCCACAATACATCATATCGATTACTTACCATAGTCGTGGGCGTCCAGGTTCATCTCCTTAGCCCTCCTGCCCCCTATATAAGGCGCCCCTCCTTATTCTCAAAGCACACAATCTCTCCCTTCATTCTCATCATCTATTCAGAGTTCATATTTCGTTGCAAGGGCGTCGGCGTCGAGCGCGGCGCAAGGGTGGCCACGACGCTCGTCGTGTCCAAGCTCGCCAGGTAGAAGTGGAACGTGCTCCGCGTTGTGACGGTGTCCGGTGCCGTCGAGTGCGTGGCGTCGTTGCTCCACGACACCGGCGACGAGGAGAGCAACCTTCTCGGCCTCCCCGTCATCAAAAAGCTGGCTGCGGTGCCGAGTTGCTCATGGATACATGTATCGTGAATTTCCTTCTGTTTCCGCCGGAGGCCCAAGCTTTCGATGTATGAATATATAATTTTTAATATGAGATGCTATTGAATAATTTTAATATGCGATTTAAAGGCAATCCGAGTGCTTTTCAAGGCAATCCGAGTAGTTTACAAGTCATACGACTAATTTCCATATCGAGAAGAGTCCTTGCAGTACTCTACTCTTGTTCTTCACGTCGAGTATCATCAACCGAGTGCTTGCCAAGCCAATCGAGTGCTTTTTCGAGTTCTTGATCAGTCTTGGACAGGTCTTGGTTGTCACGAGGCCATGAGGTGCTTAAGCCCCGTTTATTCTGATTAAATCAGTAGTCTTTAAAATATTATATGGTGTGCGATAAGAATCGCACTCCATATGGAGTAGCCCCCGAGCTTTAAGTTGAATCGAAGAATCAGGTTGAGGGTCCACAGAATCTTGGTTACAAGGTTGGTTTCGAGTAGAATCCTAACCAATTACTACTCGGAGAGTGCTTTTCAAGGCAATCCGAGTAGTTTACAAGTCATACGACTAATTTTCATATCGAGAAGAGTCCTTGCAGTACTCTACTCTTGTTCTTCATGCCTGGTACGACTCTGTCTGTAGAGAATCCATGTGTCCCTTATATTCACGGCGGGCAGGGTTACAAGGTTAGTTTCGAGTAGAATCCTAACCAATTACTACTCGGAGAGTGCTTTTCAAGGCAATCCGAGTAGTTTACAAGTCATACGACTAATTTCCATATCGAGAAGAGTCCTTGCAGTACTCTACTCTTGTTCTTCACGCCTGGTACGACTCTGTCTGGAGAGAATCCATGTGTCCCTTATATTCACGGCGTGCAGGGTTACAAGGTTGGTTTCGAGTAGAATCCTAACCAATTACTACTCGGAGAGTGCTTTTCAAGGCAATCCGAGTAGTTTACAAGTCATACGACTAATTTTCATATCGAGAAGAGTCCTTGCAGTACTCTACTCTTGTTCTTCACGCCTGGTACGACTCTGTCTGGAGAGAATCCATGTGTCCCTTATATTCATGGCGGGCAGGGTTACAAGGTTGGTTTCGAGTAGAATCCTAACCAATTACTACTCGGAGAGTGCTTTTCAAGGCAATCCGAGTAGTTTACAAGTCATACGACTAATTTCCATATCGAGAAGAGTCCTTGCAGTACTCTACTCTTGTTCTTCACGCCTGGTACGACTCTGTCTGGAGAGAATCCATGTGTCCCTTATATTCACGGCGGGCAGGGTTACAAGGTTGGTTTTGAGTAGAATCCTAACCAATTACTACTCGGAGAGTGCTTTTCAAGGCAATCCGAGTAGTTTACAATTCATACGACTAATTTCCATATCGAGAAGAGTCCTTGCAGTACTCTACTCTTGTTCTTCACGCCTGGTACGACTCTGTCTGGAGAGAATCCATGTGTCCCTTATATTCACGGCGGGCAGGGTTACAAGGTTGGTTTTGAGTAGAATCCTAACCAATTACTACTCGGAGAGTGCTTTTCAAGGCAATCCGAGTAGTTTACAATTCATACGACTAATTTCCATATCGAGAAGAGTCCTTGCAGTACTCTACTCTTGTTCTTCACGCCTGGTACGACTCTGTCTGGAGAGAATCCATGTGTCCCTGTGGGCCCATGGTCGTACCTCCAACAAGCCCCAAGCGCTTCATCGTCGAGTATCATCAACCGAGTGCTTGCCAAGCCAGAGTAGTGCTTGGTTCTTCAAATCATCTTGGAAATCATCATCCGAGTGGTAATTTGAACCCAGAATTAGTAGTCACATCGAATCATCTTGGAGATCTTCATCCGAGTGGTTTTCTTGTACCCAGCCCCCGAGCATAGGAGCCAGCGGGGATGCATCGAGTAGTATGTAGTCAAAATAGCCACCATCAATAGAGTAGCGAAACAGAGGAGGTCGCGGTTGACTTGTCATGCCGCGATCTCCCCAGAAACAGGAGTCAGGTGCCAATCTGAAGTCGAGCTTTGACTTGATAACTTGCAACGGGTTGAGGCGACCACACATTGATGAATTCCATTGATCATGAGGCGCCCGAAAAGTCATCCAAACCACTCTTACAGTGTATTCAGGAAGCCCCCGGCAAGTTGTACTCATTTGGCGAGTTATACTTCAAAGCACTTGATAACTGGTACTTGAAGATCACTATCATACTGTGGAGTAGACTCTAGAGTATTTTCAAATAAGTACTCAGAGATTTGAAATCACTACTCGCCTTGTGGAGTAGACTCTGTAGTACTTTCAAATAAGTACTCAGAGATTTGAAGTTACTACTCGCCTTGTGGAGTAGACTCTGTAGTACTTTCAAATGAGTACTCAGAGATTTGAAGTTACTACTCGCCTTGTGGAGTAGACTCTGTAGTACTTTCAAATGAGTACTCAGAGGTTTGAAGTTACTACTCGCCTTGTGGAGTAGACTCTGTAGTACATTCAAATAAGTACTCAGAGATTTTGAAATCACTACTCTTATTATGGAGTAGACTCTGTAGTACTTTCAAATAAGTACTCAGAGATTTTGAAAACACTACTCTTATTATGGAGTAGACTCTATAGTACTTTCAAATAAGTACTCAAAGATTTGAAATCACTACTCTTCTTGCCGAGTAGACTCTGTAGTACTTTCAAATAAGTACTCAAAGATTTGAAATTACCACCCCGTCCTGTCACCGGCCGCCGCCGAGCACCATCACACCGATCACCGGGCATCCCATTCTCGAGGTCGTCACCGCAGCGCCACCTCGTCCCATCACCGTCCGCGCCGCGGAGCGCCAGCCATCCCATCCCCGAAGTCGTCGCCACCCAATCCCGCGACGGGAGCAGCAACCACTAGCACCACCCCGACCCATCACCGGCCGCTGCCGAGCATGATCACGCCGAACGTCATTCATCCCATCCTCACGTCGTATCCGCCGGCTAAGCTCCGTCCATCACAGCCAAGTGACGTTGCCACCTTTGGTCGGGTTCAACCTTCCGCCGCGTGTTGGTTGAACGGCAGGGAAGGGAGACGACAAAATTTTGATGTCAAATTTTACATCTTACTCTTATAATGCCTACAACGTCAGATTTTATGATGATTGAACGCTCTAGATTAATATAAAGAGTTCATGTTGACTACATCTCTAATTTAGTAATTTTTTTAAAACACGTGCCTGTGGCACGTGCCCTTTTGCTAGTGTTTATAAATATGAGCAAAGATATTTTCTTCTCTAGATACGTCTATCTGTATATCCCAATCCTCCCACAAGCACATCTTAATATTCTTTTTAGTGCTTGATCTTTATGAAAGTTTACCCATGTAGCTCTTCAGATGGAGAAGGGGGAGGTACGGTACCCCTTGAGAGAATTGAGAAAATGAAGGGTGAGTGAGCAAAAAAATTCAGGTGTGAGTTGAGCTGAGGGAATAAACTCCCGAATATCAAACACCAAACCCCAAGTATTATAATGAATTAAAGATTAACGTAAACTATAGCAATGTAATTTGTATAAATATATATAAGTTTAGGTAAGAAATTTCGGTAGTCCATCACCGTATTAATATCATAAAAGGAAGCTTTAGATAGCTTCTGAGTTAGCCTTTTAATTGTGATACTTAGAAAGCCTTCAAACGGATGGTATCATAATATCTTTGTCTGCATATTAAATTTGGAACTTTATACTTCTATTTCTTTAATATGCAATTAGAGGACTTTATATATTTCTTTTCATATAATTCATATATAACACTACAAGACCATTCATGTGAACGGAAGGTCCAGGGTTCAAATCCAGCATCTGCACATTTATGTGCAGCGCTAAGCAATATGCTCCCAGACCCGCATAGTGCGGTAGCCTACGGCACTGGGTACGCCCTTTTTTTTATGAACACTACAAGAGTAATAATCTTCCCCAAGATTTTCTATTTTTTTATGACCAGTATTTATAATTAGCTACGTGCCATAACGGTAGAATGATGGTGTTGGCCATTTGTCAAAACTGCTAGAAAGACACAAAAAAATATTTGAAAAATGTCGCACTCAAGGAAAATGTTAAGAACTACACTGATAAAATAACTATTGGCAAAAATTAGAACTCTTGTGGTGGAAGACATTATTGTATCTATGATTCGGGGGCTGTCAGACGATTTTAACGTGTCCTGCATCCAACTCCCAAGTGAAAGAACAACACAGTACGGTACTCCACTTGCATGCCGGGTTCGGCTAGCTAGCTAGCTAGGGACGGACGTGTACACTGTACTCGCACTAGCCATTGCAGTTTTACAGAAAATTAGCCCCTAACTTGGCTCAAATGGATTTTTTTTGTTTATTCGAGAACTTGTTTTCTCCTGTTGCTACAGGAGTTCGTCCAGTGCACCACACACTTTGACATAAAAAAATAGAAACTGATATGATTGCTTTGCTGCACGCATTGGGAAAATGTCGAGAGCTCCTTTTATTTGTGCTGGTGATCCATTATTTCCCATTCACATAGTGTTACACGCCACGTACTACGAATTTATGGTTTGTAAGACCTAGGTCAGATCTGGCTTATCATGTTTAATTAGACATATACTGATATACAACATAGATCTAAATATTGTAGCATCTAAATAAATGGCTCAAATCGAAACGTAATAAATTATAAAGTTATTGATCTCGTAAGGCTGTATTTTTCATATCTTAGTAAAAAATACTTTCTCCCTTCTTAAAAGTTTTTTTGCGAATATTTTCTTAAAAAATAAGCTACCACCTACTGAATGAGCTAGAAGTACTTCTCTTTCTTTCAAAAAGATACAGTAATATAAGTTTATTCTTCTCTCATCCTAGCGGGCTATATATCGTGCCATATAGGGCTGGATATGGAGCTGGCTCGGCTCGGTCTGGCTCGTTTGGATAACGAGCCAGCTCGCGGCTCAGCTTGTTATGTTAACGAGCTAGAAGGCCAGCTCGGCTCGGCTTGTTAAGGAGCTCGAGCTGGCTCGATTAACTCGCGAGCCAGCTCGTTAGTAACAAAAATTACAGATTCACAATCACAATAAGCTTAGCTCGGCTCGTTACAAATTTTCAACGAGCCGAGCCACTAACGAGTCGAGTCAAGCGAGGTAACGAGTTTCGAGCATTTCGTCGAGCCCTAGTGGCATATCACCCATTTACGCGTACACAGTGATTTATATGTGGATCCCAATGAATTAAAAGGGCGATAGGAGATTTTTGCATATTCTGAAAACTGGCAGATATATAATATATTTTTTGCTAAGAAAGTACTGTATATATAAAGATAGAACAAATTCCAGAGCTTAGTCCACAGCACGAATATGCCTGTCAGCAGCCCGGCTGGACGGGGCTTTTTCGTCACTCTATCTAGCTAGTACGTTGGTTAATTATGAGCTAACGTACAGACAATGCGAATTTGTCGACGCCTTTCTGACCAACGCAGTGAGAGGTACTTCCATTCAATCGTGGACACTCATGGTATACCTCTCTGCATGTATGTACCTACAGGAACTAATGCAACGCGTGCCTTGTCAAATTCACACTGCAGTACTATACGTACAGCGTTAATGGACGAGTAGACATGCGTATATAGTTACACGAACACGCACACTGCTTCTCCTATATAAACACCTGATCGAAGAATGAATCACACATCCAAGCACACGCACACTTCGCTATCCTACCTTGTGGTAAGCTATAGCCAGGATGGTAACCATGGCGCCCAAGGCCGCCGTTCTCCACCTCGTGCTCGTGCCCTTGCTCTCCCTGCTGCTGCTGCTGCCCTTCTCCTCCCTCGCTCTGACCCAGGACTTCTGCGTCGCCAGCCTGCTCCTCCCCGACACGCCGTCCGGCTACCCGTGCAAGCCCAAGCTTGCCGTCACCGCCAATGACTTCTACACCGACGTCCTCGCAAGGCCTGGCCCGGTCTTCGCCCCCTTCAACACCAGCTTGGCCTCGGCCAACGTCAAGCAGGTCCCGGGCATGAACGGGCTCGGCATCAGCGCCACGCGCGTCGACATCCTCCCTGGCGGAGTCGTGCCCCTCCACACCCACCCGGAAGCCTCCGAGTTCATCTACGTCCTCAACGGGACCATGCTCGCCGGCTTCATCAGCGCCGAGACCAACGTCGCCTACACCAAGACGCTGAACAAGGGCGACCTCTACGTGTTCCCGCAGGGACTGCTGCACTTCCAGATCAACCTCGGCGACACGACCGCCGTGGCGATAAACGCGTACAGCAGCCACAACCCCGGCCTGCAGATCACCGACTTCGCGCTCTTCGCCAACCGCCTGCCGGCGGACGTCGTGTCCAAGGTCACCTTCATCACGAGAGAGGAGGTCGAGAGGCTCAAAGCCTTGTTCGGCCAGAGACAAGTGCCGTCGTGAACAAGGTCATCACCTTCGTCGGTATAGCGGAGACCGGAGGTGATCTTGAAGCTAATAAAGGTCTTCTTCGGCCTGACTGCAAATTAAGTGCCGGCCGGTCGGCAGCATTAGGTTGCTCTCTCGTTGTTGTGGTGTGTGAGAATAATCTGGGTGCGCGCATGCACCCCGGCCTGTCATGTTGCGCGTGTGTCGTCGTCACAGTATTTCTACAGTTATTCCGTCTAATGTTGTGCTTCAGTTGAAATGGTGGTCGATATATGCATTAAATATGTGTGTCGACAGTGATTGTTTTGTGCTATTGTATTGTAAACCTAAACCAACATTGCACGACATACTCACTACTTAAAAGTTCTATACATTTAGTACATGAATTGCAAGGAAAAATTTTAGATGAAGGAAGCTTGTGCTGCACACGGCAACAAGGTCACGAGATAGTGTGCTCGTATAGCCTAAGATCGATGAGAAAAGTGAAATTAGAAATCTTAGAAACCTAAACTTACGAATTATACTACTTCGCTCAAATAATACTAACTAGAGCATACTATCTAAATGTTGTGCATTTAATTTATGATTGATATAGTGTTAAACCTCCCACCCACAAATAATTTTGCAATCTATAGCCTATCATAGCACGAACTGCTCCAAGGAAGTAAAAACACTCAAGTTGCAAGTATAAAATATAGAAATGTAAAAAAAAAAGAACTAGAGAAGATACAAACTTGGCGCGTCATTTATCTCCTAGTATTAATAGACAAATGCTACGTATTGTTGCCAAGTTCGATCTTTACTAAAAAAGATTTACTGATTTGAGTATTTAGTTAGTTGAACTATTGTCGTCATTCCGGGTATACAATTGGTTGTATGTTACTTGAGGTGCCATGTGTTTAAATTAGTTGTAGTTTAGATACTTTACACTTTCAATATCAACTTTATGTTAGAAATCTAATAAAATGATTGAGAGACTACCTTCACATTGGAAGATATTATAGTAGCCAATTTTCGACACTTATCACCACTTGACTATATGTCATGATGTTCCTATGCAGAGAGCAATGGCTTTGGTTGTTGGCAAGCATGCTATAAATTAATGACAGCCATGTAAATATGTAGACATTTTCATTTACGTAATAACTGTGTGTGTAATTATTTATCTAGCTAGTAGAGTGCACGGGCCCAGGCCACCTGTATGAAAATTTCTAGTAAACATCTACTTCATATTCAAACAAAATATCAATAAATGATACTTTTAGATTCATAAGAAAAAATGTGTGTGTGTGTCACTCTTTGTAAGCCATTTGTTTAAAAACTTGATTAGATTTCAAGATCCCTTGTTATGAAAAAGTCTCGCTTTTGAGTTTGTGTGAAGTAATAATCAAGAAAAGGATGTCAAGCATAATATATACACGTGAGCCACAAACATTTTAGATAAAGGAGAGGAGTTGCCTATGTAAATGACTTCATGGGTCGATCTCAAGATGACTTCAGACTCTATGAGCCTACATGGAAGCCTCAAATCGTTGATGAAGATTGAAGAGAGATACAGTCGCGAGAAGTACACGATCACAACTGAATTACACGAGTGGCTCAAGAGACCCACCGCCCAACCAGCGGAGGACCCCAAGACACAACCGCCATGCCCCTGGAACCGATCAAACGTCGTCCTTGCATTAGATGCCAAGCTGCAATGCCAAGATCAAGTAGAGTCTAGTAGACTAGCGATACATACCGGCACAACAGGACAGAAAACAGGCTCTCGACAAGACTCCGATACATTTTTTTTTTAGAAATCTCCGATACATATATTTGAAAGCCTATAATGATCGGTAGGGATGAAAACGGTTGTAAACGATCGAAAATACTCATTATCGTTTCTTATCATATTTTTTTTACTCGAAAACGATACGGAAACGATACATTCGAAAACTGATAACGATAACGGAAAAGTCGGTACATCGAAGTCGGATTCGAAAACATGTCGATATCGGTCAATAATCATAACTCAAATCGAAAAGCACGCAGGCATGTATACACAAACCGACTACAATTTCAACTAGAGAAAATTATGTCGGAGCACTTTTAAAAGTAATGTTCTCGCCAAGATACCATTAACTACATTTGTTCATGAAAAAATATTTCATACTCTTTTATTATAACCAGATAATAGTATAAAATAACCTTTATACCTTTGGGCCAAGGACCACAAAAAACCCAACAGGCCCAGCCGGCCTTAGCTTATACGTTATCCACACGATAGGCAGCCTGCCTGCCTCCTTTCTCTGCCCGCACGGTCGCACAAAGCGACGACGCTCTGCGAAGACGGCAGCCCTCCGCCGCTACTGTACTAGCGACACCGCCCCACCCTGCGAGCCTCCTGCTGGATGCTGGGCACGCCATCGTCCAGGCCGGCACTGTCTAGCTCTGCGTGCTCAGATCAGGCCGCAACCCTCCATGGCTCCATCTCGGTATTCCAGGCCGCTCTTCTCCAGCCATACGTCCCCATCCTGCCTCCCGCGCTCCTCCAGCTTGGTGTCCCCATTCCCAGGTTGAGCTTCTCTAGCTCGGAGTCCAATCGTCAAGCCGCCGTACCTCTCGCATCTTGGTGATTCGAAATTTCGACGGAAATTTTCGAGGCAATTCGGTATACCGAGCTATTCGGTGAAACAAATGCTCTCCCGTTCCGTTTTCGTTTCCGAGCCATTTTTTCCCGTTTTCGTACTGTTTTCGACAAATTCCGTTTCCGTTTCACCATTTACCATATTTTACGGAAACGAAGCTCGGTAATCGGGAATTTTCGTAACTGTTTTCATCCCTAATGATCGGGGAATGTAATTATGTGAATCGTTGGATTGCCTTAAGTCGTTGTTGCGCCCTTGCCTAGGTCAGCTGTTTTGGGCCAAATTTAAGGTGGGTACTAATGATTATTGGGCCACGACTAGGGCCACAGCCTAGTGACCATAAGCGTGGTCCGCCCTGCTCGTCATACGACATGCTAATCCAGGCCTCATGAATCCTCAAAAAAAAAGCCTCATGAATCATGATCCTCGACTTCGCGCTCTTCGCCAACGACCTGCCCTCGGACACTCTTCGCCAACGACCTGCCCTCGGACATCGGGAGCAAGGCCATCGTCGTGGATGAAGACATCGGTTTCGCCGTCGGTTTCCGCCAGGGTTAGTTGAACTTGAATTGGTAGTGATTATGGTGGGTGTAAGAATAACTTGCATGCGTATGCAGCTGCCTTTCTATTTTACCGCAAGTGTGGTTGTTTTCTAATTGTAAACCATGTGGTGTGGCAAACTGAAAGTAGCCGAGTTGGTAAAGTTTCTTTTGGCAGATCAGGTCGAGTCCTCGACTCGATACTGATGATGCCTCTCGATAATGAGACGTCTAATTTTTTTAATCTCGATGAACTGCTGAGTCTTTTAAATGTGCTCATAGGATAAAGTTGCATGTGTGTACGCAGTATCGTTTGCCTGGAAGTTCCATTTTTTATTTAGGCACACCCCTCTTTTATGCCGCCAGGCACGGTCTGAGCCCAATTATCTGCCGTACACGCATGCAAATTTGTCCACATGTATCCTGACTGCTCGATGCGTGCATGTACGCGGTGAACAGATACGTCGAACGCATTGTCAAATTCCCACTTCAAGTACGCCAGTTAATGAACGTCAGGACATGCGTTGTAGCACATTCACATTTACATGCAAGTACACACACGCTGCACACCCTTCTCTTCTCCTATATAAACACCTCAAGAATCATGCATCCAAACACACACCCTTGAGCCTAGCCTATAGTGACGACGACAGCCGATCGACGTGTAGCAAAGAAGCAGCTAGCTACCAACAACGATAGCCATGGCCAAAGCTTCCGTGCCCGTGCTGCTGCTCCTCCTCCTCCTCTCGCCCTTGCTCTCCTCGCTGCCCTTCTACTCTCACGCACTCAAATCCCAGGACCTCTGCGTCGCCAACCTGCTCCTCCCGTCCACGCCGTCCGGCTACCAATGCAAGCCCAACCTTCTCGTCACCGCCGCCGACTTCCACTCCGACGCCCTTGCCAAACCCGGCCAGCTCGTCGCCCCCTTCAACACCAGCTTTGCCGGGGCCACCGTGAAGCAGTTCCCTGGCGTGAACGGGCTCGGCCTCGCCGCCACGCGCCTCGACGTCCGCGTCGGCGGAGTCATGCCGCTCCACGCCCACCCGGAAGCCTCCCAGCTCCTCATCGTCGTCAAGGGAGCCCTGTCCGCCAGCTTCATCAGCGCCGCCGACACCAACAAAGTGTACACCAAGGAGGTGAGGGAGGGCGAGATCTTCGTGTTCCCACAAGGCCTGCTGCACTTCCACTACAACATCGGCAGCGAGACCGCGGTGGCGTTCTCCGCGTACAGCAGCTCCAACCCCGGCCTGCAGATCGCCGACTACGCGCTCTTCGGCAACCTCCTGCCGGCGGACGTCGTTGAGAAGGTCACCTTCATCAAGGAAGCGGAGGTCAAGAGGCTCAAGGCCTTCTTCGGCCCCAGGGCAGTACCGTCGTAAAACAAGGCCACACCTTATCAGTATCGCGGAGATCTCAACGTCTTCTTCTTCGGCCGGCAGCACTTAATTGGTAGCTCGATATTATGGTGTGAGATCGAGAATAATCTGCGTGCGTACGTGCATGCAATTCTGCTGCCTAATGTTGTGCTTGAGTTGAAATGCTCTTTTATAATAAGTATATCGTCGACGATGATTGTTTTCTGTGTGTTATTGAATTATTGTTAAAGCTAAACCAACGTAGCGCAACACACACGCTCAAAAGTTCTACATTACGTACCACGTGAATTGAAAATATTTTAGATAAAGGAAGCTTCTCCAAACAGGCACGCAATGGGGATTTGCTAGTTTACGATCCCCTGGACGGAAGCGATTTCAGACAACCCCATTTTAGAACGGCGCTGCTAGCGCCCGGACGTCCGATAATTTTTTATTATAGGACAGTACGTTGCAACATCGACACAAACTGCGTGCAACGTCAAAGTTTTATGTTTGCAACATCGATGAAACATTTCAAAAAATAGATCTATTTGTTTAAGAGAAAAACTCCCGCCGCAACATCAGGTGATGTTGCATGAAACACATAAAGTTTCTTGCAACATCTAAAATGTGCATTTGCAACATTAAGTACCCGGCCGGTCGGCAGCATTAGGTTGCTCTCGTTGTTGCGGTGTGTGAGAATAATCTGGGTGCGCGCATGCACCCCGGCCTGTCATGTTGCGCGTGTGTCGTCGTCACAGTATTTCTACAGTTATTCCGTCTAATGTTGTGCTTCAGTTGAAATGGTCGATATATGCATTAAAATATGTGTGTCGACCGTGATTGTTTTGTGCTATTGTATTGTAAAACGAAACCAACAATGCACGACATACTCACTATTTAAAAGTTCACTATACATTTACTACATGAACTGGAAAAATTTTAGATGAAGCTTATGCTAATAGGCACACACGGCAACAAGGTCACGGGATAGTGTGCTCGTGTAGCCTAAGATGAGAAAAGTGGAATTAGAAATCTTGGAAACTAAACCTATGAATTCTACTACTTTGCTCAAATAATATGAACTAGAGCATACTATCTAAATGTTCTGCATATATGGTTGATATGATGTAGTGTTAAACCTCCCACCCACAAATATTTTTGCAATCCATATATATAGCCTATCATAGCATGAAGTGCTCCAAGAAAGTAAAAATACTCAAGTTGCAAGTATAAAATATAGAAATGTAAAAAAGAATTAGAGAAGATACAAACTCGGCATGTCATTTATTATATCCCCTAGTATTAATAGACAAATGCTACGTATTGTTGCAAGATCGATCTTTACTAAACAAGATTTACTGATTTTGGTATTGAGTTTGTTGAATTATTTTCGTCACTCTGGGTATACAATTGGTTGCATGTTACTTGAGGTGCCATGTGTTTAAATTAGTGGTAGTTTAGATACTTTACACTTTCAATATCAACTTTATGTTAGAAATCTAATGAAAATGATTGAGGACTACCTTCACATTGGAAGATATTATACTAGCCAATTTTTGAAACTTATCACCACTTGACTATATGTTCATGATTTTCCTATGCAGAGAGCATAATGGCTTTGGTTGTTGGCAAGCATGCTATAAATTAATGACAGCCATGTAAGTATGTAGACATTTTCATTTAGGTAATAACTGTGTGTGTGTTTTAGAAACGGAATAATTGTGTGTGTAATTATTTATCTAGCTAGTAGAGTGCACGGGCCCAGGCCACTTGTATGAAAATTTCTAGTAAACTTCTACTTCATATTCAAACAAAATATCAATAAATGATAATTTTAGATTCATAAGAAAAAATATATGTGTGTCACTCTTGTAAGCCATTTGTTTAAATACTTGATTAGATTTCAACCCGCCGTTGTGGCCAACCCCTCCGTCTCCTTCCACATCCTCCCCAGTCCCTCCTCATCGGCCGTCGCCGCTGCAGGCTTTGTGGAACCCGCAGGCTTTGTGCAGGTATAGCAGGCTTGCCCGCTAAAACCCATGGGGTCTTGCAGGCACTGACCGCTTGAGCCCGCATAAAAGATGCAGGTGCCTGCAGACGCCCGTAAGTTCATTTTCGCAAGACGCGGGTTGCAGGCTGGCATGTAAGCCTGCACCTGCTTGCATCCCTAATTACGCTGCATCTGCAATTATGTCTATGCCGATGGGCCTAAAACATGTGCGTGATTTCTAAAAGTTGGTTTTCGTGGCCAGCTTGTATCTCCATAAAGATATAAGTTTTATTTCTCTTTTTAACTATTTTTTGTGTCATCAAAATGTCCTACATGACACCTTATTAATGACCATGATACTGTCTTTCGGAAATTTGGAACTAGCCTAAACTTACATTTGGGTGAAACTGCAATCATGCAAAGGTCGATCAAATAAAATCTGCAGTAAAACTTCATGAAGAGAGCAAATATGTGCAGTGGCGAAGCTAGAGTGAGTTTTGAGAGGTGCGCTTATCTTGTGGTTACATAGATTTGAGCTATTGTGGGGGGTGCATATATGTTGAAATAATCCTAGTCATTGTCTTTATAAATTTTAGCTAGGGGTGCATATGCACCCTTTACCCTGTGCCATCTTGCTTCCTGCAACCAAGACCCACCAATCTAATTTATGGACCAACAACACTCATCTACATCTCTACTTCCTCACGATCTTCCATAGCAAGAATATCATGATCAACTTAATTAAGTAGAATAAGATCGTAACACACACAGGAATAAATGAAGTAATGAACAAACCATAACGATAAGTCCAGTCTCAGTGGGAGTTTCATCGGCATTAAATAGACTGTCATTTCAGCATTTTTGATGATGTGGCAGTGTATTAATGAAGAGAGATGTGAAATGAGTTTCATCCTCATGAAACTCTCTCTACACTGTACTCTAGACAGCTTGTGTCTTGCATGTTGTCTTGGAAACAACACGAGATGAAACTTTGCATTGAGGGAGGGTGTTTCATCATAGTTTCAAACTTCTCTTAGATGATGTGTCACTCTAGGTAAGTGTGTCGATGAAACCTCCACTGAGACTGGCCTAAGTAGCACGCAACTGTCAGTATAGAAACATCTCACTCCACAGTACAAGACATACTCGACAAGGCTTTGATATAAAGATTTGATAGCCCGGCATTACCATCAATTCCGATCAAAAAAGCGGAAACACACAGGTTAGCGCCTAAGATTAGCTCCAGCAGTCTCCATTTCCCCAATCCAATTACTATACTGAGAGAACCGATGAAAAATTATGCCACGGCAGTTCCTCTTTAATATTTTCCCTTTTCTCAATGATAATTGGACAAATCAATAATCCATACCAACTGTTCCAGGTGGAGTTGTGCCTAGTCCAAAAGTAACTCTCCTAATAACAATATAGAAGAAATTTTGAAACGATTTCATTAAGTACTTATTGGAGAACTGCTGTAAATGCAGCCCGTTAGAACGTCGTTCTTCGTCGTACGGACGGCCCAAATTCAGCTCTTAACTGACGACGACGAGCTTGGCCTTCACACCACCCGAGCAAATCACGGCCTTGCCATCGGCCGATCCCCTTGCTTAGCACGGCATTTTGGTCTTGTTTAGTTTCTCCATTTTACAAAATTTTTCTCTCTTGATTCTCGTGCCTCCTCTCACAATGTACGTCCTTTCAATGTATAAACTTTCTTCATTTTTCCTCCTGGAACTAAACACATCCTTTGATCCCTACATGCCGCGGCGGCCGCGCCCGCCGCGGCACGGTAACACGCGGAAATCCGACAGTCCGCCGGTGTGGGCAGAACACTGCCGGAAATTTGACGTAACATCAGAACCAGCCAAAGTCAACAATCAGGTCAACTGCAACGGTGGCTCAGTGATGATGTTATCTCGCAAATTATTTGTTGGACCAATCGATCAACGTGCTGACCTTTAACCTATTGGACGCTAGTTTAGGACTCGATGAACTTATGTGTTATTAATCCCCTCGCTCTGATCCAGCATGCCCCGCGAATGTAAGCATGTGCACTCTACAATATTCGCTCGTCCACTTGGTGGATGTGACAAATTTACGAAATCGGTGTCGTCATGAACTTTATTTCGATTTGTCCAGTAGATCCAGAACCTAGCCCCTAATAATATTCGCCTTTGATCGGCCGTCGAGTTTGCTTCTAATCCTTGGCTATGCATTCCTGCAAATACTGAAAAAAGGGCAAGTGTTGAGTTTACAATTCCTCTAAAATCTTTTCCCTTTTTTTACCAACCTTTTGATGGTGTAATACTGTAATCTAAAATAATGTAGGACAACCTAAAACAGTTGAGCTGTCCCAGCAGAGCGTTCCGTCGTCTTTGCACACTGAATAGTCTTGTTTTTTTTTGAACGGCACTGAATAGTTTTGTCAGTATGGAACGAAATTAGCTCCATTTCTACATGGCAGTATGTCACTACGGTTTTTTAATACCTTTTTGGCCGTCGCATTTTTTTGCCAGTTAGTGAGGAAAAAATGTGACGGCCAAAAAGAGATATAGTATGATAGGTACAATAAGATCAGGATTTATTTTGGGTCGGGATTCAATTTACTTACTGATACGTGCAACAAAAGGGTCTTTTATTGTACGTATCATGAGCAAATTGGCTTCTCGCCCGGAACGAAACCCGGTTTGTTGTTGTGCCTATCATAAATTTCTTGCTATATGGCCTCAATCCGGGTGGAATGGTTCCTATGAAACCGAACGTGATCCCAAATCTGGGGGCGAGCGCACCGGCTTGCCCGTGCGCTCGCTCCCCCCCCCCCCCCCTCGACTCTCTAGGATCCCCACGTGGTAGGACCCCAGGGCCCACGCCGGAATCTGCGTATGTCTCCTCTGTCCTCTCTTGAAAAGTTAGTTGAACAAAATTTTGATGTAAAAATTTTGGTGTTGAAAAATTTTGTCAAAAGCAAAATTTTACTGACAAAATTTTGTTGCAAAAATTTTGACGCTGAAGATTTTTGTCCCAAGCAAAAGTTTGCTGATAATGTTTTGTTGCAAAAATTTTGACGTTAGAGAATTTTGTCCCAAGCAAAAATTTTGTTGCAAAAAAAATTGAAGAATTTTGTCACAAGCAAGCAAGCAAAAGTTTGCTCTCTTAAGATTTTTGTTGCAAAATATTTTTTCGTGAAATGTTTCTATGACAGATTTTTTTCTGCCATACAATTTTTTTTCAGGGTGATTTTTTTTAGGGTGATGATGAACCCGCTTGCCTGATCTCTTTATGGCGTACGAAGTAGTACTGCATGCAGCCATGCAGGGGTACGTGCATGCAGCCGCGCGCGTGCATGCAGCTGGGTGCCTGGGTGGGATGAAGTGGGATGAACGCCGGTTTTGGCGTTTTGTGCGAGCGCACGGCGTTCGGCATGCGGCCGACCGCTAATTAGTCGCGTCCGAAACCGAATGGGCCCTAAAAAAATTAGCATGTACTACGAAAACAGTCAGCTCGATCAAGAGGTCCATCCAGCCGGGTCCGAACCAGATCCTGTGCAGTTGGTCCTCTGCCGTGGGGTCACTGCCACGTGGGCCCCACACGACAGTAACTCAATGGTAGAGGCTCTAATTGCAGTTGCAGAGGAATTGCTCCCGCCGGGTCGACCACCATTGCTGCCTCCCCTGCTTCTCACTCAGCGAAGCCAGAGAAGCAATGGCCACGGAGGAGCCGCTCCTGAACGGAACCGGCGCCGAGAGCAAGCACGGAGGCGACGACAAGGAGGATAGTTTGGTGTGGGCAGAGGTCAAGAGGCAGCTCCGCCTCGCCGGGTGATGTCGCTCATGTTCGTCGGCCACCTCGGCGAGCTCCAGCTCGCCGGCGCCTCCGTCGCCACCTCCTTCGCCACCGTCACCGGCTTCAGCCTCCTGGTACGTAACCGCGCTGGCGCACCTGCCCGTCTGCTGGCTGCTGGTCCGCGGGATGGGGATGGGCAGCGCCGGCGCCGCGCTGGCCATCGCCGTGTCGTACGCCGCCAACCTCTGCTTCCTGGCGGTGTACGCCAGGGTGTCGCACTGTCGCCGCGATGCCGGAGGACGTGGGCGGGGTTCTCCCGCGAGGCGCTCCGCGGCATCCCGCCTTCTTCAGGCTCGCCGTGCTGTCCGCCATGATGTTCTGGTAAGTGAGTGAGTCCACTACTGCAATTGGCTTCTTGATCAATTACCGGGAGACCGATTTAGCAATGGATTGTGTTGTCTCTCTCTCTGTACTCTGTAGCATAGAGTGGTGGTCCTTCGAGCTCCTGGTGCTGCTCTCTGGCCTTCTCCCCAATCCAAAGCTCGAGACGGCCGTCCTGTCCATCTGGTGAGCGTTCTTGCTTCAGTACCAGGTGTTGAAATTTGGCGTGCCGTTCGACACTCACTGCTGCGATTCTTGTAGCATCAACACCATCGCATTGGCATTCATGGTCCCGCTTGGACTCGGTGGTGCCACAAGGTCATCTCCAACAACATAATTATGCAACCATTTTTACCCTTTTAAATATTTATAGTTGCTGTCTTGATGATAGTAAAATCATTTTTGCAATGATTTTTCCTTACCCTGATGCCATACAGCACGCGCGTTTCGAACGAGCTTGGCGCAGGGCGGCCGCAGGCAGCGCGTCTGGCAGCCTGGGTGGTCGTGCTCTTGTCTCTGTTGGTCGCCGCTTTCGGAGGCCTGGTGATGGTGCTCGTGCGCAATCTATGGGGGTACGCCTACAGCAGCGACGAGAGAGTGATCAAGTACATTGCCAGGATGCTGCCGCTCCTCGCAGTCTCTTTCTTGTTCGACTGCGTACAGGGTGTGCTTTCAGGTAAACAAGACGAGAATCCCCACTGACAAGTGACAATGCGCCACCAGTTCTGCTTGTCTTGGAGATATGACAACATGAATGCAGTCTCGTTGTGAACTCAAGAAACCATTGGTGCTAGGAGAAGTCGAGAAGGGATGTTATAGTAGTGTGCTTTCAATAGTAATGTTCATAATTTGAACTGGTAGGCTTGTCTGGAGCTGAGGGATTATGATCCAAATCAGTTCAGGAGCAACCCCTTCTTCCATTCAAACCCTTACAGGTTGGTGTCCTGGTCTTATGCGGTTATGTGGCATGCAACCTGAACCCTGTTTTTTAGACAAGCATATAGGAGGCTGGTTTTGAATTTTCAGTAAAAAAATCTGTCTGGAAAAGTTTAACATAGAACCCATCGTGACATCAGATTGGTGGACAGGCCAAGCTAAGCATATTAGGCTCAGCACTAGATTCTAAATATAGGGGAAATGGCTGAGTGAGGATAAAGCAAAAACAAGAACACCATTTTCTCCATTAAGTACACCATTTTCTCCTTAAGATATCAAGATACAGTCTGTTGCGCCAGAATCAGATTATCAGCAACATCAGCAATCACGGCTATCACGATATGTCTGCTTATTTTCATATTGCACCATCAACAGTTCACCTCTTATAATTACCAAAACTACTACTAATCACATGCGCGCCTTAGGCTGGCCGAGGAACGGGTAGTCCGTGTACCCAACCACAGGGTCCGGCGTGTAGAACGTCTTCCTCACGTACCTGTTGAGCGGCGCGTCCCGCCGGAACCGCTCCACCAGGTCCGGGTTGGCGATGAACAGCCTCCCGAACGACACCAGGTCGGCGTCCCCGGACTCGACGGCCTCCACGCCGAGCTCCCGCGTGTACCCGCCGCTGCACATGAAGGTGCCCCTGTACGCGCCGCGGAGGGCGCGCATCATCCGGCTCTCCTCCTCGGCGCTCCCGTGCTGGCCGGACTCCGTCTGCCCGTACGCCGCGTACCGCGGCTGCGTCACGTGGAGGTAGGCGAGGCGCCCGGCCTCCTGCTGCAGGGCGTTGAGGCGGTCCACCACGGCCAGGCCGAGCTGGAGCGGGTTGGAGTCGTACGCGTCGAGGTGGTCGATGGCCGGCGACACCCGGACCGTGACCCGGTCGGCCCCGATCGCGGAGACCACAGCACGGGTTACCTCCAGGAGGAACCGGCAGCGGTTTGAGAGTGAGCCACCGTACTCGTCGGTCCTGTCGTTGATGCCGTCCTTGAGGAACTGGTCGATTAGATAGCCATGGGCGCCGTGGATCTCAATGCCATCGAAACCTGCAAAGGCATTCCGTTTCTGTTAGCAAATAGACAGATTTTCTGATGGAGTAAGGTCGGAGTCCCATGTGTAAAGCTTGAGGATGTATGCAGACGGCAACTGGGACAAATATGGAAACCGAAAGTTGAGATGAAATCGATCGGTTGTTACTACAGCACAAACTACAGACTGCTGATCCAGTCATCAGGCGGGGTGGGCAGGCCAACGCAATCTGTCAGCTATGCCGCACCAACAACTAGTCCATGATACACCTCGTGGCTGGCTGTTCCTACTCACAGTGCAAGCAGTCTGGACTGACATTGCCGTATCGGCAAACATCCAATTGCAGCAACGGGCAACAGAAGCAGCGGACCCATACGCTGGTGGGAGAACTTGGTACGCGCAGGGACTACTGACTTGGCAACACACCTACAGACAATGATCTATGCTGCCTGGAACCTATGGAAAGAGCACTGGCGGAAAATTTTTTGACAACAAGGCTCTGAACCTACAACCAGGAAGGGACAGACTTGAGACTACTACTGCACAACGGTGTAACAGCAGCCAAAGCAAATGGGGTCCAACAAGGTTCAGCTATCATCAAATGCACCTTGTCAGCAATTCAGCATCATCTGTAAATAGTATGTAGTTTATTCTTTTTCCTTCTCTCTCCAGAACTAACTGGGAGAATGTAAATATATTTGTACTACTTGCTTTCTCCTAAATGAAATAGGCAGAACACCTGCCATGCTGGAAACAGAAAAGGTTGAGGATTTGTGCGTGTTTATTTCAGTACCTGCTTTGATGGCATTTATGGCAGATTGGCGGTATTGTTCAACTATTTCAGGTATCTCTGATGTGGCAAGGCGCCTCGGCGTTGGATACGTGCCATAGGAACCATCAGGCATCAATATCTTCCATCTTGATGAGATTGGCTTGTCGGTCGAAGATATTGGAGCAGCAGCGCCTGGCTGATATACTGATTGATGAAAAGAAAAACATTAGAGAAGAAGCAACACAACTCAACAAGACTAAGGAATCAGGTTACTCTCCAATAGCAAGCCAGAAACTTCTTCCTTACTTCCCACCAACCCAGATTAGATCATCCTTAATTTGCCAAAAACAACAACTACATCACAAACCTTTCCAACTGTAACATGATTACACAATGTGGGACTGAAAAGTCATTAATGGTATATTAACACAAATTCAATAAATGTCTGGCAATTCAGTCTAATTTCTGAGAAATCTGAATAATTGTCAAATATTTCTTTTGTGCAATTTATACGTGTAATAAGCATACCTTGATGAGAAGCTCGGCCTACATGCCACAGTTGGCAGAAAAAGATCGCTCCCTTGGCATGAACAGCATCAACCACCTTTTTCCATGCATCAATCTGCTCTTCATTGTATATCCCAGGGACACGAGGAAACCTGATACAGCAACATTCTGTCACTTAATGTTTCGATCTGAAGATTCAGAATTAAAAGAACATGCTACAAGCTCATCGTAAGTGAGCATGAGAAGAATCTCTACGGAACAATACTAAGATATACTCATATACATGATCATACACTTAAGTATTACCAGTATGTGTTCGCTCATTCGTGACATGGAATGCATTACTGCATTACCAGTATCTGTATCTGTAGTTCTAATGCTTGCCTTAAACTTTTCTTTACCATAAATTGCTGTTCCATCTAAGTTTTGTTCTGACTAACATAATGGTACCAAAACATGTTTCAGGCTGATCTTGTAGCAGCTGATATGGGAATTTCTTATGGGTTACGACACAATTACTCTGACAACTGTGTTATACTATGACGAAGAAGGGAAAATGCAAGCATTAGATACTTAAATTTTCAGCAGTAGGGTGAGCATCTAATTTAATGTCTCTCCAAAATCACTCATTGCTTTATTTGCATTTCAAATTATATACAATACTATATTTGTTCTTTTATGTTATAACACAACAACCATAGTTAAAACATGACACAAGTATGGCATATTCCAGCGCTCCTCAAATACAAAACACAGACAACACTTGGATAAAGTAAAAAAGGCTGACTAGAGGATGTTGTTTGGTGTAAATTATGAACTAGCAATGGACACTTTTCAGAAATTAACATCCTGAGCTCATTTCACAATTCTCCACATGTGCTTTGACTTTAAAGCAATAAAACAAATTAAGAAGGACATCTGATGTTTGTTGACGGTGTGCCTTTTCTTTAACTGCCCAACAGTCAGGCAAGCTGCTCGGCTCATCTTTCTGTTGGTTCCTGATAGGTTTCCTCCTATGCCAATTTTGCTGTTACTGACACAGGAACTGGAGATCTCCTAATTGATCTCAAGTATATTTGTGTATGGAAGGCGGAACCTTGCGTCAGAATTTTGTGTCTTTAATTTTTTTCTTGCCAAACTGTCATTTCTTTCC
Source organism: Urochloa ruziziensis (assembly GCA_015476505.1). NCBI lineage: Eukaryota > Viridiplantae > Streptophyta > Magnoliopsida > Poales > Poaceae > Urochloa > Urochloa ruziziensis. The sequence goes on from CM027124.1 coordinate 46,676,772, forward strand.
TCTTGGTTTCCTGTGTGAAAACTTGAGCATTTGACACCTCCCCCAACAACTCCTCTCAAGATGGCCGCAGGGTCCCGGGAAGGCATCCAGTTCCTATAAATTTTCTACTTCTGCTCAAGTGCTCCAGTATTCGAAGTAGAGATCAAACAGAGCACGCTCTTCTGATCACCACCAACCAATAGAATACCAACATAAGTATAGCAAACCCACATGACGAATTCTAATAAGAGTGATACTACTCCCACCAAATACCATTGATAATTGGGACGCCCGAGCCACCAACCACCAGTCACGGCAGGAGGACCACGTCTTCGCCAGATCCAGCGCGCATCACCCCGCCCTAACACCAGCGCACATGGCTCACACGGAGGCGTGTGGAAGACCGACTAAAGCACGGTGGCGCAGTAATCTAAGACCCCCGGCACGGGTCACCACCGGGGACGGCGAGAAAATCGATCACGGGACCGCTAGACAGGAAAAAAAAACACGGCAGAGACGAGGCGAGCAGAGGAGAGGGGAGGAGATGGCTTACCCCGGGCCGGCCGGCGAGATGATGGTGCCCTCGGAGATGAGCAGGCCGCCCTCCGTGGAGCGCTGCGCGTAGTACTCCGCGAGCGCGGGCCCCGGTACCGCGCGGGGCGCCCTGCACCGCGTCATCGGCGCCAGCACCACCCTGCGGAACGCGCGCATACACACACAGCATCAGACGACCCGAGTCCCCCCAAGTCCAAGGGAGAGAAATTCAGAGGCGGGGAGGGGGGGAGTGAAGCGCTCACCGGTGGGCGAAGCGGAAGCGGGGCGTCTCGTACGGCGAGAAGAGGGACGGCCGCGGCTGCTGGCCCTCCGCCGCCGGCGAGCGATCCGTGGAGGCCATCGGGAGTGGGGAGGAAGGCGAAAGGGGGGGAAAGCAGAGGGTGGCGAGGAAGGCGAGAGGGGGAAAGCAGAGGGTGGCGAGAAGCCGGAAATAGGAGGGAGGGAGGGAGGGAACAGGGGGGAAGTGAGTGCGGTTCGAAAGCGAATCACGCAATTGGGCGCGTCTGTGACGATGAATCGAGGATGATGACTGGGAGCCGGAGCAGAGCAGCCTGGACGTAGAAAGAGGCCGAAGGAGAGAGGACTGGGTACAGAGCAGCAGCCAGTTGGTTCGGCAGCCGCGTCGGTCTCGTCTTTATGAGGGGCGATTTTGAGCATGTGTGTCGCGTGGCCAGAGAGAGGGGGAGTGGACGGAGATGCTGACTGCTGGAAGTCCTGAGTGCCGAGATTTCCTGTTTGAGGTTTTCTTCTCCGAAACTCTATTTGAGTTTGTTCTAGGAAAAAAAACTATTTCCTTATATTTCCAAAAAAAGGAAAAAAAGCTATTTGAGGCTTTTTCTAAAAAAATGAAAAGAAAGCATCTAATTACTTTAGTATGGCTAGCATATGCATATGTTGTTTTATAGTATTGCTTAACACGCATGTTCCCGAATGAATATGGTTCACAAATTATCGCGGGAAACACAGCCTAACCACTTTCTTTTTTTTTCCCTCGTTGGCACCGAAATAGTCCCTCCTTCACGAGTTCCATTTTACCGAAATATACTCCCTCCTCCCGCTGGTGTTTTCAAAGTGTCGTCTAACAGACAAGGTGGTGGTAGCTCATCTCGTCTAAGATGTTGTTTTAGTCCGCCTAGACGTCATCTAGTCGACACAAGTCTGTTGGCTCGCATCGCCTTACCTTAACGCATTAAAAACCATGCTCCTCCCTCGCGTTTACACCCATACCACCGTAAAAGTGTAGTAGACTGCTTCTCGCAAAAAAAAAATGAAATAGAGTGCTGACATGGTCCTTGCCCCGTCGCTGGTGGAAGCACTACGCGCAGCGGTGCACTACGTCCCTCCCTCACGTTTACACCCATGTGTGACAAGTGCACATGCGACGGAGCTCGTCAGAAGACGACCGGAGTTCAACTGTTCAAGGCAGTTTTCCATTCTGGATTTCTGCTGATCGGGAGCGAAAGCATACCAGCATGGTGACGACTGGCGAGGCATAGGAGGGAACACGGCCAACAAGGGGAAGTCCGAGAGGGTTCGAAAGCGAGTTACACGTACGGCCGGTTGACCGGTCAGCACAGCCGCGCCGGGTGCACAGTAGAGTAGTAGACACGGTTGACTGCCGCGAACGTGCGCAGCACGCGCTGACGGTTGAAGCACAAGTCGCACGTATACGTATCGGTGTTACATTTTCACGCGCCGAAGCCACCGGAGGGGATTCGCAGCGCCGGCGACGAGCCGGTCGATGTTACTGGGCACCTCGCGCCATGATGCGAGTGATATGTCGCTTTCCTCCTTTTTGTTTTGATGACATTGACAGCTCAGTCCCGCACATTCGATTGAACCAAATGGCGTGTTTCTTCTTTTTATTTCCAACATACATTTGCTCGATGGCTACGGTAAAAAAAAAACACACCGAACGGGGAAACACCGCGAAACAAAACAAAAACGAACACAAAACAAGAATCTAATCCTAAGAAAGTCGAACTTGACAATAGAAATGAAACGTGCTTAGCTTATAATATCAAACTGGATATGCTTTCAAATAAGTTAGTGAAGCCGACGAAGATTCTGCTGCAAGCCTGCAACTTTGATCTTGTTTTGAATTTTCAAGAGTTTGCAAAGATAGTACTACCTCCGTTCTAAATTATAGGTCGTTTTGGCTTCTATATTTCATAATTTTTGTTATGCGCCTAAATAAACGTTATGTGTGTAGATTGATAACAAAATCTATAAACCTTAAAAAATCAAAACGACTTATAATTTGAAACAGAGAAAGTATATAGCACTGAGTACTATTCTGTATTTGTCACAGAAGCTAAACACGAAGCAAAACCCAACCACACTGGTTCGACTAGCATCCTAGCATGCAAGCCAGCCGCGCGCCGCGCGGTCCGATGGTTCAGCCCATGAGAAATCCAGCTCCAGCAGCCCACGAGAAACCCGGCTCCAGCAGCCTATTCTCAATGCCGAGTGGTGTCCGCGACGCGCCGACGGCACACCCTCTCGCACTTCGCAATTCTCTGGTGTTCGCGTCTGCTGCCTCCGTCCCTGATCCCTCCACTACCCCCGCGCCCCAGATTGTTTGATCCGTGATCAGCCTCCTGCCCTCGTCGTTCCTCGCTCTAACCGCTCGGTCACCTCCGCATCCGACCTGATCGAGAACCATGGCCGCCGCCTTCGTCCAAAACCCACCGCAGCCGGCCGTTGGCCCGGCGCTCCCCATCGATCTCCCTTCCCGTCCACAGCCTGGATTGTGGCCCAGAGCCACGCTGCCTCCGTCGCTGCTTGCCGGCGCCGGGGCCGCGACCGAGACACCGCCAGTCTAGCGCAACGAGCCCGCCGCGGCCGTCAATGGCCAGGGAAGAAATAAGAGAAGGCCGCCGCTTCCGCCCTCTACGAACGGCGCCAAGAAGCCCAGGACGACGACGGCACAGCATGCCCGACCGCCACTGCATCGGCCTCGTTCAGCAGCGTGGTGTGTTATAAGGTCAGCGAATCAACGATGAAAGTAAAAGATCAAAGCAGTAAAGAGACACGAGATTTAACGTGGAAACACTCCCGATGTGAGTGGGAAAAACCACGGGCGCCAGCCAGCAAGAACTTCACTATGTCGGGGTTCGAGTACAACGCCAACGGCGGCGGCTTACAAGAATGAATGAATCAAGTCTCCAATAAAAAACCATAAACGGGATATATCATGACTCATACCGTACCGCGGGGGGCCAACCCCCCGCACCCCCGCCCCCTCCCCCCCCCCCCCCCCCAAGTCGCGACCTGGGCTCAAGGGGCGAACCATCGTGGGCCAACTTCAGACTCCGCTCCCGCCCAAACCTCCCGACGACGGCCCTCCGCTACCGAGATCCCAATTTTGAGTGCGACCGCACCGAACCCCCCACGCGCTCGGCGCTCGCTGCCTCACGCGGCCACGCGACGCCCCACGTGGGGGACCCACACGGACAGAGCGCCACCGCTGTGCGCTCGCCCCTGTGGAACTGGACCCAGCACCCCTTCATCCCTTTCTCAAAAAGTTTGTTGACAAATTTTGTTGCAAAATTTTAGCGCTGAAAATTTTTGTTGTAAAAATGTTGGTGTTGAAAAATTTTGCAATAAATTTTGTTGCAAAATTTTGGCGCTGAAAAATTTTGTTGTAAAAAATTTTGTGTTGAAAAATTTTGCAACAAATTTTGGCGCTTAAGAATTTTATCGCAAGCAAAATTTATTGCAAAAAATTTGACGTCGAAAAATTTTGTCGCAAACAAAGTTTTTTTGGTGCAAAAATATTTCTTCGTAAAAGTTTCTCTTTTGACAGAATTTTTATGTTGTACAACTTTTTTTTCTACAAAAGAGCATACCAGGTACGTATAATAGGTTTTTTTTCCATCTACTAGCGTTCCGTGCGGGGGGCGGGGGCGGAGCCATGCAGAGGGGGGCCCCATTTTTGTCGGCATGCGCGAGCGCAGGGCGCCCCCCCTGCGGCCGAGCGTCAACTAGCCTGTCCCCTCCGCTACACTCCGTCAGAAGTTGGCCTTTAGATATGGACTGAATTTGAATCATCTTCAGCATGGTGGCGCCCGCGCCCACGACCGCCGAGCCTGAGAGGAGGCTGGCGTCCAGAATGTCTCCGGCTGCCTCTTGACCCGGAGCTGGGCCGGCGCGGCGGCCCGACGGCGCTGCGGTGCCTGTGCCCGGAGCTCCCTCGGGGATCGCGCTGCGCGCTGCACCAGGACGACGCGCTGTGGCGGTCATGGATGGAGCAGCAGAACGGCGTCGGCGTTCCACCCGTCGGCGGCAGCGGCGAGGTGCTGGTGCCCGGCGGTGATGACGCCGAGGTGTTCTCGGAGTACGCCCGGTGGCGCAGGAGCGTGCAGATGCCGAGTCGGTTGTTCTACGCGCAGCATGTCCGAGACTCCGAGCAGGACTGGTTTGAAGACATGGCACACCTCCGGTCCGGCTCGTGCTCTATAGCCTCTGGGTGCCAAGCCAAGATCAGGGCATCCATTGGAGCTTTTGTCTTTAGAGTTTAGACTTGACTGGAGGAATGGCTGGCTAATGTATGTCACTCAAAAAATTGACACGAATGACCTCTTTCGGCTGAGCATATGATAGATATCTTATTTGCGTCTCTCTCTTTCTTTTGGTTACTTATTCATTATATTTGCTTATTGCGAGATTAGTTGCTGCCCGTATCTCTTTTGAATCGAAATTTGAACAATGAGTGCAGTAATCAACAAAAAAAAAATCAAGATGTCCTCAAAATTTAATAAAGTAATAAATTTTCCGTTTTCGTTGACCGATATCGGGATTTTCCCCCAGATAGATGCATATTCATTGAAAAAATTAACAGATAGTGTGCATACTACAATGCATTAATTCCATGGCGTTTCCCACATTCTTAGACTCCCTCCCCTGTTTTCTCTTTCGGCTTGAATATTCCCATTGATTCGAACCAATAGCCACTCTCTTGCTTATAATAGTGTCTCCATATAATGTCACCATTGCACCTTGCTCAGGGGCGGAGCTGCGTGATGCTATAGGGGTCGGAAGACCCCATCGACTTTTTCAAAATTACATGCAAATCTACGTTCATAAGTTAGAAGACCCCATTAACTCATGAAGAAGACCCCGGTGGTCATTTTATCTGGCTTCGCCCCTGACCTTGCTTCGTCACCGCCATGGCAAAAGAAGAAAAGAAATGAATCCAAGATTTGAATTTTCAACTTGTGAAATGAAAAGTAAAAAAGAATATATAATGGGAGGTGGAAGGTAGAAATTTGGAACTTTTTAATGCACTGATGATTTCTTTGTTGAAAGTTTTGATTAGGGAATTAATGTTTTCTTAAAAAAGACTTTTCCTTTAAAAATATATTTGGCAAATTCTAAACATTAGTTGTTGGTATTTATAGTTCAAATAAATGGACTAGTTCCTTTTGTCATCATACTTCAATACTGGGTTCTCCTCTGCATGTGGATGTAGTTAGTGTGACTGTGTAATCCGTCGCCGAGAGGAATTTCCGCCGCTCCATCCGAAGCCGCGTCGACGAACTGACCTGACGGGCTAACGACTCCGACTCGGTCACGACTAGGCCACGATATATCGTGTTGGAGATCGATATCGAGCCATCTGATCCAGGACGGTCCGTAGTAGAGCACGACGAACTATCACGCCCCTGCCTGGCGCCGCAGTGAGACTCTTGAGAGAATCCATCTCCCCTCCCGTCCCGACGACTCCCGTGCGCCATCGAGACCCATGGACGTGGCGTTCTCCCCGACGACGACGACGCCGAACTTCCTGCTGTCGTCATCCCTCGACGGCCCACCCCGGCTGTCGCCAGCACCAGGTGCCATGGCGCCGTCGCCGCCGCTGCTCCTGGCAGAGAACGATGTCGTCCAGGCTGCCACGTCGTTCGGCGAGGACGAACTCCAGGCCACCCAGACACAGCTCAGCGCGGAGGAATTCCAGGCGCTGATGCTCGAGCTCGACCAGTGCGAGCCGCTTTCGTCGGAGGACGCCATCCAGCAGCTCCAGGCCCTGCCGTCCGGCGAGAACGACGACGACGCCCAGCTCCAGGCGCCGCCGCAGTTCGCCGTGGACGACGACGACCAGATCCTGGCCGCGCTGCGCTGCGAGGAGGATACCAAGGACCAGGAGATGCTCGCCGCGCAGCCGCCGCCGCAGTCCGGTGCGCCGCGTCACGACGACGGCGAGCCGGCGGCGCGGCGACGACAGGCCACTAAGCAGAGCGCCCACAAGAAGAGCATGAAAGGGCAGCGGGAACTGCTCAGGTCTTGGCACACGTGGATCGCCACGTGCGTCCTGACGCGCCAGTTCCGCGCGCCCGAGGTCTCCGGCGGCCGGACGGCGCTGCGGTGCCAGTGCCTCGAGCTCGCGCGAGCGGAAGGGCCCCGCCGTCCCCGGCGGCGATGCGCGCTGCACCAGGAGGGCGCGCCGGGCCGGGAGTGGATCCGCGCGGCCCGCGGCGGCGGCGGCAGGATCCCGCCCCTGGGCGGAGTCGACGAGGTCGTGGTGCCCGCGCTGTGGGCGGGCGACGGCGCGGAGGCCGTGGTGCAGTACGCGCGGTGGCGCCGCGGCGTGTGGATGCCGACCGGATTCTACCTGCAGCGCGCGGCGGAGCGGCGGAAGGCGGCTGGGTTTGAAGAGCGAGGAGACGGCGACGGCGACGGCTGGATGAGTGAGTGATGACGGATGATGAATAGCTTAGCGAGGCCACAGACATTTGCCCAAGACGGGGGCATTTCTGTTTCGAAAGTTTGTCACGAAGACTAGACAGTCTCGCTATGTGGGGATCGGTAGTGGTAGACCATCCATGGTTCGATGGTGGTGTCATGGTCTCATACTCTCATGAAAGCAGGCGTTGCTTTTCCTCCAACCAGGCAGCAGGACTGCTTTAATTGGTGGTTTAATTTTGCTGATGTTGTTTTCTCTCATGCTCTGTTATACTCGTATGCTGATCGACATTCTCTCCCTCTTGAAACTCTCCATCTTTCTAAGACAGTGTGAACATAGTTAGAATCATTTCCATAATCACGTTTGTTTTCAACACGAGAGACGATAAAAAGATACATAAACGAAATTAGAACATTCGAATTGAAAAATGGCTGGCATTATAATTCCTTGAGAACATGGATCAATTGTTTCGTAAGTTGAGCTCCTCGCTACACATGCAAGCGACTCTTGAGTCAGGGCTCATATTCTCTCTCTTTGAACCGGCGAGATTGTCGGATTCGTATATTAATTAAAAGAGAAGGGTGGCTCATATTCTCTCACGGTCTCACCCATTCAAGTATTGTTTCTTTTTACATCACAGTTCACATCTTAAATTATCGCATTCAAATTGAAAGGTTCTGCTCTGCGTCTGCTAAGGTTTGCAATATATTCAACCACGCACTAGTACATTGCAAAAAAATAAAAAATAAAAAAATAAATCATGCACCACAGTCCACAGTACTTCGATACGGTGCCCGAATACTGTTGCGTGTCCGCGTGGGTCCCACGCCCCCTCCTCGTCGCCACGCTGGTGGCTCCCTTCGCCGAGTCGGATTGCAGCGCCGTCGGAAGCCGCGTCCGCGAACCGACTCCGTACGGGTTACCGACTCCGACTTGGATGCCTACTCTGCCCCGCGATATAACGCGTAGACGAGGTCCCGAACGCCCCCAAGGCCCTAGCCCCTAGCGCGTACACCTCCGCCTCCGCCTCCGCCTCCGCGCTAGTAGATCCGATCCGATCACCTCACCATCGCGCGCCGCCACCACCGAACCCTTCCCTCCCGACCCATCATGGCCGTGGCGATCTCCGCCGTGGCCCCGCCGTCTCTCCACGGCCGTCGGTCCCGCCTGTCACGATCATCCTCCGCCGCCGCCGTGTCGCCGCTGCCGCTCTTCGGCGCCGGGGACGACGATGCCGCCCGGACCCCGCCGCCGTTCGCGCAGGGCGGATTCATGGCGCGGCTGATGCGCGGCCATTGCGAGCTGCTCTCGTTCTCCGACGACGATCTCCCGCCGCCGCGCCGGGAACAAGGCCTCCTGCCGCCGGCGCACATGTTCTGCAGCCAGCAGCAGCTCCGGTCGCCGGCGCCGCCGCTCTCCTTGGTGGACGCTCTCAGCGCGGCGCCCGTCTCCGAGGACGACGTCGACGTCCTGGCGCCCATGTTCAGCCAGGAGGAAATCCAGTTCCTGTGGGCCGCGCATCACCATGCGCCGCCGCCGCGGCTCGCCAGGTCGCTCTCGGCCGGCGAGAAGAGGAGGTCCCCAGCGTCTCCGCCGTGGCCGTCTTTCATGTCGGACGACGACGGCGACAGCGAGGCGGACTCCCCGCCGCCGCCGCGGGTCATCAAGAGAGCCAGGACGAAGGTCGCCGCCCAGCAGCAGAAGCCCTCGCGGCCAAGGTTGAACTGGCTCCGGCGGCGGCTCCGGGAGTGGCACGGCGAGATCGCGGCGCGCATCCTGCGGCGCCAGTTCAGCCCGCCGGAGCCCTCGCGCGGCCGGACCGCGCTGGGGTGCCAGTGCCACGAGCTCGCTCTGGCCGCCTCCGGCGGCGGCGAGAGCTGCTGCTGCGCGCTGCACCAGGAGGCGCGGGAGCCGGAGGACCGGGCGTGGATGTACTCGGCGCAGGGCCGGATGCCGCTCGTCGGAGGGCCCGGCGAGGTCCTGGTGCCCACGATGGCCGCCGGGAACAGCAAGGCCACGGTGCTGCAGTACGCGCGGTGGCGCCGCGGCGTGCGGATGCCGAGCCGGTTCTACTTGGAGCACGCCGCGCAGCAGCAGCAGCAGCAGCAGGGGATGATGGCGCCGGCGGCCGGGCGATGGCCGGAGGAGGACTGGATGATGTTGGACTGAGCGACTGAGTAACCAGTGCCACGATGGACATGCTCCATGGCGACTCATGTTAGCTAGTATGTCGTGGACTCTCAAGAGTCGAGACATCTACAATGTGTGTGTATAGCTGGCGATCTGGTGAACGTAAATGTGAAACTTGCTTTTCGCCGCACAGATGATTCATTATTGGTTGGTTGATTTGCCATTTCTTCGCTATTAAAATGGCTGGGATTTCAGGGGCAAAGCAACGAACAATCAACCAGAAACTTTTAAGAACATGGCACTTGGAACTATACGAAACCACTGTATGACTGTACGTAGCAGGCCGTTCCAATTCTTCGATACACGCACGATGGCACGAGTGGAAAACAGAGCAATGGCATCGGCAATCATTTTCTTCAGATGAAGAAATAATAAGCTATCCCAGCTTCTACCGGGGTCATGGTATCCGTGTCCGCGGCTGCCGCCGCCGCCGAAGCTGCCGCAGGCACCTCGTCTGCTGTAGCCGCGACGGCAGCGGCCTCCCACAACGCGGCCCACTAGGAGAAGTTGAGCCGCGCGCCGGCGCCGGCGCCGTGCAGGCGGCTCGCGGCCTGGTCGTAGGCGAGCGCGGCCTCCTCGGCGGTGTCGAAGTTGCCGAGGTACTGCCGCCGGCGGTCGCCCGGCCGCCGGATCGCCGCCGCCCACTTCCCCGAGCGCCGCTGCCGCACGCCGCGGTAGCGCTTCAGGCCCCGTAGCGCCTCTGGCTGCCCCGTTCCGCCCCCGCTCACGGCCGCGGCAATTGCCTCCCACGGCGCTGCCCTCTCGGGGAAGTTGAGCCGCGCGTCGCCGTACACGCGGTACGCCGCCTGGTCGTAGGCGAGCGCGGCCTGCTCGGCGGTGTCGAAGTTTCCGAGCAGTGCCGGTTGCGGTCTCCCGGAAGACGGATCTCCGCCGCCCACTTGCCCGAGCCCCGCCGCCGCACGCCGCGGTACCCGCTCCGCGCCGGCGCCGAAGCGGCGGGCTTCATGTCCGTCACTGGGGGGACAACAATCCAGGTTGCCATTGCCCCTACTTCATGTTCTTGCGCGAAGTCAAACTCATCGAACCACGGAATGAACCGCAGATGCTGTGTTGAGATGATCTGTGGAGATTTTGAGGCAAGAATCGGGGAGCTGGTTTTGCAAAGGGTTAATTGGTTACATGCCACCGTTATTTCTAAATTTTTGAGAGACGTCACTACTCTTACGTTTATAGCAACGACATCATTACAATTTGGCCGTTATTCGATCCACGCCATTCTGTACACCTTTTGGCTATTGGGCCCACATGCAGGCCACTGTATTTACGCATGGACTAAAATGTCCTCCTGTACTCTCTCTCTCCAACTCACTTACATGTGGGTCCCACATTATCTTCTTCCTCCCTCCTTCTCTGATTCATCTTCTCCACCACATGTGAAGCTCCATCCGGCCAACTCCTGACCGGCCACTGCCGCCACCGACCCCGAGCGCCCGCGGGCGGCCATGGCGCCACCGCCGCGCGGGCCTCCACGCCGCCGCCCCGACCTCGAGCGCCCGCGGGCAGCCAGCACCACAGGAGCTCACTGGCCAGCACCATGCGAAGGCTCCAGCCGACGCTGCCGCGCGGGCCTCCGCGACGTCACCCTGACTCGAGCGCCAGCGGGCAGCCATGGCGCCGTCGCGCGCCTCATCCACTCCCCACGCCCGGATCTCGCACCGCCACTAGGGTAGAGCGCGGAGATGAAGGAGTATGGACGGCGGTGGGGCATCAGCTCTGGCGCAGACAACCGAGGATGGAGTTGCCTCGCCGACGATGGTGCGATGACGGTAGGGCTGAGGTTGGGCAAGTGGCGGATGGCCTGTGGTGGACAGGGTCGAGCTAGAGCAGGAGGGCCACAACGTTGTGAGCCTGCTCCGGCTGGCTGCTAGCCATGGACACCGGCAAGGGGGCTTGCCCTGCAGCTCCCACCGCCGCCATGGCCGTCCCTCCCGGGAGCCAGAGGAGAAGATGAAAGAAGGGAGGAGACGGGAGGGTAGGAAGGAGAAGGATATGACGCGTGGGACCCACCAGGTAAGTGAGTTGTAGGAGGGCATTTAGTCCATACGTAAATACGGTGGTCTGCATGCGGGGCCCAATAGCCAAAAAGATGTAGAGAATGACGTGGATCAAATAACGGCCAAATTGTAATGGCGTCGTTGCTATAAACGTAACAGTAATGGCGTCCGTAAAAAATTTGAAAATAACGGTGGCGTGTAACCAATTAACCCTTTTGCAGATGGTGTTTTGGAGAATTGGTTCATTCTTTTTTGGCAGCGGTGGAAGTGGCAGTCCGGCCGACTCCGGCAGAGCAAATTCCAGAGCGTCCGAGCGAGCTGCGAGCAGTCGAGCACTTTCTAGTTTCTTCGTCTCGGTACGCTGGGCCGTCGTCTATTTTGCTGTACTGTTTATTGTATTCAGCCTGCTATCTCTCTGTTCGGTCCAGTTAAAGCCACTTCTGCTGATGGGCTGTAAATCTATAGCCCTCCAGCTGCTAGTCTGTCAAAACTGTTTTTTTTTTCATTGGTCTTAGTCTTATCAAAAACTCATAAAATGAGCAAATCCGGATTTCAAAGCAGTTATTAGGATAAAACTGAAATAATTAACCCACTTGCATCCTTAGCCCTCCTTTCTCAATTTCGGGGGTAAATTAGACTTGTTTCTTTCAATTATGGCATGGCGTAGAGATCAAATACACAAAAATGCACTGCGTTTCAAAGTCAAAAGATGGACCAGCTTTGATGGGCGGTAGCTCGGTAAAGTGTAGACGTTGCTGGTCCTTTTTACATCATATACTCCTATAATACAAGGCGGTTCACTGGCTCATGCCAATTTGTTATGGTTGTTTTTTTTACGAACATTTGTTATGGTTGTTAGCATCTGTTACGCTGTCAATTGTCAAAACTGCTCGGACAAATCAGCAGACGCCCACCTTCGTTCGGATTTCGCTCTCCCTAGAAAACCACCATCAAATTTGGCCACCAATCCGCGGTGTTTCGCACATGTGCTCTGGTATTTTCTGCTGGTGCTCACATGCAACGACACACAAATTTCCTTTGAAAAATAAAATAAACGAACTGATCTCTTTAGTGAGGCTAGATCTGACTGCTACTGTACTATCAGTAAGAGCTTGAACTTATGATCTGACATTGACTCAGCTGTTCTCAATTATATAAATTCAGCCCAAATTCAAAAGAACATGTTTCGTTTTTTTTTCTTATTCCATCACGCGAGTAAATTTAGAACTCGCACGCTGTAGGGAGATTTCTTTTGGTCAACGAACATCGCTGGCCTGGCAACCTCTGAAGGGTCGGTGACGGCATGATTGCCCAGAAAAGTTGCACTTAATTGTCTAGAAAAGTTGCACTTAATTATCTATTTAAATACAAACCGTAGATAATTATATTCTGTAAATGACCACACCGACAGTGGAGCGAAGCAGTTCATGATTTATTTAAGTTTATTAAAACTACCGGTTCCAAAGCTACTTACTACCAGTTCGCTTTACTCATAAAAGACCCATTCCGCAAATATTTGTCTATAATCACTTAATTTTCTCAGTAACTCTAAATATACGAACCTTTGAAAATATAACTATACCTATCACTAAGTTTTTCTTTACAAGAGACAAATATTCTCGTAGAAATAATATCTAAACAGAGGGACACGCAGAGAGAATTGCAGGAGCCGATCAAAGCGTACAGTACAGAACTGTCGGCTATTATCCCTTTCTGCTTTAACCGTGGAGGCTGCCTCTAACCGAAAATAGTCGGCGTGGGTGCCACTTTGGTGGAATCCACCACACGCCAACGGCCATCGCACGGTGGACACACATGCGGGGGTAGACACCAGCGGAGCAGGCGCGCACGAAAACGGTCCCCATGAAAAGAAAGCGAGCTCCGCAGCAGATTGAGCGGAGAGAGATCTACTCCTGCTAGCTATGAGCCAAGCTCACACCGTTCTCCTCCGACACTAAACCTCTCCAAAGCCCCGCTCGCGCGCAATCACCCCGCGAGGCACGAGCTCCCAGATCCTAGTTTGTCCACAGCGGGGGGAGAGGATAATTCAGATGGCGATGTCCGCGCGGCCGCTGCTGGCCGCCCTGCTCCTGCCGGCGCTCCTGCTCTCCGCCGCCTCGGCCGCCGACAGCAAGAGTACTGCTCCTGTTGCCTTTACCTTCACGCTTCCGGTTCCTGTTTGCTGCTGCGTGCTGCATTCCTTGTGTTTGTTCTAGCGTGAACTCCAATCTTTACTAGTGTTCACGGTTGCGAGCCTGAGGGTCTGGATCTGATCTGGGTGTTTCGGATGCGTAGCTCGGACTGGGATCTCGGGGGCGGGGTGGGTTGACGGAGGGAGACGGTGGGTTCTACGCCATTTGAGATCGAGCAATTGGGTAACGGGATCACCATTTCAGTGTTCACTGAGCCATGGTTCTCGCTTCGTGTCCTGTCTGATCAGATAGTGAGCCCAATCCTGGGGATTTCTAGTGCATCCACCAATTCCGGCATATGTTTGTATGTGAACTGTTCTGATGGTACTATGGCCTGGCATCCATGGCCAATTTTCAAATGTAAATCCACAAGCTGTTGTTGAGGTTGAGTGATGGGGTTTGAGGTTAAATAGGTGTGTATTTGGTTAGTCATAATAGGTCAAATTGTAAGGATTGTTAAAAGGATAGTGTTGCCAATTTGTTGCCTTGATATATGTTGAAGTAACTTCATTGATTATATTGTTTTTTAATATTGGTTATATTGATAGTGCATAGGAAACTTGCTGGCGACTCTGTCGCTCATCTACACGATTAAGTTATAAATGTGGAACTGTTGTGTGGTTGCTTTGATGGCAACAGCACAATCTACATAATTTACTGATGTGGCTGTCTGGAACACTATTGCAATTGGATATTTATGAGAAATATATTTTTTAATATTATGTACACTCAGTGTAAATTTACAGCCTACTATGCCTCTGAAATGGAATATCAGCCATAGAAAGAGGCCGGATGCTGCACTGCGTTTAACTATGATGTGCCCATCACCGATTATTACATTCAAACCTACTGCACAACTGGATGCTTTCTTCCGGACTATTCTCTGTAGAAGTGCATTACCAATGCCTAAATATTTAAATAAAAAAAATATCAGTAGGGCTGTTGTTATGGCTAGTTTTATTCTATTCTTGTAAATTATCTGTTTCTACGGAATCCAGTGTTTCAGTAGCCTGATGCACGTTACTTTCTTGTTATCCATGGAAAGTACTCAATATTACCAGTAATTGTCAGAGACATTTGTTCATGTAAAATGTACTAGAAACCTTCTAGCCTGCTAAAAAAGCTATGTTAAATCAATAAGATGTTACTCTCCATAGACCTCATCTATATTTAGTAGTAAGCGTTCTTGTATATTCATTTTAGCAGTAAGGGTTCTTGTATATTCATTTTAGTAGTAAGCTTTCTTATTGATTTCTTCACCCTTGGGTTTGTACCATTTATCTAGGATGCATTTGCATCTTCACTTCCTCTTGAGCCCTGAAATTTATATTTTCAATAACATCATGCTTAAATTATCTTCTTTCAGATAACCCTGCCGATCAGCTCGTGGCATTGGTCAACAGCAACCGTACTGCGGGCAAGGCCTCTTCTCTTTCTGATAATCAAGGTCTGGGCTGCATTGCTCTGCAGTACATCAAAGCATACCAAGGTCAGTGCAGTGATGTGCGTGACAAGAAGCCTCCGGAATCCAGTTTCGCCGAAACATTCGCCCCGGCCTGTGGTGTCCAAGTGGCAACACTCTCCAAGATCACCGGGAGGCTCGTGGGATGCCAGTCCAAGTACCCATCCCCACCTGAAGCCTTTGACATCCTGGTCAATGACGCGAAGGACCTTCAGGTGTTGCACAGCAAGAACCACACGGAGATCGGAGCAGCCGTGAGCGGCACCGATGGCGGCGGGCCGTACTTCTGGTGCATCCTGTTCAGTGGTGGGAAGCCCGCTACCAGCTTCAAGGTGGACGGCGAAGTGCCCAAGACCGCCATGCACCCAGGATGCTTCAGTGGCAACAACGACGATTGCGGTGGACCGAAGACGAATGGCGCCGTTGCGACCAACGCTGGTGCATCGAGGCTGGTGGCAGCCCTTCTTTTTGTTATAGCTTGTGCCTTTGCTTTGTGAGCTTGAGTAGGGTTTGCTGATGTTTTCCCCCTATTCTTTTGCTTTGTGATGAGGAAAGAGCAGAACACCCTCCTGTTGCAGTTTCTACTGCTATCCCATTCTTTTTCTTGTTTGAGCAGATGAGCTGTGTAAGGATCCATATCATTGTTCAGCGTTTGAGACTGCCTGTTATACCTGTTCAGATTATTCGTCAAAGTAATCTTCGGATGTTTGCTGGGACTGTAACTCTGTAAGGTGTGTTGGATGGCGCATCAATGTCCATGCTGGGTACATTGAACTGTCGCTGCTGCTGATATGCTGATGGTCTTTACGGCCAGCAAGGTCTTCTAATCGAGAGGCCCTTACATAAATCAAGAGAGGTCGGCAGCGTAATGTAAAGTAAGCAAGAATTCAACTTCCATTTTAGACAAATTTTTACATTAAATTTATCTGCTATTGAAAATTTGGTAGAATCACGAGCTTGTACGCGGCCTAATGCATAAACTTTTCATTTTTTTTTTCACCCAACTAACACATGGCATCCCACGAATCGATCCTGCGGTTCCATTTCTGTTGAAGTAAACGAGAACTACAATGTCCAATCATGACAACTGGCTCCCAGAGTGCACCGCTAAACAAAGTCTCCATGGACTATCTAGAGGATCACGATTCACGACAGCATCAACGCACAATCCTGGCAAAGTGGCAACAAGATAACAAAAAGGCAGTAAAAATACCTGATACCCCCCCTTGTAGTTTAAAAATGGTAAACCACATACCCAAACGGCACTGCTGCCCCTGAAGGCTGAAGCCGCCAAAGTTACAGCCATCGGTCGCACTCGCACGCTCACACAGAAAAAAAGCCCCACTTTTGTTCTCCGATGACGCGTCTTCCACTAATCTGTCCGCTTTCATGCAGAGAAGAAACAAGAATGGCCGCACGATTCCGCTAACCGCGTCGTCCACCGAAAGGGATCACAAGGCACAGCGGCACGCAAGCCACGCCACAACCGGTGCGGCGGTGCCCTCGCCGTCGCCGGCCGCAGTTGTGCAAAAAGCGCGGTCAGGTCACACCCCGGTGAGAGGCCCGGTCCAACTTGCCACCATTTTCTCCGCAACGCGACGGGCACCCAACAGCCGCAGAGACGGCTAGACCCATCCCATGCACCAGACCTCCAGGGACCGACCCCACAACACCCGGGGCACAGGAACACCGAGTCCACCCACCAGCCAACCAACCAGGCTTCCCCGTGCCGCAGGCCTCGGGCCTCTCACCCCAGAAACACGACGCCCGCCCTGCCCCGCGCCGCGCCCGATGCCACGCCCCCCGCCCGGCCGCGCCCGCGCCCACCCCGCCTGTCCCCGTTTGCGCGGGAAAGCCAATAAACAATGCGGAGGGAGGGAACCGCCGCCCCGCCCCGCCCGGCCCGCACCCGCCTCCTTCCCCTGCAAGCCTCTCCTCTCCTTCCCTTCCAACTTCCACATCCCCCCTCCCTCCAAACCCACAACTTCCCCGCCCGTTCCTCCCCACCCCCAAACCCCCCAAACCCCTCGGCGCCGTCACGCCTCCCTCGCGTGTCGGTGTTGCCCGCCGTCACGCCCCTCCGCGATGCCGCACCTCCGCTCGCGCGCCAAGGCGGCGGTAGCGGCGGCGGCCGCCTCCTCCTCCCCGCCGTCGCCGCCGCCGGCAGGCGTCCCGCAGGGCACCCCTGCGCCGTCCCCGTCCACCTCCCTCCACCTCGGCCTCGGCCCCGCCTCCCGCGACGACGACGACGGTTTCGACCTCAAATCCCCGGCGGCCGCGGCTCCGCGCCGGCGCAGCCTGCGCCTCGCCGCCGGCAATCCGAACACCCCCGCCGCCCGCCGGCTCCGGGCCCGGGTCCGTCGGGAGCGTGAAGAGGACGGGGAGGATCCGCGCTCGAGTCTCCGCGTCTTCCCCTGCTTCCCCCGCCTCCCCGGCCTCCGGGAGCGTTGGCGGCGGCTCGGGTGCGGGCGGCGGCTCCGACGGCGCGGTGCCGTTCATGAGCCTGCGGTCGGGGTCTCGGGTCGCGAAGCGCCGGATGGAGGCGGCGGGCGCTCAGGCGGACGGGGAGGCGCCGGGGCCTGGGTCGCCGGGCGCAGTGCAGGTGCGCGACGAAATGCTGCACCGGGCTGCGGTCACGCCGACGAAGCGGCGGAGGAGCATAGTGGTTGGGGGAGTGAAGACGGAGTATGTGGCCGATTCGGAGAGCGACTCGGATGAGGACTGCGTGATGCTGGGGCAGGATGGCGTGAAGATGCCAGCGGCGCAGGTCTTCTCTGTTCCAAGTGGGGTGAAACAGAGTGCTGTTGCTATGAGCATGGATAAGACTGAGGAGGTGGCTAAGGATGATCCTGCCTGGGCAGGCAATGGGGAGTCTGGTGGGGTGATTGAGCAGTTAGCGTATCCAGGAGGAAGTGCTTCAAGTCCTGAAGCAGAAATGTTTGCGGATATGTATTTCAAGGAAGAGTTGGGCCGGTACAATCCTGGAAAGGAAGGCAATGTGAAAGAGAAGCTAGTTTTGGGGAACAACAATTCTCGTGCTGGTGGTAATGTGGGCAGTGGAGTTGGTACCAGTTCCTGCAGATTTGATACGGATAGTGAAGGAAAGGGGAAGATGGCTGTAGAAGGTGGTTTATCATCTCTGAGCTCAAGGGACGATGATTCGACCTCAAGTGAGGATGAGTCGGATTTAAAACAAGTGGATGTGGGCAGTAGAGGTGGTACCAGTTCCCACAGATTTGATACTGATAGTAAAGGAAAGGGAAAGATGGTTGTAGAAGATAGTTTATCATCTCTGAGCTCAAGTGAGGATGATTCGGATTTAGAGCCAGTGGATTCTAAAGAGGTTCCGAGCAACACAGGATCAGTTTCTGCTTCTATGGAGCCACTTCGCAGGCAAGCAGCAAGAGAGCGGGCTATCAGGCTGGCCCCTAAGTTTGCATTCTTCAAAGCAGATACAGATGAGCATAGTGAAGATGATGAGGAAGAAGAGTTAGAGCCTGCTTCTGACCCTCAGGACTGGCCAGGTCCATTTGCAACTGCTGCCAGGATATATGAAGACAGAGAAGCTAAGTTGAGAGCTCGAGAATCGAATTCTTCAAAGGTCGACAAGTCTGCTAATAAGGCCATCGTTTGGTCCCCTTCAAAGGATAACAAAAATCTAATGCCAGCTCGGGTGGCCCCATCACTTACAAGCTTATGCTTAAATACTCTTGCAGAACATTCTGAAGGTATCGAATCACTTGGAGGTATCCCGGAGGAGCTAAAGCATAAGCTATTAAAGATTCTGTGTCATTCTAGGAAGATGAATACTCATCTTCTCAATGAACTACTGTGTGATA
This sequence comes from Urochloa ruziziensis, assembly GCA_015476505.1. NCBI lineage: Eukaryota > Viridiplantae > Streptophyta > Magnoliopsida > Poales > Poaceae > Urochloa > Urochloa ruziziensis. The sequence goes on from CM027124.1 coordinate 46,695,689, forward strand.
GTCCTATAGAACTGCATCTCAGTGAGTGTTCGTGGCTGAGTGATGATGACTTTGAGAAAACTTTTGGGAGATGCAATACAGATAGCTTGCAGGTACTATTGTTTTACACATTATGTAGTTTCTGCATTATTGACACATTGTTTATACCTTTTGATAGTACCTCATTTCTCTTTTGAGGACTCACTCAGTGTCTGCCTTAATGTAGGATCTACAGCTTGATATATCTGGAAGATGCATGCCTGATTACATATTGCCAACTACCTTAGCTAAGGCTCCTAATTGCATGCCGTTGTTGAGAAAAATATCTCTGAAGGGAAATTATCGTCTTTCTGACAATGGTTTAGATACAATCCTCTTTGCAGCACCTTCTCTGAGCTCTCTAAATTTGTGCGAGTGTTCTCTTCTCACTTCATCTGGAATCGTCATTCTTGCTGACAAGTTACGTTCAGTACTTAGAGAACTGTATATCGATGACTGCACAAACGTGGAGGCTATGACGATTCTTCCTGCTCTACAGAAGATTAATCATCTAGAGGTTTTGTCAATGTCTGGAATACAATCTGTGTGTGACAAGTTTGTGAATGAGCTCATTCCTGTACATGGTTCGAATATGAAGGAGCTAGCATTTGCTGGTTGCTTGTAAGTTTACAGTTTCCTATTTTAGTCAGTAGTTTCCTTCTTGAAGGAGCCAGTACCATAGTTACCGAAATATATTGCTATTGTGCAAGTATAGGAAACAATATTGATAATCATTTCTGACATGCCATTCTTGTGTTAACTAAATGTAGGAAACTTACCTCATCTTCCATCAAGACTATCGGGGCGAATTGTCCACAATTAACTTCTTTAGATCTCCGCAACTTGAATAGGTTGCGTGACTCAGCAATGAAGCATCTTCGCAATGGTTGTAGGCTAATAAGGAAACTGAAGCTTCAAAGAAACACTTTCAGGTATCTCCCCTCACCCCTTTCCTTTACTGTTCAAGTTTGAATTTCTAAGTAGAAGAAAGTGTCGTGTGAACATTCATGTTTATTATGCCATACTGTGCATGGTTACTTCTTATAGGTTTCCAAACTCAGATGGGTGGATGATGATTATTTGTATGCATCAATAGCTTCTATCTAACATTTATCTTGTTTAATACGCTAACTCATATCCTTCTTTTTAATATGATTTGTGCATTGTAGAAGTCCTGATATGTTTTTCTGCCTGATTGTGCTGAGAGTTTGAGGGTAGCATGTCATATCAATGTCTCCTGGCTCGCTTTTGTCACCTGTAGCACTAGTGCTATCTTTATCATTAAATTACTACTGCAATTGGTAGGAACTCTTTACTGATTTCCATTCTCCTGAAGGGGTTCTTGAAGTTGAAACCAGCAAGGTTTGACACTTTGAGTATTAGGAAACTTAGATCTTCCATTTTAGTAAGATGATCACCTGTTATTTGATTTGGTGTAGTTGTCAGGGGCAAGGTTGGGGGGAGGCGTGTAGGGCAGAGGGTGGCCGGCGAGGGGAGGAACAGGGGGCGGGGTTACCGTTCACAGCGTGAACAGTAACCGTGAACAGTAACTCGAGGGAGAGAGAGAGAGCTGTAGAAGCTAGGGCAAGATTGGATTAAACCTTTCTTGCTTAAACCAAATAGATTACATCCCTTTAGTTTTATAGTCCGGACGGACTTGACTCCCAAGCTAGCTAAAGATGGAACTTTCCATATTACAAACTCAATTACCTAATTTATTCTAGGACTCCTAATTTACTAGAAGGGGAGGGCCGGCTGGGGCGCACCAACCCTCCTGGGCTGTGTGGCTAGCCCAGCCGCCACCTCTTGCCCAATAATGGGCTCTCCTGGCCCTTGTCACCATTTATGCAGGTGACAGTAGTACTCTTCTTTTGCATTGATCATAACATTCTCTGTTTGTAATGAGATCACAGCAAATTCTTCCTGACATTATACTCGATCCTTGTTACAGTGATGAAGCAGTGTCTCGATATTTGGAAGAATCTGGAGGATGCCTAACTGAGTTAATGCTTAACAATGTTGAGAAGGTCTCCATTCTGTCTTCTTGAATGTGATAATTGCTGACTAATGCAAATCTTATTCCTGGGATGTGAAACTTCTATTTTTGTTTGAAATGCAGACCATCTAGTATTTTTTTCCTTTTTTTTGAGTAAGATACCATCATACTGTGGAAAAAGGCTATTTGTGGATTGGTTTTGAGGTTTTTTTTTTAATTGGAACCTAGACTGCTAATTATGTGGAGCTGACATGACATGATGTGAACACGAGATGAGTTGCTATATACTATATATATCAACCTGTTACTGATAGAAAAGGTAGCAAAAGAAGCATTTGGCAACATGGGATGAATTACTATATTCATGTAACAAATGTTTGTTGGTTGGTCAGGGGTGTTGTAATGTGCATGGGTGAGAGAATTGGCAACAGGATCACACTGTACTTTAATTGGGAGATACACTTATTATGCACTCAGATAGTTTATTTATTCATACTAGAACTAAAGATATGCATGAGAACATTTCTGGTTATTTGGTGTAGGCATATAGCTTGGCTTAAGAGTGACATGATTGTTTGGGTGCAGTGGAGAGTGACATGATTGTTTGTTGGTTGGTCATGTTTGAAATTCATTCAGGTTGTGCATGCACCAGTATATGGTGATAGATTACCAGTTTGGCATTAAGAACTGAGAACGAATCTGTTGTTTCAGCTAACTGAAAATATTTTTAACATGACTATGGAAGTTCTATCTTCAAACAATGGACCTGTTATTTTGATAACTTAGAATATCTTCCTATATTAAAGGCCCTCTGATCTAGAGAGTAAACCTTCTGAAGGCGTGTCAAATCTTTGTTGGTTGGAGTGTATGACACCTTATACTGCTATTTACCCTTTTCTGCTAGTTCTGTCTCAACTGGGATATTAAGTTTTGTGACTTGCTGTTTCCTTCTGTTGATGCCTTTCAACTCTTTCACATATGAACATTTTGCCGCTCATAATTGATTATGGTCTGCTGTATTTCATCTAGGTTGGAGACCTTACTGCTCTTGCGATTTCTCGCAAGTGTTCTGTTCGATTGGAGGCTCTGGATCTTTCCTTCTGCCGTGAACTGAGAAATGAAGCTTTGGGGCTGATTGTTGACAGCTGCCCATCGTTGAGGATTCTCAAGCTATTTGGTTGTACCCAGGTATGATCACCTCCCTAGTAAACAAGTAATACTATCCCAACATAATACCATTTTTATAACATTCTTTATACCACCAATTCCAATCATGTGCTAGCAACACTATTAATTCGTTGGTAGTGTCATCCAAGCCTTGACATGACAGCATCAGTTTATTTCAGCCTATGAAAACAGTACTCACTGTGTACTGTTTCATTGCAGATCACGGATTTCTTCCTCAAGGGTCACTCGAATACATTGGTGAATATCATCGGGATAGAAGGGAGCATACTGGAGCGAATGGATAGCCGCTAGTTTGTGTGGAAAACGATGCTACATTCTCCTGACCATTCTGTTATCTAGCTTAGGAATTGAGACATCAAGGGCCTGAAGGTGGCTTCAGTTTCCAGTGGGGAATATTTTGCCAACCTACCCTGCTGGAACCAGTTAGATGTCCGATAGAAAACTGTTTGGAAATGCCTGATTCTATTCAGTTAGCTTAAAACAGCGGAAAATCTGCTGCCACATTATGCAAACTATTGAAAGATTTTTTTTGTGTTAGATAGTTATGAATGGATAAGTATATCATTTTCGTTTTATAAGTGATGTTATGGATGGATCAATGCGGGAATAGGGCAGAAGCATCTGCAGGTTTGTCTATGTGGTTGGCTGGCCACAAAACAAACAGGGTTGTGTGGCTGGGGTGCCTTAAGGTTCGTCAATGTCGCGGCGGTGGAGCAACAGGACTATCTGGCATGAAACAAACAGGGTTGCCTTTAGGTTTGTTGTTGCTGTCGTGTCTGGCACATGTTGGTTCCTGCTGAATCTTGTCCAATTTTTTCTTCAAATTTTGGTGTTACATACAGCTTCAGCAAAAGGTGCGTTCCTGATGCTTTGAATATCTTGGTTTAGTTCAGAGTCCAGAAAAGGTAATTAGCATATAAGATTCGACAAAAAGCCAAGCCTGAGCCTGATAATTAGCATATCGATTCGTGCATGACATCATGTCAGGTTATATTGGATGGTAATGTGGAAATTGATGGGCAATCTTTGAAAGCACCTGGATGGTTTCTTTGCATGTACTGGATTGTTGTGCTAACTCAGTGGATGGATATCTGCCAGTATTTTCATGTTCTCTGCCCTTTTTTTTGTCATCTTTGATACTACCTCTGTTTGCTAATATATGACGTCGATTAGCTGATTTTTGAGCTATCCAACGTCATATATTAAGGATAGAGGAAGTAGTTTAGAATGATTGTGCTATTCAAATTTCTTCTCTGTTTTCCTGCAGATTTGACTGCTTTGGAAACATAGTATTTTTCATGAAAGTATGACAAAAATTCATGGTGTTGTCAGTCCAAAGGTTGCATCAACTAGTTTTATATAAGTTCAATTATCTGTGCCCTCAGTTGATCTGATAAACCTGCTGTAACATGTTCCTTCCTAGGTGAATATATTGTTCAGTCACCAACATACTTAGCTATATATACGCCCTGTTTGTTTCCGCTTATAAGCGGCTTATCGGTGAAAATAAGCGAAAATCCCACCAAACGCTTCACTTTTTTCATCGATTCTCGCTTATGTGGTAAGCCGCTTCAGATATTTGAACTACGAGAAGCGGGAAAACACTGCTTAGATTATAATCCAAGCGTGGCGAGGAAAAACATATACCATGCGTGGTCATGATGCGAGAATGCATCGGTATGAGTAGTGTACTGGCCATACTTAATTATGCTCTTCTCTTCAACAGGAAATTGTGAATGCTTCTAGGGTGTTCAACAGATATACCGATCAGCAGCAGGCTGGGATCAAGGATGATCTGGGACATATTCATTTCATTGATTCGTTCTGTGCTTTTCACGGCTAATTTCAGCTCGGATCCCATGACTTTGGTTGTTCTGTTAAGCCTGAACAAAGGATCAAAGCTAGGTGACAATGGGTCATGATCGGAGTAATTTCTGATGGGCTACAGCCAAGTGCATGATGATCGAGCATTTGTAGATGTAGATGCGCGTGACAAGCTCAAGTAAGTGTAATTTAGTTTTGGCATGTGGATCATGTATTAGCATTGCATTTTCTAATTTGTGTATTGATGAGTGCTTGAATATCGTTTCTGTAACATATCATTTACATAATGTCCGGTAAATTGAACTAGTCTCAATTTGCAGCTCCCTGTATGTTCAGTTTAGATCATGACTAGTAATCACATGTATCTTTCTTTATTAGCAGAAGGTCACTATATGTCCGGAGTACTAGGACTCTGATTAGTTCTGCCCGTGCTCCACCAAACCAGCTAAACCTGTTCAAATCAGCCAGCCCAACCCGCTCCACTTCCCCCAAAGCTGCAAGCGACCCGTACGAAACAAGCCCACCTCGGACCATCCAGTTTCTCTCGGGTTTGTGCGAAAAAAAAAAAACACTGTCGATGCCGGGCCAGGTCTCTTGCCGAAGGCCTTACCCCCATAGGCCTGACTTACCCGGTGGCAACGGACCAGGGGTACGTAAATTCAGAAAAAAAAAAAATCCAACATAAGAGGAATTAGACAGATTTTTCATTAGGTGGAAAAATAATAAAAATAGACATCCAAATTTGAGCCAGAGAGGACTCTAACCTAGGTGGTCATGGTACACAAACCAACACCTCCCACCCTAACCAGTTGGGCTAGGCTAACTTCCTAGTGGTATGCGTAAATTCACATCAAGCCAGCTAAAAGTTTTGACATATAGCTTTCCGATGATTGATAGAGCCCACTGAGAAGAAAGATGATTGATAGGACCCACTGAGAAGAAAGAAAACAGAACGCATCAATTGCCACCACCCTCTTTGTATGTGTTCTCTCTACTAACCAATGTTTGGTTATTTTGATTTGCATATGGTTCGACTCTTACACGGGAGTTGAGCTTCTCAACATTAAAGACAATCTCAGCATTGAACAACTTGATCAACATTGTTCTTATACCAATAAGCTTTTTATTTCCTTCGCTAGGTTCTCAAATAGTAACTGAAAAGACTTCTAATAAATATAATGTGTTTAATAAAGTAAGTATTATAGTGACGAGGGGCGGATCTACCCTCCCCCCCCCCCCCCCCCCCCCCCCCCCAAAAAAAAAAAAAAGAAAGCCACCCAATGGAGGCCCCCTTTCCTTTTTTTAGAGGGAAGAAAGTGAGGGAAATGAGGGAAGTAAGAAGAGGAAGAGGCCCCTACCTCCAAACGTGAATTTGTTGCTAACGGTGATATTTTCAACCATTAAAGTCGATCCATTGAAATTTTCAATTCGAAAATGACATGAATCATGTGCGTTGTCTTGTCTATGATTAAGTTTATAACTAAAACTCATGATGAAAGAGACCAAATTCGCAAGAGTAACACTACTCAGTCGTTCATATGCATGCAAGCTGCAAACATTAAGATGGGCCTGCAATCTTCTTCCTTCTCGCTGACTAAATCGAAATCGAGCGAATCCGGCATACGGCCTCCGGACTCTACAGCGGCGGGCGGCCAGCTCGCCGGCTCCCTCACGCTCCATGCTCCACATGCTACAGGGGCAGGAATGTGATATCATCAACCATTTCCAAGCTATGAAGGAACACAAATTAAGATTACTCTTACAAGCCATGAATAGAAACTGAAAGTTAGAGGCTTAGAACTACTTTGTAATTTCTTTATCATTTTGTAACTTTCCTTGGTCTCATGGATATTTTTAGAGTTGAATAACGTGTATATTTATTTTCCCGGATCATGGATATTGACAGTGTTCAAGTTTCACTGTTCAACTTTGACCTTTTTTTATGAGATGGCAATAGGAAAAAGTCTATATCACCCCCAACCTATGGAGGGTGGACTACATAACCCCCAACATATGAAACGGTCTATATCACCCCCTGAACTTTCGAAAACCAGTCAAATTACCCTCTAAAGCAATTTTGAAAAATCATAGTAAATCATAGAAAAATTATAAAATGGAAAAGCCAATTGTGTTGGACTCCAAATGAGCAGGTCTACACAGTGAACATATAATATGGTATGGTTTAGTACATTTTTTTTTAGCTTTATATCTATGTTTTTCTTCATAACTGTAAAAAATTTACTACAACACACCACATTATATGTTCACTGTGTAGATCTGCTCATTTGGAGTCCAACACAATTGGATTTTCCATTTTATGATTTTTTTGTGATTTACTATGATTTTTAAAATTGCTTTAGGGGGTAATTTGACCGGTTTTTGAAAGTTCAGGGGGTGATACAGACCGTTTTATAGGTTGGATGTTATGTAGTCCACCTCTATAGGTAGGGAGTGATATATAGACCTTTTCGATGGCAATACCCAACTCTGAAATCCTCGGCCACTGCCGGCGCGCAGCGGCCTATTCTCTGTCGGGACACAAATTATAAATCTCGCTGAAGCCGTGACTGCGGGGCGGTGCATGTGGGAGTCAAGAGATAGAAGCAGACGGATGTGAGCGTGATGATGCACCAGTGATAACGGATTTGTACGCTAGTGCAGGCCGAGGTGTGGGAACGTCAAACGTCAAGTCGTCTACGTGCATCGTCAAACCGTGTCTTTCGGTCGTTGCGGTTGCTGAACTGTGCAATTGCGCCTTGGCAGTGCCCTCCAAGATTCGCAGGCATGCCACATCTACGGATCAAGACACATCCGACGCCCGCCATTGTTGCTGCGCACCGCTCCATCCACAAGAGAACGACGCCAACTCCAATTGCAGTCCCAAACCGTCAGACCTAAACTACACATGTCGTTTGAAATATAATCAATCGCATGATTAAATTCCGAACTAGATTAAACATGACAAGAACAAAACCTACCATACAGATCTCTAACATACTAGCAAACATCAAGCACATCATTATGATCTCAGAAAACATGATGAACAAACCGATCAGATCACAGAATACGTACTGGGCGGTCGTAGTCGTGAGGACGAGCGGTGGAGACGGGACGACGACGGTGTTGCTGACGGAGCGCAGCAGACGGCGACGAAGACGATGGTACGCCCCGGCGCGAAGGTTGGACGGAGGACGAGCCGTGACGAAGACCTTGAGCTGTCGTGCAGAGCGCTTCCCAAAAACCTTATTCGCCCTCTCCCGGTGCAGGATCACAAGGACGAGCGGTTCCGGAGACATGCTATCCCGTTCGCCGGTGCACGCCGGCGCTCGAGATGGAGTAGACTACGTTGGCAGCGCAGCAGCGAGAAAAGGCAAAACCCTAACTCGAATAGATGTATCTCTGGTAGAGGCCGGTAAGGTCGCATATATAGGGAAGCCCATGATCTCACGTCGCGATCGTGATCTAAACCGTTTAGGATTCCAATTTCGGTGGACCATTCAACGCAGACGTCTTGCGCCCGCGCCCATCGCCCCGGTGAGGTGAGCGAGCGCGCACATGTGGAGCTTTCCTTCTCTCTCCACACTCATAGCTTGGAGGAGTAGAGACAACCTCCATATTTATGTTAGTCATCCCACTCTTCCACTAGCAATGTGGGACTAAATAGTTGCACCACTTCCACTACTTCCTCATGCACACATGGGCCTTTAAAATTTATTAAGAATTCTGAAATTTGTTCATAGGCCAAACCCAAAATTCCATAAGTACATGTACTTGTGCGCCGACTGACAGACGAGGCCCTCATTTGGGTGCCCGCACCGCGAGAATCCAACAGTTGTTGCTGATGAAATATCAAACAGCAGGAAGGAGGAGCTTTTGGATCTCAGGGTGCGTTGCACTCAGGGCCCATTCGGTTGCGTTGCTTAGGAATCGTTCCCAGCCGGAATGGTTCCTAGCCTCCTAGGTATCGATATAGGATGAAATTCATGATAGATACGATAAGATGACATGATTTATTCCGGATCAGGAAACTAATTCATACTAATTTACTAACGATAGACAAAAAAAACTCGGATTGGTTCATCACCTTTTGACTATAGTATTGATTCCCGGTCTCTTGTTATGGCTCGGAATAAATCTCAGCATCTTATTATATCTACCATTAATTTCTTGTATATCTATGCCTAGACACCGTTCCTGGCCTCCATCGTAACCGAACGGGGCCTTAGATGGCCTATGTGTGGTGAGAAATCACGTTAGTTGGTTGGGCGTTTAGGTGATGGCAAACCCAAATGCTCCGTTGTGTCTTATTAGACTCGATAATGCTCGCTCTCCACCTATGATTGATCTATAACTTAAAACATGATGAAATGAGATATGGGTGCTTAATCACACTAGTATATGCATGTCGTGGCTTTGGATATTTTGACCAAGAAAGGATGGAGAGGTGCAATACTATAGAATTTGCTTATGGTTAGACTTCTGTTTGGTACGCTTTCCTCCTTTACATTTGATCAGGTAATAACATGAAAGGTATGTAAGTACTTGGCTATATGCGGCTACATACTAAAAGACCTAATATTTTCTATTTTCTAAAAAAAGAATATGCATGCATGTCATCCTCCAGCGCCCACCGTCTTCTCTGGCACTGGTGGACCGCTCTGCTCGGAACGTTGATGGGTTGAGTGTGTCCAGGAGATACAAAAGGCTGGATATGGGTGCAATATAGGCTAGATGTGACCGCAATGGTGTACCAACTAGTAACTGATTTGTATTCTTTGGGCATCCATGGCTTAAAGATGAAAAAAAAACTCATATTTTGTTCAATTTTTCGTTTACAGAATGTGTATCCGTTGGCCGTTGCTCTCTAGGACTGCACCTACAACACCAGAATATGCTGCGAGGCAGCAACCTTTGACTTTGATAGCAACCCAACCACAAGACTTTGACCGGCCATGATGCCATCATGCGGAGCCTTGCTGCTGCCGGCGACGTGTCCGCTCCGAGAATCCACGTAGTTAGATTTCCTTTTATTAAAAAAACAATTAGAGATATTCTTAAGGCTTGTGTCTATAATGGATCTATAAACTAAACACAACGATGTAACAAGGCTCCCTCCGTCTCAAACAAGAATGATTTTCTAGCATTCAAAATTTGTAAAAAAAATGATGTTTTGAGATGTAAACCTCGTGTAAGAATAGTCTGGCGCATGCGCATTAAACTAATGCATGCTAATTAAATATAATTTTTTTCTAACTTATAAATGTAAACCAACTGAGGGTACATGCACGTCTTTTCTATTCATCATTAATCTGTGTGAAAAGTTCTAAACATTGTTCACGAAAGGAGTAATGATTAATAAGATTAAGTATATGCATGGCGTTCTCCACGCCTGCGGCCACCGTCTTTACAAGAAGTATATGCTGGACTGCGCTAAGCCACTGACGTGTTGAGTGTGCGCTGAAGATAGAAGCCGCAGGCCAGATGTGGCTACAAAGAGATAATGGCATGCCAACTGGTAACTGATTTTTTTCTTCTTTAAAAAAATTATCGGTAACTGATTTTGTTTTCTTTGCTCATAACCAAGACCATGGAAGGCCATCAAACATGCACCGAGTGACGAGCATCCAAGGCTCCAAGATAGGATAGACAAACTCGGACGTCGTTCAGTTTTTTTTTTTTTTTTTTTTTTTTTTTTTTTTTTTTTTTGGCTGCGAAACCCGTTGGTGCACAGATGTTGTTAATCAACCGGAGTCATAGATGCACTGGAATAATTAGGTGAGCACAAACTTTCTTTGTGATGGCACACGTATTACGTATACAAATTGCGTCTCTTCACATATATACTGTACACAAGTCATTAGAAATGGAGCGGATGTTTGCAATCATCAATGAAGAGAGTGAGAGACACGAATATACGATTGCTATTTGTTTGAAAGAGAATCTCACAAGATATGGAAGAAATTTAAAAAACTGTTTCTTTTTCTGGCCGGCCTGCGGGGCAGTTTCATTTCTGCTGCCTGCGTTGTCCTTTCTAGTTGACAACTTCCTTGCAGGTTTTGTGGCCACAGGTGACTGCAACTTTGATTATGCGACCCCCTTGATATATCTCTCAATCTCGCAAACTGGTTACTCTTCCTATATATGGCTGTGCTTACGACGCTAAGGAAGATGTTGATGACATCATGAGGGCTGCGCATGAATTACGTCCTGCCAAGCCGTAGGTGCAAGATGTTGCTGGTGGATATGAAAATTCAAGTCATTAAAGAATACATATCCTTCTAAGATATACACTCACAGATTAGATATATAAAAAAATTATGAAGAGTAGTCACTAGGCCACAAAACATTTCCACGGACGGTAAAACGGGTTTTTGCTTGCGGGTGTGGCACCCGCTAGCAACCAACATTCACTATACATAGAGTGATGTGCGCAATGACACTAAATTACATGGAGGAAGGGAGGTGTTGAGAGCATTTATGATTATTTACTAGAGAGAAAGTCAGACTTTTTCACTTAACAGACGGAATGTAACAAAGAAAAGGGCAGCCAATTTTAACCATGCAATGCATAAGGTTTTAAACTAAGCTAAATTAAAAGACTCCTTACAATTATTTCAGGTAATTTTAGTTACAATACGCAGATCCAGCCAAATGTTTTGCCTCAATTCATCGTTGGTCTGCGGTCTTGCCAGACAAGCGTGAGCCAAACTAAACAACATGGTTTCACATTTAGTGAGACCGCTACCCGACCTAAATACAAACCTCAACCTCAGTCTGCTCTTCTCATTAGTATACCATGCCATTTTTCATCGACTCGTCGATCATACATTAGTCAGTGCCAGAGTGTGGTGCTTGATGGATCCGGAGATCTCTCCTCCCTTCCAAATGGCGTGTGGGTCTTGATAGTCAAGGACAAAGTAAAGTTTATGAAAATAGACTCCATGCTATTATGTATCCTAAACTTCAAAGGTATTTTTTTATATATTTTATAATCTAAAGCTTTAAATAAAAACCCCTTTGTGTCAAATATTCATGTGAACTTTCTATGCATCATTGTTTTCCTCAAAGATGCAAAAGTTCATGTACGTTTATGTATACTTTTGCAAAGTTTCCGTAAAAGATATCTCATGTATGTGTTGCGGGATATTTATATCGCTTTAATTGAAGAGACAATTAGGGGAGAGGGCTCTCCCGTTACCAGTCGGCCGAGTGCCCTTGTACCCCTCCTCCCCCGGTCCATATACATATCCGTCCGTTGGCCAAGAAAGAGAAAAAAAATGCATCTACTCTCCTTCATCTTCCTCTGGTCCATCCCCACTCCCATCGTCTTCCTCCATCTGCGCCCTCGGCAAATCCTGCTCCCTCCCCACTGCCAAACAACCCCGTGTCGGCGTCACCTCCGATGCTGGCAAGAACTGCGCCCTCTCTCCTCCCGCTCCTCACCTACCCACACCCTTCCAATCTGAGCTCCCTCTGGATGCGCCATCACAGTCTGGTATGCCTCCTAGGCGTCCCCTCATTTGTCCCCCTTCATCTGCCTCTGGTCGATCTCTACTCACCTGATTTCCTCTGTGTGCGGCTGTAGGAAATCGTGCCCCAACCCCACTGCCAACCAAGTCTTCGTCGGTGTTGCCTCGAGATGCTAGCGAGGAGTGACCACCCTCTCCGCGCCCCTCACTTACAAATGGCGTGTGGGTCTTGATAGTCAAGGACAAAGTAAAGTTTATGAAGAAAGACTCCATGCTATTATGTATCCTAAACTTCAAAGGTATTTTTATATCTTATAATCTAAAGCTTTACATAAAAACCTCTTTGTGTCAAATATTCATGTGAACTTCCTATGCATCATTATTTTCCTCAAAGATGCAGAAGTTCATGTACTTTTATGTACACTTTTGCAAAGTTTTTGTAAAAGATATCTCCTGTATGTATTGAGGGATATTTATATCGCTTTAATTAAAGAGACAACTAGGGAGAGGGCTCTCCTGATATCGGTCGAGTGCCCTTGTACCCCTTCTCCCCCGGTCCATATACTTATCCGTCCGTTGGCCAAGAAAGAGAAAAAAATGCATCTACTCCCCTTCATCTTCCTGGTCCATCCCCGCTCACATCGTCTTCCTCTCCATCTGTGCGCTCGGCAAATCCTGCTCCCTCCCCATCGTCAAACAACCCCGTGTCGGCGTCACCTCTGACGCCGGCAAGAACTGCTGCCCTCTCTCCTCCCGCTCCTCACCTACCCCCCCTTCCAATCCGAGCTCCTTGCACTGTATTCCCTCCCAATTTGGATGCGCCATCACAGTCTGGTATGCCTCCTAGGCGTCCCCTCATCCGTCCCCTTTCATCTCCCTCTAGTCGATCTCTGCTCACCTGATTTCCTCTGCGTGCGGCCATAAGAAATCCTGCCCCGACCCCACTGCCAACCAAGTCTTCGTCGGCGTTGCCTCAAGATGCTAGCGAGGAGTGTGACTACCCTCTCCATCCCCCTCACTTACCACCCTTCCAATCCAAGCTCCCCTGCCTTCCACTGCCACTCCTCCCAATCTAGAGCTGAGGCACCACCACCGTTGCATACGCCTCCAAGACAACAACTTCCATTAACCACTGTTTGCACCACAAATCCCCCCCCCCCCCCCCCCCTACCGACCCTCCCCATCTAGCCTCGTCCACCATGGCGGACGGCGCTACTGCCGCCTTGCCATCCCGTCCACACCCTACCACCACTACCTGTATGGTAACTCCCTGGCTACCCCTTTAGATTTGGCGGCCATAGATCCCCCTCCCCAGATCGAAACCCCTAAACTAGATCTTGACAGAATTGGTTTCATTGCTAGAGAAGATGAGGTGCTCGCCGAAGGAGGAAGAGAGGTATCCCCCACTGTTGCTTCCTTATTTTGATTTGTTACTTATTTTCTTCTTGTTTTTTTTCCTTTTTGACATCTGGCATCCCCTCTCGTTCCTTCTTCATATTGTGCAAATCGAGAGGGCTCTCAAGTTAAGCCAAAACCGAGAGCCCTCTTGATTTAGATTTTTCAATTAATGTGCATGTATTATGTGTGCCACATATTAACATTTCCATGTTAGAACATAAGAAAATCTTTTATTAACATGCATTGTGGTCGTCAAGCGGCGTGCATCTAGTCTTTTATCCTGTCTTTATTTCTTGTTTAAATCTTCTTACGGGAAATGAAGTCGCCATATCAAGTTTTAGATCCAATTTACTACACCTTTTTCTTATGTTGAAATTCTCCTTGTTTGTCCAAGGATGAACTTTCTTCTCGTATGATCTGTACTGGCTTGCACGAGCCCAGCTTCTGCACTGAAACTCTTCACAGGAGTCAAGCTCGAAGACATCAACGTCGTCCTGATCCTGAGATGCTGAGAAGACCACGACATGCGGCTTTCATGTTAGAGGCATATATAGTCAACCCCGATCTTTGCAACCTAATAATCTTTGTAAGCATGCAAGCTACCTCTTGATCAAACACTGTGCCACGTAACCACGTTGCACCAGCTACCAGGTCATGAATTTTAAGCAGAATGTATTAATCATGTGCATGTATCCCTCTCGCGGGATCACGAGGCAAATGGTGGCAAGAGGTGGTGGACGACGAGCTACTCCGTGCGCAGTAGTTATCATCGTACACCATAAACACCATCATCAGGAAGCCGCTTGATGCCGACGGCGTGATCATCTTGTGCAGGGTCATCTCATGGCGTAAAGTGCTCGATCTACTACTTGGAGGCTCAGGCAACCGGGTTCGCGGCGATAGACACGCGCCACTGTCCATGCAAAGTATCTTGGATGATCGGCTCCTCCAGCACCAAAGGATAGGAGGAGAGGAGCAACAATGTTAACGCGCCAGGCAGCTCCCTTAGCACCAGAGTCGCAGGTTGATCTTAATTTACTTTTACACAGTATATTGTTCAGGTCCCTGAGATTGGCATTTTACATTTAGGTTGTTAACTTGTCATGCACATATGTTCTTCAGCAGGAGGCTTGCCAACCCAGATACGGGAGCAAATGGGGCATGGCGTAAGGGCAGCAGAGAGATAACTTGGCTACACCCATCAACAGGTAACTTCTTCTTTTCGTCCTTATTGGCATACTACTGAACAGTAACTTCAATTCTGCACGTGTCACGTACTGCTTGCTGCTAGCAAACATATACGTGCATCTTTTAGCAAACTATCTAGGGTGACTATCTCCAGCGGCATGTCTTGCTATACTACTATAGATCGAGAACTCAACGCCCCCCTCTTCATATTGGCAAAAAAAAGGGTATAAAGCCATGCAGCCAGCAAGTTCTAATTAAGTTTATCTATACCAGTATCTTTTTTGCACTATGTGTCGAGGTCTCTTCTCATATGAAGACGGTTATGTCTTTTTATCCTTGATAAAAGTATGTTGTCAATATGTTTTGAAGAATGATTTTTTTTTTCAAACAGAGCTTCTTAATTAGTACTACACACTCCTTTGTCAATCTCAACATTAGATTTTAAAGAAAATGGTGACCAATGCATGGTCAGCAACTCCACCACCGGCAGTCTCTGTTCATGCCGTTTTACAACCCCAAGATCTTTGCGGACTTTACCGGACCGAGCGGCAACATTGCCGTCATTCGCCAGCGCCCGACAGCCGTGCGTCGCAGGCACCAGCACCGTGTGCGGTGTACTGGTCAGCGCTAGCACCAGAACTACGTGCGGCGTGTACCAGCAGCGACGACAATCCGGGGGGCCGAAACACCTTTGGCAACATTACTGCAGCGCCAACCATGTGGCTACCACCGTTACGGATATGATTGATCCAACGATGGAAAGAGGAGTATGTGCCTGCAACGAGATGCACCGGTCATGGCACACTGGAGGGTCTCTTCACATCAAACGTGTGCATGCAAGGAAGTGAAGGGACTCTTAGGGACGGAATATAAAAAAGCTTTCAAAATAATAGGGGCTGCAGATGAATTAGGACATGCCAAAATAGGGTGTTGGCAGATACTGCTAGCGAAACCAGCCAGAGACGGGTGCATTGGAATTAATTCCAGCGTGCAGGTGCCTTCTTTTACAACGTGTATAGTACAAGAATTACAGACTCGTGCAGGCCAGTGGACAAATATTTCGCCCTTGGAATATTAAAAACATTATTTCTTTACATGGGTAATAAGTTCACCATTTAGTGTCACTAGGGATAGGCCGGGTGATGCAATGGTGTGTGCACTGTGCACAACACATACATCCCCTCATCTGCATACGAGAGAGGTCTTCTTCACCTATAAATACATAGCCTAAGCCTGTGCTGTTTCAATGGAGAGGAGATAGATGGCCCTGTGTGTTCACCTATAAGTACATAGCCTAATAAGCTTGTGCTATCTCAATGGAGAGGGAGGAGATGATAGCCTTGTTCCCTAGGAAGATCAAAGCCCTCTTGATTGATGACGAAACAAGATTTCGCACATCCTCTGTCAGGATGCTTTCTCTCTTAAATTTCAAGGGTATATATTCTTTTTTTTCTTCTTCTGTAGATTAAGTCTTCTGGTTTATTTCTCTGTTGTTTTTCTTCCCCCACTTGGGGTTTTCTTGTTCCTCTTGTTTTCGAACTCCTTTGCTTTTAATATATAATCAGTAGGGGCTTGCCCCTCCTGTTTTCCTAAAAAAAGTTTTGTTCTACACATCTATAGCTTGCCGTATATGTTTTATCTATCTAGAAAAAAAATCTCTTTTCATCCTTCGTTTTTTGGCAAAGATTGAAACCAAATCGCGCGCTCGCTCTCTTCGCGCCAAATTTTAAACATCTCATGGTTATTTTTTTAAAAAAAATCCTTTTGACTCCTGTGGTGTCTTTTACTGAATTTTCTTTGATTTCGAAGCAAGCTCCCTCCCTTTTGGTTAATTAACAAATAAAACAAGCTCTCTGGCATACTTATGGTTTCACTCACTCACTCTTATTACCATTCACGCATGCATCTCTTGCAGTGTCTGCCTACAAAAGTCCAAGATATGCTCTCAACAGAGTGCTAACCGCAGACAAGGCCAAGGATGTCGATGTCGTGTTTATCAACACTAAGAAAGCCTTAAGCTGTGGCTTCGATTTCCGTGCAATCGTCCAGGGTCAACTCTTCATCACCGTCGTGTATCGTAAGCACACCCTTAATACTATACTCTTCTATATATATGTATACCAAACACGTATTATGTATGCATCACATATCAAGATAGGTTATAATCACTAATTTGTTGCATGCCTTGGGCCGGTCTCCATGCCTGCACTGCAGTCCTGCCACGACCTCGCAGAGCCACCGGGCGTAACCAGGTAGACGAGATGCGGCGCGCGCTACGGCCGGGGACCTACACCCTCAGCATGCCCCTGGACGTCGAGGACGTGTTGCGCCTTTGGAGGTTCATCGCGTGGAGCAAGCACCGCCTGCAGAACGAGCAGGCCCGCCGCAAGGAGGAAAGGGAGAACCAAGAACGCATCCACCTCCAGATGGTAAAAGTGCCAGAAATACTGCTTAATTACTATACTTGCTATTTTACAGTACTACATTTACATTCTCGGATGAGATTAGCGTTGGAATTTGGTCGCCTCCGGCCGGTATGCGTTATTACCTTCAGCGCTAGCAAACACACGTACAGATCGATGTGTCATTATGCACAGTGACGCAAGACTATATCCTCAGCAGCCCGAATATAAAAAGACTAGTATATCCCTATGATATATTGCCACTACCGTTTTCAGTTGACCCCTTGGACATCTGGCAAACTTTCGTCAAGCTATTTAAAAAAAATAGTTTTGGGTAACGTAGGTGCAGGCCGTAGTAATTGTAAGTTTGACTGGACTACTATGAAAATAAGCATGGATAGTTTTTTCTTCAAAAATAACGTTATGACTACTAGAACATTTTCTACGGTTGTGAATAAAAAAATATGTTTCAAAAAGATTGGTCACGGTTGTGTTTTAGATATGTTTCAAAAAATACTATAATACCTCTAGGATATATTGCTACCGTTTTCAGTTGACGCCTAGCTTGGACATCTGGCAAACTTTCGATATATACAAGCTATTTAAAAATAGTTTTGGGTAGTGCAGGTGCATCCGAACTAATTGTAAGTTTGACTAGACTACTATATACTATATAGCTCTGTGTTTGAGTAGTTAAAAGTTGCTTCTCCAATGAAAGTAGTATGCATAATTTTTTCTTCAATAAGAATGTTATGACTAGAGTCACAGTTCTGTTTAAGATATGTTCCTTACTTGCTATTTTCCACGATACATTCTGGACTGATAGTCTAAGTTGAAATTTGGAACTCTGTTATCTAACAGTAACTTCTTCATTTTGCCTTCCTCCTGCAGCAACAACAGCAGCTGCGGCAGTCCGTGATGCAGTCCATTTACCATGCTCTCGGCATGCCAATGCCACCGCACAACCCCAATGCCGCCGGGCCCAGCAACTACCTCGCCGCGGCCGCCGCCGCCGGCAACACTGCTGGCCCTTCCTCACTGCCGGTGTACCCTCCACCGCGTCCTGTGTACTCAGCACCGGTGCCGGCGCCGCCGCCGCCGCCTCCGGTGAACCCAAGCCTAGTCCCAGCCCAAGCCCAAGCACCGCGTCCTATGTACCACCCATACCAGGGCCCGCGGGCACCTGTCATGCCACCGCCGAGGCGTGCCGGTGGGATGCCTCGCCGTGGGAATAGTGGTGGGCCCATCATGCTTAACTTTGACCAACCACAGTCCAGCAATCGAGTCACCGGCATGGTTAGTAGTGTTGGGATGGGCTTTGGAGCTTCAGCTGCCGGACATGTAGGAGCTTACAACTACGCTGCCACTTCACTTCACCACTCCCTGAACCCTGCTGGCACAAATGACTACAACTACACTGAGCTCTTCCCAGCCATGGTGACCACGCACACTGTGTCCAACAACCCACCTCCCATGCCTCCCCATCCCCAGCAGCATGTTGGTGTTGGATCAAATGCACCCACACCGTACAACAACAACTACTACAACAACGCTGCATCACTCGTGGCGCCTCAGCAGGCTGGTCATGGTGTGGCAGCAAACGAGGCAGCAGCAGCAGCAGCAGCCATGGACGCACTCGGCAGCAGCGACAACTACACCAACTACAACAATGCTGCTGGTTCACTTGTGGCTCCTCAGGACGACGTGCCAGCGTACGATTTGGCAGCATTCGAAGCAGAACTCAACAGCGACGACTTCAGCAACTACACTGACGAAGGATCACACATGGCGCCGCCGCCTGATCAGGTTCTTGGCATGGCTTCGGATTTGAATGATCTGATAACAATGACAGGTGGAGCATTTGGCGGCGACGTTGGTGCATCCTCCTCCATGGCACCGCCGCCTCATCAGGATCTCGTCGCCGCCGTGCCAAATGCTAATCAGATCCCACCAGGAGCACCGGGCAACGACGACATGGATGCATCGCTCATGGGGCCTCAGGGCCCTGGCGCGGCGGTGGATGGGGATGACAATGCTGGCTTGGAGGCAATGTTTCCTGCTGAACAGAATGAGGAGAGTTTGTTCGCTCAGCTGCAGGAGCTCATGGTAGGCCTTGACGATGCTCCCATGTATGAGGCTGGTGTAGGCATGGACGACAACAGCCAGATGGGTGGCGCAACCAGTGGCGCCGCCACCGCCACCGCCGCCGACGATGCTGCAGCAACCTCACTGGTAGGTGGAGAAAGTACCATGGGGATCTGGGACATGGATGCTGACAACTTTGAGATGGTGGATGATTTCGACACCGGGGATTTCATGCTCCGCATGACTTGAACAATGGCGGCCGCGAGTAATTCGTGGCGTGCAGCGATGCAGTATATTTAGTAACCTATAGAGAGTAAGAGTGTGCGAGAGAGAAGAGGGATAGTGAGTCTCCTCTTGACATAAACCAGATTTGATGTTTGAATAATGTACATATAGTTACTCCGCTGCACTAGTGGGAGAGAAGAGGGAAAGTGAGTTTCCTCTTGACATACACCAGCTTTGATATATGTTTGAATAATGTAAATATAGTGAATCCGCTGAACTAAAGCGATGTTGTGCTGGATGGATATATGTTAACATATGTTTATTTATGTCTCCTTTGTTTGGTTATGTATCTTTGTTGCGAGTAATTCGCCCTCTCTGGAATTCTTTCATTTGGTTTTGTTATCCATGTCTGATTGATGATTTTTTTTTTTTTGCGGGTATCTGATTGATGATTTCAATATTTTATACATCCAATACTCTGTTTAGATTCTTCAGGGTTTTTTATGAAACTAGATTTCTTGGTATAACCAGTACAGTTCAATTTTGCATGAGGTAGTAATCTTGTAAGACTCTTGTGGACTGCGCAAGATGGGGAGTGGGATCATGAGATAGAACAAGGCCAGAACTGGTCGTGATGGCTGGCTTGCAGATTGGTAACTGATTCCTACAGATGCAAGCCGTCCGAAAGAACTGTACCGTACGTTTGACGAGTGGCAGGCTGGTCGCTCCACGTACCTCAACGGCCGCATGAGATGGAATTTAAGAAAAGTTGGAATATTCTTTGTATCATCAATATTCTTTGTATTGTTGGTTGTTGGTCTTCAATCCTAGCAGTGACAGACATCGCTGCAGAACAACACCATGCCAAATCGACGGCCCAGACACCTCTCCTACCGCCGCATCCAAGGCCCACCGCTGCTTGTAAGAAGGATCTGTTTTCATTTTTTAAAATGAGGCGTGAATAATTTCCGTCTGCGCATGATCATGAGGCTAACGAGGCAGTTTCTTTTCTTTGGCCTGCGGGTGATGTTTTCTATAATAGTCTGCCTGCGTTGTCGTTTTAGTTGACTAGTTCCTAGGCCTGCAGCATCTTTGAAAAGATGACCCCGCTGCTCTCCTATCTCACAAATCAGTTACTCATCTTGCTATGGCTATGTATTCTTAGGACATAAGGAAGAGGGTTGTTAGATGCCGAAACAAGTAGGTGACAGATATGCTGCTATTGATTTGAGATAATGCCCAACTCACTAGTGTCTTAGATACACTGATTTGTGCAACGATGATACATTAGAGAGAGAGAGATGAAGAAAGTAAAATGATTATTTATTAGTAGGATATGATAGACAACTTTATCCATGCAGATTAAACATAAGGTTTTAAACATTGAGCTACATGATATATTCATCATAATTATCTTGGGTAATTTTGGTTACAATCTCCATATCCCACAAAACGTCGCCTTGATCCACCTGAACCCACTATTCTCATTAGTCTAGTGCACCGTTACTCGTTGAGAAAAGTCTTTCCTTTGGAAACGACCTCCTACATCCCCTAATCCATTGACAGTTGACACACCACACACTCATATACATTAGTGAGTGCCTGAATATGCTGCCTCAATGAATCAGGAGACGACCTCCTTCCTAAATGAGCGCTAGAGCTTGATAATTGATGACAAGATAAGATTACTGAAAAAGGGTTCCATGCTATAGTCTATCCTAAATTTTAAAAGTGCATTCTAGTGCTGAGTCCTATAGCATTAGATTTTGGTGTTTTGAGCTTTTAATCCAAAGCATAGTACATGAGCATATTATTATTTCTTTATCAAAAAACCCTTTGTGTCAATTATATATTAGTGGGAACTTTCCTTTTATGCTTTCGGTATTTATTGGCAAAGTTTCTATGAATGAGATCTTTTGCGTGCATGTTGATGAGGCTATATTTTTAATCTACTTTATTAATTAATGTACAAGTAGTATGTTAGCCAAAGAAAGTATGTCCAAGTATTATGTTAGCCAAAGAAATTATTATTGGTAAAGTTTCTGTATTTATCATGCATCAGGATTGAACCAGGGCTAACAACTTCCTACAAACATCTATTTAAGCTAGTTTGATTCCCTCTCCCTTTCCGGTTTCAGACTAAATCCGCGACACTTCAACTACCCACTACTACAGCAGAACCACTATACCCCACTAGGCCTTCAACCCACAACAATTTTATCCACTGGCCATTGGGCTAGGATGTCGCAGAGTCAAGGTCAACTGAACTAGTCACAACAACATCTCGTCTGCCGGCATTAAGGCTCTTATAACAACTCTATCATTGATGAGGAAAGGGAGGACGAAGGACATATCCATTTTAAGGCGGTAACGTCTCATGATAGAGGCCAAAAAATAGCGAGAGCAATAACAACCCATAGTTCCTCTGGCACCAACGTGGCGGTTTAATCTCCTTATCGAAAACCAAGATATCATATTTATTTGATCCAAATGCAAAACCTAAATCGAGAGGGCTCTTGATATCAAGTCCTCCCAATTTGGGAAATTCTTCCCACCGTGAGGAGTGAATGGCTGCTTGAGAAGTCGAGGAGAAGAAGAAGAAAGTAACCAAAGGGGAAGAACAAGGTATAACAAAACAGTGCCTCCGATGATGGAAAGCTAACTTGACCCTCGTCCGGACGCAATGAACTGCACGGTTGATCCCACCCCCATTGTGCTTCCTTCACATGGTGGGCCCCACAACAATAGTTTGCCCACTCCATTTCTTCACCGCGGGCCGCTCTCTCTCTCCTACCTCCACTCCCTTCTTCTCTATATCCAGCCAAGCCAAGGGACGTGGGGGAGCGGCGGCGTGCTGTTCAAGAGTCAAGCCGCGGCTTTGGCTGGGAGGGTGCGGGGTGGCGATGCTCAGGCCTCCAATGGGAGAGCGCGGTGCAGTGTGGTGGCGCTACCGGCCTTACCGAGGAGTGCGGGGGCACACGAGTCATCCCCTGCGACCGCTGTGTGCCGCGGCGGCGGCTCCATGGGAGAGTGGCGAGCCGGCTGCGACGAGCTCCCCCTGGTCGAGCGCGGTGAGCCTCATTCCTCCAGGGCCAGGGCGGCCAAACCTGCTAACCCGTGGGAGCGACGACACGGGGCAGGCTGGCGGCGGGCGCCGCGGCGGCTGCTGTTACCGAAAGGGCTGACAGGTGCCGTTTCTTTTTTTCTAAAATATTTTGCCAAAAGTTTCAAAAAATATTTTCTCTTCCTTTGTTTTCAAAAGTTTTTCTGATACTTTTAGATAGTTTTCTAAAAATACTTCTCTTTCCATTTTCTAAAATTTTCTATTTTTTGAAAAATTTGTGAATTTTTTCTACAAATATTTTTTCTTCTAATTTTTTTCTGAAAGTTTTTTTGTAATTTTCTTTAAAAGTTTTTCTGTTTTTTAATTATATTTTATGTTTTTTTCAGAAAGGAAAGATGGTGGGTGGAGACTAGTGAGACTTTTGTAAATAGAAATCGCCCGAACGAAGCCTCTCGTTCGGGCGCCCATTAAAGGGAACCTTAGGCCAGCAACCTGGTGGAGGAGGTGAACGGTTGGCGGTGAGGCGAGGCAGCGATTGTGCTGGTAGCTGGCAGAGGACAATTGATGCGAGGTGTTAGGCAGGAGGCATCATGGTAGCATCCTAATAGAGCCAGGTTAGTTTGGAGACCGGTGGTGACAACGGATCTGGCAACAAAATACATAGCAGGAGGGTGGGACGGTGTGCTTACTGGAGATGAAGATGATGATGACGGCAGTGCAGGTCGCTAGAGACAAAGACAAATGATGAAGTAGACACCATGGTCTCTTCAGATCTGGATGCACGGGAAGGGAGAATGGGAGGGGAGGGTGAAAGTTTGTGCATCCTCTTGTGTCTACGGGTGGTTTCTTTTATGCTATCTCCTTTTCATTTCTATTGAGCAGTTCCTTGTAGGCATGCGCCACCTTTGTTTGCTCGACGATTGGCTACTCTCTCAAGTCCCACAAATTAGTTACTATTTGTTATGGCCATGCTTTAGATTCTAAGGAAGAGGGTTGATCATGCAATATAGGGCTGCACCTGCACATCAATTAGTCATGCCAGAATTGATAGGTGGCATTTTTTTAGAAGACAATGTTTCTAAAAAAAAGGCTTCCATGCTAGATAAAAGAAATATCACGGTCAGAAAGAGAAGAGTAATGGAAATGCACATCCAAGATTTAGAAATGGCAACCAATGGATAGTCACCAACCCAACCAGCACCAATGCCGGTAGTCTCTCTTTCTACAGTATGTCCACAAGAAGCTAAATGTGTTGGTCTACAACGCAAAGATCTTATGGGACTTTGCCAAGCTAAGCAACGATATTGCCATTTTTGTCACCATCGATAGTAGTGTCGCACTAGCACCGCATGTGGTGTGCTCAGTAGGCCTGCTATTAGGACAGGTTAAAATAGGTTTTATAGGGTGGGTTGTGATTTGGGATGTGTTTGATGATTAAATAGCTTTAGTATCTAGTGGGTTGGATCGGGTTTGGTTTACCATAAATGCAGGTTGGAATGAGGTTATTCTAGGTTTAACCCGCGGGTTTAGTTCTATAGGTCTAGCTTTTGATTTGAGGCTCATAAATTGAACGCAAGAATTAAATTTCAACATCTACCTTTTCACACGGAGCTCACATGTAGAGCCAACCACACTATTTTGCACAACATAGGAGACCATCAAACTGAGTCACCACCATGCAATTACTATAGTCACAGGAGATGCACCACCATGCAATTGGTACAATCACAGGAGACATGGCAATGCTACCACATATTCAGTCTCCGAATCATGGTACAGAATAACATTGCCACTGAGCCCATGTCGGACAGTCACTGGGAGGGGTTTTATATAATACTATTTATACTATAAATAGCAAAAAGAGAATGAAAATAGCAAAATGTTGCAATCAAAACACGAAGAATGAACCAAAGGGAATAAGAGAGATTACAAATCCACCCATTGTGCCCTAGCACATTAGAGTTGCGGCAAATGAGGTGGCATCATCAACGTCGTACAGTGCTGGAATTCTTGTGGCTCCTAGCCAGGTTCATGGCATGGCTCCGAATGTGATTGATACAACAATGGCAGGTAGGGCATTCTACTACAATGATACACTCTTCATGGAATCACATGGTCTTATCATACCAACAATGGTGAATCATTTCCACGGAGAGCGTTGGACACTATTTGAGAAAGCGACTTCCATCCACTACACATATACGTGAATGATCTAGACCTGGTACTAATTCTAGGTATCGATTGGTGTTACTCAACCAGTACTAGTGCATGTACATTAGTACCAGTTGGTGTTGCCAACCAGTACTAAAAGTTGTCTACGGGTAAATTCAAAAAGAAACTATCTCTTACCAAATAAAGTTAGACTTCATATGTAGGTGGATGGTGTGGGATATGGGTACCCCTGGGCTCCTCACCGACCATGATGTCGGTAGGCCTGGGCCACGTCTGACAGCAATGCGGGCCGACCCATGGGCCGACCCACAGGAAGCCCCGGACTTGACGTACAAGACTACAAACACTTGGCCCGCAAGGCATACGACGCGACACATGGATCATGCGGGATACACGCAGTCCAGCTGGCGGATTGCGCCTAGATATCTCGAAGAATATGTTGTAACCAACTCGGATTGCTTTCCAAGTTGTAAGCTGGTGGATTAGATCTCAACCGACTTGTAACCCTAGGCCGTCAGCCTATATAAGGCGGCCTAGGTCATCCCCCTGAGCATCGGAATCTCTCACCAATTGTAGCCACCGCCCAACTCGCCATTACTCACGGAGCTTTGTCGAGTATAGCAATACAAACAACACCGAACATAGGACGTAGGGTTTGTGCCTCAGGCCGCCTGAACCTGTATAAACATCGCGTCTCCTGTGTTACGTCGAGCTCCCTAGCTTCGCGACCACCCCCGCCTACAAATCTACCACTTGGGTACCCCTTGTGGATTGTCGGTCCTTAGGTGACAGATGGTATGAAGTTACGCGTGAGGTGAGAGGTCCTGAATTCGACACCTACGCACATCATATGCACATATTTCATGCAAAAATTGTATGACTTGAATTGCAATCGTGTGTAGGCCTCTTCTTTTTTTTTGTTTCTTTAGTATTTGGTGGAGACACCAACGAGTTAGTACCAGTCCATGCAATCAATAGTAAGGCTCTATATTTTTAGTCTCGATTTCATAGTAAAGTACCGGCTGCACTCCAGTACTGACGGGGTTCCTAATCAATATTGAAGGTGCTTTAGTCTTAGTAGAACAATGTCAATAGATCGCTCCTAAGGCCTGAGCCCTGACACAATGTTGGATATGAGCTAGTTGACTTCATAACAATTAATCCCTCTGTTCGTGAATATATAACGTTGGTTAGCTCAATTTTGAGCTAAACGGCGTCATATAAATACGAACAAAGATAGTAATATTTTCTTCTAGTCTATACAAAGAGAGTGTCAGTTACTTATAGGATTTCCTCTTATCGGCCAGGACACTGCCATGTACGATCTCAGTTTTTTTGACGGTCATCAACGGAAAGCACCACCGCCTCCACCAATGTTGTAGCCTTGTAGGACCTCGCCGATTGGCACGGAAGGTGGCGGCATGGGGAGCAAGGATGTTGTGGTATTAAAGGTCTCGAGATCGTGGATGAGTTCTTCATGAATGACACTACGAATTTCCTTTTTCTTGGAGTACACTACGGTAGTAGCAGCAACTTAGGGGGTCATCGTGAAATACAAACTCATGTAACCCCGTGGGCAAACTCTACAACGGTGGAAATATATAAAAGCATTTTAAAATTAGCTATAATAAGGTAATGCAATGTCACTAGTATTGTGAGCAGGGAGAGAGAAAAATATTTTATGGAAAGATATAGGGAGAGCAATAACTAACTATTGGGAGAGAGAGAGATGACCACCATATGGGCTGCAAATGAATTGAGACCTGCCAAAATTGGTTGTTGGCAAACCCACTGCTTGTTAAGTTAGAGGCGGATGCATCGAAATTTAAGTAGATACTTCCTTTTGTAACACACAAACTTATGCAGGCCTGTGGACAAACTTTGCACCGATGGAATATAAAATTATAAATGTTTTTAAAGAATAAGACAATACGTGAGCCACTAAGGATAGGGTGATGCGGTGATGTGTGCAATAATCATCATACTCATTGGCACGAGAGTGGGGGGAGAAACGATTTTTTGCTAGACTTGATGCTTTTTTTTCTTACTGCAAGTATATTGATCAGAGTTGCTAACCACATGTAAAGAATTCATTCTCAGAACTATATGTAACAATAGAACATACATTAAATGAACAAGGTTTCAAAACATGAAACTTGGCAAATTTTGCTAGTCTTGATCCTCTATCACGCTTGTCAGTTCGCTCAACTCTCCTCCCCCTCTGCCTCGTCCACACCCCCATGCGCCCCCCCCCCCCCCCCCCCCCACCACACCCCACCCCCACCACACACACTATTTATAAATGCATAGCCCTCAAATCCTCTCAATAGTGTAAAGCCACAACTAATCAACAAGACATCACTTTAGACAGGGTGGCGCCTCAATGGAGCGAGAGATGTTAACCCACTTGTTCCCCAACGGGCTTAAAGCATTGATCGTGGACAACGACACAAGTTTCATCACATCATCTTCTAGGATGCTTTCTATCCTAAACTTCAAAGGTATGTTTGGATCTTTAATTTACATGCATCTTTTATTCATATATAAAGCTTTGCCATATATGTTTTATTATCTATCTACCAAGACATCCTTCTCATGCTTGGCCATCTAGGCAAGCGGATTCGAACCGAATTGTGCGCGCCCTCGCTCTCTTCGCGCCAATTTTCAAATATTTCTCTTTTATTTTTTCCAAAAAAATACTTTTACCCCTAATGAATTGTTTTCAGTATGAACTGTTTTGCAAGCTAGCACTCCCTTTTGTTAAAGAAACAAATTCTCGTTTTCTCCAATTTTTCCATAGCACTTACCACACCTCGATCTCCTTGCAGTGGACACCTGTGGAAGCCCTACTTCATGCGATGAAACTCCTCACCAGGTGCAAGCACAAATCCTTCGACGTCGTCCTCACCAACGCTGTAAAGGCTGCTGCCTGCGGCTTCAACTTCCGTGCCATCAGTCGAGTCCGATCTTTGCATCCCTGTCTTCTACTGTAAGCACACTAAAAATATATCATAGACGCAAACACGTCCCAAAATTTGCAGGACATGATAACACAGTTTGTTGTCGGTTGCAGTCCTGCCGTTGAATCACAAGGCCGCAGGCAATGAGGCGAACCAGTTGCTCCGCACGCTAGTACGGTCAGGAACCTACATCCTCAGGCAACCGCTCGACACCAATGACGTGTGCGACCTGTGGAGGGCCATCGCATGCCGCAAGCTTTCCCTGGATGCCAAGGCAAACCAGGCAGGCCGAGGTCGGAAGAGGAAGGGCAGAAGCAACCCCGACGGGTCGTCCTCCGGCACCAGCCTTGCAGGTCGTTTGATCCTCCCTGATCGTGCACCAGGTCGATTGAAACGTACACCGTGTAGTTTATTTTGGTCAAATACGTACATGGTCGCCGTTTTAATTGCATCCGGACAGAGGACGGAATTGGTCTAAATTCTTTTTTTTTATATGTCGGGTAGTATAATAATCTCTGTAACATCGCAGGAGACAACCCAGCCAAGAGACAGCGGCAGATGAACGTGAGAGGGCAGGAGAGGGATAACTTGGCTAGCCAGCAACAGGTGCCAACATTTCTTCCAAATTTCTTTGCGTATTTGTATAAGTACTGCTTTTACTTGCTGTTTTACAGTAGTACTACATTCTGGAACGAGTTCAACGTTGAAAGTTGGCCTCCTCCTGTATATGCGTTACTACTTATTAGTGCTAGCAAACACGTGTCATAATGCAGTGACGAAAGACTATATCTCTAACATCTAAATCTAAAAAAGAAAAGGATTATATCCTTTAGGATATGTTGCTGCCGTTTTCAATTGATCCCCTTGGACATCTGGCAAAGTTTCGTCAATTAAGCTACTTAAAAAATAGTTTGGGCATTGCAGGTGCAACCAAAGTAATTATAGGTTTGACTGGACTACTATATCGATCTCTATGTGTTTCGCTAGTTAAGTTGCTTCTCCAATGAAAGAAGTATGTACAATTTTATTTTATTTTTTTTCAAAAAGAACGTGTTATGAATGCTACAACACTGTTTTTTACGGTTGTGAATATGTTTCAAACAGATCGATCGGTCAAAGTTGTGTTTTAGGTAGGAGTATGTTGCTTTGGTCCAAAACCACACATTGCATTTGTGCCCTTGTGGGAGTATACAGACATTACAAAAAGGGAATTTTTCACCTTTTAGAAAAAGATCTAATCAATTCTTGTTTGATCTTAAACTTCGTACATGACTATGTCTAAGTATCAAATCATTTGCATCCATATAGGCATCACCGTATCGGTAATAGTACACATACTTCATCTCGTTTCTGAAAATTTCTTAGTACTCAATCTGCACATTACATTGTTATACATGAGTATATATATTTCTTTTCCAGCCTGCGCCGCAGCAACGCCGTGGCATGGAACCCCAAGCCATGGATGGTCGGCAGCCTGGGCATCAGCAACAGCAGCAGCAGTCTCTGTTCGTGCAGTACGTTCTCCGTACTCTCCCTGTGCCACCGTACAACCCCAAGACCTTCGCGGGCGCCGCCGGTCCCAGCAACAACGTCGCCGCCTGCGCCGGCGCCAGCAACGCATATGCCCTGCCATCTACACTAGCAATGCCTCCGGTGAACCCATGCCCGATCCCAGCCACAGCACCGCGTCCCATGTACTCAGCACCAACGCCAAGGCCAGCACTACTGCCTCTGGTGAACCCAAGCCCAGTCCCTGTCCCTGCCCCAGCACCGCGTCCTGTGAACCCAGCGCCAGCACCAGTGCCTCCGCTGATGTTCAGGCCCTTCTCAGCATCACACCAGGACATGCTTTCCTTTCAGCAACCACCTGCCGGCAATCCTTTCACGGGCATGGCTACTGGCGGTGGAGACACTGGAGCGACCTTTAGAGCTTCGACTGCAGCTATTGCATACGGCAACGCTGCCTGCTCGCTTCTTCAGTCCCTGAATCTCGGCACAGACGATGACCACGACGAGCTCCCAGTCCCAGCAGCCATGGTGACCATGCCTACCAGGTCCAATAATCCACCCCTGGCTCCCCAAACAAGTGCTATATCAAACGAAGCGGCGATGGCAGAACTGTATGGCAACAACTTTAGATCACTCATGGCGCCACGCCGCATCGGCCACGGCGTGGCAGCAAAGGAGGCAGTAGTGGCCATGGGAACGCTCAATGGAGATGGCTACATCAACAACAGTACTACTGCACCAGCCATGGCGCCTGATCAAGTTGGTCACGGTGCGGCAGTGGCATCAGAGGAGGGAGCAGGCATGGAAATGGAAGAAATACTCAACAGCAACAACTTCAGCAACTACAGCTCAGGATCACCCCTGGCGCCTGATCAGGTTCTTGGCATGGCTTCGATTGTGAATGAGCTAACAATGGCAGGTGGTGGAGCATTTGGCAGCAACAACGTTGCTGCATCCTCCATGGCTCCTCAGGATCTCGTCGTCTCTGCGCCAAATGGTAATCAGCTTGCACCAGGAGCACTGGACGAAGAGCTCAATGGATCGCTTCTGGGGTCTCATCAGGGTCCTGGCATGGTGATGGATGGTAACGCTGGCTTCGCAGCAATGTTTTCTGCTGATGAGTATGAGGATAACACCATGTTCACTCTGGAAGATCTCCTGGGTCTTGATGATCAGCAGGGTAGCGCAACTGATGGCGCCACTGCCGCCGTCGATGCTTGTGCTGCAGAGACCTCACTGATCGGTGGTGGTGGAGAAGGTGCCATGGGGACCTGGGGCATCAGCGCTGCTGACAACTTTGATGGTGATTTCTTCTTGGATGATCTGTGGGATTTGAGGCCCCCGTCTGACATGAACAATGGCCGCAAGTGATTCCTGGAGTGCAGCGATGCTGCGTTAGTAACCTGGAGAGTAAGAGCGTGCAAGAAGGGGGCTCGTGATGAGTTTCCTCTTGACATAAACCAGCTTCGAATAATGTAATGTAGTTAATCCGCTGAACTAAAACGATGTGCTTCTGGATGAAGATGTTAACCTCTGTTTGTTATGTCTGCTTACTTTGTTGTATTTCTTATGTTCTAATAATAACTGCTATCTCTGACACTGTTCCGTCTAGTTTTATATTTGTGGTTAGCAAATAGTTCGCTTTACCATGAGAGAGAGATTTTGGTTGACCAAAGTTCGGTACCAGTACATATCAATGAAGCTCGCCCTTTTTGCATCTAAAAACCAGGTATTCTCTAACCACATCGTTATCAAGATTACACTACTGAATGTTTGATTTATGCATGGCTAACAAGAAGAACAAAAGGTATAAGATCTTGTTAATTTACATCTCAAGATGGTTACATGAGTAGAGGCCAGTTTATGCCATCTATATTACTACATTATGCTAATTTACAACAGAGTAACCAACTATCTTACAAACAAACATATACCTCCTCACCAAACTTGAAGGGCTCGCTTATTTGTCCAGAAACCATCGTGCCAACCTTAGATATATTAGAGAATAAGCTGCTAGAAACCTCAAGCAAAAAAGATAACAGAAGGGAATGGAAAATCCTCTAATTTTTAATCTAATCCTCCTCATCTTTGAGACGAACTGAGGAACTTGACCTATGCAGACGATGCAAATCCATCATTGACAATGACCGCATAGGCACAGATGATGCATTAGGTGTGCAAGATTCTGATCGTGGTGTGGATATAAAATCATCATGTGGGAGCGAAGAATGGATTTGCTCAGGCAGCTCATTCTCTTCAATGCTGATACTGCTGCTGCTCCTTGAACTGCTACTAGCCAAGGTCACCAAAGAGTTTCTGCTCAAACTAGCAAGCCTTTTAGGAGGTGTGGTTTCATAAACCTGAGCAGTTGCTGTTTCGTGTGGAGTTCCATACATAATGCTGTAGGCAAGAAGATTCTTCCGTTTTCTTGAGTAGGCATTATCTGCCTTAGTGATGTCTTTTGCAGAACCAGAAGATGTTATAGCTTCTTTGAGGCACGCAAAAGATTTGGATTTACCATTGTAGAATTTGGATATGCTACGCCTGCCCAAGGAAAAGATATTCTATGTTAAAATGGCAATATATCGAAGCCATTATGGATGCTCAAAAGTTAACACGATGCTTGAATTGAGAAGTGTCATCGCAATGTTCCGCCAAAGTAATAACATCACAATGCTACTTGCTTAATTTTATCAGGAAACATATCCCACTACATAAAGAATTAAGGATGCTAATTCACATTTAAAATATACTGTCGTAATAAAGATAACAGGGAATCTCAGTTTTGAAAAGAGCAAAGATTGTGTCTTAACTAAAACACATTCAAAATATGCTCATTCCAGACTTGGTAAGACAACGATATGCCACAGGGAAACAAAAAAAAAAGACCAAATTTGTGTTTGTGCACTATTAAGAAGAGTTTGTACTTATACTAAAGTGTATGGATGATACTGTGGAGTGCTTCATAAGCCAATAATTGATGTTCTGTGGCTCAGAGACACTCAGACCACTGCAGTCCTTCTCAATTGAAAGTTGCTGCTTAAGATTGGTTGGTACCATGTGAAGCAGGTCCTTTTCATTTACTTACTAATTCAACCAAAATGTGCCATGATTACCAACACGCATTTCCCGCGCTAGATATTCCGGTAAATTAATTCATTTCCATATTCTACATGAAAATGCTTGATTGTTCATTAAACTTGTTGAGATTAAGATATGCAAATACTTGTTATCTCAGAGGTGTAAAAGGTAACGAGTCTTCTTCAATCACAGGTCAAAGAAGACAGTGGAGCATTCCACACCACATAAATTTGACGCGCCAGTATATTATCCAGAATAAACAAGAATAACCAGCAACCTAGCTACAATAACAGCAAACTAAAGGCCTTGTTTAGTTCCAAATCCAAATCCAAAATGAATGTTTAGACACATGTATGGCGTACTAAATGTAGGTAAAAAACAAATCGCATTATATAGATGGACTGAATTTGCGAGACGAATCCAATGAGTCTAATTAGGACGTGATTAGACACTAAATTGCTACAGTAATGCTACAGTAACATGTGCTAATGGCAGATTAATTAGGTTCATTAGGTTCGTCTCGCGAATTCCAAACGTAATCTGCAATTAGTTTTTTAATTAGTCTATGTTTAATACTTCAAATGTGAAAAGATTCCCTTCCAAAATCTTTTCACCGCGGAACTAAACACGGCCAAAGTCTATCATCCAAAGCACCTAAAGACAATTACTAACAGTAATTCTTCTGCAACATCCAAGACTACTTTAATCTCAAATTTCCCTCTTTACTTCTGACCATATTTTTGGGGGGAATTAGCCCCACAAAAAACAGTAGCTAATTCACCAAACCAAACAAATTATCATCAAAACCTTTCCTCCGCATCTCAGATAAGAAAATAAAAAACCCCTCAAAAACAATAAATGGATCAAATAAACTAGCAAGAACTCACCGAATGGGGAGCGCCTCCTCCAATGCCTCCAACCCCGCGAGGCCGCCCCCTCCGCCTCCTCCCTCTCCTCCGCCCATGAACGCGCTCTGCACCTCCCCCTCCCCATCCTCCTTCCCCGGCGGCGGGCACTCATCGTCGCTGTCCTTCCCTATCGACGACGAGCTGCACGCCGACGCCGGCGGGGGCGGGGCCATCGCTGCCTCGACGTCCACTGGCATCCGTCCGACCCGGGACCGACGGCCCCGATCGCGAGGCGAGGGGAGGCGGGCGTGCCGCCGAGTCGCCACGCGCACGCAGCGTCGGGGGGCGCGAAGGGACGGGACGACCGGACGAGGCCCGGAAGGAAGAGGCTTTCGCGGCGAGTGGATTTGTTTCCGTGGCTTTTTCTAATTTAGTTTTGGGAAACTACTATTTCGTGATGGCGATGCCTAACTGACGAGGCTTATCGCTTCTTATCGCCTTTTCTTGCGTGCCACCAAGCAAATCTTAGGTTAGGTTTACTGCGTGCTACTCGTGTTTAAAAAAATCGTAGAAGTTTTATATTTTACTACAGCTGTGTTGTAGAAACTTGGTTAAAAAACTTCTTGATTTAGTACAGATCCAAAATATGACTTGAGCTCTTTTAGCCATTATTTAACCTAGGATGCAACTACCAAGAGCTATACCTTTAGCCCAACATACACACCGCATTTTCATACACACGGCCTTTTCAGAAATGAGCGGACTATCACGTTAGGAACAATCCTGTTTTAACATTTTTGTTTAAAATATTATATTTAGTATACGTTTTAAACCTTATAAAGAATTTAATACTAAAACCTTATAAATTTGAAGGTCTCACCCAAAGGTCCAGCATCTCACAAAACACAAGTTGAATAAGTTTAATTATATAAGAGCGTCTCCAGTAATGCCTTCCAATCAAAGCTCTCAAATGTCCAATAGGGAGACACCTCTATATTTGAGAGCATAAAACTTTGTCTACCTACCACACCTGACCTTTCATTCTAAGAGCAACTTCTAGCAATAGCCCCTTCTTCTCCGTCCCTATTTGTTTTTCATTTTATTTTCACACATGTCTTGTGTATAAACTTCATTTCACGCAACAACAGGTGGGTCTGGCTCGCTAGTGTATTTCATTATCTTTTTTTATTGTTTCTCTTCATCCTGTGTGATCTTTAGCTCCAAGCTAGTGGCCCTTATACGCGGAGGGGAGCAGGATTGGCCGGCGCCGAGCTCAAAAGGCAGTGAAAGGCGAAGGAGCTTGGGGTGGTTGGCCGGCGCCCAAGCTCGAAGGGTAGTGAAGGGCGTGGGTGCAACGGCACTAGGGCAGAGGCGTGAAGGAGTTCTAGCTCCAAGCTCCTCGATATTTAGAGAAGCCACAAAGGAACTAGAGGCTCGATGGCGTCAAGGTGGATCCGATCTCCGACATAGGGGTAGAAAGGCAGCGGAGGGAGAGCCGGAGAGGGGTTGGTGGGCGAGGCCCATCGATAAAAAGGCCTAGAGACCTTCAAGGAATGAAGGACGGGGGGATTTGAAGGCCTGTTAAAATAGAACACCTATTACCTCTGTTTCAAATTATAATTCGTTTGACTTTTTACCCAAAATCACCATTCGTCTTATTCAAAAAATTATGCAAAATATTATATATTTTTATTAGTTTGCTTTATTAATAAAAGTTTTTGAGCAATGACTTAAATTTGACTACATTTATATTTTTTTGAATAAGACGACCGTCTAAACTTGGAGTAAAAAAGTCAAACGAACTATAATTTGGAACGGAGAGAGTAGTAGGGATTGTTGTTTGGACCTCGGCCTCCAAATTTAATGGTGGGAGTTTATTTAGAGGGCAGGTTGTAGTTGCTCTTACTGGCTTCAACATTATCTCCCTTTGTTTTATATATTTGTTTGGAGATAAACTCCACTCCTCTATTAATAAAATGGTATGGAGACCACCTCAAAAATTTAGGAAAAAAAACAAGTTTGGCCGTTCATATTCCGGTGTCCAAAGGCTACACAAATTAGAAGTGGGAAAAATATACAGGGACAAGGGTCTCTTTCTTGTCCTCCGTGTGATATGAAACGGATGTGCTTGGATCAACGTTACATCAAAAAGGGAAAGGAGGAACTGTGTTGGTAAGTATTGTCTTTGTTACAGTGAGTAGTTGGTGACAAAGTCCACTGTTTTTCTTTCCAAAGAAACGTTTTCTCCATTTCTTACTTACTCTGACTAATAAGAGATCTTGACCCGTAAGCTTCGTTCGGCGGCTTTATTTTTCTTTCGAGGAATTACGATATGAGATTTGGACGGTGACATATCATCCTGTACTGTCGTTTGGACGAGAGGTTACCTCTGGCTTTCTCCTTACGCACGAAGTATGCACTTTCTTGTATGCTTCCACAGTCATCTACTCATCTCGAGCTTGCTCGCACAGTCGCATCAGGGGAAAGAAGAAAAAATAAAACTCCTAGTTCAGATGGTCATCGGAGCCTATCATTGGAACCATATGCAAGACACAAGAATCCTCTTTTCGACTCTAACTACCTTATTCAGTTCATTGTTTATTTACACTTTACTAAAAGTAGTTACTTGAACTTCAGCCATGCAAAGTGTCAAAATTCTTCTTTTTTATTTTCCATTTGGCGATTGACATCTGTCAAAAGTCTCTCATTAGCCCTACGTGTTCCTCCTGCAGTCCCTGCTCTTGCTTCATGGGCCGAATTGACGAACTCCATACGCGTAGCCCAGCCCAATTGCATTGACTAAATGGCACGTTTGGGCCCTCTTCTGTTTTGGGCCGGCCCGGAAGTGCGCACCAGTCACCACTGACGACTCCGATCCCGCCGGCCGCCCCGCCGTGGTGCCGTGGTGGTGCGTCCGTGCCCACCAATCTTCCCTGAGGTAGGCCTATCAGGCCGCGTTTAGATGTTTTCTGAAAAAAATTTACAGTATATCGGGCACACATTTGAAGTATTAAATATAAACTAATTACAAAACTAATTACAGATTCTGTCAGTAAATCGCAAGACGAACCTAATGAGTCTAATTAATCCGTCATTAGCACATGTTTACTGTAGCAATTTATTGTCTAATCACGACCTAACTAGGCTCATTAGATTCGTCTCGCGAAGTACACTTCATCCATATAATGGGTTATTTTTTTCGACTACATTTAATATGACATGCATGTGAGGGAACATACTCGAAAAAAATTTCGCGAAAAGATGGCTCATGGCTTCAGAAGGTTGATTCTTCAGTAGAAAATGTTTGAGTTTTCCTTGTTTTTTGACCTGCTGGTGACCCTGGTTTGTTCCTGACTTCCTGTCCACAGCATCGTCTGGAGTGCTGTCATCTCCAGAACCAACAATCCTGGAGTAGCCTCCTAGATTCATCTACCAGCTGCTGAGTGTGCACAAATTTGTCCAACAGAAACAGCCACACACAAGAATATTCTGCCTTAAGAATCCTCCTCCACATAGAGCACGCATGGACAACATGGTTCAGATGCAAACATGCCAGCCGAATCGATGTATCTGCCATCATTTGCTGGGAAAGTTCAGAGACAGCGCCACTGGCGCACAAAGAAAACTGTACAAGTGACAGTGTGACACAAGGACAGTTTTTTTTCCATTCCAGAGTATTCTCCTGAATCTTGGAGGATCCGAGGCGCACATATTTGATCAACTTGTAAAGTGTTACACACAGCAGCGTCCTGGATTAATACCCCCACACCATTTTCAAATTCAGCTGGGGGGTTTTGTTCATCTCGGCTCTCTCTGCTGCAAGGAATCAGTTTGTATTTACAGGGTATTGTACAACAACAGTGGTCAACACAGGCCGTGAGGGTGGTGTCAGCTTCTCGGGGTCGGTAGCGAGGGCGAACCCGCCACGCTCGTACATGCGCTGGATCTCCTCCCGGTACTCGGTCAGCGACTTGTGTGGGAGCGCAGGCGTCAGCTCCACCACATCACCCATGCTGAGCTTCCGGTCCGGATCGCTTATGGGCTTGTGGTTAACCCTTGGACGCAGCTCCTCCTTCAGGGGGAAGCTGTAAGGGCTCCATCTTGGACTGTTGGCCCCGACCCGCTCCATTAGATCACCTACAGTCGAGTTTGCCGGGAGCTCTTGGACAGACATCTGGGTTGCAGTTATAGTTTTGTCAGACATTAGAAACAACAGCACTTTTGCTGTTGCTGGATTATTCTGCCATTTTAAAATTTCAAATGAGGTAATGAGACCTACCTTATCATGTTCAAGCATGATCACAAATATGGGGCCTTCATGGTTACACTGCCGGCTGTATGAATATGGGCAATCCTCTGAATGCAGGGGAAAAGGACATGGTGGCCTTAATCCCAACAGAGCTGGTTAAAGCTGAGGGTCGCTCTTTGCTCATTGCCTCGCATTGCCAAGTGAGCACCCACCTTGCCCATTCCACCATTTGGAGCACAAAGGAGTGCCTGCAACCACCTTCTTTGTACCTCCAGTGTGCGGCGAATCCATATTCTGCTTGCAGATGCATTTCCTTTGTTCGGATCTGGATCTCAAATGGATGGACACCCTCACACATGATGACAGTGTGCAATGATCGATACCTATACAAGTAGTAAATTAGCAAAGATTCCAGTAGAGTTTTTTTTTTCAGAAGTCAATCAAACTTTTGTTCTGCATACCCATTCAGCTTTGGATGTGATATATAGTCTTTAAATCTTCCAGTGACTCGGGGCCACAGTTTGTGGACAATGTCAAGTGCTCGATAACAATCCTGCTCTGTCTCAACCACAAGCCGCAGGCCATGGATGTC
Source organism: Urochloa ruziziensis (assembly GCA_015476505.1). Taxonomy (NCBI): domain Eukaryota; kingdom Viridiplantae; phylum Streptophyta; class Magnoliopsida; order Poales; family Poaceae; genus Urochloa; species Urochloa ruziziensis. Next base: position 46,733,957 of record CM027124.1, read on the forward strand.
ATGGACATCATCCATTGTTAAGTTCTTCCTGTAGAAATCATAAGCACGGTTAAGATTAGGTATCGTGAATGCCAACTGTATTAACTACTGAACTGCAGTTAGGGTAATGAAAAGAACGCCAACATACTTTATCATCTTGGAGTATATACTGTACAGACTCTTGTGCCTCCCAGAAAGATTGTGATATGAAATGCCTTCATCTCTCAGACCTTTATCCAGTTTATCTAGAGTGGACGTAAGGAGCACTTCATCGAAAGACATCACAAGTTTAGAGGAAAGCTCCTTGTGCTCCTCTGGATTCAAGTGTTTGAAGCAAATATTTTCCAACTGGTCTTTCCAGCTAGCAATTCCTAATCTGTTGGCCAACGGCACGAATATTTCCATAGTCTCTTTAGCAAACCTTTGTTGTTTAACCAAAGGCAAAGCTTCTATTGTCTTCATGTTGTGAAGACGATCTGCTAGCTTTATCAGAACAGCTCGTGCATCAGCCATTGCAAGAAACATGGTATGCAGGCGATCTGCTTCAACAGTCCTACTTGCAGTATTATTGTCCCGAGCAAGTTTGCTCAAATGGCTTAACTTCGAAACCTGAATAAATAATTATTAATCCATTAGCTTGCAGCAGCAATAGCTACACAGTTTTTATGAACTGGATATTATCAAAACTTGAAACGGAGGCGCAATTTATTCATAAAGGAAAAGAAATAAAATATTTCTGTGGATAACAATGAAACTGTGTGACGAGGTAGTGATTAACATATATATGACAAATCAAATTTCTATCAAACAGGGATCAGGCAAGAGGCAACTCCCCACTTGTGACTTCTTGTGGAAAATGGAAACCAGAACCATTGATTTGTGGTTAAATGTTCAAAGATGCTGACGAACTTTGGAGGCATGCCACAGAAAACGTCGAATACTTAAAACAGGCCAGATTTCTTGCCTCTTTTTTTGGTAGTGGGTTGAGAAAGTATGCCTAATTTGTGATGTTCCAACAAACAATATTAACAAAACAGAGACAAAGGTTTAAGAATGGAATAGTTCGACTTGTTAACTAAGAAACTTCATCAAAAGTTGATTGCTATGGCTAACAGCCTATAAACCAATAAGCAGCTCAGTCAGCAGGATATAGAAGCTTCTAAGGTCTAGACATTAGACTTTGTGTCACTGAAGACTTTGTTCACTTAGTGGTAAAGCTATCCATAAATTAAGCAAAAGGAGCACATGACTCATGACTTGTAAAGCTAAACATGGTAATCTAGATAACTTGAATAAGTATCAGTAGATCCAGCAAAAACCTTCAGTAAACTACAGGGGAAGTAATTCCCACATCTAAAATAATAATCAAGATAGAGTAAACAAAAAGTGCATACCCCTTCAACAAGATCGGCCACACCAGCACCAAACATCCGGAAGATATGATCATAGTCCATAAACGAATCATCAATTGTGTCATGGAGAAGACCGGCAGACACGACAGTCGCATTTGCACCGATTTTGGCCAGATGCACTGCAGTTTCCTACACAATGCTGCAAGTATGGATCGCCACTAGCCCGCTTCTGATCACACAAACAGAGCAAAAAGCCCACAAGGTTTAACAAAAGAGGATGCCAATGGAGAAGCAAATGTTGGAGTATACTGCATATTCTTGGGGATCCACAATTTACCTGACCACGGTGAGCTTGCTCGGCCTCGAAGAAGGCCTTGACCACAAGCTCGTCACGGAAGATGCGGTGGCGAGCTTGAGCGCCGGCGAGGAGTTCATGAGCATAAGGCTCGCAGGAAGGCTCCGCTTCAGAGAGGTTCTCGTCAAGCTCAAAGGCCAGCTCGGCGGCGTCGACACCAGCAGCCGCGGGGACGCCCAGCGGCACGCTGGTGACAGGCGCGTAGTCAATGCAGGAGCCCAGCGCGTTCCGCACGAAGCTGGAGAAGAGCCGGTCGCGCTCGCGTCCCGCGAGCCACGAAGCGGACGGGCTCCTGGACGCCGGCGAGGAGGCCGGGCTGTGGAACAGCGACACGGGGCTGCGGTGGAGGTGGTCCCGCAGCTTGAACGGCGACGGCGTCGACGACGAGGACGACTGGGGGTACGAGTATCCCCCGCCTCCGAAGCCCGCAGCGGCGGGGATGGCTGCCGGCGGCTCGTCGGATCTGTCGTGCCAGAGCGCGCCGAGCTCCTCGTGCGCCGTGGCGCGCGGCGCGGCGGACGGGGACGAGAAGAGGCAGGACAGGCCGCCCGCGACGGCCGCGTGGCGGTGGTGCGAGGCCGCCGACGGGGACGCCGCGGCCGCGCACGGCGCCGGGCCACGGGAGCAGCTCGCGTCGTGCTCCGGAGGCGCGTAGACGGCGCCCGGCGGGCTGGTGTACACGGCGGCCATCGCCGGCACGGACATGGTCGCCGGAAGCCGAGCAGTCCCTCAACCACCCACCCACAAGGCCGCAATCCAAACCTCTCCAATCAGCAACTCCGAGCAGCAAAGCACTCAATCCGCGGCTTCAGCTCCGACCCTGGAGGCCTCAAATAATTCAATCCCAACAGCTCGGAGCTCCGCGGACACGAACCGAATCAAGCAAAGCAACCCCGCTAATCAACTCGAGCTCCAGGCGCGGCCGCAGAGGGCGGGGCTGGGCAGGGGAGCAATTGGACCTCGAGAGCACGAATTCGGCGTTGGAGCACGGATTACCCTGGCGAATCCGTGGGATTAAGAGGATGAGGACGCGCGCAGGTGGGGGGTGCTTCTGCCTCCTCCTGCCGCGCGTGTTTTTTGTGGGTCGCCTCCGCTGCGTGGTTTGTGAGGTGTGGATTTCGGGTGCGTGAGCAGAAGAATCTGGGGCCGGGGGCCTCCACGCCAACAATAGCCGCGCGGGGGGTGGAATGGCGAAACTGCCCCCGTGCCAGGCAGGAGTCCAGCCGGAATTCAGCTTATTTTACCTCATCCGCTTCTGGCTACTTTCGGATAAGATCTGTTCCTTCCCAACGCGACATGGTGATCTAATCCGCGGCTTATTCGTAGTCCACGACGGCTTGACAAGACTCGTCGATTCACTGTTTTTTGCGCTAATAATCATATACGACATGCTAAAAAAACTCATCAAATGAAACATAGGCACGTGATCACGGGTTTGAAGTCAAGGGCCTTTGATCAATCACACGTCTAGTACTTTGATTATGGAGGCAAGACAACTTATCCAACCAGATTTTACGTTTACTGAAATTTCTTTTCCCCTCGATATTGTAATATGTGTGCACATGAATTGGCTCTCTCTCTGGTTTGAGTTGGGACTCGGATCAGTCGTGTGTTTGGTTTGATCCCTTCTCAAAAGTCAAAATTTCTAAAGTTGTAAGCGATTCGTGACTTTCCTGTCTCGAACGGATATATAAATAAATTTCTTTTCATAAAAAAAGAAAAGAAGGATGAGATGGTGATACGGATTCATTCAAGTTGGACATAGAAATAGAGGTGGACATAAGATAAACATAAAATGTGACACGCATTCAAGTAACTTAAAAGATTTATTATAGTGAGAATTTGATGATTAACTTAAAATAAAAAATGTAAGTGAGGGCATGTGCCCCTCACTCACTACTATGTAGTCACACATTCATGTTAGAAGACGTCTCTTCAAAAATAGGTTTGCTGGAGAAGAAGGATATCAATGCGAACGAGTGCACGAGAACCGAGCGATGGATGATGTTAATGCCAAGAATCAGTATAAGACATGAGGACATTATTGTGGTCCGCTATCAAAGGTGGAGGACAAGTGACAACACGCATGTGTAGGCCGAGTGAGAAAAAAAAAAAACTAGGCGCTAAAATAAAGTGAACATATTGTCAAATTATCTTTTATCATTCATAAATACAACGTATAATTAGAACAATAACTAGGCCTAGGGGTGGTAATGTACTGTGATCCTTGTGCCTACTTACAATGGGCCTTTCTCGATTATTTTTAGCTCAGAAACGTAATAGTATTTTAACACAACTCTTATTAAACTTGATCTTTAAAATTGCTAAGCTAATTCTTTTAACCGTTTGCCACCCCTAACCAAAGTATAGTGGTGGACTAAATTTCATGTGTTTTCCACCTGGATTAATTGTTCATGCTTTGAATATTAATGATTAGCAACGTTTCAGCAAAATAGGAAACTTGATTGATAGATGGCAGACTAATTCCTTCGTAAGACTTTATTCGGTTTGAGAGGGACTGAATGATATTGTAGGGGATTGGCAATCTGCTGTAATCCCCTCAATCCCATTTGAGAAAGGAATTAACCGAACATGACTTTAAAAGAGAAAAGGCACACGTCTCCATGAAATTTCTTCGCAAAGCGAGCAGGCAGTGTGGGAAGCGCAGGAACAGCAGCAGACGCGAGAAGATGAGCGGCTGGCTGCCAACAAACGGGTGGGTCCCGTACCACCGGTTACCGTTGGCCAGGAACCAACGTGTGCCCGGCCCGGCCAATCCGGCCTCCCCGCGCCGCACGCCCCCATCGCGCGCCCGCTCCGCCCCGCGAGGCCGCGACGCGCGTCGCGCGCCTTCGGGGAAGCGGCTGCGTTGGCCGGCGCCACGTCGCGCAGGCGCGGCGCGTGATACGGCGGCCGCTTTCTCGCGTCCGCGTGTGCCACGCTCGCACGTAACCCCGGCGCGCTGGGGCCGGGGCCTGCAGCTGCGTGCAGGGCCCATACGTTGCCGCGGGGCGTACGTGTAATGCAGTGACAAATTTCGTGCATGTAAAAGTAACTATTGCATTATCAATTTTTGTGGTGAAGGATGCAATTACATTAACTAAGAAAAATGCATATAATAACAATGTTATTATGCAGAAGTTAGAACTACTCCATCCGTCCCATAAAACATGCAATTCTAGGAGTCTCACGCAAACCAGTGTAGAGGTGAAAAGACGCATGTGCCCTTCTTGTCCTCTTCCAATGTTGCTAGATTTGGTGGGTCCCGCTAGAGTTGGTGGGTCCCGTTTGTGAGTTGGTGTGTCTCGCTTGTGAGTTGGTGAGTCCCCCTTTGTGAGTTGGTGGGTCCCGCTTGTTAGATGGTAGGTCCCGCTTGTCAGATGGTGGGTCCCGTTGTGTGATAGAGTTGCATGTTTTAAGGGACAAATTTTAAACCCTAGAATTGCATGTTTTATAGGACGGGGAGGACATTGAAGAAATAGATGACAATATAATAATGTGAAAATTTTGAAATCCTCCTATCCTCGGGGCGATTTTTTTTTTGGGTCCGTCAAAGCTAGGCCATTCCCTTATTTTGCTGGGAATATACTGCAACACTGATATGATCTATGACATGGATCTCAGGATCTAGCTTGGCTAACCTCCCAAGCAAAAGGCCGAGGATCTAGCTAGCTGGTTAATAATAAGGCCAAGGATCTAGTTGGTTAATAAGGCCAAGACCGATGTGCGATGTGTGTCTCAGTATGGGGCTGTGGCCACGTACCTATCAAACCCTGGCACGTCAGCTAGTACTAGACAGCAGTGGACGGTTCTTGCTCAGTTCCATACGATTAATGATGCTATAGAACCTGTTCTTTACGCTGTGACGATGATTCCATATGCAAGCTGGTCCTCCGCATAGAAGCAGCTCCTAAGCAATTAAATAGTATGTTGTCTGACACAGCCTAACCCTTCTCTTCCAACCCGGCGTCCTTCTTGCTATGGGCCCAACTATGGATGCAGGCCTCAACATTGCAGCGAATTTGTTAGACGATGTCCCATCGTTGATGGACCCCAAGAACCGGGGCCGCATCATGCACTGCGGACGCCCTAACCGATTTCCTCCTCTAGAAACAGCCGAGCATACAGTGCCCACAAATTACACGCAAATTGCAGTACGTGCCTGATAAAATCGTTCTAGAACCCGCACTTTGCCTATACGATATATTGCAATTAATGCATCCGCTCGATTATGAAATGCATGATCGATCCGTGCCCGACAACGTCCGCTACAACTCAGAAAATCGCAAGGAAACGCACGTCCGCCGCTCGCGTTCCCTCCCCCCGCATGATTGGGTTTGGGTCCGGCCATCGCGCGTCGAGCCTTCTAGAGTTCGCGGCAGAGGTTTTGGCATGCAAAGTGGCATCGCGTAAGCATTTGGACGCGCTGAATAGTTTATCTGCCAATTGCATTCATCAGTCCATAATCTGATGGCGTAACTGATAAGCCTCTGGACTGGAGGGGCCTGGGGCAACGCATATGCTCGGTGCATCGATCTTAACGTGGCGGTAAAGGTTATAGCATAATAGGGCACATGGTACCACGGATTAGTAACCAGGAAGCTTAGCTAGCTAGGGTCGTTGCTTACCGTAAAGAAGCACTAACAGGTTTACTGTGCTTTTTGCACGTTAAAATGTCCCGGGAGATGCTTAAACGAGGATCCACCGCTCCATGTCAGGAGCAGGTGAGGCAGTCAGCAACAAATTTTGTACCATTACCGTTCAGCACCAGGTACTACATACAAAATGCCAATGTGCCACCTTGTTCATATAAACACAACGGCACTTGGAACGCATCTGATGAGACTACTAGTACCAACAGTGGCAAAATAAGCATGGGCAGCCGGCTTCAACGTACATATTAGCAACAACATGAATCACTACAGCAATGCATAACTATTCTCTATTTCGTAACAGAGCTACCAGAGTGCTGTATGCAACAACCAGCCTTGTCCACCTGAGTTCCCAATTAACGATTGTCAGTACAATTTTTCAAACAACAATATCCATACACTGAAGTAAATACAACAGTTACTTACACTAGAAAAGAGAAGCCTCTATATAGTTACAACTTACAACAAATCGTGCTTCTGAAAAAAAACCCGATCTACTGCCGCTTAGTGTTTCCTATCAGCAGCATAAAACCTCTTCAGTAAAGCCTAACAAAGTACTAACATTACCGTATATAACAGCTTGAATTGTCCAATCAGCTGCAGGCTATAGCTGGGCTGCAAGGATCTCATTCCACGTATCAGGTACACCAGGAAGGCACCAGTGCAAACAATCTTGAACGCCAGGCGTGGCCTTGATACTATACCTTGATATATGCCCCTCATCTCTCAGACGCGATAGGGCAGTGACATCCAGCAGCCTGATCCTGGTTCCCCTCACTGCACCCTCAGCATCAGTGTCTTCGGAATGGTTCAAGTGAATGCCACTACCTTTGGCCAAAGGATTTGTGTTATCACATCGTCCCCCAGTGTTCCAATCCCCGTTAAAGAAGTGTCGAGGTGATATTGATCTATAGAACACTTTCAGCTGGGGGTGGTCCGGGAGCTGGGCATCCAACCACTTTATGACACTGTGGACGGTGAAATTTTTGGCCTTCCAGATGACAGCAATGTTCCGGTTGTTGTTTGGTGCTCCACCAAGATACATCTCCCACCTGTTCGCCTTTAGCTTCCCTCGATTCCAGTGGTGGCCAGTGTTAAGAATCAGGACATGGAACCTGTGAAGGTTGTTCTTCAAAAACGCAGGTGGACGGTCAAGGTGCATGGCGTAACTGGTTGCACGATCTGATGGATTCAGAGGCTCCAAATCACAGAGTGTTGAGGACCAATGGTACAAAATTGTTGTATTGGTGCTCGGGAACCGATAGGCCCAGCCATCTGGTCTTTTTGCACCTGGTGCTAACACAAAGCCATATTCTGCTCCAACATCTTCCACATCTGGCCTCTGCTTTCCACCAGTGACCATACACATCATTGATTGAAACATCTGTCTCCCTAAAGAATCACCCACATAAGCTATGGTTTTATCCTGCATTCTGAAATATGTCCAAATTAGTATTTACCATTGACTGAAAGATATATTCACAGGCCAAAGAGTGTGCTATATGCCATCTCCAAATTCATCTTGGACTGGCAATGGACATGTACCTCCTCAAGAATTCAGAGGCCTCAAACTCTGGCATCTCACAGGCTTCTGGCTGCCATCTAAACTTTTCATATGCAAAATCTTTGCGCTGGGTTAATCTGCAGGACCAACTCTCTGATAGCCACTGTTTACAGCCAAACCCCGAGTATAGAGGTCTACGATTGTCAGAAACCCACTTTCCATTCCTGTAGTTACATTCTGTAGGATAGACGAAGCAAAAATCAGATAGAAGTCTAGAGTCAGACAACCGCATGCTAAATAATGTACATTAGACTGAAATGAAAATAATCTTCTGCAGTAATTACATAGACAAGATGAGGAATATGCCAATGCATAAATCAAGCATATTTGCAAGCTCGCAGAAGAAATAAGTGCATGGTTTCTCTGACAGTCATGCAAGTTGAGTAAATACCTTTCTTCTCAGGAGGTGGCACTTCGTTTTCGTCTGCAACATCAACAGAATAGCCTACCATAGCCAATGGTGGTGGTGCATCAGTAAGTTGTTTTTCTACTTTAACCACCGACTGAGGCAATGTGTCCTCATTTGGAAAGTCTTCTTCTGAGGATGTATGCTGATCTACAAATTTTGAATTAGCTGCAGAAGTTTTAAAGAAAATGAGAACAGAGATAGATTTGATACAAAGAAATTTAAGAGAAAATGTTTGTGTGTGCTTAAGATGACCTGGATGACTCAAAACCAATGGATCCGGTTGGAGCACTCCAGAATCATAGTATGTGCCTTTCTCCCATTTCCAAAGAAGAAACAAGATGAAAAATGCAAGAATCACAAGCTTAAGCTGCTTGAACCGCAAACCATTTATACTTCCAAGCCTCATCCCTATTTAATGTACTGTAACATAAATGCTCCTCTCTTCAAAGTCGAGGTGTGCAACCAGCCATATAAAAAAGTAAGAAAAATGTCGACAGTAAACCTGTTTCAGAAAAGGCAATGTTAGAAGCATATTGTAACACATCTTAACATGCAGCTGCCAGCTATGCAAGAAAAAAAACAGGAATCAATTCTATGCATTTCCTTTGACAATTTACTAAATTTCAGCTGGCAACTATAAATAGGATCAAGCCTACTTTGCACCTGCCAACTGACTAGTAAAAACCATCTTGCAACACAAACTTTATAGGGAAAGGCCATTTTGTGTGATCGTTTTATGAATACACCCTTCCCCACCATATGCTCTCTCACAAAGCACTTTGCAAGCAATCTGGTTCACTTTCAATTGAGATGCAGAAGCTTTGAATGCTTTACCAATATCCTAAAAAGTTCGACCTAAAGCACATACCATGTAACATTCCGGAACAAAGAGATTAACAATACGGTCCAGTGAATCGAGCTAATCCACAGCATAGGGTTGTGAGTGCAGATCAAATCATCCAATTAAACACGCTAATAAATGCTTCAAGATCACTAGGAGCACAAAACCTGTCACGAAAGTAATAACTTCAGCATCCACAGCAGAACCCTTCCATCTTAACCTTGGGCAATGCAAATCAAGCAAACCTGCCCTTGCCTAATTCAGATCACAGTACACGGCGTTTGAATCATTGCATCCGGTCTAGAGAGTTCGCCCGCAACCACAAACGAGCTCATATAATCTGTCGCTAAACGGGATCGCGCCCAAACCGAATCCAACAGGGAAGGGAAGTAATAAAGCGAGAATTGCGCCAATATATCCAAGCTCACAACTATTGGATGCTACACAACCCTTTCCGTTCGATCCCAATCTCTAGAAAACGCGGGCAAAAATAACCGCCGCGGGAAAAATCTCCTGAGCCCAAGGAGCGGGGAGCTCGAGAAAGGGGGTACTCACCGGCCGCTGAATCGGGTTTCTGCCGCAGCCGCTCGTCGCCGAATCGATCCCCTGCCGGCCGCGGACTCGTTGCGAGGAGACGGAGCGCAGCCGCTAGGCTGTTCGATGAGATCAGGGGAAAGCGAAAACAAATCACACGTTAGGCTACCAATAAACAAACGACGGAGGGATCAGAGGAGACGCTCCGTACTGCCGTACCCGTACCTCGCGTCCGGGGCCTCCTCCCTCCTCTCCCCGGTCCCCGCTAGATCGAGTGGGCTCTTTCTTCCCCGCGTCCGGCGGCCGAGGGGGAGGGGGAGGGAACGGCGGGAGGGAGGAGGGCGACGGCGTGAAGCAGTAACAGCGGTTAATTACCGGAGGGGAGGTTGGGTTAAAAGTTGAGCCCGGTGTGTGGCTTGCCGCTGTTCTCTCTCTACTATATCAGCCGGCCGGGCCAGCAACTGCAGGGAGATTTGGCGAGTAGTGAGTTGATCTGCTGGCCTGCTGCTAGTAATTGCATTGTGTTTACTGTGGAGAGTTAACGGAGTTCATTTATGACGGTCGATTGAGGAGCACGGCGGGCGTGACGGGGGAGATCTTGCAGAGGAAGCACAGACATTCCGGGTGGGTTGGTGGATGATGATGGGTGGATCCACGCCAAAGTCGTGTGCTCGTGTTTTGGTGAGGATTTGTTGAGCAGGGCCACGGCCCGTTACATTTCGAGGCCCGTGTAGGCAGGCCCACACTCATTCTTCAAAACAGGCCCTTCGCGTGCGTAGCCCAATATTAGGCCCAAGTACATCAAACTTTGCGATGATGAACGGTTACGTACAACTGTCCACGGCCCATTTACAATTCAGGCCCCTTGCGTAGGCCAATCTTTGGGACCGAATTGTCTACGGCACACCGCACATTGGGGACGGTCTAGCGGGACATTACCCGTTCAAATCCTGATGCTCACACGTTTTCTTGTGATTTTTTTAAGATTTATCGGTGTTATGCGTTAAGTGGTAAGCGGCGTTCCCGTCGACAACGAGGCGTCAATGGTGACTTCAGGAATCTTCAGATAGGTCGGGTGCTCAGTCCTTCGAAGGTGATCATAGGGGTAGGGTTTGCGTACGTGTGTTCATAGAGGTGAATGTGCGTGCGTGTGTGTTATGAGCGTTTGCGTTGTACCGTGTAATTCAAAAAAAGTACGTTCACTTTGGCATTTATAAGCAGTGATTTGTAGCAGTTATATTTCACATATGATTCTCTTTTAACAAAACTGCTGTCATTCTAACTAAACTTGATTCCAGTAAGACAATTGATGAATAGTGAATTTTCCCAGCATGCCACTTAAAAACCTGTGCCAAGAACATGCTCATTTTAATTTTCATCCTAAATTTGATATAGAGCTGGCATTTGGTCTCCTATCATAAAATTAGTAGTAGTTGATCCCTCCTCATATGACTTCTGATAAATTCTGCCTTTCGAGAAATTCTTAACTCAGCAAGTCAGCGGTGGTGCTTCCACGCAGGCTACCAGCAGCTGTAGAACCTGTGTATATTCCCATCTTTATCTGATACAGTCAGATTCATTGCATCGTTGGCATGTCGTCGTTTTCTGATACAGTCATCTGATCTGAGTGAGCTCTCCACCCTGTACAAAATACTGTTGCAAGGGAATATCAGCCGTTGCCAGTTTCTCACTCATACTCCCAAAACCCAATTCAGCAGAAGCTTCCTCCACAAATTATTCCAGGAGCCTTGTGCGTACGTGTAGATCGTCTGCAGCTGCCATGGATCTTCGGTTCAACTGATTGCTGCCACCTGCCAGGTTGGGCACGTGCGGCAGTTGCTGCGATGCTGCTGCCTGCCACCTGTCCCCGTGCGTATGGGATCAGGATTCAGACAGAGACAGCAGATTCTGTCTGGCCGAGTGAGCGCGGATGCTGCTCCGCTCTTGCCTTCACAAGTGAGCGCAGAATGCAGATGCTCTCCAACTGCGCTCTGTAGGAAAGGGAGCAAATGTTTCTGTCAGTATCTAGTAGCTACGGAGTGCTCGTACAAATCAGGCAAATGTGAAGACATGACAATTGCCTGGCAAACAATGTCTAATGCATTTTTTACGGTGTGTGTGTGGACACTGGACAGTTTGCTATGTTCAGATAACAACTCACACATACGGAGTATAGTTTTGTTAACTGAACAAAAAGGAAGCTGGCTGACTTCTGCCTCCAACTTCAAACCGGATCACAAGCAACTGGTTGAAGGTTTCAACCTCCAAGCAGAGACCAGTCTAGTAACACCACGGCTATACGGTGATCTCATTCATCAGGCAGCCAGATTTGGTTTCACCTAACCGATCATCCGAATCACCTCTCGCACGTTTTCAACAGCGTATATCCCTTCACTTCACACGGGGAAACCACGGCCGCGTATGCGCTCCAAGGAAACCGCGGCCGGCCGGCCCCTGCAAAAAGCAAGTAGCGTAAGGGCGATTAAACTAAAAACAGAAGGGTTCCCTTGGGGCCATTTGGTCTTACTGTTTCGGCAAGCTGGTAGTTTAAAACTTTTAATTTGATACGTCGACTTTTTGCTTCGTGCTGTTGCTTGGTCTATAGTCGTCCATTTTGTTTAGGGCGGTGTATGCAGTTGGTGACCAAATAACTATTAAAGTGATGTTCTGATCACAAAAACATTGGAACGGACAGAGCATTCCTTCGGAGCTCCAAATGTCTCTTTCTAGTTTTTTTATTGTTCACATGACGAAATCGATGAGATCACCCATGCATAACGTACTGAGAATTTGGAGGGAAAAAAATCTTCCGTTTTTCCTTTCAGGAAATGTCTAGTCTCTCTTTTGTGTTTGTTGTTGGTATAGAAATTTTCACAAGATGCAGAGTTTCTGACTTTAGTTCATTTTTTTTAGATAATGTTCTGATTTTAGTTCATGAGTGATCAACTGATTGTCATCAGCGCGTGAATCGTCCCACACTGACACTCCCATGTGTTAGCAAATAATGCGTAAACAAGATCGAACACGAGACACAGATTTAACGTGGAAAACCCTTGCGGGAAAAAACCACGGGCGCCAACCGGCGATCTTCACTATAATGAGAGAGTTACAACGCAGGGAATACAATGAGTCGTCACCTATTCCCTTGCGGCTTACAAGATGTAGATATGGGTGGACTAAACTGACTGCAGTCAAATACGGAAACAAATCCGCTAAACATACAGCCCGAACCGTGGGCCCTCCAGGCGTCTCCACAAGACACACGTTATAATTCGGATCATATCCAACAAACTCCACCTTGAGACGAATTCCATCTTGTAGCAAATGAAGTATCAACAATGAACTCACTTCAATAATAATTAATCACCGACGCCGAAAGTCACTAGGACTTCAAACTTTAATACCAACTAAGCGTGAGCATAGCTCAAACTTAGCTGTAGGAACAGGCTTAGTCATCATATCAGCGGGATTGTCATGAGTACTTATCTTGCATACCTTAACTTCACCTTGAGCAATAACGTCTCGAATAAAATGATATCTCACAGCAATGTGCTTTGTTCTTTCATGAAACATCTGATCTTTAGTGAGACAAATAGCACTTTGGCTATCACAATGTATAGTAGTGCAAGAAAAAACCTCGCAAAGTTCAGAGTATAAACCTCTCAACCAAATAGCTTCCTTACAAGAATCAGAAACAGCCATATACTCAGCTTCAGTAGTGGACAAAGCAACAGTAGCCTGCAAACTTGCTTTCCAACTAACAGCACAACCACCAATGGTGAAAACATAACCTGTGAGAGACCTCCTCTTATCCAAATCACCAGCAAAATCAGAATCAACATAACCAACGAGTCCATCTCTAGATTTCCCAAACTGTAAACAAGCACTAGAAGTACCTCGAAGATATCTGAAAATCCACTGAACAGCTCTCCAATGCTCTTTGCCAGGATTAGCCATGTATCTACTGACAACACTCAATGCATGAGATAAATCAGGACGAGAACAAACCATGGCATACATAAGTGAACCAACTCCACTCGAATATGGGACTTTAGACATGTATTCGATTTCTTCATCTGACACTGGACATAAATCAGAGGATAATTTGAAATGTGCAGCTAATGGAGTACTCACTGGTTTTGCATCATGCATATTAAAACGACGAAGAACCTTTTCAATATAACCTCGCTGAGAGAGGTATAACATACCAGATTTTCTATCTCTGATAATTTCCATACCAAGAATTTTCTTAGCTGCACCCAAGTCCTTCATCTCAAATGCTTTACTCAATTGTGCCTTCAATTTCACTATTTCTGATTTATCTTTAGCAGCAATCAACATATCATCAACGTAAAGAAGCAAATAAATAGCTGAACCATTAACTGTCTTCAAATAAACACAGCTATCATAATCAGACCGCTTAAAACCATGAGAAAGCATAAACGAGTCAAATCTCTTATACCATTGCCTAGGAGATTGTTTCAAGCCATAAAGAGATTTCTTTAATCTACACACAAGGTTTTCTTTTCCAGGAATAATAAAACCTTCAGGTTGGTCCATATAAATGTCCTCTTCTAACTCCCCATGTAAGAACGCAGTTTTAACATCTAACTGCTCAAGCTCATAATCATGCATAGCAACAATACTCAAAAGAGTGCGAATAGAACTATGCTTCACAACTGGGGAAAAGACATCATTAAAATCAATACCTGGAATCTGGCTGTAGCCTTTAGCAACCAACCTTGCCTTATACCTTGCTGGCTCAACCGGAGAAATACCCTCCTTCATTTTAAAAATCCATTTGCAACGAACGGGCTTTTTATTCTTGGGCAATTTTACTAAATCCCAAGTACCATTCTTTTCAAGCGACTCCATCTCATCTTGCATAGCGGTCATCCAATTGTTGGAATCAGCAGAAGTAATAGCCTCAAAATAATTAGAAGGTTCTGCACCTTCAATCTCTTCTGCAACGCTTAAAGCATAAGCAATATTGCATTCTTCAATTAATCTTTTTCTTGGCTTAGAAACCCTTTTGGGCCTATCAACTGCAATAGAATGTTGTGGAGGCTGCACAACTGGAGAAGAATGCTCAACAAAAGAAGAATCATCAACAATTGGTGAATTATCATCAATAGGTGCATCTTGGACAGCAACACTGTCATTTTCTGATGTATGATCAGAATCAATAAAATGCTCCACCTACACACTTGTTTTCTGCTGAACAGGAGCACTAGTAGATAGGTTGTCAGGCAACATAACAGATTCATTAAAGATAACATTCCTGCTAATCACAACCTTCTGAGTTTGTGGATTCCACAATTTATAACCTTTAACACCAGGTTGATAACCAAGAAAGATGCACTTAATAGCTCTAGGCTCTAATTTACCATTATCAACATGAGCATAAGCAGTACAGCCAAAAACTCTCAATTGCGAATAATCAGCAGGAGAACCAGACCATACCTCAATTGGAGTTTTCTTATCAATAGAAATGCTGGGTGAACGATTAACAAGATAGCAAGCAGTGGAAGCGGCTTCAGCCCAAAAACGTCTATTCAAGCCAGAATTAGACAACATGCAACGAGCCTTAGAGATGATAGTCCTGTTCATACGCTCGGCTACACCATTCTGTTGAGGTGTATAAGGAACGGTGTAATGCCTAACAATGCCTTCAGCTTTGCAATATGCTTTAAACTCGTGTGAACAGAATTCCATACCATTATCAGTACGAAGCTTTTTAACCTTCTTTTCAGTTTGGTTTTCAACCATAGTCTTCCACTCTTTAAATGCTGAAAATGCTTCTGATTTATCTTTTAAGAAATAAGGCCATACCTTTCTAGAATAATCATCAATAATGGTCAACATATAACGAGCACCACCAAGAGAAGGCTTGCGAGATGGTCCCCATAAATCAGAATGCACATAATCAAGCATACCTTTACTTGAATGAGTAGAGGTATTAAATTTCACCCTTTTGTGTTTGCCAAACACACAATGCTCACAGAAATTCAACTTGCTGATGCTATGCCCATCGAGAAGACCTCTCTTACTTAACACTGCCAAGCCAAGCTCACTCATATGCCCAAGACGCATATGCCAAAGATTAGTAGCATCAGAAGTAGATAATGAATTAGAAATTACAGCGGCATCACCTGTAATTGTAGTACCACGAAGACGGTACAAATTGGCAGATTTCAAATCACCTTTCATCACAATAAGAGAACCTTTTGACACTTTCAAAACTCCATCTCCACCGGAGTACTTGTACCCTTTGCCATCAAGAGTACTCAAAGAGATTAAATTCTTGCTCATAGTTGGAATGTGTCTCACATTTGTCAAAGTTCTGATAATACCATCATGCATCTTAATCTGAACAGATCCAATGCCTATAATGTGATGTGATCTATCATCACCCATACGAACAGAACCACCTTGGACAGAATCATAAGTGATGAACCAATCTCTATTAATGCACATATGAAAGGAAGCAGCGGAATCAAGAATCCATTCATCACCACTATTTGCACATCCAGCAAAAGCAACAAGAACATCTCCACCATCTGAATTAACATTGGTGGCAGCAACAGAAGCATTACCTTCATCATCAGATTTACCTTTCGGTCTGTATGTGCCAGTTCTCTTTTCCTTGTTCTTCAATTTATAACACTCAGAAATAAAATGAGTGTCTTTCTTGCAATACTTGCAGAATTTGTCATCCTTGCCTCTAGACTTTGAACGGCCCCTGTAGCCATTCGAGCTCTTGCCTCTATAACCATTATTAGAATTCTTTTGTGTCCTGCCACGAACAGACAAAGCTTCTCCAGTGGAAGCGGAACCTTCAGAAGACACCATCAGTTTCATCTTCTCTTTGGCTTGCAATGCCTCATAAACATCATGGATGGTTAGAGAATCACGACTATATAGAATAGTATCTCTGAAGTTTGCAAAAGAACTAGGCAGTGAGCACAAAAGAATAAGACCCAAATCTTCATCATCATAAACTACCTCCATAGACTGTAGGTCAGCAACGATCTCCTTAAAGACCGAAAGATGGTTAAGGACAGAGCCACCTTCTTGCAACTTGTGCGTATATAACTTCATCTTCATATGCATCTTGCTTGTCAAATCTTTTGACATGCAAATTGACTCCAATTTGAGCCATAGAGCAGCTGCAGTTTTCTCCTGCAAAACCTCTTGCAAAATATTATTTGAGAGATGAAGATGAATATGAGACAAGGCCTTACGATCTTTTCTCCTCTCATCATCGGTCCAAGTCTTTGAATCCTTGTTCCCGAATTTCTCAAGCGCATCATCTAAATCAGCTTGCGCTAAAACAGCTCGCATCTTGACTTGCCATAGAGCGAACCTTGTATCTCGATCCAGCAGTGGAATATCATACTTCATAGAAGCCATTGAGAAAAATAACCAGAGAAATAATCTGCAGTAAATAATCTAGGTATAATATGGAACCCTAGAATAAAACCTGCAGCCTCGTGTACACCTGCTGTGTACAATTAGCAAAGAGCTAATGGAACCTCCTGGTAGATCTCTCGTGTGCACGTAGCAGAATTGTACCAAATCAATTTCAGCGCAAAGAACACAGCGGCTCTGACCTCCGCTCGATGTACTGTACGTGCACAGCAACTCCGATCTGCACTTGGCAAAAAAAAAAAAAACAGCGGCACCAATTTTTCCTGAGCCTGGACCTCGGCAGCAACACCGGCGCAGCAGAATTTGTAGATGGAACCCGAGCCGACGACTTTGACTCGGAGAAGGCGATTGAAACGTCGAATCTGCCTCAGAGTCGATGCCAGCACCGAATCGCAGACGAGAAGCAGCCCGTCAGTTTTCACCGACGGCGACACGGAATTAATTCCGTCCTTCGACACACCTAGGGCTAGACGCCAAGCACGAAGCGAAACAGGTTCTCGCGAACGGTGGCGGCGCACGACCGAACAGGGACTCAAACCCTTTTTTTTTTTTTTTTTTTTCTCAATCTCGTGCCAAGCTCTTGATACCACTTGTTAGCAAATAATGCGTAAACAAGATCGAACACGAGACACAGATTTAACGTGGAAAACCCTTGCGGGAAAAAACCACGGGCGCCAACCGGCGATCTTCACTATAATGAGAGAGTTACAACGCAGGGAATACAATGAGTCGTCACCTATTCCCTTGCGGCTTACAAGATGTAGATATGGGTGGACTAAACTGACTGCAGTCAAATACGGAAACAAATCCGCTAAACATACAGCCCGAACCGTGGGCCCTCCAGGCGTCTCCACAAGACACACGTTATAATTCGGATCATATCCAACACCATGTCCTTGTAACAAGTTCTAACGAAATCTCCTTGTTATCAGCTAGCGATACGTCATTGAGTAAGTTTATCAAGTAACTTTGCCGGAGGCTTGAGAGGCAAGGCAAGAGTTGGCTAACCTGGGTCAGAACGATGCGTGCTGCATGGACGGATCGAGAATCATGCCGGTTTGATTACTCGTCAGCGATGACTTAATTAAGAAACCTAAGAAGGATCATATTGGTTCGATTAAATGTCAGCAATGACATAATTTAGAAACCAAGGAAAGTGCAGAACATAATTTGGGGATTTGGACTGTGATTTCCTCAGCTCCCGACTCATGTTCCTTTGCTTGACATTACTAGTATGTTATGAAAGTGGATTATACATTGCTGGAGTATATTGTTTTTTTTTTCAGCTTCAAAAATACAATTTTGTTAGATATTTGTAGGTTTTATCCTCTAATCAAGTAATCAGCTAGACACGTTTATTATGTCTGAGGCTTTGAGCTATCCAAGCTCTAGCTAGCTTGTGGACAACTCCTAGGATACCTTGGGTTCTAACAACTGTAGCTGTTTCTATTTAAGTCCTTAGTCCTTACCATTCCCTTTCGAATTGATGAATTTCTTTCGCAGCCACGCCGAATTTGGAACCATCTAACCATGATTTTTGAAGCTCTAATTTTTGTGGCCCGTGATCTTTTTTAGTGTCTTCCATGGTCGAGATCCCAAGATATTTTTTGCAAATTGATGTGACGTGCGGTGATAATGACGCTTGCTAACTAGTAGCTTTCAATGTGTTAATCCTAATAATGGAAGTAAGTTTGACTAGCATCGCTTCTAGGCTTCCTTTCAAAGAGAAATTATTGTGCTCTCAGTACTGTTTGGATAGTTATTGTTCTTCAAGATATGAAAAGGATATTTGTGTTGCAAATGAGTTTTTCTACATCAATAAAAAAGATCAACAGCGATGTATGCACGAATAATGTCGAATGCATATGAAATGTTACAACAAGTATAATGCATACTAACCAAAATAGAAATCAGAGTTTCTTGTACTTTGGGAGAGTGGAAGCTAAACCATCATAAAATTCTTAATATTTCTATGGGACAATTACTAGTTTTCTCTGTGTATGCGGGTCATTTCTACCAGCATGTTCCGAACTATTGATCAGTGATGTACGTGCCTCTGGAAATGATCAACATGGATGAGTTCTGCAGGTTCCCATCAACAGCAAAGTTAAAAAATTTAGAAACCAAAGGTGTGGGAATGACATATGGTAAGTCTAAAGCATACCTCAACTAATCTTGATTTTACCTTTGCTTTTGAACATCTCATGGCATTATGGGGTTAGTTAGCCTGATGTCGCTAATATTTATATTTACTTTGACCTTGTGGATTTGTTCATTCAACTAATCCTACGCGGATTCAAACATAAAAGAAGCATAAAAAGGGTAAGAACTTTCCTAAAGCCATTTGCATCCATGTTTTTGCTAACAGCTGGCCTCATTCCATGTCAATGTACAAGGTCATTCAACAAAAAATCCGTGATAACGTGTTTGTGAGTTTACATTACTTTGGTAATGAAACATAGACACAATCCACGCACTTGAAAAGTCAAATAAAAGAGATAGGAGCAGGAAAAGCCTAGCTGGACTTAACTGCAGGGCACATGAAAAACAAAAAGAAAAACAAATACTAGCTAGGTGCGATGCTAGTTCAGTGTAAACACCACAAAAATAGGAAAATAAGAGATGGATCATGAGTGGATCGCCATAAGGAAAGACAGAAATACCAAAATTGCCTCGAAGTTTCAGTGAATTTGATATAGTGAATGGACAGGGCACACCCCAGTCAGATTTTTTTTCCCGCGGCATTCCATGTCAATGTACCATATGAAATTTTCAAACAGGACTCCAGCCCTGCGAGCTTCCTCTCACTTGGCTGCCTTGTCTAACCGGCACTCCACTTTGCTGGTGTAACTTTCAGGTTTGGTGATTTCCGCACGAATCTCCAAGTCCGTAAGCGAACTGATCCAAACCTTCCAAACTGGCAACGTCGTGCACAGTGGCTGGACGGAATGTCCCATAAGGCTTTGATTTTGGCTGCGTCTAGCTCAGTGAGTAAAGTCGGTCAACAGCGATGATAAGACGGGATAAGATTTTTTCCACTGTCAAAATTGGAATTTAGAAGAGAGAATATAAATTCCAGTCACTGCAGTGATTGTCAATATCTATAAGGTCCAATTTCTAAGGCCCCATCTCTACAGTAACGAGCTACAAAGATGCCCATGGATTTGCAAAAATATCTCACATTATGAAATATTCAATCCCACTTGGGAAGAAGGAACACGGGTCGATCAAGCACGCTGGTCAAGCAACGCACCTTGAAATTTTCCAAACGACACCATCCACAGCAAGGAGGGAGCAAACGAGAGGGCGTGTGCACAGCTGGCGCGTGGACCTCTGCCGTTCAGAAAACCACAAGTTGGATTTATCTTGCAACATGCAGACGATTGACAACGAAGCAGTGGCGGTCGCCCCCGTCACTGGAAAAGGTCCCAAATCAAATCTCTGTCAATTGCAATTGGAGAGCTGAGACCAGAGAGTATCGGCCCGCCACCCCAATCATAGGCACATTTACAAGCATCACGGTCATCCCCATTTTATTTTCCACGTTTTTTTGGTTTCTCGCAAAGATACACCGGTAGCATATTGCATTTCAGTGTTTTTCTGGCTATCATTTATCTTGAAATATATAAGGTGGTCACTGCTTTCTTAAAAGAAGATGGACTACGTATATGGACGCATACTCGCCCATATGAAAGATACGAACTCATACTTTGCAAAGACAAAATTTGATAAAGTTGCCATGAAAGTCTCATTGTCGATTGGTATAATACTTTAAAAAATCATCATTTATTTTTGAAAAGGGATGGTCGTATTTTTCTAGAATTATTTTCACCCGTATAGCTTTCTCAGCCAAGTCTCATGCAGACGGGTTGCAGCACGCAATCCGAATAGCTAACATTTTCTCTTCGTCTGTCTACTGTGAGATGTGTGGCAGACATGCATGACCGCGTGCACCAAACAAGAATTCGTCGCAGCAAAAAAGAAAAGGAAGAAAAGAAAGAAAAGGAATGTCGTAGCAGTGCCATGCATGCGTGATCGAGCGAGCCACTTGGGTGGTGCGGCTACTGCTGCCGGACTGGAAAACCGGGTCGCGGTCACCGAAGCACAGCCCCTCCATTCCGGCACGTTTAACTTTTTTTCGCGGCGCGCCGAGCCCGAGCCGGCACACAAACCCCACGAGCACGAGGCGCGGGCGGCGGATGCGTGCTCGCCTGCGCGATACAGTATATCCGGGCCCTGTTAAAATGTTTCGCGAAATTTTTTTCGAGTATGTCGGACACACATTTGAAGTATTAAATATAGAATAATTACAAAACTAATTACAGATTCTGTCAATAAAACGAAAGACGAACCTAATGAGTCTAATTAATCCGTCATTAGCACATGTTTACTGTAGCAATTTATTGTCTAATCACGACCTAACTAGGCTCATTAGATTCGTCTCGCGAAGTACACTCTATCCATATAATGGGTTATTTTTTACTACATTTAATATGCCATATATGTAAGAGAACATACTCGAAAAAAATTTCATAAAACTATGCCATATATGTAATGGAACATACTCGAAAAAAATTTCACGAAACATCTAGACAGCCGGGTTGTCGGGGTCAGGGGCGGCGCGGCGTCGCTTTCCGCTAGCTCTCTCCCTCGAGCCGGGGGCGACCCGCCGTCCGCGTGATCTCCTATGATTGCCCCCGTTCGTTAGGTTGCAATGAATCCTGCCGTACTGCGTGCGTGCGCGCGGGCCGTGAGCAGGTGCAGTGCAGGCCCCGAGAGAAGATGCGCGGCGTGTTCCTGGCTCCCGTGGCCGGCCGCGGCCGGCTGCTGGCTGGTCGCCTCGGGCGTCTTGAATTCCACTCCCGTTGTCGCTGGTTTGCTTACGATCAAATTCCATGCGTCGGAGAATAAAAATTGAGTCGTGGAGAGGCTGTCAAATTCCAGACCGTGGAGTGGATAAACATGCACAGTTTTAGCTTCCTTCTTTCTTTTAGCATTAGTAATGGTTTTCGCAAAAAAAAAAAAGCATTAGTAATGGTTGACTGTACATCTAGCTGGGGCAGATCCAGAGGACAGGAGCGGTGATGACGCACTTGCCATTCGAAAATCTCAGCTTTTTCTACAGGAGTGGTTTAACACATTTTGCCAAATCGGTTTGGAAACAGTCAATGAATGGCTGGGGGAAAAAATGAGCGAGGTAGCATCTTTCCTCGTAAACCTTTCGGAAGGGCAATGGCTTACCCTTACGGAGCCCTCAACCACTTCTCAAAAGAAAGGGTAAGGCCAGTCTCAGTGGTGAGTTTCACTACACATTTATCTAGACTACCACGTCAGCTTTTTAGTGGGATGAAACTACTACTCTCAATGCAAAGTTTCATTGCACGGTTTCATAGACATGCTGCAGCAATTAATTTTTCTATGATGTTGTGACCAAATGTGTCTTGGGATGAAACCATAACATTCTCAATGCAAGTTTCATAGTGTTTCATGGGACTAGGTAACTGTGCCGGGTGGATTTCATGGTGATGAAACTCTCTCCTTCTCTCTCTTCATAATGGGCTTGCCATGTCATCAAAATTGCTTATGTGTCATGGGATTAAATGCTCATGAAACCCCCACTGAGACTGACCTAAGACGTCAACTCGCAAGAGATACGTCTCTGCTGCCGCAGAGTACTATACAGAAGATACTAGTAGAGCAGAAGTTTTTCGACAAAAAAGTACGTCGGGAACAAACACGTTACACGTGGATGCTTCAACGAGAATTCTTTTTTAAATTTAACCCTTTTTTTAATAATATTTTAACATTAACCCCATTAGAAATTTATTTCTGGATCTGACCCTTTTGGTCGCGTCTTCCATGTTGGCGCGGCGAGCAGCCCTGCCGCGCCACATGCTTTGGCGCGTCAGGCAGCCACGCTGGATACCCCGCCGACGGAGGGCACCAGCGTGGCTCGTGGTGGGCCCTGGGTTTGACGCGCCGTCGGCGCTGGCGCGACAGGCGGTCCGACGCGGCAACGTCATAACCACAGGCCGCGCGCGGCCCACCCTTTCTCCTCCCTCCCTTTTTCCTCCTTCAGACCGCGCGCGCCCGAGGGAGCAGCTGCCGTCGGCGGCCGCCGCCGTCCCCGTCCCCCTCCCCCCCAAATCGCCAGATTTGGGGGGTGGGAAAAGAGGGGGAAACATTCCCCACCTCGTGGTGAAGGTATTCCCCTACTTTTTTCCCTCGATTAGTTAGTGATTTGTGAGATATTTGCATGGATGTGTCCCTAGGGTTAGGGTTTTAATTTCGAAATGTGATGAGTTAGAGGTTCGATTAATTGATATTGATGCTTCAGGGAGTCGCTATAGTTGCTCTGCTCGTGATTTTTACATGTAGAAGTAGCTGCATGACTTGATTTTGTGAAATTTTTTTGGATTGTGTAGTGTAGTTTAGATGGTATAATTGCGTAAATGTAGCCAAGTTAGTTATATTTTCTATGTAATATTTGTTAATGGAGGTATGTGAAATGAAATGTATTTTGTAGATGGATCGTTTAGTTCGTATTTTTCATGGTGGTATTGTGAAAGAGGATGGGGGAGTTTGAGAAAATGAATGAGCAAGTAGAGTTGTTTGATTCGCCTCCAAGTTTGAATGATGTGGTTCAGCGTGTGATTAGCACATATGGTTGTCGTGCGGATGATGTCAAATTGAGAGGCCGATTTGATTGTGGGAAAGCTAGGTCACATTATGTGTTGATGGATTTGTCGTCCGATTCGCATTGGCGGCAGTACAAGGAGATAGTTGCAGGGGCTAACGTTGGTTGCTATGAAGTTGCGGTTGACATATGCCGTGGGACCCGGAGTAGCGCCGAAGAAGTTTATAGACTCGAGGTTGAGCATATAGCGGTTGAGAATCTCACTCAACAATCCAACGTTAGTCATTTGGATGAAGCTCCACTAGACAATAATGTTAGAATTGAGCGATTTTGCAATGATCACCCATTTGATATGGCTCGTGCCGTTGATGATTTTGATCCCGGTGTATTTGAGCAAGAGGAGAATGAACATCATGATGATGATATATCAACGGGTCTGAAGGTGGAGGTGATGAGGACGATGATGGTGAAGAAGAAGAAGGAGAATTTAGCTCACCAATTGAAAATGTGGTAGACCCTCTGAATGAAGTAGAGGAGGCAAATGGTGACGATGAGGGGCATGTTGATGTTGGGTTGGCGCCTACAGTGCCACCAATTGTTGAAGATCGATTTGCAGCATACACTCCTAGAGAGATTGCGTTGTTGAGGCAAGTAGATGTTGCGATTCCCACAGTTCCGAATGATAGGGACATTAGCATGTGTGATAAAGCTGTTTGCCAGTTTGAAATTCCGACGTGGGAGGCAACGCAAGATATTGAGAATCCTACCATTATGAAAGGCATGAGGTTTAGTAGTTTTTGAAGAAATGCAGTATTTTCTGGCGGACTATGCAGTGAAGAAATTCAGGCCGTTCTATGTAATTCACTCGGATAGGAATTTAATGTATGAGGTTGCGTGCAAGCAAGGTTGCCTTTGGGGAGTGTGGGCTAGGTTTGTGAAAAGCACCGGTCAGTGGAAGATTAGTAGGGTGGTCCAACCACACACATGTAGAAGCGCCGTTGCGAAGCAAGTACATTCCCAACTGACAGCAAGATATCTATCCCGTAGAATTCTTGGAATTGTTATGAAGGACAATGATACATCAATTCCCTTACTCATTGAATCCATATTTGCCTTTAGCAGTTACCGTGTGAAGTATTCAAAGGCATGGAGGGCCAAGCAGCATGCCATTGCCATGCTATGGGGTGATTGGGCCGAGTCATATGGCCATGTTCCTCGAGTGCTACAAGCAATGGCCCATTTCAACCCTGGAGTGAAATGGTTTCCTTACACCACCGGTTTGATGCAAAGTCCGAATGGTCTGTTGAAGCATGTATTGCATAGGGTATTCTGGTGCTTCCCACAGTGTCTACTAGCATTCCAGCGTTGCCGTCCTGTCATACTCGTGGATGGTACATTTCTTACAGGCAAGTATCAGGGTACCCTTATGATGGCTGTCTCGGTGGATGCAGAGTCGCAGATTGTGCCCCTTGCCTTTGCCGTTGTAGTCTGAAAACCTTGAGAGCTGGTCTTGGTTCATGAAGCTAGTCCGACGTCATGTTCTTGGGCCGTCTAGGCAGGTTTGTATGATTTCAGACCGTCACGCTGGACTTCTCAAGTGTGCAAATGACCACATGGATGGATATCCACCCCTAGTGCACTGGTGGTGCATGAGGCACTTTGCTGCCAACATGTGGAGGCGTCACAAGAAGAAGGAAGTCATAGAGAAATTGAAGGTGTTGTGCTCCGTGCCAACTGAGAAGGAGTTTGAGGAGAAACTAAATGATTTGGTACCGGATTTGAACAAAGATGCAAAAGAATGGTTGGAGGGTGAAATGGGTGACAAGGACAAATGGGCTCAAGCTTTTGATGAGGGCGGGGCACGTTATGGCATCATGACCACAAATTATGCCGAGTCTCTAAACTATGTATTCAAAGGTATTCGTAGCAGACCCATTGCTGGAATTATTGAGTACTCGTTCACGAAATGTAATGAGTACTTTGTGAACCGTTATGGATGCGCAAAGGATCTATTTGATGCTGGAGCTAAGTGGGGGAAAATAGCGGAGACGCATTTAGATGGAGCAGAAACTCGTTCCCTCAATCAGACTGGACTACCGCACGGGCCACATGGAATGATATATAGTATAAGAGGTTTCGGTGGTACAAACATAGGTGGCGAGAGTCATGGAGGCCGGCAATATCGACTTGACCTTAGGACCGGGGAGTGCTCTTGTATGATCCCGCAGCAGTTTCACCTACCTTGTTCCCACATTATTATAGCATGCAGATCTAGAGGTCTAGATTATACAGCCCCACAGTACATGTCCCCGTACTATGCTAGGGAGAACACTCTAAAGGTTTGGGAATCAACGTTCGAACCATACCTTGATCCTTCGCATTGGCCGGCTTACGAAGGTTTAGAGTATGTGCCAAATGAAAAGCTTAAAAAGACCGGTAAGGGACGGCGGAAGAAGAAGCGTATTAAAGGTGACATGGATAAGTTGCGTCAAGGACGTGCTAGTTTGGATTTTGGCACTGGAGAGTTTGAGGAGGAAAGGTCAAAGAACCGATGCTCGAAGTGTCACAAGTACATGGTGAGACTATTGGGGACTACATCGTTTGCTATACTTCTACATGTTATTTTAACTTACAAAATATTTTGTTGAGCAGGCGCAACAGTTGGGCTATCTTGCAAACGAGGACGGTGTGGCAATGGCATACACTACTATGGGGCACAATACCGGTGATTTTCTGCGTTCATTTGCCGAGGTGAGGTCTACATCAAATAGTTCATTCTTGGTCATTTTATAAAACTATCGCTCTAAATTATATATTTAACTAACATGTTGCAGAAGGTGAGAAGGAGCTGTAAGAGACTTGCTCGTGGACTTAACTGCATAGCGGCACCAGATCCGGTCCATGCCCCTGGGACAAGTAGCCGTAGCCCCTCTGCGACGACTTCGTCAAGGCGCCTCACTCCAGTGCATGAGGGACCTAGTGGGCCCACCAGGACCCCATCGCGCACTAGTTCAAGGACCCGCAGTGCTAGTGGCCAGGCCTCAGCCTCACGGTCCGGCCACCGAGCTGGTAAAGCTCCTGCTGCGCCAGAGTCGTCCAGCTCTCCTTCCGATGGGAACAACTCTGAGAACAGTGACCCTACGTATGGACCAGACGAGCTGCGCATGTCCCAGATGTTTGATGCACCTGCACCCACGCAGGGAGAGACAAGCCAGGTGAGAGAATTTGTACTCCTATTTAACTCTCATATTAGCACAACTTAATTACATTCGATGATATACCTAATTTGCTGCACAGACACCTCCTCATCCGCGTTGCCGCCGTCGCGACCGTACTGAAGTTGGCAGTGCCAACGTTCTTCCTACTCATCCCGGACGTCAGCGTCGTGCTCGAGGTCCCTACACCCCGGGACAGTGAGGATGTGTATGCTCAATTTGTGTATGGAACTATGTGAAACTATGTGAGATTTGTGTATCGAACTATGTGAAATTATGTGACATTTGTGTATGGAACCACTCGGAGATTTGTATATGCAACTAGCCCATTTATGTACGTGTTTAATTACGAAAAAGTATGTGGGATGAAGTGGTTGAGAATGTATGGTTTGCTATGGTGGAAACAAAAAGAAATTTTGTTGTCCCAGACCGACGAAATTCTGTTGACCCTAGGAACTAGATCAAAGCAGCGGAAAAAGAATCGAACAAATCAAGCACAAGACGTGGCCTCAACAGGAAGAGTTCAGCGAAAATTGCACGGGTCGTTTGATCCGACCGGACAAGAAAAATCGGTCGGAGTTATAGCCTATGCTCCGACCGTCACTGGGAGAAAACAACAGATCGAATCAGCGAAATTTGCATGGGTCGATTGATTCGACCGCACATGAAAAGCATCGGTCGGATTGATCGCTTATGCTCCGACCGTTGTTGAGAGAAAACAACCGGTCGATTGATCCGACCTGTACAAGAGCCACCGATCGGATCAATAGGTCAACAGTCGAGTCACTGAACTCACTTTTCTCTCAGCGCGATCGGATCATCCGACCGTGGGTCGAACGGAGCATCCAGTCCATATGCACAGTCGCCGCGCCACTTCGGTTGGCGCGTCAGTAACAGGCAGACGCGCCAGCACAGGTGGCGCGTCAGGCCTTAGTTGCCGCGCTGGCTAGTCGCCAAGGACGACCCCTTCAGTGCGGCCCCTTCAGTGCGACACTGGTTGAAAAGGGCGGCCGGCGCGGCAAGAGCCTTGACGCACCAATCACGTCGGTGCGTCAAGGCCTGCCGCGCCAGCAGCCTTGGCGCGTCAGGTGGCTTGCCGCGCCGACAACCGTTTTCAACAAGTACCGCATTGAAGGGGGATAACCCCGAAATGTGACCACCGCAACAGCGGCTGTCTGACACGCCAGCGCCAATGGCGCGTCAAAGCCAACCCCACGCGCCAGTAGCACTGGTGCGGCAATGGCACGTCTAAGGCTAAGCTAAGCTTTCTTTGTAATGGTAAGCTGGGGATCTAATAGTCCGCTTCACCCTAGCTCTCTTTACGTCGATATAGGTTGCTCTTTCGCAGACGTCGCGTCTATCTTCTGCAGATGACATATGATGCGTGAAAAGTCACTAAATTCTAAATAGGCTTCTCAGTCGACACTGTGCATAGGCTTTTCAGTGCACAGTGCATAGTCTTTTCAGTGAACCCAAATAGGCTTTTTCAGTCCACAGTGCATAGTCTTTTCATTGCACCCGAATAGGCTTTTCAGTCCGCAGTGCATAGGGTTTTAATTGCACCGGAATATGCTTTTCAAGAGCATCCTAGGCACCTTCATGGTATTGCTGGACCTCCTCTATAAATACATAGAACTAGCTCAACATTCACACAACCTCTCATCACAATGTCTTGGACCAATGGCCCATTAGATCCACCTCGTCCACACCCAAACTTAGATGTTAGGACCAGAGATTTCTATGGAAATCAAAATTCCCTACCATGTGAGTACTGGCCTGGATGCTACCATGGTCTTGATGCGGTAGTTCAAGTTTACGAGTCCTTTGACCACGTGGGACGACGTTTTTTCCGCTGTCCAAATTTTAAGGTTTCGGTTCATGTTTTCATGCCATTTCTTAACTTTTTTCCGTCAACCTTCTTAACTAGTCATGCCATCGTTTCAGTTCGAAGATTGCGGCTTTACATGTTGGATAGATGGTCCAATTGAACAGCACCCGCAGGAATACATCAGCCACCTACACTATCTCAACAAGCAGGTCCAAGAGGAAAACATTGAGAAGCATCACCAAATCAACCAACTCGTGCAAGAGAGTGTGCAGAAGGACGAGACGATAAAGCAACTGCAAACCCGTGTCAGCGAGCTTGAAGAACAACTACGTGAGGAGCAACGAAGGAATTTGACAAGGTGTTTCATGCCTCCTACATGTCCTGGTCGCCGGAACTACTACGACTAATATCATGCAATGCTTACCATGAATCATCGCTATTATCGATTCATAATTTACTTGTGTGCAAAGTTTAAATAAAATTGCAATAAATTATCTTCAAATACATCACATGGAAATACATCACATGCAAATACATCACAGGAAATAAATTTGGTCTCGAATACATAGTCCCCTAATAAAATTGCTCGTTAAAATACAATCCACTAATACATAACATGGAAAGCTCTTGAACACATAGTTCGATACAATACAACAACTAAATAAATGAAACAACTCAATTAACCATGTATCGATACTAGTCGTCACCACAATCATCATCACGCACATTTCGACGGGGGGTCCCCACATCATCAACCAAGACACCCTTACCTTTCTTGGCCGCCTTAATTGCCTCAAGCTGCGCCTCTCTTGCCGCATGATCCATTCCATCACCACCGCCAGCATTGGGCAAGTCAGTAGGCAAGTCAGCTACTGCTGCCCTCATTGCCTCCATCTGAGCCTCTTCAGCTCTCTCCTGAATTTCTCTCCTTCTCTTCTCCCTCACACTCTCCTTCCACGCCTCCCACTCATCTTCCTTCTTCTTCCTCTTGGCCGCCTTTTCGGAACTAGTAAGAGGACGTATCCCAATTTCCATAAATCTCTCCCTATTACGCCTCCAACAAGCCAAGATTTTCTCATAGTTGGCGTTACCCACTTGAAAGTCCAACACTTGGCCAGTTTCACGAACCATCTTATCGTAAATAGGACCATAGATATCCTCATCTTCTGGTAACGGCACACCATATTCTCTTCTAACCTTTTTCCTAATTTTTTCAGTCTCGTACCTCTTCCAAGGTTCAGATGTGGCGCCCAACTATAACATCAACTCATGACGACCCCAAAATGTCTCCCAATCACATGTCATTCCCTCCTGCAAATCCAAAATACCAATATAAGAATGTACAAATTTATATTCATTTGTTACAATAAATGATAAAAATGAAGAGGCGCATTTCTCACCCAATACTCTCCATACGCGTTGCCACAGAACTTTCCAAACCCAAGCTCCAATGGCACAACACCTTCTGTGGCAAGTATCCCACACTTGCACCGTGATGGCGGCCAGGTCTCGTAGGGCCATGGCTTCTCACTAGATTTGAACTCTCTAACTTCTGTTTCGGTTGGCCATTTAGCTCTCGGTCCATATAGAAACTCATTGAAGTCACACCTTGGCCACCCCCTCTAAAATTTAAAAAAAGATGTATTACGCATTACACATCCACAAATATATGAAATGAATATCACGAAACAAGAACCAATGAGTCAACTTACTTGTGATTTTAGCGAGCAACGGAAGAATGGTACAAATTTGATTGGACCCAAACGTTAGGCCGTTGAATTTCGGCACGCACTCCACAGTGGCAAAAAGGAGGATTACTAACTCTCTCTATTGCAGCAAGATCCTTCTCCTCACTGCTCATTTGTGGAGGATTTGGTGGTGGAGGGACCCATCGACAAAACTCGCTATATGGCTTAATCTCAGTGCGTTCTATGTATAGGAAAAGACGGATTCTAGGATCAAACTTGTCTTTCCCGTCTATCCACTAAAAGAAATAACATGAAACCCCTTTCCTAGGGTCCAGCACAAACTTGTTCCAACAACAATAATAAGCTCTCGCAGCGGTCTTTCTGTGTATGGATTGTGTCACCCAAGCAGGGACACCACAACGACATTCCGGTACAGGTAACGCAGGAGGCACAGAAGCGTCCTCATCAGCCTCATCAGGGTATTGACCGAAGCCCATCTTCTGTACCTACACATTACAAAAATAGAAAACTAATCATACAGGATTAAACAACCATAACTTTATTAAGTATTAATCATACAACAGCAACTAATCATACCAATACTACATTCACTTTCATTTTCTACACATAACCTAACCAATATAAACAAATGCAAATACTCGCCTCAGATCCACATGCACAACGATAACATTATCACTAGTACACCACACAACTATGAAACTAAGCATCCATTCAACCTAAAAAAAATCCTAACCAAACCCTAACCATTAAAGAGTACCCATACATGAGCAATGTAAAGAAAAAACACGAAATAGATAAGGGCAATACCTTCCCTAAGTTGTGGGGTGCGATTCCCCTCATTTTTTCCCACCATAAATCGTCGGATTTGATGAATTTGGGGGGTGGGGGGTGGGGAGGGGAGGGGGTGGGCGGCGGCGGAGGGCAGCAAGAGGAGGAGGTGGTCTGAAGGAGGAAGAAAGGAGGGAGGAACAGGAGGGCGGCCGCGGCACGCGTGGTGTATAATGACCCTGAAGCGCCGGCCCGCCTGGCGCGTCAACACCGCCGCGCCAGTGCATTTGGCGCGGCAAGGCGGGTCCCGCGGAGCTCCAACGTGGCGGCCAAACGCGTGCGACGCCACCGTGGCATCCCTGACGCGCCGGTGCATGCGGCGCGGCAAAGGCTGCTCGCCGCGCCAACATGGCAGGCGCGTTCAAAAGGGTCAGACCCGGAAATAAATTTCTCATGGGGTTAATGTTAAAATATTATTAAAAAATGTTAAATTTTAAAATAAATCTTCAACAACGACGACGACGCAGATCGAGCTTCTTCGACCGGCCGGGCATCATCGCGGCGAGAATTTTCAACGCCGATTCATTCGTCAGCATGGTGCCTGAGACAGGCAAACAGCAAGAGAATCGAGGGCATGCTTGCCCATCCTCAATTATCAGAGCGTTTCTTCCGCCACTGATGTCTTCTTGTTTCGTTTCTTGCCCCGTAAGAACGAGCTTTAGTCGCTTCCTTTTCCTCCCGGCAGAAGCAACTGGTGATCCCAGATATGTTACTGGGAGTAGTAAACTAAGGCCAGTCTCAGTGGGAGTTTCATCAGCATTAAATAGACTGCCATGTCAGCATTTTTGATGATGTGGCAGTGTATTAATGAAGAGAGATGTGAAATGAGTTTCATCCTCATGAAACTCTCTCTACACGGTACTCTAGACAGTTTGTGTCTTGCATGTTGTCTTGGGAACAACACGAGATGAAACTTTGCATTGAGAGAGGGTGTTTCATCATAGTTTCAAACTTCTCTTAGATGATGTGTCACTCTAGGTAAGTGTGTCGATGAAACCCCCACTGAGACTGGCCTAATCTTCCTTCGCAAGAACACGGCGGCACGGATTTGGGGACGACGGAATGATCCGAGCCCCAGAACATTCTTTATCGTGCTTGGGAAAAAGAAAAGAAAAGGACATTCTTTATCGGAATGGGGTCGGAATAATCTGATCCCCAGAAGGCCAGACCATTATTTATCGGTGACCGTGCGAGCTGTGCCCCAACTCCAACCCCAGCAGGCGCACAAGTCGTCTACTAACCCGGAGAAAACAGAAAACTAACTAAACAATCTCAATCATACGCAGCAAATACTAACGATAAACACGACAGGTAGGCTGGATCCCGGTAAGCCAACAGCTAATCTGGAGGTCCTGATTTTTGCTATGCCAAGGCTCCTAGACGTGCTCCCTCCACGAACCGCCATGATTGGGTTTGCCAGTGCAACGGAAGACAATGTGCCGCGCCATGTCCTCTCTTCTTCACCCTTATCCGTTAATCCCGTAGAGAAAAATCCCAGCCGAGATCGTGTCCGCACTGCAGAACGGTTCAGAATTCAGAGACAGCACAGACTGTTCGTCGCTCAGGGCGTACGTGCAAACCCCCCCCCCGCGCGCGCGACTGGCGCCTGCCTGGCCGCGCAGAAGATTATCTCTCTCCTCCCATCCCATGTGTGGCTCACAATCAGGGAGAGAGTCAGAGATCGAGAGGATGGAAGGATCGTTGCGGGTTGTGTCGCGTGGAGGAATCTGATGCCGTTGCTGGTTGCCTCGATCTACCGGCTGGCAAGATGGAGGTAACGGTTTTCAGTGACCTGCTTTGCATCCGGTGTACGTATGTAGCTTCACTAGCTTCTACAGCCTTACTCACAGCATTCCGGGCTATCCTAGAGATCCGGATTGGTTCCACACCCTCCAGACGAATCCGCCGAAACAAGAGGAGAATATAGGAGCATACAGCAGCAAACAACAAGGAAAGTAGCTTAAAAGTGATGGGGAATTTTCTTTCCCCCGCATGACATGCATGATTCGAGCACCAAACAATAAAAGTCTATTAGTTATTACCGGATCGGTGAATTATCCGCGCGGGACACGCGCGATTCTTTCGTTAATTAAGGCAATAAGCCTCGTGTCAATCGCCCGGTAGCGACCGCGCATCTATCCACACCTCTCCCGTCCGTCACGTACGTACTT
Source organism: Urochloa ruziziensis (assembly GCA_015476505.1). Lineage (NCBI taxonomy): Eukaryota > Viridiplantae > Streptophyta > Magnoliopsida > Poales > Poaceae > Urochloa > Urochloa ruziziensis. Next base: position 46,767,462 of record CM027124.1, read on the forward strand.
ACTCCCCGCGTCCTTCTCATCGGCGTCACGTAACGCCGGGGGGAAAAGCACCACGCGACGCGCCCCCCGCGCTCGCGCTCGCAGCCTTGGCCCGGTCAGCGTCGCCGTCGCGTACGTGATCAATCGTGGGAACGGTCGAAGTCGAACCCACCCACTCACCCGAGGCCCTAGGCTCCCGGAGTCCCAAAGCCGGCGGGACGAGGCGCCCGTCCGCGGCCGCCGCGGCGTTGGATGCGAGATTTTCACCTGCAGCGCACCACCACCACGTCCCCCCCGGGTCCAAAAGCAGGGGAGGGTGCCCAACCACTCCGCTAGCGTTTTCTGCCCGGGTTGGTTTCTGACGCCGTGGCTCCCGTGCGGCTGCCGCGGTTTCCCGGCTGTGCCCTTCGACAGGGTCAAGGCAAGGCAAGGCCAGGCCAGGGCACGCCCCCGTTCCGTTAGCTACCACGCCGCCGCACGGTTGGACGACCACCTCCACCTCCAGCTGCCCTGCCCCCTTCTCCCTGCCGCTATATATACACGATTACACGCCACTACCCTCTCGTGCTCCCCCAACTCTGCTCTCCCTCTCATAGCCGATCTCTCTCCTCTTCTCAGCTCCGAAATCCAAACCCCCTCATTCACATTCGCATTCCAATCCTTCTTCGGCTCCCAGTGATTCTGCAGTTCTCGAGCTTCCGGAGTTGGCGTCCGCGATGGCCGCCGCTGCACAGCCGTGGAAGTCCCTGCTCTGCTGCGTGTCCGGCGACGACGACATGCCGTCTCCCCGCCGTCGTAGTCAGAAGAACCGAGAGCGCCGCCGCCTCCTGCCTCCCTCCACCTCCTCCACCGCGTCGCGAGTATCCCTGTCCAGCCTCGGCTCCTCGGGCCCACTCACGCCAGAGGACCTCTCCCTGACGCTCTCCACCGTCTTCTCCGGCTCGGCCGCCCTCCACGCCTTCACCTACGCCGAGCTCCGCGCCGCCACGGGCGGCTTCTCCCGCTCCAACTACCTCGGGTGCGGCGGGTTCGGCCCCGTGTACCGCGGCCGCGTGGGCGCGCCGGCGCTCGAGGAGGAGATGGAGGTCGCCGTCAAGTACCTCGACCCGGACTGCGGCACGCAGGGGCACAGGGAGTGGCTCGCCGAGGTCTTCTTCCTCGGCCAGCTCCGGCACGAGAATCTGGTCAGGCTCGTCGGGTACTGCTACGAGGACGAGCACCGGATGCTGGTCTACGAGTACATGAGCAACGGCAGCCTCGAGAAGCACCTCTTCAAGAGTGAGTGAGCGAGACATCCCGTTTTCCATTTCTTCAATTTTCACGTGCTGTACGTCTTGTCGCCATCGTCATTAGTAGTAATCTGGTGCTTGATTACTTTAGCTGCTCTTGTGTAGTTTTAGCCAGATAATCATTGGCATTTAATGGGTTGTTGGGGATAGAAATACTCATCGTGCCGATATAACTGCGTGCGTGCAGGTCTCGACGGCGCCATGCCGTGGATGAGGAGGATGGAGATCGCCGTCGGCGCGGCAAAGGGCCTCGCCTTCCTCCACGACGCCGACACGCCGGTCATCTACCGCGACTTCAAGGCCTCCAACATCCTGCTCAACGAGGTGAGCGATCCACATCCAGACTCTTTGAGTCTTTGCAACTGCATTGCTGGAGTCTAGTGGTGGTTTACTTTGGACGCTAGGAAAAGCAGGGTCATTTCGTTTCTGACGCGTACGGCTGCTTTCACTTTGACGGCAGCTCTTGCGTCGCTGTAGAAAAGGATGGTGACGACACCACCCAGCGGTGTAGCTAGCTAGCTAGCTAGCTGCTGGATGAACATTCAGCCTGAATAAAATAAAGCACCACGAAAAAAATCTGAAAAAAAGCTTTGTTCAAATCTACTTTTCGAGATTTGACTCTGAATCGCCCGTGGGGGTTGGATGTGGATGTCAAAGTCGTCTGCCTGCCACGTACGCGCTTCAAATAAAATTCCTGGCCTATTGAGCTCGTGTTTAGAACTTAGAAGGCCAGCGCCCCGACATGATTGCAACTTAATTGGAAGGTTCTTGGATGCCCAATTCCTGTCAGTCCCAGCTCATGCAGAGTCCACCTAAATGATGCCTCGACGACACCTAATAATAAAGAAATCCGCACCTGTCTGATCCGTACCGCATTAGTTTTTTCTTAGCATCAAAGCGATCCGTATGTAGCTTAACAACTTGATGCCGATCCGACGGCGACAGTCTGATAGAGGCCTATTGTCTTGCTAGTTCCCTGAATGTATCTCACTGTAATTGTCACGCATGATCTTTGCCTAACTCAGATCCGATTCTTTGGATTTTCAGGACTACACCACCAAGTTGTCCGACTTTGGGCTCGCCAAGGATGGGCCTCAGGGCGATGCGACCCATGTCACGACACGTGTCATGGGGACAAACGGGTACGCGGCGCCCGAGTACATCATGACGGGACATTTGACTGCCAAGAGCGATGTCTACAGCTTTGGAGTGGTGCTTCTAGAGCTTTTGACTGGTCGTCGGTCCGTCGATCGGGCTCGGCGCCCTAGGGAGCAGAGCCTGGTGGACTGGGCCAGGCCCTACCTCAAGAAGTCCGATAAGCTCAATCGGGTCATGGACCCAGCCTTGGAGTGCGAGTACTCATGCCGAGGGGCTGAACGGGCCGCTATGGTGGCGTACAAGTGCTTGAGCCAGAAACCGAAGTCCAGGCCCACCATGAGGGAGGTGGTCCAGGCCCTCGAGCCCATACTGGACATGAATGATTACCTCCAGATTGGCCCGTTCGTGTTCACTGTCATAGTGGAGGATGTCAACGAGAAGAACGTGAGCAAAGGCAAGACGGTTGACGGTGAGAAGGTTAACATGAGGATCGAGACGACGGTGCAAGAGAAGCGCCAGAGCCACCAAGACCGGCACCGCCAAAAGTTCCCAAACTCCGCGGTCCATGCCGATGTGGTGCTGCATCGGGATGGTGAACTCGGACCGCACATTAGCGCGCTGCGGCGGCACCGGAGGACGTCGAGCTACGTCAAGGAGAGAGGGGCTTAGGTGTGATGGTTAATTAGGGTGGCAGATAGGTGATTAGGAAAGAAGCAGGAAAAGGGAAGATTGCATTGATTGTGTACATAATTAAGCTAGATTGTAGAGGGGTGTGACACAACATGCCACACAAAAAAGGGCCATGCCGCATTGGTTTGGTTGCCAAATTTTTTTGGTTCAATTTTTTCATTCGTGATAGTGATACTTGGTGTAATTGCCCATACCAATAGTGTCATGATTATAAGGCCATATTAATTTTCATCAGTTCATTGTCTAGTCCAACGGTGCCTTGACCTCTCCTTTCTGAACTGTTGTAAAAGCAAAAGGCTGAAAAGAACCCAAAGCCCTAATTTAAGAAAAGGTAAAAAAGAAGGCCGCAAGCCCGCAAGTGTGCGGTAAAGAGAGAAATCAAAGCCCAGCAGAAACAGAAATCAAGGATTTTTTTTTATATTTTTTTTTTACGATTTTTCAAAAATAAATTGTTGGCTCAAAATTTATCAGATTTGGTCTTATATCGCCGGTTGAAACGGCTATCGCCGTTTGATCCGGCGAAAAGGGCCTCCCCTGGCGATGGTGGGCCCTTTCGCCGTTTCAAACGGCTATAGCCGTTTCAACAGGCTATCGCCGTTTGGAACGGCGAAAGGTGCCCCCGCCGTGGCAACCGCTTTCGCCGGGGGGGGGGGGGGGTTGGATAGCCGTTTGAACTGGCTATATTTGTTTAAAAGTTTTTTTATGAAAAAGGTGAATAATTTAATTTATGTTGATTAATAGTTGATATATTTTTTCCGCTCGATTTGGTTCCATAATATGAATTGATGTAGTTTTTGACGCATAAATATTTTTCGGTTATATTTGCTACCGTTTAAATTTTCTACCGTTTAATGTCGTAGATTTGTTTATGATACTTTGTACGTTTCCGGTTAACCATTTTTACCGTAACGCAATAGTTAAATATTGAGTTTTATGTATGGGATTTTTTTATATGTAAAGAGAACGACTTAACTAGTAGAACAGATAACATTTTTTGAAACATTAGAATTGCATAACCCGGCTTGAATGCATAGATGCATTTTAGCGAAATGAAATGATCAGGAGGTAAAGGTGTCGAGCACCTCCTCTGATCTAAACATCTACTACTAGGTGCAATGGCATGTGTACCACATTGATAAAGGTATCATGTGCTACTGCTAGTCCTAACATGCCTTTGGGTAATTTAAATCGCCGGGTGTGAAGTCTATGCTTTACTGGGTACAACGGGGATATTTTCCCTTCCTAATGGCTTCAGGGCCAACTGCTTTTGCACGACGTGCCCTCTCTCTCTTTCTCTCCCTTTCAGCTTCACGTTCCTGTGCCTCTTGATGCTCGACCTCCTCGAACCTCTTGCGGATCTCCTCTTGGTCCTTCTTGCGCTTCTTTTCCTGCTCCTTCTCGTGCATCATTCGTTGCCACCTTGCTCTTGCCGAGGCTGCTTCATGCTCAACATGAGCCTTGTTCTCATCGGACTGCTCTGTATCTAGCCACTGCAAGAAATCACAGAGAGGTGGGGGAGTCTTTAACTCCCCAAAGTAAGAATACGAAACATTAAATGGTTAGAAAAACATGGTAGGGTTAGTGAATACCTTGGCTCTCATGCTTGCAGACACCTTGGGTGGGTCATACTCGAAGTTGTCACACATGAAAAATCTCATGCCGTAGTAGTCACCCAAGATTTTTGACTGCACAAACTTGCAAAGGTCACCACAGAAGCACATTGGCACATGCACCCCTTGTGGAACGGCAACTCTCACCTTCCTCCACTTGAGGAGCTCTGGATCTGAACAAGCCATGGTTTGTAACTGAGACACTGCACAAGTTCAATAGCAATGGCATGCCATATATAGTGAATGATTGGGTTGGTCCATAGACCGAGTCCATGATGTTTTGGATGTGTGGTACATAAAAAGAGATCGAATCCAATGCAAGCGGATAAGTTCGCCACGCCGTCTTCAGTGCATGCTCTGCGCGAGACACTGTATCACAGAAAAGCGGCATTGGATGCCTTGCTTCCCCACAGTGGATGCCCTAGCCTTGGATGCTATGGTTCATCAGAGTAGTCTGAAAAGCGACACTGGATTCCCCACATTGGATGCCCTGGCCTGGGATGGTACGGTTAATAAAAGAAGTCTGATAAATAGTAGAGTCTTTGGATACAAAGGTACATGACTTCATTAAATTAAAACGAATTTGGAATACATGACAAAGAAAGTCATGGTGCATGTAGCAATGTTGCATACACTACGGTACATTTTAATGCAACGTGCTTGCGCCATTCACCTTCAAACTACACAAGTGGCAGTGGCACGTGCGACACATGTATGATGTGCCGACCTAATCCTAACATGCCTTAGGTAATTAAACGGAATAATTACGACAACTCCATTGAACGGTACTAGTAATCTCCCCACATAGCAAACTGTGTTGCACCTTCTCCATAATATCCTCCCATCGGCGGCGGAGGAGGGGGCGAAGGCGGCGGTGGCGGCGACGCATGCTTCTTTTGGTGACAGGGGCAGCTGCAATATGGGTCATTGCACGGCGCCTCCTGTGACACAGCTTCATTCTTGTTGTATTCCTCTTCTTCATAGTGCTGAACTTTGGTTTCTAGATCTTGGATTTGGTTCTGCAGATATTCGATGAACTCATGATGGGGAAGAAGAGGAGGAGGATCGACCCACCTAACGAACCCACAGTTTTCTTCGGCTTCAGAAGCCTAAATCAAATAACTCGAGTAAGATGGTGAAACTAAGACAAGCATAATTAACTGATGATTATTAGTAACATTTACCCATGCTCTTGGGCATTCGAAGAAACGACGACCTCCATTCAGATCGGAGGTATTCATCTGCACTAAGCAATCTTCACCATGCATGCATTTTGGCCAGTCTTCTTTGTGAAATCATGCTTGCTTTGAACTGGAAACTCATACACTGGTTCCCCAAAGTAATCAGGACCAAGAGACCCGACATCGTCCCACACAATGGGAGGTCCCTTCCATCCCCCTTTGCACTCCCAAAGCTCAAACCCTTGCCACTACCTGACCCTCCAGACATTGTTGCTGAGCTGAATGATCTTGTTTCTTGCAATGGGAGGACCCTTGTGTGTACATATAGGCTGGCGAAGGAAACTTGGTCGTTGCCCATACTGTGGTGACACAAATGCATCTGAAAAGCCTACGTCCATAGGACTGAAAAGCCTATTACGAAGAGCACTGAAAAGCCTAGGACTAAGAAAAGTGAAATGCCTGTTGCGGCACATGCCTGAAAAGCCTAGATAGATGCCTGAAAAGGCTACTCGCATGCATACTGCCAAGGCTAGTTGTTATTGTGTAGCCTTTTCAGAAAGTGTGTACGCTTTTCAATGAAATGTCATATCAAAGGCAATGATGTCAATGCTTTTCAGTGAGCCATTGTATCATAGGATGCGTAGGCTTTTCAGTGATCCATCAGTTCACCATCTACTACATGACATAGTGTGAGCAGGGCATAAATGACATAGTCTGGTCGCGTCATAAATCACATAGTTAATAGTCTACTACATGCATCACATAGTACGAGTAAGACATAAAACACATAGTCTGAGCACAACATAAAACACATACATAGACAAGAAGGTACTAAATGCGCCCTCACTTGTGACGCTGTGCACCCCTCGCACGACGCTCTGCCGCCTGCGCCGCTCGGGTGTGGTGCTGTGAATACGTGAGCGGGTCTGGTGCTGCAACCTGGCGTGTGGGACGTCGCGCCTCATCGGTAGATGTCAAGTACCTGTGCACGCTCTGGGGCACGGTGTGAGTAACCGGCAGCGGGGACTCCTGGTACCTGTTGAACTGTCGAAGTACTCTGTGGACCGCGTACTCCTCGACGTGAATGTCGTACACCAGTGGCTTCCTCGTCATCCAAAAGGCCTGGTCGCGAAAGCACAAAGACGACAGCCCTTGAGGGGCTCGATCACTGATGTCTGCAGCGCTGTAAGGGGTCCACCTCACGTCAGCGTCAACAAGAGCGTCAAACATGCCGACAAAGTCTGGGTACGACTTCTTCGTCTGAACTCCCACCCACGAAGGCTGAAAAAAATATTGAAATTCGTAAATAATTAAAACCAAAATAATGCAGCAACATATTCGTGTGTTGTCGTACCTTTCTGAGGCACCACATGGACCCCATGGTCGGCCTGTCTCTGGGGTCGTGCTCCGGAGGAAGGGGCTCGTAGGGGCCCACGTCAATGCATGGACGACCGATCGAGAAGCGCTCGTACGACCAAAGCTGAACAAGCAACGGGCAGCCAAGAAAGATGGGCTCCAAGGAGGCCACCTTATAGCAACCCGCGCAAAGACCCCTGTACGTGGCCGCCAGCACAGCACTACCCCAGCTAAACTGGGGTACGTCCTCCAGTGGAGCCTCCGCGATCGCTCTGGCGTAGGGTATGAGAGTCTTCGGCGCCGAGGTCCCGTGGGACGAGCAGAACAAGACCCAGCCGAATAACCACAGCAGGTAGGCCTCTAGGTGCCTAGCCACTGTAGCCTCGTCTGCATCAGCTCTCAAGTAATCCGCCTGCAAAATGAAAAGAGTTATTATCGATATGCATCAATTATTCTGTCAATGGAAATGAAACATAGAAAACGCAACACTCACACTAAACTGCATGAGCCACTTCTTTGTGGGCCCATGTGTGTTGCTGAAGGTGCGGTACGGAGGCGCGTGATCGATCCGGTGAACGTCGGCAAAGCGGCCCAACAACTCGTCCCGCCACCCTGGTCCGACGTCCAGGGCCGCGACGGGGTCGCCATCACAAGGCAGACCCAAAAGGAGGGAAACGTCCTGTAGTGTAGGTGCCATCTCACCGACTGGTAGGTGGAACGTGTGAGTCTCTGGGCGCCACCGGTCCAGCAAAGCTGCTAGGAGAGACATGTCGAAGTGGAAACGTGTCGCCTTGTCCCCTCCCCTGACCTCTGCATCCATCATGTCACCCTCGACCAACCTCGCCATGGGTAAAAGGCCCGCAGCTCTTAACCTGCAGAAATAGATACAAATTTAGATTAGTGCTACAAAAGGAGATACAAAATCGATATTAATTCTAAATAAGATTATATCGTTACAAAGTTAACCATACATACGTACCTCGGAAGCCAACGGTCGTCAAGGGGCATCGTCGACAACGGCACTCGTGCGCGAAACGTGTGCTGGGGCAAACCACGCACGGCAGACATGAACGACCGGTGCTTCGCGTCAATCACCCTGTCCAGCAACTCCGGAGTCTCGTAGGGCTGCGGAGGCCCTTCGGCCATAGCTGAAAGAATTGAAATCTTTGTCAATACGAAAGTAGTCGCAGCTTGATAAATTAAATTAAACAATAAGGTAAATGAAACAATTATAAATACAACAACATTTTAATAGTCCACATTAACCTATGATGTTCAATGCACACGAATTACATATTCCAAACTAGATGAATTACATAATACATACTACATGAATTACGTTGTCCAAAGTGCACAAATTACATAGTCCGAAATAGACAAATGACCTAGTTCAAAGTACACAAATTACATAGTTTATAAATAAATACTACATTATTCAGTGGTCACAGGAGACAATCATTGTTAGCACGACCACGGCGGCCACGAGCACGTGAAGTGGAAACTGGAGCGACGGTAGATGGCCCCGCTTGGGTTGTTCCCCTGCCATACGTCATTGCTGGACAATTCTTGTAGCTGTGACCAGTTTCATGGCACTTGGAGCAGAGGCGCACTTCTGCACCACTTCAGATTGATCCATGTTGTTTCGAATCCGTCTGTTCTTCCGTCTGCCAACTCCTTGGAACATTTCTGGATCAGGATCAGGAATGTAAAGTGCGTGCTCTCCAGGATTAGAAATGAAGTTTCCTAGGATACGATACCCATAAACCTCAATCTTCCAAGTGGCCCAAATTGATTCTTTGAAATAATAGTTGGACACAAACATACGAGGCTGAAGCCCTCCCGCCTCAAGACATGCAGCAATGACATGGGTGCAGGGACGATGATGCAGCTTTGGCTTGTGGCAGGAACAAACACATCCAAGATTGGTAATAATGCATTCTTGTGCGTGTCTCTCCCGCCGCCCTCCCAATCGACCTTTGTCCCTGCAGAGGACCTCAAATCGTCGTTCAGCGGAACCGTTGGCGGTCACACGGTGTCTACGAGCCTTTTTCATTGCCTTTTCCATGTACTCAGTCATTTTGTATCCATACACCTTCTGGTTGTCAGACATTGATTTGTTTGCCACTGTAAAACGGTCCCTGAAATACTTGATTGTCCGATATAAGAAGAACTCCACAATTCCAACTAGGGGTAGTCCCCTTACACCCCGGAGCACCCAATTATACACCTCAGCAAAGTTTGTAGTCATTATGCCATATCGAGCACCACCCTCGTCAAACAATAAAGCCCATTTCTCTTTGGGCTCATGCTCAATCCACTGAGAGAATGTCTTAATGGCCCGACCGGGTTTGCGCACGACGTGTGGACCATCAAGGCCAACGTCATCAAGCGAAACGGGATGTTGGTCCTCACTATTAACCGGTCTCTTTGCAAGCTCTTCTGCTTGTTTCTTTGTAAGTTCATCAAGTTTCTTCCAAATAAGGTTGAATTTTCTCTCTTGATTCTGGATGCATAGCCGCTTAAATAGTTTCATCAGGGTCTTGTTTTTGAATTGGCTATGAAAGTTGGCACCCATATGCCTCATACACCACCTACTCTTCAAGTCAGGCCAGTGCACAGCCCTCTCACGTTCAATGCTGCCATTCTGCATGTCCTCGACTGCTTGTAAAATGCCTTTGTGCCGGTCATGAATAACACAGACATTCGGTACATCCTTAACAATCATCTGCTTCACTCTCTCAAGAAACCAATACCAGCTATCTCCTGACTCTTTCTCCACAAAGTCGATCGCTAACGGCAACACCTGATTGTTACCATCGGACCCAATAGCAGTCAAGATGGTTCCTTTGTACCTACCAGTCAAAAATGTGCCATCAATACAAATGACTGGTCGGCAATGCTGAAAAGCCTCAATGCAAGCACCCAAGGCTAGGAATGAACGCTGTAACACCTGCTTGCCTGGTTTCTCAGCACAGGGATAGGTTTTCAAGTCATAGTAACTGCCTTGATTTCTCAAACATATGTTGTGCAGCAAGGCTGGAAGATTGTTATACGACGCTTCATACGTCCCCCATTTCATCTCCATTGCCTTCTGCTTTGCTCTATACGCTTTGTTGTAGCTGATTTTGTAATGAAATTTTTCTTCCACGGCACAAATAATTGATTTTGGCTCGAAGCTGGGATTGTCGACGATCTGAGCATACATGAATTGAGCCACAAAATCTGCTGTAAGGTTGCGGTGATGTGGGTTTAACTCCTCAAGTTGGCATTCATGCTCCACCAATTTCGACACCTCCCAGTAATCAGTCCACTTGCCTTTAAATGCATGAACTCTAAAAGGGCAGTTGCTTTGCACGCAACACACATCATATACCTTTGGGCTGCTCTTCACCACTCGGAACTGCCTTTGCAAAGATAGTGTAGACCACCGCTTTATGGCTTCCTTAACTTCATCCCCACTTGCATACATTGCACCGACAGAAACCTCATTCTCTCTGTACTCCCAATCCACCGCTTCACCTTCATTTACAGTTAGAGCTGAATAGTCATAGCTTGCCCAGTTGCGTGGCACGGGATAACAATCCTCCTCATATGGAGTGTCTCCCTCCATGGCATCAAACTGCTCTTGCCCCTCCCTCTCAACCTGCTCGACTAACTCAGGGATGTGTTCCCCCTCATCAGCCTCGCCGGTTGGTTCATGGGGTGCGTCTTCACCATCTACCTCCTCGTGTTCTCCATCTACCTCCTCTTGTTCAGTATCTTATTGGGCAGAATCGGCTGTAATTGCATTGTCGTCATCTTGATGCTGACTGCTAGACCCAATCTTCTGATAAACTTGAACAAACAAGACTAGTGGTAAGCCACGCTCGGTAGCTATATTGACATACTCTCTCCAGTTTTGGGTTCCAACAAGGGGCATCAACTCCCAAAACAGGGGTGTGTCCATTCGAAACCTTACTACAGCCATGACTGACAGCTCAAATTGCTCCCTGTCAAGTCCAAATGCCTTGAATAGCCAGTTGCAAACTGAGGTCCAGTTCCTCTATCTTGCTCGAACTACTTGTTTGGTGAATGACTTAAATTCAGACAAGTCTACCCCTTCAGGACCATACCTAACCTCCCCAGGCCCATATAACACTTGAAAAAATAAACTCTCTGACATGCCTGCCATGATACGTAAGAGCACTAATAATTGTGAGTAACTACTTTTTCATTTCAACTATAAATGTCACTAAAAAAATTGAGTGACCACTGACTACGAAAATATTTTATATACCTCATATGTTAAGAACTAAATAACAAATGTAATGTAAAAGTCAGGGCTAACTATTTTTTCTATGACATATAACTAGCATTTCTATAAAAAAATAAAATTACTAATTAGTTTTTCTATAAAATTACTAATTAGTTTTTCTATAAAATAGCTAGTAGCGGTTCACATCTAATAACTAAAAAAACTATTCGAATCTCTAGATTACAAATCCAAACTAACAATATAAAAAAACTATACTACTCATTTTTCTAGATTACAAATCCAAACTAACAATATTACTACCTACCATGCAAACTAAAAATATAATACCACTAGTTCTAACTAGCATCTACCTATAGGTATAAAAAATTAAATTTACTAAGCAAAAGCAGTCTAGATCTAGTAACTAAACTTTTCTATGACCAAGTTCATATCTAATAAACATAAACTAAACAATCTTGTAACTAAACTTTTCGATGACCTAGTTCATATCTAAAAGCTAGCATCTACAACTATCTATCTAAAAACATAAATGAAATTGACTGCAAGGTAAATAAAATTTTACCTGATGCGAAGTGTAGATCTGACAGAGCTTCGCTGCCCTCTCCTTCCCTCCCCTCCCCTTCCCTTCCCTTCCCTTCCCTTCCCTTCCCTTCCCTCTCCTCTCCTCTCCTCTTCCTTCTCTGGTGGGCGCGCGGCAGCTAAAGGCTGAGAGCGAGCCTCTCAGCCGCGCGCGGGGGTTAAAAAGGGCGGGGGGCCTTTCGCCGGCCGAAACGGCGAGGCCTAGGGCCTTTCGCCGACCGTTACGGCGAAAGCGCCTTTCGCCGGATGGGGCGGCGAAAGGGCCGTGGACCCCTGGCGCCGACAGCCTATCGCCGGATGGGCTGGCGGTTTTTGTTTTGACCGCGGTTGACCGCACCGACGGTCCTTATCACCGTTCCATACGGCGATAGCCAACCCTGTCGCCGTTTCATCCGGCGATAGCCGTTCCATCTGGCGACATAAGACCAAAACTGCAATTTTTTTAGCCAACAATTTATTTTTGAAAAATCGTAAAAAAAAATATAAAAATAAAAAAAATTCGAAATCAAGGCTGAAATGCTGGCTCAGCCGATGAGCAAAGAAGGCCGAGAGGCCCCGATCCTTCCACCCCGCCATTTCCGCGACAAAAATTCTCCATTGCTGCGCCACCCGGTGCCCGGTCGTGACCGCTGCTGGGGGATCTGGTCAAGCTCCTCAACCCGGCGAGAGTCTACGACGACGCCCGGGATGGCCTTTTCCGCGGGACCGCTGCTGCAGCCTTTTAGCTGAACCGGCGCGCGGGGCATCTTCCAATCTACAGAAATTTCTACACTCCTTTTTCGTCCACTTAAATCGATCCTTTTTTTTTGTATACAGAAATTTCTACTCATGTATCTACCTGCTCCACGGCCTGAGTGCGAGTCATTAGTCAAGTCCTGCAGAATCGTATATTTGAGACGAAAAAGATTCACGTCGCACGCCAAGACCTTGTCACACGTATTGGTACTGCCGGTTTTTCTCATGAGTCTGCAAACCTTACTCTACGATGACTTTTCCAGTTCTATCGACTCATCCACGGAAGAGAAAGAAAAAACTAGCATACGAAGCTGACCCCTATTGGCAGTATGCTGAACAACTTGCTACTACTGGCAGGGCAAATGAATAATGGCTACATAGATAATCAATATGTGGACATCCACCCCGTCAGATTGCGAAAAAGAAATTATTCAACTCAAAGGGCATTTACAGCAGATTCAAAAGTTTTGAAACTTTCCAACTTGGGTGTCCTTCTCAAATTGATGTAAGGTGCGTGACAATCCATCGATCAGAGGCATAGCCAATGAAGTGGACTGAAGTGTATACTTCACTCCTTCAGGCATCAAGGAGTGCTCTCAAAACTTATTTAACCCGTCCATCTGAATGAGTCTCCCGCAGCTCAAGACTCCAAATCTCAGTTTGTTGGAAACAGACAAAGATATGACAACATGGGTAGGAGGCTGTAGAAAAAAAACAGTTAAAAATAATTCCTTTTGTGGGCAGTTAAAAATAATTTCTATTTTATCACTATACCGTATTTGAGAATCTGTCTGAGATGTTATAAAATGAAATAACCTAAAGTAACCTTCAGCTTCTGCTATGAAAAGTTTCACCCATTCAACTGAAAGAGCCTCCCCAACAGCTCAAGTGAAGTCTAACCATAGTAGAATATCTCTGCACTTCTCTCTAATTTCAGTGTTCATCATTCTTAGAGAGTTAGAGGCAACTGAGAGTTGTGAAGATATGAGCATCAGATTCATGCATGTCTCTCTACTCTTTGTAAGTTCCCTACACTACTGCTTGTAGGCTCACATACAAGTATCACACCTCCTTGTTCTCTAGTTTTTGTATCTGTTTTACTGGGTTGCTTCCTCTCTACATATTGGAGTTGTTCTGCAGTTTAGACGATTGAGGAGTGTTGTGGTCTCTTACTTCCCGTACCACAAACAGTCTCTCTACATATTGGAGTTCTTCTTTAGTTTCCAACAGGGGCTAAACGGATAGAAAACTTAGAGATGAAGTTCTCTCACATATCTTGATCGTTAAATTCATAGAGCAATGATTAATTTCCAATTTTCTAGAAACAATCAATGTGCAGTAGTCAAAATAGTATCTTGCAGCCGGATCCAATATGTAATCACTTAGGAATGCTGAAGTAGATTATTTATCTGCTAGCATCACCATCCAATATTATCTTATCATGTAGAAACTTGTTTGATTTCCTCCCTGATTTTCTTTTCAGTTCTCCATTCTTCTCTGTTGGTTCTCTTCTTTATACACTTGGTTTTGTTCCTCAGTGATGCAGCTGTCTGGTCCTCATCTCATTTCAACAAAGACCTCTGTTTTCAGTGAAGCAAAACAGATTCAGAGCACACTGACCGTGCTTCTGTTTCTGAATATAGAACAAATTGATGATACTTTCAGGAAGCATGAAGTCATTAGCTTTTGGTTTACTTTTATTGGGGTTCTTACAATCTTTTGTTACTTCCGACTACCAAGGTAAAGTCTTTACAGTTATATATCTGTTTGCACGTCAGATATCCTTATTTTGCAGGCATTAGATAGGTCGATAAACATACTTACATTGTGAATTTGACTCGGAGCTAACAAGTACTACAAAGGGCTAAGATTTTATTGTGCCATGGAGTGATTATCTGTACTGAACGCTGAACCATCTATGAAAGAAGTGCCCACTTTTTGTAGAAGTGACCGGCAGTCAAATTTTTGAGTTTGCACAGAATCTTTTCATCTACTCTTTCTCATTTTTTTTCCTTTCAGGGTAGATAAGCACGTCTATTGAGAATTGACCATTTTCTTGCTACACTTTTGGCATGGCTTTTACATAGTTAAATGATCAAGATTGCATGTGAGATGCTGGATAGATGTCAAATCAGAAGCATGTCACCAACTTCTGTTCTCTAACACCTACAGACCTAAGAGTCCTGCAAACGAACTTTGTTTTATCCACAGTTAAAGCATTGTATGAAATGAGGATGCAGCTCAATGGTGATGGTGGCGTCTTAAATGAATGGAAGGAGTCGAATGACAACCGAATGACCCCCTGCTCTTGGCCTCACGTCATTTGTCAAGGCAACAGAGTTATTGAGATGTAAGTTCAGGCTATTAACTCAATTGTCTGCACTGTGAACTCTATTTCTGCCAAAGCCCAAGGCAGCAAGGTTTAATCAAATTCATATTCTGGCCTTTTAAGATAGAGAAACCTCAATTCCTTTGGCCAAATATGTTTTAAGTGATTTCTACTAAGTACTGAGAGAAGGTGCTTGTAGCATGGTGGTAAGTCACCCAATTGTTGTTTCTACCAACCATGAATCGCTTTTAGTGAAACCCCGGGTGGCTGGCTTTCAGTGCCTTTTCTGAACCTTTAGATGTGGAACGTCTTTGGTTGGCTGCCTTACCCGGGTTGAGTTTTTTAAGTACTAACTATACATTATAGGAGAATAGTTTTTTATTTAGATAGAGCAGAGTTAATTCAAATGATTTCCTGCTTTTGCTATTACAAGTTTCTAACGCCATCCACCTCTGTGTTCACAAGGTTTTCTCTTTGATTCCTATTTTCGTATTTGCAGAACTTTAAGCTCAACAGACTTAGCTGGAATCTTGTCGCCGAGCATTGCAAAGATAACAACTTTAGAAAAGCTGTAAGCTCAACGATATATTTGAAGTTATACAACATACATTCCTCAAAAATGAGGTTTCAGTCACATATAAAATATTACTTATCTATCGCTGATGGATATATTTCCTGTGTTGAGATTTAGGGATGGATTTTTGGCTTGGGTTATCTTCCCCACAGCCCCTCTCTTCTCTTTTATCTCACATATATGCACAATGGTCCTTTACAATGTTACAAATATAACACTACACCAACACTCCCCCTCAAGATGGGCTAAATATATTCAACATGCCCATCTTGTTACATGCCAAATCATTATCCTTAGGACCTAAACCCTTTGTGAGACAGTCAGCTAGTTGATCGCGCGACTTCACATATTCTAGCTTTAAAATCCCATCGTCCATCTTCTCCTTGATAAAGAATCTGTTGATCTCCACATGCTTCATTCGGTCGAACTGGACCGGATTATTTGCAATATTGATCGCCGCTACATTATCACAACGAAGCAGCAAAGTCTCATTCTTCAACACCTTGAGTTCCTTTAGAAGACCCTTCAACCACATCATCTCACACAAAAGCTAAAACCATTGCCCTATGTTCAGCTTCTGCAGTAGAGCGTGACACCACAACTTGTTTCTTGCTTCTCCAAGAAACAAGATTACCACCCACAAACACACAATATCCAGATGTGGATCTTCGATCATCCCTACAACTCGCCCAATCAGCATCACAATAACCTTCCAAATTCAGGTGTTGGTTTGCTCTAAACCACAACCCCTTACCAGGGGTTCCCTTCAGGTATCTCAGAATCTGATACACCACCTCCATGTGCCCAGTTCTAGGATCATGCATATACCTGCTCACGACACTCACTGCATAAGCAATGTCAGGTCTTGTATGGCAAAGATATATCAATCGACCAACCACCCTTTGGTATCTTTCCCGATCGACAGGATCATCTGACTCAGCACAAATTTGGTGATTCCTATCAATGGGTGAGCCACATGGATGACACCCAAGCATTCCTATCTCCACCAACAGATCAAGAACATACTTCCTTTGGGAAAGAATAATTCCCTTTGGTGACCTAACAATCTCAATCCCAAGAAAGTATCGAAGTGGTCCAAGATCCTTCACCTCAAAGGCTCTACCTAGTCTCTCCTTCAATTGCTTGATCTCTTCCACATCATCTCCAGTAATCACTATATCATCAACATAAACAGCTAGGATCGTGATCAGGGGCGGGCCCAGGATTTTGAGTATGGGTATTAGAAATTCTTAAGAGTAATTTTTTTTATGAAAAAGTTTATAGATTGTATGTAATAGATCAATTTCGATATGGGCTAATATGGTTTTGGGTTGAATGAGAGAGCAATTGAGATTGTAAGGCTATTATCTTGTGCAAATCTGGAATTTTTTATGCATATACATGGTACTTAATATGTACATAAACTTGTTTGATATAATTAATGGGTATTCACTTGAATACCCTTGCATCAATATAGGCCCGCCCCTGATCGTGATACTAGAGCCCCGATGTTTGTAGAAAACTGTGTGATCTCCATTACATTATGACTACCCCATATCATACACTGCTCGTCTGAATCTGTCAAACCATGCACGTGGTAATTGCTTCAAGCCGTAGAGCGATTTCTTGAGTCTGCACACTTTTTCGAGAGTCTGTTCATTTCTAAACCCAGGTGGAATTTCCATATAGACCTCTTCCTGCAAGTCCCCATGAAGAAATGCATTCTTCGCATCTAGTTGATGAAGTGGCCAACCAAAGTTGGCTGCACATGAGATCAAGGTCCTCACCGTACCCATCTTTGCCACAGGTGCAAAGGTTTCATCATAGTCAATTCCATATGTCTGACTATATCCCTTTGCAACCAATCTTGCCTTGTATTTGTCCACTTTTCCTTCAGGAGTCTGCTTTACTGTGAAGACCCATTTACAACCCACGACTTTCTTTCCTGCTGGAAGCTGAACAAGCTCCCATGTCTTGTTCTTCTGAAGGGCAAACAACTCTTCTTTCATTGCATCCTTCCATTTAGGATCTTGTTTAGCACACCTCCAATCTTTCGGAATAGACATTGCTTGTAGCGATGCAATAAAGGTTCTATATGTAGGAGAGACACTACAGTACGAGACATACTTAGCAATGTCATGTTCAAAGCCATAACGGGGAGCAGGTTTTCCAGCATTGACTCTAGGCTCTCCACTTGTGCAAGAGACAATTCTACATGCTCAAGTGTGGAAGGAACACTACCAATTGAGGCTGATGTTTCAACTTGTTCAGGTTGTGGTTGCTCCCCCTGATTCTTAGCCCGCCTTCAATAATAAACTATGGGTTGCTTCTCTTGCTTCTCATTCACCTTCTCTCCCTGCTTCTCACTCACATTTTCTCCATTGGGGCATGGGATAGTCCCAACAACTACAACTTCATCATCATCTGTCTCCTCTTGACTATCCTGAGTATCAATACTTGGATCATCATTACCCCTATTTTCACCTTCTGAGACCCCACTAGTTGCATGTTCTGAACCATTACGGTTGTGCAAATCACCATCTACACCATTCTCACTTACAGGACACGGAATTGTCCCAACAACCACCCTTTCATGAGGTACGCTATCATCTTGCCCATTACCATTCTCATTCTCCCCCTCTCTACTGTCACTCTCAATAAAAGAGAACTCCTCCAAGAACGGATCAAGATCACCTTTTTTTGTGTAGTATGGTTCTTCCTCACGAAATGTTACATCCATACAAATAGTCTTTTTCCAATGGGGTCCCAACACTTGTATCCCTTTTGTGTAGATGAATAGCCAATAAAAATACATTTTACCGCTTGTGGATCTAATTTTCCCACTGAAGGCCTATGATCTCTAACAAAACAAACACAACCGAATACCTTGGGAGGCACCTTAAATTCTCGTCTTCCCAATAAGAGCTCCGCAGGTGATTTCATGCCAAGTATCCTAGATGGCATGCGATTGATGAGATATGCCGATGTCATCACAGCCTCACTCCAGAGATATTTAGGCACATTCATCTGAAACACCAATGACCTTGCAACCTCCAACAAATGCCGATTTTTTCTCTCAGCTACACCATTCTGTGGTGGAGTATCAGGACAAGTGGTTTGATGTATAATTCCATGATCTGAAGTGTATACCCCAAACTCATTGTTCACATACTCTTTCCCATTGTCAGTGCGAATGATTCGAACTTTTGCACTAAATTGATTTGTGACCGGATTATGAAAATTTTGAAAGCATCGAAGAACTTCATTCTTACCCTTGAGCATATAGATCCATGTCATACGGGTATAGCAATCAATAAAGGTAACAAATCCCTTGAATCCACTCACAGATGTCACGAACAAGGACCCCACGCATCAGAATGTATCAGCATAAATGGTTCACAGCTACGAAGACCAATGTTAGGGTAAACTGATCTCGTATGCTTACCCAGTTCACATGCATCACACAGAAGTTTACTTCTGTCCACCTCCTTAAAGGCATCAGGATACAATCTGCTCAAGCTTTCATAAGACACATGTCCTAACTGACGATGAAGCAGTGAGACCTCCCTCTCATGTCTACCAGAGGTAGCTGTCAGTGCTGACTTCCCATGGTTGATAAACCACAACCCATTGCGTCTGACTCCAGTTCCAATCACCCTTCTCGTACTCTTCTCCTGAAGGGTACATGAATTTTCATCAAAAATAACGATGCACTTGAACCGATCAACCATAGAGCTAACAGAGAGAAGGTTGACTAGGAAGGATGGAACATGCAAAACAAACGATAGACATAGTGATGGAGTACACTCTAAGGATCCTACTCCATGAATATGTTGGGAGGTACCATCTGCAGTTTGAACAGTTTCCGAATGGGTATATGGAGTGTATGTTTCAAACAAGTTGGACATGCCTGTGACATGCCTAGATGCTCCTGAGTCTATAATCCATTTTGCATCGTGTCTATATGAGGATGCAAGAGCTTGTGCCTGAGTACCTTTGCCCAAGTGGGCGTAATTACCGAAGTTACCAATGACAGCCGCAAAATCAACTGAATCAGCAGCGGTCTCCTTCTCTTTCACCAAATCAAACTGCCTCTTCTTAGCGAACACCTCAGCCTCCAATTCCCTTGTCTTAGACCCCCTTGTCTTAGACAGGGCAGCAGCCAGCTCCGCCTCCAATTCCCTTGTCTTAGACTCCCTTGTCTTAGGCTGGGCAACAGCTAGCTCTGTCTCTAAGATTTGCACCCTTAATTTTATCTCTACCTTTTGAGTACTCAAAACTTCCAATTCCTCCACCTTTGCTCTCATCTCTTCTGAACTCGTATTCGCCATCACAATTTGTTAGACAACCAGACAAACAAGACCTTCCCCAGAGTTGATTGTCAGCACGTGCCACACACTAGCAGAACTGCAATTCCCCAATAGCCTTCACGCACAACACCACTGAAACTCCCCAGCAGATCCTTCACGCACAGCAGCACTCCCACGCACAGCAGCACTCCCACACATACCCGCATAGCAGGCTGCTCACGCGCTGCCTGCACTGGCCGCAGCACCTTGCGCCGCCCGCTGCGCTCGCACTCGTCAACGCCAGCCGCAGCAGCACACGCCCACTCGTGCCCGTGCTAGCCGGCCGGCCGTGCCTGCAGCTGCGTCGCGCGGTCCGCGCCGTGCCTGCAGCTGCGTCGCGCGGTCCCGCGGACCCCGCGCCTCCTGCAGCACGCCCCGCGGGCGGGCTCCACGCACACCCGGTGGCGCGCGCCTACGGGCTCCGGCGGCGGTGGCCGGCCCGAATCGCCTCCCGAATCGCCTTAGGTTAGCTCTGAATACCATGTTGAGATTTAGGGATGGATTTTTGGCTTGGGTTATCTTCCCCACAGCCCCTCTCTTCTCTTTTATCTCACATATATGGACAATGGTCCTTTACAATGTTACAAATATAACACTACACTAACATCCTGATTGCTGAGAAATTTGCAATTTTGGGACTTCAAACATCGCGCTTCGCAATTTTGCCATTTGGACGGGATCAGGATCCGGCTATTAGGAGGTTAACTCTAGGTGGGATGATGGCTCCCTCCCCCGTCCCACCCCCACCCCCACCTCCCGAGCCGGCGTCGGTGGCTTCCTCGCCGGCCAGCTCCAGCCAGCCCACGACCCTCGCCACTCCGGCGCTCGTGGCCACCACGCCCCCCTCGTCACCGGCGGACACCATCACCCCCAAGGTATGCCCTCGCCCCCCCGACGTGGCGGGGTCGCGCCGTGGCCGTCGCTGGCGCCGTCGCCGTCGCCGCGCCGCCGGGCGCCGGCGTTCTCGGCGGCGGGCTCAGCTCCCGGCTTCCAGCGGCCTCCCCGACGCCCCGTCCTCCTCCCGCCCCGTGCCGCGGCGGTGGCGCGCCGCCGCCGGCAGCCGTCGGGTTGTGGACTCCTCGGCCGGTGGCCTCTTCCTTGACGCCTGCTTGCGTGACTTCCACTCCCCCGTGGTGGCCCCCCTCTTCCCGGCTTCGCCGCTGGCCGCCGCTACCACGCTCTGGGTGGTGCACTCGCTCTCGCCGCGGGTAATCCGCCCACACCTCGTCGCCTCCGCCCTCGCCGCGCGCTTTTGCCCCCCTTCGGTGGCCTCCTTTCTGGTTCGGCCGCGCGGTCCCGGCGTTTTCTCCACGCAGGTGGCCTGCCATGCTGTTGCGGCTGCCATGCTCCGCGCCGGCTGCTTCACCGGGGCCGGCGTCCTTTTCCGCCTGTACGGTGTCGAGCGCGCCGCCCGTGCGCGGGCGTTCTTCCAGGTGGACCCCGTCAACGGTTCCGTTCCTCGGGCCCCGCCACGTCCGTTGCGTGGGGGGGCGGCCCACCGGGGCCCTCCCCGTCCACAGCCCCGCCACGTTGGGCATCCACGTCTCGCCTGTCTGCCGGGAGGTCCCGTCGGCTTCAATGCTCCGCCTCCCGTCGGACGCCGCGCGCCTCCCCCCGCCCCGTCCCCAATGCCGGCACCATCATTTCCCGGCGCTCCGCTGTTGCAAGCGTCACTGTGGTCGCCCGCCTCCACGCCCCGGCCCCTACGGCTGGGTGCTCTCCCGTCGCCCGCGCCGCCCTCGGGTCTCCCGCCGCCGCCTGCCGACACGACGGCGGCCTGTCACCCTTCGCCGCCCCCGGCACGCTCCTTCCTCGAAGTTGCGCGCTCCCCTGGGCTGGCTTTAACCACCCCCCGCTCCACCCCTTTTTCTCCACTCCCCGCTCCCTCCTCTTCCTCCCCCTTCCGCCGCTGCTTCCGCTGCTTGGCCCGCGATCACCCGGTCGCCGCCTGCAGGGACCCCATCTGCTGCCGTGGCTGCGGGCGCTCTGGTCACCGGCTCCCCGCCTGCCCCGACCGGCGCCTGCGGCGGGCCTCCTCCATGCCGGGGCTCCCCTTCACCCCGCCGGGGCCCTCTGGGCCGCCGACCTGGGCTCCGCCTCGCCCGCCGACGCCGTACCCGCGGGGTACGAGCTCGGTCAGCGCCGGCTCGCCAGCCACGCCGGCACCTCCTGCACCGCCCGTCGACGCCACTCCGGTGCCTCCGGTGCCTGAGGTGCCGCCGCCTCCTCCTAGCTCCCCGCCTCTGCCGGCAACTCCGCCGGCTTCTCCCGTCGCGGGGTCGCCGGCCGTCCCCCCGTCCGCGTCGCAGCTGCTGCCGGACCTCGAGGACCTGGAACCGTTCCGCCCCGGCTTCAAGGAGGTGTTCATGCCCCGGGTCGACTGGCGCCTGTTCCGCCGTGTCGCCTACGCCTTCATTGACCCGGCTGCGCCTGACCCTGGGGTGGTCCTCCGCCAGGCTCTCCTCTCCGACTCCCTCTTCGACGGCGAGCACGTCCGCATTCGCCCCTCCTCGCAGGGAGCGGGTGTGGTGATCTTTGAGCGGGAGGAGCACAGGGATGCGGCCGCGGACGGCGAACCGGTGCAGATCATGGAGTACTCCGTCCACTACGAGCGCCCGCTGGAGCTGGAGAACCGCTTCACCTTCGAGCACTCTGGGTACGCCACCATCTCCCTTGAGGATTATCCTATTGAGCACTGGAACAAGCACCACGTGGAGGTGGCCATCGGAGCTATGGCGAACCCCATGGGGATCACCCAGCTCTCGCTCGAGGGCTCTGACTACACCGCCGTCATCGCCACCGCCCGCTACGAGAGCTACCTCGACTTCCCGTTCAAGCTGCACCTCAAGAACAACGACGGACAGGCGAGCCGCGCGCGCGTTCGTCGGGTGCGTCGTTGGGGTGAAGGCGGTGACACGCCCTCCCCGCCGCCTTCCCCTGGGCCTCGGAGCGGCCCAGGACGTGGTGGGCGTCGCGGCCGTGGCGCCCCTCCCCCCAGTGGGCGCTCGTCACGTGGCGGGCCTCCCCCTGGCCCGGCTGCTTCTGGGCCGCCCCCTGGCGGGCGTGGTGGCCAAGGGCGCTACCGCTCGCTCCCGCTTGGGGTGCACGACGTCGCCTTCCATGATGCCGACACGCCGGACTCACTCCCTGGGGCGGGCGATCCAGCGCTCGCCTGGACCTCGCGCCTCGACTTCCCCCGCCCCGACGACATGCAGCTGTTCGTCGCAGCGGGGAACGTCCATCTGCTCCTCCGCGCCGGAGACGAGGTCGCTTACTTCCGCGTCCCTCGGCTCGAACAGCCGGACGATGCTCCTGGCGCTGAGGGCATCCCTATGGTCAACCTCGTCTCTGGGTCCATCGGCATCACCGACCATGTCACCATGTACCCAGGGTGCCCGGTGCGTCTGACCGCCTACCGGCGGCTGGCGGCTGCAGAGGTCCACCCCGCTGCCGACGTCCTCGCGTTCGCGTACGCTGACGTTGATGCCCTGCGCGACGCTCGAGATGCGCCCTTAGCGGCCTCCCTCGACGCGGAACCTGCATGCGCTGATGCTCCGCCGCCGGCGATCCCCCCGCCTGTGACGGCTCCGGGAGCGCGCCGCTTCCGGAAGCGCCACCGGTCCCCGCCCAAGGCATCGCGCTGCAGCTCCCGTGTCCGCGCCAGGGAGGGCGCGGACTTCGTCAAGGTCGCCGACATGGCGGCCAACCTGAAGGCCCGTAGGCTGGGCTCGGCTGGGCCTGCGGCTCACCCAGCTCCGCCCCTGCTGGACGCTCTGCAGCTCAAGGCCATCGCGACCGCCTGCGACATCGCACCGACGGACGTGGACACACTCCTTCAGGCTGACGCTGTGGTGCCCACCTCTTCCACATGATCACCACCCCCATGCGGAACGGGAGCTTGCTCCCTCTTTGGGTGCCGCCGGACTATGGGCACCCTGTGCTCCCCGATCATTTTGCTTCCCCCAGCGGCTGTCTCCCCCGTGCTCCACCGGCGGGGTCCTTTTGGCTCTTTTGCTTCTTTTGTAGACAGGCCAGTCCTTGGGGGTGTTCTCACCCTATGCTTGGGGTTGTAAGCTGGTTGAACGTTGGTTCGTTGGTTGTTTTAGCTGTTGATCCGCTGGTTCTTGCTTCTCCGGGTGATGTGCTCTTGCCCCATGTCGCGCTCCCTTAGATCCTTCAAACTTTGCAGCTGGAACGTCCAAGGGCTCGGTGACTGCGACAAGTGCAAAGACGTCAAATGCAACCTCTCCGGCCGCTCGCTCGACGTCGTCGCGCTCCAGGAAACCAAGCTGCAGGACGTCTCCTTCTTCAAGGCTTGCACCTTCCTCCCCCACGGCCTAACTGCCTTCGAGGCCAAGGGCTCTGTGGGGGCGGCGGGTGGCCTGATCACCGCTTGGAACGCGAGCTGCCTCCGCCTCGCCGCCCGTTCGGCCGGGGAGTTCTCCCTGACTCTGGAGCTGGTGGCGCTCTCGGACGAGTCACACCTCTTCGTCACGAACGTCTACGCCCCCTGCAACAACGAACGACGCCCAGCGTTCCTCTCCGAACTTGTGCAGCTAGCGACGGATCATCGTGACCATGCCTGGATGGTCTTCGGAGACTTCAACCTCATCCGGTGTCCCGAGGAGCGCAACAACGACAATTTCAACGTAGCCGCCGCCGATGCCTTCAACAACGCCATCGACGCCGCTCAGCTCCAGGAGCTGCCTCTGCTGGGGAGGCAGTTCACCTGGACGAACCGCAGGGAGCGCCCAACTCTCCTCCGCTTGGACCGGGCGTTCATCAACGCGGTGTGGGGGGAGGAGTTGTTCAA
This sequence comes from Urochloa ruziziensis, assembly GCA_015476505.1. Lineage (NCBI taxonomy): Eukaryota > Viridiplantae > Streptophyta > Magnoliopsida > Poales > Poaceae > Urochloa > Urochloa ruziziensis. Next base: position 46,792,299 of record CM027124.1, read on the forward strand.
CTCCACGTTGGAGCCGCTGCCGCGCCCCGTCTCCGACCACGTGCCGCTGCTCGTCTCGGCTTCGTCCCACACCCCGGCGTCCTCGACCTTCCGCTTCGAGCGTGGCTGGGCCGGCGTGCCTGCCTACCGAGCTCTGGTGGAGGGGGTCTGGGCTCGGCCTGAGAACAACGTCGGCGGCCCGGTACAACGCCTAGTGCGCTGCCTCAAGTGGACGCGCGCCGAAAGCAAGAAATGGGCCCGCCACCGAAAGCTGCCGGCCCGGATCGTCGAGAACTGCCGGATCGTCCTCGAGCTCTTGGACCTCCTCGAAGAACGCCGCCGGCTGAGCGCTGCTGAACGCCTCCTCCGCGCGACTGTTGAGCGTCGTCTCTCGGCTGCCAACAAAGAACTCGCCACCTACTGGAAGCAAAGGTACACGTTTCGTGTTTGCAAGCTTGGCGACGACAACACCAAGTTCTTCCATGCGTCCGCCTCTGCTCGTCTCCGGAGCAACCACATCGCCGTCCTCCAGGAGGGTGCCACCCCAGTGTTCACCCATCAAGGCAAGGAACGAGTGCTCCATTCCTTCTACACCGGCCTGTGGGGGACCACGGACGCGGTGAGCTGGCCGCAGGAGCTCTCGACGCTCCTGCCTCCGGTTCACGCTCTCAGCTGCCTCGACGCGGAGTTCTCGGTCGAGGAGGCGCGGGACGCGCTCTGGCACATGCGGCTAGACAGCAGCCCCGGGCCAGACGGGTTTGGCCCCGCCTTCTTCCGCGCGTTCTGGACTACGGTCAAGCCGGCCGTCGGCGACTTCCTCCATGCGTTCCACGCGGGAGCGCCGGGCCTTGAAGCGGCAAACCGCGCGTTCGTGGTGCTCCTTCCCAAGAAAGAGGGTGCGCGACTGGCGAGCGACTTCCGGCCGATCAGCCTCCAGAACTGCGCTCCTAAGATCGCCTCCAAGATCCTAACGACAAGGCTGCAAGCATACATCACGGACCTCGTCTCCCCGCTCCAAACCGGCTTCGTCAAGGGACGCTGCATCACGGACAACTTCCTCTTCGCGGCGGAGCTGGTTCAGTGCTGCCACAAGCGTCGCGCCGCCACCATTGTGCTCAAGCTGGACTTCAGGAAGGCATTTGACTCCATCAACTGGGACTCGCTCGACGCTGTTCTTGCTGCCCGCGGATTCGGAGATGGATGGCGCGCGATGGTGCGATCCCTGCTCTCTTCCGGCAAGACTGCCGTCATGCTGAACGGCGTGCCTGGGCCGTGGATCCAATGTCGACGGGGGCTCCGGCAAGGGGATCCTCTAAGCCCCTACCTGTTCCTCATCGTGGCAGACCTGCTGCATCGCATGGTGGCGCACGAGGATAGCGGGCTGGAACACCCCCTGGTGCCCGGCCTGCCGTGCCCAGTGATCCAGTACGCCGACGACACCCTTATCATCCTGCCTGCGTGCCCGGATCAGCTCCAACGGCTCAAGGGGATCCTTGATCGGTTTGCGGCTGCCACCGGCCTCCACATCAACTACCACAAGAGCACGTTCGTGCCTATTCATGTTGATGCGGACCAAGCGCAAGAGCTGGCGGCCATTCTGGGATGTCCCGTCGCCTCCTTTCCCCAAACCTACCTGGGGCTGCCACTGTCCACGGCCAAGCTCTCGCCAGCTACTCTGGACGCGCTCGTCGTCAGGGCCGAGAAGAAGTTCCCTGGATGGCGTACCTCCCTCCTGACGCCGGCTGGCCGGCTCACCCTGACGGGGGCTGTCCTCACCGCTCAGTCCATGCACGCCATGGCGGTCGTGCCGCTCCCCGTCACCACCCTCCAGCAGTTGGATCGGCTCCGAAAAGGGCTCTTCTGGAAGGGCGCCTCCAAGTGCACTGGCGGGGACTGCCAGGTTGCTTGGGAGCTTGTCTGCAGGGACATCAACGACGGCGGCGTTGGCCTCAAGGATCTGGCGACACTGAACACCAGCCTCCTCCTCAAGCACATCCACAAGCTCTTCACTGGTGTGCGGAATCCCTGGACGGACTGGATGCGGCTTTGGTATGACGAAGGCCACGCGGAGGAGGACACGCCCTGCTGGCGCCAGCTCAAGGCGCTCATCCCCCAGTACCGAGCCATGACGATGGTGGTGCTCGGTGACGGCCAAACTACCTCCTTCTGGCACGATGCTTGGGCAGAGGTGGGGCGGCTCTCCGAGGTGCTGCCGGCATTGTACTCCCACTGCCTCGACGTTGACGTCACTGTGGCTGAAGTGGTTGCGGCAGGGGGCCTCACTGCCGTCGCCCTCCAGCCGCGGCTTACTGCAGCGGCACGCCATGAGCTGGAGCTTCTGAGCATTGCCATTGCTGATGTTATGCTCGGCGACATCCACGACGACCGGGTCTTCGTCGATTCCCCCTCAGAGGCTCCTACTACTGGGGCGTTCTACCGAAGGATCCGCACGCCCGCCATGGCACCGCCCCTGAGCGACATCAACTGGGTCAGCTTCGCTCCCAAGAAGGTGAAAATCTTCTTCTGGATCCTGCGTCACGGACGGACGCGCACTCGGGGCTCTTTGCATCGCCATGGCGCCCTCGACTCGCCCGACTGTCCGTTCTGCCCTGGACAGAGTGAGGACTTGGATCACCTCTTCGCCAGGTGCCCCCGGTTGGCCGTGTTCTGGGCTCGCGTCCTCCCTGGGCGTTCGTCGCCGAACAGCGCTCGCGACGCGGCGGAACTGGTGGCTGGCCTCCTTACTGCCCACGACGCTCAGCTTGGGCACACGGCGGCACTGGGGGCTCTCTGGGTCGTCTGGAAAAGCCGGAACAGGATGGTGTTCGATGGCATCTGCCTTGACTTGGATGCCATGGCACGGATGCTGCATGACCACCTGATGTTGTGGTGCTGCCGAGCCCCTCGCAAGCTCGACGTCTCCCCTCTTCTTGTTTGGTGCCAGTCCCTCGTCCCATAGCCTCACGATTCGGGAGGCGATCACAGATTGGAATTTGGTGTTGATATTTGATCTCTCCTTGCTCCTCCTTTTTTCCTTTTTTCTTCTCGCTTTTCGTTGCGTTGGGCCATTTTTGGCGTTGTACTTCACCACTTTGAGGAATGAATTCGCGTTCAGGTGGGCCCCTGGCCCCCCGTTGTCCCCTCAAAAAAAAAAAAAAAAAAAAATTTTGCCATTTGTAACATCGACTTCGTAAAAATGGGTCTCGAAACGTTGATCACTTGTTTTCCATGCCATTTTGTGTATTTCTCCTCTTTTTTAATCTATATATAATCTCTATACGTGTATTTGGCACCTAAAAGGACTCTTTTGCCCCTAGCTTCTTCTTTCACCTGCGTGGGATCTCCTCTGTGCGTGGCTGCCGTTGTGCCGTTCCTTGACTGCTTGGCCGCTGCCATGCCTTGACTGCCAGCCTGCCTGGCTAATTTCATTGGACATGGCGTCCAGGCCGGCGCGGCCACGCCATGAGGGCCCAACGCAGCGACGCCATGGGTGGCCGGCACAGCCACGTTCTCCGCGGCTGGCGTGGCAACGCCCTCAATGGGCGGCCAGCACAGCGACGTCCTCGGTAGCCGGTGCGGCGACGTCCTCGGTAGCCGGTGCGGCGACGTCCTCAGCGTCGAGTGTGAGCGGCGCATCCATGGCAGCCATCTAAGTTTCGTCGGTCTTGCGGCAGCGGAGATCTCGCGGCAACAAAGTCGGGAAACAGAAAGAAGAGACGTATGTATGCGTGAGAAAAAAAAAGAAAGGAAGGGCAAAAGAGTTCAAATATGTGTATAAAGATTAGAAAAGAGAGGAAATACACCAAATGGCATGGAAAACAAGTGGCCAACGTTTCGAGGCCCATTTTTACGAAGTCGATATTACAAATGGCAAAATTGCGAAGTGCGATGTTTCGAGTCCTAAAATTGCAAATTTCTCCCTGATTCCTACATATTATGGTTTCAGGTCATTAGATGGGAATGGCATAGGTGGTAGAATTCCTGAGGAGCTTGGAAACCTATCAAGTTTAACAACTCTATTTCTTGGAAGAAATTCGTTTAGTGGCTCCATACCTGACTCTCTTGGTCGACTTTCAAAACTTCAAAACCTGTAAGTCAGCCCATGACAACATGTTATCATGGTTTGTCGACAACTCTAACAATGTGATACCGTGAACAGGGATCTAAGCGAAAATTACTTAACAGGGGAGATCCCAATCTCTCTCTCAAATCTTTCATCACTGAATGATATGTAAGTTAGCCTTTTCATGCTGATAAAACCAAGGGACTTGACATGTGTCATCATTTTTGTACATACTTCCATTTTATTTTTTTCCAATAATTAGTACACTATCATAATACGTCGTATCATAATCATAACCCACTTAATTTTGCAGAAATCTATCAGACAATTCCCTTAGCGGTGAAATACCAGAACAACTACTCCAGGTTGCTCAATACAAGTATGTCAGGTCACAGAAACACTTTTATGTTTGCTACCTTACATTTGAATTAATAAATGAGTTGTATTTCTTTTCAGCTATACAGGCAACCGTTTGAACTGTAGTCGACAGTCTACTCCATGTGAAAAACAAGCAATTAAGAAAGGTAAGTTACAAAGCGACATCAATCCATATAAAAAATGAGTTTCTTTTGTTTGCAAAGATGCAACCACCTAACAACAGACTAAAATGCGCTCAGCCTGCCAGGAAAGTTTCTTTTGGTTGAATTTGTCAAATGAAATGCCATGGTTTAAACTTTGTGTCTTGTCATCATGTCAGGGCCTAATACTAAAAGCAACCTTTGGACCTTGGCCACTGCTTCTCTACTGGGAGTTATTTTCTGCATTATCATTTGCTCTGGATTGATCATATTCAGAAGACTCGGAAAAGGTCAACTATGGAAATTTATTCTATTTATTTTTTGCTACCTGCTTACCTCCGTCTACCTATCAAGGTTTTTGCTAGTAAGTTCATTACTAATGGAATTATATCAGCTCTCGGCACAGGTAGGTGGAGAGCAAGGGATAGATCGAAGGTGATTGTGCACCAAGATGAAGAGCTAGTATGTGTGATAGAAGGGAATGACTCAGAGTTCAAATATTTCGATTATTTACAAGTTTTGGAAGCTACAAATAACTTCTCGGTAGAAAATAAACTTGGGCAAGGTGGCTTTGGTCCTGTATACAAGGTAACGAAAACATGCATACATGTATGGGAAGATAGATTCTTTTTTTCTTGCATAATGCAAAGATTGATCTCACATAGCAAAGGACGAAGACAGCGCATAGAAGAAGTTTGAAGCTTAGTCTTTGTAGCTTTCTTTCTTAATCTTTCTTTGTTTTTCCTTGTTTGTTTGTGTTCCTTGGTTTGAGGTTGAGTCTAAGTACTCGTGTATCTTTGTTATGGTCATAGACATTCACATGTGAATGTTCAAGACCGGATTTTTTTCCTTAATCTAAAAAATACTCACGAGTACTTAGAAGAAAAATTTTCTACAGGGCCGGTTTCTACTTGAAAATACTCGTGAGTACTCAAGGAGTATCTAGTTTGCTAATTTTACTTGAGAAATTTTTTTAAAAGAAAACTTTTCTACAGGGCCGGTTTCCTGATGGGTTGGAGATAGCAGTTAAAAGGCTTGCTTCACACTCAGGGCAAGGTTTTGCAGAGTTCAGAAATGAAGTCCACCTCATAGCAAAACTCCAGCACAGAAATCTGGTAAGGCTTTTGGGATGTTGCTTTCAAGGGGAGGAGAAAATGCTGGTCTATGAATATTTGCAGAATAAAAGCTTGGATTTCTTCATATTCGGTATAGCTATTTCAACAATTAGTTACATAATGTGTACTCTTCTAAACTCTTACATGTTTTCTCTAATATCTACTATGTCTATGCTTAATTGGTGGACAGATAAAACAAGAAAGACATTACTAAATTGGGATAAACGACTGGTGATAATAGAAGGAATTGCACAAGGACTTTTGTATTTGCATAAGCACTCTCGGTTACGTGTTATACATAGAGATGTAAAAGCAAGCAACATTCTCTTGGACATTGAAATGAATCCCAAGATTTCAGATTTTGGGCTGGCAAAAATCTTTAGCTCGAATGATACTGAAGGAAACACAAAAAGGGTGGTTGGGACTTAGTAAGCTCCCTTTTTTGCATCATAACTCCATTCTATATATATTACTCCCGCCTTTTGTTTTCAGTAGGATATTAGGGATTTAAGATGCCAAATTTCATAAATTTTGACTTCAATAGTCAAATTATATAAGTGCTCAGTGTAAATTTGTATTTCAAAGATAAAATATGGCCTTATTTTTGGTAGCAATTGATTATTGTTGATATTATAACATAAAATTGATGGTCAAAATTATACCTGTAAAGACATTTTCAAATCCTAATACGCTAACTAAAAATGAATAGAGGAAAGTACAACAACTCTTAACACGAGAATTGGATCTCTTATGTTGTATATACATTAAATTTGTGTCTTTTGCTCCTTTCAGTGGTTACATGGCTCCAGAGTATGCTTCCGAAGGTCTATTCTCTATGAAATCTGACGTATTTAGTTTTGGTGTGCTAACTCTTGAGGCCATTGTTGGACAAAGAAATTCAGGTTTCCATTACCACGGGGAATTCCTAAACCTACTTGGATACGTGAGTCTATTTGATATTCATATGTGTAAATATGTTTTGCTTGTATTATAAATTCTATAGCTATACATATTTCATGATCAAAATTCTTATAGGCATGGTGGCTATGGAAAGATCAAAGATGGTTTGAACTCGTAGACACATCATTGGCTAAAGGTGGTTGTACGCTAGGGATGATGAGGTGCATCAACATTTCATTGTTATGTGTGCAAGAGAATGCAATTGATAGGCCTACCATGTCAGATGTGGTTGCAATGCTAGGGAGTGAGAATATGACCCTGCCTGAGCCCAAGCACCCAGGGTACTTCCATGTAAGGGTGGCAAAGGAAGTTATGTCCATGACTGCAGAGACATGCACAATTAATTATGCGACTATGTCTAGTACACTTGGCAGATAGTAGTATTGTAATAACTTAGTTTCATAATTCATAATTTTTTTAGGCACTTTTGACATTGATTGTGGTGATTCAAAATATGTGTAAATTGTATAACTGTTGTGGGTGTCACCTTTTTTCTAATAGAATTTGGTGATTAGGGAGTAATGGTATCATGACCTTTTTAGAGTTTTTTTAACGTATTAGAACATCTTCAATGAGGTCACGTGTCGGGGATCGATATTAGGGATACTCGGAAGATTGAATTAACAATCCTTAACCTCCATTTAGGCGAAACTCCGCCTTGCTCGACCCCCGGGTGAGCCATCAGACAAACTCCGCTTCACCCGACCCCTGAGCAGGGGTCGGGAATACTCCGCTTCGCCTGACCCCTCGGCGAGGGGTCTGGCGAACTCCGCTTCATCCAACCCCTGGGCGAGGGGTCAATGTGACCGGCGGCCTGCCACGCCTCGAGGCGATGGGCATTAAATGCAAGCCATGCCGAGTAAGGACACAACCCGCACTCTGCTGTGCACGGGAGGCACTGTGCCACTTGCCCTGTGTAACATGCCCAACCTTTTAGGCTAGTAATTTTAAGGCTCGGGCTGTAAAAGGATTGGGCCAAAATCCTATACAAATTTGGCCTACAAATAATTAGGGACGAGTTGGATTGTAAAGAGGGCATAAGGGCCATGGACGATGGTCCATTACCATCCCTGGCACAACCCATTAAAACCCTAGGTTGACCGCCTATCCTTTAGGGAAGTGGGGCGGCGGACGAGGTGACCGTACGCAACATTGTGTGCTATAGGACCAAACTAAAGTGCACAGTGCATGGTTAGGTGTCCGACGACGCGGGTGTCATCTACAAGGTCAGCAAGGCGATGGGGAAAAGGGCCGACATGCCCAATTCTCTCCCCTCTCTCGTGTAACCGCTACCCTTCCCTTGGCATATAAAAGTGGTGGGCAGTGCCCTTTAGAAGGGGTTCGACTCTATTCCACCCATTCCACACTCCTGAGACTTGGAAGCCTACTTTTCTGAAGCGTCTCCACTTAAGTAGAGACTAAATGTGATACAAATATCAGTCATAGGAGGCTGATACACATTTATTCAACAGATGGTTCAGTCATCGTGCAACCTCCGAGGGCCACGACACTCGATACAAGCTATGATGATAAGCAAAAATACAACAATACATAACCAGAAAAAGACCAAGGCTGGATCTAGGCCTAAATCGGTGAGAAGCGACAGCGGAAGCATCTCGCAGGGGCCACCCCACAGGCAACGTCGGGTGAGGACACGACCCCTACTCGTAGTCTTCAGCAATAAAATCCGGGTCCTCCACTGTAGCAACAAAAATAGGGGTGAGTACAAAAGTACTCAACAAGTTGAAAGTGCATCTAGGCACTTAATCTAGTTTTGGTAATTAATGACAATGTAAATTTGGATATAATGCTTTGCATGAGTTGTGCAGGAATAAAATCAAAAGAAAAGAAAAGAAAGGTGAAAGGAAGGTCCCTAATTCTTATTCGTATGGTGACGAAGTCTATCGGACGATTTAAATTTATTTTATAGTTTGAATTTGAGTATAGGATCACCGTACTATCAAGGGGGACGTGCTTGATGAGTTTAGATTGTTAAAGTGCTTATAATTGAGATGACATATTCACACGAGAGACACAAACACACAAAAACCCTCCATTCACAAGTTTTCTGTGCGTCGGAACTTAGGCCGGAAGATCCGACCCAAAGTTCCAGGCGGCTCTGTCTGGAATTAATTTTCCATCGGAAGATCCGACCCTTGCACCGGATCTTTCAACACTTAGACAGATTTTTGTGTCTTCTCTTCAGGCGCCGGAACTTAGGCCGGAAGATCCGACCCAAAGTTCCGGGCAGCTCTGTCTGAAATTAATTTTCCGTCGGAAAATTCGACCCTTGCTTCGAAACTTCCAACACTTAGCCAAATTTCATGTTTCTGCGTCTCTCCCTCTGGCGTCGGAACTTCCACCGGAAGATGCGACCCAAAGTTCCGGGCGGCTCTGTCTCTAATATTTTTCCATCGGATGATCCGGACCTTGTGTCGGAACTTACATCGGAACATCCACCGGATCATCGGGCCCTTGTGTCGGAACTTTCAAGACTTAGCCATATTTCAGTGTTTCAGCCTTATGAAATTCAAATTTCGGAAGATCCGGCCCTACGCCGGAAGATTCGGTACCCCTTCGCAGAACACATAACGACTAGTTTTTGGGGGTTGGGTATTTATACCCCCTCACCCCCCTCATTCAATGTTTGCTGCCTCCACGACCAAACACACTCCAAGAGCATTGATTGCACTCCTCTACTCCACCCAAAGCTTGATTCTTGCATTGATTCACCTAGGGTTTGAGTGAGAGGAAAAGATTGAGTGTGTGAGCTTTGAGCACTTGTGAGCTTTGATTCGTTCATCTCAAGAAGCACTTGAAGCAAGCTTGATTCGTCGATCCACGTTTGTTACTCTTGGAGCTTTGCTCCTAGACGGTTAGGCATCGCCGGTAGCTCCCATTCCTTTGTGGTTTGAGCACCGGAAAGTTTGTATTTCCTCTCTCTTTGTGAGAGCAATAGTAAGTGACTCAATCTTCCTTTGTGGTTGATTGAGGGAGGCAAGGGGTTAGTGACAACCCGGTTCTTTGTGAACCCCTCAACGGGGACGTAGCTCATTTGTGGAGTGAACCTCGGGAACAAATCTTGTGTCTCTTTGTTCTTGCTATTGTTCTTGTTGTTCTTCACCTTATTTGTGCCCGATCCTTGTGCTAGGTGTTGTTCGACCTTAGAGATCATACTTAGGTGCCCAGTTACTTCATCTAGCAGCTTTGTATTCAAATAGAATCTTGAATAGCTTGTTAGTTTTTGAATCTCGAAGTTAGTCTCCTCTCTGTGTCGGAAGATCCTACACAGTGTCGGATCTTCCGGGAGCCAGAAGATTTGAGACTGCGTCGGATCATCCGACCATCTGACATTTTCGTGAAGAATTTTTCAGGATTTTTAACAGGCCCTATTCACCCCCCCTCTAGGCCTAGTGTTGGTCCTTTCAATTGGTATCAGAGCAGGTTCTCTTGATTAAGGTTTAATCACCTAAGAGAAAACACTATGGCTCCTTCCGGGGATGGTTCTGGTGTTGGCGGTTCAAACAAGGATGACACTCATAAAGTGATCGTGTCAAGCGACGATGATTTTGATGTGAGTGATGTTGAAGAGACCTTGGATGAGGTCGAGAAGAATAAGAAGAGAAAAGAGAAGCTCACGAAGAAGTTTGATGAGAAGGTAGAAAGAAGAGCTCTCAAGATAGTCAAAGAAAAGATGAAAGAAAAAGAGGTTCTTGCAAGCTTTCACAATGTTCCTCACAAGTATGATGAGACTTCATCCTCCTCATCCAAGAAAGATCCGGATGCAATTTCTTTTTCATCGTTTCAATTGGGCAAGTTTCCGCACTTTGATGGAAATGATTATTCTCGATGGAAGGATGACATGAAGATGTACTTGTATGGCCTTCATCCACATCTTTGGACCGTGACATGTGTGGGCATCGACAAGAAAGCCAAGCCACCTCTCACAAGAGAACAAGAACATGACAACTACCGCAATGCTCAAGCCGTCATCATTCTTAGGAGTTGCTTGAGCACATATGAGTACAACAAAGTTAGAGGAATTGAAGTAGCCAAAGAAATTTGGGATGAGCTTAGAAGGTCACATGAAGGTGATGAGATTATCAAGGAAGGAAAGATGGATGCACTTCAAGGAGAACTCGAGGCTTTCACAATGAAGGATGATGAAGACTTGGAATCCATGTATAATCGATTGAAGCTTCTTGTGTCCGCAATTAGACTTCTTGGTAGTGATGATTGGGATGAGCACAAGGTCACGAAGAAGATGCTTAGAGCATATGCCCCAAGAGACCCACATCTTGCTACCATGATTAGAGACAAGAGGAAGTTCAAGCTCATGACTCCCATTGACCTATATAACAAGTTGCAATATCATGAGTCACATAGAGTGGAGAAGGTCAAGGCCAAGACTAGTGAGCCTCAAGAAGTCAAGGCCATTGCTTTCAAGGCCGAGCCTAACAAGAAGAGTGAAATCAAGGACAAACCTTCAAAGCCTTCCAAGTCTCGCAAGAAGGAAGACTCTAGTGATGAAGCAACCACCGATGAAGAAACCGCTATGATGGTGAGAGAATACAAGAACTTCATCAAGATAAAAGGTGTTAAGAAGCCGGTCTCACAACGAAGATGCTATGAGTGTGGTGAGAGAGGGCATTACATTGCGGATTGCCCTCACGAGAAGGAAGGCAAGGAAGACAAGAGGTCAAAGGACAAGTCCTATGACAAGAAGTACAAGGAGAAGAGCAATGATTACAAGAAGAAGAATGGACATGCTCATGTTGGTGAAGGTTGGGATTCTAGTGATGACTCCGACAAGGAAGGTGTGGCAACTCTTGCCATTCATGATTCTTCACCAACACCAAGACTCTTCAAGAACCTTGATAGTGATGATGATGATGAAGCTCCCATGTGTCTCATGGCACAAGGGACTAAGATACTAATCGATCCCACTCCTCCATCATCTACTCCCTTAACACCTAGTGACATAGAAAACCTAGAAGATGAAGAAGCTAAACATGATAAGAACTTAGTAAATGCTTTTGGCAAGAAATGTGCTAAGCATATTAAAAAGCTTATGGAGAAATTGGATAAGAGAGAAGCTACTCTTGATAGGCAAGAAGACTTGCTCATCCTTGAAAAGGAGAGAAACCTTGCTCTTGAGAAAGCTCTAGATGAAGAGAAGGTAAAGGTGGAGAAATTGGCCGTTGACTTGTCATTGGCTAAGGACTCAAATGAGAGGATGTCTAAGAAAATGACCAAGGCAAATGACTCTCTAACTAATCTAAAGAATGTTCATAGTGAGCTTCAACAAAGGCATTCAAGGCTTGAGGTCAAGTACAAAGACCGTGAAGCTAAGTATGACATTCTTCGGAAAAACATCAAGACCGACTCCAAAGTCACTCTTGACTCCGATGCCTCCACTAGCAAAGGTTGCTCAAGATGTTATAAAATAGATGTGGATTCTTGTGTTGCTAACCTTGCCAAGCTAGAGAAGGAGATCAAGGCAAAAGACACTCAACTCAAAGAGTTGAACAAGGTCATCGGCAAGGGCAAAGGCAAAGCTCAAGAGAAGAGTGTATTTGGGTCCCATCCGGCTTATCATGCCGAGAGATATCCTAACATCAAGGATGGACTTGGATACACTAGAGGAGGAAAAGCAAATGGCACGAAAAGGATCCAAGGAAAAGATGTGCCATTGTTCACTCAAGGTGCCATTGTTCACTCAAGGTGCCACTCATGGTGTGTCAAGGGAGACCACCCCAAGAGCAAAGCCCATTGTTGTGACCCCTAGCAAGGGTGCGAAGGGCTCAACTTCGGAGAAGACAAGTGAGAAGATCAATGAGCACAAGCCATCTCCCAACTACACTATTGATTATTCGGTCATGTGGGACCATAATGGGAGAATGGTTGTCAAGTATGTTGGTATTCATGCCAAGAAGATGATGAAGAGTGTTTGGGTGCCAAAGTTGCCTAGTTCTAACACCCAAGGACCCAAGCTCGTTTGGGTACCTAAACACAAAGCTTAACTTGTTTTGTAGGCATATTCCTCCGGTGGTTCTTCATGGTTGCTTGATAGTGGTTGTTCAAATCATATGACCGGAGAGAAGAGTATGTTTACCAAGTTAGAAGAATATGACTCACCCATTGAAAGAATTACATTTGGTGATAACAATCATGGTGATGTTGTTGGTCAAGGTGACATTGCTATCTCAAACAATTCATCTCTTTCAAATGTTTATTTAGTTGATTCCTTAGGGTACAACTTGTTGCCGGTTTCACAACTTTGTGAGAAAGGCTACAATTGTGTCTTTACTAATGAGGGGTGAGAATTCTTAGAAGGGAGGATTCCTCTATTGCTTTTACGGGTCAACTCAAGGGAAAACTTTATTTGGTTGATTTCACAACCACTAAAGTGGAACCGAATACTTGTTTAGTGGCAAAATCTAGCTTGGGTTGGCTTTGGCATCGCCGGCTAGCTCATGTTGGCATGAGGAACTTGGCCAAACTTCAAAAGGATGAACACATTCTAGGATTAACAAATGTTTTGTTTGAGAAAGTTAGGTTATGTAGCGCTTGTCAAGCCGGGAAACAAGTTGGTGCTTCTCATCCACCCAAGACAATATTGACTAGCTCTAGACCATTGAAGTTGATTCATATGGATTTATTTGGTCCAATTGCTTATATTAGTATTGGTGGAAACAAATATGGTCTAGTGATTGTGGATGATTACTCAAGATTCACTTGGGTATTTTTCTTGAGGGACAAGAGTGAAGCTCAAGGGATTATCAAGAAATTCATTAAAAGAGCTCAAAATGAATTTGAGTTGAAGGTCAAGCACATGAGAAGTGACAATGGCTCGGAGTTTAGAAACACAAATGTTGAAGGACTACTTGATGAAGAAGGGATCAAGCATGAACTTTCCGCTCCATATACTCCTCAACAAAATGGCATTGTTGAGAGGAAGAATCGGACGTTGATTGAAATGGCAAGAACAATGCTTGATGAATACAAGACTCCAGATATATTTTGGGCCAAGGCGGTTAACACGGCTTGTCATGCCTCAAACCGTCTCTTTCTAAACAAGTACTTGAGCAAGACTCCATATGAAGCACTCACCGGTAACAAACCCAAAGTGCATTACTTTAGAGTTTTTGGATGCAAATTCTATATACTTAATAAGAAAACCAAGAGCTCTAAATTTGCACCTAAAGTAGATAAAGGTTTCTTACTTGGTTATGGAACTCATGAGCACGCCTATCGTGTCTTCAACAAAACCTCCAGTTGTGTTGAGGTCACGGTAGATGTGAAATTTGATGAAACAAACGGCTCTCAAGTAAAGCAAGTTGAGAATGACTTTGTAGAAAATGAGGAGCCTCCAAGCGAATCTATTATGAGAATGGGTATAGGTGAAGTGCGACCGTAAGAAGCTCAAGACAAGGATCAAGTTCCGGCGAATACAAATATTGATCCATCATCATCAACAAGAGTTGAAGCACCAAGCTCTCTTCAAGATCAAGATCAAGTTCATGGTGACGATCATGATCATGGCAATGATCAAGGGGGAGTTCAAGGTGATGAAGCTCAAGTTGATGATTCTCATGACCAAGATGATGATGGACTCATTCAACGTCAATCAACATCCTCACACCCAAGAGTACATCAAAGTGTACAACGGGATCATCCCGTTGATAATATCCTTGGGAGCATCCGAAGAGGGGTAACCACTCATTCACGTTTAGCAAATTTTTGTGCATGTTACTCGTTTGTTTACTCTTTGGAACCTCTTAAGGTAGAAGATGCTCTTGGTGATGAGGATTGGATTGTGGCCATGCAAGAAGAATTGAACAATTTCACAAGAAATGAAGTTTGGGAATTAGTTCCAAGTCCCAAGCAAAATGTGATTGGCACCAAGTGGGTTTTCCGGAATAAGCAAGATGAACATGGCATTGTCACAAGAAACAAGGCTAGATTGGTTGCTCAAGGCTACACTCAAATTGAAGGTCTAGACTTTGGTGAAACTTATGCTCCGGTGGCAAGGCTTGAATCCATTCGCATTCTTCTAGCCTATGCCACTCATCATGATTTCAAGCTTTATCAAATGGATGTCAAGAGTGCATTCTTGAATGGGCCTCTCTTAGAGCTAGTGTATGTGGAGCAACCACCGGGATTTGAAGATCTTGACCACCCCGACTACGTGTACACGCTCCATAAGGCGCTCTATGGGCTCAAGCAAGCTCCTAGAGCATGGTATGAATGCCTTGGGGATTTTCTTCTCAAAAACGGATTTGTAATGGGCAAAGCCGATTCTACTCTCTTTACTCAAAAAGTAGACAAAGATTTGTTTGTATGTCAAATATATGTTGATGATATTATCTTTGGTTCTACTAATGAAAAGTTTTGTGAGGAGTTTAGTAGGATCATGACCAAAAGATTTGAGATGTCCATGATGGGTGAATTGAAGTTCTTTCTCGGATTTCAAATCAACCAAGTGAAGAACGGAACTTTCATATGTCAAACCAAATATACAAGTGATATGCTCAAGAAGTTTGACATGGCCGAGGCTAAAGCTATCAAAACTCCAATGCCGGTGAATGGACATCTTGATCTCAATGAAGAAGGAAAATCGGTTGATCAAAAGGTATATCGCTCCATGATTGGTTCTTTGCTTTATTTTTGTGCATCTAGGCTGGATATAATGCTTAGTGTGTGCATGTGTGCAAGATTTCAAGCCAATCCTAAGGAATGTCATTTAATGGCCGTAAAGAGAATTTTTAGATATTTAGTGCATACTCCTAGCCTTGGCTTGTGGTATCCCAAGGGCTCCACTTTTGATTTACTTGGCTATTCCGATTCGGATTATGCCGGTTGCAAGGTAGATCGAAAGAGTACTACCGGGACTTGCCAATTTCTTGGTCGGTCCTTGGTGTCATGGAACTCTAAGAAACAAAATTCCGTTGCGCTATCCACCGCTGAGGCCGAGTATGTTGCGGCCGGTGCTTGTTGTGCCCAACTCCTATGGATGAGACAAACTTTGAGAGACTTTGGTTGTAAGTTCAAAAATATTCCACTCTTGTGTGATAATGAGAGTGCCATAAAGCTAGCCAACAATCCCGTCCAACATTCAAGAACCAAGCACATTGACATTAGACACCATTTCCTTAGAGATCATGAAGCCAAAGGAGATATCGCCCTAAGCCATGTAGGGACCGAAAGTCAACTAGCCGATATCTTCACAAAGCCTCTTGATGAGCAAAGGTTTTGTTCTCTAAGGAGTGAGCTAAATATCTTGGATTCTCGTTACTTGGCTTGACATGTTGCATGCACCTTGATTGTTGCCTAGAATAGATTTAAAATGATTTTTGTGTGAGTTTTTCAAAATATTTGGATTTGTGATCGTTGGATCATTTCTTGTCTCAAATTGGTCATGGTTATGTAATGATGATTGTGGCTGATCAATTTGGGGCAAATGTTCTTATATGTCCATAGGCTAAATCTCTCAAAATCATCGTTCGAATCTCATCTAGAAAGTTTCTGGTTTCCTGTCTACCGGATCATCCGACCCTTAGCCGGATCATCCGGTTCATATAAGCCAGCCAGATTTTACCCAGCTGGCGGACCGTCCGCCATCACATGGGCGGACTGTCTGCCTTTTGCAGACTGTCTGCCTCACAAGTGACGGACCGTCCGCAAGTCACTTTTCAGCATCTTCCGGTGAAAATCATCTAGCCGGATCATCCGACCCATGGCCGGATCATCCGGTCTGTATCAGTCTACCGGATCTTACGCAGCATCTTCTGAGAATCTCTGTTTCGTCGGATCATCCGACCCTACGTCGGATCATCCGGCCAGTGCCTCAAGTA
Organism: Urochloa ruziziensis; assembly: GCA_015476505.1. Taxonomy (NCBI): domain Eukaryota; kingdom Viridiplantae; phylum Streptophyta; class Magnoliopsida; order Poales; family Poaceae; genus Urochloa; species Urochloa ruziziensis. The sequence continues at coordinate 46,808,791 of CM027124.1, forward strand.
TATATATCGGGACTTAACCGTTCACTGCCCAGTTCTCTCTTTTCAAACCGCCGCCGCCTGCTCCTCCCCAAACTCCACCGCGCGCGGCGATTTCTCAAGTTCTCCGTGGGATTGTTGATCTTCAAGCACCTTTGGACTCCCCAAGCATCGGAGGTTCGATCCCCATCGGATCTTCCGGAGTTTTCGCGGGAAATCTCAAAGGTATCTCATTCAAACCTCATTCAAACCCCCTCTCGCCCGATCTATCAATGTAGGATGTTCTAGTGGAATTCCTTTGGTGAATCATCTTGAATACATGCCTAGAACTCATGCCTAGAATCTTATCTCAGTTGGTGGGCTAGAACTTTGATTCCATGAACTTTAGGTTTTCATTCAAACTCTCTTTTGCCCGATCTATCAATGTAGGATGTTCTACTGGATTTCCTTCGGTGAATCATCTTGAATACATGCCTAGAACTCATGCCTAGAATCTTATCTCATTTGGTGGGCTAGAACTTCGATTCCATGAACTTTAGGTTTTGCTCGGGGCCTGTCGGATCATCCGACTGTGCATCAGCAGATCCGCCCGTCGGATCATCCGACGCATAGCCGGAAGATCCGACAGGGCTGAGAGCATGACAATTCTTTCTAGTCTTTCAACTTTGATTCATCTATTGATCCTCGATTCTTATATCTATCCAGATGGGTCGTACCAAGGTTTCTGGCAAGAAACCACCACCTCCCGCACCTTTGAAAAGGCACAACACTCAAGAGTCGGAGACCGAGTCCGATGAGGAGATTAGGGAGGTTGGGAAGAGCAAGAGAACTTCTCAAGGATCGTCCTCTAGGAGTGTACGTGGCAGGGGTGCCACTAAGGGAAAGAGCAAGGAGCTCCGTACCTATAGTAGATCCAAATCAAACACTCAACGAAGACAAGAGGGGTCTCTCTACAATGACAACATTGATCTATCCTTTCTAGTTCAGAACATCATCAGTGTTGGGATTCCTAGCCGTGCTCCTGATGATCCATCTTTGGTGAACTTCCGGCTAGCGGTCAACGGCATGAAGCCTTTGAGATTCAGTGAGCATGAGGACCCCAGATCCATCCCTCACAAGCAGCTCAAGGGGGATCCTCGCTTTTGGCTTCCGCATCAGGCCGATTGGTATGAGTCAGTAATCTTGCACATTGGTCACATTTGCACACCCATGAAGTGGGTTGATTGGCACTACATGGACGGCATCACTGGTCCTCTTGAACCGGTGATACGGGATGTGCATAAGAGATGTGTGGAGATGGATGTGGCCAACATCATGGGTTTTCAGTGTCCATTCAATGAGGAAATAGTGGCTCAATTCTATGCCACTCTTTGGATTGATCAAGCTAGAGATGAGATGCATTGGACTACAAACGGGAAACGTTTCTCAGTGACATTATTTGAGTTTGCCGGGATGTTTGGACTAGCGGAGGAGACCGCTTATGCTCATACTAGGAATGATCGTAGCAAAGTGGATCTTCACCGTGGCTTGGAGCTTGAGGAGACCAAGATGATGTTTATGTATGATGGGGATTATTGAGATGTGCAGCTTGGTAAATATCATGGTCTCTCACCTTTTTACAAGTTGCTTAATCAACTCTTTAGAGGCACATTGTATCCTAGAGCCGGAGATGCGGACAACATATCTAAGAAAGCCAAGAACTTGCTATTCCAAATGGCTCCCGGCAAGCCCAAGTTCAAAGTTTTCAATTTCATTTGGAATGAAATCATCTATTGCTCTCATGATGCCACTAGCGGATGCCACTATGCACCATATATTTTTCACATGATCAAGAATGTCAGTGGTGTCAACATCCTAGCCGATCGAGTGCATACACCTTATCACTCCTCCCCCGGCAAGATTGCACAACTTCTCAAATTCAAGAACAAGCCTTATGTGCAAGTCCGAGCACCATCCTCACCATCTCGTGGAGCTTCTTCTTCACAAGCACCGCCGGCCTCATCTCCTTCTTTTGCTCCATCTACTAGCGGCACCGGGAAGAAGGGCAAGCTTGACTCTATTCTCCAAGGAGTCTTTGCTTGCTTCAACATGTGCAAGCAAAATTTCCAAGAGATCCGCGAGACTAGGAAATACTTGGATGAAGAGATGGTCAAGTTTGAGCAAAGGCAAAAAGAGATTATGACCAAGATTGACCTTCCTCACTCTCCCGTTCGTGAGCCTAGAGAGTTCCATTCACCTCCACCCATCTATAATCCATGGGAGGGAACTTCTCAAGGTTATACATTTGGTGCTTCTCAAGTTGAAGAAGAAGAAGAGCAAGATGAGGAAGAGGAAGATGAGGAAGAAGAAGCCGAGGAGGAAGAAGAAGAAGAGGACGATGAGGAGGACGATGATGAGGAGGAAGATGGTGATGAAGACGATGTGTAGCTCTCTTTTTGGTCTTTGATGACAAAGGGGGAGTGAATTTGGGCTTTGGAGACCCTCACCACTATCGTTATCTTTTTTATTCATGTTTTAGTTCTCATGGACATGTAAGAACTTAATTTGTGATTTGTGTTATGTTTGGTGTGTGACAAGCGAGAACCTTTATTTGTAAGACTTAATCATGGTTGTGATGTTAGTGTGATGTTGAACTATTTGTTAAATTCATGGTTGTGATGTTTATGTGTGTTGGCTTGCTATTTCTCACTTTTTATTATTGTGGATATCTTGTCATATGCATCACGTTGATTTTATCACACTTATGCACATGTATGTAATGATTAAGGGGGAGTTCTTACATAAACATGAGCATAGGCATTTGAGGCCATTTGAGTTGAACATGCACATGTTTAGAGGGAGCTTCGCCAATTCTATTTGGATGAAAAACATGAATTTTATTTCTATCTTGTGAGCCAAATTTGTGTTGTCATCAATTACCAAAAAGGGGGAGATTGAAAGTGCATCTAGGCACTTAATCTAGTTTTGGTAATTAATGACAATGTAAATTTGGATATAATGCTTTGCATGAGTTGTGCAGGAATAAAATCAAAAGAAAAGAAAAGAAAGGTGAAAGGAAGGTCCCTAATTCTTATTCGTATGGTGACGAAGTCTATCGGACGATTTAAATTTATTTTATAGTTTGAATTTGAGTATAGGATCACCGTACTATCAAGGGGGGCGTGCTTGATGAGTTTAGATTGTTAAAGTGCTTATACTTGAGATGACATATTCACACGAGAGACACAAACACACAAAAACCCTCCATTCACAAGTTTTCTGTGCATCGGAACTTAGGCCGGAAGATCCGACCCAAAGTTCCGGGCGGCTCTGTCTGGAATTAATTTTCCATCGGAAGATCCGACCCTTGCACCGGATCTTTCAACACTTAGACAGATTTTTGTGTCTTCTCTTCAGGCGCCGGAACTTAGGCCGGAAGATCTGACCCAAAGTTCCGGGCAGCTCTGTCTAGAATTAATTTTCCGTCGGAAGATCCGACCCTTGCTTCGGAACTTCCAACACTTAGCCAAATTTCATGTTTCTGCATCTCTCCCTCTGGCGTCGGAACTTCCACCGGAAGATCCGACCCAAAGTTCCGGGTGGCTCTGTCTCTAATATTTTTCCATCGGATGATCCGGACCTTGTGTCAGAACTTACATCGGAACATCCACCGGATCATCCGGCCCTTGTGTCGGAACTTTCAAGACTTAGCCATATTTTAGTGTTTCAGCCTTATGAAATTCAAATTTCGGAAGATCCGGCCCTACGCCGGAAGATCCGGTACCCCTTCGCAGAACACATAACGGCTAGTTTTTAGGGGTTGGGTATTTATACCCCCTCACCCCCTCATTCAATGTTTGCTGCCTCCACGACCAAACACACTCCAAGAGCATTGATTGCACTCCTCTACTCCACCCAAAGCTTGATTCTTGCATTGATTCACCTAGGATTTGAGTGAGAGGAAAAGATTGAGTGTGTGAGCTTTGAGCACTTGTGAGCTTTGATTTGTTCATCTCAAGAAGCACTTGAAGCAAGCTTGATTCGTCGATCCACGTTTGTTACTCTTGGAGCTTTGCTCCTAGACGGTTAGGCGTCGCCGGTAGCTCCCATTCCTTTGTGGTTTGAGCACCGGAAAGTTTGTATTTCCCCTCTCTTTGTGAGAGCAATAGTAAGTGACTCAATCTTCCTTTGTGGTTGATTGAGGGAGGCAAGGGGTTAGTGACAACCCGGTTCTTTGTGAACCCCTCAACGGGGACGTAGCTCATTTGTGGAGTGAACCTCGGGAACAAATCTTGTGTCTCTTTGTTCTTGCTATTGTTCTTGTTGATCTTCACCTTATTTGTGTCCGATCCTTGTGCTAGGTGTTGTTCGACCTTAGAGATCATACTTAGGTGCTCAGTTACTTCATCTAGTAGCTTTGTATTCAAATAGAAACTTAAATAGCTTGTTAGTTTTTGAATCTCGAAGTTAGTCTCCTCTCTGTGTCGGAAGATCCTACACAGTGTCGGATCTTCCGGGAGCCGGAAGATTCGAGACTGCGTCGGATCATCCGACCATCTGACATTTTCGTGAAGAATTTTTCAGGATTTTTAACAGGCCCTATTCACCCCCCCTCTAGGCCTAGTGTTGGTCCTTTCACAAGTCCAACCACGTCCACGGAGAGGGAATATAAAGACTATGCACAGGGTAAATCAAGGATATGGCTAAGGTTTATTTTGCGGAAAAGCTAGATTTTTCACATGCAAGGGGTTTATTTTTGAAAAGGTTTTTGTAAAACAGTTTTGATAACAAGTGGGGTTGATCCTCCACAAAGGATCCAAATTTTATGCTACCGGACTCCCCGTCCGCCGTAGCCCACGGCACAACTGCCGGACACTTTCCAAAACAACTCACACCATTTGATCCAAACCATTCCCCAAAACTAGTTTCAAGCCCAAGCCATGACTCATCCAATACCGTGGATACGACTGTTTGAATGTGTTTTAACTCTGCAGAGGTTGTACACTTAACCCACCCCAACGGTTTCCGCGACATGAACACTGAAATGCCAGCGCGGTCCTGTCAAAGCCATTACCACACCTCAACTAAGCCGGACTAGCCAATATAGAAGCAACCAAGGGGTTCATGTCCTACCAACGAGGCATGACCGGGACATAACTCACATAGATCGTACTCCTGCTCCTTGTTCTCCCATTGCTCCCAGTTCACCCATTGGCTAACCAACCAGCTAGTGGGATTTATGCTAAGCCGTTGCCACATACAACGGTAGAGTGGTAGCACTAAACTGGGTCAGGCTAGATGACAATCAACTCGGTCCTTAAATTAATGACAAGACGGATATCTCCACATCCCGCTTAGCCACACAGGCACGAGCTCACCAATTTGGTGCTTCACATAGAACACACCATCCGTCTCATGGGTTCACCTTTCCTTCACTTTTTACCAAAACCCACCCTTTGCTTTTATATACTCACACCATTCTTTATTTTAAAACACATGAGCATCATTAATATGGTAGTAGTGAGAGTAACAAAGCCTAAGCGTATCTAGAGACGGCTATCATCCAAATAGAGCAAGTCATATTTAATGATAACCTAGGTGGTCAAGGAATATTCATAGCAATCAAGGGGTGGCTATCCAAACGGGTTTTGCAGTAAAACAATGCAGTTTTATAAAACAGGCTGATAGGTTGTGTTTGTAAAATATAGGATAAACATGCATCAAAGGACGGGATTGAACTTGCCGTCTTCGAAGTCGCCCGGAAGTGCTTGCTCGCGATACGGGTCCTCGGTCTCCGGCTCGCGGTACTCGCCTGCGTACTCCGGCTCGCGGTACGGTCCTCCGAACTCCTCGGTGGGCTGCTCCTCGGTCACTCCGTGATCTACGACGCACACAAGCAAGCACACAATCACAAAAAGAAATAAAGTTTTTACCATTGAGCTCGGAAAGGGAGAATAGAGAAATAAATTGTAGAAGGGATATTTTTGGGAGATTTTTGTATAGCTCGACCGGAATATAAGTGGAAAGAGCATGGTCGAAATTGGGGAGAAACGGGTGAGGTTTGGCGCATAAAATGATATGCCAAAGTATGGTTAGGGGTTAAGTAAAGGGGTTTAGTGTGGCAGAACCACTCAAATTAATCCGGCTTAAGTGCGCTAACCTTCCATTGGTCATCACGCAATTAAATCGGAGTGATCTGACAGTCTGTCGGGTCAAGCCCGATGCAACCACGAACAGTTACCTCGATCGAAACGAGTCATGCAAATACTCACTCGAAGGTGAGCCCCAGAGATTACAACAATCCACGAATAATTAAAGGTCCCACTTGAGGTAATTTATTACAAACCGAGTTTAATGCATAAAGTAACCATTGTCTCAGAGTTTTGAAAAGCAGCGGAAATAAACTAATTATTCGAAAGCGGTAGTGACATCACGTGAAGCCTGTCGTGACATCACTCAGAAGCATCCTCGTCCCAAACAACAGTCCAACCAGGAGGAAGGGTGGTTGGCCAGGTAAGACCTGCAACCATCTCCTCAAGGGCACTACCTGAAAAACAATTCAACAAGCAAGACTGAGTATACTAATACTCAGCAAGACTTAACCGCCGGGTGACAGCTACATCACCAACTTCTAGACATGCAAGGCTTTTGGCTGGTGGGTTTGTTTTGCCAAAGAGCGACTAAGAGTGGATCCTTACTTTCAATATTTTAGCATCAAGTTCTAGTTGGAGTTAACCATTCTAGGTAAGCAACCTATACTAACCAAGCAAGTTGAGCAAGCAATTAAGCAAACAACAAGTTTATCATCATCGTCATGTTCCACTTCTTACTCAATGCGGCACAGAGGTTAAGTAGTCTCAATAGCTGCGAGAAACAGACAGTTCGAACCGATTTTAACCTTGCAAGGTGGATACTAAACACACGGAAAAGCATCAACCCCGAGGGTCGACACTAACCAGGCCGTTCCCATGTCATCCTGGTTTGTTAATCCGAGCCTACTCCCCTTGGACACAAGCCTTAGCCGGACATACATCGCGGTCGTAACCGGCCGGCCTCGGTCTTGAGCCACGTGTCAGCGACAGGGGGATAAATCCCAGGGAAAGCAGGGCGAGGCCACTCCCCATTCCGAACAGGTACTAAACTTACCGGTCCCATGCCCAAACAAGTGCTTAGTGCTTTCAAACACTTAACCAGCAGTACCGTACCATTCGGCCTTAACCAAATTTTTGCATACACGGACGGGGCATCTACATGACAAAAATCCCCGCCCGTCATCCTTATGATTCCAACATAAGTAAGACAGTTGATCCCTATATCTCGCGAGTGACAGGAAATCACTCGACTTTTACCGTGTCCTTAAAACATAGCAACTATCGACCTAACATACTAGTATTGCAAAGCATAGGTTCCTAGGATCATGCAACTAAGGTTTTAATCAATGCCTGAAACGTAAATGCACAAACATAGAGTACAAAACATAGTTGCAAGATTTGAAACATGGGATATGCTCCGGGGCTTGCCTTCGGGCACGTGGTTAGCTTGGGGGTTCTCGGCGGCGGGGTTCGGTTCGTCCTCCACCTGGATCACGTTCACGTCTCCCGAGGCTTGTCCTTCTTCTCTGGTCGGCACCAACTCGTAGTCACCGTCTGCGAGTGCTTGTTCTACACGAGATGCACATGCATAAGAGGTGATCTTATATCGAGTCATCATAATTGCATAATGATAAACCCGGGGTGTACTTAGTGACACATTCGCCTGGACAATTTTGGTCTGACCTTCCCTTTCTTTAATTAAATTGGTAGTTACTCACAAAAGCATTTGGGGTTGGTTGATGGTGATTGTGTACACATATAAAATTATTTAACTTTGACTTCACCACCAAACAGCAAGTGTGTGTGTGGGGTGTGTTTAGTTTATTTAATTACTTTAAAGAAAGACTTATTCTTAAATCCTCTCTTGTAAGCAATGAAACTTTCATAAATTATTCTGGAAGTTTGGAACTTCCATTAAATGTGAGAAAATTACAGTGGGTTATTGGTGTGTTGCTAGATTTACTGACCAAAATTTAGAGCAAAAAGATTTAAACAGCAGCTAGGAAAAATCACACAAGCTTATCACACTAGCATTAAGAATAAATCCTAATAAATCAAACTAACAGCAATTAATCTTAACAAAATTTCCAGAGCTACTCTTAGCCAACACAAGTTATCATGCTAAGCATTAGCTTAAAAAGATCAAAGGATCTTCCTAGAAAATTAACTTTGTTTTCAGCTGCTTAAAACAGCCGAGCATGATGTTAATTAACTAAAAGCATGTTAGCCAAAGAAAACTAGGCTCTACCATTTACCAGCCATGCATCAAGCTAGCACAGAGCTACTGCAAAAAGAATGAGCTCAGAAGCTGCACAGATTAATTACTAAAATTGTTTAACTAAACATGCACAGTCCTACTAAACAATTAATAACTCATAATCTAGTGTGTAACTTTGTGCCAACTTTTTACAGAAGACTAAACCTTTCACCAGCTACAACATATCCAAAAATTAGCACAAACAAGGCAGTATTTTTCAAACTATGCACAAACTTATGTTTGAACAGATTTGAATCTAATTCGAAAACTACACAGAAAACACCTATACATGCTTTCTAGAAAAGGTAGAGCACAACACCAGGAGTACAACAAAATTGGGTTTGCATTTTTCTGATTTTTGCTACGATTTTTAATCGATTTTTGAATTTTCAGGATTTGAATCCTAGATCTGAAGTTTCTTTTTGCAGTTTAGCCCCTGGAACTTTGCAGATACCACCCTAGAAAGAACTGAAGGTTCGCAATGTGGCCCTCAAGGACGGCCGGCGGCGCTGCGACCAAATTCCGGCGAGGTGGCGGCGGGATTCGGTCGGGAAAGAGTACGGGGAGGTCAAGGGGCTCACCACGGGCTTGTTTTGTGCAGGAACCGGGGGTGGAAGTCGGACGGCGGGGGCGCGCCGTGGAGCAGGACGGCGGCGGCTCTGGCCTGCGGCGCTCCCGCGAAGCTAGGGCCGGAGAGGGGCAGTGCGGGGTTGGGTGAGCTGCGGGGCTGCTACAAGATCGCGCTGGTGATGTTGGGTGGCGGCGGGGCTGAGCGGAGGGCGGAGCTCGCTGGCGACGGCCTGGCGGCGTCAATGGCGAGCGGCGGAGGGGGAGCTCGCGAGGGTGCCGCGCCTTTTATAGGCGAGGAGGGGGGTGGGAAGCTTCGCGGCTAAGCCTCCGGCCGGCAACACGGTCTGCTGGCAGAGGAGCAGCGCGGCTGCACGCGGCGGACGGCAGCCAGGCGCTGCGCGCGCGTGCATGCTGCCGCGGCGGCGGAGGCAGAGCTCGCTCCCTGCGGCGTCGCGCATTTATGGCGAGCGGCGCGTGCAGGAGCTGCGGCGAGGCGGCTTGGCAGCGCGGTCGGCAGCGTGGCGGCTTGGCAGCCACGGCCGGTCGGGGCGCCGGGCGCAGCTAGGCCGGCAAGCTTCGCGGCGCAGGCGGCGGGACTGGCGCGCGCGCGGGCGTGTGTCGCGTGAGCCCGCCTGGGTGGGGAGGGCGCGGCGCAATAACGCCCGGTCGGCCCCGGCATTTGCGTCAGGCGACGGGCGCCGAGTGCCAGCGGCGGTCGGCTGGAACGCGAGCGCCGGCGCGCGTTCGACATTTCGTCGAGCACCTACCGAGCACAGGTTTGAACTGATTTTTCTCCAAAAATTTGAACTAAACTTCAAAATCTCCAAATACAAAAGTTGTGTCCCGTAGTGTAGGCTACAACTTTTGTAAAGGTCGACCATAGAAAAAGTCTATAGATCAACGGGAAAATTGAAGAGAAAACAGCGTGAACTCGAGTGCCAGCCTGCGGTGAACTTCTGTGTTTGACTAACTTTGACTGAGATTTAAGGTGACTTCCACTCAAAATCTTGGAATGAGCCAATTGACAAAAATGTGTCCCATGAAAAACTGAACAACTTTTGTATTGGCCGATTTTCAAGTTCTTAAGTGAAATTTCAAATTCGAACCATGCCAACCGAGAAAGGTCAAAAATTCACCGAGGAACTTTGTGATTTCATGCATGAACCCTTAAGTGAAAACCTTGGTGGGTTTAGCCTAGGCCTAACTAAGCTAAGACAAGAAGATTAGCAGACAATTAGCTTCATTAAACACCTAGGTTGTCACAGCCTACCCCCCTTAAACAGAATCTCGACCCGAGATTCGAGTGTAGAAAGAACTAGTGTGTACAAAGGAACTTACGATCATGAAGTAGAAGAAAACCCGGGAATTTGGTGTTCAGATAATTCTCCGTTTCCCATGTGGCTTCTTCTTCTGTGTGATGATTCCACTGTATCTTGTACATTTTAATGATCTTCCTTCTGGTTCCCCTTTCCTTGCGGTCGAGGATCCGGAGAGGGTGTTCCACAAGAGCCAGGTCTGGTTCTATCCATGCCAAGTCTTGGTCGACAATTTCAACCTCTGGAACTCGAACACACTTCTTAAGTTGGGATACGTGGAAAACATTGTGGACAGCTGACAGCCTCTCGGGAAGTTGTACTCGGTATGCTACGGGTCCACAGACTTCTATGATCTCATAGGGCCCAATGTAACGAGGTGCCAATTTTCCTTTTACTCCGAACCTTTGTACTCCCTTGGTGGGGGAAACTCGAAGATAGACGTGACCTCCGACGAGGAACTGTAGGGGTTTCTTTCTCTTGTCAAAGTAACTTTTATGTCTAGATTGAGCAGCTTTAAGGTTGGCCTGTATTACCTTCACTTTCTCCTCTGCCTCGGTCACTAGGTCAGAGCCTAACATCGGTCTCTCACCGGTTTGGGACCAACTCAATGGAGTTCGACATCTCCTACCATACAGTGCCTCAAAAGGTGCCATCTTCAAACTCGCTTGGTAGCTATTGTTGTATGAAAACTCAGCGAGGGGTAAACATTTGTCCCAATTTTTGTCGAAGTGCAGCACACACGCTCTCAACATGTCTTCAACTATTTGGTTAACCCTTTCAGTCTGGCCGTCTGTTTGCGGGTGGTATGCAGAACTGTGGATTAACTTGGTTCCCAAAGATTCATGCAGTCGTTTCCAAAAGCGAGCCATAAATTGCGGGCCTCTGTCTGATATGATGGTCTTGGGCGTCCCGTGCAAGCGAAGAATTTGGTCAAAGTAGATATCCGCATAATGTTTGGCTTGATAGGTGGTATTGACCGGAATAAAATGGGCGGTTTTGGTAAGCCGATCAACAATAACCCATATAGAATCATGCTTCTGGGAAGTGAGGGGCAATCCTGAGATGAAATCCATACTTATGTCCTCCCATTTCCAGGATGGTATTGGAAGGGGTTGTAGCGTTCCAGCTACCTTAAGGTGACTGGCCTTAATTCTCTGGCACGTGTCGCATTCTGAGACGTATGTGGCAAGGTCTCTCTTCATTCTTGTCCACCAGAAGTTTTGTTTCAAATCTTGGTACATTTTGCTGCCTCCCGGGTGAATGGAAAATTTAGAGAGGTGAGCCTCATCTAAAATTTCTTTTCGGAGTTCCAAATTTTAAGGTACTACTAGACGTTCCCCAAAATGTACGACCTCTTTCTGATCCAATCTGAAACAACGATACTTCTCATCTCCTGCAGAAATCCTTTCTTTAATGATCTTAATGCATTTATCTTGAGATTGAGCGGCAGCGATCTTGTCGTAGAGAGTTGGTTCTAAGGAAATGTTATGTAATGAGCCGTGAGGAACAACCTCCAAACTAAGCTTTCTCATCTCTGCGCATAAGGTTTGGTTGTAGGTTTCTGCGGTGAGACAGTTGCAATGTGCCTTCCGACTTAACGCATCGGCTACTACGTTGGCTTTTCCCGGATGATAAAGTATTTCCAAGTCATAATCCTTGACCAATTCCAACCATCTACGTTGCCTCATGTTCAAATCCGACTGAGTGAGAATATACTTGAGACTTTTGTGATCGGTGTACACTTTACACTGTGCTCCCATGAGGTGGTGCCTCCAAAGTTTTAGAGCATGAATCACGGCTGCTAATTCGAGATCGTGAGTAGGGTAATTCAGCTCATGTGGGCGAAGAGCTCGAGAAGCATAAGCAATAACTCTGTTATCTTGCATGAGAACACATCCTACCCCGGTGCCTGAAGCATCGCAGTAGATGTCATAAGGCTTCGTGTTGTCAGGCTGTGCCAGAACGGGGGCAGAAGTAAGGAGTTGTCTCAATGTGTGGAAAGCTTCTTCACATTTCTCCGTCCACTTGAACTTAGCTCCCTTTTTGAGTAGTTCAGTCATAGGTTTAGCTATCTTGGAGAAGTCAGGAATAAAGCGACGATAGTACCCTGCGAGACCAAGGAAACTGCGGATTTGATGGACTGAGGCAGGAGTTTCCCAATCCATGACTTCTTGTACTTTCCCGGGGTCCACTGAAATGCCTTCATCTGAAATTATGTGCCCGAGAAATTTGACACTATTGAGCCAGAACTCACACTTCGAGAACTTGGCGTAAAGCTGATGATCTCTAAGTGTTTGCAGAACAATGCGAAGATGCTCAGCATGTTCTTCCTCATTTTTGGAGTAGATCAGAATGTCGTCGATGAAGACCACGACGAATTTGTCAAGATAGGGCATGAAGACCGAATTCATGAGGTACATGAAGTAAGCAGGTGCGTTAGTGAGTCCAAAAGACATGACCAGGTATTCGTATAGACCATACCTAGTAGAGAAGGCTGTTTTCAGAATATCACAAGGACGGATCTTGATTTGATGGTACCCGGAACGAAGATCGATTTTTGAGAAGATTTTAGCACCAGCTAGCTGATCGAAAAGAATATCAATGCGGGGTAAGGGGTATTTGTTCTTGACGGTCACCGCATTGAGGGGGCGATAGTCCACACATAACCTCAAGCTTTTATCCTTCTTTTTAGCAAAGAGGGCCGAACATCCCCAAGGTGAGGTGCTAGGTCGAATAAAACCTTTCTCAAGCAATTCGTGCAATTGTGTTTTCAATTCTGCCAACTCTATGGGTGACATTCTATACGGTCGCTTGGATATAGGAGCGGTGCCAGGTTGTAGCTCAATAACGAATTCGATGTCTCGGTCAGGCGGCATGCCTGGCAAGTCCTCCGGAAAGACATCAGGGAACTCACAAACCATAGGAATATCTTCCACCCGAGTTTCTGCCATAGAGAAGACGTGAGAGCTGGTGTAGACTTTGTGTGGAAGGTATAGATCAGTGTGACCTAACAGAGGAGAGTGAATTTCAACTACCCTCTCGGGGATATCAAGTATGACACGGTGTTTGGTCATCCAATCCATCCCCAGGATGATGTCCATCCCTTCCAAACCCACGGTAACCAAGCTGGTCTTAAAAACCTTACTGCCAAGTACAATCGGTACTCTTTGTGCGAGTTGGTTTGTTGATATTTTACCACCTGGACTCGTGATCATGTAGGGTGTGGCGGTGCAGGAAAGGTTAACCCACATTTCTCACTAAACTTGGCACTTATAAAGCTATGTGTTGCACCAGAATCAAATAGTATAACTGCGGGTTGATTGTGGACAGAAAAAGTACCCGTCATCACTGGTGCTCCTTCAGGAAGCTCTGTGAGGTTGGTGAAGTTGAGCCTGCCCTGACGGACTTGCACCGTCGGCCTCCTTCCTTTGCCCTGATTTTGTGCCCTTCCCTGGTTTCGCTGCTTGTTCTGAGGGTACTCCTTGTAGTAGTGGCCAGTCTGTCCGCACTTGAAACAAGCATTCCTGTTGCTCGGATGGGTTGATACCGGGTAGTTATTGCGGGGAGCAGCAGGCGGGGGTGGAGCGGGGAAACGACTCGGTGCCTGCTGTGGTGGCCTGATAACCCAACGTCCTTGTTGCCCGGGTTTCTGGGGGTTGGGGGTAGGGTTGCTCTGCACAATCTTATACCTCTGATTCTAGGAACTGCCCTGAGTCATGGGTGCCTTCCTCTTCTTCTCGGCCTGAACGGCAGCCATGGCATCCTCCTGGGTGATGGCCAGGTTCACAAGTTCATTGTACGTGGCAGTCCTGGTGGTGTTCAGGCGCTCCCTGAGCTTGGCACTAAGGCCTCTGCGGAAACGCTCCATCTTTTTCTGATCCGTGTCAGCATGAGAGCCTGCATATTGGCAGAGATTGTTGAAGGTCTGGGCATACTGGGACACAGACCTGTTGCCCTGGGTGAGAGCCAGGAACTCATTAAGCTTTCTCTCAATCAAACCCTCAGGAATATGGTGAGCTCTGAAGGCGGTTTTGAAATCAGCCCAAGTTATCACAGTGTTTTCTGGAAGGGTAGCCAGGTGATTTTCCCACCAGATGAGGGCGGGTCCTCTGAGTAACTGGGCGGCAAACCTAGCCTTGCTCTCCTCAGAGCATGGTAGGGCAAGTACCGAGAACTTTGATTCCACAGCACGAATCCAAGCATCAGCATTCAGTGGTTCGGTTGCTTCATGGAAGGTCGGCGGCTGAGTACTCAGAAAGTGTTCATAGCGAGCAACATGGGGCTGAGCATCATGGTGTCCCCCTGGGCGCTGCTACATCAACTGACGCTGCACGTCTAGCATCTCCCGCATCATTTCAGTTTGGGTGACGAAAAACGCCTCCATCGGATTCTGCGGGGGCTGCGGCAGTGGTTGCTGAGTGTTTTGGGCGCCACTGTTTTGCCCATTGGTGAAGTTGGTACGGCGGGTTGAGTCAACCATCTGCAAAATTTATTTACTCATCAGCCACATGACGTTGAACTCGAATACAAAATAGACAAGGCAATCATGTGCGAGAACAGTAAACATCCATTGCAGAAATTTCTGATCAGCAAGGCTGTCATGGGAGAAAATTCATATCTCCCTGGTTACTCATCCAAAATTCGTAAATTTTTGCCAGTAGCTAGTAAATTTAATGACCTACAACCTTCGTTTATAACCCCAGGTCAGATTCGCACTCTAGCTAGGGCGAAAAATTCGAAGTTCGCCCCTCTGTCTTGGCTGTTTTCAGAGTGGCCGAGGCTCACTAAAACATACATAACTCTCTCAATTCTCAACCAATTGAGCTGAAATTTTACGAGCTTCATCATTATGAAATTCTTTACAACTTTGGTATTCAACATTCAGCCCCGAAATGAAAGATGCATGCATTAATATTCAAACCAGATTCAGCTGCAGAGTTTAGCTGTTACAACCATATCGAATCGACTAACTCTAGGGTCAACTCCTACCCTAAGTTACATCATGGTCGAACTGCACAAAAGACATACTCGACTCAAAGCTAGCCTATCACATCACTGTCCAAAAGTAGGCTACGCTGAGGAGTAACACTGCCAACAACCTAGAAGTCGTCGAGGTTGTTAACCGAATCCACACTCTCGACAGGGGAACCAGGAACTGGGGGTGGAGGTGTCATGTCACTAAGGGTATCCACTCCGGACATACCCTGCACCTCCTCGGGATCTATCTCTATCTCCATGGGCTCCTCCTCCTCCTCATCTACCATCTCCACGTCCTGCTCCAGAGGAACCTGCTGCTGAAGTATCCCTATGTGCTGGTGGGCGTCCTCAATGTCAAGGTGGAGGTCATGAACCTCGTCCTCTAGCTCTCCAATACGGTCAAGGAGCCCAACCCGGTCGTGGTGAAGGGAGTCTATCTCCTCCTGCATCGTCTCGATCTGGCCTAGGTGGGTAGCACGCTCCTCCTGCATCTCGGCTATCTGTGCCAAGTGAGCCTCTCGCTCCTGCTGAAAGGTGGTGACCTGCCCAAGCAAGTCTCCAATCTGAGCCTGGAAGTTGGCCATAGCCATGTCTGTGTCGGCAGCCTCCATGGTGAGAGTAGTGTAGTCATACTGAAGCTTTCGGAGGGACTGGTAAGAAACCATACCAAACTCGGCTGTGTTACCCAGCCCTCCCTGAAGTAGCGCTCGAAGCCTGGAAAGCGCATTCACATACCGTGCTAGTCCCTCAGCGGTAGGAACAGCACCAGTCCGCTCCACAACCGCCCTCACGTGGGCTCGACGCTCCAACCCAGACGGATCGCCCGGCTGTGTGGTAGGAAGCAACCCAAGTGGGGAAGTCATCACCCCCACGGGGCGAAAGTCACAAAAGACGTTCAGCACCTGCAAGGCAGCTGACTCCACAGTGTCGGCTAGCCGGTGGCCTGTCACCCCAGCGTCGAACAGAGGCCACTCGGGGTGGCGAGGGTGAGGTGGTACGTAGACCCTGGTGAAGCAACGAGGCACACCGTCCTCGAGGAACTCGCGGCACGAGTAGAGGGGTGGTGAGGCGTAGCCGGCGGTGCTCAGAGCGTCCCGCAAGATAGAGGGAAAACCCTCCCAAGCGAGGCACTCGGAGTGGAGGAAGCCGTCTGAGCCAAGCACAAAGTGAACGGCAGCAGCCATCTGTAGAAGAGGAATTAAGGAACCGAGTGAGAGCTGTGCGGAAGGAAAAAGGAGATCGGAACAGCGGTAGAAAAACGGGTGTAACTCAAAAACTACCCAACCAAAAGCTCCCAATTTATACCAGGTTGTTCTTAAGGTTATCAAGCACAAGTTTGGTATTCAGAGGTTGCTTTGGTTTTGAGTTTAAGGTGGGTGAAACACTCGATTTTCAACTCGCGGTCAGCCAGATTTCTCCGCAAACAGCCAGCTTTTGTTTTAAGCATAACTCAAGTTCTATTTATCCAAAAATCTTGAGATTTTTACAGCAGCTTGCTTATGAAATTATGGACAACTTTTATTTAAGGTGTCCAGCCATCTGAGATATTTAATGACCCGAAAAAAATTCGGACCAGCAAGAAACACGGTTTTGACAGATTTTCAGGAGTTGGTGAGATTTACGATTTTTACTTCCTTTTTGCCTCAAGTTGCCTTAACAATTTTTAAGGTGGTTAACATGATGCAAAAGAACTAAAATCGTCCTCACAATTACCAAGAAGCCTTGGTGTACGTAGTTAGTTGCCGGTGGCGAGGCACAAAATACGTCTCTCCCTATAATAGCTAGTCGTCACTCAGACCATCGTAACCCTAACGAACGGGGTCAGTGTACCTGCAAGAAAACCATGAACCTTCCGTGCCAGCACGCCACGGAAGCGTCCCCATTCATTACCGTTCATTTATAAAAACGGCATCCATGCTTTCAACACTGCATGGACAGTGCATCTAGTCTAGGTCGTACGCTCATTTTGAATAGAGCACACAACCCTTCGCATAACTCGTGATGCGGCATCATGCACATGTCTCGAACATGGCGAACAACCAGGATGATAGGCTCATTTGAATTAGAACCATACCATCAAGACCTTGCTCACATATAAACATGTGGCGACTCATACACAACCGTAATGAGGTGCTAGTTGACAATGAGGTGCCGGCTGACCAATGCATGTTAGATGGTGGTTCAGCATTACAACAAACAGTAGAGGGGCATGTTTCTGATGTGGCAAAAAATGCTGAGCATGTGTTTGTTGGCCCCCAGTTGCCAACAAAAATTCTCCCGGGATTAATGAGACAAGGTACTGGAGGGGACAGTGTTGACAGTCCTGCCAAAACAGGTCTCCACTGTTCCCCTTGGTGTTGGTACAGGAAAAACTCCAACACGTACAAGCAAGAGGAGAGCAAACTCACTTGATGAACATTCTCTTGGAAGGGCGCAGAGGATGGCAGCCAAATGAAATCTGGACACATAGAAGGTAAGCAAAAAGATGTGTCCTTTCTTAGTTTATCTGAAGATCGCATCTCAAATAATATTTCCAACCTAGGTGTCTTTGCGGATGCTAATGGAGATGAAGTTAGAAAAGTGACTAAGCAGATTAAAATTCTGGAAACTAATAGGTTAGCCACCTCACCTCTGAATAGGAGTAAAGTTAAAAGGAACCTCTCTGGAGTGCTAGATGATATGGAATTGCAGGATAATGATTGCTTGGACCAATTATCCCTTTGCCATATTAATAAAGACATTCTGGATGATGCCGTGGCCGATGATAATAGTCACCTAGGTGATATTTATCAACTCGAGCCTAAGCAAAAATCAAAGGCCAGAATTTCAAAACCTATACTGTTAGCAAAGAAAAATGTAGGACAAAATAAAAATAAAAAAAACTACAACATCTGTTGGGTTAGCAAAAGATAGGAAGGGAAAAATAAAAACACAAACATAAATGGTGTCAAATGAAAGGCATTTTTTGGAATAGCAGAGGTCTTCGTGACTTGGCTAAATTTCGATTTCTGTCAGACACTACAAAAGAACAACAACTCGACTTTATCGCTCTTTTAGAAACTTCTAGAGCAGATTTCACAGATGTTGAGCTTAATAATTTATGTGGTGGGAAACAATTTCTATGGAGTTGGACAGGACCCAAGGGACATTCTGGTGGAATCCTTTTGGGAATCAATCCAACTGTTTTTGACATAGGTTTCATTTCTCAGGGAGACTATTATATCAAATTTCGTGTAAGGAATAAAGTTGATGGCTTCCAGTGGAATTTGATTGCAGTTTATGGAGCTGCTCAACATGAGCAAAAAGAAAGCTTTTTAACTGAGTTGGTCCACTGTTGTCAAAACGAATCCTTGCCCCTTCTAATTGCAGGAGATTTTAACATTATTAGAAGACCCTCAGAGAAAAACAATGATCGCTATGATGACAAATGGCCTTTTCTCTTTAATGCTGTTATAAATAGTTTGGATTTAAAAGAAATAGAACTGACATGACGTCAGTTAACATGGGCCAACTCACTACCAGAACCTACTTTTGAGAGGTTGGATAGGGTGTTGGTCTCAACAGAATGGGAATTAAAATTTCCACGTGCCACATTACAAGCTCAACCGAGAGAAGTAGCGTCCGACCATACACCACTTCTTCTATCCTTTGGTGATCATACTCTAAGCACTGCACAACCAATGTTCAAATTTGAATTAGGTTGGCTGACTAGGGATGATTTCTACAAGGTGGTGGCTAAGGTATGGAAGGAAGAAAATAAAGGGAAAACATCAATGGAAAGATGGCAAAATCAAATTAGAAGATTACGTCAATTCCTAAGGGGTTGGGCGAAGAATAAAAGTGGCCATTACAAAAAAGAGAAAAAGGAACTTATTACAAAGTTAGACATGCTGGATAAAAAGCAGAAAAGGAAGTGCTGCAATCTTGGGAGATAGATCTTAAACAAACTCTAAAAACAAGGCTGATTCAACTTCTTAGGGAGGAAGAGATTAAATGGTACCAGAGATCAAAAACCTTAAATCTCCTAGAAGGAGATAGTAACACAAAATATTTTCAACTTATAGCCAATGGAAAACATAGGAAAACAAGAATTTTCTAGTTGGAAGATGGAGACAAAATTATTAAAGGAGACGAGGATTTAAATAAATATATCACTGATTACTACCATGGTTTATTTGGACCTTCAAAGACTAGTCTTTTAACTCTGGACGAAAGTCGAAGGGACAATATTCCACAAGTATCAATAAGTGACAATGAAACATTGATTACTGAGTTCTCCTATAAGGAGGTTAGGGATGCTATTTTTCAAATGGAACATAACAAAGCACCAGGACCGGATGGCTTTCCTAGCTGAATTTTATCAAGCTTTTTGGGATGTCATCAAGGACAATCTAATGGCATTATTTGTTGATTTCCATAAGGCATCTTACCTCTCCATAGCCTCAACTTTAGGAGTTATAACACTTCTGCCAAAGAAAAGTGAGGCAACTCAAATACAACATTTTAGGCCAATATGCCTCCTTAATGTTAGTTTCAAAATTTTCACCAAGGTAGCAACGAATAGATTGACGGGAATTGCGGACAAGATTATTGTTGGGCGTGTTAAATGACACACTTTTAGTGCCATCTAGGTTATGTTTTTGACTAATCTTTATACTAACCCCGCCAACTTGGCACTGAAATAAACCCGTTTCCGCTTGTGCACATATTTCTGGAGCATTTTGGTTTACACAGGTTAATTGGCTATTTTGGAGCGAATATGGGCTGAATTCGAGACAAGCAACAACACGGCGAAAGATAAAGGCCAAAAGCCCTAATGAAGCCCAAAGGAACCGAAAGCCCGTTTAGGCTCTACTCTAATGGGCCACCTCTAACAAGGATCAATTGAAGATAAGGCCAAGTACTTCGAGATCAAGATAAATCCAGTGCAGACTCGGAAGACCCATCAAGACCCATCCATATCCCGGAGCAACCGATATCCTAAGCCCACAAGTCTTGGAATATCAACTACTAAACATCAAAGGAGCTTGCACGCGAAAGATGGGCCCGAGGGGAGCCAAAAACAGCCTGGGCCACGCGGCCTAGGGCCCCTTGGCCACGCCGCCCGAGGTGTTTTTGAGCCCTCTCGGCCTCACCTTCGAGCTAGGGTTTCCTCGCTATATAAACAACCCGTCAAACCGAGGAGGGGATCATCCATTCACCAAAAGTCGACGAAACCTAAAAGGGAGCACCGGAGGGAGACGACGGCCGCCGCAAGTCCTCGAAGTTGTCTAGAGGATGGCCTAGGCCAACCCTAGCCGCCATGGCCACCCTGCGTGGTTGCGCTATGGTGGAGTTCAGGAGCCAATCATTCGTCATCTATGGTATGCATTGGAGGTGATGATGTAATGAGTACATTTGTCTGAGTAATGATAATCTTGTCATCCGATCTATTAGCGACTCAATGTCTCCTTTTATGCTTTCTACCTATCATGAATGTGCTTGATCTTAGTCTAGATCTGGATTAGACTACTTAGCTTGCTTTGTGTGATCGTGGTGATTAGACCTAGTAAGTGGATCCTTCATGATCTCTAGACACGTTCCTTGTGAGCGTGCCCTTGTAATTACCACGCTGAAGGGAGCGTCGTGACAAGGTGTGGCCTGTAAGGTGGTGATTCTCGGGAGGTTGATCGGAGGTAAGAGTTTAAAGATGCTTTGGATGAGATGCATGATTTGTTTGCTCATTGGCTAGAACTACAACTAGAAGGCGATAGGCCTAGGTACCCCTTTGGTTGTGCTTTACCTTTGCTTATGCTTGTGGATGAGATCAACCCTATACATTAATTCATATCTATTAGGTTTACCCTCTCTATGCATTCAACGCTTCATGTTAGGATTAGATCTATTAGATTAGATAGAAAACCCTAGGTAGTTCGTAGTCGATCTACGGATTGATAACCTTGGAAGAATACTCTAAGGGAAAGGCTACGATGATCCGTGCGCTTGCAGTGAATCTTGGTGTGCGTTTGCGCCGCCAACAATTATCCGCCCTACTCAATCCGCGTTCATGCCTGGAAGATATATTTTGGAAGGTGTTGTTGTTTTGCATGAGACCTTACATGAATTGAACAAAAGGAAACTAAACGGGGGTTATTCTCAAGCTGGACTTTGAAAAGGCTTATGACAAAGTTAATTGGCCTTTCCTCCAGCAAACTTTAAGAATGAAAGGTTTCTCAGAAAAATGGTGCAATTGGATCGAGTCATTTGTCTCAAAGGGAAGTGTGGGTATTAAGGTCAATGATGATGTTGGAAGATTTTTTCAAACAAAAAAGGGCCTGAGACATGGGGATCCACTGTCCCCATTGCTCTTCAATCTAGTTGCAGATATGTTGGCAACATTGATAGCAAGGGCGAAAGAGGATGGACAAATCTCAAGTTTAATTCCACATTTAGTTGATGACGACCTATCTGTATTACAATATGCAGATGACACAATTCTTTTATGGATCATAACTTTGAGGAGGCCGAAAACATGAAGCTTCTGCTAACAGTTTTTGAGCATCTTTCTGGTCTAAAGATAAATTTCTATAAGAGTGAACTCTTCTGCTATGGAGATGCAAAGGAGGCCCAACAAGAATATATGGACATCTTCGGATGTCCGGTTGGGGAGGCCCCTTTTCAGTATCTCGGCCTTCCAATGCACCATACCCAAATCTGAAATAAAGATTGGAAAATTATAGAGGAAAGATTCGAAAGGAAATTGAGCACATGGAAAAGCAAGATGCTTTCGTATGGAGGCAGGCTAACCTTGATTAACTCAGTCCTAAGCAATCTCTCTATGTATATGATTTCCTTCTTTGAAATTCCAAAAGAAATTATTAAGAAATTAGATTATTTCAGATCTAGATTCTTTTGGCAAGGAAACGAGCAAAAGAGAAAATACAGGTTAACAAAGTGGAATACTTTGTGTAGACCAAAAGAACAAGGAGGTCTAGGAATTCTGGATTTGGAAACCCAAAATAAATGTCTATGAAGTAAGTGGCTTTCCAAGCTTCTTAATGGCAATAAGGATGGAATATGGCAACAAATCCTTAAAAATAAATATTTGGGCTCCAAAACTATTTCTCAAGTTGAGAAAAAATCGGGAGACTCGCAATTCTGGACGGGATTAATGAAGGTCAAAGAAGACTTCCTCAATTATGTAACCTTTAAATTGCAAAATGGGGAACAAATTAGATTTTGGGAAGATAAGTGGCTGGGAAACACTAGCTTCAGTGAGCAATACCCAACACTTCACAACCCGGTAAGGAAGCATGACACTGTCAAAAAAGTCATGGCTTCAATCCCACTGGACGTTTCTTTCAGGAGAGCTCTAAGGGGGAATAATCTTGCAAATTGGCACGAGTTGGTGACCAAAATTGCAAGTGTCCAGATTGTGGACCAACCAGACAAGTTCATTTGGTCCTTACAAAGAAATGGACTCTTCTCTGTCCATTCAATGTACAGAGCGATTCTAGATGTAAGGATACTTCCCATAAACAAATTCTTATGGAAATTAAAACTTCCCCTTAAGGTTAAAGTCTTTTTGTGGCTTCTCCACCGAAGGGTTATTCTAACAAAAGATAACTTCGGTTAGACGGTATTGGCATGGAAGTGAGAAATGCTGCTACTGTAGTCATAATGAGACTATACAACATCTCTTCTTTGAATGTCACATCGCTAGGTTGATTTGGAGAATAATCCATACCACCTTTGGCATAGAAAAGCCTAATAATATCATTCATATGCTTGGGTCATGACTACAAGGGGTAAGGTGGAAAGAAAAGAATTTGATTTTAACAGGAGTAAGCGTTGTCTGTTGGGCCATATGGCTGAGTAGAAATGACATTGTTTTTGATAAAGTGGATAAACAACCTTGCTTGCAGGTTCTTTTCAGAGCTACTCACTGGATCAAGTTCTGGGCCTTACTACAAAAGGTGGAGGATCGAGAGCCTATACCAGGAGCATGTCGAGCTTTGGAGATCACGGCAATGGAGATATTCGCAAAGCATGGGTGGCGGTTTAGTAATAGGCTTTGCTTATAAGCTTGTTACCTTTCGTGTGCTCTTTTATCCATTTATGGTTCATTCTGTAATAAGGCTGAATATATTACATTGTGATGTAGAGGCCGGAATTTAAAACAATTCCTTTATCTAAAAAAAGCCCCCCCCCCCCCCCCCCCTCCAACCACCACCACACTAGAAATTCAAATGATTGAATTTTAATATTATAACACTGTTGCCCCCTAACAAAGGGAGTCTTTGAATTTTTTTAGGTGTAACAGGGGGAGAGGATTTCGCCAATTGATTTCATAGAGCTTCTTCTAAGCTCAAAAAATAGGAGGATTCAACATTTTGCAAACAGGTGAAAAGTGTAGTACAAACAGACAAGTTATAAGTTAAAACAAAAGGGTTGACACCAAACATCAGTCGCCCCTTGTTCGTCACAAGGATGCCAGTCTTGATTCTACTTTTGCACATAAGGAGCAATCTTTGGATTTCTGGCGCTATCTTTGTCCCATGCAGCGAATGTTTGTGCGTAATTTTTTGGCCTCTCGTCTGGCTACAACTGTAGTATATGTTGAAGCACCGAGATCCCAATTTTAAGTGCGACCGTACCAAACCCCCCACGCGCTCACGCGGCCATGCGACGCCCCACGTGGGGGACCCACACGGACAGAGCGTCACCGCTGTGCGCTCGCCCCCTGTGGAACTGGACCCAGCACCCCTTCATCCCTTTCTCAAAAAGTTTGTTGACAAATTTCGTTGCAAATTTTAGCGCTGAAAATTTTTGTTGTAAAAATTTTGGTGTTGAAAAATTTTGCAATAAATTTTGTTGCAAATTTTTGGCGCATAAAAATTTTGTTGTAAAAATTTTGGTGTTGAAGAATTTTGCAACAAATTTTGGCGCTTAAGAATTTTATCGCAAGCAAAATTTATTGCAAAAAAATTGACGCCTAAAAATTTTGTCGCAAACAAGCAATCAAAAGTTTGTCAAAAAATTTTGTCGCAAACAAAGATTTTTTTGTGCAAAAATATTTCTTCGTAAAACTTTCTTTTTTCGACAGATTTTTTATGTTGTACAACTTTTTTTTCTACAAAAGAGCATACCAGGTATGTATAATGGGGTGGGTCTGCCGCCTGAAGTTTTTTTTCCCATCCAGTAGGCGTTCCGTGGGGGGCGGGGGCGGAACCATGCAGAGGGGGGCGCCGTTTTTGTCTGCATGCGCGAGCGCAGGGCGCCCCCCCTGCGCCTAAGCATAAACTAGCCCGTCCCTTGAAGCACGTCCATACGCACGTAATCATACCTACAAACTCAGAGTAGATGACCCCCACACACGCAAATAATCTGAATCTGACCTACAACTACACTAAGAATAGATGACCACCCTTTGTAGTTTCACGTGAGAGAGGCTGCAGACTAAGTTCATGAGGCTACTGCCCTAGGTGCAGCCCCCAGTTCGCATTTCTCAGTAAAAAGAGAGCAGTATAGGATTTTTTTCCCCACTACTTCACACCTCATCCTGGACTCAGATACGACCAAATTGGCCGCATCCGCTCGTACAGGCTCGATGGATGCATTACATCAGCATTACATGCCGGGTTATTTACATCGCATATGCAATCAACCGAACATCTTCACAAGGCTCATTGCATCCGCTCATGCATCGAACCAAACATTATCCTTTTCACAGCCATTGCATCCACGCAGCCAGCTTTCCTCATCCGAGATATGCTATGCAGCTCTACAATGTTCCATGTGAGATGCTCAAAAAAAAAGTTCGATGTGAGCAATCAAACACACTCACACACCGTCAAGTGCCTCTCCACTTCGTGTGTTGGCATTCAATTGGTTAAAAGCCATTTTTTTTTGCCAAAGTTCCTTAGCAAAGTGACAATGTTAAACTCGTTCATATTTTGACACCCAATCAATTCTCCACATGTGTACGAGCATAAATCATAGATACTAGCATTATTATTTGGCATCAAAATTATTCGGTGACATGATTTAAATTATTATATATTTTTGACATCAAATCGAGTGCTACTTTAAATTCTGATCCAAGTTTTGGCCAAAAAATTTGGCATGCCAACATTTTGGCTTGCCCGCATTTTGGTTTTGCAAGTTTTGGTAGCCAACCAATCAAACCCTCCGTCTTAAAATTTCAAACTTTCTCCAAAATTCAAAACATCAATACTTCCCTACAATCGCATATGTCAAAGTTAGCAAAATTTTCCACCCTAGCAAAACACCAGAAATCCTCTGCCCGTGAATAAGACAGACAAGTTACACGGAAAATTCTATGCCCAAAAGATGCATTACATTACAAATACATCGCGTGCCTCACAACTTGCGCGCCAGTGTAATGAGCGAGTTGGCCTTCCTCTGCGCCCTGCTGGTGCCGTTCTTGGCGATCTTGGACAGGTCCTCATGGAGCCCGAACCTGAGCCCGTGCACCAGGAGCGGCTTGCTGTTGGTTCCCAGCTCCAGCAGCACCGACAGCGCGCACTCCTTGTTCTTGGGCGTCCCGTCCTTGATCAGCCTCACCAGCTTCTCCACGAACGCCGTGGTCCCGATCTCCGCGCGGCACGCCGCGTGCGACGACAGCAGCAGGAAGATGGACAGCGCCTCGTCCACCATCCCGAGCGCCTTGTCGTCGATCACCCCGAGCAGCGCCGGCACGACCCCGGCGTGCGTCGCCCTGGCCTTGTTCTGCGGCGTGAGCACCAGGTTGAAGATGGCCGTGGCCGCGTCCTTCTTCCCCCTCGCCGTGCCGCTCCGGAGGAGCTCCACCAGCGGGGAGAGCCCGCCCAGGCTCCCGATCGCCGCCTTGTTCTCGTCGATCATCGACAGGCTGAAGAGCGTCGCCGCCGAGTTCTCCTGCGCCTCGGGGCTCCCGTGCCGGAGGATCTCGATGATGAGCGGGATTGCGCCGCCGCGTGTGATGAGGAGCTTGTTCTTGTCGTCGATAGAGAGGTTGAGGAGGGAGGTCACCGTGTTCTCCTGGACTTTCTTGTCGGTGCTGGCGAGCAGGCCGATGAGGGCAGGGATGCCGCCGCCGTCGGCGATGAGCTGCCGGTTCTCGGGGGATTCCTTGGAGAGCATCCTGAGCTTCTTCACCGCCTTGCGCTGCACGTCGGGGTGGATTGATGACAGGCCGTCCACCAGGGAGGGGATGTCCTCCTTCCGCTTAACGTCCTGCTCGCCGGCGGCCGGCTCCGGCTCCCTCTTCTGCAGCTCCACCATGTTCTTCTCGCACCACTGCAGGATCAGGTTCTTTAGAGCGTAGTTTGGCGCCAACGAGAGATGGGCCAGTGGCTGCCGTGACTTTGGGCACGTCCGCTCCCCGCTGTCGAGCCACTTCTGAATGCTTCTCCTTTCGTACGTCTGCAGGATTCAGGGTGTTAGCTTTTAAATTCCTCGCCTATTTGAAAATCCGTTTTTTTTTTGTGAGTTTGCAAAGGTATTAACACGGGCATTTCACAGAGAAAATTTCATCAGGTTGCAAAAAACACCTGTCCACTGGCGACAATGACAGGATCGGTCATGATCTCGAGCGTGATGGGGCAGAGGAAGTCGTTGGGGATCAAGAGGGAGGGGCATTTGTCGAGGCTCTTGGGCATGGAGACGTCACCCAGGACGTTCTTCTCGTCGATGCCGGCGATCTCCTTGAACCTGTTGAGCAGGTCGATGATCTGCTTGGTGCTGTCGGCCTGCTGCCCGTTGCGCTCGTTGATGATCTTCTTGATGGCCTTGGTCTCCGCCCGCAGCTCCGCCAGCGTCTGCAGCTCCAGCTTCTTGGCCAGCCTCTCCAGGATCGCCCTGTCCGCGTTCCTCTCCTCCTCGTTGTTCTGCAGGATCACCATGATGTCCATCGACAGCTCCATGTCCTGCGTGTCCGTTCTCTTCCTGCACCTTATCAGCTGCGCGTTCATCAGCTCGACCTGAAAATGGCAGAAACACACGACCGTCACGACATGGACAGAACAGGGGAAAATGCAGGTGCAGTGGATGATCCGGTTGCCACTTACTTGCTCCTTGACCTCGTCGGAGATGGCGAGCTCGGCGTACGGCAACCCGTCCAGCGCGCTGTGCATCTTCTCGTACACGCTGCGGAACTTGGCCAGCACCGTCTCGCACTCAAGCGCCTGAAATCAGCAGAGCCATGGTTTGTTTCAGGTCGGTCGGGCAAGGCAAAGAGCAGAACATGCAATAAGATTGTGAGGGGGTGGAGCAGAGGTCTCAAATTAATTAAAGGAGAAACAATATCGGACCAGGTAGATCTTGCTGCCGTCGTTGCAGGAGCGGAGGAGGCGGCGGGCGGCGGAGAGGGCGCGGCCGAGAAGGGCGAGGCGGCGGTAGGCGTCGTCGGTGAGGCGGGGCGCGGCGTCGCGGAGCTCCTCGAGGAGCGGGAGGACGAGCTGCAGCCAGCGGAGGAGGTTGGCGCACTCCTTGCGCTGCGTGCGGCGGAACTCGGCGAAGGCGCGGGCCGAGTTGACGGTGACCAGGAGCTCCTCCACGAGGTCCTCGTCGTCCATCTCCCGCGCCACCGAGGGCTCCGGGTCGTCCGGGGACGACGGCGGCGGCTGCGTCGGTGGCGGCATCCGGCATGAAGCGATCGGTTGTCAATCGGCGACGCAGGAGGACACGAGCGATCGGGACGACGAGATGGAAGAACAAGGAAGGCAATGCAGGGATCTCGCTTCACCGTCACCGATGGGAATGCTTCTGTTTGCGCGCCGAATTCCAGGGGAAATGCTCCGACGCTCGGCCAGAGAAGGCACAAGAAATTTTGGAGAATGCTATGAATAGTACAGTTGCATGCTGCAGCGCCAAAATATATATGGGCCGCGTCTAGAGGTTTCCCGAAAAAAATTTACAGTACGTCGGGCACACATTTGAAGTATTAAATATAGACTAATTACAGATTCTGTCAGTAAATCGCAAGACGAACCTAATGAGTCTAATTAATCCGTCATTAGCACATGTTTACTGTAGCAATTTATTGTCTAATCACGACCTAACTAGGCTCATTAGATTCGTCTCGCGAAGTACACTCCATCCATATAATGGGTTATTTTTTTCAACTACATTTAATATGCCATGCATGTGAGTAGGGATGAAAGCGGATCGGATCGGAGCGGATAATACCTTTTCCACATCCTCATCCATATTTTTTTGTCGGATATGGAGCGGAGCGGATATCTTGCGGATGCGGTTACGGATGCGGATTTTTTCGGATGTCGGAACTGGTGCGGAGTCGGAGCGGTTTCGGAGCGGATACGAATTAATATAGTCGGATAATATATGCTTACATATAGTTTTTAAGTGACAAATAATTTCTAAACCAAACTATAATTTAGCAACGTAACACGAAAAATGCTTATCTTTATGGTTCATGAACCATGACATAGTTTATGGGTGTCTCGTTATTTGAGCTGAGCTCGATTTGTAGTGTGGTGACATGGTGGGCTCGTTAGATTAGTCGGATATCCTATTATAAGCCTCGGATAATCCGCATTCAATTATCGGATAATCCGTATCCATCGGATTTCGCTTAAACCATATCCTACTCCGCATCCACACACAATCGGATTCGGATTATCCATATCCACACGGATATAAAAAATGCTTCTCCATATCCGCAAAAATCGGATTCGGAGCGGATCGGATACGGAAATTATCCTCACCACTTTCACCCCTACATGTGAGGGAACATACTCGAAAAAAATTTCGCGTTTCATCTAAACAGGGCGATGATCTCCATTTCAGCAGGTAATGGAAGAAGGGAAGCCAAAAATAGTTGCTTGCAGCCAACCGAGCGTAACTTAACTGTAAGATGAGGTTCAGGCCGGTCCTCCACTTGGCATGAGAGCTATTTTCTAAATTTACTTTAGAATTTAGTCGGCGCTATTTTTTCAGAGTATGTCGACAGCCGGGTTGAGTCTCTCAAGGTGCTAATGGGAATAGGGTTATGTTTGTGTATTCATACGGGTGAATATGCATGTGTGTTTGTGAGTGTCAGCTTAGTATATGGCTTCAAATATAGGTGACGCAAACAATTTGCAGCCCGTCTTAATTTTCGTGATATTATGTCATGAGTTGAAGAGGTTCCCATATAAGTTCTGAAGAGAAACTTTCTTATTTGTCATTGATATGTCTATGAGAAATTATGTGTTTAAGCGGTGATAAATAATAAACTTTTTCTTCTTATTACCATTTATGCTCAAGAAGCAACCATACGAAACGACTTCAATGCTAAATTAAGAGTGATAGCAACTAGTTAAATGAGTTTTGATTTTTATAGGTGCAATTCTTGGTAGTGAATCTTTTTTGCACCTTCTAAATGTGCTACATTATCTCAAACGATTAAGGCCCTGTCTCAATTGAAGGATTTCCAAAG
Source organism: Urochloa ruziziensis (assembly GCA_015476505.1). Taxonomy (NCBI): domain Eukaryota; kingdom Viridiplantae; phylum Streptophyta; class Magnoliopsida; order Poales; family Poaceae; genus Urochloa; species Urochloa ruziziensis. Next base: position 46,838,380 of record CM027124.1, read on the forward strand.
GAATTTCAAAAGATTCTCCTTCCTATGTTTTGATGACGTCATAGGCGTCTAGAACGAAGGAATTCATCTTCCCTTTCCGGAGGAAAGTTTTGGTTTCCTTCGCAAAACACGGGAATAAAAACATCCACCATCACTCAAGGTTTTTGCTGATGCCGAGAAAAGCACGCGCGCAAGAGTAGAAAATGTCATGAGAAACACTGACAGGGAAACCAAATAACCACCTGTATCAGGGCCGTCGATGTTGGCGTCGTCACCCTGCTAACGCCGATCATCCTTCCGAGCAGCCGACAACCTTGCCTCTCCATCATGCATGCGCCGCCATCAGAATCCGCCGGTTTGCGGTTGATGTGGCTTTAGTATAGTACACATGTCTATTATTATCGTGATGGATTGGTGATAGATTGGTCTGCTATAAGGCAGATGAAATATGAATTATATAAGATCTACATACTTCTCTATCATGGTATGGGCTGTTTGATCGATAAAGTCATTACACTCACATTTAATTTATGCTATAATGAGACTATTAATATAAATTATTGACATATCATGACAAAATAAAATAAGTATAACATTGATTGTCTCTTATAATTTTTGTTAACAATATCTCCAGGAAATGAAATTACATATTGAATTATCAATTCAATGTCAAAGCACACAACAATCATTTATAATTTTACCATTGTTGTGGTGATGTAATTTCAATGTGCTATGAGCATAATATTTATTGTCAAAAAACAATCCATCAATATATTGCATTGGCCATGAGAAGAACTAGTATTAGCTCGGAGGTGAATGATAAAATGTGAATTAAGAATATATAACACATGTTTTCAATTTACCCTAACACTTGATATAGATCGGGCAAGTATTTGAACATATTAATAGTATAAATAAGAAAATTACGACGAAGATATTTTGGTTTGTTTGGATTAATATCTCATATTTGAAGTTTAAAAGATTTTAATAGAGTACACGCTCTCTTTATTTTAAAGATATGATTTTTGGGACAAGCTGTTGACATAAAAAATGACACAAGGCAAAGGTTTTTATGAATGCCGAGTAGTCAAGTTATGAAAGCAAGAAGGCAGTAGATCTCCAAGGTAGGCAGGATGGTGCAACCATACACGGGCTATTATGTCGAACTTTGGTGTAATTGTTGACGGCTAAAAATGACGTGTACGTCACACTCGGCAATGCTGAGTTTACAACTCGGTAGTGCTGACTGGCATATGAATTCGGCAATGCTGAGCTGTAAACTCAGCAGTGCTGAAATGATAAACTTGACAGTGCCGAGTTTCGTAAGCCGGCAGTGCCGAGTATAAAGAGGAAAATCCTATAGTAGAGTTCGGGTTTGACACGATTTTGTATTCTATTCGACTTGTACTCGAGGCAAGACCTCCCCACCGTATAAATATGAAGGGTCACGGCCGATTGAGGGATCATCCAATCGATTAAACACAATTATCTTTATCCTTATACCTTTATGTCTCTCAAACCTTAAATCTCTTCCAACCCCATGTGCTATTCTTCTCACGTCTCTATGGTATGAGGAGGCGCCCTAGGTGGCCTGCCGACCCTAGGGCAACCCAAGGTGTGCCATCCCTGACGGGGTCCCTCCTGAAAGGCGTTCATTGGTTTTTCACGGCGAGCTCTTTGTACACGGCAGCGCTGGGTTGTGTACTCGGCAATGCTGAGTAATTCAATTGGGTAAGACGTGAGTTGCGTGATCTGTGACGCGTTGCACGTTCAGTGCTCGGTGTTTGACGCGAAAAAGAGTCACTGTAATGTGTAGGGCCAACGGGTTTGCGAATACCAATGACTGACGGCAAGGAAGTACTCATAGAGTCTACCCAGAAATTGGTAAGCATGTTTTTGTTAGATTATAAAACGAAACACTCCGACCTGTACGTGCAAACCGAAATGATCTCCATCATACTAGGCAGATGAGAAATGAACATGATAAAATATTTATAGACAGATTACCATAAGTCCATAACTAATTCTGCCTTAGCACACACCACGTGACAAACCAAAGGTCCTCTAGCCTAGTTGGTCAGAGGACTCAGGAATGGACGCACAGTAAAATCCAAGTTTGATTTCTTGTTGGAACGGATTTATGGGGTTTTTTATTTTTCTTTTTAAAAAATCTCCTTGCCAGCTTAGGGGATTTTACCTGGAGAAAGTTACTTCTTAGTAATGAAAAATTGAGGGACTCCTCACTCACCAAGTCTAATTTTTATTTATTTATTTCATGCACCATGTGACAAAGAAACATATGGATAAGAGATAAGACTAACCAGCGCATACAAATCCTACCACTAATGATCACAATTCACAAGCTTTGCAAAAAATGCACGTGGAATTGCCCCGTACTCGTATTTCACATGTCTTAAAGCAGAGGCTGGATATTTATCTGCGTTTATCAAGAAAAAAACATGGATGGTATATTTATTCGCGTTTATCAAGGAAAAAACATGGATGGTATTGTAAAGAAAAAAGTCCATTTGACCTCCTCAAAGTATCAACGTTGTCTAATTTTCTCCCTGAATCGCAAAACCAGCTATCCAGCCCCCTTAACTATTGAAACCGTACGTTTTACCCCTCTCATCGATTTGGATGGTGGTTTAGGCTGATGTGGCACAGTGGCCCCACGTGTCATGTGCCTTCTTCCCCCTCTCTCCTCCCTCCCCTTCAAGTATGGCTCCTTCACCTTCCTCGCGGCCAGCACAGCGCCCCGCGAAGCCATGGATCCAGGCAGGAAGGACATGGTCGCCCACCGACGGCGCATCGAATCGGCGGAGCGGCGGGACGCGCGTCCCCGGCGGGGAGGCGGCGCGGGCAACTCGGCCTCCACAGCCGCGCTGGTGGGCGGCGGCAGCTTGGCCAGGGCGGGGAGGCCGCGCGGACGGCTCGGCCTTCGACCGGCGCTGGCAGTGGCGGCGGCCTGGCCCCAGCGTGAAGGGCACGCGGGAGACTCGGCCTCAGGCCGCCGGCCAGGACTGGCGGGCAGCGACGCGGCGGCTCGGCCCCGGGCCGAGCTCCTGGCGCTAGTTCTCCAGCGCCGAGCCAGACTTGAAGAGGAGGGAGGAAGAGAGATAGGGAAGAACGGCACATGACACGTGGGGCCCACTGTGCCTTGTCAGCCTAAAGCACCATCTAAACCGCCGAGGGGGTAAAACGGATGGTTTTGGTAGTTGAACGGTGTTGGATATCTGGTTTTGCGGTTCAGGGGTAAATCGGACAACGTTGATAGTTGAGGGGTGTCAAAAGGAATTTTCCCTATTGCAAAATTGTGATTCTTTTCAGGGCATGCTTTTTGGAGAACTGGGCCTAAAAATAAAAGAAACTATGAGCCCAGTGAACATTTGAGACTGGACCGGTATTAGCCTATGAACCGGCCCACATACAACCTAGGTCATTGTTGTCTTACACATTTCTGTGTTTTTTCGTACTTTTCTTTTCCAACGGAAATTTATTAGAAAATAGTTAAAGATAAGTGACTATAACTTGATAAAAATAGGAGTCGCATGAATTTCTATAAGATATGATGCCTGAATTACCCTTGAATTCATCGACAGAGATAGCCTACCGGGAAAAATAACAAGCCAGTGTGCAATACTAGCCAGAATGCCTGATGAGAACTTGACATGCATAGATACTCACCGACAGTTCACCAAAGCTAATCCGGCTCGGCAAGTAGGCAAGAAGTACCATATGGGCTGTGGCAAAGAAACACATGGGTAAGACGAAAACGGTCACAAATCCTGTAACGCTAATGAAGTAATGATCAAAATTCACAAGCTTTGTTCGTCGGGAAAAAAAAAACAATTCACAAGCTTCGCGAGAAAGAGGTTGTGTCCTGGTTGCCAAATAGCCCTCCAGAGAGCCACAAAAGTGATGCCGTAAGCTGGACATGCTCCAAATTTCTGCCGAAGCTATATACGGTTCATTGGATTGCCGGGTCGCTGGCACCCGCACCCATCCAACACCGATGTTTTGTCCCGGACGGTCATTCCGGCCCGTGCCGCTTTGCTTCCCGGAGCGGCAATTGACGCTCCTGGCCTCTTGCCCAAGCCATGCGCGGCCGCCCGCGCTCGACGCCGTCGCTCTCCGCCCCCGGCGGCCGTCGCTCTCTCCAACGGCAAACACATATGCTAAAGCCAAGTTACAACACGACAGCAATAGCAACTGAAAAAAAAAAGGAGAGAGAGGACAGGGGAACCGCAAAAAAAGTCAAATGATGATTGGCCCGTTCGAAATGTACGCGTCCTTTTTGGATATCATCATCAGCAAGATGGGGAGTGGGACGAAACGTTCCGATCTGACTCGGTTAACGTATCAGCTTCGGTTCAATTTTTGCCAGCAGGCCGCGCTGTGCTTTTTTGTCTGATTTCTGAATTTCTGATCCACATCTTGCTTGCTTCTCAATGACGCCCAAACATGAACAAAGGAGCTTCATTATGGCACCAGAACCCCGTTCGTGTGAAACATTTCAAACTTCGAACAAGCTTTTGAACGTTTCATGATTCATCACAACGCTGTGCACGAACACGGCAGTAGATTCCGCAGTACGGACGCGCATTGGAAGAAGTGGAAGCACATGCTGGTGGAAAATCCACATGGAGAAGCAAGCACGACGCCGAGCCCGAAAGGATCGGGCAAAGCGGTGGCGCGCGAGCGTCCCCGCCGCGCCACTTTGGAGGCCGAGCAAAAATATTTTGGCGGGGACGGGGCGAGGCGCCGGGCCGCGCGCAGGTCTTATTTAACCCGGCTGCCGGCGATCGCTCCGACCGTCCGGGGTCGCCGCTCGGAAAACAATCATGGCGCGGCCGCGGCGGCGTCGTCCGATGAACAGGCCCGTAGTCCCAGTACCCACCGGATCCGAACCCCACAGAGAATAATACGGGAGTGCCACCACCCCTGGCCCTGCTGCACCCCCATGGCACCAACTTTTTGTAGCGCCCGCTTAAACGACACGCCCGTTTAAAACGGCAGTGCCTTCCATCTCACGTTTTCAAACCATTCGTTCTCGCAAATCTCAGTCGTCGCGGTCGTTTCTGAGATTTCGCCGGAATTCTACGACGATCGGCACTTGCTGTGAATTCTTTTTTCTCTCTGGTCCCTTCCCATGTTCCTTTTTTTTTTAAAAAAAATGGCCATGTTCCTGGTTTCAGAGTCTCAAAAGGGCAAAAGGCTATGGCACGCCTTTTGTGATTCTTGCTAGAGGAGGGGAGGAATTTGGTGGCGAAATTGCCGTGTGCATCTCTCCGGGGAAAAGGAGAGGAGGAATTGGAATTGCTGTGTGGCCACGGGGATGGGGAGGGACCAAAGGCGGGGCGGCAAGGCCGGCCTGTGGACACCAGGAATCGCTGTCAGTGACAAGCCTGACTTTTCACGTGGCGCCCGGGCCCACCGACAGCGACGCTGTTCCGCCAGCGTTGCACCACTCCCCCACCCCACCCCGGCGCGCTCGCGCTCGGTCGCTTCTCCCGCACTACTCGTGGCCACTGTCGCTTTCGATCCCCATCGCTCTCCTGCGGTTTTTGCATAAACACCACTGAAATTCCTAGAAATATGCTGTCTTTTACCCGCCGTTTCACCGTGGGAGACAAGGGGCGGAGACACAAAACTCCAGAAGCCGCCAAGGCTACCGGCGACGTAGCAGCGGTGGTGGTACTGGAACTAGGACTAGTAGGGCTACAGCGGCAGTGACGCTGACGCTGCCCGGCTGCCGGTACGGGAGAGAAATGACAAAAAAGGACTACATACACTTCCATTTTACAGAATTTTCAGAAACACCCCCCTCCCCCACTGCCGAGTTTCTTTATTCCCCCCGCCGCCCGCGGCCCGGGCTCGGCTCGGCTCAGGCCCAGTGCTCCGTGGGCTCGGTCCACCACGGCAGCGACGGCGGCTGCAGGTCGGCGAAGAAGCCCCCGCACGCGGCGTCGTCGTCGCCCAGGAACGCCGCCTCGTCGTCCTCTACCTTCAGCAGGTGCCCGTGGAAGAACACCTCCCCGTGGTGGAGCCCCTGCGACGCCGCCGCCTCCGCGCCGCCCGGTACCACGGCCTCGGCCTCCGCGACGGCGGCGGCGGCCGCCGTGGAGTGGGCCTTCTCCGGCGCCACCATCTCCGCGTCGTTGACCACCCCGCTCGAGTCGCTGTCGGACGAGCCCTGCGCCGCCGCCATCATCGCCGCCGCCGCCGGGGGCTCCACGTCCGACGCCGCCGGCTCCTCCTTAACGGACGAGAAGCTCGCCGCCGCGTCCTCGTCGCCCAGCTTCGCCTTGAGCTCCTTGATCTGACACAGACCCACCAACGAAACAACACATCAAAATCGCCGCAAAATTTGCCATTTTTCTTGCCCGTCGCCGTGCACGTGAGAATTGATAAGGAATTAGGATTTCAGGCGGCGGCGGCGGCGTGCGTACCTCGGCGAGGAGCGCGTCCTTGTCGCGGCGGAGGGCGTCGTGGTCGGCGCGGAGCGCGTCGTAGGAGTGGCGCAGGGCGGCGTAGTCGCGCTCGAGCTGCTTGGTCTTCCAGCGCGCGCGGCGGTTCTGGAACCAGACGGCCACCTGGCGCGGCTGCAGGCCGAGGTCCTGCGCCAGCCGCGCCTTCCGCTCCGGCTCCAGCTTGTTCTCCGTCTCGAAGCTCCGCTCCAGCGCGCGCACCTGGTCCGTGCTCAGCCGCCGCTTCTTCTCCCCGCCGCCGCCGCCGCCGCTGCAGAGCACCACGTCCTCGTCGGCCTCCACCACCCCGACGGCACCAAACCCATCATCTTTTTTTTTCAAACGAAACCCACATCAGCCAAACCGCCCAAGAAGAAGAACAGGAAACAGAACACAGCGCAGAATTGGCAAACAAAGGGATCAGCATAACTTACCACTGTGAACAACCGGAAGGAGGCCGGGGCTGCCGCCGCCGCCGCCGGAGACTGCACCGCTCGGTCTCTTCATGCTGAGCCGCTCGACTTCACGCGAAATTCTCAAAGATTCCAAGAAAAGGAGGCGGGCTGGACTGATTCAGAGCCAAGGAGGAAGGAAGGATCACGGAGGGGGTTTCGATCAGGGGAGGGGCAGCCGGGGGAAGGGGAGTAGGAGGTGGCGCCTCCGGTGATAGTTCTCGTCCGTGTTGCTGTGACCACCGTCCAGGACCATCACCATGGCTGTCTTGTCTTCTTCCCCAGCTCCGATCCAAGTGCCTCCTAGTACAACTGAGAGCTACTGGGGATGTTCCTGAGGCTTCTCATGATCGCCTTGCTCTCTGTGTGCGCGTGTGTGGAGTAGGAAGGAGTGTACTGGAGTGGAGTGAGGGTTTTTTTCTTTGCACTCTCCGGTTACTATTTTCGGGCCGCAAGAACTGTGTGCTTAAAAGACGAGTGGAGAAGGGTGATGAGGTCGTGAGGAGACTCGGGCGAGCTCGGGTTGGTCAGGTTACCTGGGATGGTAGTCGACTCGTCGAGTCGAGTCGTGGTGTTGGAAAATCACCATGGTTAAGCATACACGGCGGCAGATGGGACCAGATGACCAGCCAGCGTTACAACTTACAAAAAGGACGAGGAAGAGAGCTGTGATGCGCGCGCAGGGATCGTGCATAGCAAGGAGAGAATTTTGTGACCGTTTTTGAACTGCCTTAAACATCGTGTCCTATTGATTTAGCGGCTCTGGCATTTAGCACGGCCCATAATTTAGCGGCTCTGGCGTAAGAATTAGGCACCATTTGGTAATTGGTACCGGTCTTCCACCTTCGCCTACTGAGAAATTCCTCTCTTCTCTGCACGAAATGAATTGGGAGCCAGTGAAGTTGTCTTTTTCCATTTGTTGAAATTTTTTGTTTGTTAAAAAAGGCGAAGAAGCTCGTTGGTACGGTACAGCGTTCAAAAGACGGAGAAGCCAGAGTCGACGGAAACCATGCTAAATTGGAGTTTTCTGCGCCCCCCCACCCCCGGAAAGAAGAACGAGATGACAGACATCATATCGAGGCCCTGTTTAGATGGAACGCGAAATTTTTTTCGTATTAAATATAGACTAATTACAAAACTAATTACAGATTCTGTCAGTAAATCGCAAGACGAACCTAACGAGTCTAATTAATCCGTCATTAGCACATGTTTACTGTAGCAATTTATTGTCTAATCATGACCTAACTAGGCTCATTAGATTCGTCTCGCGAAGTACACTCCATCCATATAATGGGTTATTTTTTTCAGCTACATTTAATATGTCATGCATGTGAGGGAATATACTCGAAAAAAAATTCGCGAAACATCTAAACAGGGCCCGAGTTTAAAGAGGCAAGCAAACAGTCAGAGCTTAAGGAGGGGCTCTCATCTCCTTCTTCCCCTCTGCCACTGTCCAGAGCAGCTACTCTGGAAGTAGGACGACTCGACAGCCGGTTGATGGAATTCCTACTGAAAAATGGCTCCGGGAGATGAAGGATGTCCCAATGGAGATGTTGCATATAATGAACACAACGACGGATAAAGAAGGATAGAACCGATGCTGGTGGAGGAGAAGACCGCCTTATATAGGGCCTGTTTGGCATGGCTCTAGAGCTAAACTTCACCAACTCCACCTACTTTTCTAACCAAACACCCCAACTCCACCAACTCCTAGAGCAGCCTAACTCCATGGAGTTTGAGGAGCTCTAGTTCATTTTGGTGGAGTACCTCTTTTGGAACTCCAGAAACTCCACATATGAGCATAGTCGTGGAGTTCAAGGGTAATTACCCACCACTGCCACTGGTTACACAAAAAAACGCTTCGTTTCTTTTCCCATCTATTCAGCGTTCGTCCACCTCCCTCCACCCGCTCATTCCTCCTGCCGCCGCCCGATGGTGCTTCTCCCCGCCGTCGGCCCCATCGCCGGCCAGGAGGTCCGGCTCCCCCGCCTCCCCAATCTCGAGCCACCGCCGCCCTCATGCCACGTCGTCGTCGCCCCCACGTCGTTCCCATCCCGCGCTGCATCTCTTCCAATGACGACGGCGCCGCCGGGGCTGCAATCGAGGAGGCGGCGGGCGACAAGTAGAGCCCCCGCGGCGCTGCGACCCTTCGCCGCCCCTATCCCCGCGTCGTGGCGGCCATCTCAACCCCGTCCTCATGCCTGGAGCCGCCGCCCCCAGCTGTGCCGTCCCCAATTCTTTTTTTCTTTTTTTTTGCCATCCCAATTCCACGTCAGAGCTGTTGGATATAATACTGGCCCTATCCCGCGTCGTCGCGGCTGATGGGCTACGCACCGCCGTCGGTCGTAGCGCCCGTCATCACCGGGAAACCAGACGAGCAGCGCCTCCATCCCACGCTCCAGCGTCACTACCTTGCAAGCGGAGGAGCAACGGCTCGAGGGGACCTGTGTGGGCGTGAGCTCCTTCAGTCTCATCACGAGGAAGAAGATAAACAAAAAATAAAAAATAAAAATAGTAATTGAGAGAATGACATGTGGGGCCATGAGTGGAGGGCAAGATTGACAATCTACCATCAAAACCCTCATTTCTGGAGTTTGGAGTAGTCTTCTAGCCAAACATCCCTTCCCGTCAGCTCTTGCTCCACGTGGAGCTGACTCTAGCTGGAGTTTGGAAGTGGAGCTGCTCTCTGTGGAGCAAGAGCCATGCCAAACAGGGCCATAGCAAGGAGAAGAGCACAGAAGCTGCATCTTTGAGGATGTTGTTTAGTTCTCAATCTAGAATGATGATATCTGAATGTTTTGGTTGTTGTTAAGAGCTTTTCTCTTTTCTAGTGAATTGATGGAGTTCCCTTTGACAGTTTGATTGGTTAGGTAGGCACAAACTGCTATGTTGTAAGTGACTATTTCTCTGCTTTTCTATTAAATAAAGCTGGGGCCTGCCCTTAAACTCTAAAAAAAACCATGCTAAATTGGGCCTTCGCTTCAATTGATTAGGATTTTGAGGGCTACGTATACGTATTTGAAAAGAGTTCAAGGAGGCAAACCAAAGACATATGGAAGTATGGAAGGTGGCGGCAAATATGGCAACGTCAAAAGAAGCTTGAAGCAGAAGGAGCGGTACGCATAGCTTCGGGCCAGTTTAGTGCCTTCATTTTACATAAAGTTTTTCTTTCGATTCCCATACTTTCTCTCATAATGTACGTCTCTCAATACATAACTTTCTTCATTTCTCGCTCTCTCCTCCGTCCAAACATCGGGGGAGAAATGACGGTTGCTATACGATCGAGATAGAGACCAGCTGCTCGGATCCGTGGAGCGAGAAGAAAATGGAATTTCCGTGGATCAACACACGCACGGAAAGCAGAGCAGAGTACCATCCAAGTCAATTGTACTCCCAAGGTCGTGACAGCCATTGCGCGAACGTACTCGCCGATCACGCCCCCAAACGGCCTTTCGCGCCGCACAACGAGCAAAAGACATTGACCGACCACACCCCACGGGCCAGCCACGACACCAGCGCAACCAAAGCCAAAGCGGGCAGCGAGCCCAGCAAGCGGTGGCACCGAACCGCCGATGACGCCGAGCACACGGTAGCCAACTAGCCATCACCCACCACCACCAGCCATGCACGGTGAAGCTCAGGACGGAACGGAACAGGGGGCGCGTGGCCCCAGCGGCCGCGGCGGGGAAAGGGAGCGTGCTTTTTGGCCGTGTGGGGCAAAGGCGCGGAGCTAGCCCCGGGAGCCCAAAAAGGCGACGCGCCTCCATTGGCCAAAGCTGCCTGCCCCATCTCCTGCTCTACCACCCTCTGCAAGACGCCAATCCATACGGCAGCCCTTTTTTCGGGAAATGGTGGAGCCCGCTTTTCGCCTTTGCCCAGCCCGGTCTGCTCCCTCGGCAACTTTGTTTTGTTATCTCTCTCTCACCTAGCCCTCTCCTCTTTACACGTGGGTAGGATACATGACGTGACGCTCTCCCTGGCCGGCGCGCCTCGCCGTCGCCGAGCGGCGCCGGCGCCGGAGGAAGGGAAGATTCGCACGCGCCGCCGGGATCACGACTCCTGGGATCGTTTCATCCTTTCGGTTGAGCTCGCGCCGTCGCGGTCGCGGCTTTCGAGACGCGCGCGCCCGTTGTTTAACCTCGCTCGATCCAATCGGATCGTGTCGACGTGAGACTGCGACGAGGGCAGTCCCAACCCTCCAAGCAGGATAGTTTATTAGCATTAATTAGATTGCCACGTAGGACTTTTAGCTTATGTGGCACTGTATTAAATAAGAAAGAGAGTAGAGAGAGGAAGAAACTGGGTCTTGCATGAGACCCAATGTCTACACGAGAACCTATGCACTAGACACTACCAAACTTTGCATTGGGGAGATGATGGTTTCTTCATGATAGATAAAGAGTAAACATGATTGGTAGAGATGAGAGATGATGCATTTATTAACAATCCACATTAAGAAATCGTGGGTTGTGGAGTGTAGTTTCTATAGCGATTTCTTGCTTATGTGGCGACATAGAAACTACTCATAGACTCTACGGGTTGAGACTGCCCTGAGCGCCTCCGGTTTTTTCTCTCTTTTTTTCTTTCCTAACCCCGCGGATCGGATCATACTACGGAAAGCTACGCTCTGAAAACGACGAGGATTAGAAAAAGAACGGGGAAGGAAAAAAAAGTGTTTAAAAAATGGAGTTGTTTGGACGTGTCTGTTGATTTTGTGCCCATCTTTTGAGGCTAGAGGATTTGATTAGTTTTCAGTAGGCTTTTCTAGGCTCGTGTAGTTGTTTGTAGGTGGTGTCTCTACGTGCACCCGGGATTTTTTTTTCCTTTTTCCAAATCGTTGCTGCCTAGAATTGAGGAGAAAGTTATCCAATTCGAATCTTTGGAAAGAAAGGGCCGGGGAGGAAACCTTTGAGCCGTTTTGTAATGTTTAACCGTTGGCTTTCTGATCGAGCGCACCCCGGTGTTCTTTGTTTTCTGGTATGAAATGATGCCCAGGTGATTGGTAGTAGTTGTTACCCAATGATGCGTCGTCCTACACTCCAGACTCGAAGCTAGGCAACCGAACTGCTCGCTTCAGTAGGAGTATCTTTGACTACGTCACTGTGCCTTTTCTACGTTGCATGATGGGGTTGCTAGCTGCGCCCCACAAAGAAAACGTCCAGGCCGAGGGTCGCTCTGAAGTCTGAACTCCAGCTAGTTGGTTCAGAAGCTGAAGCTCTGGCATGGCAATAAACAAGCGGCGTCGAGACCTGTCACGCCCGAAGAGAGCTCGGTCAGAATTGGCAAACTTGGAGATCCAAAACCACCGACCACGTCAGTGACACGCTGGCATTATTGTAGTACATCAGTTTTATTTATGACCAAAAGCTTGGATCAAGCACATATATGGAACGTAATGCAGCGTCAAAGACGGATAGACACGTCTGAATTCAGCAGCATCGGATTGCTCTTGGAAGAAACAATTGAGGTAGTCAAGAATTGCAAGGGTGACATCATTCAATTTGCAAAGAGAACAGTATGCTGCACTCCACCGCTGGAGGCTGGAGCTCATCCGCTCCTCGAAAGTGATCCGAACCGAAACTTTTTCCCCTGCGGTTCGCGGCACATCGCCCTCGCTCCTTTCCGAGAACAACAGCGGGGGTTGGCAACACGTACGCATCATCACAACGCAAGTACGTAGACTTCCTTGCGTGACAGATGTTTCGCCCCCGACGTGAACCGCTGTGTGTGACACGGGACCTCGGTGGGGTCGTCTCGGGACGACAGACAAGGCCGGCCAGCGAGGAGGACAAAAGGCTGTTCTCGAGTCGTGGTGGAGGAGATTCTTCAACAAAGGCGACGGGACCTGTCGCGCCGGGCCGGGGGGCCTGGCATGAAAAGGGCCACGAAAATTACACCCCGAGAGCCTCGGCCTCGCATCGCATTCCTGGGATCCTGATGGGTGATCTGATCAATATCCCGGTGTCTTGCTGGACTGTTAAAACTCGTGGTAAATCTTATCTTCCCGGCTCCTCTCGCTTTTACGACCTTGATGATGCGAAAGGCAATGAATTTTTTTTTGACAGCGGTCGGTGGGTACGCGGATATGCTATGCCTGGCTGCCTGCGGCGGATGCGGTTGAAACTTGAAACCGAGAGATTTGTGTGACTCACGTCGAGAAAAAGTCTCGCCGGAGCTCGCTCCGGCAACGGCGATCAGGCTTTGAGCCATAGGTACTGCAGCTGCAGCCGCGCGAGCTGTATCGACCGGCAGTCACTGCACTGTGTCGCTGCGCACAGTAAAAGCCTCTCCCTGCTGAGTGCTGACTGCAGTGCAGGCGGCACAAAAAGGACCGGGGACCGAAGGGTGTGATCGTCGTCGTCGTCGCAAGGAAGCCTCCGGGAACGGGACAAGAGCGGTGGGGCTCGGCCCTGCTCGGCTGCTCCCCAATCGCTCCCCGCCAAGTAGGGGAGTTGCGCTGACGAAGGTATGGGGAGGGAGGAGGTCAGGCGTGTACAGGAGCGCAGTCTGCATGCCTGGGAGTCTGCGAGACTGCGAGTGCAGGGCGAGTCATCCGACCGTGGTCCGTTCCCGTCCATCCTCATCCGGCGCCGGTGGCCGCCTCGATCTCCCCGGCGCAGCGGGATCGAACAGACCACAACCAGTCCACCACGTCCACTCCACTGGTGATTGGTGAACGAAGCAGCGAGATCCTCGTCTACGGCGGCGCGTGGAGGGGAAGCGCGCGCGGCCGGGAACCGGGAACGGGCAGAGACCCCGCGCCCGCGGCGTGCGTGAGTTGTGATCAATTTCCTGATCGGAAAGCCTCTGGTTCGTTGCACCCCCGCGCCCGGCGCCTGCATGCTGTGGCTGGGACGGCCACACCGGCCGCGTGGGCTCGGGGGACTCTGGCCGCCTGGCTTCTGGTCCAGCCGCTTTTCCGCGCCCGCGTACGTGCCGGGCGCGGGAGGGCGGGCCGGCCGAGTCCCCACAGGCGCACACCTAACGGCGCGGGGCTTGGTTCGAGGTGGGCGCGGCGAGGGTCGGAAAACGCCGAGCCCCCGACGGGGTCCGCAGGCCTGTCTCCGGCCGGGTCGATCGACGGAACGGACGACGGGGACCTTTGGACGTGGAGGTCGGCGGGAGCGAAAGCGTTTCACATGGCTCCTCGCGTTCCTATCTTCAGGTCGGGGCCATCGGGCCTGGTCAGGTGTCGTCGTCACGTAAAGGCGCCCGTTGGTTTGGACGTCCGGGCGTGTACGTGTAGCGGTGTATCCACTCTCGTGCTCTCTTAGTCGGTTGCTACTGCTGCTGCCATGTGCCATCGGCGGCCGTTACTCGTCCGCCTCATCCCCCGCCGCATTGCTGGGCCGCCACGAAGAGGAGAGAAACGAAGCTTCGATTCACCTGACAGAGCGCTCCGTGAATTATCTCGCTCGCGTATCGGCTTTCCAGTTTACTGCCCAGTCGCAACGTTGCAATCGTGTGCACGAGCACGATTAACGAACGCGACAGTGATCGAAATCAAGGGACGGACGACGGAGAGTACAGAGATTCTTGGAGGCAGCTCACCTTTCATGGGTTCTGGCCTAAATCGTAGCCGCCGCCTCCTGATTTAACCAAGTTGAAGAGGAGTGTCTCGATCGCCCCCTCACAAATTTGATGATCTAAACATTGCGTCATCGTCCTTTACTACTTCTTAAGTTCTTGTTCCAACTCCTGAACAGTACCAAAACCATCAGGTGACTTGGTTGGCATTTTGACTTTGAAATGCTGTACCTCCTGGCGGTTTAATGCCAAGCAACGCTCATGCTCAGGAAAATGCACAAATTTAGCCCGTTATTTAACTTTCAGTACCTCATAGTGTTACGTTGAGCGTTAAAAGCATGTTTGCTTCATTGCCACAATTCATTGCAGTACGTTGAACTGGGTTACCCCAGGCACAGTTCATCGTGCCATACTTTCATCTAATCGTTAATCCTGCGTCAGGTTACGATGTCAAATGCGAAGCATTGGCACACACTCATTTATCAGCTGTACCAACTACAGTTCCATAAGATTTTGTACAATCGTTTCAGGGGAAAACAGTAATCTGGTACTAGAGACATGGACACGGTGCCTTCTGAAGCTGAGACTGCTTCACATATGCAGCCAGATAGTACAGTAGTAGGCATAGTGAAGCAGACTGTCCCAGAGTCAAAAGGCAAGGTATGAGGAATCAATACTCGCTCAGGCACTTAATTCCCCTGTGGGGGGAGATATGACAGTACATCAAGGAGACATAAGATGATATTAGCAACCTTCGGAAACCCATCTTTTTTCTGGACTGATTATTTTGTGCAAATGTAGCAAGTTCAATAACTTCTAAGATGGATATCGCTCTATTATTATGCATTCATCAAGCGCCTCAGAAGAAAAATGACCCCCCTCCAATGGTGGATCATGAGTTACTGGTTTAGTAATGTGCAATGTTCATGAACCTACACTGCTCCCAGACTCAATAAAGCCCCAAAAATTTCCACCAAAATGCACCAACAACTCCCCAGATTACAGCATTGGTTGCGGCTGTTACAAAACCCAGCTTGAATACATCAGGAAGGTCAACATACCCCGCTGCACAAGGAAAACATCAGGTTAATCAATAGAAAATAAATATTTCAAAGGTTAAAGCCCCTAAACAAGTAACCCATAGTAGTAAAACACACACAACACACACACACACACACGAAGGGTTCGCCTCATATGCCTGAGTGTGCTGGGATCAGATACAGGCTAATCAGTTAATGAACTACAGTATGCATCTACATTGAAAGCTGGGATCAAAATATTATGGAATGTACCAAACCAACGCGGTGGATTGCTAGAAAAATTGGAAACGTGTGTTCAAGAAAATAGGTGGAAAGAAAAATTACCTCCATAGTACACTGCAGATTGGCCACTACTATAGTGAGTTAGTGCACCAAAGAGATTTGAGTTGTATGCCAAAGCAAGCGCTGAGAGTATAGCTGGTACACCAGCTGCTAAATGCATGGCAAGAAACGCCGAGTACAAAGCTCCAACCTGTGCAGTCTGGCTTGCAAACAGATAGTGAATAAAGAAGTACGAAGCCTGAAGAACACCAAATGCTGCAGGCCAACTCAATGAGAACGACTGGAGAGCCTTGGCAACACAATTTGACATCCATGACACAATCCCAAGGCTAGTAAGTTGCCCAGCCAAGCCAACTAGAATAGCAAACCAAGCTAAGGTGTCCCAGGCAGACTTCTCATTCAAACAATCCTCCCAGTTCAGCACTCCAAGAAGGAGAAGAATTGAGAGTCCAATCATTGCAGCAACAACGCTCGATACTCCAATAGTTTCCCTGCACCATTAGGATCAGAATAAGCTTTCCCCATCTAAGAAAAGGGGAAACTGGTTACATTTGAAACAAATTGATTCTTGTTGTATAGAAAAATAAATATTTTTAAAACCTACACAACCCTGAGCGGAACTCACTGCTAATTTCAGACTGATAAAGGACCTTTCAGGGGAAAACACTACACATAACAGTACTGAATATACCAATAGCATGCTCAACAGTGTTGTGGGTGAACATAGTTTACAACAGGTACTTCAACAGGCCCCAATCAAGAAAGGTATTCTGTTGTGTGTATATGTGTGCGATCCTTAGAACAGTGTAAACAAAAAAAGTTAAAGCAAGTCGAGTTTATAAAAGTTTAACTTGAGATTGCAAGTCATGTCCTGGGATGAATCCTCCCAAAAGTAAAATCTTACCCAAAAATCCATAGTGAGACTGCAAGAAGCATTGTACCAATCATGACCCATTCATTTCTTGTCACTGGGCCCATGTTCTTTAGCTTCTGAGCAGCTAATGCTGGGGCATCAGGAGTGTCCTTTATTTCAGGGGGGAATATTTTGTATATCACATAAGGAGTCACTAAAAGCCCAACAATTGCTGGCAAACTAGAAACCTTAAACCAAGTCATCCATGGGTTTCCAATCTTAACACCAATCTCTTCTGCTAACTTCAGACACAGAAGGTTCTGCGCAGCTGCTGTCAAGAAGAGAGCACTGGAGCTGCCAGACGCCTGCCAAGTGCCAAGCACCAGAAACAGACACGTTAATGCCATCGCTCAATTTTAAATGAGCTTAATGAATAAGTGAAAACATAACTAGTCGAACTACAGAGCACCCATGTCTACAGAAATATTTAAGAGGCAGCATTCCCTAATTAACTGCAGTTTGTCATTTCTTTTCTCTGAAACCGAACATCGCCAGTTTGAGATTTACTTCCAGTTTCCAGTTGGAGATCGGAACTATCCCCAAAGGCAAAGAACATATGTACCCAAGATCAGCCTGCACTAACATATGTATATCTATGTTGCTTTGATTATTTATGGCATCATCACACACCAGAATTCTCCTTTGAAGAAGTAGACTCCTTATTTCAAATCATAATGCTAATTTAGATTGAGCTCGCACAAATATTGAAGCTCATAAATCATGAGAAAAAAATATTGAAACGATGGGAGAGCAACTAGTTTATATGCTGGAGGATGAAGGAGTATAGATGTATAGATGAGGGTAAACAAGGAAAACAAACAATTCGCATGCATTCCTTCTACAAAGAAAAAGGAGGGAGGGAGCACTACTATTACATAAGTTTCAAATGCCTAAAAAAGGGTGTACCCAGTGCGAAAGCTCCCACACAAGGTGGGTCTGGGGAAGGGAATAGCTAGAAAATAATGCTGGTCACTAGAAAGAAGAAGATTTTAACGCTTCCCGTATCCCCCCATATTTACTTCTTACAGCAGCCCGCATCCTTTGACACCAAGCGTAATTGTCCCCCATGTGCTTTCCAGTGTTCCCAAAGCAACCATGGATGCACTCATAGAGACTCCTAAGGATTTCTTCACCTCCGTATCACCTCAGGGGATATCATCTATGGGGTAGACTCTAATGCTCTACAACACATTATGTAGAACGTTCAGAGAAAGAAGGCAAGAGATAAAGTAATATCTCTAAAGCTGGGACTATTATCTTGAAGATGAAATATCAGGAGCACGAGAGTATATTGATGAATATATGCACAAACTCAATCATGTCCCTTGGATTTAATCTGAGTGGGCAGTGCGATTTTCTCGTCCCTCTTGGGCTGATTCAGGACAATTAGATCAAGCCTAATTAAAAAAGATGGAGAAGTGAATGGGGTATTCCCACCTCTCACTTGGGCCATTCATACTGAATCCAAGAGAGGAAATTCAGTTTGTGCATATGTTCACCAATATACTGTTGTGCGCCTGACCTTTTCTGTTGAAAAAGTTGAAATGTCCAAAATGAGACTCTAATCTTCCTACACAAATATTTCCTAAGTAGTAAATAGACAGAGTTGTTGGCCACTAATGGAATTAGCACAAGCACTAAAAAAATTAAAAGCTCATCTAATCAATGGTAGATCCACTTAATGGGTTGCGGATCATATGAATCCACAGTTTTTGTGCAGAAAAACCTAGATAAACAAGGATCTAACAAACTGTTTAGCAAAATAGTCGAAAAGAGAGTATACCCTATAGGCATGAAGATCTGCACTTGCCCCTATCTGAATACAGGCAGCTGTTCGCAAGGTGAGACCGACAGTGATTTGCAAACTATAAACTACAACTGATACCAATGTCACAAGTTGTAGAGTCAAATGATCTACTACCAGAACCATAACACATATGCGATGATGGATCAATCTATTATGACCTAAAATACACTCTTCAGTATACACTCAAGAATGAACATACTTTTTCAGTTCAGTGGTCGTTAGCAACTGAATATTCCAACAAGACATTGAAATATCTTAGGAGCAGAGTTTTCATTACCAACTCCCATCCTAATAGCATCTACAACAGTTAATGAACAACTATGTGAGAATTTCATCCAAAATTAAGCGCCCCTAGATCAATTTTATTAATCCTAGTAGGCTCTACAACAAAATGCACATCAGCAATAACGCATATAGATCAATTTTATTCACTCAGTCTAGTAGGATAATGCAAAATGCATGCCTCTAGATCTAAGCACATGCACAAATCTATCCACCTGGAGCAAAGCTCGTCGTTCATTACCTGTAACTGCGATTGCACAAGGTAGGAGCCCAGCTTCTTTGCCGATCGGTCGTTCGGCTTGCTGCCCGACGAGAGAGACAATGACTTGACGATGGGAAGGAAAACCCCTCCTGCCCTGGCCGTGGTGCTGGGCATAGCAGGCGCGATGAACGCCTCGCTGATGGCAAGCCCGTAGGACAGACCCAGAGTGCTGCGCCCCAGCCATTTGACGAAGTAGGTGGCGACGCGGTCGCCGAGGCCGGTCTTGACGAATCCGCGCGCGAAGAAGAAGGAGATGACGATGAGCCAGATGACCTCATTGGTGAATGCCCCGAACGCGGCGGTGAAGGGGAGGGTGCGCGTGGCGACGGTGGCGGTGAGTCCGAGGAACGCCCACGCGCCGACGGGGAGCGGGCCGAGGACGAGCCCGGCGATGGTGGAGAGGAAGATGGAGAGGAGCTGCCAGGCCTGCGGGGTCACCTCGGCGGGGCGCGGCACGAGGAAGCGGACGGCGAGGCCGGCGGCGAGCGAGATGAGGAGGGGGATCGGCTTCGCGCCGCCCGCCGCCGCGGCAGGCTTCGGGGCGGGGCTAGGGCTCGCGGCCGCAGAGGCCGACGCGGAGGCGAGGAGCGGAGGGAGGTGGCGGCGGGCGGTGGGGGCGAGGCGGGGAGAGATGGGGAGCGAGAGGGAGAGAGAATTGGGCGAGGGCTGGAGCTGGAGATGGCGGCGCCGGAGGTGGCCATGGGGCGTGGGAAGCGGGAGAGCCGGGCGGTGGGATACGGCGAGCCGGAGGCTCTCCATTGGCGGCGGCGGCGGCGGCGGCGGGCGGCGAGCGAGAGCAGGTGGTGGGATGGGTGCTAGTGGCCTGCAGCCCCGTCGGAGTTGTTTTTATTATTAAAGCTGGGAGGCGTGATCTGTCAGGGTGCTACTGACAGGTGGTGCTAGCGTCCAGCTGTGAAAGTAGGGCTAGATTGTCAGTTTCTCTGGGTGAATGCGTCTCGGCTGCAAATTGGTGCCCTTTCTGTTCACAGATCAGCACAAGCTGTTGGCCACTGGGCCCCAGAGGCAGTGAGAGTGGAGCTTGGGATCCTCAGGTGTGGCCGTATGGCTGAGCTACCGATGGGAGGATCGCCTCTGTTTTTTCTGCCGTCTGATAAGGCCTGTGTGGCATGCTACATGCATCTCATCTACAGTGTAACATCCAGGAGCACAACTGTACAAGTTTTTCTTACAATCTTTCTCCATGTCGGATTCGTAATTCGATCGAGTAGGCTGAGAGTTTCGAGCGATTATACAAGATATCACATTGAAGTCTAGCTGTTCATATTTTTCAAACCGAGCTCAAGCTTACGGAGGAGCGAGGAATCGGCTGTGTGGGATGGGACAATCTCTTGCACCGAGTCAAAACAGAAAACAATCGCTTACGCTGGGCTTTGGATTCGTGGAATGGGACAATAAGCCCGACATTCCATCTCGAGACTGCTCTTGCTGGAGATTTATCGCATTGGAAATGGGCTAAAGCATATAGCTAGCAAAAGGTGTAAAAAAAAATCCCTTTTACCTCCTGGACATCAAGCCGAATCTATGTTTCCCCCTTAAACCGCAAAAGCAGTTATCTAGAACCTTCAACCACCCAAACCATCCATTTTATCCCTCTCCATGGTTTGGACAGCGGTTTTCGCTGACGTGACAGAGGGGCCCACATGTCATAGGGTCGTCGCTTGCTCGAGGGGGGAGGGGCAGAGGGAGGGGGGGGGGGGGGGGAAGGGAGCCCGTAGGAGGCGGCGGCGCAGGGAGGTCCGACGTGGGGCGACGACGCGTGGAGCCGGCGGGAGGCAGCATCGCAGGGAGGAGGCGACATGGGGCGGTGGTGCGTGGAGCCGACAACGCGGGGAGGAGCCGGCGGGGGTCGAGCCCGGGGTCGAGCGAACATGGAAGTGGCCCGGGGGCGAGCGGGGCAGGCGCAGGTGGGCGGGGAGGAGCGCAGGTGAGAAGAAGATAGAAGTTAAGGAGGGTTTCGCGTAAATGTCGTAGGCATAGCTGGTAGACGCCTGACATGGCGTGTGGTCGTCATCATCGCTCGATGGATGCGTCGGCGATTAATTCTCCTATGTATCAGGGCAAGACTACTGCGGTCTGCGGCTCGATGGTGAGATCGTGAATTCGGATAGAGAAGAAGAGAAATCATAACCATAGCACATATCCTATTCCAATGACGAACGCCTCTGCATCTGACGACATCACATACATGAACCTGACAGCTATTGCGACCCGCGTCCTCCGTTTCAAAGTGGACCAAAGAAGCCGCGAATAGTGACCTCCACCACCACTGCTCCGACAACTTCAGCGTTGGTGGCTATGACTGGAAAATCCTCTACTTCCCCAACGGTGAGGCTTCCAAACTCCAAATCTTCCTCCTGTTTTAGTGCAAAACCAACGAGGATGTGGCGGTGAGGTTCGCGTCGTGCACGGTGATGAGCAAGTACGAGGCTTAGCAACCATGTTCCCAGAACGATGGGAACGGGAACGATGTTCCTAAAACAAGGATCGACACTTATGAATGATTTTTACAAAATTGTTCCCCGAACCTTTCCGTTCCCGTTTCATGGCTGCTATGGTCCCGGGAGCCCTCGGAAGAACTGGAGGTGGCCGCAGCGGCCAACCTCCCGCCCTTTTGCGGCGACGTCGTTAAATCAAGACCGCTCGATCGGTGTGTCCATGGAACACGCAACAGAGTTCGTGAAAGGAGACTGTCTTATTCTGCTTGGATTGGATGGTCCAAAATATCCACTCAAGCTGGATGATATTCCATTTGAAGAATGATGATTTTGCCCTATTGTGAAGCTTAATTATGATTTTGCCTCTATTTTCTGAGAAGGAAGCCTCTGTTTTTCTATGGTTTCAACACTGTTAGTTAGAATGGATACCCCTTTAAAGGATACACGAGCTTAACTGTTTGTATGTGTTGTATTGTGACTCAAATCCTACTTGGATTAGGACTCAATAGGGGTGTGCTTTAGGACTTCTAGTTCTACTAGGACTTGAGCGATGAATCCTACTAGGAGTAGGACTCCTACTTGCATGTATGAGACTTTGGAGGGGACTATATAAACAAGGGGTAGAGGCTCTATCAAATCAATCAAGCCAAGGGCAAACACCAAGGTCTCATCCAAGGCTTGTGAGAAGCAATTAGGAGCGCTCAAGAGGAATAGGCTAGATAGTTCTATAAGCACTAGATTCTTGTATGAGGCAAGAATCCGAGGGTCTTAGAGGGTCAAGTAGAGTTGTGAGGGAGCGGCAATCACTTGTACTCTTTCGGAGTTGTGCTTAAAAAATTTGCGGTCGGCTTCGCCAAATCCTATTCTCTTGTTGTGGTTGCTTCAACGTCGTCAACTAGGGTTTTCTACGAGATTCGTCTACTTCGTTCTTATACTGTGCAAGCTCGTGTCGTACTCACAATATCCTTTCAAGATCCGAGGGTTGCTGCGCATAACGAGGGGTATCAGATTCTAACAAGTGGTATCAGAGCCAAGGTCGGATTGAGCTGATTTTGTGAGAAGGTCGGCAGTGCTAGGGTGCACGAAATCAAGACGATGTCAGGGATGTGGAATCAAATAGAGAAATTTGATGGCAAAGGGAATTTCAGCGTGTGGCAGTGTGTGGTAACAGATGTGCTTGTCCAGCAAGGGTTAATTGATGCTCTTGAGGGGACCAAACCGGAGAGCACAACCGCTGAAGACTGGGAGGTGATGGAGCGAAAGGCTGTCAGTACAATTCGACTATGTCTCTCCGATGAGGTAAAGTACTCGGTAATCAAGGAGAATTCCCCGAAGAAATTATGGAAGGGCTTAGAAGAATTGTATATGGCAAAGTCGCCGACAAATCGGTGGGTGCTGAAGCGTCAACTATTCAGGTTGCGCATGGAGAAAGGCACACGATTCGTTGACCATCTAAATGTCTTCAACAAACTTGTCACGCAGCTGGTTAGTGTGGATGAGGAAATTGAGGAGAACGATAAAGTCGTCATACTGGCTTCATCCTTACCACCATCATGGGAGCAATTGGTGATGAATATTCTCATCGGGAAAACTACTCTCAACTTCAACGAGACAGTTGCATACCTGTTGGAGGCGGAGTCTTTGAAGAAGCCACAGGAATCTTCATCCTCGGGTGATCAAGCATTGACCGTTTCAAGTGGAGCAGGCAAAGTCTTGAATCGCGGGAAGAAGAAAGGCAAAAGCAAGGGCAGCCGTACATGCTATCTTTGTGACAAAGAGGGTCACATGATAAAGGATTGTCCAAATTTGAAGAATATGAGAGCAGCATGCTCGGTGGCAAGTGAGGATGAAGGTGATATACTTATCGTCAGTCAACCAGGGACTATTCATGATTGGATATTAGATTCAGGGAGTTGTTTCCATGTATGTTCGGCAAGGGAGATGTTTGACGAAGGATCTCAACGCCTGGCGAATGGAATTGTTCACTTGGCGGATTGCAAGGAGTATGCTAGGGGCAAATTTGTATGAACATACTACACCGTTAAGTGCTCTCGACGGAGTAGGAGTAAACTAAATCTCCACTTTTAAAAGTATAGGGTAAAATCACAATTTAACACCGTAAGAGCAACTCCAGCAAGGCCCCTACTCAAAAAGTAGGGACCGAGGGTAAAAAAAAAAACAGCTCTAGCAGGGCCCCTACTCGGGTCCCTACTCTAGAGAGGCACCCAAATCTCCTCCACCAGCCCCATCTCCCACGGGTGGAGAGAGAAGCTCCTACTCTACCGTTGGTCGTTTCTCTCCCTCCTGCGCACACGCGGAAGCGGCCCCGACACCATGCCCGAGCTCCTTCCTTGCTCGGGTGCGGCCGTGCGGGCGGTCGAGCGCCGCCGCCGCTCGATCTTGACCGGCAGCAACAAGAGATGAGGGGTCGCCGGCAACCACGAGCCTTCACCGCCGCCGACAACCACGAGCTCGGGTGGATCTGAGCCCCCACCGCTGTCGTCGGCCGTGCGCCTTCCTCGCGCCCAGCCGAAGCTCCTCCGCCGCCGCGCTTGAGCTGCTCGGGGTCCGGCCGGAGCTCCTCCGCCGCCGCGCTCGAGCTGCCCGCGCCCAGCCGGAGCTCCTCCCCCGTCGGGACCTCGGGCTCCCGTGTCGTTCTTTGGGAAAAATCAACGAACCACCATGGGGGAACGGAGATAGAAGGAGCTCGAGCTCGATTTGAGGCGGAGATGGAGTTCGATGACCGGATCTGGGCGGCCGGAGGGGAGGTAGCGATGGGAGGAGAGAAACGGGTGGGTGGCGCTCGAGGATGTGTCGCGGCGGAGAGAGAGATATCGCGAGGGAGGGAGGAGGCGGAAGGAAGGTGCGGAGAATTAAAAAAAGAATAAAAGGGGAAAAACCGATGATACACTGATGTGTGGGGTCTATAAAGTAGGGGCTGGGAAGTTGGGGCTATTGCTGTACTGGAACATAAAATTAAAGCCCCAGAAAGTTAGGGCCGGCCCTACTCAATGAAGTAGGGGCTCTAAATAGGGGCCATTGCTGAAGATGCTCTAACAAGGGCAAGAACACGAAAGCCCCTATTTTATTTTGACGTCACTTAGTATTGTTCTCAAGAGGAGACTGCATTGTGCTAGTGCCACAGCGCACCATTTCCGTTCTTAAGATGCCTAAAAATTTCAATATTTGACATCAAATTCGCAGGCCTCACGTCTTATAACCCTCAATTCGCAAGCCTTTTGAAATATGACACTGAGCGTGCGAATTCTTTTGATTAGGATGATTTTGACATATTTTCCTTCTTACCTTATTTTTACTTTTTCTTTCCTTTTTTCTGCCCAGTTTGCCCTTCCAAGCCGAGGCAAGCGCGTAGGCACCATGGCCGGAGTACGCCCGAGCTTCAGTTCACGGTGGCGATGGCTGGGGGGCACGGAGCGCACGTCGCGGGGTGAGCGGCGCAGCCCGACGACAACCATGTTCGGGACGCCGTCGGCTTGGAGGAAGACGGCCCGGCGGCTAGGCGCGAGGCCAGCGTGTGCGGCCTGCTGGCAGCTGTGGTGCGTATGAACATGGTGATTTTGATTTGAAGATAGAAGATAAGGGTAAAGTTGTCAATTCACTAGGCCTGATAATAAAAAGAAAAAGAAAAATAGGCGAAAGAGAAAAAAAAGGAGGAAATCTTTCGAATCAAAAGAATTCACACGATCAATGTCATATTTTAAAAGGCTTGTGAATTGAAGGTTACGTTAGGCCTACGAATTCGATGTAAAGCAATATCGAAATTTATCGAAACTGCAGATATCTAATTCCCATCCCTTCCCACTCTCCCGGTTCTCCCGTTCTTTCCTCCCTGGTCAGCGCCCGCCGCGATCGGCAAACCTCGCCGCGCCTCGCCAGAGACCGACGCCGGCCTAGTCGGCGCGCCGCCCGCCCCCGGCCTCGCCGCGCCTTGCCAGAGACCGCCGCCGGCCTAGCCGGCGCCCCGCCCGCCCCCGCCCTCGCCGCGCCTCCCCGGCGCCCCGCCGCGAGCTTCGGCCCGGCCTCGCCCGCCCAGTCCCTGAGCCCCGGCCGGGCCTTCTGCGCTACCAAAGGCGCCCTAACAGGTACTCCCGCCTATCCCCTTCCCTTTCCTTCCTGCGGTGCGAAATCGAACCCCCAAAATCCTGATGTATGCTATTTATATTTGGATCTGATCTGACCATGCATTTATTTTCTAAACTTCGAAAATTTTCCAAGCAATTATCGGGTGTACATGTGTACACCCATGTCCTAAACTGGGTCCGCCCCTGCATTTCACTAGGTTCTTCTTCAGCGTGCAAGATCAATCCACCCAAGGTGCCCGTCCAATCTATTTCTCCAGAAATTCCAGATGTTTCATAGCAAGTCGCTCCCTAGGTCCAAGGACACATCGGTCGTCGTCGTCGTTTTGGAGACGACCGAGGTGTACATTGTGATCAGCTTGTCCACGAGGAGGGATACTCAGGTCATCTATGTGGATCCAACCACTGGTGCCCTGCGCTACCTGGGGAAGCAGGGGGAGGACGTCTTTGATTCTGAGGCAGCGGCATTGAACTACATCACTGACGGATCAAGGATTCTATCCAAGAGCACCACATATGCAAAAGCATTGCTGGGCTATGCAGTGTTAGGAAGCTATGCTTTGCTTTTGGTTGCGACACAGTTGAACGCAACAGTTCCGAATCTGCCTGGAGGTGGGTGCATATACACAGTAGCGGAGACTCAATGGATAAAGATTCAGCTGCAAAACCCTCAACCTCAGGGGAGTGGGGAGCAGAAAAATATCCGTGAATTGGCTGATCTTGACATTGACGGGAAGTACTACTTCTGTGAGACAAGGGACATTACCAGGCCCTTTCCAAGCCGTATGACACTACGGGAACCAGACGAGGAATTTGTTTGGAATGAGTGGCTGTCAAAGCCTTTTAAGGACATCGGCTTGCCAGGGCACTGTGTCATTCTTTTGCAGGGGTTTGCTGAGTGTCGAAACTTTGGATGTGCGGGGCAGCAAGGTGGGTTAGTTGCCCTTATTGCACGCCGTAGTCGGTTGCATCCTGGAACCCGCTATTTGGCTCGTGGACTGAATGCATGTTCAGGCACAGGCAATGAGGTAGAGTGCGAGCAACTTGTTTGGGTTCCACGAAAGGCTGGCCAGCGTATCCCTTTTAGCTCTTATATCTGGAGGCGTGGAACTATACCGATATGGTGGGGTGCAGAAATAAAGAATGCTGTGTCAATGGAAGCTGAAATTTATGTTGCTGATGATCCTTACAATGGGAGCTTACAATACTACCAACGGCTGAGTAGAAGATACGGCAATAAATCATCTGAAGCTAATGTATCTAGGCAAAAAAAATCTGGAATGGTTCCCATTGTTTGTGTTAACTTACTAAGATACGGTGAAGGAAAAACTGAGTCAGTTCTTGTTGATAAGTTCAAAGAGTCTCTACAGTACATGAAGTCTACTGGAAAACTTGGAAGCACATGGATTCAGTTGGTAAATTATGACTGGCATGCTACTGTGAAGTCAAAAGGACAGCAGCAGACAGTTGAGGGTCTATGGAGACATCTTAAAGCACCTACAATGGCCATTAGCTTCAATGAAGGGAACTACTATGATGTAAGGCAGCAGCTTAAGGAATGTAAAGGATCGATTATCTGCAATGACGACATAAATGGCGGATTTTGCGTGGAATCTATTCAAAATGGAGTGATACGTTTCAATTGTGCAGACTCTCTTGATCGGACAAATGCTGCTAGTTACTTTGGGGCACTTCAAGTTTTTGTTGAACAGTGTAGTCGATTAGGTATCTCACTTGACATAGATGCAATGTTTGGGTCCTCAAGCAGATATTCTGAATATGACAGTCGGAACGCTCGTTCTTTACCCCCTGGATGGGAGGAGCGCTTTGACTCTGTAACAGGAAAATCATTTTATATCGATCATAATACACGTACGACCACATGGGAACATCCATGCCAGGAGGCTCCACAGAAGCCGTGGAAGAGATTTGATATGACATTTGATCAGTTCAAAGGCTCAACAATGCTTGCTCCAGTGAATCACCTTGCTGAACTGTTTCTCTTGGCTGGTGATATCCATGCCACGTTGTACACTGGCTCAAAAGCTATGCACAGTGAGATTCTGAACATATTCAAGGAAGAAACAGGAAAGTTCAGTAAATTCTCAGCTGTCCAGAATGTGAAAATTACGGTGCAAAGAAGGTTCCACAATTATGTGAATGATAGTTCCCGCCAAAAGCAGTTGGAGATGTTCCTTGGATTGAGGCTATATAAGCATCTCCCGTCCATTCCTATGTTCCCTCCCAAAGTAGGTAAACTTATTTTATTATCAGTATATTTCTTTCAAATTTATGTTGTTGGTTTTGATTTCAGTATACTATGTATATATTTTTTTGTGGTAACATTCTTTATCTTGAAATTTTAAGGTGCCATCTAGGCCATCTGGATGCATGTTGAAACCAGTTCCTAGTATCACCCCAGTGGCTGATGGTGGTTCCAGTCTTCTCAGTTTCAAAAAGAAGGATCTTGTTTGGGTATAGTTCTTATTTAAATACACTGTCGAGTAATTCTTGCAAACTATCTGGTTTATTTAATTATGGCCTTTGATCTTTTTTCACATAGCATGCTAAGGACTTATGCTCCTGCAGGTATGTCAGCAAGGTGCGGACTATGTTGAACTTTTTATATACCTTGGGGAACCTTGTCAAGTCTGTCAACTGCTTCTTACTGTTTCCCACGGTGTTGAAGAGTCTTCATATCCAGCAACTGTAGATGTTAGACTTGGTTCAAGCATAGATGCCCTTAAGCTCGTGGTTGAGGTCCTTGTCTCTATCTTACCTCACTGGTTTATTATCATGTCTTTTTTTTTAAAAAAAAAACTTGCTACAGATGTTTCATCAAGTTTCTTTGCAAATAAAGGGTTTTTCTTTACAATTTGGCTCGATGAACTGTCACCCCTGTACCCAGAATCAAGATTGTGGGTTTAAGACACCGTCTATTTTCCAATTCCAACAATTTGAACTATGGCACATAACTTTAAGAGTTTTGCTTGGCCAGAGTTGATCTATTGACCGATAACTTTGGTTGAACTTAGTTGAGTTTGGCCTGGATTTTGGTTTAAGTTTACAACCATTTCCACATATGTATTGTTTATGTACGGTAGAAGTGTAGCTCCTTTTTTCCACGCAGGAGAGCTGTGCGCCATTTCATTAATAGAAGAAGAAAAGTTTTTTTTTTTTGAGAATGTTGGGACTAGGGTTTGGTGGGTCCCCTGAGAGCCCAGACGTCGAAGGCAAAAGACAAAACTAGTGAACAAAGGTCCTCGTATTCATCCAAAATGCCAACCGTTTTACACACGGTGAAGGGCGCCTTTTATACCCTGACCGCTCTGCCTTGGAGGGACAGTTATGCCCCTTGTTCACATTACAACTTCGTAGACACGCAGGCCTATTCTCGTACATTCACCGCCGGGTCCAACTACCCCGGCAAATCCGACTTGTATTCCTACAGCGCTGCCGTGTCTGGTCAGCCCACCTAAGGCGCCTTCTCGAAAACCCGCCTCTGATGCCGTCCGCCTCACGTCTCTGGGAGCGGCTTCGGCGGGGCGCCTGGCCTTCGTCCCGACCGGCCGTCGCAGCCCCGATCTGGGGGTCCCTGGCCGGTCCCCCCGGGAGCCTCCTTCCGGTGGCCCGCAGTCCCGGTCGTTCGCCGGGCTTCGCTGGGGCCCTGGTCGGAGCCACGCTCCCGGGCTGCGGCCGTCCTGGGGCTTCGATACCTGAAATAGAGACAAGGTTAGTGGCCCGCGGTCCCAGTCGCTTGCCGGGCTTCGCTGGGGCCCTGGTCGGAGCCACGCCTCCAGGCTGCGGCCGTCCTGGGGCTTCGATACCTGAAAGGGAGACAGGGTTAGCCACCGCGGAGCCGCCGTCAGGGGCTCCACGCTTCTCGTAGGGAATGCTCTTAGGGCATCGCGGGCCCTCCAGAGGGGCTCGAGGTGGGCTCCGTTTTGGCGGTCCCCAACAGAGAATAATAGAAGAAGAAAAGTTTGTTAGGTTACAGATCCTACCTGCCTAAATTACACTTATAACATACGCGCCAGACATGTAAAAGGTAACAATACTACCAAAGAGAGAAGGATCCTATCTAGCTAAAAACACGTGGAGATCCCTAGCTCAAGCCGTGTACACAGTACTGTTGATTTAAATTTGGTTACTGCTCGCTTTTTCTCCCTCACAGAACACTACTGCATTCAGCCAGGATCAGACTTTTCAGCGCAGCGCAGTGCAGCAGCAGCGAAGCGAACACGCTTGTGTCATCGTTAAAGTATTGTTTTGATCTGGCTAGTTTTTTGGACTACTAACAGTAACAGCAAGATAGATCGGCTAACTCAGCCTCAAGCTCTGAGCTGCTTTCTTGATCTATTTTCTGCTTAGCTCCTCTAGGACTCATGACTGCCTTTTATAAACAAGGCACCGTTAAATCTGCTAACAAATCTTATCCAAGCAACTAACTAATCCTCTGTGCTAACAAACTTGAACTGATACTATCTACTGCTGCCGAACGTTTGGGCCATGGCTAGCCCACTTTACCATAATATGTTTTGTATTTGTGTACAACATGCAAATATTTCGCTATGACATTTTCGATGTTTGCCTGATTCTTTGAATTTGAACTATTGATACTTTTCTATGATATCCAACTAAAGCAAGCGGACACATAAAACTCTATTTAACTTTTCAGTAGGACTCACCTGTTTTGAGGCAATTTTCATTCTTTACTAGCCAAAGCATGCACATGTTAGTTTTTTCTATTTGTTCCCTCTGCTGTATTTTGAACATCTTACTTAACTGATGGATTGATATTAACTTGGAGATTACTTCTTTAGGGTGCTTGCATTCCACAGTGCTCGAATGGCACGAATTTATTGATTCCAGTCACTGGAAGAATTGATCCAGAGGACTTAGCTGTTACAGGGAAAAGTGCTAGGCCCAATGTTCAGGAGAGCACTTACCTTCCTTTATTATATGACTTTGAAGAGCTAGAGGGAGAACTAAACTTTCTGAATCGGGTTGTTGCATTGTCTTTTCATCCATCTGCCACATCGAGGACACCCATTACCCTTGGGGAGGTAAATTTTTATGAAATTTTTAGGCTGAATGCTTTTAAAAAGTTATTTTGGGCTTTTGGCTACAAATATTCCTCCATATATTTTTCTTGATGAGTTTGATAAATTTCTTTAACAGATTGAAGTACTTGGAGCTTCTCTTCCATGGGCAGACATGTTAAACAATAGTGTTCGTGCTCCTGAATTTATGGAGCTTCTCCATAAAAAATCATCAAATGCTCACTGTGATCTAGGTTTGAAGTCTTTTGCAAATTCTTCTGGACCTGGGAATGATTCTCATAGCCGTGAGAGGTCTTATACTAAAAGTCAATCATCAGTTCAACCAGGAGGTTCAGAAAATTTGTTGGATTTTCTCACAGGTGATTTTGACATATCAAAGTCACATATAACTGAAAATACATCTTTTGGTAATGGGGAACAAACAAACTTCCTAGATGATGGATTTGATGTTAACCCTTTTGCCCCTGCATTGGAAGTGCCTGTTCCTGAAGTGAATAACCAGGTTGAAGAATGTGGCAGCACACAGCTTTATCTTCAAGTTTTTGAATCCCTGTCTGGCTATAATAAGGTATCCATTTGTGAAAAAAAATTACATTAGTGCTTTATTTTTTCTATCTTGTTCTTAATAGATTTTCTTGTAACTGTGTCCAGCATTCCTTTTTTAAAAAAATCTATGTTGAGCAGAACTTGTCCTGAAGTTACTAGTAATATCATGAGTTGCTTTTTTATCCAATAACTGGGCAAGAGGGTAGCTTCTAGTAACAACATTACTAAAAACCTTTTTTTTCCTAACAAAGACAACTTCCAATTTATGATAAGTTATTGAATCTTAGTTCTATTCAGGTTAGAGTTGTCTATTCCTTGTACTTCACATATTTTTAGAGTTCTGGCACTATTACTTTCAATACATACTTGTTTGTTCTGGGAAAAAAGGAATAAAAATAGACTTATTTTGAAGAAAAAATGTGTGTATGAATTTAAATCCAATATAGATGTAAACTTTATTCGTGTTTCCAGGGAAAGGGCCTCAACTTTGAGCAAATGATGAAGCTTGAAATAAAACGTCTCCATCTTGGTCTTTCTGCCGCTGAAAGGGACCGGGCATTGTTGTCAATTGGTGTAATTCCTGCCACAGTAGATCCAAACCGTTCAGTTGATTATTCTTACCTGTTGAAGTTGTCCAGCTTAGCTGATAATCTAGCACTGCTGGGCCATGCAGTTCTTGAGGATCGTGTTAATGCTTCAATAGGGCTTGAAAAGGGCAGTGTACACCCTATAGACTTTTGGAACATCAGTGAAAATGATGAATCCTGCTATGATGGGCCATGTGAAGTCCGTGCTCCATCTTCATTACAGGCTTCAGCCACTGGAGAAAATCAATCAGTATTTGTTGAATGTTCCCAGTGTGAAAGGACCGTTTGCAAAGCTTGCTGTGCTGGGAGAGGGGCCTTCCTTTTGCTGAACACATACAAGGATCTGAAGATATATGGTGGGAGTCAAGGTGGTGGCTATTCAGCACTCTCAGATAGTTTTGTGTGCAAATCATGCTGCAGTGAAATTATCAAACGCGCATTGTATGTGGATTATGTCCGGGTTCTTCAGAGTTTGCAGAGGAAAGATCGTGCAGAGAAGGCAGCACTGGATGCTGTGAATCAGGTCTGCCAACTAGAATCCAGCAAAATATCTGATTTATCACAAAGTATTCAAACTGGTCAGAAACAATTGAAGCAGATCCTTGATGGTGAAGAATCCCTGGCAGAATTTCCATATGCAAGCTTTCTACAAATGGTATCAGAGCTCTATATCTCTATATACACTAACAATCCGTACATTCTGCTGGAATTGCAACACTATCGTGGTTCCCCATTGACCATGAGGAAACAGTTATAAACTGGCATCATGCAGACCATTTTCCCCCCTTCTAAAGATGCCTACCCCCCTTCTTTTTCATTTCTTTTCTTCTTTGAAGTTTGCCTTACCATAGATAATGCTTTGATCAAGCCCTCATGTTCTATTATTCAGGTTGAAACTGCTGATGACTCTGAACCACCGCTATCATTACTGGCACCTCTTGGTACTGGAGATTACAAATCTTACTGGAAAGCTCTTGAGGATAACACTTCAGTGGAGCTCTCGATTGTTCTTGGTGGTTTATCAGATGTTGCAGGAGTTGCCATAATTGTCAGTTCTTGCGGTTACTCAACATCTGACTGCCCTATTGTAAGATGGCCTATTTTACTTTCTCTTTCTTCATTGTGTTATCCTTATTTTATCTATTAAATGTGTACAGACAAATGTTAGCCACGCATACATTAATATTGTATATGGGATGTCAGCTATATCCTATTTGGATATACCTCACTAGACATTTCTGTTTTCTTGATGATTCAGAAAAAAAGGATGATATTTAAACTGGAGTTAATGAAATCGTATTTTTAGTACTGAAATCATTTAGCTTGATCAAATGATTGTTCTTTCTGGCAAGTGAAAGAAAAATATTTTAGTTCAGCTGTATGCTTGAGCATGCTACATTTTGGTACAAGGGAGGCAGTGTGAAGTTGTGAACAATACTATCTTTCTGTACATAATTGTATGCCACATCAGCTTGAGAGACATCTCATGCAGAACCCACTAATTTCTCAGAATGTACACAAATGGCAAAAATATGTAAAAAGGAAAATAATTCTTAACACATGATCTACCGAGGGCAGCATCTGGTTTTGTTCAAGACAAAATGCTAATATGCTTTATGCACCATTAGTGTCGGTATGCACAAATACATCTAATTTGCTGGCATAATCCTGGTCTGGAGTTACTGCAATGTGAAAGAGCTACAAGACATCTTTTGCATATACTTCAGAGTTTATCTATGCCACAATAGGATAATTTGAACTAGGCTGTTGGACTATTTTATCTTTGCTTGTTCTGTGAGTGCATTTTTAGCTTTGAAACATATTTTCCCTATTATGGCAGAGTTAGCTATATATGCATAGCAGGATCATTTGAACTAACCTGTTGAATTGTTTTCATTGTTTGTTCCTTTATTGCATTTTTCTTTTACTTCTTTGCTTCATATGCTAATAATCATACTGCTTGTTCAGGTAGAGATATGGGCCAGTAATAAAATACACCGAGAAGATCGTACATTCATAGGAAAGTGGGATGTACAGGATATAATATCTTCATCTCCGCAGCTTTGTGGACCTGAAAAATCTAGTGACATGAGTGAAGAACCAAGACACATTAAATTTCACTTCCCAAATCCTATCCGCTGTCGTATAGTCTCAATAAAAATGACGCTTCCCCATATTGGTTCTCATTCAACCAAGTTTAGTGAGCAGTTTGATCTTCTGTCATTGGGTGATAGCTCATTTTATGAATCAAAGCCAACCAATCCACAGAATTCATTTATCCATGCAAAAAGAGTTATCGTTTTCGGCAGTTCTTTGAGGAAGGAGGTGGGGCCTGACACATCTGGGGGAATAATGAGAATGAAAAGTTATTTAGACAGATCACCACCCTTGGGGAGATTTAGGGTAAATCCTATGTCTTTTGCTGAAAGTTTCGAGCTTTTTATTTTAGCTATAGCTAAAACTTTTCTTCTGTATTTTCCAGATTCCAGTTGAAGCTGAGAGGCTGAGGGATAATGATCTTGTTCTTGAGCAATATCTTTTACCTAATTCACCTGGAATAGCTGGATTCCGGCTTGATTTTTTCAGTGTTATAAGACCTCGTGTGACCCATTCACCTTCCTCGTCAGAATTGGACACGAGGGAGTTTTCATTGACACGCTTGGAAGATAGATATGTAAATCAAGCAATTCTTTATATGCAGGTCACAATTGTTAAGGTACTAAGACATTGCCTCTGCTAAAATTTTTCTTATTTTAATGGCTATATGGGTTATTTTCTGCTTCTTGTGAATTGTGATCTCCTTTAATGCTTGTCCCTGTACAGTCCAAACTGCCATGGAATTGGTCCCGGTGGCCTATGGCCTAGTTTTGCTTACAGGTTTTGTTGCAGACAGTTTTGCATTTTGTAAAATGGAGTTATTTTTTCTTGTGTACTCCCTCCGTCCCTCTTTATCTGTCGCCAGACAGAAAACGGAACCCAATGCTAATGCTAAAAGACTAAAACACCCCTACCCCTCTCTCTCCAACAGTCCAACTTGTAGCTGGTTCTTCCCCCTCCATCCCCATCTTTCTCAGCGGCAGCATGGAGATAGAACTACAGCAGCCATGGCCGAGAGAAGAGGAGGTGGTCCCACAGATCCCGCCGCCGCTCCGCTCGCCAGTCCTGCAGCCCGCTGCTGCTCCGCCGCTCGCCAGATCCCCTGCCGTAGCAGCTCGCCGAAGCCCGGCCTAGCTCCTGCCGCCTCGTGGAGCTCCTCGAGGCCGTACCTGCATCCGGACATCGGGGCTCGCGTCGAGGCTGGTTCCGGCGGCCGCGCCGGCGCGACGAGATCGGGAGCCGCCGCCCCTCGCGCTCGTGCGACGCCGTGCTGCTGGTCGGAGAACGGCGGGAGGGCGGAGGTGGGCCGGCCGGCGCAGTCCTCCACGACGGGGGCGCTCCCGTTGGCAGAGGGCGGCGCGGAGAAGGGCGGCCGCCAGGGCCGGGGCCGGGGATGCCGGGCAGAGGAGGGCGGCCGCGGGAGACAGGCTCGGGGATGCCGAGAGGAGGAGGGCGGCCGCTGGGGACGGGATTGGGGACGACGGGCGGAGGAGAGCCGGCCGGCGCGCGTGGCCTCGGTGGGGCGGGAGGGCGGAGGCGGGCCGGCTGGCACGGTCCTCCGCGGCGGGGGCGCTCCCGTCGGTAGAGGGCGGCGCGGAGAAGGGAGGCCGCCGGGGCTGGGGCCGGGGATGCCGGGTAGAGGAGGGCGGCCGCGGGAGACGGGGCCGGGGATGCCGAGAGGAGGGCGGCCGCCAGGGATGGGGCCGGGGACGCTGGGCGGAGGAGAGCAGGCCGGTGCGCGTGGCCTCGCTGGAGGAGTCGACGGAGGCCGGGAGGAGGAGTCAACGGAGCCTGTGAGTTTTTTTACCGGAAAGCTGGTGTGATTGTGACTTGTGCGGCCGTGAGCTCGTGTGGTTGGGATAAGTCAGGCTCGTGATGGCTACGCGTGGGGCAGGTGGCGACAGATATTTGGGGACATGATACTGTATCTTCCGTGACAGATATTAAGGGACGGAGGGAGTATGTTTTTTATGAAATATTCAACTGAATGTTCTTTATTTATAGTGGTGGTCGATAGAGAAACTGTCTCTGTATACCTTGAATGATTATACACAAAATAAAATATTGTTACTTCACCTATATGATAGTATTTTTTTACAGTTTGCTGCAAACTTAATCATTTTCCACATACTGTTAATCGAGTGTTCAATAAGCATAGATCTGGACCTTTTTCAGTGCCTATTTTATATTTGCGTGCATAAAACATTTTTGTTGTTCTCGTGATTTTCACCAGGAGTCTGGCAAGCTGGTTGTAGAGGAATATCGTTTACCAGAAGTAAAAGCAAATACACCACTTTATTTTGATTTTCCAGATCTGCAACAAGATGTTCGTTGTGTTATCTTTAGATTACTTGGGGATGTCACTGCCTTTGTTGATGACATTTCTGAGCTTGATGCCTTGAACTTTCGAAATCTTCCTTTGGCATCTGGACTGTCATTGTCAAATAAGATCAAGTTGTACTACTATGCTGATACATATGAGATGGGAAAGATAGGCAGCCTTTCAGCAGTATAATGTTGTATCTGAGGTATGAAGTCCAGACATTCTAAATGCTGTCCTATCACAACGTTCTTAACTTGATTTTGACACAATCGTGCTGTGATTATTTTCAGAAAAAAGGTTTCAGTTGATAAAGGATATATGATGAAGCTAAATTGCATGACATAAATTGGCTTATTACTTCTCTAGCTTAAGCTACTTACCTTACCTCTATACATGTGGATGGATCCTTAACATCTTGTGCTAACCGTGTAGCCAGCCTGATATGGGTTTGGTCCAGACCCCACACTTAATTTCGAATTAGAATTACTTGTGGATGAGTATGGATCCTTTTTATTGAGCTTCTCTTCTCTAGATTAATCTACCTCTGTACAACACGGATGGATTAACCGCATAACCAGGACGTCATGGTCTTGGTCCTGACCCTACACTCCTATTTCGAATTAGAATTACTTGTATGAGTCTGGATCCAGTCCATACTGGCTTACCTATGCGAGGCCTTAGAACGAATTGAAAATCTAGAAACACCTCACATCTCGAACCAGATGGGGCTTCTCAGCCCCAGCAACAAACTGTTACTCTGCTCCTTGTGAAGCTTATGGAATGCTCTGCTTAAGCATGTAAATATGAATTAGTATACGTATGTGTGTGTGGGTTATTGTGTCCTATAAACTACTCCATCCGTTCTTAAATATATGACGTTTAGGACAAGCTAATTAGTTCAAAAATGAACTAAATTGGTTGTCCGAAACGTTATATATTCGAGAACGGAGGGAGTACATCTGTTTAGTAGATTGCCTAACACTGCTCTTTTAATGTTTACATGTGTTTAGGTCGGACATGCCAACATGGGATGTTAACAGTTGGTAGAAAAATGTTGTAAACTATTGTTTTTGTGCGTTGATGCATGTGTGATTGGATGTTGCTACAAATACATGTCTTTTTGGATAGTTTCTTCTTCTTCTTCTTCGGTGTTCAATTCATGATCAGATGATGATCCAATTCGAGGGATCAAGGGATTTTGCCAGTAGAATTTCTGGAAGTTCATTTTTATGTAGAATATCTGGAAATTAAGTACGATTGCAGTTTCAGAAACTGCCAGATGCATTTGTCAATACCTGTATGGGACGTTTGTAGGGCTAAGAATTGAATTTGCATTGGATTCTTTTTGGTGATACATATTTTGAGCACACCAGTTCATTTGTATGATACACGGCAATGCTGAGGCTATTACTCTCTTACTAAATGTTATTGATATTGTATTGACGCTATGGAACCAAAAACGGTGGTAACCTGTTGCTCGGCCTAAAATTCTAAACATAATATCGGCTGTAAGAGTGCTTTTATATCTGTTTTCTCAAAACAGTATTTTGAGAAAACAACAGAGGTAAAATACTGGTTGATTAGCGGTTATACTGGCATGGTCTCATGGACTTGAAAATTTTACACCAACCACAAACAACTAAAAATGTTTCGTTTAGAAATGAACATTGTTTTCAAAATCCTAAGAAGACAATTTTTACTACTCTTTTTAACGATATTTAGGGTCGTATATAGATGCCAGAGGCAGTGAGAGTGGAGCTTGGGATCCTCAGGTGTGGCCGTGCGGCTGAGCTACCGATGGGAGGATCGCCTCTGTTTTTTCTGCCGTATGATAAGGTCTGTGTGGCATGCCGCGTGCATCTCATCTTCAGTGCAACATTCAGGAGTACAAGTTGTTCTTTCGATCTCTCTCCATGTCGGAGTAACTTGGGAGATTTGGCTAGAGCAAAATGCAAGAAATTTTCGGAGTTTGGAGAGACCGGCGAATGTACTTCCTGCTCAAGATCAAAGAAGAGGTGCGGGCGTGGGGTTTTGCAAGCTTAAAGGAGTGGACCTTACCGCTCTCATCGCTGGAGTGTAGCGTTTTGTATAGCTTGTACAACACACGAGTGTTTTCCTTTAGCCAAGTTTTTGTGGATTTCCTGTGCACGACCCGCTGAGGTCGTACACTTGTAATTCTCTTCTTTATTAATAGAAATGGCGCAGTTTGGCCGTTTGTTCAAAAACAAAAAATCTCGTGCACTGAGTCAGAAGAGAAAACAATCGCTTGCGCTGGGCTTTGGATTCGTGGAATGGGACAATAGGCACAATGAGACTGATGAACTCTTTCTGGAGATTTATCGCATTGGAAATGGGCTCAAGCATCGCTAGCAAAAAAAAAAAAAGGCCTGATTTCCATTTTTCACGGGCCTCATGTTCGTTCATCAGGTCCAGCCCTTCCGGCCCAGTGGCTCCATCAGAGTGACCAGACCGACCACTGCCCTCAACCAGATCACGCGGGCAGAGTTCGACACGGCGCTTCCGCTCTGTACAGTCATCAGTTCATCCCTTCGATCCTATCTACCGCCTTCTCGAGCGACGTCTCCATCCGTCCAACCTTTCGGCCTCCTTCCCCACCCGCGCAATAGGAGAGAGGGGAGCTTCGCAATCCGCCGCGGCTCGCTCGTCCACCACTTTCGTCTTTCGCCTCGAATCCCCGGCGGCCGGTGCGGAATTTCGCGGCGAAGCAGAGGGCACTCTGGTGAAAAGATGGCCTCATTCGCGCCGCCGTCCACGGCGTCGTGCGCTCGGTGAGCCCCTCAACCCGGTCGACTTGCTTAATTTTGCATTGGACCGGTGTGGTTCGTGCGTGAGACGATGGGCTTGCTTCCGGAAAATGTAGTTAAGAGGAGGAACAAAATCTCGTTAGGGGGTATCACCATGAGCATATCTGAACAGTAAACCCTGCGTGTACTGAAGTGAACTTTGGTGATGTGTTTGGAGGGAGTTAGGTATCCATGCTGGTTATGTTTTATTACAGCATCGGGGTGCTTGGGGTCTGTCAAGCTTGAGGAATAGCCCCATTTGGGATGGACTGGTCTCTTGTTGCAACTTGAATTGTCTTCCTACCGTCATATATGCGTTGGGAGCAAAAGATGGGCGTACTCTCTTGTGTTGAAGTGGAGAACTTATCTTAAAACAATGTTTTCTTATTAAACACATATCGCTGATCTGAAGCCAAATAGAAGCAGATGACAGGAAGCCCATGGATAAATGACTTGCTTGTTGTTCTGTTTCCCTTATACCTGATTAAAAGCTCCTTGAACTTGGGTGAAGAAAATAATTCCCGTCAATTTATATTCATTATCAAAATTTTGTATTATTTATCTTCACATCCTATGTGCTTGTTACATACTAACTCTGATTTTTTTCTCTCTCGTTTGAACAGCATCCATGGTCAGTACAGGACTTCTGGATTGCCTTGTGATACTTCGATGCCGCCGAGTGCTACATCAAACAGTTTAAGGACAACCAGATCCATTTGCTTGGAAAATACCCACCGACTCAGAAACCTTCATGTGTGCTATGCTGGGGGCGATTCATCAGAGCACAGTTATTATAAATGGGAAGGCCAATCCATCTAATGCAGTTCAAGCTGATGCTGTTGCACTAGGGACCATTGCAGCTGATATGGCTCCTGTTGTTGATGGGTTTTCTGCTGATGACGATGAGCTTGACCTAGACTCTCCTACAGAGGGTTTCTCATCTATACCTGAGGCTATTGAGGACATTCGTCAAGGAAAAGTACTCCCTTACTGCCAAAATTGTGTTTAGCAGCATTTATGTGGCCATTTGCTAGTCAATTCTGTTATATGCATATGCATTTTTAACTGAGTTTTATGTCGCAGTACGTCATTGTTGTGGATGATGAAGACAGAGAGAATGAAGGCGATCTTATAATGGCAGCATCAAAGGTCACACCTGAGGCTATGGCTTTTATAGTGAGGCATGGCACTGGGATTGTTTGTGTCAGCATGAAAGAAGAGGATCTGGAAAGACTACAACTTCCTCTTATGGTGACGACAAAAGAAAACGAAGAGAAGCTGCGGACTGCCTTCACTGTTTCAGTGGTAGGAGTTTTTCCCTTTTTAGTACCTTTGTAGAAAATGAACATTCACATAAGTCCTTTTTTGCAATAAAAGAGTTCAAGCTGTGCTGATTGTACTTTGTGAAGAATAAACTAATGTATAATGTTTTGAGCAAAAGCATTTTACGCATAAAATAATCATACTGAGCATATGGCATTTCAGGATGCCAAAGAGGGAACGACAACTGGGGTTTCAGCTAAGGACCGGGCAAACACAATACTAGCACTTGCATCTCCTAATTCCAAGCCTGGGGACTTCAACCGGCCAGGACATATTTTTCCTCTTAAATATAGAGAAGGTGGTGTGCTAAAAAGGGCCGGGCATACTGAAGCATCAGTGGACCTTGCTATGTTGGCTGGGTTGCCACCTGTTGCGGTTCTTTGTGAACTTGTTGATGATGATGATGGCTCCATGGCTTTGTTGCCTAAACTGCAACAATTTGCTAAGAGGGAGAACCTGAAGATAATATCAATCGCAGATCTCATCAGGTTAGCTGTGCCTTAACATACTGAAGTGGCAGTTCTTTTTTTACAAGGATGAGAATTGTTGCTTGATTTAGATAACACTACTATTATATACTGAATCCTGATAGCTTTATGACATAGTAAGTAAAACATTTGATTTTATGGTAATCTGTATGTGTTTGTTAAATGTGTTTTCATTCTAGGTGTAGACCCATACTGCAAGCTTTTCTCCTTTTTTTAAAAAAAATATACATATATATTGATATATTTTGAAAAATAAAATCTGCAATTGATGGATGATTGTACCTGGATGCATAACACGTAGAAATAAAAGCTTGTAACCCATCCCAATGCCCTACCTTGTATCATAAATCTAAGCTGCAGATAATTCCCATTTGCAGATATAGGAGGAAGAGAGACAGATTGGTAGAATGCGTTTGTGTTACACCTTTGCAGTTACAATGGGGATCATTTAAAGCCTATTGTTATAGATCTCTTATTGATGGGATGGAACACATTGCCATGGTGAAGGTATGCATGTCTTAGTAAATGCTATGTTCAGTAGAATGATGGCTCTTTTAGAACATCCGTATTAGAACATCGGTTTCAAAAAGTTGCAATAGCATGGACAGCTTATGAACTATGAAAAAGACCTAGTTGCATGATGTAGAAAAGGTTAAATAGCGTGCAATGTACTGGAAGGGTATAACCTGGACACCTGCACCCAAATATCATCACGTTGGAGTGTGGCAAGACAGTCTTGCTAGCTATATTCATTATAACAGCCAATTTTCTGAATTTGCAATCGCATCCAGGATATGGCTTACTTTTGCAGGCAACCAAAAACATTCCCTTTGTTTTTGAGTTTAGTGCTTGTCTAAATTTCCTTGTCGTTCTTTTCCTTTAGCGCTATGTTTTGGAGTTTTAGAATGATTCGTTTCACCAATATGCAGGGTGATGTTGGCGATGGCCAGGATATCTTAGTACGAGTGCATTCGGAGTGCCTAACTGGGGACATATTTGGATCAGCAAGATGTGATTGTGGAAATCAACTTGCTCTGGCAATGACCATGCTTGAGAAAACTGGCCGGGGTGTAGTAGTTTATCTTCGTGGTCATGAAGGTAGGGGCATTGGGCTGGGTCACAAGCTTCGAGCATACAACTTACAGGATGATGGGCGGGATACTGTTGAGGCTAACTTGGAGCTAGGGCTGCCTGCTGACTCACGGGAGTACGGTATAGGTGCACAGGTAAAGATAGCTCTGATTTGAATTGTTTTTGACTAGCTTATTCTAGAACTGATTACTCTCTTTTCTCTGCAGATACTACGCGATCTTGGTGTTAGGACTATGCGGCTGATGACTAACAACCCTGCAAAGTACACTGGACTCAAGGGTTATGGTTTAAGTGTCTTGGGCAGAGTGCCGTTGCTTACACCGATAACCAATGAGAATCGGCGCTATATGGAAACCAAGCGACTAAAGATGGGGCATGTTTATGGAACCCGCCCTAGCGGTCATACAAGTGGCAGTGGCATGACTGATGGTGGCACGAAGGAGGAGGGCGGGCAAGAGCAAACTCCAGAAGCTTAGCTGCATCTCTCTGTGTTTCTTCTGGCAGTAAATAGAATCCCTAGCTCGATTGCAATATCTTTTATCTTTCACTGCAGCTCTAGTTTTGGTCATATGCACCTCAAAAGTCATGTCGGTGTTGTTGATGCTGATACCTGAACTATTTCATGGTCGGATCTCGTGTCCAAGAATTCTCATGGAAGGCAGAGGGTATGCTCTCTTCGATACTTTGATGTTCTTATTTTGGATACAGCTGACATATTCAGCTGTTAGACATCTGTATTAGAGTAGTGACATCGTGTACTACACTGTAGTGATCTGTTGAAAGGAAGGTTGAGAATAAACAGTATTCGGCATGAATATTTTTTCGCTTCCCGTTATGTCCTTTCTGCGAGCCTTTCGCAAGTGAATTCAACTTCTTATCTTGGAGAACTGGAAACTTTATATGCATATGAATGTTATATGGACTAGAGAGCCGAGGCACTTGTTACCAGTACATTATGCGATCACATAATGCGTTCGGTCTGCTACTTACACGGGTGACAAGTGGGCAGACACAATAGTCGAACAGAGCTTATCTTCACGCATAAAACATACAGGCAGATACAAAAATACGGCACGTGCTCACACACAAGCCACAGAATTGACCAATCGAGACGTCATAGTACAGTATTCACACTCACCATCTCTCTATGGAACATACGTGATCGTTTTTTTTCTCTGCATGATCTTCAGTTTGTAATGATGAAAGGATGCTACGAGATTGTTCTAAACTTCTAATACAGCTGGAGCTGGAGTCACGGTCACGGCAATAATGGAGTGAGCTCGTTACCGGTGTCAACTCCCACAAGTGCAAAATGCAAACTGCCGGACGGCGATGAT
Organism: Urochloa ruziziensis; assembly: GCA_015476505.1. Lineage (NCBI taxonomy): Eukaryota > Viridiplantae > Streptophyta > Magnoliopsida > Poales > Poaceae > Urochloa > Urochloa ruziziensis. The sequence continues at coordinate 46,881,610 of CM027124.1, forward strand.
CGGCTCAAAAAGAGCAGTGGTGAGAGAAACACGGGACGAGCAGATCGCGATGCCAAAACAGAATTGTCTAGTCGATCAGGAAAAAAAAAACACCGGAGAAAAAAAAGGGAAGACGCGAAATGGTCTGGTCCCCGTGAAGCGTCCCGGCAAAGGCACCGGTGGCCTCGTTCAGCGCCTATCGTTTCCGGGGCCCTCGCCTCTCCCTCCACCCCTGCTTCGCCCTCCCCTTCCTCCTCGTCATCGAGCTCCTCCCCACCGCTAGCTTCCCTCCCCATATAAACCCTATCCGTCTCCGCCTCGCCCTGCTGTCGCTTGTCGTGACGCCCCCCCTACCCCGCGCCGGTCCCACCGCCGCCGCCGGCGAGCAGGAGCAGCAGCTGCCGCCCGGCCGATGGCGACGACCGCCGTGGCGTCGCAGCCGCGCCACCTCCCCCTCGGCGCCGCCGCCGAGCCGAGGTGCGCCGCCAGGTTGGTCCGACCGCTCTCCTATCGTTGATGCTGTTGTTGGGCGCCACGATTCGGCGTTTAGCCGTTACCCGTTAGCTCGTGGGCGGATGGATTACGCGAATGTGTTGGTTGCAATCGGGAGGTTGGTTCAATTGGCCGTGGAATTGCACGGCTATGACGGCAGTTTGCTGCTGGAGAACCGTGTCACTGTGTAGTCCGTTGCTTAGTTTGGCCTACCGTGTAGCATTTCAGTTTCAGACACCGAAGCTGCCAAACTGTGAATGACGTGACTTATGCATCGAATATTTGCTCTCACTTAATTAGGGACTGCTGGTCCTAGTCTTCTAGATAGTCGCTTTGCCTCTGACCTGGATTGGTTGGACTAGTTGATTGGAGTCCTATCATTGTCTATTGTGATATATTAATTGAGAGGTTCCATTCATGCAGTAGTTAGATTCATTTACATTGCTTCAGGCTCAGATCATTAATGGTTCAAAGGGTTTATGTTTGTAGCACATCAAAGGTTTACACACTGGAGAAAGTATACGGGTTCAGATTCGTGTGCAGAAGCATAGTTGATCTCAAGAGTCAAAAATCCCATCCACGCATCTCGAAGAGGAAGTGCCACTTGAGGAGCTCAGCATCAGAATTTGACAGGGCCATTCACAGTGCTAGATGGTTGGAGTTTCGGAGACAAAAGGGAGTCTTCCAGAGAACTAGAAGGATAGTTCACATTATACCTTTGGCTTCTGATGATGATGGAAACAGCGTATCTGTTAATGGAGCTCCTCAAGTTGGTTCGGCAAGCAGCATGGAGGAAATAAGGTTGAAATTGAATAAAGCATTTCAAAGTGAAGATATCAGCATTGGACTCGTCCAGTCAATACATGATGCTGCGAGGTCTATCGAATTGGCTTTCATAGAGCACAGCAAATCATCTAAGAGCTCTTGGTTTCCAAAGGCATGGCTGGGTGTTGACAACAATGCATGGATAAAATCACTGTCTTACCAGGTAGAACCTTCTGCAGATGTACATTTACCCCGTTCCTCATGTGAAGAAACAGACGAATATTTGCAGTAGTTTTTATTTAGTGATTCTGAAATTGTTGGCACTACAGTAACACATTACCAAATGCATGAAAAGTGAAGATTAGGTTTCTATCGTTGCTTAAAAGAGCGTAGATTTCTCTTGGTTTCTTGTCTTGTGTTAAGATGCCGCTACTCATACAGCTAAGAGCCCAAGCAGTCCAGCTCTACAACTGAACTTGCTTTTGCTTTGAGTGGGTATATGAAATCTTCAATATACTCAATTTTGGTTGCATCGTGCAGGATCCAAAGTTCCTGTTAGATACATTTTTTCTATTCACTGAAATCTTACATGAAGATGTTTACAGGCTGCTGTAGACTCATTGTTGCAAGCTGTCATCGATGTTTCATCTCGTGGTAATGGCAGAGATAGAGATATTAATGTATTTGTTCAAAGGAGGTACACCCTCTACCTTTCTCCTTTGCCTTCATATCTTATTGCTTAAAAGTTGTTTTTGGAGCATATTCATTGGTTTCTAAATACATAATATCCCTTGCATTGAAGTTTGCTGGGAGCAAATTCCTATTTTAGAAGTTCCTTCCCATCTAAATAGTGTATAAGATTCAAGTATGCCCTTCTTATGTGCTGTGTGGAGTGTCGAACATCGAAACGTTTTTTATAAAAGCTTGTAAACGCTATAACTTTCTGGCCCTGTTTTGCAATGCGTATGGACCGGGCGTTTGTCCCTGGAACTCTAAAACAGAAGATTAAGTAGACTTTTCATTTGTTGGCTGATTGGTTCCAAATCAAGTTTGGATTCTAATTGAAAATTTGCTCTCAGCAAGAAAAAAGTTGCTGTTGAGGCCTATAGTGCTAAGTTGTAGTTGCAATTCAATGATTCAGAAGTAGCCTGGCAATTTCAATTACCAAACTGGCAAACTCACATAACCCAAGTATTAATGACAAGATTATAAAGACAATACGTGGGTAGGTGGAATGATATTAAATTACACTTACTAATATGAAGATCTTGGTGCCTTAGTTCTGTTCATGTTTCTACATGTAGTTAACGAAAGTAGTTTTTAAATGTCTTGCATGTGCTAACTTAAAATGCAAATATATTCCAATGCTAATCATTAGGATTTATTCCAAAGCTAAACCTTCTGTCTTGTGCCCTTTTGTGTTTCTCTTATACTTGTTTCTTTTGGGTCTCATCTCTAGCTTGGGACAAAAGGCTATGTTGTTGTTGTTGATAATGTAAAGAGAGGTAGAGGTCGACCTAATCTGACTTGGGACGAATCGGTTAAGAGAGACCTTAAGGAGTGGAATATCTCCAAGGAATTAGCTATGGATAGGAGCGCTTGGAGACTACCTATCAACGTGCCTGAACCGTGACCTTTGTTTCTTTTTTGTTTATCCCTAACTCTACCTTCTGACTTGTGCCTTTTGTGTTTCTATTATCCTTGTTGCTTTTGGGTTTCATCTCTAGCCTACCCCAACATGCTTGGGACTAAAGGCAATGTTGTTGTTGTTGCACGATGCCAACTAAAATGTGTATTTTTCTTAATTCATTGATGTTTTGGTTGGTAGCTGCATAAATAAAGATGAATCTGTATCTTCTTTGTGTTGATTCTTCTTATTTGCAGCGTGTTTCTATTATGTATGATTTGTCCCATAGAGCTTTTCTTGATGTCTATTCAGTGATATTTTGTTTGATTGCAGTTTGTCCCGCCTGCTGAACCCCCTCGAGAGTGTTATCAAGAATGAGTTGTCAAAGAGGGAACCTACAATATATGAATGGTATTCATCCAATCAAAATCCTTTGGTGGTGAGACAGTTCGTAAACATTTTTGAAAGTGATCCACTATTTAACTCTGCAACAGTAATGTAAGTTCCATGTATTCTTTTAGACTATAACATGCTCACAGGCAGTAACTAGTACAAGACTCATGGATATTTTCTCTTGTTTGCTGTCAGATGCTGTGAAGGCGAGCCAGTGAATACTAGCAAAAGTGACATTGCTTTGCTTATGCTAGGTTTGATCTGTCTTGCTGCAATCACAAAACTTGGATCAGCAAAAGTTTCTTGTCAGCAATTCTCTTCAATGGTACCTGATATTATTGGTCGATTCATAGACATGCTTCTTGAGCTTGTCCCTCTAAGTAAAGCATATAACTTGACGAAAGATATTGGTCTTCAGAGAGAATTTTTACATACTTGTGGTCCTCGTGCTGCTGTTCCTAAACTTACTAATGATCATGGACTTGAGATATCATTTTGGATTGATCTGGTTCAGAAACAGTTACTCCGGGCTCTTGATCGTGAAAAGATATGGTCTAGACTGACAACAAGTGAAAGTATTGAGGTTAAAACTGAAAATGATCTTTTCGTATAGTCATGGAAACCTCTTCCTTTGCTCCAAATTTGAAATATTGTATTTGTTCCTCGTTGCAGGTTTTGGAAAAGGATCTTGCAATATTTGGTTTTTTCATTGCCTTAGGCAGAAGCACTCAAGGGTATTTGTCTTCCAATGGTCTTACTGATTTGGATGATTCACTTAATGGCATTGTAAGGTATGATCATTGTGAACGTAGTTTTTCGCATCTTTTCAAATAAATGATTCTGCAGTTAATAAGAAGCTTTAACATACCTGGTTTATTGCCCAAATATGATTCATTGCACTGGTTAATGAGCTTACAATAAGTTCAGGTATCTTATTGGCGGGAGTGTATTATATTATCCACAATTGTCCTCGATTAGTTCATATCAGCTGTATGTGGAGGTCAGTGTCCAGGCAATGTACTGAGCTTTTAATGCTACTCAGCACTCAGTGTTCACATGTTTTTTCTCACGTTCAGGTAGTCTGTGAAGAGCTTGAGTGGCTTCCCTTTTACAGTGATGATGTTCCAAGTGCAACTGATACTGAAGGTAGACAAGAAGTGTCTAAAGGAGAAGTAATATCAAGAGTCTTAAACGTGTGCTCTTATTGGATGACTAGTTTTATAAAGTACAGCTCCTGGCTTGAGGACCCTTCAAATGTGAAGGCAGCAAAGTTCTTGTCTAAGGGGTATGCTAATATTCAGTCACGACGATGATTATCTTGCTCTTATTTGCTGATATGGATATGTGAGTACTGATTATTTTTGTACTACACTTTCAAAATTGTAGACATGCCATGTTGAGTGACTGCATGAAGGAGCTTGACATATCAAAGTAAGAATTAAGCAGGAGCTTGCATTATTCATTCTCTGCCATTCAGTAAAGTTATTTATTTTCTAAACATGTTGTAGAAGTAAGATGTCAAAAGGCCAAGGATTACCAGTACCTGAAGAAGACTTGGACACCATGACGAAGTTAGCTTCCTTTGACAAGGTATTTGTTGTGGATTTTTTTTTAAGAATTGCTAGTATATTTTCGCGCTTTTACACATCCGAACAAAAGTATGTTCACCATTGATATAATTCGGCAAAATAGGCAATCTCGTCCTCAAACTTTTGCCTGCGGGTCAACTTGGTCCTCCAACTTTCACGAAGTTCAAATTAGTCCCTCAACTTCTATTTTCCGGATCAATTCATCCCTGAGCTGAGCTGGACAGCTATGTCACCGTTCCAGGTCATCCGACTGTATGATAGGGTTTTGATGCTCATGTTAAAAGTCAATATTGCCCTTTAGCTATATGGGTCCACCACATGCACTTCTCATTTCCCCCCGTGCAGACGTTGATCTGCCGATCGAGCCTGCGTCGTGAAGGACGGCAGCGACATGGGCATGGTGTTGTCCGTGACACACAAATCGAGGTCCCCTGATAGCGATCCCCCTTGCGAAATCAGCTCCCTCCTCGCCTGACCAATCGATTCATAGCACGAATCAAGTTCCTCCACATCAGAATGGAATTCTGATCTAACTGCCTTGCGCAAACCATAAGTCCATAACCTTCCCACCAAGGATCCATTAATCTAGCGATTTGCTCTTGCTGCTGCGGAATAGTGGGATTTGGTTCTTACTGCTGCGAATCCAACGAATCGGTCATGGATGGCGTGGCTGATTTGACGAGCACTGTTGGGAATCGAAGGAGAGGTTGGCGGGTGGTGCGGAGGGTGCCAAAAGTATATTCACCTAGATTTTGCTGATTTAATAGATGGTTGAGGTGGCACTATTGTATGTTCTTTTTATTGAATAGCACTATTGTATGTTTCCTTATATATATTGGAAGATCTGGCCAAGTAAAAGGATGAATGATTGACTACATGGTGGATGTGGATGGACTTTATTTGGGAATTAAATCCATTTAGCATATTTGTTGTGCTTAGGTTTATGATGAATTCATGATAATTGCTTTTGAAATTGATGTTATCCCCAATTGTTAAAGTGTTGTTGAAGTTGGTTTCAATCATTGCAGTCACTTGAAAGTGTTGAAGAAGCTTTGGTCAAGTTAGAAAAGTTGCTTCAAGAATTGCATGTTTCCAGTTCCAACTCTGGTAAGGAGGACCTAAAGGCTGCATGCTCTGATCTTGAAATGATAAGAAGATTGAAGAAAGAAGCTGAGTTTCTCGAGGCATCCTTTCGAGCAAAAGCAGAATATCTGGAGGTGAACCTTCTTGGCTTTCTTTTATTTCGGTACCTTCTACTCATGGGTGTTGCTCCTAAGAAAGGATAGCCACGCGTTAATATGAGTCTTATCTCATTGTGTCTGGAGGAGTTCTTTTTATGGCTTTCCATTCCACTCCACCTGTCATGGGCAGTCCATCAGGATACTGGCACCTGTGAACAATAACTCGAATTACTGTAGCACATGGTTTGCATAAATTCGTTTCTGTTGTTATCTTAGACACGGTTGGATCTTTTTAGTTGCATTGGTTAGTCATCCCACCAGTCACATCTATTTTTCAATTAAGCAATTAAAACAAGGTTTGCCATCCTAATCTTTAACTCTAATTTCTCAATTCTCCCAATGTTGTGTGCACCATAATGTATTACATGCATAATGTATCAATTGGCAACATTACACCCCAAACTGTATAGTTGATTGCATGGTACTAGAATTGGTTTATAACCATTGTAAATGTGCTTATTTGTTATGGTTAATTAGGCTGATGCAAATAGTGGATCACTATCTCCTACTGGAGAGGAAGGACGTGGAAAGACGGGTAGCGGGACCAATGATACTGCAGCACCACAAAAATCAGGAAGCAGGTAATACTCACTGGTAACTAATTATCTAATTCATACATGGTTGTGATAGCTTCTGCGGTTTCAGGGTAGTGAATAGACCTGCTCAGTTGTTTCCTATTTCTCTTGTCAGGGTGGATAATAAACGCCGTCCGTTGTGGGACCTCTTTGGCCGGTCTTCGGGAAAGAAAGTTGAGCCAGCTCTTCTAGTTGCAGATCAGGATGTAAGGATGCTATACTGTATATTTTCATTTTATTTTGTCATTTAAGAACACCCCAACATTTAGTGTTGAAGGGATGTGCAAAATACATGCTTGTTTAGTGAACAGCTCTGACCACGATTCTAATTAATTACTGGAAATTAGTTCTGATATTCATAAGAAAACCATCTAATTTTGTTTTGCGAATGAATACCATCTAATTTTGTCTCATAAGATGCCTTGTTGCAGCATATTTCTAATCTGACGAGACAATCCATTTTTCTCTTGCTGAAGGGTACTGTTGCCAATGTGGAGAAGAAAGACATTGAATCAAATGATATCCTCCGCTTTGAACAGTTGAAGCGTGAGCTGATTGAGTTAGAAAAGCGAGTGCAGAAGAGTGCAGATGATGCCCAAAAGGATGAGGTATGCTTGTTTAATGGCGTGTTGACATAGCAATTACTGGTTCTTCAGTATTTGAGCGAACACTTGGAACAGGGCTCAGCAGCGATTCTGTAAATGTTATGAGATTAATTTCACTGTTTTTTTATTGTTAGCTCTGTTGTTTTCTGATTATGATTTTAACCATAATGGTTGGTTTTTTTCTTGGGCAACATAATGGCTGGTTCCACTGCATACAAATTCTTCTCTTTTTTAAAAGAACTGTTAATTCAGTCAAGTCCTGTTTTCCAGGAGATGGGTGTCACAGATGATACAACTGTGCCATCTTCTGTTTCATCAGTGCCTTCCGATCAGACTAGCAAGAAAGAAAATGTTATAACTAAATCAGTGGAAAAGGTCAAGGAGACTACAACGGTATGGCTGTCTAAACTCAAGATCCCATAGCCATAGGTAGCTGTAAGAAACATATGTAGCATATTCCATGTGAAAATTTGAAACCATTGTTTGTTTGTTTATCAGCTTTGCAAGCTTTTCTTCTTCTGTAAAGCCTTTTTTTTCACCCAATGGAGCTGATCACAATATTTAGTTAGTTACATTTTAAAAGCGCCTCTCATTCCTTTATTCCTATTTTTGTGCACAGACTGTGTTGCAAGGAACACAACTCTTAGCAATTGATACAGGAGCAGCTATGGGTTTGCTAAAAAGAGCTCTTATTGGGGATGAACTAACTCAGAAGGAAAAACAGGCCCTTCAAAGAACCCTGACGGATTTGGCATCTGTTGTTCCTATTGGAATACTTATGCTTTTGCCAGTGAGTCTTTCTTGTACTCGTATTTCTGCTTCTTCTTAAACAAGTAGAGGATTTATAGGCCGAGTTTATCATTTCATTTGGGTGGAGTAATCCTGTTAACCTGTTACCTTATCCATGTGGACTCTGGTCAACACAGATTATTCTAGCTGTCCAAATTACCATGATAAAGTATTTTATTCTGTGTGCAAGAGTGACATCAATCATATACTCTGACCTGTGAAATAGCATTAGTGTAAATGTATTTGTTGTTACAGCATTGTGACGATTGCTTCTGTGTCCCAGGTTACAGCAGTTGGTCATGCTGCTATGTTGGCCTTCATCCAGAGATATGTGCCTTCAATGGTATGTTGTTTATGATCCTGCGGTTCTTTGATGCTGTTGCAATTTATTATATAATTTATATTTATTTGTTTGCAATTGTGTAGATCCCATCCACATATGCTCCCGATAGGTTAGATCTCCTCAGGCAGCTTGAAAAGGTGAAGGAAATGGAAGTTGCTGAAGGCGGCAGTGAAGATTTATTGGAGACAGTTAGTTCAAGAACCGATCAAGTGAAATAAGCTGACCATGTACAGGTGGACATGATTATACTTCTTAGCTTACGATCCCTGTAAAGTGTAAGTACATATGGCTGCTTCCTTTCCTTTCTCATTTTCTATGTACACATGTTGCCCCTGTTTAGCTCTAATATGGAATAGCTCGAGCATAGACATAGTGCACGCCAACACCTATATATCTTTTTACTTCTAAGTATTTGATTACCAGCTAACCATGTTTGCTTTTTTACAGTGTTTCAGAATTAGGCATTCGAGGGGTTTATTTCATTTAAGAGATTCTTTGAATGACATACTTCTGCAAACAGGGCTGCAAGGCTATGCAAATAACCAATTGTTGCATCGAGATATCGAAGGAAGATCCTTCCAGGAGTTGTAGACTGTTTCCGTACTTCAGAGCATACACGGGTGCTTCATGCCCCTTCAACATAGTAGAGGATGAATGTCCAAGTTTCTCTTGGACAGTGTCTCTTTAGGGTAGACAACATTTTGATAGAAGTTTGTATATGTAGCTGATGTGATGACCACCACGTTTTTTCTCATGTACCCTCCCACCGGGAAAAAAGAACCTGCTTTTCCTTGTACCCAATCCCAAGTTCAGTGAACTGGAGTTGATGTCCAAGTTTCAGAGCCTTCATAAATCACACGCGTAAGTGGTGGGTTACGGGACATTTGTGACAGGTGCATGAGAATGTCTTAGATAATTCACATTTCATCTGATGGTATCGCATCAAAAGCATGGGCAGCGTTGCTCTGCAGCGTGAAAGATGTGGAGATAATTGTAGTCTCCACGACGTCTCCCACTAAGTTTGTCTTTTTTCTTTTGTTCGTCACGTTACCCCTTAGGCCTTAACTACGCCTCTGTATTGTCTATTTTGTGACTGTACGTCGATGCCTTTGATCGTCGCATGCTTCGACACGTACGCGCTTTGACGATATCGTCCAGTTACCCTCCGACTCGTCTCCCGCGTCTGGGCCCGCACCCGCCACCGCTCGTCGTCCGCCGCCGCTCTCCTCCCGCGCTCACGCCAACACAGGCACGACCCGGCGGCGCATGGTCGGAGGTCGCCGGAAAGCGCCTTGCACGGCGAAGGAAGGATGTTGAGCGTCAAAACGGATGCGCGAGCTCGAGAGGGTGCTATGGCTGTGAGGAATCGAGGTGGGAGCTCACCACGGTGGCGAATCAGGCCAGCGACGGCGACAGCTTGGAGGTGGCGGCGGCTCTGGGCGTAGGGGAGGTGACGGCGACGCTTGGCGCAGAGGAGGTGGCGGCGGTGCTGGGCGCAGAGAAGCGTTGGAGAGGCGGATGGAGAGGCCGGTCGCCTTGCCAAGTTTGGCCATCGGGTGATTGAATTTGGCAAGCCAGATACGATGGCAACCGAGATAGCAAGTCTGTTGGAGTGCAAAATTCTCTCTCGCTCTCTAACTTTTGGGTTGGCAAGTCCGATAGCAGCTCTCTTGGAGTTGCTCTAAGTACACCTACTGGCGGCTACTGTGATGGAGAAGCATCATCACAGGGCGTGCCCTTCACTCCTCTCTCCTCTGGTCCAGTCAATGCCGAAACTTGAGTGTCTTAATTTGACACCCAAGTCCGTTAGCCCGTGATCCCTTGCAGCGCTCATCGAGGGCTTCGTGCATAAGAAAGCCTACTAGTAGCCGGTAGTGCCCACAATTTCAGCGGCAGAAACGTAATCATAGAAGAGGTGGGATGCAAAGTCAGAATACAAAGAGTAGAGGCAACCTGATTATCAAAGGACAGAGCAATATTTTCCTTCTCTTTTGAAAGCGAATGACACCAGGTCACCCCACCCGGCAAGGCGGCGACCACAAAAGTTGAACCCCATCACCGACCGCAACGTGGCGCGAGGAAGTTTACAGGGTACCTCGCATCACACATGCTTTTAGCAAAGTGGTAGCGTGTACTCTAAGCTGAATATTCGGTTTCTTTTCTTGAACGGGAAATCGAATTCTTGGTGGTTAAGAGATGTATATCAGTGATCACACAGCTGTGCATGAACCCAAACGCGCGAACGAGCATGAGCAAGAGCAACAACGAGGCTACAGCCTACAGGTATGCACGCGGTAGTTTTTGGGAAAGCTGCCAAACGCGCATAGTTGCGTCACGGACGGGCTTGCCCTGCCAAAATTTGTCGGTGTTTCTTGCCAAACATACAAAGGACGCGTATACAGTACTACTTGCATTGAAATATATATATTTTCTATAAAATTTCGGATTCGTTTTGGACTTTGAAAGTTGTGCCAAAAATAAATGATACCATGACTATTGGATGGAAAGCCAGCCTTACTTCGAGGAGAGGAATTCTATTTTCTATTGTATACGTATCTCATGCTATTCACATTTGACTTTTTATTAAAAAATGTTGAGGTGAGGAAAAAGTTTCCTGTGCCGCTGGTTCCCCATCCGACGGCCAGGATCGTCTCAAGGCCCACCGACATTGCTGCCCTAATTCCTTTTTAATACTTTCTTCCTGCCGCGTATTGTATCCCATCCTTTTTATATACCCCTTCGCACACTTCCAAGCGGCCGCCTCCCCCACTCGCCAAAGCCAAACCCCACCACCTCAAACCCTAGCGAACTCGCCGCCGCCGCCACCTTCTCCCGCCACCCATGGCGCGCATCCACCTCGTTGCCGTGGCCATGGCCGTCCTCTTCGCCGCCGCGACGGCGCAGGCCCCAGGCGCGTCCCCGACGCCGGCACCGCGGGCGCAGCCCCCGGCGACCCCTCCGCCGCCGCCTCCCCGGGCTCCGGCGCCAGCCCCGGTGTCTCCACCCGCGCAGGCCCCGGCGACGCCTCCCCCGGCCTCCGCCCCCGCGCCGTCCCCGACCAAGACCGCCCCGGCTCCTTCCCCCAAGGCCACGGCCCCCGCCCCGGAGCTCCCCCTCTCGCCGCCGGCGCCGGCTCCGGGCTCGATCTCCCAGTCCCCGGCCGAGGCCCCGGTCTCCCCGCCCCCGCCCAGCGCCGCCTCCACCGTCGCCCCCGCCTTCGCCATGGCCGCCGCCGCGGTCGCCGCCGCGGCCTTCTTCTGAGATCGCGCCGCCGCCGATCCGGCGTGACGTGACATGACATGGTCGCCTCCGCTTGACGTCGCGCCGCCTACCGCGTATTTATTATTATTCGTCCTTGTTTTTTGGGTTTTGCTCATTCCATTTGGGGTTTAGTTAGTTTAGGGCTCGCCAGATCTGATCTAGCGTCCGTGCGTGCGTGCGTGTGTGAGGGACTGAGGGGAGATAGGGACTGAGAGAGCTGAGACAGTGATGTTGGTTGCCATTGTATAATTGCCGCGTTTCTTTTGTAGCGCATTCTTTCTACAGATCTGCTCACTAGTGTTATTGTGTTATTTATTACTGTAGTATTTAGCTTATTATTTGTTTGTTTGCTTCTGTGATCTCTGCTTGTGTATGCAGATCTGGAGCTCTCGATCACCAGATCTGCGCGCATGTTCTTCTGTTGTACTTTATCGTTTTGCCGCAGATTTTTTTTCTCAGCCTTTCGCTTTAGTCTAGCGAGTGATCAGTGACGGGGGTTCGCTTTTCACTCCGTGACGTTGGTGGCCAGCTGGTCAGCACCTGGGACTATGGGAGAAGGGGTGAACTCTCTGGTGACTGGTGAGGAAAAAGGTGTGGTGGAGAAGCGCCCCGGAGTGTAGTGGAAAGCTAAGCAGGAGTGTGGCGGTGGTGGGGGTAGGTGGCCGCCACACGGCAGGGGCGGGCGAGGGCTCGTGGCTGCATGCCGCGGTGTCGCCCGTGACGGCGACGGCGACGGCGGTGCGGTGCGCCGTGGCGCGTCGAAACTCGAAGGCATCGGCCGTGGTGGCCCGGCGCCGGCGATAAGATGGACAGCCGGCAGTTCAGGAGGCCATTGTTGTGCCGTTGGAAGAACGGCGGGCGACTAGAATTTCCTGGTCGCTTGGTTTGGTCGCTTGGTCCCGCGCACGGTACGGGCCGATAGAGATGCGCTCCTGGGCTCCTGGCTTTGTTTTCCTCCCCCTCCACGTTTGGGGCATGCGTGTGGTGGACCGTCCGGTCGGCGGTAGCGGGGCGGCTCGGCTGACATGCGTGGCCAAGCGATAACGCGACGCGACGAAGGGATCTTTTTTATCATTCATCACACACCTCCTGTTCTGCTGGGCCGGAGGGGGCGTACGTCACGCGTCGGCCGGCGCACTGCCAGGTGCCAAGCAAACTTTGGCCGTGTGTTAGCACGAAAGTGAAAAGGCTATCCACCGAGAGAATCGTGTCAGTTCATTTCTATCTTCAGGCATACTTCTATACAAACATTATTTTTTTGTACTTTCTACGTCTTTTTCTCAATCTAAACACAGCCTTTGGTTCACCTGGCGGCTTGCGCACCGTTTTGATGTAGGATCTCTTGAACAACCAGCTTGAGGTGTTTGCCCAAAGTTAAATAAAAATAAACAGGTGTGAATCGCCATTAGTTATGAGTTTTGACTGAAGGGCGTGTAAGTAGCGTGCAAGGTTGTCAAAATCGTGGATTTGTGATGGAAATGGTAGTGCCCAAGATGGGAACCACGAGATCTTAAACATACAAATCGCGGAGACAAAGGATTGATTCATAAAATCAAGTCCCCGTCAACGAAATTTCTAATAAAGACGTAAATAAAATCGAAAAAAAAAGAATCTCAATGTTAACAACTATCTATGGTCAGCACCAAGTTCAATCCATCCTCAACGTGTGTTCATCATATATAGCCCATGGGCCAGATGTAAGTTGGTATTGACGAGCCTTACAATTGACCAACATCATCATATACCTTGGATTTCGGCCTCTCATGGTAGCGGATATTCACATTCCTACACGCCGTTGGCCCATCCTTTTCGCTGAGACAAAATAAGATGCTCTCGAAAAGAAAATACGTAAAAGAGACTTGTGAGAGGCTGAGACTCTGAGAGCACCTGAAAGTGTATTCCTACTCCCCTATATGGTGGTCTCCACCTACCACCGGAGATGTGAAGGAAACTTTAAGCCCCTTCACCTCCATGCTTTGCTCCATGTATTGTCGTCATCCCCTCTATTCAAAGACGCATGATTTTCGTATACCTGCTCCGTTGCAGCTCTGGTCGCATGCTGCAAACCGCCACATTATTCGCACGGCCCGGAGCAGGTGTTGACTTGGAAGTTCCAACGGCCGAGGACAGATTCAAAGCACGCTCGAAACGCAGAAATTTCGCAGGGAGCAGTTAAATTCCGCTGAAATCGGAATGCGTACGCCAGCTTTAACCGTAGGCTGGTCATTTGTCTGCCGGAACCTTTTTTCACGAACAATCGCTGCCCAATGACATCGCACACTCGCTGCTGACTTCGTCCTCTAGTGTGTGTGTGTGTTTTTGAACTTCGTTCTCTAGCTCGGAGTCTTTTCAATTGTCGTCCTTGAAAAGGTACCGTACCAAGAGGCTTTTGTAACCTTCACGTCTTCACTTACGCACAGCAGAGCAGCCTGAGCAGAGGATCTTCCGCACTTAGTTCCCGCCCGAAATATTTTCACCCATCACATTAAAGGAGAATCTTTAATGCATGAAGTATTAAATGTAAACGAAAAAGGTGAAAAGTTATATGGATAGACTGTAAATCGCGAGACGAATCTAATGAGTCTACTTAATCCATGATTTGCAACAGTAGTGCTATAGTAATCATCCGATAATTATGGATTAATTACCCTCTAATTACCATCGTTAGATTCGTCTCGAGATTTCCAACCTATCTATATAACTTTTCACCTTTTTCGTCTACATTTACTACTTCTAAATTGATAAAATCAAAACCTGAAATCTTTTCACGAAATGTTTTCGCCAACTAAACACAGGCTTAGGAAGAACTTGTAACGACACGTACCGTCCAGACGAAATCGCTATCATCCGGCATTGTTTTTCCGCGCATTCTTCCAGATCCTTTCCGTCTAGTCCTGCTAGTCCCGTCATTGTTACCTAACCCAACCGCCCGAATCATTCTCGCCCCTCGAACAGTCGAACTAACCAAAGTCTAACATGTGGATCAGCAGTTCAGCACCTAATGCTTTGCTCAGCATGACCAACCCCTATATATCCTGTTTGGTCGAGTTCCAGCTCCAGTTTCAAGCTTCTAGAAGCAAACTTTTGAACAAGTCAAGGACACAAAGCTCTTGCACTGATGAGAGCGAGATACACTAGATTACCACCTTAATTAACACACCGTGATAAAAGCAACTAGGAACGGTCATGTCATAGGCTCATAGCAAATTAAAGTCATGCAAAATGAACACAACAATGAACACAACAAGTCATAGCAAATTAAAGTCATGGAAAATTAAATATATCCATGGAGAGAAAACAATGGAATTATTACAAGGAACCAACTACTCCTACTACACTCGTATAAAAATGAAAATGAACACAAAGCGGAACAGCAAATAAAGCATCAACAGTAGGTACATGCCGGGGGCGCGTCAGAAAAGAAAGCTCAAGAATAGTCCTGCACTGCCTCTACCCTGGCCACGCAAACAGCCAGGCCGCCATACATACATCTCGATCGGTGGCGATCATCAGATCAGAACAGGGCGAGCTTGACGAGCACGCCGGCGGCGACGGCGAGGGCGGGCGCCGCCGTGAAGCGAGCGGGCGCGGCGTTCTTCGGGGAGGGCGCGGCGGGGGTGGTGGGTGCAGGGGTGGCGGGCGTGCCGGGGGTGGACGGCGTCGAGGGGGAGGGGGAGCCGCCGGAGCCGGAGCCGACGGTGACGGCGAGCTTCATGCCGCCGTCGCAGTGGCCTGAGAAGGTGCAGATGTAGTAGTGGGTGCCGGCGGTGAGCTTGACGGTGGCCGGGCCGTTGTTGATGGTGTTCGAGGAGCTGCTGCCGGAGCAACCGTCGTAGCCGCTCTTGTCGACCTCAGCCACATCGTGGCTCCCGGTGGCGAAGTTGAACACTGCAGGGGATAGTGGATTAAAATTCAGGACGTAAAAGAATAAAAAAATGGTTTAAGAAGAGAAGAACAAACATTCTCATCCCAACTTTTCCTTATTTACATGATGAAAAAGTTTTTTTTTCTTGAACGAACATATGACGAAAAAGTTAAAACACGTGAAGTACGTGCTCTAAAAAAACGAATAGTTCACGAGCAAACAATAGGCCGGTGAGGGCAGAGGACGCACTTAGCTCGTCTCCTTCGTTGAAGGTCTTGCCACTGGCCCAGGTGCTGTAGTCCGGGCCGATCTTCCACCCCTGCGTGTCGCCGACGGTGTACGAGACTGCGGAGGCCGCGGCGACGCAGCTCACGGCGACGAGCAGCGCGAGCAGAGCTGAACGGGACGCCATGGAAGAAGAGGCTGGAGCAGAGGAGCTTTTGTGCAAGAAACGAAGGCGAAGCAGGTAGCTTTAGCGAATGTCCTGTGACTGGATGAGTTGCACTTGCACGGTGGTTGGGTGTGCCAGGCAGGCTGCAGGGGTCCCCTTTTATAGAGCCAACCACATTGTTCTCATGGAAGCTAGACGCGGCTGCAGGATAACAGGAGAAGTCGTTGGTCCATGCTTGGGTACCTTCTCCCTCGGCTTCGTTGTCTCATGGGTTGAACTTTTCGTTGCCCATCATATATCACCCAATAGCGCAGGTGTGAAAAACATCCCGCGTTGAAGTTGTATGCACAATACCAATTCAAAGATTTCTTGTTGATCTTCATGTGACAACTGGTATTTTAATTCCCAATCCTCGAAAGAGTTTGTTTTTGCAGTCAGGAAAAATGCAAATTAAAAGATGATCTCATGCCTCATTCCGTTTAAAGAAAACACATCGATTGCCTTTGAACGGCGAAATGCATGGATTGCCCAAGACAGGGACGCTGCCTTTCCACGCTGGTTCGCCGGAGCTGCTGCTAGCAACTGAGCAAGTGCCCAAATGATTTTCAGGAATCTGTCGCTGTCCTCCCCTTCATTTCCATGTCCAACCCCCGAATGGATCCACCGTGTATGGTAGGTGAGGGTCGTCGTCAATGATGGTTATCGCTTGTCCCGGCATCGACCCACCCATGCATGCGTTTACGGCCGGCCATACATGGAGATCGATTCAACTAATTCGTTTACACCGAGTAGTCACTGACTCTATTTTCTAATGTTTTTGTTGTTCATGGTTCAGTACTTCTAGACGGCCAGAAGACCTCCGTGCCTTTGTCACCGAACACGCAGCAGAGATTAAGCGGAAGATGTGGATTAAACAAAGGGAGCAGGAGCACGATTGCACGATGGTGTGGTTAGGAGAAGAGAACGACCGAATGCCAAAGCTTGAAGGGCACTAACGGATTGTATAGCCGCCGCAGTAGTGGCTCAGCATCTACCTGCTGCCCGGAACGTCTCTGTCGAAGAAGAACAAGAAGTGCTAGCTGATTCACCAATTTGTCAAAAGGCTTCTACATGTGACAATAGAGGCAAAGCTAGCTTTCCGGACCCGGAGCTCGAAGAAAATAATCAAACCTTTTATTTGACGTCGCGTTACAAGGTGGCCTCTTACGAACTAATCGCTGACCTAATCATAGGTAAGTTTATTCCGGCGAGCAAGGCAGGCCTAGCCATTGCCTAGTACTAATCGGGCGTGTGTAAAAGAGGTTCCCTTTTTCACCTAATGCATTGACCGAAAGGAGGAAGACGACGCCGTCTTGGCTTCATCATGGGCGGTGGGTGTGCACTGCAGATAGCTGTGCCTACGGACCCGTCGTCTGCCCCTGTTCAGTTGAGCAGGTTGGGCTTCGTTTCAATCAGGAGCTGAATTATTTCAGGATCGTGTAATAATTGAAGACAAGACTATTTCAGTACTGTATTTCTCAAAAAGAACATCTCTTCAGTATTTATTTTAATTGATTTTCGTGGCGTGCTGGTGCAGATAAGTTCCCTGTATTGAAATTTTGATGTGGTCTGCTACTTAAGGCATGTTTGTTGGGTGCCAATAATTTAAGCCTCGGCTTGCGTTGCACGTTCGTGTTAGCCGCGTCGTTGAAGCTGGAGCAACATTGCGAGTCGATGAACAAAGGTTGAACACAAGCAAGCTGCTATAAAGCAATATCCTTATTTTCAACGATGCAGAAATATTATTTCCATTCACTCCTAGAGAATCCATACTGTCCATCAGATCCATAACAATAATCATGGATGCATCCACTTAGCCCTTCTCTCCTCTATTTATCAGTAGTCCCTACCATGCTTTACATCCAATCATTCCAAATAACGTTTGCATCTCGTGTCTTATCGCTGTTAGCACAGAGTTCGTTGATACTTATTCGTCAAATATTAAATTGTTTGCTTTCTAAGAAAAAAAAACTGATGATCTGTAGGCCTTTCATCTCCACGCACCTCCTTTTTTTCTTTGATAAAATCTCCACGCAGCATTGATCCATGGGTTTTCGCCTATTGTGAAAAATTAAGGCTACCAGTCCCTTTATTTTGAAAAGAGTTAAATGCATAATTAGTACACAAACTTGGCTGAGAGGTGCATTTAGATACACCATCTCTCTAATTGCTCATTTGGATACAATAACTTGTCAGGTGGGTGCAAATAGATACATTATCTCTCCAAATACTCATTTAGATACAATAACTTGGCAGGCCGGTGTAAATAGGTACATCATTTCTCCAATTTCTTATTTGGGTGTAGTAATTTTGTAACTAGGTGTGTGCTTGCTCATGAACGTGAAATGCGGACAAACTTTTGAGACATGCTAGCGGTAGATCTAGCACACAATATGTGTGAGGTTATGTGGTACTAGAAAAATATTGTAAGTAGAGCATGTAGAGCTTCTCGTGAAGCATGAAATCTGTGGACATGTTTTGCTTGTCCATGGATATGTTCAGCTCCTCAAAGATGGCATAAATCAAGCAGCTTTTCGTAAACGAGTCATCGGGTGTGGAGTGCACAAGTGTTTATATTGACAGTTGTTCCATTATATGAAGAGAAGCAATTTGGGAATTTTTGTGACTTCTAGGGATTTTAAAATCTACGAAACGAGATGATCTACCTAAATGCACTGACCTGTCGAGTTATTGTGCTCAAATGAACAATTAGAGAGATTATGTATCCAAGTGCACCCGCCAGCCAAGTTATTGTATCCAAATGAGCAATTTGGAAGATAATGCACCTAAATGCACCCACTTGCCAAGTTCATATACTAATCATGCATTTAACTCTTTTGAAAATTACCATCCAGTCATCTAGTAATTTTTAGAGGTTACCTAATGCGCTGGAGGTGAGTATAATGAACATGTTGAATACGCCTATGCTTCTCAGGGGCTGAGAAAACTTTTGAAAAGCTATATTTTTTAAAAAAAAAGCAAGAACAGGGAAATTAATTCACAAGCAAATAAAAGGAGACACGAACGTGATTATCACCGGCCGAAAAACATCACAATATATTTATTAGTCAATGTGACGCCACGGCGCGGTCGGACATCTCTACAGAGTGCGACCAGAACACAACTACCACCGAGAACGACACACATGCGCTCAGCTCTCAGACGTTCATAAGCAGTCAAACGCTGGCTGGCCTTAGCGACGCAGTCAAGGCATCAAAACGTGTGTGCGTGGTTTTATTTTTCCATTTTTGACAAGTATTTCGGGTTACCTGACAGTGGCAGACGATTGAATTTTCGTCGTCCAATGGCTTGCAGGTTTGGGCAACAACTTCAGGCCGCATACCGTGCTATACAGGCTAGAAAGTTCAGACTTCCGTCTGCTCGGTGAGAGTTGTTTTTTTTTCCCGGCTGGCAACGGCATCGCCGTCCCTTGTGTCTTGATCACGAAGGCGCGTCCAAGTGCAGGTAGCAAAGGGGAGCAGGTGGCAATGTGCCACCAACCCCCGGCCGGCCCATCGACGACCACGCGACCTGCTGGCTGCTGCCATTTGGATGGGAGCACAGGGAATTAGAGAAGTGCATGCCCGTCAGGGCATGGCAAAATGGATAAGCTTCACCGTTTTCAGAAAGGAGGGAGCTTAATCCGTGCAAACCAACTGAGAAGCGATTTAGAGGGTGTTTAGATGCTAGGAGACAGAGAGAGTGAAAATGTAAAAACTTTTTTATTGAGCGGCGTAAACAGAGAAGAAATAAACTAACACGGTTTTTAGAGGAAAACTTTTTACCTTCTCTCTTACGTCTAAACACTTCCTTAGCTGACGTGATCAGTCGTGACTAGGAAATGTTTAGAGAGTGCCTACTGCCTAGTGGCCTAGGCCAAAGTTACGGAGGTGCTGAAAAAGGGTGTCTCAGTTTCATGGTTTGCAGTATAAGATTTATTCGGCTTCGGCTCTGGCTAATAATGGAAAGACATTTTTTATGAAGCTGAAGCGTTTAGCTAAACAACTTTTTCTGATATTCATGAATGGACGAATGGGATTAAATGTCCATTTGGTTGTCCACAAAAGTTATATATTTTATCTTGTGTGTTTTCATATGGAGTGAAAAAACTAATAAATAGATAATATAGATTATTTTTTCTTTTTTATATTATGAAAGTTGTTAAATGTTCAATATGCCCTTTATCTATTTTATAATATGAATTAACGGTTATCTTATCCCATTTCCTTTTTTTATCCTTTCCTTTTCTATTTTTTATTTTCTCGCTCTTTTTTCCTCCGTAGCTCTTTCTCCCTAATCCATTGATCCATACGCATACGCCCACGAGTGCACCGCGTGCATATTTATCTCTTCTTGTTCTGTCTCTTTTCTCGTTGCCGCATCGGCTCCGTTCCGAGCGCCGCTCTAGGCCTGCCGCGCCGTGCTGCTCCGTCGCCCCCTCCAATCGCGCCGCGCGCTCCAGCTCCACTATTGATCTAGCTCCGTTGCACCACTACGCTCTGCTCCGTCGTTGGGCTTGTCGCGCATGGCGTCCTGAGCCAAGATGTCGACGCTCCGCCTACAGGCCCCCAAGGGTGCCAAACTGACAGGAGGAGCCGCGGGAAACCAATTTTTCTCTCCCGTTTTTACAGAGCAAGGCTTATACTCCATCCGTCCTAGAAAGAATGCATTTCTCGCTTTCCAAAAAATTTCAGAATATTAAGTTTAACCAATTATAAATAAAAAATATAAACATTTATGATATGAAATATATATTCGTTTCTAAATGTAGTTTTTTTACAAATTTATTTAAAGTCATAAATATAAGTACAATTCGTTAGAAACTTGGTCAAACGTGCACTACTTTAACTGACACACGTTCCAAACGAGCGTTCTTTTTGGGACGGAGGTAGTAATACATAATACAGCCAGCTGCTGGCCGCAAGGATTTGTTTTAGCCTTCTCTTAGTCTATTCATATAATGGTTTAGCTCTTCACAATTAATACATGGTCCACTTGTCTCTCTCTCAATTTTTTGGTTCTTGTGCATAAGCGGGCTGTAAGCTTACATCACACTTCTCTTCTCTCTGCTCCGCCTCACCATTTAGCCAACTTACAACCCACTATAATACTTGCTCTTAGGCGTGTTTAAATCGAGGAAAATGAATGAAAAGTACAAAAATGTATTGTTTGTATAGAAGCGTGCATAGAGATAGAAATAAACGGACACAGTTCTCTAGTTGGATAACTTTTCGTGAAAAATGAACGCTTTTCTGGATCTAAACAGGACCTTAGGGGCCTTAGATGGTTCCCGTCAGCGGAAAATAAGGAGCTCCTTCGCCAGCCATGCTTAGTTTCTCCTCTAAAAAATTTTCATCCATCACATTCAAGAGAATCTTACATGCATGAAGTACTAAATGTGAACGAAAAAAGAACTCATTACATGGATAGAGTGTATTTCGTAAGACGAATCTAACGAGCCTACTCAATGCATGATTTGCAACAGTGATGCTACAGTAACCATACGCTAATCATGGTCTAATTACCCTCTAATTACTCTCATTGAATTCGTCTCGCGATTTGTAGACGAGATCTGTAATTAGTTTTTGTTATTAGTCTACGTTTACTATTTTTAAAGGAAAAAGTCTACTTAACCCCCTCACCTATCAAGGGTGGACTACATCACCCCCAACCTTTCAAACTAGATTTTTAACCCCCCCCCCCCCCCAAACTTTGCAAAACTGTCTAAAACACTCCCTAGGGCGGTTTTGCCACATCAGCTACTGATTTGGATCATCAGACGTGTGGGTCCCACGTGTAAGTGGCTATGGCCATCTTCTCTCCTCCCTCCTCTCGTTCTTCCCCATCGGCCTCCGTCCACGGCCTGCCTATGCTCCTCCGCCTGTGTGTCCTCCCTCACTATTGTTCTCCTCGAGTTAGGCCTTGCCGCTCCCGCTAGCCGCTGCCACGAGCTCCGTTGCAGCCGGCGCTCGCCGCTCCCACCATTCCCTCCTCGAGCTCCCCCACTCTTCTGGTACTGATCTGCAAGCAGACAGCAGCACGAGAGGGGGCGGGGTGGACGACGAGTGGTGGCACGATTGGGGAAGACGGGCGGATGGCGGCGGCGGCGCAGGTGGAGGAGAGGGGAGGGGAGGACGGCAACGCCGACGCGGATAGAGAAGAGGGGAGGACGGCTGGTGGCAGCGCGATTGGGGAAGACAGGCGGACGGCGGTGGCGGCGCGGGTGGAGGAGAGGGGCGGACGGCGGCCGCGGCACGTGTGGAGAGGGGACTGGGGAAGATGGAGGCGGCGAACCGGGTGGAGGAGATGGGAGGACAACGGCCGGCGGCGCGGACGAGGAAAAAGAGCGGCTGGCGGCTGGCGACTCGGGTTGGGGAGAAAGGTCAAACGACAACCTGTGCCGCGGGAGGACGACGACCGGCGATTCGCGCCAGATGCAACGATGCCGGCCGGAGGAGCACAAACGGCCATGGCCATCGACGGAGACCGACGGAGGAAAAGAGGAGGGAGGAGAGAAGATGACCTTATCCACTTACACGTGGGACCCACACGTCGGATGATCCAAATCAGCAGCTGATGTGGCAAAACCGTGTACCAAAACCGCCCTAGGGGTGTTTTAGACAGTTTTGCAAAGTTTGAGGGGTTAAAAGTCCAGTTTGAAAGGTTGGGGGGTGATGTAGTCCACCCTTGATAGGTGAGGGGGCTAAGTAGACTTTTTCCTATTTTTAAATAGTATTTTTCTCTTCTAAAAAATTTACATAATGCATCTAAACAGGAACCGTCGGAGGAGCTGGAGCCTTTTCAAACGGGCCTAAGACAATGTCACAACTCACAAATGGGCCAAGGATTCTGACTTCTGAGAGTTCTCACTTCTGAGCATGAGACGTGGTGGAGCTTACACGTTAGCATGGGTTTATGTTTTAGTTGCATTTGGCTGAAGAGATATAGTTTTTTTTGGTTCAAAATCGACATGTTTAGTTGCAATACTGCAGTGAATACGATTACAAAACTTCACCAAAGGAAAAAAAAAAACAATTACAAAAGCTGATCATAGGCCAGAGGCTTTGTTTCGACGTTATATATTGCCGCTTGGAACTATAAACGAAACAAAACCCACAACCATGCCAAAGTATGCGAACAATATTTTTCTAATTTAGGACAAACACGGAGGCTATGTATAAGGATGCATACTTGTTTCTATGAGCCCACATATCCACACCTACTCCTATAAGCACATTCAGGACATTAGCCGTGCAAATTTTAAAATCGATGAAATCTATTATAAGTATCCCATTGTCGATCAGCATGCTGCCTACCAATAAAATAACACCTTAATTCTTGAAGTAGTAAAAAAATTACGAGCCATGGTGCATACATTTAGAGTGAGTTGCATTCACCATACAACAACTTGTATGGTTGTATCACTTTAGCCCAATAAATAGCAAAACGTACGAAAACATGCGCAAACTTGTTATATGTGTGCATATATGGTGACATATACTCCACATGGATGTATTTTGCCGCCGTGGTATTTGACATATACGGTTTTATTCATGTAGCTCTCTATCTTTTTAACCTTCTCATTTAAGTATTAATTGAAAATTGGCTTGTGGGTTGAATGTAGTGCCGCGCGCCGACGGATGTATAATCGAGTGCAAAATGGAAAAAGAAATATATATATATCTTACATTTTATAGGCAACAGTGCGGTGTCTCAAATCTATTTTTAGAAAATTAAATTTGCTAGTGTAACACGTCAGTAAACTGTAGAAACCCAATCAGCCGTGTAAGATAGATTAATTTTGTGTACCTACCTCCCGATTTTTTCTCTGCAATTTTTTAGAAGGAAAATGTATAATCTAGCACATTACACTGGTCCGTTTACAAACAGGACTTCAAAGAAAACGAAAATTACAACGAAATTCAAAACTCCTGATCATCTTCCTCCAAACCCTCAGGGATCCGTTCGTCACCATCGCCGAAGCCGCTTCCCAATCGTCGCCGGACGCTAGAGCCAAACTCCACAACGTGGAGGCCGCAGAGGAGGGCTTACTGTTAGGCGAAACAGCCGAGTACGCTGCCCCCCAAGCACATCGGCCAACTCTGGCACCCATGACGCAACCTTCGTTTCCAACGCCATCAACCCGAGCAAAGCTCAGATTTTCACCAAAGATCATCTTCCTCAAGATTAACAGGGTCAACAACATCATCACCTGAAGAAGACGACGATGTGGCCGCCCCGGACTCCTGGACAGGTCTCCCCAAGCCTCTCCATTGGCGTCGGAGAATATCGCCACAGGAGAACGAAAGAAACTGGGAGAAATTATTCCTCTGCAACGCCGTCGCTTCCGCATCGCCGGCGCCGCCAAGAAAACCAAGCCGCAAAGGAGCCACGCTCCTCCGGCAAAACCTAACTCCACCGTCAAACATCGACGACGAGCAAACCATAGACTTAGATGGACTCGATTAGGACTCGATCTATTAAAGGATGGACCCCCGCTCCCCTTGCCACCGGCTAGGAAGCCGAGGGCGAGGGAGAACGGGGGCCAGAGGCGAGGCGGCGGCGGCGGCGGCTCCGCCCGAGTCGCCTCTCATTTTTTCTCTGCAATCTTGTAGCCTGAAATACATTAATTTATTGTCACACAATGATCGATGGGTATTGTCTTCGGTAATGTATAATAGATTATTTTGGAGCTACTATGTTCGTTGACTCCATCGTCAAAAATTTTATTGACCTTTTCATTTATATATTATTGTTGACTCGTTGTCAAATAAATAAGAGCCGTAGCCATGACTAAAATAGACAAAACAAGAGCTGCGTGTTTGGTTAAAACTTAAATGAGAATGTGGGTTAAAGATAGCGAGTCACATGCATAAAAATGCCCATGTCATCTGCCACGGTGGCAAAATACATCCATATGAAATACATGTGACCGTATATGCACACGTTTGACAAGTTTATGCGTCCGTTCGCGTGTTTTGCTACTTGTTGGACTGAAGAGATACAAACATATAAATTGTTGTAAGATGGGTGCAATTTACTCATAGATTTATTACAGTATACCATAAGGAAATGTGGGCAAAACATTTGCAAAGTGTTTTGGCTTGCTTTGTTCTGTGACTACAAAATGCCAATTTTTTTGTTAGTGAGAGAAACAGGAGCTGCAATCCAAATAGACGCTAAAATAGCTCGGCTAAGCCAAAATTTGGCTGGCCAGGCCTAGCACAGAAACAAAATAGCATTTAAACATGGGTGTACTTGTATTGAATTATTAGCAGGGAATGGGAGTTTAGATATTTAGATTTTGAAAATTCTCTAAGGGTCTGTTTGGATACTCTAGTGCTGAATTTTAGTAAGTAACCTATTAGCAGCTTGCTAAATTTTAGCAAGTGGATGTTTGTTTCCCATTACTAATGGGTATACCAAAGACTCTTTTACCCCTAATAATTGCAATCTCTCTCCTCTCTAGCAAGTGAGAAGGAGGGGTAGGGGGTGGAAATTAGGTTTGGGAATCACTTTTAGCATACATTAGGCCATTCTCGGTGGAAGATTTATAGACACAATTATCTACACTGACACATCATCTAAAATATGTTTGAAACCATGATGAAACACACTCCCTCAATGCATAGTTTCATCCATTGTTATTTTCTAGGTTACATGCAAGACGCAAGCTGTCTAGTGTCTAGGTAATTGTGTAGAGAGAGTTTCATCACCATGAAACCCATTTCACATCTCTCTTCATTAATACACTGTCACATCATTAAAAGTGCTGACATGGCAGTTTATTTAATGCCCATGAAACTTCCACTAAGGCTGGCCTTAGCATCCCCAAACCTGTTAGAAAAAGGAGCCCCCTTTAGCATCCCATTAGTAGGGCTGCTTGTTTCATTTTTGCTAAAGTTTAGTAAAAAGTACCTTGCTAAAGTTTAGTAGAGAGGAAAAAACAGGCCCTAAGTTGGTCAGCACGAATTGGAATTATAGTGGAGTACTCACGCAAGTCACACCATTTAAGCATACATAGAGGGGTAAATCACCCTCACTGAAATATCAGTACATCTTCCGCCAAATCAGGAACCAGAAATGGACAAGAACTCTGTATTAAGTATAATCAATACTCCGCTTAAACAAGAAAACGTGTCCAAAACTCAAATTTCCACACATTTTTCTCCGCTATCGAACTGTTCTGTCCCCCTTCCTGTCACTTGTCAAACTTAGCATGGTTTGGAAGAGAGAGAGAAAAGTGCACTTGACCCGCGGGCTGCGGACTCAACATACCAATCCTGATATTTTGCCTTGGGGATTACATTAAAATTTCGTCATAACCCGCAACTAGATAAGGATGTAGCCTAGTCGGCCGCGTACTTGCGTATAGAATGCTTTGGCCCTGTATGATACTCTAACTCTGCTAGAGGTTAGAGTTAGTTTCTAGCTAAAGAGGTGTTTGGATGACAGGGTTAGATTGTTTATCTTGATCATCTTGGACAAACGGTTCCACTCCTTCACTCGCCGTGCTCCCTGTCCGGGGTACCAAAGGGAGTCCGGGATACAAGAAAAATAAATTCTGACCAATTAATTCAAAAATGTGCAATTGGAACAAGTTCACGAGCAGGATCGACATAATTTTGACCAATAAATTCAAAAATGTGCAATTGAAGATATCATAATTTTGTCCATACAAATGAGATGTCCCAATTAAACATACAAGTTCTCAATCAAGCATAGCGACCAGAGCTGTGGATGGCGACCAGAGCTCCCGAGCGTAGCTGTGGACGGCGGTGGCCGAGCTAGAGGAGGCGGCGGCGCATGGAGGCTAGGACGCGGCGGCGCATGGAAGCTAGGGGCGGCGGAGCATCGAGGGGCGGCGGCGCATCGCGAGCTGCGGATGGATTTTTTTTTCCGAAACGAGTCGAGCGGATGGATGGGAGGACCAGTGCGGATGGATTTTTTCAGCGGGCCCCACCTCAACTAGCTCCAATTAGCACCCCTTGGTTGGGATAGTTTTTTGGGTGGGTTAGATGCAACTAACTCCACTCTAACCCTCCCGTTTGGATCCTTTAGGGTTAGTTGAGCTCCAACTAGCTCAAACTAACTCTAACCCATGGATCCAAACAGGGCCTTTGAAGAAGCAAAAGTCAGACGAGCACAGTAACGATTACTATAGATGGTTTTCTTTCGTTTACCATTTGCTCAGAAACTGAACTCATCTGAATCGGTAATGTTTAGTTCGGTCGTGTTTTCCACCCGAAATCCAAAAAGTTTTCGCCTAGTCCGTGTGAATTTTTAAAAAAAATAGATTAGGTTGCGTGAAAAAAAAGAAATAAACTGATACAGTCGGTAGAAACCTTTTGGATTTCGGGTGAAACTGAACACGTAGCAGCAACGTTTCCTTTGTGGATACTGTTCGTTGTCATGGCACGTATTAATGTTTCTGATTCGGTTTAATGGTGCCTTGCCTCTGTAACGTTAGAGGATTCGGATCCCGTTGCGTCTGTACTCTGTGCCGTACAGCTTACACAGTTACACGCATACGGAGTAAGCCGTTGTCAACGCACACGAATGCCTGTGCTGGGATGATGGGATCAGCCATCAGGCAAGCCGATAAAGCCACTGAAAGTGACCCGAGCAAAATTATCGCAGAATCGCCGGAACCTGAAGGCAGGCATCAAAATGTAGGCCACCTAAAGAAGAGGACCCATTCCGACCATGAGATTTGCTTTCCATTTCCTTTTCACGAAAGCGTGCATCGATGGGCACGGCAGCTCCTAGTCGAATCCTATTTACACTACGATCGGTTTTCTTTGCAGTTCATACTTTCGATTTACAGCTGCAAGAGTATGATCGACTGAAATTCCTTACCCAGCCGTAATATTTCCATTTCCCACAGAACTTGCGCGCCCGTACGAACTGTTCTAACCTGGATAAGGAGGATTTTTTTTTACTTCCGATCCGCAGTTTCCGCTTTTTACATCATCCGGGAGAATAATGTTCACAGTTGATTCAGCACAGGAGCCTGCCGAGCGCGAGCCCGACGCCGGCGATGCCGACGCAGACCGCGAGCGCGACCCACCACGCGGCCAACCCGCCGCCGCCCCCGCCGTCGCGCCGCGCGTCGCCGTCGCCATCCGCGTCCGCGCCTCCTCCTCGTCCGCTGGTGAGGAGGGAGTTCTCGGCCTCCAGCATCATGACCCAGCGGCGGTGCGCGGAGAGCGCCACCGAGTCCCGCACCAGCAACGCCGCGAGCTCGCCGTTGCTGACGCCCGCCGCCGCCAGCTTCTCCTCCGCCTCCCGCGCCCGCGACTGCGACAGGCGCAGCGCCCGCAGCAGGCTGTCGTTGTTTCCACCGCCGCCGACGGCGTCGCCCACGCCCTTCTGGTCCGCCCCCGCCGCGCTCTCCAACCTTTTTCCAAAATTCAAAACACGGCGGCGCTCTTAGCAATGCGATCCGGCGAATCCCCGGCGGGATTGGATTGTGGACGAGGGAGAAGTAAGAGGGAGACAGGGTGCCGCGCGGTCGCTCACCTCTGCAGAGTCGGGACGGGGCCGAAGAGCTTGGCGGGAGGGGGCAGGTCGCAGTTCTGGAGCAGATCGGCGGTGAAAGGCCGGTGCCGGTGCTGCTGCGGCTTCGGCTTCGGCTTCGGCTGCGGCTGCGGCCCGGCGCCCGGCGCGGCGGCGGCGGCCATCAGCATCATCTCCCGCTCGAAGTCAAACTGCCGCTCCAACTCCCACTCCAGCCCGCCTCCGTCGCCGTCGCCGCCGCCGCCGGGCGCGCCCTTCTTCACCCTCTCGCCCGCCGCCGGCTCCACCTCCATCGGCTGAAGCGGTTGTGTGGGGGGTTCTGGTGGTGGGGGTGGTTTGGTGAGGGAGGAGCGGTTGCTTCGAGCGTGGCGCACGGAAACGGAGGCTTCCGAGAGGAAGGAACTGAAAGTCCGAAACCGTGGGCGCCGAGCAACCGCCTCGCGGATCGGAGGAACCGAGGAGTAGGAGGAGGTCTTTTGTGCTGGGGGGTTGCTTTGCTCGCCCGATAGCTCGGCTACGTTGGCACGAAAGCACCCCGGATTCGATCAGGCTCAGGCCCATCGGCCCCGTCTCCTCCTCTGTGGCGTGTCGCCTACTCGGGCGTGTGCCTGCCGGGAGCCGAGAGCTCGCTCGGCCGGCGCGGCCTTGTAGTCGTGCCCTTGTCGGATCCCGACGGTCGCTGCTGCTCCTTGACGCGTGCGTCCTCGGCGGCGTTTATTGCTGTGCTTTGCACGGCACGTCCAGGTAGTGTTTTACGTACAGTGGTGCTCGCTTCGTTCGCGAACACATTAGATGATCAGTACGGAACCACGCTTGACAGGGCTGTCGAAAGTCGAAACTGGAGAACAGGGGGAGGAATATCTGAGTGAGCTGAGCATCTTGTCAACTGCCGTAACGCGTGCCGTAAGCTAGCACGGAAATAAGTATGTCATGTCAGGTCGAGTGATCAACCAAAATATCTGGCATCACATGAATGATGAGTACAGCTGCCACGTTCTAAGGCACTGTTTGGATCGAAGGATTGCAAAACGCAGGAACGAAAAACAGAACAGGAATAGAGGAAACGCAAAACTGAAAAACTATATGATTTCAAAACACATGAATGAGAAATTTTAGCTGTTTGGAACGTAGGAAATAAGTTGCATCATCACATTCCCCCCTAAAATATACAACACTTTCATTTTTAAGAGCAAAACTTTAGATGTTTAGATAGCATGGGCCCATGTTACACTTATCTCCCAGCTTCCACCAACATTTATCGTCTACCTTCATCCGATGAAAGTGTTTTTCATTTTTAGAAGCAAAATGTGTTTTTCATTTTGGGAGCAAAATTTTAGCTATTTAGATAGCATGGGCCCACGTTACAGTTATCTCTCAATCTTCCATCAACAATTATCTTCTACCTTCATCATGTGAATTGTTCGTTCCTCCCCTCTCTCATATGTAGAAACACTCCAGCCAAATCCTTGGAATCCGGCCATAATCACTGCAATCGGCGGCTAAAATTAGCTGCCTTCCACCCTCTCCACCGAATTCTTTCACTTAAAAGTAGTGTAGCTGCCCAAATTAAAAGCTGTAAGATCGGGTAGATCTATGGCAAAGGTGAGTTCGCCATTTTTATGCAAAGCTTAAAGCCATAGTGAGACGGAAACTTTTTGCTGCATGCACAACGATAACGATAGGAAATGGGGAAAAGACGAGCTTCTGGCACTCAGGTTGGGTGCAGGGTCGTCGGCCAAAAGACATTGCGCCTAGCATTTATCAGATCTCCAAGGGAAAGAGGAAAACAGTGAAAGAGGCAATCAACGAAATGTGGGTGACAGACATAAACATCACACGGGGCATCATTGCCACTCACATCGCCGAATTCGTCGACCTCTGGTCCCTCATACGCGGGACGCAGCTACAACCTCATGTGCAAGATACAATCACGTGGAAGTTCACGACAAACGGGATCTACACAGCAGCATCGGCGTACAAAGCACAATTTTTAGGATGTACTAGGTCGCCACAAAACTCCTCCTTGTGACGAAGCTAGGGACCACCGAAATGTAAATTCTTCACATGGCTAATTCTACAAGACAGAGTGTGGTCATCGGATAGACTAGCTCGACGGGGATGGCCACATGCAGCGCATTGTGTCCTGTGCAGAGGAACGATGGAGACCTCACATCACCTTCTCGCAAAATGCAGGTTCACAAGAAGAACATGGAGCCTAGTAGCCACCTGGATTTCACAACCTGGGCCTGCAACCACAAGCGTGGCGTCCGAGCGAAAGTGTGATGCAGTGGTGGACACAGATAACGACCACACCCATCATGTCAAGGAAGGCGCTAAGAACCCTGGCATTACTTGTTGCATGGGAAATCTGGAAAGAGAGAAATGCTAGAATTTTTAGTCGGAGAGAATCCTCCACTGTGGCACTATTAGCGAAAATTAAAGCTGAAGCCTTAGCTTGGTGCTCAGCAGGAGCCAGACATCTAGCGGAACTTATAGCGCGAGAGTAATCTTTTTTTGACTTATGTTTTCCGGCTAGCCCGATATGTATTCACTCTTCTATATCAATGAAATTAGCACAATCTCGTGCTGGTTCGTTCAAAAAAAATAGTGAGACGGAGGACACGGGCAGACTGCAACAGAAGCGACCAGTAGCAGCAGCGAGAGCAAGCAAAGATGCATTCCCTTAGGTTGGAGTGGATGTTTTATTTCCTACGTTTTGCACATCTAGAGTTTCCTTTCCTCCGGAACAGAATTCCGCAATCCTTCGTTCCAAACGCTACAATAGGATTCCTTTCCTCTGGAACTCATTCCTCCAAAATTCATATAAATATCCTTTGATCCAGACGGGGCCTAAAGAATATGCCATTTGTCAACTAAAATATAGATAGAGAATTAAAGACACAAATATCTGATCCTCGTGAGACAAATAGCATGACCTGTGCAACTTGCACTTGAGCTATGTTGCGTCTTACAACCTTTTCTTTATAATCACTAGAACATCCAGTGCTCTTTGCGCGCTCTATCGTGACAACATGACAATAGCAGATAGAAAGATATAGCCAACAATAGAAATGAAAAGGCAGACTGTAACAATAATCATAGAATCATCAAACACTTATACTCACAATTCTACGGGGCAAACCTGCTACGAAATCCCATTGCACTCGCTAACTGAACACTCCGACAGCATAGAACTCTGATAGGGTACATTGTATGCTTTGTAGTGCTTGGTTGAGATGGAGAGGAGTGGCATGTCATAGATGTGGTGGAGTTACAACACCACCAAAGTGGTGGATCATGGTGGTGATGATATTGTGGTTGTGGCACTGCAGAATTGTAGAAATGTAAAAGCATAATCTGTATGCTAAATTGCAGTAACATTTTAGAAAAATCTATTTTCAATAGTTCTAGCTTTAGATTCAATTTTTGTTTATTATGAAACTAATAGGGAAAAATATTTCAAAATTAATCCATATTGTGTAGCAATTAGAGTGATAAATTCCAAATTCATATAGCTTTATTGTTCCTCTCAGGTGTTTTATCCATCATTCTATCGATTTTCAATCTGTGATTTGCGCTCACGTCATGGGCTCGTGGGCAACATCCTAGTGTAGAGGAGAACATGTGTTATGGTGAAATACTGACTGAACTGACCGACCCCGTGATGTCCTTTTCCTTGGCCATAGAATGTTCCTCTTTGTCCATGTTCTTGGCACTCACGCACGGCGGAATGCCAAAGTCGTAGGGGTCCACCGCTTCCTCTAGCCGGCAAAGCCGATGGACATCTTTCTCGTCAGACGTGCTCAGCCACGTCAGGACCATGGACATGCACCGTGCCAAGATCATTGGTTAGCCCAAGCTCCTCTCCTAGCCTCAGCAGCCGATGTTCAAGCGCAATAGCAAGAACGCTTGGGGTAGGGCGACCTCCTTCCCAATGAGCCTTGGGCATGACAGTATGGAGCAAAGCGGCACCTCGGGGACCGAGGGCGATCTGCAAGTGTCGAGGAACATGGCGGAGTGTATGGGCGATCAACCTCGAGCCAGGGCACGGCCCCGATGTCGGGCTTGCGATTGCGGTGGGTGTGGATAGCGGTTTCTTTTCCCGTCGCGCTAGGACGACCCCGTGGTTGATCTCGGCTGCCCATGCGGTGAAGGTCGCACCGCACGACCAGCGATAGGGGCCTCGTGGTCCCCTCACTAGCTAATGGCTCCATGGTTGATAGCGGCACGGTCCACTCAATGGTAAAAAATGGTGTGGCCAAACAAAGAATCAAGCAGAAGTTAAGCGCTAAGTTAGGCCTAGCCTAGCTCTGTGGAGACGGACCATATGCAGTGTTTCCAACTAGAGGCCAATGGTGCCAAGTTGCATAAGCTAAACTGAACAAGCAAACATTTTTTGATCTTATACATGCAAAAATTACAACATGACATATGACATAGTTATGTAATGAGAAAATTGTTTGATGCCATGTTCTAAATGTAGGGTCACCTTCTTCTGTGCTTATCATTGGAGCCTCAAAATCTTGACTACGGCGATGGGCATTAATTAACGTTTTATGCTTTTTGATTCTGTTTGATCGAAATTTTAAAATTTTGACTGTCAATTTTATAAAATTATTTAGTTTGAAAATACATTTTTTTTCTTGAAAAGTGCTCTCACAGATTTATAAATTTATTTTATGAGTATATTAATTGAAGATAGCGGTCAAAGTCACTCCCCAATCAATCATAATTCAAAAACCATAAAAAGCCAAGTTAGTCAAGTATTTTGTTTGGACTACGCTACCAAACACAGTAAACATGCGTGCAAGCCCCGTCTTACTCCACGGAGCATATGAAATCCAAATAGTTTTTTATTTGAGCAATCGTCCAAATGGTTGGGTGCTGACGCTAGAAAGAAAACGACACCGCGCGCGAGGAGCAATAATTTGGTCTCCATGCTGCTGGTGGTTCTTGCCATCCTTGTTCACTCTTGGAAGCATCGCTACGCTAGCACACAGCAATGGAAGACCAATACTACCTGTACCTCGCATTAGCCCTCGTGTCGCTGCTCGTCGTGCTCGCGAAGCGCCAGCTCCGCGCCCCGGCTCACGGCCATGGCCTGCGGCTGGCGCCGGGGCCGTGGCAGCTGCCGGTCATCGGCAGCCTGCACCACATCGCGGGCCAGCTCCCGCACCGCGCCATGCGCGACCTTGCGCGGCGCCACGGGCCGGTGATGCTGCTCCGGATCGGCGAGGTGCCCACGGTTGTGGTCTCTTCCCGGGAGGCGGCGCGCGAGGTGATGAAGACCCACGACCTGGCGTTCGCGTCGCGGCCGCTTAGCCCCACCCTGCGCGTGATCCTCAACGACGGCCGGGACATCATCTTCGCGCCCTACGGCGACCACTGGCGCCAGCTCCGGAAGATCTGCGCCGTCGAGCTCCTCAGCGCGCGCCGCGTCCAGTCCTTCCGCGCCGTCCGCGAGGAGGAGGTCGCCACCGCGCTGCGTGCGTGCGCCGAGGCGGCGGCGGCGGGCGCGGTGGTGGAGATGCACGCGAGGCTGTCGGCGCTCATCGCGGACGCCACGGTGCGCGCCGTGGTGGGCGACCGGTTCGAGAGCCGCGACGTGTTCCTGCGGGCGCTCGACCGCGCCGTCGAGCTCGCCGCCGGGTTCAACCCGGCCGACCTGTGGCCGTCGTCCCGCCTCGTCGGCCGGCTCAGCGGCGTCATGCGCCGCGCACATGAGTGCTACGACGTAGTGTTCGGGATCATCGACGGCATCGTCGAGGAGCACCAGCAAAGGATGACCGCCGGCGGCGGCGGCGGCAGCGGCATGGACGAGGACCTTGTCGACGTGCTTCTGAGGATACAGGATGAAGCCGACCTCCAGTTCCCGCTCGACGTGGAAATCATCAAAGCCGTCATCTTTGTAAGTCCTCCAAATAATTGCTTGATACCCGCAATACCTACCGTCGATTTCTGTTTGCACTGACCTCCCAGCTTCTCTTCCAACTCCCTTGCGCGCGCGCACAGGACATGGTCAGCGCCGGCACCGAGACGACAACAACGACGCTGGAGTGGGCGATGGCGGAGCTGGTCCGGAACCCAAGGGCGATGGAGACGGCGACTACCGAGGTGCGCCGCGCCTTCGCCGCGCACGGCGCCGTGCGCGAGCACGCGCTGGGCGAGCTCCGGTACCTGCACCTCGTCATCAGGGAGACACTCCGGCTGCACCCGGCGGCGCCGCTGCTGCTCCCGCGCGAGTGCCGAGAGCCGTGCCGCGTGCTCGGGTACGACGTGCCACGGGGCACCACGGTGGTGGTCAACGCCTGGGCGCTGGGGCGCGACGAGCGGTACTGGCCCGGCGGCGACCCCGAGGCGTTCCGGCCGGAGAGGTTCGAGGATGGCGGCGAGGCCGCGGGGGTGGAGTTCAAGGGCGCCGACTTCGAGCTCCTGCCGTTCGGCGCCGGCCGGAGGATGTGCCCCGGCATGGCGTTCGGGCTCGCCAGCGTCGAGCTCGCGCTCGCCAGCCTCCTCTTCCACTTCGACTGGGAAGCGCACGGCATCGCCGACCCGGCTGAACTCGACATGACGGAGGCGTTCGGCATCACCACGCGCCGGAAGGCCGACCTCCTCCTCCGCCCCATTCTCCGCGTGCCTGTGCCTGGCGTCTAGTCACGCTCGCCGCCGCTGCGCCGTTCAAAGAGACAAAGACCTCTGACATGGCCCTCTTTGGATCCATGGGTCAGAGTTAGTTTGAGCTGGTTGGAGCTCAACTACCTCTAAAGGATCCAAACAGGAGGGTTAGAGTGGAGTTAGTTGCATCTAACCTATCCAAAAAACTATCTCAACTAAGAGGTGCTAATTGGAGCTAATTTGAGGCGAGGCCCGCTGAAAGCTCATTTTTTCCTCATCCATCCGCACCGGATCCGCATCCCCTAGCCTCGATGCACCGGTCTCCTTTCCGAAAAAAGAAAAGATCGGTTCCTCCGCATCTGCTCGCGATGCACCGCCGCCCCTAGCCTCGATGCGCCGCCTCTCATAGCCGCGACTCCACTGCTCACCCACCGCCCTCCACTGCTCGCCCACCGCCTAGCAGAGCTCCCTACGCCGTCGGCACCCAGGCGACGACCCGCGCCGCCGTCCCTAGCCACGGCGTGCCCTCCGCCGGACATCTCATTTGTATGGACAAAACATGCTTTGTTGTTTGGATCAATTTGTGTTGTGGAATGATGGTGCATTACAAAGCAGTTAACTCTTATCTATTTTCTTGTTAACTTCCAACTGCCATTTTTTCTATTCTGTGGGCATGAAAGATGCAACATGTATCTTTTTTGCAACTTGAAAGGAATAATCAGCGTGTAAACATATCCTGGGGGAACCGTCATGTATATGATTCTGACTTTGAGAATCTTAATTAGGTTGACATGGATGGACTAATAATGGGCCAGCGAGTTAGCTTGCATTTTTAACATGTAGTATCTCTCCTGATTAGACTTTACTGGTTTTCCATCAGCTTGATCTCCTGATCATATTTTTTGAGGGAACTCTCTCGATTATACTTTACTGGTCCACAAAAGAGCCGACCACACCAAATCATGCCGGAAAGATGGTTTGAATGTAACAAATGATTGAGAAAGTGCATTTAATGTTAATCTAACCCTGTCATCCAAACACCTCTTTGGCTAGAGTTAGTTTAGGGTTAGTCATAAGCTAGGAACTAACTCTAACATCTGCTAACTAACTCTAACCTCTAGCAGAGTGAGAGTATCCAAACATGGCCATTAGGTGGTCCATGTATGAAATCTGCAGAGCGTGCAAAGTCCTGCACGACGGGGCTGCACGAGCGCTCGCATCCAGTCGGTGCTGCACGAGTGCTGCCATCCACCTCGTCGCTGTCAACTGTCCTCCGACGAGTGCGTGTTTGCTTTCATGCCTCTTGATTTCCTTCCTTCTCCGCTTTGGCTCTCCGGCGAGCACGCTGTGGTTCCGCAGTCTAATCCGTTCTTCACAAGGCTCCTCTGGAATTCGAAATATTTGCTATTGTTTTGTTTAGTTGACCATTCATCTTATAGTGTTATCACCAATGTATTATTGAAAAATAATAAGTCATGAGAGTATTATCATCACCATAGTATCAATATAGAAAGACTCTTCAAGTTCAAGTATTGACCGGTGGGGTCCTGGAGAGTGTAGGAGAAGTAGCTGGCGTTGGCGTTGGACACAAACTCGAAGTTGTCGAAGTAGTGCGCCATCATCTCCGGGATCCCGGGCGAATGTGTTGCCGTTCCAAGCTCCACTACAAGAAGAACGTGCTGGCTGGTCCCGTTGGGGTCGATCCCCAAGGAGAACACGCCGGGAGCCGGGTCCCCGGGAGCTCTTCCAGGAAGACAGAGCCTGCACGTGGCCCGTGACATTGTTCAGGCCCAGACGGACTCCCGGTAACCACGTGTGGGTAGGGTGCTCCATGCTCTGCCAGAGGACCTCGCCGTTCGTCGTCCCGCGCCGGAGCACGAGGTTCCCGCCGCCGTCCGAGATCACGGCAACGGCGGCGCCATTGGAGCCGGTGGTGGTGGAGCTGACGACGTTCGTGGACCAGACGAGCTTTCCGGCTTCGTCGGTGAGCCTAAGGTTGCCGTCGGCGGCTACGGCGAGCTAAGAGGACGCGGGGTCGTCGGAGACCGGCGCGTCCCTGTTCGCGACCCACACGGGCGTGCGCCGCGACACGGCTTTCTTGTACCAGATTCCTACGTAGCAGTGGTAGTTGCTGCTGTCACCTGCGGGACGGAAGAAGCCCAGCTCAAACTTGCCGCGCTCTCGACACGATGGTCCGGCGGCCGGAGACGGCGGAAGTCGACGGAGATGGCGTCCGATGCGAGGCACCGTGCACTGCCGAGGATGCCCGCGGCCGCCACGAGGAGTGGGAGCGCGGTTGAAGCCATTGGTGAGACAAATGATGGGAAGCGAATGATTTTGTACGGTTCGCTACTGAGCACTGAGTCGGAGCTATGTGTGTGATGTGATAGCAACTAGACGAATGGCTAACACACCGATAATGTCAGCCCCACGGTTACTGATACTTCGATGAACAGCAAGAGATGTTTTGACCTTTTGTGTTTGATTGAAGGAAAAGATCGTTAAACACCGGAGAATCTTGTTGGTTAGTACTCCGTATAAGCTACAGCAGGAATTTATGAGGTTATTGTTCCATCATGAGTAAGCGGCTATGCGGAGGGATGAAACGATTGAAAACGGTCGAACATAATATTACAAATTTACGTAAATGTAGAAAACAAAAACGATATAATCGGGATTTTTCTACGTTTTATCAAATGAATAAATCAAAACACTGAAAAAATTAGTTGAAAATAAAAAAATTATAATTTGATAAAAAACGAAATATTCTAAAATTATACCACAACACAGAATACGATTCGGTTAGTTCGGTATTCATGCCCCACATGGTGGTAGGCCCATCTTCATTTGCGGCGGTCTCCGCAGCAGAGGAGAAGGTGTCTGGAGGTAGAGGAGACGAGCTTATGTTCGTTTTTTTATGTTGCATCTGGTTCTGTTTGTTTGTTTGTTTTTCGGCCACATCGAGTTTGTTCTAACTTATTCTATCTTTTTCTCTCTCACAGAATATTATTGAAACAACCAAAATCAGCCACAACCAGCGAACTTATCCACCAGCGAAACAAGCGTTTTTTAGGTTAGGACAACCTTTTTCGTGTTGCTTGCGACCTATAGATTTTGATGTTGTATTGGTTTCTTCAATGTGGCGATTACCTTTTTTCATGGTCAAGCCAATTAATTTAGATGTAGTTATTATTATTTTTTTTATGCTGCACACTATACCACAGCCCCAGTTAAGTGACTTTGTACTCAGTATATGCCCCGTGTAACGACGCACCATCGATCGGCATAAAGTTATAACAACACATAGTGACAACCAACGATAGTGAGGATTACTCCGTACTCAGTATATGCATTTACTGAGGATTACAAGGTCAGAATGTTGATAGTGAGGGGCATCATTTGTTGGCACAGGTTAAGGGGATGCACTGACACGCTACAACGATAAGGCTGCATGGATCGGGTTGCATAGGTGGGGCTTTCCTGATTGTGCTCCACTGGTGGCACAGGTTAAGAGGATGCGCTGATAGGCTGCAACGATGAGTCTACACGGATCAGGTTGCACTGGTGGGGCTTTCCTGATTGTGCTCCACTGGAGGGGCTGCACTGGTGTGGCTTCCCTGATTGCGCTCCATTGCTGTTGGGGCTACAACCCTTCTATTCATGAGCATGAACTCACCCTCATCACCATAGTGATCAGAAGCTGAAGCTTCAGAGTGATCAGAAGCTTCATCTTCTTCACTATGTTCTTCACACTTTGGGCTCTAAAATATTAAGTATATGAATGAGACCCAATGAAAGTAGGGCTAGGAGATGGCTATGAGATCAGTTGGCAATCAATTATACTAGGATAAAGCCCATTACCATACGGTGTCGTGAATTTGAACCATTCTGTGAGATAATTTCTACACTTTCCCTCTCATGTGCCATTCTTTCCTCCTGTAATGCTTCCATTTCTGTTAAGCGTTGTCATAGAGCTACAATCTCACGTTCAGCCCATTTTTGAGCCAGAATCTCTATTTGATGCATTGTGGGTATGTAAGAGCATCTCCAAGAGTCTCTAAAACTCACTCTTTAAATCATCATTTAGAGAGTCATTTGCATAAAAATTGTTTTCTATATCGT
The DNA here is from genome assembly GCA_015476505.1 of Urochloa ruziziensis. Lineage (NCBI taxonomy): Eukaryota > Viridiplantae > Streptophyta > Magnoliopsida > Poales > Poaceae > Urochloa > Urochloa ruziziensis. The sequence goes on from CM027124.1 coordinate 46,920,820, forward strand.
CATGTTTTCCAACAGCTTTTCTATACCTTGCATTCACTCTAGAGGGCTAATCTCTTTTCTATATTTTGCTAGTGAGAAATCCGGAATAGAGAGTGGCTATGTTTGAATAACCAAATAGAAAGGGTACCATTTTAATCAAAATCTTTAAAACTAGCAATTAGAAAGGATTTGAAGAGTCTCTTGAGTTGCTCTAAGACTTTAGCCTAGGAGTGCTAATATCTTGAGGAGTTGGTCCTAGACCCAAAACACAGACACATCCTTTTGGCTCCTTTTTCCCACAAGCAACAGCAAATACGTCACCTTCTTGAATTGTTCTGTTCACTCACTCTGGACCTTCGTCAACAGTTGCTTTAAGTTTTTTCTACAGAATGAAATATAGATGTTTATATACCATAAAGTTATATTGAAACCCGCAATCTTTTTTATAGAAAACTTACAATAATTGGTTTCAGCAGAGAGAAAAGAGAGGGACAGGGCAGCGCAGAGAGAAATCGAGAGGGGAGGGGCGGCGGCTTCAGAGAAGGGAGCTAGGTTAAGCGGTGGCTGACCGGTGGGCCGTTGAGGAAAAGTTTGCGCGCGAGATTGGGCCGAGTGCCGCGGGAGAGAGGGAAAAGGCCTGGTCCAGATATTGCCGACCGATTCTTGGACCATACTATTAGAAAATAACGACCCATGGTTCGCTGCAAGATCTAAATTGTTATAACGACCGATCCTTGCTTGCTATAACGCAATACAACGACCGATAATCCGACACATATGCCGACCAACCGTGGTAGGGTGCTTTTGTATTTATAGCGACTCTCACCTGACGCTAGAAAGTTATTTGATTGGTGATTGTTTGTTTTCCTGTTGTAGACGATCAGATTGGATTTCGCAATGATTTTGTTGCGGTGGATTTTTGCCCTCCTATTCCTCACTCTAAATCCGTAATTTATAAACCTACTAGTCCTCAAATCCCATTAACCTGGAAGAAGGCAAGTTGGCCTGAGAACAGTATTTCTAACTGGCCAAGTTTCTACGGTACGTGTACCAGCACCGAACAATACGTTGGTTCCAAATAAACAATTCATCTGACAGAGGTTTTACGTGAGAGCTCGTCACACTCATTTTTAGTTTGTTACAGTTAATTACTACTCATTTATGTGCTCCCAGCATTCTCGACCACCAAATGTGACATATATCAACTGGAAAGCTTACAGACCACGTATTTCAAAATTCATGAGTCCTGAACTAGCAAAACGGAGCGGCAATATGGCATCCTTTGCTAACAGGACAATATATATGTATATATTGTATAAGAGCTATACAAACAGTCATATCGGTTCCATAACAGGACAATGATGCCGTAAGCACCTCCAGCCAATCATAAAAACAAACAATCGTATCGGTTCCATAACTACGGCAAACAGATTGAGGGGGTAAATATTTACCTTAAGGCAAATGTTTTGCCTCTTTTATTTGCCCCTAACAAGTTTGCCCCATGAGACGTTTGGATTGAGGGGTAAATAGTTACCCCAATTTGACACTCTTTAGGGGCAAATGAAATTTGTGAGGCAAAACATTTGCCCCACCCCATTTACCCCTACATGTTTGACACCTTTGGGGTAAATTGAGACAAATTTGCCCCATTTACCTCACCATCCAAACATGCCCTACATATAGTACCTTGAGAAGTAAGAAAACTCTAATGCCATTAACACTTGCTCAGATGCAAAGATCACAGTCAAAAGGGGTGGTACAACGATTATAACATGATTCTGATCTTTCACAAAAATAAACAAATAATTAAATAACCATGATTCTGTTAGGTTATATCATGAAAGACTAACCAGTAGCGGACAAGTAGGTTTAGGTTCAGCAGAAATAAACAGACATGTACTGTAGTTATATATAGCAATGACATGATAAGGAGGCCGTTTCATCTCACAAGAAATGCAACCTCCAATCTTTGTAAACGAATATGTACATGGAAATATGGAACAAACCGAGATAAAGAAAACAAAAGATATAACTACAGATAAAAAAGAAACACCACAGGTCAGAGTATATGTAACCACAAATCAATTCGTTTCGGTTTTCTTGATTCTCTGAAAAGTTAGTGTTTAGCTATCACTCTGCTCAGATGATGCCACCTCGGTCTCTTCCTTTGGTACAGAAGATTCATTCTTTTTAGGATTTTCTCCTTTGAACATCACATTAATGGGTCTTCCCATCAATTTCTGCAATAGTAATCATATGTCAAATTTAATAACAACAATTGCTATGGAGTAGAATTTAACAAACTAATACATATGTGTACATTGTACACTTCATTAATATTTACCTGTCCGTCTAAAGTGGATATGGCGGCCTCTGCAGCCTCTTTCGAAGAAAAAGAAACAAATGCATAACCAGCAGATCGCCTTGGTGTTGTGGTATGAAATATAACTTCAGCTGATAAGACACCTGGGGTCGAGGCAAATAATTCGCGAAGGTGACGATTTCTAACTCTCCATGTCAAATTTCCGACAAACACAATATACTTTTCTGTGGTATCAGATACCACGACAGGTTGCTTAACTTGCTTAGGTTGCTTCTTTCTAGGTCTCGCAAAGTCCACCTTGATTTTTCTATCATTTAAAGTCTACATCAAAATGACAGTTGAAAGGGAAACAGACAATGTAAGTAAGCAGGGTAAGTCTGAGAGTGATATATACTACTTCAGATGACACTTAAACTTACAGTTGAACTGAGATTGTTGAAAGCTGCAAGAGCCTCCTCTTCTGAACCCATGGTTACAAATGCCAACCCTCTGTTTTTACTGGCATTGTACATTGAAAGCTAGGAAATCAAGAAAAAATAATCACTAACAGTGTCACCACTGTCTTCTGTATAGAATTTTAGCAAACAAGTCACAGTAAAATAGATAAACAACCATTGCAATAACAAAAAGCTAGAATAGCGCTACAGTACTATTTAATAAGTAAAGGTGATGTGTTTACTGCAATCTATCTAAACACAAGCATTCCCCTGTCTCCTCTGAAGAATATAACGTCAGTTCAACATGGGAACAACAAAGTCATTCAGCCATCAAAGAACATAACTCAGATTCCTGAATGTTCAGTTCACTGTTTGATCAGCTCCTATGCCGCTGCACATTGACCCATTCGCGCCAGGATATTTCTCCTTAGTTCTGTCATTGTTTCATGAGCAGTAGGAAGTAATATGATATCACTAAACCCTGATTCAGGATCCAAATACAAGACTTTGAAATCATGTAAGACTAACCCATATATATAAAAAAAAACTAGCTCCAATGTTAATAAAGGGAAGTGCACCTTGCAAGTAATTAAGCACATACTGATGGAGTTTGCAACAACCTGACAAGAACTCGAGCATTGCTTCCACTAATCCTCACTATGTTATGTCCCACATTTAATAGAAGAATTCTAATTTAGCCTCATGTTTGTACTTTGTAGCCAGATTCGTTCAAGCATAGAATGAGCTCTTCTTCATATCTAAAGCCTTTGAACTATTATATTGCACCTACTTGAGCACAGCCAAAATGGACCGTGAAGCCCATTAGGCCATTACACACCAAATGCATTTCAGTTTTTTCAAACCATGTCGTCTTGAGCAACTGCAAACTACTCCAACAATACTAGTTCTTCAGTCTGGCATTCGACAGCATCCAGTGTTTAACAGGGTTACTGCTACTATTATTACAGACCGCAGAGTTAGTGTTAAGAAGCAAAAACTCGCAAACTACATTTAGTTTCCTTATTTTAGTTCGAACGGATAAGGGAGGAAGGGGACTGAAGCAGATGTCTACCTCGACGCCGACGACGGAGCCGTGCTTCTCGAAGAGCGCGCGCATGTCGTCGGCCGTGCAGTCCCACGGGATGTTCTGCGCGACGAGCCGCGTCCTCGGCCCCACTTGCTCCTCCGCCACCGCCTCCGGCGCCGGGGCCGCAGGGGCACTAGCTGCCGCGCGGGCAGCGAGAGCGGCGCGGTGACCGCGGGAACAAGCGGTGGGGGCGGCAGCGACGAAGGATACACGGCGCTCGGGGAAGCGCAGGCGGAGCGGTGGCTGGCACTGGCAGGCGGGGAGCGCGGGGAGGAGTAGGCGAGCGAGGGGGAGAGCCATGGCGTGGCGAGCTCGCGACGCAGCGGGCGGGCGGGCGGGCGGCGGAGATATCCGTGGCGCTTGCTGTGCGCGTGGCCTAGCTGGGTTTTATCCGCCACGGCAAAATATCCCAGCTCCTCGGCAAGTCGACGCCGCAAATGGTCGCGGCCAGCGTCCTCGCCCAAGTGCCTGCCCGGTGTCGCCGAACGTTTCAGTGACACAACGCTGCAGACTGGCAGCACTCGAAATCTCGAATTTGCTTTGATGGACCTGTGAGGTGAGCTTGCAGTTTTTAAATCTTTTTTCCTTGGTGCCTTGGTCTGCATATTGCAGGAGCAGTCGAGCAGAGTAACATACATACAATGGAAGTATGGAACAAAAGAAAATGAAAACAGATTAGACGATTAGAAGGTTTTCTAGGAGGCGAATTTACAGCTCAGCGAATGAGGCAATTGTCACAGGACAATAGGCATTTATTCGTGTAATGACTTGATAGTGTACCAATAAATAATTCATGAATACTTATCTAGTTCCACATCTGAACTGTCTTCAGTTCTCCACACTTCAACAACGAGCACCCCGCACACACACCTTACTATGATCATGGCGTGGTGCAATCCATACACAACAGCACGCATATGTACAAGCAGCCCTTCAACAGAGAAGAGAGAAGAAAAACAACGGTACACACGCTATGTACATTGAGTAGCACTCCTATCGGGCCACTGATCACTTCTGTGCGTTAGCTCCATTGTCGGATGTGTGTCCTGATCGAGTTCCTTTTCAAGCTCCTCGATGGCAGGCTCAACAGCAGCGTCAATCTCATCACTGACCTTATCGATCTGTACAGGCAAGAAGAACCATAAGTCGTTAATGCCTTTATTCAAGGTTAACTTTCACCTTGCAGCTAAAAAAACATTTCATGCTCTATTATAGGTGTCCTTTTTCTAATCGAATGCTGAGCACAAAATCCTACTAAAAAGTTCTCTTTATAAAATCCTACTAAACTATTTCTAGATGCCAACTTCAGAGGCATTACTCCTGCAGCACCAAGCAGACAGCAATCTTTCAGATAATCAGATGTTGAAATGTCGAAAATTTCTGTGCTTGGCACCACTAGAAATATGGAAAACAACTAGACTCCTACTGTCCTACAGAGCAAGCCTTCAACCAGACAGTGACCAATACAAGTTACCAAATGGTCTGAAATTGCTCAAGAAATCTAAGCTCCAAAGAAACAGCTTCAAACAGTTCCTGATACTCATTGTCACTTAGCATACGTGAAAATTTGTGCTGCAGGACTACCACCAAGTACCAACAGACACTGGCGGACCCACCAATAGGGCAAGGTAGGGCGGCCGCCCTACCTAACCTTGGCAGCAAAACCCCTTTATCCCTCCTATTTTTCCTCTTGTAATCGAAAATACCGGCGCTGATGTTGGTGCTCTGTGCGGCGGCGTTGTTCTGCTCCGAGGAAGAAGACGATGCGTGCGTGAAGACGTGAAGCGAACCAGTGCGCTTATATGGGCTGGCCAAATATCGATGATGACTTGGTGACCTTGTGGCCCAATAGCCCATAGCGCCTTTAGCAATGGATCAGACAATCGACCAATCCGGTTGGTGTCTCCAAGCACCGTAGCAGCAGAGCGCAACGCAAAAAGCTGCTGCGAAGTTTTTGTATTTTTGGTGGCTTACCCACTTGTTGCGCAAACGAGTAGAAAAATGGATTGCTCACTAGTCAAATGAATAATTGTGTAGATTTGAAGTGTTTTATGGTAGCAACTCGTCTGGTGATTGTGTGCTACATCGACAAGGAGATTTATGTAGTAGGACTTGATTTTGAATAGATCAAGAAGGTTTCAGGCCGCCTCGTAAAAAACCTAGCCATGCTAGTATTTCTTTTTCTTTTTTTTTTTGCGGGTAAGTCATGCTAGTATTTCAGTAATGATATATTTCCTTATAACGATTTCCAACTTTGATGTTATATGAATATTCACATTGTTATCGCTAACTAATTTATTTATTTTAAAATTGAATGTTACAAGCTATTTTCCTTTTATGTTTTGATGTACATTGAAGTACAATAGTATATGGTGCAAAAATTATTATTTGTTCTTCACATATAATATGGCGTTACCACCTTGATTTGTTAAAGCTTGATGTGTCCGCCCTACCTAGATTTTTTTCCTGGGTCCGCCACTGCCAACAGATATTTGCACAAAATTCCACTCTCCAAAGGACTTCTAAGTTAAGAACCTAAAATACTAGTCACTTCTTGCTTCAGGAGTTAATAACCTAAAATACCTTTCACTTCTTGCTTCAGGAGTTAAAATACTACACATATTAGGTAGCAACTTGGAATACATCGAAATTCCAGAACAAGCACAATGTTGTCTTTTGCTCAATTGGTAATTTGCAATGATATAATTTCTAAAATAAGATTGTATGTATTATGCAGCTGTAATATGGAAATAAGTATAGCATGAGTATCGAACAGTCGACAAGAATATAAGAGAACAAAAGCAAACCTTCTCAGTGACTGCTTCGACCTTCTCTGCATCAGCATCCACTACCTCAGCAATGTGCTCAACCTCCTCGGCTGCTTTCTGCAGAGATCCATCTTCAGGAAGTTGTTTAGCCACCTTTGCAGCTAGCTTCTCTGTTACCTCAGCTACATGCTCCACAACTTCTACAGCATTCTCCACGAACCCCACTGTCTCATCTGGCATGAAAATCAAGCCATAGCAATAAGAATCTCTAGTTTTTGACAAGATAAATGATTCGTAAATCCATAGCAATTAGTGCTAACTCATGCAACAATTATATTAAGTCATGTTTTAATCCAAAAATCTATTACATGTCATATTTTAAATTAAAAACTATTCCAAGTCACGTTTTAAACTAAACACCATTCCTTCACAGCTGATATGAGAATATCATAAACGAACCAGAGACAGAAAACAACTAGTATTAAGTGAATCTTATATTCTTATGTACCTTCAAGCTGTCTAACTCTGTTGTAGAATGGCACAACGGTGTACACCACACCTCCAAGAACCCATCGTGCCCTGGGTGAACAAAACACCGAACGAACATGGGAAGAAATGGTCAAAATTCATACGAAACAAACCAACAACCACACGCTTCTTGACGTACACCGTCCCAACTCGTACCAGCTAGGAATCGTGGAAGAGCCTAGACGCTGACTGCTACTGATAGCGGCGGCGGCCAAGTCTGCCGAAACGACATCTGAATTCTTGAGGACAACCCAGCTGCACAGAATCATAGCCGCATCAATAAATCATGCGCTTATTCACTAGGGGGAAGTTCCGTACAGGCATAGCGGTTAAACAGGCATGCAAGGAATTACCCCGAGTCGATATCATTCAAATCAGCAGCATCCACAGCAGGGATCTCCCCCTTCCTGCACAAGACCAGAACGCCAAAAATCACAAAACGAAGCTTCAAATCGCTCGTTCCTTGGGTGTCAATCGAGCAAAAAGAAACAAGCAAGCGAAGGAAGAAAACCACTCGCCTCTGGTCTTCCTGGGCAGCCGGGGCGGGGCTGGGGCCGATCGGCTGCATGGTGAGGGTCGCCATGGATGGATGGAGCGGAGCTACGGGATCGATTTGGGGGAAGGCGATGATGAGACGATGGATTGGATTGAGACTGGTTGGAGGGGAAGACAAGACTCGTAATCCTAATCAGAGAGCAGGTCTGTGTGGCCCGTACGGTAAGGTGTCGTGCTTAATCACACAACGATCTGAGCCGCTTAACCTTGATCGGACGGCTCTTGCGAGCCACAACGCGGTTCTCATCCGCGTTATCCAACTGAAGGGTGGGCAAAATGGTAATATGACCACAAGATGCGATGGTCCCTTCGATGGAGATTCTGAATCCTCGCCGCCGCCGCGTCGGCCGTGTCGCCGGCGACCGGCGTTGCGGCCACCTCCGAGAGACGGACGGCGGGGTACAACCTACAAGGCCGGTGGTGCGCACCAGGTGCTCAGATTGAACGCCGCCGGCCAAGAGTTTGATGGTGCCCCGAGTCCGACCGCGGGAAACGGCAGCTGAGCGGTGGAGGAGGAGCATGAACGGCGGTGATTGGAGACTGGAGTCCACGGGTTTGAGTGTTTGACGGAGTTGGCGCTCTGCGGTCACACGGGGATTGGTGGTGCTGGTGTCGAAAGCAATGGATTGGTCACTGATGCTGGCTGTTGAGTTGCTGGGCGGGAGGTGAGTTTCCTGAATCCTGATAGTCGGCGTCGTTCTTCCTTGAACTTCTCATATGAGATCTTGGCGGTTAACTGTGTCTGGTTGGATTTTGAATACAATTTGGTACCAAGGTTTTCATGTTCATCGATCTTAGCAGAAGTAAATTGTGAAAACTGGTGTTGAAACTTGAAAGTTGATTGGCATCAGTACTGGGATAAAAATCTACCAGTGTATCAATTTTGTGGATGGACTCTGCAGACACACGCAGGTACCGTGGATGTAGATGCAATATGATATTTCTCAACATTGCCTTTTATTTGCAAAGCATCTTAATTATGTTATCTCTGAGACATTTTACAGTTCCATCTTGCAGTTATGGATTGCATTACAGTAGTTAAGTGGCAATGCCTTCTTGACATTGCTTCCCCTATTCTATTAGCTTATCAGTTGTTTAATTCAAAGTAGATTTTTATATGTAGCCTGCATTTCCTACTAACCACTCGTCAGTACACTTTTGGCACCTCAAACATGTAACATGACAAAGTTCAAATGCTTAAACCATTCCTTAGTTTTCAGAGCATAAGCATGTAGCATGACAAATTGAGAATCAACTAACCATGTTTCCTTGTAATCTATTATATTCTGATGTTCTGCATCTTGACTAACATTATCGTCATATTATGGACATTGGTGTTTATTTATCAATGATCCAGTTTCAACTTTCAAGAAGACACAAACCGGTGTAGACATATTATTTTACTCAATAAAAGTTTAATTAGTTCAGCTGTGATTGGCCATAACTAATCATTTGCGACACAAACCGGTGTAGACATATTATTTTACTCAATAAAAGTTTAATTAATTCACCTGTGATTGGCCCATAACTAATCATTTGTGGAACTGTTGCTTTGTACTTTTCTGAAAATAGTTCAACTAGATCTTGTGAAGTTTCTTAATTGTGGTGTCCAACAAAAAAAAAAACTCAACAACAACCCTCACAGTACTAACAATTACATGGCTTCCTGAAGGTGAAACTCTTTGCGATTAAGTGTTGGCAATCTTGGATCTCTTCTGCTCAACTCTTTCAGGTTGCCAGAACAGTGATACATCTCTTGTAGACCTCTATCTGTGTTGTGCATTGTTAGAGTATATTTGGTAGTTGTAGATATATCCTATCGTAGACTACCATATGTATCCGGGGGAGCCTTGCCCCCCAAGTCTTGTACTCTCATATATACCGGCCGAGGCCTCAATGCAATACATCCACAATCATTATACGCATCGCTCTACTCTCCTACATGGTATCACGAGATTAGGGTTTGAGATCCTAGGCTAATCCTTCCGCTGCCGCCGGCGTCGCCGGCACCCTGCCTTCTTCCTCTGCGTTGCTGGTCGTCCCCAACGGTGCGCCTCCAGCCCGCCCCCTCGACGACCTAGCGCGCCCCCGGGGAGGTCGCCCATGACCTCCGCCGGGGGCAGCGCGCCCCTGCACGGCGGATCGATCTGAGTCCGCCGCCGTTTTTGCGTCAGCAGCAGCAGATCGTCACGTACCTCGCCATCCGCCATGAAAGCCGTCCAGCACGACCCGCCCGTGCTGCCGTGGTGGCAGCTACGACCTCCCTGCGCTCTTCCCCGCGTTGCCATGGTGGCAGCAGGGAACTTCGCATGGAGATTCCGGCCGGCGGCGGCGGCTCCCCTGGCGGCGCCTCCACCCTCGTGGTCTTCCCTCGGCTGTGGCGTCCTCTCCAACGGGCGGCGGGCCCTTCGTCGCCCAGGTGGAATCCGGCGGGATCCGCCGCCGTCGCTCCAGGCGGGAGCCCCTGCCCCGGCGGGAAGCCGCCTCGGCACGGCTCCGCCCCGCCTCTCGTGCGCCCCTGGCGGAATCGATCCGCCCCGTCGCACCCGCGGCCGGGAACCTCTGCTCCCGTCGCCACTCCTCGATCCCGATTCCGCCCTGCCCTTCCACTACACCGCCGTCCACGAGAAAGCCTCTGCCCCTCTGTTTTCTCTTCTTCTCTATCTCTCTCGTGCGGTTCTTGACCATGGTGGACAGAGGAAAAAGATAGAGGATGAGGGCCCCTTGTGCTATGCACACCCAAGAGGTACTACACGAGAAGCTGCTGCATCAATTTTTTTTTTTTTACCCGATCACTGATTCGGGATTGAGTCGCCCACCGCCCGTCGACCCAGCGCCACGACTTCGACATCGGCATCGACATCACCGGCCTCTTCTTCCTCTACGACCGTGCGGCATGGCGAGATGGCCGGCACCCGGGGGCGCTTGTTTGCGCCGCCGCCTACATCGCCGCTTCTTCCGCACGTCGACCTTCGCCGGCTCGTCTTCGCCTCCACCGATCGGGACGCCTTCACCGACTTCGTCCACCGTCGTCTCGCCTCGCGCATGCTCGGTCTGATCAGCCGATGTGCGTGATCCACCCGGCTCCCGTGACGTCCGTCCTCGTCGTGTGCGCTTCTTCACTGAGTACGGAGGGCTGCCGCTGCTTCGCCTCTTCGGGCAGCAGTGGAGCCACCCGTGGTCTTCTCCGCCGTTGCTTCCTCACCGCCGCCGACCATGTCTACGACATCATCGTCGACTACGCGTCGCTGCGCCCTTCGCGCATGGTCTTCATCAAGCCGTTCGAGTTCTTCGTCGTCTCCTTCGAGCACCGCCGCCGCGTTGCCTAGATCGTCCGGCCTTGCGCTGGAAAATCCGGGCTCTCCTCCTCGCTTCGTCTAGCACAACCACGTCGCCAGCGTCGCCACCTCCTCTACTCCAAGCAACTGCGGGCGTCGGCATCTTCTACCTCGCCGTCTTTAGCGCCTGCGACCGCTTTGGAGGCCTTCTCTGCTGGTCCCCTTCGGTGACGGCGTCTGGTTGTGCACTTCTCCCTTGCACGTCCGGTATTGGCAACACCGGTGCGTGCCCATCGTCCCCGACGCGTTCCTGGGCCTGGCAAACCCGGGCATGCCTCGCCCGATGGCCTGACTGCATCGACTTCGGCATCGCTCCCTCTACGACTGCCTCGACGCGTCGCCATCTTCGTCTCCGGCGTCTTCTCTATCACGCCACCATCACGGCGCCTCCTCGTGCGCCCGCGGCTTCATGTGCGGCTACCTCGTCTTCGACAACCTCGACAACTCTACGTCGACCACGGCTATCCTACGCACGGCATCTTCGACCATGGCTCTTCGCCCTTCAGCTCGGCTACCTCGACATCGGCACAAAGGGCTACCATCCGCATGAGATACTCGCCGGTTTTCTCTCCAGTCGCAGCATCCGCACCGCGCCCACGTTGTGACTGCGGGGGGCTGTAAGTCTGTCGGCTCCCGCCTTCGGCTCCTTCTCCAGTCTCACCGTCTGCGGTGCTCCCGCTGTGACTGCGGGGGAGTGTTAGAGTATATTTGGTAGTTGTAGATATATCCTATCGTAGACTACCATATGTATCCGGGGGAGCCTTGCCCCCCAAGTCTTGTACTCTCATATATACCGACCGAGGCCTCAATGCAATACATCCACAATCATTATACGCATCGCTCTACTCTCCTACATGCATAATACTCACCATTCCTTCAGTAGCTATAGATAATAAAGTCAAGAAGTTCACTGATATCTTCCCATATCACATTCTGAACTCACCACAGGGGTGCATGCCAACATATATTCAGAACAAGATGAGATATCAAGATTCATAATAAACCTGCATTTCTTTATATAAAACTTAAGAAAACGACATTCTTTACAGCAAAATATACAAGTAGTATCTAGACCTTTAACCTAAAAGATTTAATAAAAAAAACCACATTACTGAATAATCCCTTGGCATCCCCAAAGTCAAAGTTCATTGATCCCACAAGCTCACATCCTGAATCCACCATAGGAATACATGGTAATATATATATTCAGAACACGATGAGACTCGGTACTCAACCACCACTTCTCTGCATATTTACAATCGTCTATACTCCTTCATTTAAACTTCACAAATATCAGCACCGTCTTCTTTACAGCAAAATATACAAAGTTTTATTGGAGCTTTATGTCTTTCAGTGAAATTATATCCAGTTTGCAAGTTAGACTCCTTATCTTTTATTTCGTCTGATTTGAACACTTATTGTGTTCTTCACCTGGATTTTTAGTTCCTCCTTAGTCCTTAGCATTTAATTCAATCTGAGCTATTTCTTGGAAGATCTGAACAGTACGTCTAACTATATATCTTGTCACTTTCCTATGATTTACCAATGTCTCTGTTACTAAAAGAATGCTTTATCCGACATATTGTAGATACAGGAATCTTTCTGATAAAGTTGTTGTTGTCGTGTTTGTTCAGGCCTTCAGGGATGTACTACCTATGCTTGGTTATTCCTTTCAGACATGAGCTGAATATCAATCAATAAGTAGGGCAGTGAAGCATGTAAATTATTGATCTAAGTTTGGAAACATCGAATGGTATGGAAAGCTGTCAAACAACGTGTCCGTTTGTCTTTTACATGGTGCAATGTCTTTTCTCTCCTCCAGATTGTTGTGTTCTATCCAGTGCGTTGCATGAATTAGGTCTAGCCATGTTACCTCTAAAATCCAGTTCCCCAGTTGTTTGAGCCGAATCTATAGTGGGGAATTAAATGGCAATGCAGTGGTCCTGCAATGGAACTTATGAGTTAAACCAAATGACAATACAGAAATCCTAACAGCCAAACACATGAGACTGAATGTTCCAAATCACCTAGTTCCTCGTAGGCGGCCGACCTGTCGAATTTCTTGTGTCAATGTTTTCTGTATGCTATGTTGATTGTGGAAATTTGTACTCTGCTAACTATCGTTTGTTTCCATTACCAGGGCTCCAGAGCAAAGATTTCGGAAGCTAAGACGCCCTTCCAACGGTAAGGCTTGATTGGGCCATCAGTCTCATGCACATTTTTCCTCCAGTTGGCTGATCTGCTCGTCACTCATCCCAGGGCCAGTACTCTACGCTCTACTACTACTTTGCACGATAGGATCACGCGCCACGTGTACTCGTGTACTATTTGCACTGGTTAAAATAGAAAATTATATATATAATCACCAGGTTTTTCCTTTTTAAAGAAAAATAGAGAAAGAAAAGCGGAGGACATCTCGAGAGAGACGAGTCATTTCAGGAACGCTTTAGCAATGGGATCAATCATGCCTAGACAGAAACGGGAAAGGGCTCTGCATGGGGAAAGCGCCCTCTGTCCCAGAATCTCTTTCCGGCGAGGGTCAATGCTCGTCTTTTCCTATCATCTCTGTTCCCAGCTCTCCCCCATCACCCCTCCCCTTACTTTCCAGCGTTCAGTAGCATCGTCGCTGCTCTCGGCCATGCCCTTTCTCGCAAAAGCAGCTTCGCCCCCAACCCTTCTTTTGCAGAGGACGCTCGTCAACCCTTGCCTCTTCCCTCCTGCACAGGGCCACAGGGGTTGGCAACTTGGCATGGCACATTGCCACACTGCTGCGTGAGACGCGTGACCCGTCACGACGCGGTGGCGCGCCACCGGGCCGGCCCGCCGGCGGGGCCGAGCTCATGCCACTGGAGCGGCCGGCTGGCCGGACGCCGGCTGCGGCGTGCGGTGGCCACCGCCACCGGCAGGCGGGCCGGGGCTGTCCCGGAATCTTTTTCCTCCTGCTAGCTAGCTCTATTGGGAATGTTGCTTCACGAGGGGAACAGCCGGTCCAACAGGGCGCGCACACAGGAGGGGCCCTGAAAAGCCCTGCTGCGATTGTGCCCGTCCCTCCCTCCCCCGCTCGTGTTGCGTCCTGTACAGGCTACAGCGCGGTGAAGAGCACGTTACTGCCCGTAATCCACGCGCGTGTCACGTCGTACGGTCCCATGCACGTACCCACTTGTGATGTCAGAACAAACAGATCGTCCATAGATGGGAGATGCAAAGTTGCTAAATACAGGAAGCGCACTTAATCGCTACTGCTTGGCAATACAAAATACACAATTCAGTTCGAACGACATCAGAGCCGCCTACTACAGCTGGTAACAATGCAATCGCATTGCACGACTGCCACGCATTATTCTTCAGCCTGCGACGATCTGAGCTCGCCGCCGCCGCCCTCCTCCTCCCGGTCGATCGCCTCCACGATGCGGTGGACCGCCGCCGCGATGTCGTCCACCGACGAGAGCGCGCAGTCGTCTTCCACCTGCGTGCAGCCACCACCAAGCAGACAGACACGATCGAGAACGTTCAGCTCAGCAGGTCATTGATTACGAGACATTTAATGAACGCCATGGCCGGCCGGCCGTGCTACTAGCGCTCTACGGACTACGGGGGAGAGTAGTACTTGTAAACCACGGCCTTGTCCCTGCCCCCCGTACGTGTCGACTTCATTGATAAGCATGGAGACGACGGGGGAGTTTGGAGGCGTCGTCCCGGACAAGGCGCACGGAAACCGAGGCCAGGGACGAAGGGGACAAGTAGCGCGCGCGGCGAAGAAGGAAGGGTACCGTACCGTACCATACCTTGAGGCTGAGGGAGTAGAGGGCCATGTCGCCGCCGGCGACCTCGCTGGCGGCGTTGAGGTGCAGCACGGTGAGCCGGTGTCCCTGCAGCCCGGCGACGAGGCGAAGCAGCTGCCGGGGGCGCCGCCGGGACAGCAGCTTCAGGCTCGCGTGGCTCTCCACCATGGTCACCTCCACGTCCGCCACGGACGACGGCCTCGACCCCGACGCGTCCTCTTCGCCGCCGCCGCCGCCGTTGTTGCTGCTGTCAGCGTCGTCGGCCTTGTTTGTTGGGCCCTGCTCGCCGTCTGCCGGCGGCGTGTCTGCGGCGGCGACGGCGCTCATGGAGTACTGCGGGAAGGTGAAGAAGCCCGCGAAGGGCGACGCGGCGGCGGCGCCGGGGGAGAGGTCGTGGCGGCGCCGGGCGTGCTTACGCGCCTCCAGCGACTGGAGCAGCTGCTCCAGCTCCTTGACGTAGTTGATTGCGCCGCCAATTATGGACGCCTGGTCGCCCTGTACACGTACGGTCCGGAATTAGTCCACGAACCACGCCCACGATACACAAGCCAAGAAACAAACCATCTCATCTTCATCGAGATCAACAATGGCGCACGGGTTAAACAGTAATTGAGCCCTAGCTAGAATGCTAGCTAGATTAGAGCAGGCACGCGTTACCCTTTGCACGTAGGAGGGCGGCATGAGGGAGCGGAGCGCGGCGAGGTACTCGTTCATCTGCTTGCGGCGGTTGCGCTCCACGGCGATGTGGGTCATCCGCTGGCTCTCCACCTCCTCCCTGTTCTTCACGCTCCTCGTCCTGCGCCGCTTCCGCCTCCCTGCCGCCGTCGCCGCCGCTACCTCCTGGGGGAAGCCGCCGGCACCACCAGCTGCCGCTGCATTGCCACCGCCGCCGCCGTTCTCTGGCGGCGGCGGCGGCGGCGCAACAGAGCTGCCGGCTGGCTCCTGATCAGCCCCTTGCATCATCATGGCGGAGGAGCTCGCGCCCACCTCCCAGTAGGCGGCGGCGGCGGCAGCGGCGGCGCCCCCTTCCAAGTCCATCACCCCCTCCGCCATACCCCCGGCATGCTCAATTCCGCCATGGCCTCCCCAGCTCCACCCTCCTCCCGGAGCCGCCGCCATGGCCCAACTGCCAAAGAGCCCCTCAGAGAACACCACGGCCTCCAGAGCCATGCTTCAAGAAATGAACCTCCAAAAAAGAGCAAGGAGGCTCGAAAAAGCAGCAAGCAACATGTAACGCGTGGAGATAGCTCAGCCTCAGCTCGCTACGCAGCCATAAGACTTTGGAGTTTGGAGGAGGAAGAAAGGCATGGCGCCCTCATATGGAGCTGACGGGCAATCTATATACTGCGTGCGTGCAGGAATCCATGGGCCGGCCGGCCGGGGGGAAGGCGTGGCGTCGTGATTAGGCCATGATTTGGTCGGAGAGACGGGGACGAAATGGCAGGGAGCGGAAGAGAGAGAGAGCGCGCGCTGCATCTGCTGGTACAGTGGCATCGGGAAACGCAACCCACACTAGGCGATGCTAAAAACAAGGCGGGCTCCCTAGACTGCACAAAATACACAACCTGTCATTCCAGATTTACCAATCAGATGAGCAAGTGATTGAGCAGGGGCGACGGGATCGGAGGAGTGGAGGACGGACGCCGCTGCCCGTTCGCTCGCTGCTGATCCAGCAAGCAACCCCACGCCACGCGGTAAAAATAAATAAACTGTGACCGATCGGAGCCACGCGGTAACTTTTTCCCTGGAGGTGTGTGCGCGCATCTGGTCGTCGTCGTCACGTCGCTTTGCTCTCAGGTCGATCAGGGCTGCAGCTAGCTGCGCGGTTGCATGCATCGGCGGCAGCGCAGCGCAGGAGGGCTACCAGCGTAGCCGCACTCCGATGCCATCGGCCGGCGGGATCGTATCCGTCCGTCTCCCTAGGCGCCCATGACCGAGCATGATGAGGGAATCATTGCGCGGCCGGCGCGGCGGGTCACGGGCCGGGAGGGCATGTGTACGTACTGTGTCAGTGTGCGCGTACGTCGCGCATGCATGCATGCTAAGCCGCGTTGCACGTCGACACGTTGTCGGCAACGCACGTACGTACGGGATGGAGCTGAGCTTTGCATTGCGTTCTTCTACGCATGGCATTGGGATGTACCAGTACCAGCTAAGACTTTGCTAGTACATCTATAGTCTGCCATATCGAGCATGGGGTACACCTAATTTGCGCGCGCGCGCACCGAAGGCGCCGTGCGCTCGGTGCGCCCCCGCACGGCTCCCTGCATGCACGCTCCTCTGGCCGCCGCATGCACGCACCCTTTTACGAAGCAATATTTTGCAACAAAAATCTTGAGCGAGCAAACTTTTGCTTGCGATAAAGTTTTTCAGCGTCAAAATTTTTGCAAATAAAAATTTTACCTGCAAACTTTTGTTTGCTTTGCTTGCGAAAAAATTCTTCAGAACTTTTTGTAACAAAATTTTGTCAACAAACTTTTGCTTGCTTGATTTCGACAAAATTCTCAAACATTAAATTTTTTTAACAAAATTTTGTCAGCAAACTTTTACTCGCTTGCTTGTAATAAAGTTCTTCAACGTCAAAATTTTTGCAATAAAATTTTTTCAACAAACTTTTGACGAGGACAGATACACAGACGAGTCCGCAGCGAGCACATGAGCTACCTGCGCGACGTGGGTCCAGCTACCTGTGTGACGTGGGTCCAGCTACCTGGGGCGCGAGCGCCGAGCGCATGAGGGAGCGAGCGCCGAGCGCGTGGAGGGCGCGGTGCGCACGGCCTTAAAATTGGGATCGCGTCGAGCATGCCTGCACGGAGGCTGGCGTGACGGCCGGATAGCGTCACTGTGCCTTTGCTCTCGCGCATAATGTACCGTGTAGCTGTAGCTCAGCATGCAGATGCTCGTGCCATCACAGGTGTCTAGCTATGACTACTATGAAAGTGCATATTTGTATGTATACGCGTCTCTGAATGCAAAAAAAAACGTAGTATATAACTACTGCAATTTGGCTGTTTTTTTTTGTTTTGTTTTCTAGACCTTCTGTTGTACTATATTGTTATTAATATGATTGCGCCAATAGAAATGGCCACATGGGTCCTAAATAGTAAATAATGTGTGTACTACAAGTCTACAACAGCTAACGACCATCTTGGGTAGATTGGGGCAAGGAAATATTGCAACTGCTACACTATTGTTTCTTCCCTGCAGATCTGTCAGTAAGTACTTTCGGAAAACATGGGCAAATTTTGGTGCATGGAGGGACTATTACTCTCTTTGAAACAAGGAGCGCACTTTCAGCCGGTGGGTGGTACCAGCTTCTGCGATGGAGGATTTGTAACATGTGAAAAAAATAAAAAAAAATTGAGTGTGCACGGTGCGCATCCCCGCACATGTGTGCCTGCGACGTGGACCTGCTCGCAGGGGCGACTCCACGTTGAAGTTGCCTGGTGCACTGGCACCAGGGTAATTTTTTTTGTCACTAATTAAGCTTAAAATCACCATATATTCTTGAAAAATTATTTACATCCTCAAAGCTGTGCACCATGGACAATTAAGCGCTAGCTTTGCCACTGCCTGCTCGGCTCCTCTCTCTCGCTCGCATCGGCTCCTCATCACAAAGCCCCTGCGCTCGACTCTCCTCCTTCGCTTAGGCCCACGTAGCAGGCATACAGGGGCGGGGGGCGCACCGTGCGCACCTAATTTTTTTTTCAAGACGGGGGGGGGGGGGGGGGGGGGGGGGGGCGGAGGAGTTGCGTTGTACGTGTAGGTGAATGTTAAGGGGATTTGAAAACCGTCTTAAAATATGCAAAAGGTTTACAGGAGAATTTACATGTCAGTCATGTCACACGCACGTACTCTCTATGTAGAGTAACAAATCATGTCACGGTGCAATAAAGGTGATGAATTGACTCGTCATGTTTGTGGTGAATCTGTGTAAAGGGTCTTAAGCTCGCTCAACAAGTACAAATCTACCTTTTCATGTAATTACCTTTTCCCTTCTTCAACAGAGGTAACGAAAAGGAAGCTCCTTGTGCTTCCTCTCTGTTGCCAAGTGGAGATGGGTGAACAGAGAAAAAGTGAGTGTGGAGAGTCCCAATGTTGATTGGGGCTTGTCCCCCGCAACTAGTACAACGTCTTCATTCCCTTGATATATATTGTTTTAATAAATCAACTCATGTTTCCAAGTTCAGTTTGCTGCATACTCCGTATATATTTTGATTGGAACGTTAATGAACCTTGCGACGCGCTGTCATACAAATCTGTTCTACCCAACACCTATGACAAACTGCAGTTAGGCTGGCAGCAAACTCATTCAGATAATCAGATCAGACCAGCTCGTAATTGGATTCAGTTTCCCAAATCACGTGAGCGAGGCTCGATGTACATTAGTACATACACCCAGAAAGGGTAGGAGCTGAGGCACCCTTTCGCATGCATATACTGAGATATACACACCGAACCCGAACCTCTCTCACTTTGTAAAAAGTGTCTGACTTTATCGATCTGATCCCTCTCCCCACTCCCTGCCCTCACTATGGAAGGCCGCTGGTCCCCGAGTGTCCCAGACACTCGACGAAGGGACAAATACACTCGGCAAACACTTTGCCGAGTGTGGTAAACACTTTGCCAAGTGTAACACTCGGCAAAGAGCACTCGGCGACTGTAGACTCGACAAAGAGCTTCTTTGCCGAGTGTCATATTTCGGGCACTCGGCAAAGGGTTTGTCGAGTGCCTAGGCATCTCCAATACAGTAATGGAGAAGGAAGGGGAAGAGGGAAGCTACCTGATGTTGTTCGAATGCGTTGCGATGCCCTCCACGGCCGGCCTCGCGGCCTCGCAGCGCCCTCGCGTGCCGCCTCAGGCTCGTCCGCCTGGTCACGCCTGGGCCACGCACGGCCTCGCCTGGGCGTGGTTGGCGGCCTCTGCGCGGCCGGGGCGAGGCGTGGTCGAGGCGAGGCGCGGCCGGCGAGGAAGGGGGCGTAGGGGCGAGGACCAGCCGGCGAAGGGGCCGGGGCGAGGCGAGGCGCGGTCGGGGCGAGGCGGCGCAGGGCGAGGCGCGGCCGGCGCGGGGAGCTGTGGGCGGCGCGGGGAGCTGCGGCGGCGGCGGCGACGGGAGGTGTGACGGCTGTGTGTGAGAGGTGTGAACTGTGTGTGAGAGGTGTGTGTCCGTGCGGCTAAGTGTGGGGTTACCCCCTTGTTTGCCGAGTGCCCGTGATCTGGCACTCGACAAACATACAACCTTTGCCGAGTGTCTCCGATCCGACACTCGGCAAAGACCCAGCCGGTTGTCGAGTGTCAGATGTGTGAAACTCGGCAAAGGATCCTGCGTTATTTCATGTAAATAGCCGAAATGTATTTAATAGATAAAAAATATCAAACTGTTTCGAAAAATTGCCAAAATCTTAGATTAACTAAACCACGTAGCATATTGCCTATACAAAAAGTTATAAATCGAAATTCTATTTCAAGATTCAATTTGGCTACAAATGTATTCGAATCTTTCTAAACTATATGAATCTTCTTCGGACATTCTCCGGTTTGTAAGGGTCGTACATGAAATATTGTTCAAAACCTTCTTTTCTATTTACCACAACCTTCACGGATGTTAACATGATATCCAGACAATTCTCAAGTTGTTCAGACATTTCTCGCATTTTATATAATTTTTAAACCACATAGGTCACACGTTAATGGTCATGTATCGGCAATAAAATATTTAAAATTCCATTTAATTTTATGGATAAGGAATAACAATAGAGTAAGTACCATGAATATTATTTTCATCTCACTTTATTTCATTATTTAGGTCTCAAATTTGACTTATTTGAAAAAAACCTAGAAATAAAAAAGTACTTAAAAATAGCTAACAGACTAAAAAAATTATCACCTTTCAATGTTAAGTGCTAAGAGTTGTCTATGAGGAGAAGAAAAAGTTTCAGATCGTTTGGAGGATTTTTTTAATTGTTCGCCGAGTGTTGGCTGACAACACTCGGCAAAGAGATGCACTCAAATCTTTTTTTTTTTAAATTTTGCCGAGTGCACGTTTGACACTCGGCGAAGGGCTGCCGCCGTGAACTCGTCGTTCGAGCCGCGCGGGTCACGTGGTTGACACGTGACACGCTTCGCCGAGTGTCCATTAGTGACACTCGGCGAAGTGGTGCCGCCGTGAACACGTCGTGCGGCGCGCTGGACACGTGGCAGGCCGGGAGGCTTTTCGCCGGGTGTCGGGTTTAGACACTCGGCAAATGGCTTGTTCGCCGAGTGTCTGGTTTAG
This sequence comes from Urochloa ruziziensis, assembly GCA_015476505.1. Classification (NCBI taxonomy): domain Eukaryota; kingdom Viridiplantae; phylum Streptophyta; class Magnoliopsida; order Poales; family Poaceae; genus Urochloa; species Urochloa ruziziensis. The sequence continues at coordinate 46,941,891 of CM027124.1, forward strand.
ACACTCGGCAAATGGCTAGTTCGCCGAGTGTATTTATGTCGCCGAGTGCCGTGGTCTGGGCACTCGGCAAATGGCTTGTTTGCCGAGTGCCCGTAATTTGACACTCGGCAACTCCTGAGTTTTCCGTAGTGCCTATTCAACGTCCACTTCAGCCTGTGAAAAGTCATGCATGGACGACGACGACCCTGTGAGGCTGTGGTCGACCGCCGAGCCATGCAATGCGAGCTGCATGTGTCGACGATGCATTTACATTGCTGTAGCAACGCAGGGACGGCTCGATCCATGCATGATCCGAGCTACGCCGATCCACGCCGCGAGTACGATACAAAAGATGATTGACAAAAGGCTACGAGATAGATGAGGGGAGGGAGGAGGTCCTGAGTCCTGGCCTGCTGGGTTGCGCCTGCGATTTGTCATTTTCAAGAGCCCCGGCCCGACCCCTAGGGCCACGGGAGGATCGCCCGGCCGGTTGCATGTATGCTTTCCGAGTCTCCGAGACCGAGAAAGAGACGCATGCAGGCGTCGTAGCTAGCTCGTCCCGTCGTCCCCATATGCATGCATGCAATGCACGGTCTACTTGTGTCTGTGTAGCCTGTACGTGCATGCAGTACGCCAGCAGCTTCTCTGCGAGGAAAAGGCTCCTCCCGTCTGGGAAATCGGGTACACACACGGTGCTGGTTCAGACGTGCAGCAGTGCATGTACGTCGCGCCGTCCGGCCGGCTCCGGCGCGGCGTCGTCCCTCTCGATCGATCGGTCACTGCAATCGCAAGCCGTGAATCTTGGATGGAGGCGCGAGAGGGGAGATCGATCCATCTGCCCTTCTGCAGGGTGCAGTGTGCTGTGCGGAGTGCGGATTATTATTGCAAGCCTCAGGTGTTACTGCATATAATCCAACCCTGAAATCACTGCGTGCATGCGACAGAATGACAGGCCGGTCTGAACGATCTCTCGATCAGCGGCCTACTGTTTCGCCCGGGTGTGGATGTATGTAGATGTAGCCGTGTAGACTGTAGCTGTAGCGCACCGGCGCAGAACAGGATGCAAAAAAAATTTGTGTCTGCTTGCAAGGTAGCGCCACCAACCTGGCCGGAATGCACATGCATGCATGCATGCGTCAGATCAACAGCGAGCCGGCCGGGCGCGCGGCGCAAATATTCCCGCTAGGCCCGGCCTTGTCTTTCCCTTGACCTTCACCGGCCTCGCGCTCCCTCGTCAGCTGACTGTGTCTGTGTGCGCTAGTAGTAGCACCTGGCTAGCCCTTTCTGCTACGCTTTGGTCTTTTGTGTGCGTGCATCTATGCGCATTAATATTCGGCTGAATTTTGTTTTTAGGTTTTTTTCATTAGCGTTATTGCCTTCAACTGGTTTTGCCATTGTGTTTTAATCTTGTAATTTTGTCCTCGATATTTACAAATCAGTGTGATTTCACCCTTGGTCTTTTCAAATTTGCCACTATTTTGACCGTTGACAAGAGGAAAATCACTATTTACACAACTGGTTTAACTGCCTAGACTGAGCTATCAGCGCAACTCGCACTTCTCCAGAGGGACTTGTAAATAGTGAAGGGTATGTAATAACACCATAAAGTTTAAAAACGAGAGTAAAATTATAATTACACTTCAAAGTAGGGGTAGAAATACAAATGTCACTTGTTTTTATTTGTTTTGGTTCTCGCGTCTGGCTTGCCAATTCGTGGAATGTGTGCCCGCATTTCATTTAATCGTTTGATAATTCATTCACCGGTTATTGGGTGTATACACAACAGCAGAGTTTTGCAGAACCTTAGAAATATCTCAATGGTAGTGTGCACTTCTACACATCATATATATATGGAGTGCAGTACATTTTTACAGTCGTGGTAGTTAAGAATAGTGTCTAAAGGGTACTAGCTTCTTGTGGTGCCGAGATGTAGGTTCAAATCTGGATTACTTCAAAGGGGCTTCTTTGATTTAGTTATGGATTGAATATATCTCCTTGAGCAAAATATAACCGTCGGTTGTTCCAGTGTCTGGGGTCCTCGAAGTATTACTTTGCAGTTTTAGGAGTTGATCTATTTACTATCGGCATCATGAAATGTGGTACACGGGTGCTAAGGGAGTGTTGGGTTGTTGCCACGTGGTTCGCGACAGCATGCCAAGTGGGCACAGGCACACAGTAGTTCTCGTAGAATTTGGACCTTAAATTATTAACAGATCTCTTGTAAGTTCAGCATATGAAAAATGGAAATGCAGACTGGCATGCATGCAGGATACATCCATACATCATAGAGTGGTAGACCTTTTCTTGCTTGCAACAACGACAAGTTATTAATATTCGATGTACTCGTGAGTAATCAGCAGCTACTACTGTTACCACCAACTACCAGCTCCTTTCCAACAATCCACACGCAACGGAATCTGAACCCGACAGTTTGCACGGTAGCCAGGCTCGGCCACATCTCCAAGTTGGCACAACAACATGGCGCGCCGCGCGCACAGCGCGTCGCTCTCCCTCAGGCTCACCTAGCCTAGGCTACCAACAGACACAGCTCCATGATCAGCGGGCGACAGGCAAGCCTACCAACCACCTCAGCAAAGCAAATTTTTTTAAAAAAAAATCCGAAAAGATTCAGCAATTTTTTTTAAAAAAAATCCGAAAAAAAATCTCGTGTGTGGTTGCGCTCTCGGGCCCGTGGCCCGTGGGCCTATACATTTGAGGCCATAAGCGCGCGGCGCGCAGGCCGTTTGCTGGGGTTGCCCCGGGCTATATCAAACCGGCCCGGCCCATAAGCCCACGCAGCAGCGTCTGGCTACTGGCTTTCTCCTGCTTTGCCTTTCTGCCGAGTGCCAACTCCGTTCCTGTTCGATCGAGAACTGGAGAACTGCATCTCCGGAGCGCACTCTGCCACTGCCGTGGCCATACCGCCAGGGAAGGAGAAAAGCTGCCGACGACAAAGCGAGCAGCAGTAGCCGCTGCTGTTTCCGGTATGGTGCTCGTTTGCGTCGCCATCCGTGTTTGGGATGAACTTTGCGATAAGGAAGGTATCCAGCGGCAGCGGAGCATCCGCAAAAGGCGAGACTCCCGGCCTCACTAGCCGCGCCACATCACTCCCGGTTTTTGGCCTCGATGGGCTTGGAATCTCTCCGTCCCTTTCCGTCCAGTATACAAATGCGCGCAACCCCAGCGCCGCCGGCCGGTTCTTGGTGCACGCCGCCTGTTCGTTGAATTGCGCCCTTGACGATGAGGCTTCCTTGTTTTGGTCTCTTCGTCTTTGGGGTTCTTCTGTCAGTGTTCCGGCTGGCCCACTCGTCAACAGGTGATTCATTTGCCTCGTGGCACCCTCAGTCTACTCGAAACTGCTTCACTGTGCGCTGGTTACTCATTTCGTCTGCCTTGGTGCTGTATTCTTGTTTCTTCGTTGTTGCAGACAATGATTTCGCCAAGGTCAGGGCGGTGAATTTGGGAGGCTGGCTGGTGGTGGAGGGGTGGATCAAACCCTCCTTGTTTGACGGCATTCCGAACAGGGACATGCTTGTAGGTCCTCTGCTGGCTATTGCAGTTCATGTGGGGAATGCTGTGTCTCCTTTCGCCTTCTTCTTCTCATATGGGCATCTGGTTTGCTTCAGGATGGCACACAGGTTCAGCTCAAGTCAGTGGGGCTTCAGAAGTACCTGAGTGCGGGTGACGGCGGTGGCGGCAACTTGACAGTGGATCGGGATGCTGCTTCTTCATGGGAAACCTTCAAGGTGTGTCGTGTGCCTGAACCTATGTTCTCTTATTGCTACAACTGCGCAAGGAAACTGAACTGCATTTTTCTTGGTGCCTTGGCACTCTTGTCAGCTGTGGAGAATTTCCATGAATGAATTTCAGTTCCGCTGCTTCAATGGTCAGTTCCTTACAGCAAGTGATGGCGACGTCATCTCAGCGACGGCAGATTCACCAGGGGACTCGGAGACATTTTACATTGAGAGGAACAATACATTGCTTCATATCAAGCTTTTAAATGGTAGTTATTTGCAGGTATGGCTCTTGCCATGTTTACAAACAGAAACAGTTATGCCCTGTCATTATATTCTTTCTGATGAAACCAGAACTAAACAGCTTAACCCTTCGGTGACAGACTCTAGAAAGTTGACAAATACTACATTATTCAGGTCACAGACAATAATCAGCTTACTTCAAATTACACTTCCCAACCAGGCTGGGATGATGACATGGCAACATTTGAGATGACGATTGTTGCCAATAACTTGCATGGAGACTACCAGCTTGCCAATGGATATGGGCCAGAGCAGGCAAAGTCAGTGTTGACAGTAAGTTCCATGTCCAAATCCATGTCATTTCCTCCAAGATTGCAGTGCACGTTTTTTCTTTCCTTATATTTTGTTGCTCATTCATACAATTTGCAGGAACACCGGAAGAACTTTGTGAGCGGAAGTGATTTCTTATTCATGGCACAAAAAGGTATAAATGCAGTCAGGATTCCAGTTGGATGGTGGATTGCATATGATCCTGATCCACCCGCTCCATTTATTGGTGGCTCCCTGAATGCCCTGGATAGAGCATTCTATTGGGCACAGTAGGTCTAGCCTCTAAACTGTTCTTGATAGTTCCTTTCACAAAATTTCCCTTTTGAAATGTTGAGACTGCATGGTATTGGGTTCTGATTTTGAGATCAGGATTTATGGCTTGAAGTGCATCATCGATCTCCACGCGGCTCCTGGATCTCAAAATGGAATGGAGCACAGTGCTAGCAGAGATGGTTCAGTAGATTGGCCTTCCGAAGCTAACATACAGAAAACATTGGATGTCATCAATTTTCTAGCTCAAAGGTGAGAAGCATTTTTTTTTCTCATTTTTTCAATTTGTTATATGGGGAAGATTCTCCTACATTGGGGGGAAAAATTCTCCATCATGCCATGGGTAACATGAGGGTATGTAAATGCTTAGCAATATGCAGTGAATCCTTTTTATGCTTGGCAGACCTTACAAATACAAGGCACTGGACATTGCACAGACATGCACAGCATTGATAATTCTTTTTCATACTTAAGTCTTGAACTGTGAAAATTGTGTTAAATTTGTGCACTATAGTAAGGAAAGACATAACAGTCAGGGAAGTAGAGAGCATGTCTTGGTTCAGTTGAAAATCTATTAAAAATAACATGAGTCACAAGAATCTTCATACCACAATTTCCTTAGTCTGACAAAGGCATTTCCTTAATCCTTTTTTTTACCGAAAGCATTTCCTTGATCCTAACATGGGCATGCTGTTTTTTTTTACCTGCAGATATGCAGACAACCCCTGTCTCCTAGGTATTGAGCTTTTGAATGAACCTTCTGCAGCTGCAGTCCCACTAGACACTTTAGTGTCATATTACAAAATGGGCTATCAGATTGTACGAAGTTATTCAAACACTGCTTATGTTATATTCTGCCAGAGGATTGGGAATGCAGACCCAATGGAGCTTTACCAGGCTTACCTGGGTGCAAGTAATACTGTTGTAGACTTACATTACTACAACCTCTTTGATCCTTATTTTGAGAAACTGAATGCAACAGAGAACATACAGTTCATTTATAAGAACAGACTGCCTCAAGTACAGTCCTTGAATCGTGCAAATGGACCTCTTGTTTTTATCGGTAGGTCCTGCAAACTCAATTTGAACTCTTCTGTTTGTGCAGAACATCCTATGTCAAATATTGTATTGTTCATTTAAATTTTTGGTACCATTTAATCAAACTTGTTCCCCTCTCCCTCTCCTGAAAGAAAGATACTTTATTGTACCAGATGCTATTTGCTGTTCCATTGTGCCTCATAGGTAGACTTATGCTAATTTATTTACCCCCTGCTGTTACATTATTCAGGAGAGTGGGTAAATGAATGGAATGTGACGAATGCTTCACAAGTCCAGTATCAATTGTTTGGGAATGCGCAACTAGAGGTCTATGGTGAAGCATCCTTTGGTTGGTCTTATTGGACTCTCAAGTGCAACAGTGTGCACTGGGACTATGAATGGAACATAAAGAATAGGTATCTTATTGGTAAGATGCTCACATTGCCTATTTCTCCTGCTTTCAGCATAACAGCCTTTTTATCCCCATTTACATACTCTGGGTTAGAGAATTGTTTATTCTTCAAATCAGCCAAGCCATCGTGTACTATGTTAGTTTGAAATTAGTTATATGATGATATATTCGTAACAGTTAACTCCATGATCTGCTATCATTGGGGTAACAGAATCCAATGACAAAGACCGCATGCAGTAGTGCTTAGAGTTTCATTAGGGTGACAGAATCCAGTTCTATTATTGTCATCATTTCAGGAGAAAAAGGGTTCTTCTAGTTAGTGTTATTGATGTTCATGTTGCTTGATGCAGCAGCAAATGCCTTCCTTTTAAAATTTGATTCAGTACGTTCATGCGTTCCTGCTTTGACACCCTTTTGTTTCCCTTGCAGGTGGTTCACTACTCATAAGCCCAAGTTACATGTTGCTTGTGGCAGGATGCCTCATGTACCTTTTGCCTTTATTGACATGATAGGAGAAACTTACCTACACAAGGTAGTCTTGATTGTTCCTACACAAAATGAAGATAGTCTGATAGCGCCTCGCTAATTTTGAGTAATTTATTTCGTTCAAAAAAGCCTATGCAAAGAGATCCTAAATCTATGGACTATGGTTCATTCGTTTCCTAAGTTATTATCAGTATTTCTTCTTTGCAAAACACTTGTGGAAATCGAGGAAATGCCGCCTTTGCTGAAAGGGGAAAAAAGAAGAAGGTCCACTGACCCTGAACTCTTCCTGCTTATCTGAATGTAAAGGGAAACCACTTACCAATGATGTTAAAGTGTGGACAAAGACAGTGAGAAAGAGATTCTACCGTATCTATAAGGGGAATGAACTCTCTGGGCTCTGAAATGAGCTCATCCGTGCTCCCATTTCATGCCTGCAAAACAGCATGAACCCAAAGGCAGTGTGGCCTGCCGCTCGTTGGCTGTTACGTGCGGGTACGGCACTGTGCCGGTTGCTTATCCGTTCGCGCCATCCGCTATCCTGATGCGACCGGTTTGCCTTGCCTTGCCACAGTTCCAGAAGGGGAGTTCTTTTTTCCTCTCAAAAAAAGAAAGAAAACGAAGGGGAGTTTTGTGAGCGCCAACAAGTCAGCCAGTGCCCCGTGCCGAAAAATTGATGTGCCCAGCAATTGGTAGGTGTTCACTTCTCTTTACGTGACGGGGATCCACCGGAACCCGGGCGCCAATCGTCAACGGATTCACGCCCGTACGCACCATTGCCATCACGGCGCGGCCGCCACACGTACGTGCAACGGCAGGTTTTCCTGCCCCCTGTGGACTCGCAAGTTTTTTCGCCTTTTCGGTTTTCACCCACCCATCCATGATCCCAATCATGTCGCCGGAAGTACCGACGGGGGCCTCACAATTATCCCCATCCGGCGGCGACCCCGCCGTGCCATTGCCATGCCATCTGAGGAATTTGATCTCACTTGGCCTAGGCCCGGTCCCGGCGGAGAAAAACCAAACCCAAACCCCTCGCCGGTCCGGCCGGACCGTCCGAGCTGTCGGTTTTGACTAGGAGCGCGCATGGACGTGGATTGGAGCCCCGGGAGACGCCACAATAAACAACGCTGCGTTTCCTGCCCACGCAAAGGTCGTTTGGTCTGGTCGTCGCCGACGACTCCGACTCCGATCGCTCGCAAGTCACCAGCAACCACACTGGCATACCTTGTTGACCGTTCAATCCTGCCATGCTCGACCTACCGCGATTAGAAAAATACAAAAAAAAGAATACTGTAAGTAAGAGCGCCAATAATATTCAACATGAGAGGAATTGTGGTAGGTTGAGATGAAAAGAACACAAATTTAATTTTTAAACGACCGACTTGCTCACTAGTGCAGCTAACAGCTCCGTGGATCCACGTGCCGGCGGAGCCTTCCGGCCGGCCGGGCCGGCCACCTGATGCCCTCCCTCGTTGATCAGATCAAAGTTGCTGTGCTGCTGTGCATTCCTGAATCTGGATCACGGAAGCCGGCCAGAACCGGAGCAGATCGCAGCACACCAAAACTACCAGCATTTGTTTATGCCTGTGCATGCCAGGCACGAAAGCCGGCGCGATCCGGAAAAGAATCCCACATGTTGCAGGCCGCAGGCGTGCGGAAACGTTGCGTCCTCGCGTCGATCCAACGACTCGTGCTGCCGTGCTGTGCCCTGGACGCCGAGAGCACGGCCGCGGCGCGCCCTTTATATCCCGTTCCCTCTCGACCCGCGTCTGGACGCTCGCCACTCCGTTCTCCATTAACACTCCCACCGGAAAAAGGAGACCAGGGAGGGACGAGCGCGAGAGGCCACCCCGAGTACCACCCGACCACCACCCACCACTCTCCTATCCTTGCTAGCTACCCTCCCTCCATGGGCCCGAGCAATGGCCGACGCTTCCTGCTCCTCGCCGCGGCGGCGCTGGCCGGCGCGGCGGCCGACACCGTGGCGGCGCAGCCGACGCCGACGGGGCCAGGGCCGAGCTACTTCGACCCCAAGAACTTCAACCCGTCGATGGCGATCGTGATGGTGGTGCTCGTCACGGCCTTCTTCCTCCTCGGCTTCTTCTCCATCTATATGCGCCGCTGCGCGGGCCCCCCGCTCGGCGGGCCCGACGACGACGACTACCACGCGGGCCGCGGCCGCCACCCGACGGGGCTCGCCGGGTTCACGTACGCGTCGTCGCGGTCCAGCAGGAGGGCCCGTGGGCTCGACCGCGCCGTGCTGGACTCCTTTCCCACCATGGCCTACGCCGACGTGAAGGCCCACAAGGAAGGGAAGGGCGCGCTCGAGTGCGCCGTGTGCCTCAGCGAGTTCGACGACGACGACACGCTCCGCCTCCTCCTGCCGCGGTGCGCCCACGCGTTCCACGCCGACTGCATCGACGCATGGCTCGCGTCTCACGTCACCTGCCCCGTCTGCCGCGCCGTCCTCGCCCCCGACGCCGACGCACCGGCGTTCCCGCCGCCGGCGCCCGCCGCGGAGCAGGATGTGCCGCTGCAGCCGGTGCCAGAACCAGCGGCGGCGCCGGCGGCCTCGGCCGTGGTCGTCGTAGTGGACGCCGAGGAGACGGAGGAGGAGAGGGTCAGGACGGAGGAGGCCGCGGAGCTGATGCGGATCGGAAGCGTGAAGCGGGCGCTGCGGAGCAAGTCGGGTCACCGGCCCGCGCGGTTCCCGCGCTCGCACACCACGGGGCACTCGCTGGCCGCGCCGGCGGCACCGGCGCCCTCCGCTGGCGCAGAGGCCTCCGATTCGGAGCGGTACACGCTGCGGCTGCCGGAGCACGTGCTCCGGGAGGTCGTCGCGGCGGGCAACCTGCGGCGGTCGGCGAGCGTCCAGACGGGCGGCGGCGGCGCCCGCGGCGGGAGGAGCGTCCGGCTCGGGAGCTCCGGCCGGTGGCCCAGCATGTCGACGCTGGCGCGCAACTTCTCGGCGAGGCTGCCGGCGTGGGGACCCGTGCGGCGCGTGCGACGCCGACGCGCGGGGCAAGGGCGCGAAGGTCGCCGGGGATGGTAAGGCTGTGGAGCAGTGCGACGGCGGGGCGTGCCCACTTGGCGCTCATGTTTGACGTGGCTTTTCTACCGTTAGGTCCAAGTCCAAGTGCTCAGAGTACAGTGTCCCAGTAAAAGTTAGTAGGAAGGTGTCCTCGTCGCCTTCTGTGTTTGCGGCGGCAAAGTGGGAGAGGACTTGGAGTTGGAGTGGGTGTGTATATAACTTTAACTGTGTCGGTTAAAAACAGATTCTCCATTAGTTTGGTTCGTTGCAATCAGGGAGGTGTCAAATACGGTACTTGTGATGAGAAGAGTCGATCAAGCCCGTCCATGTCCATTAGATCCCAAATCGGACAGCACAGCTTTTCCTCTTAATTACTCTGTTTTCTTGCTCACTTCCAAGTTCAAAGTGATGTGCTGTTCTGTTGGAACTTTTTTTTATTTTAACCTTTTTTAATTAATATTTTAAAAATAAACTGTCGGAATATTTATTTTCATGCCGTGATCCTTTTGGCCGCGCCAGTACACGTGGCGCGGCAGGATCACGTTGTCGCGCCATCCGGGATGGCACGGTAAGCTTCCACGCTGGCATGCCTGGATGACTTGACGTTGCTCATGCCGCGCCCGGGCATGCGACGCGGCAGGCCTCTCGCGCCCGCATGGCCGGCGCGGTAGGCGTTAGGCGTGGTGAAAAATTCTAAGCCCGTCTGTCTTATACTCTTATCTTTTTTTTTTTTGAACGAACAACACGCGATGTGTGCGTTTCATTGATATAGCAGAAAATACAAGACTATGTCCCTGACAGGCCATAATCAGACAAAACAAAAGAAAGCTAAAAAAGAAAAAGTAACAACTCGTGGGTCGGATTGGGACATCGACACCGCAACACTCCTACTCCTCAAGGCAGCAAAAAGAAGCCGGATCAAGCCTGAGCACATCTCCCCCAACTGACTCTCTCTCAATCGCCGAACCTTCCACAGTGGCCCCTGCCAACGCATGCCTAAGGGACGGCGGACGACACCACACCAAGAAAGCCGCCGCCATGCGTGACTCATCGCCGTAGTGTCGCTGCACATCACACACCTCCTGACAGGGTGACAACACCAAATCCGGACCTCTCGCGCACGGGGGCCTCGCCTCGCCCGTCGCAGGACGCCACCGCTCTCTCGTCGCAAGCCACACGCGGGGGCCATGCCACACCCGCCTCAACACTCTCACGTCACGGATCTGTTCAAAAGGTTGCCATCAGAGAGGTGTGTAATGTAGCCCCGCTTCCTAGAGACTTCATCGAACAACCAAGCCACCACCGAAGATTGACATCCACTCGTTGTTCCACCCGTGCACGAGCATCCGCAGCCTTGCTAGAAAGCCAAGGAAGTCGCTTACGCCGTCCACCGACGATGAACCACACCGCGATAGCCCAGCGAGGCTGTGCTACCCGCCGTACTTCGCTGCGATAGCCCAGTTTCTTATACTCTTATCCCTTCCCGTCCATGTTTTCCCTCTCTTTTTTCTACTCTATCATGCTAAGATCTACGCGTGGGCAAGCTGTGGCACGGTGCGGCCGTGCGCGATAGCAACGGCGAGCTACGTGCGCGTGCAGGGTAGCCGCGCGAGGCCGGGCAGCGCTCGTCGGCGAGCCCTGCGAGCTCTGCTGTGAGGTCGTTGGGCGGAGCCTGAAGCGGTTCGCGCAAGCTCTGCCGCGATTACGGCGGCCAGTGGTGCCACTTGCGGGCGCGGCACCACCACCACGACGAGGCAGGGCAGCGGGGGCAGGTCAGAGGCCGCAACACGGCGAATCCCGGCTGTCGGGGCTGCTGCTTCCAATCCTCGCTTCTGTCCAGCGGCCTCCCCTTGGACCTACGCCTCATTCACGTAAGGTCCGGCCTGTGTGTCGTTGTGTTGGCAATTGACATCGCCAGGTGGTGGCTTTGGGATGTTGTTCATCTGCTCTTGTTTAATTCATATAGAAATTGAACACATGTCCATCGGATATATGTGCCGTAATTAGAAGGTGAGGGCCTGAGTTTTTCTGAATTCTAATTGTTTAATTCAGTTGCCTTGCCTTGCCTCTAGTAGATAATGCTGATGCATGACTGTAACCATCTGTGCTGATCTGCATCAACAATTTGGATTGAATTTTTCTTTTTTGGGGAGTTGGTTACTTGAGGAATTAGCAATCATAAAGACCTTAATATTCAATTGGCGGTTTGGTGGTTACTGTAGTCTTTGCTCTAATTTGCGAACCCCAAAAGTTTAGCGGTTCAAGTTATATTGATGTATGTTCAGACTCAGGTGATCGATTACAAATAATGTTTACCGCCTCATACACCGATCATGTTTAATTCCAAAGATGTACAGAATTATATACCAAGTGTATATATATACACACAAGGGTGCGAAGCAGTTTCAGTAATCTAAGGTGGTTCGTGTCTCCTTACGCTTGCTGAATGCTGATGGAGCCATCCAAGAAAAATTCATCTCAAAGCAAGCTAAACATTTCTTGGTCCAGCCTCCGATCTGCTCGACAACCACCGACCCGCCCCGCCCCCGCGCGGCTCACCTCCGCACGCAGCGCGAGGTTGCTGGATTGATGCCGCGCAGGGCGCCCTGCTTCTCCTTGCCCAGAGTCCCAGATTTAGCCCGTGTTTAGTTCGCGAAAAGATTTCGTGAAAAGATTTCGGGTTTTGATTTTATCAATTTAGAAGTAGTAAATGTAGACAAAAAAGATGGAAAGTTATATGGATAGGTTGGAAATCTCGAGACGAATCTAACGACGGTAATTAGAGGGTAATTAATCTATAATTAGCGGATGATTACTGTAGCACTACTGTTGCAAACCATGGATTAAGTAGACTCATTAGATTCGTCTCGCGATTTACAGTCTATCCATATAACTTTTCACCTTTTTCGTTTACATTTAATACTTCATGCATCAAAGATTCTCTTTTGATATGATGGATGAAAATATTTCGGATGGAAACTAAACATGGCCTTAGCTTTGAGAAGGGCTAAAAGAAGAAGAAGAAATGGACGATGAGGTTTAAGCAGCGGGCCTGTGCGAAAGTGATTTTTCAACGGTGCCTGCTGCGCGGGCGCGAGATGCCTGCCACGCCGCATGCACTGGCGCGGCAGGAGCAGAGCCAAGTCATCCGGGTCATGCTAGCGTGGAAGGATGGCGCGGCAAGCGTGCTCTTGCCGCGCCACGTGTACTCAAGTGCAGCTGCTGCAGCGCACATTTCCTGCACCATTCGTCCTCTGTCAGGCGACAGGCCGAGCCACGACACGCCGCGCCTCGCCATTGCCAATCTAATTTCGCTAATTGGTATTTGGCGGTAAGTAAAAATACTCAAGAGCCATGCCAAGCTTTTATTTTGCATTTTCCTTTTTGGGAAATACTGCACTACTCACTTGCACGTACAAGAATCTTCATTTGTGTGTGCACCCTTGTCCGTTTGTATCTTCTGATCACAGTTATCCCTTTTTGCCATCCACGTGCACAGATGCTCAAGTATCAGCACATTAATTCCAGGACAGTATTCATTTTTCAAGTTTCTTTTTACTCAACGTTAGTGAATCATTTTATAACTGCTATATCTAGGGGAGCCGAGACATAGACTGTCTAATTTTCAAGTCACTAGTACATGCTACTTTTCGATCACTTTTTTCAAACATTAAAGCAACATCAACAGCTCACATTTATTGCCTTTTATCTATTTGTATCCATACAAATAGATCTGCAATAAACCCTTGCTAAGTTAAAATTTTATATCACATAGTACTGCTGTAATTTTAGTGCTATAAATTAGATGACTGTGAGGTGCGAAGTTTTCAGCCAGTTAGAAAAGATGAAACAAAATCTGCTTCCCATTCAGCAACCTTATTAGTCACCATTCACAAAAACTGATCCTGCACACGACAAAGGGCTGGCACACGACAAAGGCTTGATTTCTGGCTTGATTTCCTGTAGTGATCTGCAAGTTTCATAGATCTTTTTCAAACACATAGATCGAACTGCAACAAACCCTTACTAAGTTAAAACTCCATATCACGTAGTACTGTTGTAATTATGGAGCTATGATTTAGAAGACTATTATGATATGTGAATTGTCAGCTATTTAGCAAAGTTGAAACTTAAACCGCTTTGTATTAGTCCATTATCTGCCAGTTTCATAAATCCTCTTCAAAAGAATAAAAGAACGAGCGACTTGCTTCAAACAACATCTCGATCTTCTTCGCAACAAAAAAAGAAAATCAACATTTTAATTTTTAACTAACAACGACAAAGGTGAGCACCCAGGAAACTCAGCTATATTGAGGCTGACAGGTCAAGTCGGAAAGTTCATAATTTTTTCAGTGAAGTAGAATTTATTCAATTTATTATGTGTACTCCGGTACGTTTATAATCTTTCCATTCTCTACGGTAGCCATCAGCCGACATGAACATTGCCATTATTTTCATGAACTCAAGGGTAAATGTTTACGTTGCCATTCAATTGATTTCAAACATTAGATCTGTATTACTCGAGATATATACCCAAATTGTCCTCTACTGTACTACAGTGCCAATAAGAAATTTACTACAGCCATAGTTTTTTTTCTAGTAGTGACTACTACTGTGGCCATCTCTTGTGGCCGGCCCATGCAAACATTGAAACAGCAACTACTGCCACTTGGCTACTTGCAAGCAAACACATCAACTCGTTAAAACATATATTTTGGACTGAAAGGGGCTACCAGCTCGAGACACGGTGTGAAACTAGTAAAGGGTGTTCTTTTAATTTCCAAGCACATAGTTTTGATAATGTCCAGGTCGAAGTACTTTCAATGTTATGTCGTTTTTCCCTGTGAACAAGTTAACGTCTGGATTAATTGCAACACAGCTCACCTGTCTTTTCAAAATAGTCGTACAGTTTCGCTTTCAGTTTTGCCCATCACACCTAGCAATAATAGTATTAGAAAATTGAACGTTCCATATGATGACTGAATTTTCAACCAAGTTGTTTTTTTTTTTTTTTTTTTTTTTTTTTTTTTTTGCATCCAGAATTCTCAACCAAGTCGGATTGCTCCAGGTGGACGGGTTGATCTCTGGAAAGTCTCCTGAGAGCAGTGAATAGTGATCCACGTACGGTAACAGCAAAACAGCACGAAGCTAGCTTGTAAATATTTGATTGCTCTAACCTATAATAATTCAATTTTCAGACTCAGACGTATATTTGCACTTTAAGCTTAAGTTGTAAAGTGTGTGTTGTCCGTCCAGTTGTACTCCAAATCCAAATAGTAAGCCAAGCACGAGTGTTATTCTGCAATTGCACCAAAATCCTTCAGAGTGCATGAAAGTCTAAAAGTCCAATTGGCTATTTGATACGTAGAAGCAATGTAGAAAGAAAATACACAATCAACACAACATCTATAAATTCTAGTGTCATTTCTCATAGACCATATTTTTTTAAAAAAAAGTCCGTTGAACCATATCATGGTTTAGACTTTAGAATGAATACAATAATACATGATAAAGTATAAATGCACTCTTAGATATAATGACGTACTCAAATTGTAACAATAGGTTTTGGAAAATGCCAAACGAAGTCTTCCAAAATGTTGAATGTGATAGTTCAAACTTTTTTCACAAAAAAATGTTTGATTTATTTAAAACTGCTGAATTGAGTTCATGTTGAACGTAATATTCAAAAATGTTGTAAAGCACCTAAATCATAACCTAGTACACATAGGATTAATCATAAATAGACTTGAGCATTTTACAGTCCGGATTGAGAAACAACCCAATTTATTTTAGGCCAAAAAATTGTGATCGCAACCATCTCATTGGCACCGTCGGGCCTTTTATTTTATTTTATTTTTTTGGGGGGGAGGGGGATTAGGTTTTCCTTTCTTTTTAGTATAAAAATGAGTGAAATAAATTGTCTGGGCAGGTTTAGGTTGGCCTATTTTTGTATGCCTAGTTTGCTCTCACCAAGCCTGTCCGCTACAGAGCATGCTAGAGCCAGATTTGCAGGCTGAGCAGGCAACGCTAAAATGCTCAGGTCTGATCATAAAAACAAAAAATAGAAGACAAACAAAACTAAAATATTTTTTGGTGATGGACCAAACTGTAAACACAAATGCTTCAAATTCATTCAAAGATTAGGGAATTATTTGTGTATTCAGTTAATAGTATGCTCTAGTGGCTAATCAATGTACGAAGGGTGTCCCTTGAATTTTGCTCCATTGCGTGGGCCCAACATCTATAAAATAAGAATGAAACAAGCTCAAATCTACTACAATCCTTTTAACTAGATCATGCCTTGTGAGGTCCTATTTGTAACCCTAGCCACTATAAATCCAAGCGATCTAACTACAACCTCTTTCCCTTCGTCGATGCACTCATCAACATTACATGGGTAGTCCTTGTGGGTGCTCTTGTTAGATTCTCTCTACATGTGGTGTTTTTTGCAGTTAGATTGCCCGGACTTAATAATGGCGACAATTACTCTATGTGTCCACAATCCATTTAGTTTTTAAATGGTAAACACTACCAGAAATATGATGTCCTAATTAGCAACAAAGACTGCTGACAACATGCCACGATGTCTAATATTTATGATTTTATAAAATCCTATTTCATGAAATAGTTGAAAGATTAAGAATTTTACATGAGCTCATAAATTCATGAAGAAAGAATAATAGCAAATATTAACAATTTTGGAAAAACTTATGATAAAAATCAAATGGTTATTTCTAAAAGAAGTTATGGAATAGAAATGTTTTCAAAATGAATTGGTTGATACAATATGTGAAAATAGGATGACTATGTGAAAAAATTAATCATGGTTAGGTATTTTAAATATCAAATAATGGAGGTAAATAATTTTTATTTGTCTTCTCTTGTCATCGTAAGAGTTCAAACTCACTTACTAAGGTCTTGTTTGGGTTAGTGTACTGAAGTGAAATGAGAGAGATTGAAGGAAAATGTAGATCATGTTACACTCAATCCCTTTCATTACCCTCCTATTCACTCCTAGCCAAACAAGCTTTAAGTGGTCTCAAGTGATGTAAAGTATGTGATAAGTGCTAGATGGTCCAATCAATTGAGTTGATTTGCCTGTAATGGAACCAAAGTAGGGGTTCACCTCATCAAAAAGTTGTTGAGTGTTTCTATTGATGCAGAGCATCCGAGAAGGGCTACATGATTTTCTAAACCTGTGCAATACATCAAATAGATGCCAGCATAGGGTAGCTGTTGAACTTATGGTCATTGTGTATGTAAAGGGGACTAGGAAAAAGCACCCCAAAGAATCAGATAGCCAACATCAATTTGGGAGTGAATCAAACAAACATCAAATTTGAAAGTGTTAGTAAGTAATTTGCTTAGGCATCGCCACATGCAAGGTCACAAATGTTGTAGCACACATTTCCCAAAAGAGATTTTCTCAAACCATCCCCAAAGAGATTTCCTCAAACTGCTCTCGCATCCGTCAAACAAAAAATCACCAGAAAACACTTGAAAAAATTGAAAAGTTTTAGGATAGACAAGTACTCTAGCTAGGAAACCTTTCTCATCCTCTCTTTTTTCTAGGAACTCAAGATCAAGAGGAATTACTCTCCTCTCTCTAATCCATTCTCATGAAGCACACCTAGGCTAAAAGCTAGAAAGTAAAATTAGGGTTCCAAGAGTTACCTCCAACTAGCCATCTCCCGTCACATATATAGTCTCTACCGGAAGGAAAAGAAAACCTAAGCTAGTATATAGTTCATCCTTGCATAGCCACCACACATCCTCCATGATGTCGACACACGTATAACCTCCCACCAAGCCTTAACTCCTTCAAGTTGTTCATGCTCCTACGTACGGGCAACCTACTTAACTTGCCATCATCTTCTTCCTTGACTCGGTTGACGCCATCTTCATCAACATGTACTCTTGATCTTCTATGCATGATGTGGATCATCCATGGCCTCGCACAGAGTGCTTTGGCTCATGTTACATAGATTGATCAAACCCTACATCACCTATAATAATAGTTTAAACATCTATCTATTTTTATACATTATAAACGCTGTTCATTTGACCATATAACCAAACCGTTCAGATTTTGCATTATTATTATAGTTTATGTGTGTGAGTAAAACCTCTTTGCTCTCTATTTATATTTCATTTCTTCTATATAACATTTATTATTTAATTATGCCCCTAATTTGTAGTGCTTTTTGCTAACCCAATAAGCTATGGTTAGATGTTATGTTTTATATTTGATATGTAGTAGAGAATTAATATAAGGTGTTGTTATACCAAGCATTTCAAAAATAAGTAAACTATTGAATAGTAAACTGGCTATATGTTATTTCTACATATTATCACTTTTTATCGATTGATATAAAAGAACAAGTAAGTTTTTTTTGTTAATATGAGAATCAACTTATCTAATCTCATTGCAAATTTAGCTTGGTTGCCATAGAAAATAAGAAACAATATAGCCATACAATATCAATAGAAATCAATTGACGCTGTCTCGTTGAAAAAATAATTTTGCAAGTGGAAGATGGTTCTTAAAATTGGTAATTGCAAATGTTTTAAATTATTTTTAGCTACATTGTTTCTCCCTTGTGATCTCTTGTGACGCTCCTTAAACACTAGAGAGGTTTTATTCACACCCATCCACTATCAATGTTGAGTGGTGGGCCAGTGTGAGCCGAAGGTGAGGTGGATTGTAGAAGGTCATGCTAGATTTTGGCCCAAAATTGTTTTGGGGGTTTACAAATGGTGGCATTAACTATTTTTGGTTCATTTCAAATTTGAGAGTTCTATGTTTAGAGCAGACAACATGTGTAACACATATGAGTGATGTTTTATGAAAGGTTTTAAATTGGAAATGTTTTAAATTTTTTCTAGCTAACTTAATTAATTAGTTTCGTTGTAACATTTGAAAAGACATAAATTTTAGTTAATTTATAATGCTCTAAAAGTTTGTCGTGGTACGATCATCATAAGAGATCAAACTCACTTAGGATACAAAGAAATCACCTATAATGAAACCTCTTCAGTGTTTGGGTTCTATGGGTAATGATGAGCTCCTCTCCTGCTGATTCGATAAAAAGGTTGCTTTTCTGTATACTAGTATTAAGTAATTGGAGGAGCTATCACTACTGGAAACTCGAATTTCCTTGTGGGTGGCAAAACCGACAGGAGAATAAAAAAAACCAACAGGAAAATTGAAAAAAAAACCGACAAGGCTAGCTTGACAGGGAAATAAAAATTTGCTAGTCGGTTTTCCATTTCGCTGTCGGTTTTCACTTTTCCCTGTCGATTGCCTACCCACAGGAAAATTCCGGTTTCCAGTTGTGTATGGCATAGGTCATGGTATCTTATACAGACAATGAGTTATGTTTATACCTAATAGATAGCTAATATGAGGTTTTGTCGTATCAAGCATTTTAAAGAAAAAAGTGTACTAGATAGCGTCTAGTACTGGGTATAAACTAGTCACGTGCTATTTCTCCACATTTAAAAAGTTTATCCATTGATGTAAACAATAAGTAAATAACTTCTCTAACTTTAGTAGCCAAGTGCTATAGAAAATAAGTAACAATATGATCATAAAAATATCCATGACAAGCTGATCGATGCTGTTAATTTTTTGATTACTTTTGCAAATAGATGTTTTTAAAACATTTTTTGCAAGTGAATGTTGTTGATTAATTTCCTTCAAACACCCAAAGTATTGATATCCAACGTAATTTTTCTCGGCACTTCTGATTATTTGATGTTGCTTCATGCTTTGCTATAGTTAATCCATAACACTGCATGATACTCAGAAAAGCATAGTTATACCTTTTCTTAGGAAAAGAAAGATTGCAATGCTTATGTGTGTTGTTTTGTAGATCGCTAAATTTTATCATAGCTTGTTTATTTTAAGAAAACATATCGTGCTTGCAAATGCATCACGAACTCTTGTTTTAGCTGAAGGCACGGAACGACAAATCCTTCTTTCTATGATAACTGAGGACATCATCGCAAAAAATATCTTCAGAAAAGTACACAACAGCCGCTGAAGGATGTGGCTATGGCCAACGCCGCACCGCGTACGAATGCACGATTGTCATTGTCCATCGGATCATCAGTGAACGCCGGGACGCCACGGCAAACGCCTGCATCTATCGGCACTTCGGAAGCCGGCTGCGCCAGTGGCCCCGCCCGGCTCGGTCGATAGCTCTGCCCTGCTCCAGAATCGTCCCCTGTCTCTGTACTGTGCACAATTATGGCGGGAACTTCTCTGCGCCACTCCACGGATCCTATTCCGTGCACAAACGGCGAGCACAAGCGGGCACGAGCATGCCTTGCCCTCGTCGGACATCGGGACATGCTGCTGGGACGACGACGGCATCCCCGTCGTCGATTTCGACGTCCTCGTCAACGGCGCGGCCGATCAACGGGCGCAGGCGATCCGGGACCTCGGCCGGGCGTGCGAGGGCTGGGGCTTCTTTATGGTACGTTAATTTGGAGCACTGCCCTGACGCATGCTGTTCTTCTTGCTTGCGTACACTTTAATGGAGTGTATTGATCTGGCACGACATGAAGGTGATCAACCATGGCGTGTCCGAGGAGCTCAAGGAGGCGATGATGGAGACGTGCAAGGAGCTGTTCAGTTTACCGGAAGAGGAGAAGGCAGGAGCACCAGGAGGCCGGGCCTATGGATCCCATACGAATTGGGACGGGCTTCTTCTCCGTCGTCGACGGGATCAGGTACTGGAGGGACTACCTGAAGATGTTCGCGCACCCTGAGCTCCACTGCCCTTCAAAGCCAGCAAAATTAAGGTACTGTTAACCTTGTACAAGTGCCAACCAGTTCGTTCTGCAGTTTCCGGCTTTCTGAGGTTGTCCGTGTTGGTTTTCACTTGTCAGGGACGTTGCTGCCGAGTACTCTGAGAAGACGAGAGACCTGCTGCTGCAACTGGCGAAGGCGATCTCCGAGAGCTTGGGCCTCGACGGTGGCCGGATCTCGGAGGCCATGGACCTCGACTCCTGCTTCCAGATCCTCGTCGCGAACCACTACCCGCCGTGCACCGGTGGTCCGGACGGTGTGGGCATGGGCCTGCCCGCGCACTCCGACCACGGCTTCCTCACCCTGCTCTTCCAGAACGGCGTCGACGGCCTCCAGATCGAGCACGACGGGCGGTGGCACCTCGCAAAGCCCCTCCCCGGCGCGTTCTTCGTCATCGCCGGCGACCAGTTGGAGGTAACGTTTCACGAGCTCATGTCACGGTTGTTATGAATTAAACACGCCAGCATCATCAGCGTGTGTGATTGCGAGTGCAGATAGTGAGCAACGGGAGGTACAAGGGCGTGCTCCACCGCGCGGTGGTCGGCGGCGAGCGCGCGAGGATGTCCATGGTGAGCATGATCTCGCCGTGCCTGGACACGGTGGTCGAGCCGGTCCCGGAGCTGGTGGCACCCGACGGCCAGGCCCTCCAGTTCCGGGGCGTCAGGTACCGAGACTACATGGAGCATCAGCAGAGCAACAAGCTCAACGGGAAAGCGGCGCTAGACATCGCCCGGGTGCAGCGTGACAACACCAGGGCCTAAGAAGTGAAAACTGAGATCTGATACTGATTCGCGTGCCATATATTCGACAAATTTCAGGAAGATTTAAAAGAGGGGGTCTGTGTTCCTCAGAAAAGTAGTTCGAACAAACATCTGTTTTTCTTGATTTCTCAGGATCAATCAATGAAACAAAATGGGGCATATCTTATGATGGGCCGTCCTACTTGAGAGATCGATAAACGGGCCTTCCCTCTAATTGTCCATGATAGACAACTTCGGCTTGCCTCGGTTTCCAGCCGAAAATGATGCGGTAGTCAACGGGTGAAATCAGCCCCCTCTTTCCAGCCGTCGATTTCGCGTTGAGATTCGTGCAGGTGAAGGTGGAGGAGATCCAGGGCTGACGGGGCAGATGACATCAGCATGACGTCATGGCTTACGTCACAGGGCCGGTGGCGGTTGGTGGGCGGGGCGGCCGGCGGCGAGGTCGCTGGCGGCCGCGGGCCGCGCTGGAGGGGGCGGATTTAGGGTTTGGGGTTACCGGGGGCCATGACTGTCGCCGGGTTTAGAGGGATGGCCGGTGGCAGCGGCGGGTTGGTGGGCGGCAAGGGCCAGGCGGCGATGGCTCCGCCGGCCGGGGGGCGGAGGATGGCCGGGGGCAGTGCCGGCGGCGGGGGTGGAGTGCGGCGCCGAAGATATGGCCGAAGGTCGCCGGCGGCCTCGCGGCGTGGGCCGACGGCGGTAGGGGCAGTGGGAGGAGGCGGCACGACGGTGGGAGAGGGCGGAGCGGCACGGCGGCGTGGACACCGCCGGCCGGGGGGGCGGCGGTGGGAGGCGAGCGGCGGTGGGAGGAGGAAGAAGGCTGACGTGGTGCTGACGTCAGCATCACGTCAGTCCGCGGTATATGGGGCGGATTTCATCCGCGTCGGGTTTCCAGCCCGTATAATCTTTATCTTTTTCGGAAAGTCAGCACACAACAGCAGATTACCAACCGCTCGCTTGGTCGCCGCCGGCGAGGGCATGGGTATCCCGCCTCTACCTGACGTAGGTCTAGATCGTCTTCCCAACAGGAGCATGCACGGTCATCGGTACCTGGCGTAGCCATCCCCGTTTGCATGCCCGATCAAGGGCACGGGCGCAATCCGGCTGGGATCTCATGGCTAGACCTGTGAATATGGGGCTTCTTCTTGGTACTGGAGTATTTGGTGCCGTGGTACGTGACCCTCTGACGGCGTGTATTTTTCAGTTCATGTTTGCCGGTGATCACGAACTTACACAGCATATATCTTGTTCAACATCTTGGATTCCTGGTTAATCCTGTGCTTTAGAAGAACTAGACCTTAGAGAGACTGAGAGTGAGAGGAATGTTAATTATATCACTAACTGCTTTCTCTGTTTAGTCCCCCCAGCACATTAGGTAATTGTATTGTAATTGTAACCCCATGATGAAAGCTTAATTTTGTAATTAGTGATGCTGTTTTAACTAATGGATTAACGGATTAGCTAATACCACAAAACACAACAGACAGTAGGTGGTGATGAGATGGCTAATGAAGTAATGATTGCTGTCCAATCTTTGCTTAGAGTGCCCTCTGGACTTGGGATTTTGAAACCTTAGTGCAGACTGCATTCTACAAGGCTAAAAGAATCGTTGGCTCTCATGTCCTGCTGGCAATCCTGAGAGACGAAACTGGCTGTCAGCCTCCAAAGGTAGTTTAAGGTTGGAGTACCCATTGTTCCTTCAGTCGTTCCACATTCAATATGACATTTTTTTGTCTAGAACTGATGATCTTTTTATTGAGCTCTTGAGTCCACTGTGAGGTAAGAAACTGCGGCTTCAATTCATTTAGAGCCGGCCCATACTCGCATTCGTGTACTGGCTTTCTTTGCCTGTAAAGGCACACAAACAATTAACAGTGACTTCAATTGTTCAAATATACCTGGAACAACTTGACAAGGAGATACAAGATGAGATACACACCTCTTCATCCCAATCGCATCTGGTAGTGAGATAAGCTAGTACCAGAGTCTGAACGGCGGTTCCACCAATCAACCCCGACCAGATTCCCTGCAATTTTAGGCGTAGATTGTCAATCTGAGATGAAACTTTCTCGACCCAAACTAATCTGTGCAACTTTGTTGTGCAGTTTCCAGTCTGTGTTGCAATTTTGGAGCATTACCCTGACTCCGAAACGCAAAGGCCAACCAAGTATAACACCGAGGGGAACTCCGACCAAGTAATAGCTTCCAATATTCACGTAGGCTACCAACGCTTGCCATCCTGAACCAACAGCAACCCCTGCAGCACAAGTTACAGTGCAGACCCAGATTAGTGTCAGTGTTTCACTAATGTTTAGCCATGGCACCACATTGAACATGTGACATCGGGTAGTTCAGGCTCGATCAGCAACTTGCCTGAGAGGACAGGCTGCACGCTGTTCAGGAGGACTGTGAACGCGAGCAGCATGGACAGGTTGTGCACAGCACTGAGCACAACCTCGCTGGACGTGAAGAGGAGCGCAAACTGGTCATTGAAGTAGAGGATCACGCACCAGAAGAAGAGACCGATCAACACGGAGGTCGTGACGGAGACGACGATAGCAAAGCGTGCGCCTTTGCCGCTCCCGGCGCCTAGCTCATTTGCCACCCGCACGCTGCCATTTGCAGAAAGCTGATTAGCGCTGATTTGATCAGCTGATTTTTTCTGAAATTAAACATGTGAGTTCATGACTTCATACACATACCCTGTTGCAGCCAAGAAGCCTAAAGGAATCATCAGCTCCCATCCGTTAATAGTTAGGCTACAGTTGGGCAAATAATCAAATGATTCCAGTTAGATTTACATGGGAAGTAGTTTTGATCTAAATGGGAAATTGAAGTGCCAGTTACCATATGGAGAGGGCATCCACGGCGATTTCAGCATTATTCAGGTACCCTGTTAGCAACACCAACACTCTGTAGTACCAGTTCTCCAAGCTGCAGATGAGCACTTCATTAATTAACATGTTGATGAGATGAGTTTGGAATAAAAATCATATGTTTATGTCAAATGGATGTACCAGAGCATCACTCCCGAGGCCGAAGAGAGCTTGATGAACTCCCAGAAGTCGGCAAATGCCTCCATTGAGAACCCCTTCCAAGACAACGGGCACCCGCCGCCAACAACGTACAAGAACTGGCCCAGCACGACGAGCCACCATGACAGATCCGCTGCCACGACAGCCCCAACGATCCCGAGCTGGAAGTGCTGCACGAGCAGGTAGGTTGCGACCACATGGATGACGAGCGTGATGCCGGCGGTGACCGCGGTCACCCAGTTCTTGAGCTGGCTCTGCAGGAACCGGGTGAGGGGCATCAGCATTGCCACGGCGAAATGCTGCGGGATCAGCCAGATGCTAATCTTTCCGGCGAGGCGCGCCAGATCAGGGGACTGCCCGATCAGCAGCAGCAGGTCCTCCATGAGTATGTAGGTCGGTGTCAGCAAGACGGCGAAGAGGAGCAGCACAATCCATGAACGCTGCAGGTACACGCCCAGCATGTGGTACTTCTTGGCGCCGTATGCTTGCCCGCACAGTGTCTCCAGCGCGCTCGCCATGCCAAGCTACACAATATCAACCACATCGCCAACTATTACTGTGATCTGTTTGAGTCAAAGCTCACAAACATTATAGTTTATACCCCTTCGGTTTCAAATTATAAATCATTCCAATTATTTAGAGAGTCAAACTATTTAATGTTTGACTAAAATTATAGAGAATATTCGTTTCAAAAAAATTAATAGAGAGAATGATAAAAATTTATGGCAACGGATAGACATACTAAATATATTTAATAAAAATCTAATGTATTTATTTGGTATCATAAATGCTAGTACTTTATCATAAAAATTTAGTCGATTTAATATGCATTGACTTGCCAATAAACAGTGACGGATCTGGGTTTAATTTGCTCGGTGGCGGTCCAGAGATCTGGCGACGGCTTGCAATGCATAAGCAGCGCAAGAGACGAAGGGGTGTTTAAATGAATAAAAAGGAGGTGAAAAGATGAAAACCTTTTACATTGGGTCGCGTGCACGTGCAAAGAGAGAAAAAATAAATTGACATGGTTTCTAGGTGGAAACTTTTCACCCTTTCACGGATCTAAACATGCCCTAATGGCCGTGGAGGTATGGAAGTCCGTCGTGCACTCTGGGTCCGCTATGACTGGGCAGACCGGTTGCAGATCGCGACCGCACTGCACAGCTACTAGCTGCGGCTATGTCTGCGGCGGACGTAGGCCATATACATATCTTCGATTGTTGTTGTAATATAAAGTACCAGGTGGGTGCATAAACGTCGCATAGGCAGCGGCCAAGGCACCACGAGACAAGCAATCAGACAGCCACAGCCAGGACACATGCATGGAGTAACAACCAGAAGCACTTTTGATGGGCATGCAGCTAGCGATCGATCGATCCCTGACGACACGACGACGTGCCCGCCTACAAGCATCCGTTCAACCGGGGCAGGATCGGACACAACACTTCATTCTATTCTCCCTTAGAAAAATGACGACATGCATGCGCCGTCTGACTATTTTGGCACAACCAGTGTACGCCATCTCTATGGGAATCACCTTTTTTTTTCTGAACTGATGAACACAAAAATGTTTTTTATGGTTCGGCAGTCGTCTATCTTAGGCAATATTTATCCACATAAAATAGAGCACCAGAGACACAGATTGAGATCCAGAGTCTTACAATGCATGCTACCTCTTCAAAAAGAAAAAAAAATACTTGGTTGACAGTCGACAAAACGATTACCTCATGATGCTACCACAACTAGACTTAACAAAGTAATAATGAGCTCGCTGGTTTACATATAACTTTCGACGGGGCTAGCCAAAAAACTAAACACGGCTCCTCCGCTCCTTATCATGAACAAATACGCGGAACTTGCACTTGTGTCCCTAAATTAACTCTCGGTCGCCTCGCATCCATCCAAAAGTTAAAAGGTTAAACACAACCACCGCGCACATAATCATGCGACAAAGGAAAAGGACGAACTACATCAAGCGTCAGCGTCCTAATTGATTGATGCAGTATTTAATTAACTTGAGATCTGGTTGCTCTATTCTAGCTCCATGCTATTTTTTTAACAAAACTATGGTCACAGTGTGATCTGGGTTTGATGCAAAGTGGTACAAGATGTAAGACACTCTCTCACGCACATCGATTCAAGTAAGTGTACAGCATGATCACAAAGTTTCTTTCCGTTGTCAGCACAAAATGAGGTAGCCATAGCTTTTTTTAGGTTAAGAAAATAATTTCGGTCTTGAACATTCACAAAGTAGATGTCTACGACTAGAAATGAAAGCTGGCCACAAATCCAGAAGACACAGAGGAGGTAGCTATAAAGCTAGCTAGCGTACCAGGAATCCGAAGTTGAAGCCGGCGACAACGGTGGCGGCGATGGAGAAGGCGGCGAGCTCGAGGTCGCCGAGGTGGCCGACGAAGGCCTGCGAGACGACATTGACCCCGTACAGCGCGATCCGCTGGAAGATGGCCGGTCCCACGATGCGCCACAGCTTCTTCGACTCCACCCACCACTCCACCGCCGCCTGCCTCGCGCGCCGCCCCTTGGCCGCCGTCGCCGCCGCCCCATCGCCGCGAGGCTGCAGCAGCGGCGCCGCCTCCATCTATCACACCACGCTACGGACGCAGCCGCGCAGGGTTGGTTGCCAGTGAAGTGGTGTGTACGAACTGCGTTTGGTTAATTGATCCGCTAGCTACCTGTATATATAAAGGGTTGGAAATTAAACGAGCACACAGCCAGCGTGGGCGCGCGTAGAGAGCGAAAAGGCCGAACAATTAACCACTCTTTTGGGGCCATCTGCCGGAGAATCAAATTGGCAAAAATCGGCATGATTGTTTAATAAGGCTTTGACGATAGACTGATGATAAGAGTTATCACTTCGGATCTTATTAGCTAAAGGGGAAAAGAAAATGACTTTACGGTCGATAGTGTGACATTAGAGTCGTCATGGATGACCTATCGACCCAGACCCCGTTTCAATCAACAAAAATCTAAAAACTTTGTCCTCTTATTGTCGTCACAAATAAATAACATTTTTTGCGAGAAAATAAATAACAATTTGGACCTTGAAATAAAGTTCAGATTGCATGAACTCCAGCAACTGAAAATGTATGACCGGCTGAAGTTTCAAAATTTTCACTTCATCTTACGGGAAAACCTGAAGTCGTCGAGTGTTAAAAGTTTGCCGAGTGTATTTTGTCGGACACTCAGCAAAGAGCCTCTTTGCCGAGTGTAAAAAAAAAGACACTCGGCAAAATAAAAACACTCGGCAAAGATAGATGTTTGTCGAGTGCCTTTTTTTAGCACTCAGCAAAGAGCCTCTTTGTACTTATCATGAATTTGCATTTGCAACATTAAGAACTAGGTGATTCCCCACGCGTTGCTGCGAGATTTGAAACAGTTTTGATAAACTATGAATCATTGTGATGGATTAGTTGCTCGTAAAAATAATGCACTTGTAGAGTTATCCGAAGAACCATGTGAGGTATCTCTTGATAAAAATCATAAACTTTTATGTTATGAATAGAAAATGCGCACAAAGTTGGTCGGACAATTAGAATAATTCAGAATTCAAGATGATGTGTAACATATAAGTGAAATAGCAATTAATGCATCTTAGTTTGATATTAAAACATCTAAGTGGGAGGTGATGATGTGGCTTCATGAGGGTTGAGAGAAATCTTTAGTGAGGATCTCCTATATAAGTTATATAGATATAGATTCAGGCATTTGCTGTAACACACGGAGGCATTCAACAGTGATCATAATCAGAAACATATATAAGCACCGACATATTTGGACACTCAAACAAACATGGGGACAAGATGGCGATGGTTTGTGCTAGATTCGCTTAAGGCCTCATTCGGTTCCACCGGATTCATGATAAGTACAACGAGAGACCGAGATTTATTTCAGGTCGATCGGGAACTAATTTACTCATGATAGACACAACAAAAGACCCGGATTGCTTCCTCACCTTTTGACTAGTGGATTGATTCTCGGTCTTTTATTGTTTGTATCAAGAGTAAATTGTTTTCTGACCCGGAATAAATCCCGGTCTCTCGTTATAACTATCATAAATTTTTTACGATAGTCATTATTTCCCGGCCAGATTGAATCGGATGCAAGCAAACAAGGCCTAATAATGGCACACACAGTATTTGAACACTGAAATAAGCATGGGGAAAAGATGGCGTACGGAGTATGGCTTGTGCTAGATTCGCTTAATAATGGCACACACAGTATTTGGACACCGAAATAAACATGGGGACAAAATGGCGAATAACTTGTGCTAGATTCGCTTAATAATGGCACACACAGTATTTGGACACTGAAATATAGTAGTGCAAATAAATCCGTGTTGCTATACAAATTTGCAAGAGGATTAAAAAATAATTATAGGACTCCTCTGGTACGGTGGTACGGAAGTCCTCTTTGGTGGCGCCGTACACGGTCTTCAGAAACTGATCGCCAGCCGCTAAATGTAGAGGCTGGACCTCGTGGCTGTATCTGTACAAACATAGACAACAACATTATTTCTTCAGTATTGTCTCATTGTACTCGACTCTTCTTTTGATATACTATTTTTGAAACGAACATTCTTTTGATATATTAGTACACAAAAGAGCTGCGTATAATTTTATTTTCTTTTTACCGGGAGTTATCTTGATCATTGCTGAGCTCCAACGTTCCCTATATCTAGCTAACAAGCTGCACCAGCATTGTTGAGCAGCTTTAGTTTATTTTGACTCGGCCCATTTCTGCATTCTCATACTCGCTACCTTCGCCTGCAAAGAAACAGCACAATGCAAGCAACAAACTATTACGGGAAACAGAAATGGAAGAACGAAACGCACTTGTACATTTTAATAAGGGAAAAATATAGAAGCATTGAGAAGAGATGAGGTGCCCACCTCTTCATCCCAATCGCATTTGACGGTGAGGTAGGCCAGAATCAGCGTCTGAACGGCGGTCCCGCCAATCATCCCCGACCAGATCCCCTGCAATTCAGGCACGTAGGCTGTCAAGAACAGCCCCAAACTATGCCGTGTTCGTCGCACAAAGTTGATGGCATGATTGATGATTTGATCCTACTGATTGCACATGCTTTTATAGCCTTACCCCTACTCCGAAATGCAGAGGCCAACCGAGTACCATTCCCAACGGGACTCCGATCAGGTAGTAGGTTCCGATGTTCACGTAGGCGACCAACGCCTGCCATCCTGAACCAACGGCCACTCCTGCAACAGCAACAGAGATGCATGTCAGCTTTGTCTCGCGCATGGAGCCGTGTGGTCATGCTGTCAGGTCGACAGGTTCGTCGATGGGCAGCTTAATAATTGCCTGAGAGGACGGGCTGCACGCTGTTGAGGAGGATGGTGAAGGCGAGGAGGACGGAGAGGTTGTGCACTTCGGCGAGCACGACCCGGCTGGACGTGAAGAGGAGCGCGATCTGGTCGTTGAAGTAGAGGATCAGGCACCAGAACACGAGCCCGATCACCACGGACGTCGTGATGGAGACCACGATGGCGAAGCGCGCGCCTTTGCCGCTCCCGGCGCCGAGCTCGTTCGCCACACGCACCCTATGCCGTCGTCAGATTGTTGGTTAGCATTGTGTAATTTCAGCAGATTTCACTTAGCCAATGCACCGATTGTGTGTACGTACCCTGTTGCTGCTAAGAAGCCGAACGGGATCATCATCTCCCATCCGTTGATCGTCTGACTGCATTTGGATCAAACCAACGCAATGCACTTAGATACTGAAAACTGGTTTGGAATGCGAATGGGCGTAGTTCTGTTGTGCGTGATAAGCACGAATTACCATATGGAGAGTGCATCCACAGCGATTTCAGCGTTCTTCAGGTACCCTGTCAGCAACACCAGCAATCTGTAGTACCAGTTCTCCAAGCTGCAAATTCATCAGGATGTTAGTAGTATATATGGAACAAAAAAAAATCCTAGCTAGCTGTGTCAAATGGAAGAAGTACCAGAGCATGACTCCGGAGGCCGAGGAGAGCTTGATGAATTCCCAGAAGTCAGCGAACGCCTCCATGGAGAACCCCTTCCACGACAGCGGGCACCCTCCTCCAACGACATAGACGAACTGTCCGAGCACGACGAGCCACCACGACATGTCAGCGGCGGCGACGGCGCCGACGATCCCGAAGTGGAGGTGGTGGACGAGCACGTAGGTGACGGCGACATGGACGGCGAGCGCGGCGCCGGCGGTGTACGCGGTGACCCAGTTCTTGAGCTGGCTCTGCAGGAACCGCGTGAGCGGGAGCAGCATCGCCATGGCGAAGTGCTGCGGGATCAGCCACACGCTCATCTGCCCCGCCAGGCGCGACAGCTCGGGGGACTGCCCGATCAGCAGCAGCAGGTCCTCCATGAAGATGTAGGTCGGCGTCAGCGCCGCCGCGAAGAGGAGGAGCACGATCCATGACCGCTGCAGGTACACGCCCAGCATGTGGTGCTTCTTGGCCCCGAACGCCTGCCCGCACAGCGTCTCCAGCGCGCTCGCCATGCCCAGCTGATGACGCGCAGCATGATCATCAAAATAGTTAAATTAACTGTTGTTACTGAGTGCGATTACGCACTTACTGTATTTTACTGCGCTTGCAAGTTGCAAGGATTGTTTTGTCTGCGTGGACAGTTAATGTTGTTCGACTCCTACAACTACAATAAATGTCGTGAGCCATGACGAAATAATGGAGGAATAATTGAATATGGTGACCAGTGACCACACACATTGTATTTAATTTGTATGGCTTCTTTTTTTTTACGAACATTTGTATGGCTTGTGGGCGAGCTGAGAGCTGCGCACGTAGGCGGTGACCTTAGATCTGTGCCTGCGTCCAGTAGCAGGCAGCTAGACGGCGTCGGCAGCGGCCAAGGCACAAGGAGACAAGACAACACATGTAGGACGGGACGAGCACAAAATTCAGCCGGTGACAGGGTAAGCGCACGCATCTAACTAGAACACGAGTCTCTCCGATCCTGACCTCGAGATGGCAACATGGATCATGCATGTGACTGGCTCTTATTTGGCACGATCTATGGAGCACCGCACCTGGATTGGATTTCAGTTCCTGAACCGAACGAAATTGTACGTTTTTATCTCTTTGCTGTCTATCGTCGACATCAAGCTATCCACAAAAAAATTGGAGTTCCGGCGATCCGATCCGATCTAATAAATGGCGAAAGCTACTACTAGCGGACAGCAGAGATCAGCTGGTGATACCGCGACAGCGGCACTCTAGGACTATTAATCATGTTTGGTGTTCCTGTAACTTTCAACAGCCGCAGCCAATTAAACGCGGCTCGATCTCGCTTAGTTAATCATAATAAACTGGCAGACCAAATATCTCAGTCCATAATAAATTTAATTTAAATTTAACTAGCGCATCACATCGCTGTTCATTCATTCATCTAACCAGCTACCACGTGGTCCATGACCTCAACTCAATTTATAATTCTTGGTGAGGCCTAGATGCCTAATACGTGTACAAACAATTAATAATCTATGTGAATAAGGTACCATAAGGTTATGTAGACAGGTTCCGCCGGATCAGGTTTGTGACGAGTAGGAAGAGAGGAAAGAGAGATAGGTTATTAGCTACTACCTCCGTTCCAAATTATATTTTTTTAGCTTTTCTAGATTCATCATCTTTGTTATGCACCTAGAAACGCTACGTCTAAATTTATAGCAAAATCTACCTAAAAAAAGCTAAAACGACCTATAATTTGGAACGGAGGAAGTACATATTTTCATAAAATTGTGAGAGAGAGTAAGGTGGACTATATATTATTGATTTAGTTTGTGTCTATTAGAGCAAGTATAATAACGTAGGCGAGCTGCAAGAGCCACCATATCAGATTTGTAATGAGTTGGAAGAGAGAGAAGAGAGGTTGACTGGTATCTTGCGGCCACAACTTATGTACATTTTCCCAGAAACTTATGAGAGAGTAAGGTGGAACGTGTATTAATGATTTAGCATTTGTCTATTTTTATTATACGAGTGGGCTATTAGTTGTTTATATGTGATGTGACAAAAACATATTACATTATTAGCCATGCTCTTATACGAGGGCTATTACACAATAACATACGTCTTTATTGCCGACTATACTATTAGCCATGCTCTTATACGAGGGCTGTTAGTTGGCCATTTCAGATTTTTAGCATAAAGGTTTGGATCGGAGCGTTCTGTTTGACTTTCTGTACATTATTTGGGCGGAGAGATTGCTCCGAATCGGTGGGTTTGGTTGTACCTACTCTCTCAACTCCTCTCAGAACAGTCCCAACCCATAGAGTCTATGGGTAGTTTCCATGTCGCCACATAAGCAAGAAATCACTATAGAAACTACACTCCACAACCCATGATTTCTTAATATGGATTGTTAATAAATGCATCATCTCTCCTCTCTACCAATCATATTTACTCTTTATCTATCATGAAGAAACCATCATCTCCCCAATGCAAAGTTTGGTAGTGTCTAGTGCATAGGTTCTCGTGTAGACATTGGGTCTCATGCAAGACCCAGCTTCTTCCTCTCTCTACTCTCTTTCTTATTTAATACAGTGCCACATAAGCTAAAAGTCCTACGTGGCAATCTAATTAATGCTATGGAAACTATCCTAGTTGGAGGGTTGGTACTGCCCTCATCGTCCAAACCCAGGCGCGAAAGACAAGTTCCTCCAAGCTAAGCGTCAGCACGCCGCAGTTCACGCGCGCAGCATGATCTCCCAAGATGGCCAGGCCCACGATCTCTCACAACTTCTTCGACTCCACCCACCACTCCACCGCCGCCCGCCAGCTCGCGCGCCCGCATGCGGCTTCAGCAGCGGCGCCCGCGCCTCCTCCTCCATGGCGGCGGCGCTAGCTAGGCGACGCGACACGCTTCCCGGCCGCTACGAGCCTGAATGGTTGGCTGTTCGCGCGCGTGGGCTGCGAGCCTGCCGCCTGCGACGACACTGGCGCGGGCTCCCGCTGACCGCCGTATATAGAGAGGGTCGCCGGGTCGGAGACGGGAGCCGTGAAGTATGCTCGGCGTGGTGTTGTGGTGCATGCGGCGCGGGCCAATGCAACCTGCAGGTTATTACTAGATGATGTCGACGTCGTCGTCGGTGCCGTCCGGCCCGATCCCCGCCCCCCGGCCGGAGTACCACACGTGACACGATAGGATCGCGTCGGAGCAGGGAGCTGCACGTTCCTTTGCGCGCTGCCGCGTGGAATCTGTACTGTAGCTACCTGCCGGACGTGCAGCGACTATAGGTACCAGGCCTACCACAGGTGTCTTATCAAAAGCTGTGTTGTTTTTTTTTTCCTTGCAAGCTACTACTGTACTCCGTATATGAATAGAAACACACTGTCAGGTATTATTTGTCCAAAAAATAAGGTGTATTGCTATATGGGGTGCTGTCTAGAGAGACCGACCGATGCGGTTGCGGTAACGCGCGTGTTGTGTGAGAAAAAGCGAGGCAGATAGAGGACTTTTCGTGAGTTTTCCTGTGATGCGCCCGACGTTCGGTGATTCGGTCAGCATAATCGGAGATGAGAAATGCCACAGCCCACAGCTCAGCCATGATCAGCCACCCCCCCTACGGGAAAATAGGCTCATGGAGAGAATTTTTTTTTTTTGAAAACTATGGAGAGAATATTTCAAAATTCAAAATAAGA
Source organism: Urochloa ruziziensis (assembly GCA_015476505.1). Taxonomy (NCBI): domain Eukaryota; kingdom Viridiplantae; phylum Streptophyta; class Magnoliopsida; order Poales; family Poaceae; genus Urochloa; species Urochloa ruziziensis. Next base: position 46,975,703 of record CM027124.1, read on the forward strand.
GTGCATCCGGGTCTAGAACAAGAGTCTCCGATCCTGACATCGAGATGGCAACCTGCATGGATCATCTGATTGGCTCTTGTTTGGCAGAATCTATGGTCTATGCATGAAGCACTGCACCTGAATTGGATTCAATTCCTTAACCGAAATTGTTTGTATCTCTTTGCTGTCCATCATTGACATCATTAAGCTATCCACACAAAATGGGGTTCCGACGTTCCGACCAAATAAATGGTGAAAGCTACTAGCATGCAGCAGAGATTAGCTGGTGAGACCGCGACAGCGACGACATTCAACATGCTACTTAATCATGTGGTATGGGCTATTGTGGGATGTTGCTTTGGGGCTAATAATATCCCACAAAATATCCAACAATACAAGCATTGAATCCCCAGCATTGACTACCTAAGGAGACTGTGGTACACATGTTTCGCTTCGTAGCAATTTGTTGGGCGGTCTGGAAATACAGAAACAAAGCCTGCTTTGACAAAAGGATGTTAAAAAACCCGGTGAAAATAACAATTTATGCTTGTTCTCTAATGGTTTATTGGTCAGGTCTATATAGCTGAAGATTTCCCGGAAAGGCCGCTGGGAGGTGTACAAGTACTCCTCGCCTGCGCGCACCAAGTGTTGGCCCGGAGCAACAAGACACCTGCTAGATTGGTGCTAGCTAGATTGGTGTTGCCCCAGCTGGCGATGACAATGGGGAGTGATGGGTGATAGGAGAGGGAAGACGTGGAACACGAAGACGTTCTACAGGCCTCCCCAAGGGGCCAGTTCTTTTGGATGGTGTAATTCTTGTATGTATGTTTGTGGTGTTTGCTGCCTGGGAATCCTGGGTTAGAGCGCGTAAGAGTAGTAGATCTAACCTGAATCAGGTTTAGTTTTGCTACGCCATGCTCGAAAAAGGACTGGCTTGTAGTCACCATCTCTACATGTTTCTGCACTTGTACCTTGAATCCTGGTATATTTACGTTCAATGCAATGAAAATGGGGCTTGCCGCCAAAGGTCCTCTAGCCTACTTGGTTAGAGGGGCTGAGGCATGGTCGCAACAAGTAAACCCAGGCTCGATTCCTCGTTGGAGCGAATTTATGGGGCTGGGAATTTTTCTAGACCCGGGAGAGGTTTCTTCAGCTTAATGAAAAACCGTGGGGCCCTTCACCCCATCGGGTCTAGTTTTTAAAATGGGGCTTGGCCTAGCCTCCTCCAAAAAAAAGCTACTTAATTATGTTTGGTGCTCCCGTAATTTTCAACAGCCGCAGCCAATTAAACGCAGGCTCCCAAATAAATAATCATAAACCGGGAGACCGAGAATATCCCAGTACATAATAAATTTAATGGAAATTCAACTATCGCATCACATCGCTGTAAATTCATTCATCTAACCAGCTACCACGTGGTCCATGGTGTCAACTCAATTTATAATTCTTGGTGAGGCTTAATACGTGTACGAGAGAGCAACCCAAGTGGAGGTACGTAAACTAACATTACAAAATACGGTTTGAGCAATATTTGGAGGTTTGCCTAAAAAAAATATTCGGAGCCATTTGCTGCAAACTGCCGACCAAGTGAAATGGATCCGGAAGCTATAGCCAGTTGATTGGCCATTTCAGATTTTTAGCACAAAGGTTTCGATCGGAACGTTCGGTCTATTTGACTTGTGAGGCACATGAACTATACTATTGAGCATTTGGTCGGAGGTTTTTTTTTTAAGAAAACATTTGGACGGAGGTTGCTCGGTGGGTTTCGATGTACTACCTAATCTCTCTCATACTCTCAGCATCGTCCAAAGCCCAAACTAGGCGCAAAAGGCAAAGTTCCTCCCACGGGCCACGGCGTCATCAGTACCTACGCCCCAGTTGACGCGAAGGGCAGCGACTAGTAGCAAGCTCCTTCACGTGATCTGCCTGGCTCTAGAGACAAGCAGGAGAGAAAAGAAGCGGTGCCCAACCTCATGCATATATCCTGTGGTGAACTCGTAGCGTGAGAGCATGCAGCAGCTAGCAATAAAGCACGTACCAGGAACCCGAAGTTGAAGCCGGCGACGACGGTGGCGGCGATGGAGAAGGCGGCGAGCTCGAGGTCGCCGAGGTGTCCGATGAAGGCCTGCGAGACGACGTTGATCCCGTACAGCGCGATCCGCTGGAAGATGGCCGGGCCCACGATCTGCCACAGCTTCTTCGACTCCACCCACCACTCCGCCGCCGCCCGCCTCGCGCGCCCCGCCTTGTCGTCGCCGCGCGGCTGCGGCTGCGGCTGCAGCAGCGGCGCCCGCGCCTCATCCTCCTCCATGGCAGGCAGCGCGCGCGACGACGACGGCTACTCGCTACGAGCCTGGGCGCACCGGCCGGCCTGCTGATTCGTGGCGAGCGAGCGAGCGAGCGGTGCGCCACTGACTAGCTAGCTCCGGCTCCTGCGCTGTATATAGACCGTGGATAGAGAGGGGGAAGGTCGGAGACGGCGCCCGGCCGTACGGCTACGCTGTGTCTGTGCGATAGCGTGCGGGGTGCATGCTAGGCGGGCCAACCAAATTAAAGAGAAAATTCCATGTGTGTCATAAAAAATTATAGCCATTCTTTCTATACCATCAAAAAATTACATGACTCCTTAAATGCCATCATCTTTTTTGTTATTGGGCGACGGCACCAGACGCCAGCGGACGGGAGCGGTGGCGCTTGGCTCCCCTCCCAGGACCGCGAGCACCGGTGCCGGCTGGGCCGAAGCGAGCAGCAGCGCCTGGCACGACATCTTTAGCTGGCCAGAGCGGCGGCACCCAGAGCGGCACCTCCTGCCGACGGGAGCGGCAGTGCCCGGCGGGGTACCTCTTGCCAGCGGGAGCGGCGGCGCCACGTTCCCTCCACGGTCGCGCGCGGCAGCGCCGGCTCCAGCTCGGGCTCATCCCGCTGCATCCCCTTCCGCGGACGGGAGCCTGACACGAAGCAGTCTTCGGGGAAGACGGCGACCCAGGCGCAGAACGAGTAAACGATGAAGTTGTTTCTACCACTGACGCGTGGGGTCCACTCAAACGGTGTAACGGTGGAAGTTAACGGAATGGCATGCAAGGAACGGAAAATTAAAAACGATGGCACTGAGGGAACAATTTATTTTTTGATGGCATAGAAGGAACAGCTATAATTTTTTAAGGCACGCCGGGAATTTTCTCCCAAATTAAATGGGCGACGTCGTCAGGCCGGAGCGCAGCTAGATAGTAGCGGACCAGCCTAGCTATTCAAGCACGTTTCGCTGGGGCATTGGCCATTGGGGTGCCTGTGCTGTGTGTCGGGTCTGGCTCGACGTTACTGCGGAATAAAATGTGCTAGACTAGTGGGGTTCTGTACTGTGTCGCGAGTCGAGATAGACCACCGACCGGGCGGTGTGCTCGCTGGAACGTGTTTCGCGAGAAAACAGCTAGGAGGCGGATGACTTTTCCCTTCCCGCGAGTTTTCTGGTGATGCGGCGATCGGCAGCGACGATAAAATGCCAGCGGCCGCGCGCGGGGGAGCAGAGATTGCCAGATTGAAGGGCGCTGCTGCCATGCGTACTACTCCAGGGAGTACGTTCGCTTGGAAGTGGCTGCCTTGTTTGCTGGTGCCTGGCACTGGCCGGCCGAGCCGTGACCGCATGCCCACGATGGGAAACGTATGTAGCCTGATGCGCCGTGCCTGCTAGCTGCCCTTTGTTGGGAGCTAGTCACTGGCTGCTTCTTACCGCACGTGTCCGTATGTATGTCCATGCGTACACGTAAGAGGTGACGCCATGCACGAGCAATAATGCAAAAGGCCCAGCGTGATGTATACTTGTACAGGACGACCGGCCGGCGACGTGCAGATGGCGACGGCGGCGAAGGCGAAACGCCATCGCAAGCGTACATACGTTGCTGGCGCCGCTCCTCGCCGGAGCGTGTATCCGACACGGGGACGACTTTTCCGTCCGTTTGAATGGTTCATTAATTATTTATTCGGGCGCGCTGAAGTGTCACTAGCGGATCTGCCGTCCATGGATGGAAATGGCTCTGCGCAGAAAGCCAGAAACAATTTTTGCGTGAAATGGCACACTGGTGAAGTACTTTTTTTTAGGGTCACGGGGGATCCCCACCTGAATTTCATTAAAGGGTGTTTGGCAGGCCAAAATATTACATGGATTTCAACAATAAAACATAGGAGGGGATACAAACACAAACACCACACAAACTCAAAAGTCATGGTCCAAGCCGAAGAATAACCATCGATCGCCGATTTGAGCCTCCACTGAACAACATACTTGCCCAGAACGCCCCGGTCATTGTACTTCCATACCATCACTCGTAGCTACGCCGCTCCGCTGTCACCCTCCATCTGAGGGTCAGGCCAACAGAGTGGGGACTTAAGATGACGGGATGTGCGCAAACCAGAACTCCCAGGACACGATGATCTCCCTTGAAGCTGATGGAAGCACCTTTCGCACATCCGGGCTCCACACGCCACCATTCAACGCCGTACAAGGGAAGGAAACCTCGTAGGGGAATGGCGGGAGAGATGGAACACCATCCGGCATAAGATTTGATGACCCATCAACAAGAAGAGCACCGACGGAGCAGAGGCGCCTAATGGAGGGCACTCACCGGATCACAATGGTAGCCGACAACTAGTATCAGCAAAGAATGTATGCAGAAGGTTCTTCAAAGGCACTAGTATCACCAAGAGCTGATGGGAGGACCAGGGGGGATTGTAAATGGCGGCATGAGGAGATCTTCCAAAAGCAATGCCTTCACCAAGGGAACGACTGTCGAAACCGACGCTGCCATCGCTAGACATGAAGATCGAGTAGGTTTTCACCCGAAATCCTCAGAATGGAACTTGTCTAAGGAGTGCTTCGGCGACTGCCTCTAGGAAGGAATGTGAAGCCCAGGAGCATCACCGCCGCCGGCACCGGCATTACACCGGGCAGAGCTTTCACCTAGCACCCATCAAGCACCAAGATTTCACTGACATGAACCAAGGTGACTCGCTGTCGTCGATGAGCCGCACCCCATGGCGACGAGATGTACGACGTCGGAGCGGCTGGCCACCGGTGACGCCGCCCACCTCACTAGTCGAGCTGAGCAGGGCGGCCGGGCAAGCCCCAGAACCGCCAGAGCCCTCCTTGACAGTGACGAAGGCAGCAGTCCCCAGCTGAAAAGGGCCGGAGCTGGCTCTGGTCGGCAGCGGCCACATTTGGCTGCCGACGTCCAGCGCTCATGGGGGTGAGTCGAGCGGTCGTCGGAGCGGACCCTAGACCAGTAGAGCCCGACCCAGCACCTCGCCTTGGTGTCGTCTTTGTTGACGGCGGTGAGGACGACGACCCGCGAGGACGCCGAGGGGATGAAGCATCTCCAGCTGAAAACGGAAGAGCCACACGGGGAGACGCTAGATCCGGCTGGGGGGCGCCCGGATCTGGCCGCTGGCGACCTGAAGGACCCGTCCCATGCTTGGAGCACTCCCAGCCATGGTGATGTTGTGTTGGGGAAAGGGAACACTAGGGAGAGGTGGATGCATGAAAGGAGGCCTCGCCGCCGCCGTCCTGGCGCCCGCGCGGGCTTCTGGCGGCGCACTCTGGCGGCGGCGAGGTGGACGGCCGGGAGGGGATGGGCTGTGGGGAGGCGGCGGCGGTACGCCCGGGTCGGCCCCCTGGGGACGACGCGGACGGGAGGGGGAGCTCTTTGTCTCGTGCAGGCCTTTTTCCTTCGGTTGAGAAGTACTTACTCGTATTTCAACGGTTTTTAAACGATCTCGGTGCCAATCTTCTGTGTGGCATGTTGTGCTTGGCCGCAAGTGGCGAACCCACAGTTCCAAACCAATCAAGAAAAAAACAAACTTCCAAACCTTCTCAGCATGCAAACGCTATTTTGCTCCACCACCGCTAGCGACCGACGCCCGAGCCATAGCAGCGCGAGGGAAGGGTGTAATCCTTCAAAGCCGCACCGTCCAGCCCTTCCGAGAGGCGGGCACGCGTACACATAGCACCCTGTTTACATTTTCGTTTTCGCTTCATGTAAAAGGGTTAACCCGAAGGTGCTATAACTGAGGAACAAAGGCTTTGGCTCCACCCTTGTTCAACTAGCAATGTGGTACTAAACTCGCGCGCATCGCACTAACATGCCACTACTGGGCCAAACAATGGGCCGGGTGTCACACACACCCCTCTCAAAGAATCCGACGGCCTCTTTGGCGCCAACTCACACACATAGGCAAATGTCCCAGACCGCCTCCTATTGGCACAGGCCCGTACATCCAGTGCCGACGCCATATGCCATGCCGCGTGTCCCATCTGGGCCCACACGCGCCATGCGCCCTATGCCCGCACACTAACCCGTACGCGCAACCGCGAGGGTCGGTTCTGATACCATTTTGTAACACCCCGTTCTCCAAAGCTGCACCGCCCAGCCCTTCCGAGAGGCGGGCACGCGTACACATAGCACACTGCTTACACTTTCGTCCTCGCTTCGTGTAAAAGGGTTAACCAGAATGTGCTATGGCTGAGGAACAAAGGCTTATAAGTTGGCTCCACCCTTGCTCAACTAGCAATGTGGTACTAAACTCGCGCGCATCGCGCTAACATGCCACTACTGGGCCGAAACAATGGGCCGGGTGTCACACACATCCCTCTCAAAGAACCCGACAGCCTCGTCGGTGCCAACTCACCCACACAGGCAAATGTCCCAGACCGCCTCCTCTTGGCGTAGGCCCGTACGTCCAGTGCCGGCGCCATATGCCATGCCGTGTGTCCCATCCGAGCCCACACGCGCCATGCGTCCTATGCCCGCACACTGACCCGTACGCGCAACCGCGAGGGTCAGCTCTGATACCATTTTGAAACACCCCGTCCTCCAAAGCTGCACTGCCAAGCCCTTCAGAGAGGCGGGCACGCGTACACATAGCACACCGCTTACACTTTCGTCCTCGCTTCGTGTAAAAGGGTTAACCCGAAGGTGCTATGGTCGAGGAACAAAGACTTATAAGTTGGCTCCACCCTTGCTCAACTAGCAATGTGGTACTAAACTCGCGTGCATCGCGCTAAATTGCCACTACTGGGCCGAAACAATGTGCCGGGTGTCACAAAGGGGGAGGCAGATTTGCTATCCCCGCTACACACCCCCATTCCTTTCACTTTCACATGGGCTCTATGCCGCCGTGTCCTTCCATTGTTCATATTTTTTGTAGGAACGTCGTCGTTGCGCCGTCCCTTCGGCTGCCGGTTAGGGTTTGGGGGTTCCCGAGGTTAGCGGGGAGGGGGGGAGGGGGGTTGGTGGTGTCTAGGATTGTCGGATATAGAGCGAGTCGTCGGGAGGTCCGCCACACCACCGGCGGGGACAGTCGAGATGGCGGCGAGTAGGGGTGGCGGAGGATGGCGGACGGGCGGGGTTGGTGACGGGGAGAGATCTTGGGGCGGCAACAGCGGCCGGCTCCCGCTAGGTTAGCGCAAGGCGGCTGAGGATTGCGGTGGCAGAGACGTCGGACCGGCGCCGGAGCCGGAGGAGGGGTGGCAGCAGGAGGAGCTTGGCCGGAGAGATTAGTGCTGACGGCGGAGGCATGAGGTAGCGCCGGAGCCGAGGAGAGCCAGCGGTGGGCGAGGGAGCTGGCCATCGGGAGGTGTGCGGCGATCGCCAGCCCACCGCGTATGCGGCACCTAGTCACACCCAGGGGAGGCGCGCACTAGCTGGAAACGAGAGACGACCACTGCTCGCGCTCAGCACCTTCACTCTCCCTTACTGCAAGGTCGCAGCGGTCCTCGATGGGCGACGATGTCTCCCTCAGCCTCGTGTGTTTTAGGCTTCTCACGTCCGCATCCACATCCGCTCTCCTGCCTCGGCCTTGGCCCTTCACACCCATGGGTCCACCTCTTCATCACGGACTCAAGAAATGCAACCCTTAAACCTAGCTTGCAGTTATGATTATGGTGAAAGTTTTAGATGAATATAAACATTCATAATTGATGTAGCACGTAGGAGTTAAGACCATGGTTGATCTCGTCTGATGATTGCATATTCATTTATGCTAGTTTCGAATTTTAATTTTAAAACCGAAGCATTATAGTATTTATTTAAATTTATTATCTTGTTGTATTCCATAGCTATTTACCAAACTGATTACTATATATCTATTGTATATTGGATTATTGACACGACATACTTAAGTTAGAATCCTAGGTGAGCTATTCCTGTTTGGCACCGTTCTTCAATTATAAAACACCTATTGAAATCGTCAACCGGTGGAGCTGCCCTAGAAGTTACTGCACATACTACTGCACACCTATCTAACATTGTGACTGGATGTTGCACACCTACTCGCCACGGGTAGCTCACAACAAAATCCAAAAAGAGGTGTTATTATGAATCTCAAACCCATACGCAAAACGGTGGAGATAAAACCAGTGAAAAAGACTAAAATTACTCCATAGAAAACAACAATTTAAAGTTTTATTAAAAGCGAAGAACAGTCGGAAACGATCTGGATTTTTGTTGGGGGGGGGGGGGGGGGGGCATGGCCCCCTCAATTCTGCCACTGTATGGCCAGGTCTTATTGATCAATGTCTACACATGAGGCATCAAACATAAGTTCTGTTCGTCGACTACGACTACTGTAACTTTGGTCGAACCACCATTGGAGCTGGAGCTGGAGCTGTCCTGATAGACTGAAGGAGTCGGAGTCGAACTGTTAGCCGATGCGTCGAAATAGACGAACAAGAGCTTATGTAGCCGTCTACTCACCATGCGTAGCCCACAACAAAATCCAAAAAGGGGTGTTGTGAATCTCCAACCCATACGCAAAACGATAGGAAACGATCTAGATTTTTGGTAGATACGAAACATTGTGGATGATTTATGTGGTTTAATGAGTCGGGGTCGTGTGCTTGCCGTTGGCAGCCCCGTCACATAAGCTTCTTGGTTCCTGACTTCGCTGGTTTGCAACCAGATGCCGTCTTTTTTTTTAAAAAAAAAGAAAAATACTAGACGCCGTTTCGGGCCGTCCAAAATTGTTTTTCCCCATAGCTTTGCTTACAGCGAAGCGCCGTCCGACCTCACATGGGCCTTGCGCGGCCCAGGACTACAAGTACAAAGCCACCAAAGAAACCTCGCGTAACTTCGCCGCGCGACACGACACGCCCGACACCACCCCAGCCACGCGCTCGTGCCCGCTCCCCACTAGTCCCCCACAAAAGCCTCGTCTTTGCGTCACCTCGACGCCACATCTCTCCGAGCCCCACCCGCCGCGCCGTTCCCCGCAATCCACCCCCCTTCCCCCCGCCGCTCCCCCGATCCGCTCCCCTCCGGCCGCCATCGCCGTCGCCGGCGCGCGATGCCCAGGAGCCGCAGGCGGCGCAGGAGCTTAAGCTAGGAGTCGAAGTGATTCCGATCCTCCGCCCCCACGCGCGCGCGCCATGGAGCCGGTGCCGCGGAAGCGCAAGGGCGCGCCCCCGGCCTGCTCCGCCGCCAGGTCCCTCCAAGATTTGGCCTCCCGCAAGCGCGCCTGCCGCGGGTCCGACCCGCACCACTCCCCCCGCGGCGGCGCGGCCGCCGCCCCCGCCGCGGCGGTGATGACGGCCCCCGCGGCGAGCGGCGCGTCGGCGTCGGCGGGGGTCCTCCCTGGCCGCGGGCTCAAGCGGAAGGTGGGATGCATCGACAACGCCACCCGGATCGGGCGGCGGAAGCGGCTGGAGAGCGAGTACGAACTCGGCGAGGAGATCGGGCACGGCAAGTTCGGGTCCGTCCGCGTCTGCCGCGCCAAGAACGGGCTGGTGGGCGCCCGACGCGGCGAGGAGGACGAGTTCGCGTGCAAGGCGCTGCCCAAGAACGCCGGCGACACGGCGCACCGCGAGGTGGAGATCATGCAGCACCTCTCGGGCCACCCGGGCGTCGTCACGCTCAGGGCCGTCTTCGAGGACGCTGATGCGTTCTACCTCGTCATGGAGCTCTGCCGCGGCGGCCGGCTCCTCGACGAGGTCGCCAGGGAGGGGAAGCTCTCCGAGCGCCGCGCCGCCAATGTGATCAGGGAGCTCATGGCCGTGCTCGAGTACTGCCACGAGATGGGCGTCGTGCACAGGGATATCAAACCTGACAATGTTCTGCTCACCAAGGCCGGAAGGTTGAAACTAGCGGATTTTGGACTGGCCGTGCGAGTTGCTGATGGTAAGTGCCTACAAAGATTGACACTAGTAAGCACATGCATCATCTATGTAGGGTGACTACTGACTACTCCGTATGATTCTGTTCTGGAGAATGAGAATTGCTAGAGTAATATGAGCATTCAAATAGAATTTGTGCTTTTCGGGTTTTACTGCATCGTGCTTTGGAGAGAAGAAAATTCTAGAAAACTGATGGGAAGCATAATGCATTGAATGGTGGAAGATTTTCATTACATCAGATTCTTAAGGTGTCGTAATCATTAGTATTTTGCGAACATTGCACTTGGGAAGAATGATTTATTTGGGTCGAGGCGTCGAGCACACATGCAATGGGGTTTTTTGCAGGGTCTCTGACTTTCTGAGTTTCTGGGGCATCCATTTGTTATCCAATCACATGTTCACCACATCTGCTTCATCAGTAGCATGTTAAAACATTTTATTAGGGACCTGAAATGTACAAATGTTTCAGTCATGACTATCTGGTGTTCATTGACTGTGTCGTTTTGTTTTGTTAGGTCTGTCAAGAGTCCAAGTGCTGCTATTTGGTAGTCGCGGTCGAGTCGGTGTCACCCAAAGCTAGTTGTTATTCTAATGGAGTTCTGGATGTGTGTTGACACCTTCAATAGAATGACAACATGATGGTCAGCTAGCATCATGTTGTCATTCTATATCTAGCTCGTGGAAATGCGTCATTCAATATAGCAGCCTATGGACCAGCAATCAAACACGAAGCTTATCATCATTTTAAGACAAGAAAATAATTGCTCATCAGGGGGTGGCAAAATGTCTGACATTTTATTGACAGAGTATTTTCCTTGTGTATGTGATCAGACTAACCATAGTGTCTTTATTCGCTTTATTAAAAATGTGTGAAACCATGAAGTTATCACATTGCCTGAACTGTTCTTGCTTTCATGATTTGTAATGCGCTTAAGCTTATCGTATCATTATTCTTTTATTATGTCAAAACATAGTCTTTTATCTGGTATATGATAATTATGATTCCCGTTTCTAGACAATTCTGACGAAGGTATAATGGCATAGATTTGGCTGAGCAATAACCATAGCACAAAGTAGATGTTTTGCCTTTTGTTATATATTAGTATATCTGCCATTTGGATTTTGTATGCATACATATTTTATCTCTCTTCCCTCGCAAAAAAAAAAAAATCTTCTCTTAATGTATGTAGTTTTTAGCGTTCTTATAAATCTGATGTTCCCTGACTAAAAAAATAACTGGTACCTTGGTGAAAAATTAGATGGAACTTTTAATCAACTTATTTGCTGACTGCAGGTTGGATTCTAACAAGTTGTTTCTCAACTGTGAACAGGTCAGAAATTGACTGGTGTTGCCGGCAGCCCTGCATACATGGCACCTGAGGTTCTACTTGGAAATTATTCGCACAAAGTAGATGTATGGGCTGCTGGGGTGGTTCTGCATGTGCTACTGATGGGCACTCTTCCATTTCAAGGCAACAATGTCGAAGCTATCTTTGAAAGCATAAAGACAGTCAAGCTTGATTTCCACAATGATCAGTGGGCATCAGTATCTCTTCTTGCTCGTGACCTCATTAGCAAAATGCTTAATCGTGATGCCTCTTCACGATTAGATGCTGCTGATGTTCTACGTGAGTTCAAACACCATTTCTTTTCTCCCCGCATCTCGTGCTCTTTGTGATGCAATTCTGATTCTGTCTTTTCTTTGCCTTTGAACACAGGGCACCCTTGGGTCTTGTTCTACAACGAATGCCCATTGAAGGCAGAATTCTCAAACCTATGGAGCACTAATAAGGCTGCATCAGCGCCCATGATTGACTGGGAAAGCGTTAGGTCTTGCTGCGAATCTTCATCCTCGGAATCTTCAAGTGACAACTCTGAAGAGCAGGATGAATGTGGCATAGTTGACGCACTGACGACAGCAATAACACAGGTGAGGATATCAGATCCCAAGAGGAGCCGCCTCTGCGTTACAGCCACCGAGCTATTCCCGCGGAGCAGGAATCCTCTTCGAACCTGAAGAAGAATCCGTGTGTGAGGCATTCTGATTTGACCTACCTACTCCCCATGTACATACAGCCTCTGATCCAATAGATGTAAAATTGTTTGCCGTGATTGATCCTTTCCTTTGCTGTTGCTAGCTTGCTGATCATGTAATTGCTGTAAATATAGCACCTGATGTCATCGCTCCTTTGCCCTGATGACACCATAACTGATTCGATTTAGCTACACTTCGTGCGGATGCATTGTTGTCTCACTGACGCTCCTTTGCCCTGATGTCAGTTTCTTTGCTCACTAACGCTTTCTGTTTGTGGATATCTGCTTTTTTTCTTATCACACAACGCTCACAAACACGCACGAACATTTGTCCCCATGAACATACGCACCCACCTTACTCCTATGAGCTCCTCCCCTTCAAAAGAGCAAATCTTTGAGATTGACGGAAGTCATCATTGGTATCTCGCTGTTGACCGGAACGTCACTTACCACTTAAAAAACAACGCTGTGCCGGTTAGAAATAAAACTAGAAAAATGCGAGCACCAGTGTAAGTGGAAAAATGCGAGCACCAGTGTAAGTCGAGGATACGTCGTTAAAAAACAACGCTGTGCCGGTTAGAAATAAAACTAGAAAAATGCGCACCAGTGTAAGTGGAAAAATCGCGCTTGAAGCATACGTCGTCGAAAGGAGGAGCCCGGTTCTGTGTGAACTCTGGGCCTTGGGTCTGCTTCAAGCGTTCGTGGCCCATCAAGGCCGGCGCGGGGCTGGTATGCTTTTTAGGCGTACAACTGATACATGGCCCATCAAGCGTTTGCAAACTAGCAGTAAACTAAGTGAAGAAGCCCACGTGGCCCTGTGGCTGCAAATGTTGTGCGCGTGATCTATCTGCCCATGACGACGTTGTCTAGAAAAAGAAAAATCTGCGCATGACGACGAGCACCACATCTGCGCATGTTCTCCCGGGCCGGGGGGCAGCCGGCATCGGATCTGCCAACTCGGGGCGCAAGCCTCTCTCGATTTCTTTCGCCCGTAGGCTAGCCGCTAGCCTGCTCGCACTCCCCGCGCTCGCGCGTGGAAGCTCGCTCGCTAGGGGGTTTCTTGTCCGAGTTGATTGGGAAGAGAGGCAAAGGCAAGGCCTGGGAGAGGTGCCGTACTCCTCCTCTGCTCCGTTTGGAGTTAGCGGTGCTCGCTTTTTGGAACAGATGGATTGGATGTCGGGATTGGATTAGACTGGACGGAAAGCGCAGCTCCCGGCCCCTCTCGTGTTGTCTTCGTCAGGGAGGCGTGTTTTCTCCGGCGCAATCGATCGGAGTTCGATCCCGTCCGTCCCCTGGCCGGCCAATCCCAAACCCATCAGCGCCGCAGCCATTGGCCGTCCGGCATGATGGGCGGCGGGGAAAAGTGCTCTCGCGCGTAGTGCTGGCGTGCTGCGAGACAGCAAAGGTTCCGTACTGTTTTCGACTGGAACGTCTCTCGATCTGTGGGGTAATGTACGTAATCCCTGCTCGCTTGGCTACCCAGTCGTTTGGGGTGACGTCACAACACGCGCGTGCACGGGTTTGAGAGGATTCGATGTTGGCATGATGCGGAGCTTGACGGGGCGGATAACTCCACGTGACCACGTCCGGCGCCCGGTGTGTAGCATAGCTGTAGCAAGGGCCTACCTACCGAGCTTGGCCGACGGGGCACGGGAACACCGCGACTCCGCGTCCGCGAGCAGGGAAGCCCGGGCCGGTTGGAGCACAGCATGTCGGGACGCGCTACCTGTTCGCTCGTGCACCCCGGCCCGGTTCCTTTTGGCGAGGGCATGATTGCCGGAGCGGAGGCGGCACGGGGTGGGCTGGGCGGGATGAGAGGAACACGCACGGGGCACATCAGCCCCCGCACCTGCATGCGCTTTGGTTGGTGGTGGTGGGGGATGGCAGGTGACAGAAGTGCGCGGAGCAACGAAAGCCAAGGCGCGTGCGTGCGACCGTGGCGAGGAAACGAGGCAGGCTAATCATGACCCAGCCTCACGAAGCCCCGAGACGGGACATGGACTTGTCGCCGTCCTCCCGTGCTGCAGCATGCCATGGTATGCATGCCTCAATGCGTCCCCACCCTACTACCCTAGGCGTGGGCATAGCCTCTGTCGAGCTCATGACCTTTCTCCCTCGCTACCACAGTCCCAGCGGCTGGTTGGGTGCAGTGCAGGTAGCTGCCGTGCCACGCGCACGTACGCCCCCGTCGTTCTCTGGTACTGCATGGATGAAGAAGTGGCGCCGTAGGAATGGCCCGTGTGTGTGTGTGTGTGTGGGGGGGGGGGGGGGGGGGGGGGGGGGGGGGGGGGTGGTTTGGAAGCACGGGCATGGGACGTTTACTACTGCGTGCGCCATTTTGGAGGAGAGGGACCCGATGACCGAGGGAGAGGAAGGGAAAAGCGAGGGACGAATCGTGGCAATGACGAGAGGAGAGTAGAGACAACGACGGAATGGAACATGTCCTGCCGCCTTTCGTCTCGGTGCCCTCGGCTCGGTTACCTCACCTCATCTGGCCTGCGCTGCTGGCTGCCGCTTGCCCCGGCATGGCGGATCTGTAGGTGGGGTTGGGTTTGCTGCTTTGTTCGTTTGGCTTATTAGTCTAGCCTTGCAAATTATTTTTTTCACAGAACGTTATTAAATCAGCATAGAATTAGTCCAAATCAATACTTTTCAATTCAGTCCTGTGAAACAAACAGAGCCCATCCTGCATTCCTGCATATGCCTGGTGTAGGTGAGCCCCCCAAAATCTGCTGCGCACTATTTTTGCACGGGTAAATAATTACGGGCGTACCGCACACACAATCCGCACAACACGGTCGCGCCTCTCCTTTTGGAATTACCGCGGCCAAAAAGTATTTTTTTTGGAAAGCCATCGATGGATGGATACAGGGTGCGTGGGTGCTCAATCGATCGGCTTTGCGCAGTTTCCGCTGAAAGCGTTGCAGCGAGCCGATGGCCGGCCGTGCTACGGGCCGTCAGGAAACTAGCCGTATAGTACGCGGTGGCCCAGGCCGGTTTGTGGGTAGTGCCAGGCTACCAGCCAGCTAGCTTAACCCAATGTTATTTCGGCCATGTTTAGGTCCATGAAATGAAATGCGTTTATTTTTTATTAAAAATTAGCTAGCTAAAAAACCGTGTTAGTTTATTATTCTATCTCTGTACACGTTTCTATATAAACAACAATTTTTCGTATTATTTTACTTCATCTAAACACGCTTTTCGAGTGAAAATCTGCAGTACAATACGGGGTACCAGCACTCCATGAAGTGTACGGAGTACTATGGGAAAAGACTGCTCTACACGAGTAGGATTTGATTTTAGGTGGTGTTTGATTCCCTACTAAAATTTAATTCGTGTGATATTACTCCTGCTGGTGCTGGCTGCGGATTGTAGGCCTGTAGCTGGCCAAAGCCTTGCCGAAGTACGCGGTAAACAGTGAATGGGGCAGATGGGGACAGTTTAGTTTCGATGAGAGTGGTGAAAACATTTCGCATTAAGAATAAACTGGTACGGGTTTTTAGGTGAAAGTTTTTTGCAAACTTATGCGAATTAAAAGGGCAGCCTGACACACGGAATAGAACACAGAGATCATCACGGCCGGCCCATTCCTCGTCTTGTCGCTGTCCACATACCCGGCCACTCCTTTTCCCCACGTCACCCGGCCATGCATGAGGGAGACAGGCCAGTTTGAGATTTATTTCTCCCTCGCAGAGGGACCAGACCACGCCACCACACAAATGCACGGCACCAGGAAAAGAGGAGGCACGGGCCAAGAAGTACTGTACGTACCAGCAGGCGCGTCGAGATGCCCGGAACCGTAACACTGTAGCCCACCGCCGCGCGCGCCCATGATGCCATGCAAGATGCAAGACGCCCGTCCGTCCGTCGTCCGGTCCGGCTCGCATCACCCGCGGGCCGCGGCGCCCACTGGTGGCCGCTGCGGCGATCCAATCCGACTGCCTGCGCGACGCACGCATGCAGAGAGGCCTGCGCGGACGGCCGCGCGTGGTGGATGTGTTGGTCACTGGTCAGGCTCAGCTAATAACCCTGCTCGATCCGATCGTCGGCCCGGCCGGGAAGCGCCGACGCTGTAGCTCGTGCTGGGCTGGTGCGTCACGGCCGTGGTACGTACGACCGGGAGAGAGGCCCGGACGGAGGGGCCGAGAGGAGTGGACCGGTGCCTGAGTGCCTGACCTGCCTGTGTCAGCGCGGCACGGACAAGCCGGGCCTAGGGTGGCCTCGCCGTGTTCTGCGACTGGCGGTCTGGCCCGTCAGGGTGGCTGCCCACAACCCCCCCCCCCCCCCCCCCCCCCCCCCCCCCCCCCCCCCCCGCGGCATATGGCCAATGGCCAGATGCATGCATGAACTCTAGCTAGCGTTGTGGTCCGAGTCCGATCCGACGGGTCGGTCGGCGCTCCCGTCTACTCCTTGCCGGCTCGCTGGCTGGAGCTGGACTGCATTCCAGGGCTGCGCGTGTCTCTGCCTAGGCCCACTGACAGACAGGGTCAGCGGAGGGCCGGGCTAGGTCCTAGCTGTAGGCTGTAGCTGGTGCCCGAAGGAGTGACACAAAAGCCACACCCCCACACCAGTAGTACACCGCACCACGCACAAGCATGGGGAGTATCTTCACACGATTCACACACGAGATCCCAATCTTTAAAAAAAAATAAAAATCACGTTCGTCGATCGATCGCTGGAGCCGCACATCTGCACTGCAACAGTAGGGCGTAACTCTCGGCCGCAGGAAAACAAAGGACACGCTGCCCAGGCGGCATGGCCGCGCTGGCTGGCCTGGCCTCCCGCCGATCCTGCAGGCGGGGACGGCGATGGATGGACCATGTGACGACTGGCGGCGGACGGCCGCTGCTGCCGCTGCCGCGGCATTGCGCGCAGCAGCGCCAGCAGACGTTTGCGAATTGCGAAGGCGCACAGCACGCGAGCGCAATAGCCGTCCACGCCGGGGGAGGGGTTTAACTCCGGCCGGCGCATGGCCGTGCGTCGCTATCGCCCGGCCTGCCGCACCCTGGCCAACTGGCGTCTGCCATGGCATGTCGCGGCAGGGTACGCATCCGCGCTGCTGGGAATTTTGTTTTTTTGAAGTTAAGGGAATTTTGTCAGTACTCACTACGGAGTACTACTACTACCACCGTCCAGGCTCAGGGCTCTATGCGCATGTCTACATGCCATATTGCAATTGCATGGGCCATGGGGTAGCACTGGTCTGAACGATACTGCGAGTGCACCGTGCATATGCGCTTGCTAATTTGTCTCTCTAGCTAGGCGACCGCTGTTTCACGTGATCTCCAACCGTGTATTAGGGCATGCATCATGCTTCAGTGGATTTTGTCATCTACTGTACACGAGTACACCACCTTCGCGGGCACCAACTCCAAGTCCCGAGGCTAGGCAAGGCCGGCCTTCGATCCGTCTTTTCAGGTAGCTTGGACGCATCCCTGCAGGCTGCAGCTGCTATACGGCTATACCAGCCCGAGCAAGCAAAGCAAAGCCACCGCGTGCGCTTTCTCCGCAGCCGATCCTCCTTTTTCGCTCTCGATCCCGTTCCGGGCACCGACGCCACGACGAGCAAATAGTGCTCCACGCTGCCGCACCCGCACGCACGCACACTCGAGTGGATCGCGACGCGCGGCGGGCAACGGAGCGCGAACAAGAACGATGAGTCTCATGGCTGCGCGGCAAGCCGGCAATCATGCGACGCGATCTTTGCCGGCCGCGCGCCCAGCTGGTGGTGTGGTGCTCAGGGGGAACCTATGTGCGCGCAATGCCCAAGTCGTGGGCATCACATCATCAGACGTCGTATCTTCTGCGTCCCTCGCGTCATTTTTCTTTTTTTTGGCGTTTACTTATACCTGGCAGTTTTTTTTGTGATGTATTTCTAGGTTCGAAGTGAGTTCTAAACTATACTGAAACAATGTATTTCTAGGTTCGAAGTGAGTTCTAAACTATACTATAAAAGACGACAAAATTGTAGTTTTGTCCGTGGTCATCTATATCCTACACGTCGAATTTTATAGTGATCGAACGCTCTAAATTAATCCAAAAAAATCCATGTTGACTATATCTCACTTTTGAGCCTACGCCGTCGAATTTTATGATGATCGAACGCTCTACATTAATCTAAAGAGTCCATACAGACTACATCTCTCGTCGTCATCTATATCCTACACCGTCGAATTTTATGATGATCGAATGCTCTAGATTAATCTAAAAAATCTATGTTGACTATATCTCACCTTTGAGCCTACGCCGTCGGATTTTATGATGATCGAACGCTCTACATTAATCTAAAGAGTTCATATAAACTACATCTCTCGTCATCATCTATATCCTACACCGTCGAATTTTATGATGATCGAACACTATAGATTAATCTAAAGAGTTCGTGTTGACTACATCTCACCTTTGAGCCTACGCCGTCGGATTTTATGATGATCGAACGCTCTACATTAATCTAAAGAGTCCATGTAGACTACATCTCTCATCGTCATCTATATCCTACACGGTCGAATTTTATGATGATCGAACGCTTTAGTTTAATCTAAAGAGTCCATGTTGAATGCATATCACCTTTGAGCCCACGCCGTCAGATTTTATGATGATCGAGCGTTTTAGATTAATCTAACAGTCAATACAGACTACATCACTAAATTAGTAACTTTTTTAAAACACGTTTCCGTGGCACATGTCCTTCTGCTAGTTTTTAAAAAGATCATTAAAATTAATTACTAAATGTCTATATGATATAAAAGTACATTTTGTAATGAATCTAATTATAGTTATTCGGAACGATAAATGTTTTTTTTTTGTATATATCTAGTTAAGGTTGAGATGGATTAACTTGGTAGAAAGCTAGAGTTACGTCATTTGTCGGACCGATGTAGTAGTAGAGTATATTTTTACTTGGCCACTTGGCTGTGCACCATCCCCTTAAGCACGGAACAAAATACGTGCAGGTGAGGTGACGCCATGTCACCATAGAGTTACATTATTTTTTTTTGAACGGATGCATTAGTATATATTTTTTATTTGGACAGTTGGGCGTGCCCCGCTCCCTTAAAGCAAGTATTATGGTCAGTGAGAAGCGGACGACTTCCGACGTGAAAGAGAGAGAAAAGGAGAGAGAGTGCTGAGCGGGCGGCCGGCGAGATGCCTGCCCGTGCGGGTGCATGCGCTGCGGGCGTACTCCCATTCGTTCTCTGTTGTTGCATGTGCTCCCCTATTCGTTGCATGTGCTGCTACTTTTGACTGCTGCTGCCCCAGTGTGGTTATTGCTCCACGTTGTTGGCTTACGCGAAACGTCCGCACCCCGCAGCGGGCTCAACCATAAGCCATGCTCTTAGCACGAAACAATATAAGTGTAGATGACGCCATGTCGTCGTGCTTGTATAGAGGCTGTCGTTGCCGCAGCTTATTGTGGCCAAGACACAATTTGTAGACTGGAGTCATGCTCATGCAATACCTTCTTTCGATTCGATACTCTTTTGGAACCAATCTTGGACTCTCCGTATTCACGGAGATATGTATACTTGGAAAAATATTAGGTGAAAAGCATGGAGTGATGCAAGGCAACAGCAGTATAGGTTAATTTTATTCGTTTAATGATAGTCATTCTAAACAAAAAAGGTTTAATGATAGTCATGGCCCTTCTGGGGTATATTGGATTATTTTTTACGAAGGACAAAAATAGTTAATTAAGAAACCGATATTATGGATTACTTGGGTTAATTTTTAAATGACAAGAATAGATAATTTAAAAAACCTTAGATCAATGGCTATTGTTGCGAATTGAGTCCACTATGTCGCTGTTTGCATTCCTGGGGAAAATATGTTTAGAATGGTTCTTAAGAATTATATTAGTTAATATGGAGATCCCCGAACTCAGCCTCCAAGTACTGGTTACTTTGCAAAATTCCACACGTTTGTTCACACTAGTTGTTGTCGGAATCGCTTCTTCAAAGTTCAAACTTGAAGCTAGCTTTTCGCCTTTAAAAATTATATGCAGAACGTCATGGCAATTTCAGTGTGTCAAACTTTCACTTACGAGAAGGTTATAAACTCCAAAGGTATATATTAATTTCAGTCTGAAACACTACATCCAAAATGTAGATTGAAGTTCCATCTAGATGTTTATTAGTTTTCAAATGGGCATTTCGTCTGGAATATTTTTCCAAATAGGGAAGGCTTCTCACTTGGCCTTACCTAGTGTACCATTGTAAGCACAGCTAGGACCACTTAAGAATGCGATAAAATGAAAAGGAAAGTAGGAGTACTACGGTATACCAGAAGTATGGTACTTCCGTGTTTACGAGGAATTTCGTAGGCGAACACTTGTCAGTATACAGTACTCCCTCCGTCCTACAATATAAGCATTCTTCGAATTTCGTGCGTTACGTTTGACCATCCGTCTTATTCAAAAATTTTATAAATATATTATTTATTTTTTATGACTTGTTTTATCACTAGATATATTTCAAGTATGACTTATTTGTTTTTATATTTTTATAAATTTTTTGAATAAGTTGGATGGTCAAACATGATGTCTGAAAGTCAACAAATGCTTATATTGTTGGACGAAGGAAGTACTCATTCTTGAAGGCCCGATGGACTGATCGATGGAATTGCATGACAAGTACTGTACAGAGACACAGAGTTGTACCGAACGGGTGGTACGGTGTACCATCCTGTCCACGCGGAAATTAGGGCGGTCTGGTTCGGGCCTCTTGTCAGGTCAACCATATAACAGTGTCGAACAGGCCGTAATGGCGTCGCTGAATCGAGCAGCCATTCACTGCACCCAGGAAACGAGCACGCACACGGCTATAACGTACGTCGCCCGGGCTGCACGAACGGGGAGCCAGTAGTTAACGCGTGTGCACAGTGCTCCTCGGCTGCAGGCTGCTGAACATGCGAGATTATTAAATTATGAGCTCGTGTAAATTGTAACAAAGCTCGTGCGAACGTGTATGGTTCAATTCAACCCGTATCTCGTGCTCCTGTTCATGTGCCATCACACGGACCGAAGGAATTTACAGCGGCGTCCCGTTCTTCCTGCCGTTTGCGTGTGGTTGCTGTGTTTGCCATAGCCGGACGGGAGAACGGAGGACATGAATGCAGAAATTTTGTTGCACTAGCAGCTAACGAGCAATATTAGCATGGGTACTTGTTGTCAGGTAAAAACATTCGCACTTCGGCTGCTGCTTTGTATTGAACAGAGTCCTGTTTATCTTTACGGACGCCTTTTTTTCGTTAATCTGTATGCTGAGCAGTTTGTTCTTCGATCAGTACTACTTGTCAAGCGAATTTTACACCTTCTGCCGTGTCCGTAGCTTGAGGTAAATACTCTGAGCTAGCTCCATATCCTTCCCCAACCGCTTCAGATCGACAACTCCACGTAATGTCGGATTCATTTTGGTGTCAATACCTACCAATGCAATTGGAACATTTGTTTTCTCATTGACGGCTCATCATCTACTACCTTGGTGCATTTTTTTTTGTTTGGAAATCAGAGGTTATTGTCGTTGAGACCCCTAACCGATCCGCTACTTCCCATCAACGGAAGCGACAATGAAAAACAAATGACTCCATAAACCAGTTCGTTCAGAACGACACCATGGACAAGTCTCAACCTCTAGGGCAATGCGTTGATATGCTTGTCTCCATAATGTGTTGTGTGTTCCCTAAACATGGCTTCCTGAACAAGCATTGATGAACGGTTGGTTGCTTGTCTCCATATCATCTTGTATGTTGAGAATGTTCTAGGCCCGTTTTGATCCACCAGCTACATTGTAGCTTCTAATGTTTAGGTGTTAGGGATCCACATAGGGTAGCTAAAACGCTGCTAAACTTTAGCTTTAGGCTAAAGGTGCACTGTCCTTAACTAGTTGAAAATAGCTCAATCCAACTAAAATCGGTAATGCTTCAATACATACGTCCGACGGAGGACTCGAAACATCGGACGGACGCTCCACCTGCCAGGCTAATCCACTCGTCAGCTCTTCTGTGTTCACCGCAGCCTCATCTGCCTTTCTCTCTCTAAACCCCACATGACCTCTCTAGTGAGCAATTGAGTTCGACGGCGGGAGCATGCGCAACAGAGATTCCACGGCATGCGGCAACGACCATGGGACCGGTACACGGCGGAGATCCCTGAGTAGAAGGCATGCGTGTGGCTCGGCACCTTCGACACCCCCGAGGAGGAAGAAGGCGGTGCGAGTCTACGGCCCCGTCGCGTGGAAGTTCGCGGCCCTGGCGCCACCACACTTTAGTACCTTTCTACTGCTCCACCGCCGGGCTGGGTTGGCGGCGATGTCTGTTGGTGTTTTACTGCGAGTCCTACTGACGGGTATCCGAAGGTAGTAGAGTTTCAGTGGAGTGACAGTAAAATCAGGAACTCGACGATTACGTGACACAAGATTTATACAGGTTCAGGCCGCCAACTAGGCTAAATACCCTACGTCCTGTTGCTGATCTTGTATTACGTAGGATGAATATGAGTGCAAGTTTTTCTTCTCGATCGATGATCAGAGAGACTAGTCGAGATTCTCTATATCCTATTGGGTTGTGATGTGTTGAGTTGAACTCGTAAGAGTTATTGAACTTCTCTTGAGAGGGGTCCCTGCTCAACCTTATATACTGGTTGGCAGGGTTACAAGGGTGGAAACCTAGTCTAATTCGAGTAGTAACTCGGGCAAGCCTCGCTATGCGGGTGCTTTCCTTATGTCGACTAGTTTCCATACTTCGTAGAGTCCTGTGTTGCCTTGCACCACTCGTTGCAATATCCTCCTTTGGAGTATCTCCTGCGTTCGTGTGGGCCCTAGGCCTCCATGTCCGACAAGCCCCCGTGCGCTTCATAGCCGAGTCCTTTCCTCGTCTTGAGAGTGCTTGGCCTATTAGGTCGAGTACTTTTAGCCTTTCTTGAAGGTCTTCGAGTGCTTTCTTGGACTGGAGTATTTTGGTCTTCTAAGGACGAGGCTGTGAGGTGCTCAACTCCTGTGGTGTCTTTACGGAGTGCAATTTTGAAATCGCACTTCATATGAAGTTGCCCCCGAGCTTTAGGTTGAATCGATGATTTGAGATGAAGGTCCTGAGAAAATCTTGAATCTTTGGTGAAAATTTGAAAAAACTTCACATAAACGATCCATGAGCCCTGTAGCCCCCGAGCCTTGAACCACTCTTTTGGAGTAGTAAAAAGGATCTAAGGTCTTCGTGCCTTGAATAGATGGATAATGAAAAGTCCCCGAATTTAAGAAAGACTAAGATCGTTAAATAGATTTTTGTAGGTGCTCTTCTAAAAACAAAAATCTAAGAAACACCTTTTCCTCCTAAAAAGCTGGACGATATTTGTTATCCAGAGTAGGCACTTTTTCCTAGGTCATTGCTTGTCTTTGGTTATAAAATAACCCTTCCTTAGGGTTTTTGTTTTTACCCTCCTTTAGGTAAAAAAAAAACTCTTGCTTTCTTCTTCTTTGCTCGTCGTAACTCCGCCGCCGCCGCCGACTTGCTTTCCCTTGATCTTTCCTCTTTTTTTGATCCCCTTTGATCACAATGAGTTCAAAAGAGACATGTGACGTGGAAGGCCGCCTCGAAGAGGAAACTGTCTAGGAAGCGTAAGCGTTCAGGTTCAGATACGGTTCTTCCTCCTCCCAAGTTTGGGAAAGTCGACGGTCCTCATTATCCGCCGCAGTCGACTTATAATCAAGAAGCCAGTGGTGAAGCATGCCGATCTTGAGCGTCTTGTCGATTTAGGTTTGCTGAGGCATCAGATGTTTTTGCAGCGGTCTATTCCTCCTCCAACTAAAAACCATCCAGTTAGATCCTGATGAGGACATCCCAGGGCATGATTTGGCCTAGGCGCACAACAGTGTAGGCGGCAGTCGTGGAGCACGGTTTGGCCAGGCGCACGACAGTGTAGGCGGCAATCGTGTCCAACGGGAGTACGGATTAGCCAAGCGCAGAACAGTGCAGGCGCACGACGGTGTAGGCGGCAAAGCCGTGCACGTCCGAATTATCCCACCTTACTTAGCTTGGGAGGACCAATCCACCTTAAAAGGGAGAGCTAGCCTTCCCCTATTGGACTAGTCTTTTGGGGCGATTGGGCCATTCTCCGAGAGGTGTGCTGGGCCGAACTCATTATTTGGTATCAGAGTTGGGCCCTTGTTAAGAAGGCGAGGATGATGAGTACATCCCAAGGCATGATTTGGCCAGGCGCACAATAGTATAGGCGGCAGCCATGGAGCACGGTTTGGCCAGGCGCACGACAGTGTAGGCGGCAATCGTGTCCAACGGGAGTACGGATTAGACAGGTGCAGAACAGTGCAGGCGCACGACGGTGTAGGCGGGCCATGGGCTAGGCGCAGAACAGTGTAGGCGCATGACGGTGTAGGCGGCAAAGTCGTGCACGTCCTAATTATCCCACGACGGTGTAGGATCTCTCTGAGGAAGAGGTCTTGGAAAGAGTTCGATTAATGCTTCCTGGAGTTGTGAAGAAGCCTTATGTGCCTCAACTCTACGGTCGGGAGCAATATCCTCCTCAGGTATTTGAAGTTGTCTTTCTATCGACTGGTTTTTTTCTTCAGAGTGGTTTTCTAACGTGTCGACTTTTGTATGTTTCCGCAGTATCTCTTCAAGTTAAAAAAGAGCAAGTTGATGACCTGCTGGGAGATGGAGGATCCCTTTTTGACGATTTTTGGATGAGGCGAAAGCCTCATATCTGCGTCCAGTAAGGTTAAGATCTCTCGTGATGTGTCGCAGAGTGGTTCTCCTTTCTTGCCGGTGAAAGCCCCCGAGTTCTTTTGCTGAGAAGCTTGAGACTGGGTAATCTTTTTGCTTCTTGCACGAAGTTTCTTGACCATGTTCTCTCATTTTTTGTGGATCATTCTTTTTGATGTGTGCTTCTGTAGGACTGGTCCTGAGATTGCGTCTCCGTCAGCCCCTGGGCCCGTCCTTGGGAAGGTCAGTGCCTCCCCTGTTTTGGGTGAAGTTGTGAAAACCGCTTCTGCTATGTCGTTCGGGCAGTCGAGTGGGGATGTCATGGTTAACTCGTTGGCCGCGAGGTCCTCGTTGCCCGAGAAGCCAAGTGCCACTGTGAAGAAACCACGCAAGCTAGTATTTGGCGCTCCTCGTCTTCTCATGTCTGGTTCGAACAGGTTTGTCCTTTGAAACTCCTGCTTTACACTGGTCTTCTTAGGAGGCTTTCCTTACTGCCTTTCTTTTGTAGAGTTTCCATCCGCCTTTCTGATTTGAAGAAGTCCTCGACTGGTTTTCCCTCAAGTTCTTCTCTGTTGAAGAAGAAAGGTATTTGCTCAGGGGCGGATACGTTGTGTACACTAGCCGTTGTTGAAACTTCTGAGAAGTTGACTTTTGTTGATATGCCTCATGCTGCTGACACAACTGCTGGGCCAGCGCCTTCTTCTGTTGAGGGAACCGTCGTTGTTGCTTCTGCTGTTGCTAATTCCGGGCCAGGAGAGAATGTTGCTTTGCCATCTGATGATCCTATGCCTGATGATACTCAGGTTTTGAAAGAGAGAGTACTTTCTCTTGAGTCCAAGGTGGCAAAGCTTCAGAGGATTAATGATGGCCTCGAAGCTCGATATAAGCAATCAGAGGATGCTCGTTGGAAGAGTATCCGGGATCATAATGAGGCTACTGACAGGATTATCGATAACATTGATAATTATTTTGATATTGAAGCTGTCAGAGCCAAGCACGCCAATGAGATCAGATCTTGGAAGAATAAGCTGCAAAGTGAGTACTTTGACTTCTGGCTTTTGTCTTTTTCTCTTTGAACTTGTTCGTTGTCTTGTTCTCTCTCTTTAGAATTGGAGAACGGCTTTGCGACTCTTCAAGTTGACCGTAACAAATGGAAGGATGCTGCGCAAGGTGCTGCTAATGAGAATGAGCAGTTGAAAAGATCGTTCAAAAATCTCCAAGCCTCTTATTAAGCGCTATGAAGACTTGTATGAGGATGCTAGAGTGGTTGCGGATTCTATTGCTCCAACTCCCGCTGGTTCTCGCCCTCGACTGCTTCTTGATCGCCTTGCAGAACTTCCAAATTGCTTTGACTCGTACTTGCGTCGTACGTGTACTTTTGTAGCTAATAATGTCCTGGCTGCCGTCCAGTCCCTGGTTCCTGAGCTTAGTTTAAACAGTGTACCGAGTGGTAAAGCTGACGACTGTACTGACGCCAAGTTTGAAGAGTATTTGGAGTCTACTAGGTCGATAGCTGAGCAACTCATGGAGAAGTTAGATCTCTCATAGGGTAGTTTTGTTCTCTTCGATGAAGAGGAAGTACTATTTTGAGATGATTTTTGTAAAGAGTAGCATCGGTCTTTGCTTTTGTTTACGCACTTGTTTTCCTACTCTTTATTAACGAGGTGCCTGCTTGTCTTTGACGACTAGGCTCTGTTTGATGTACTTATAGGAAATACTTGGATCGTGTCCAGCTTGTTTCTGAGACCAGGGTAGTTTGCCTGACATGCTCTTTCCTTATTCGGTTCAAACTGTGGTTTGCTGATGTAAGGCCATCGTACCTCTTCAGTAATCTCTCGCTTTGAGTTTATTCCCGTTGGATATAAATTCTCTGAGATCCTGGAAACAATTGTACTTCTCTTGGAAGTACTCAGAATAGATCCGATTGCTTTTTCTGAGACCAGTTTAGCCGAGTGGTTTGCCTAAAATGTTGTTCCATTTTTTAAGCTTTGTTATCTAGCCCAGTTTCTGGGTTGCTGCTGTAAGGCCAAACGTACCTCTTCAGTTATCTCTCGCTTTGAGTTATTTCTCTTGGAAATAAGCACTCGGAGGTCCTGGATAATAAGCATTCTTTTGCTTTTTGAACTCGTTCGGTGGGTGTCCCTTGTTCCCAAAGAAAACTGTTAAGGGATGGCAGACAATCCTTGAGTTCGTTTTGATTGGGCATCTTCCTCTGTCTTGTCTTTTGTTTGTTTTGCCAGTACTCGAAAAGCTCGATGGGGAACATGACGAGATGCGTCCTTCCGAGAAAGTTCTGCCTTTGCAGTCTCATCCTTGTCCTTGATTGTCACGAGCCATTATTATGATCTTTGTTCTTGTTGAGCCCGTGACTTGGGTGCAGATTCGCGCCTTGCTATCATCTTGCTATTTAGATAGGATCGAATCTTTTGTCGTTTTTGCTTTTGAAAGCTTCACATGTAAACAGTGGACCTTTGTTTGATTGCGCCGCCTTCTGGCTATAAATAGGCCCTGGCTATCTTCCGTGATTTGAGGGCGTGAAAATCTTGACATTCCTTGGTAGCAAATAGATGGCTGATTTGCCGGAGATTTGCTTTTAAGTCTTGGTGACACTGCTTTCTTTCTGCCTATAAATTGGCCTTGAGTTGCTGATGGTTTGCCTCCACGCTTGTAGAATCATGGCCGCTTTGACTTTCCTCTCAACCTCTTTCTTTCTTCGTCCTCCCGAACAAGATCGTCGTTATGCTTGAAGTCTTGATGCCAGAAGAGTAGTTGCAAAGGAGTGGTGGGAGGTGGTCACCAGTGGCCAGACACGGCGTCCTCGTGTCGGACTGGGTGTAGACAGTACGGTGCTGGCCTCTGCTTCCTTATAAAAGGTCTTGTTGATCTTGGGCCGAAAGTATGTGGTGACGCCGGTTACTGTCTGGTCTAGTGTCTCGATGTCGTGCTGCATGTAGACGGTCCGGTCTTTTTTGACCTGGTCTCTTGTGGTGTTCGTCTTCCCTCCACAGATCTTCCGCCCGTGCCCCTGATGCTAGAAGAGAAGTTGCAAGATGCCAGATATGGGCATTTTGCAGCGTATAATTTTTGCAATTTGGTCCCTTTTCAAGTAAGAATTTTACATTTGGACCCTTGGCGGAAGGAATCACAGAAATGGACCCCTAGCACGGCGCCAAAGGTCATGGCGCCGTATATACACGGCACGGCGCCACAAGACATGGCGCCATGCTGTTATACAATGGCGCCATGATTTTTAGCGTCGTATAGGTTAACTAGACGATGGTGGAGCTGACGTGTCAAAGAACGGCGCCAAAAGTCATGGCGCCAGTATGTCAACAGCACGGCACCATGACCTTTGGCGCCGTGCTGTTATACAATGGTGCCATGACCTTTGGCGTCGTGCTAGGGGTCCATTTTTGGAATTTTTTCCGCCGAGGGTCCACATGTAAAATTCTTGCCGAAAAAGGGCTAAATTGCAAAAATTATACTTTTGCGGCCTACACTTGTGTCGAAAGCACGGTCATTACTTGTGGCTGCTTCTGGTGGCCTGCTGTCTTTTTTCTTGTAAATGCTTGCCTCCTTGCTGTCCTTGTTCTTGTAAACGCTGTTGGTTTTTGAAAGCTTTTGTAACCAAGTCCTTTGAATAAAGTGTGGATGTTTCACCGCTTGTATTGTGTGGATTGTTTTCCTTGTTGTATGGTTATCTAATCATTTCCCCTGGAAGGGTTAGGTACATAGGATATGTATGGATAGTTTTTTCCAATGCGATAAAATAAAGCGACATCGTGTCTATTTTTCTTTGCTAAAGGGGTATTTCCATGGGTTTGCCTTGGTATCGTGTTCATACTGTCGTATTGAATGATCCGGGTCGATTGCTTTCGGTGCATATAATGCACACAGCTCTAGTTTCTGGTTGGGCTGGCTCGATGGCTTTATACGAATTAGCGGTTTTTTATCCCTCTAATCCGCAATAGTACCTAGAATTACTACTGGAAAAATGTATAAAAGATCGTTGGGCCACGCGGGTTCCCCGTAATAATTATGTCCCATTCCTTTAGCTAATTTGGCTCTTAATACATGATCATTTAAGTCTGGTTTCTTTGTTATTGGGATAGGTGAATTCTTTAGGATCCATCCCCCAAAGGAACCGGACATGAGAATTTTTCATCATCCGGCTCGAGCAAGAATGAAAGAAATAAGACCGTGTAATCATTTGGCTAGTGCCTCAAGGCTTCGACCTCCCATAAAGAGGAATTTTGGAAACCAACAAGCCCCTAGATTTGGTCGTTTAAAGTTCAAAACTTTCCAAATCTGTGACGAGTGGTTTTTATAGACAAAGTAGTCGAAGGACCGACGCAAAAAAAAACTTTTTACGCGGCAACACGATCAGTTGTACTTTTATAAGTCTATAGTATATAATCCTTGGTTACATGCGTTGTAATATTCATCTTTTCTTTTATTGTAAGGAAACTACTTGATGGCTGGACTAGTCTTATATGGAGATCTAGTCTACTTGCTTTTAAAAAACTAATCGATATTGTGATGCCATTTATAGATTAGGGTCTTTTTTCGGTACGAGTGGTTGAGCTTCTTGCTTGAAAAGAGTAGTTTTACTCTTTTGGCCAGATTTGCTTGATTGAAGGAGTGACCTTTCTGACGACTCCTTTGTGACAACAGCGGCATTGTCCTAGGCTTCCTTTAAGTGATAGGACGTCATTCCGAGTGGGCATCTTGAGGACGAGGTAGTTGTAACTTGGTATAGATTGAAATTTGACTAGCGCGGGCCTTCCAAAGATTTTGTTGTATGGAGTGCTGAAGACGATTACTTCGAAACTTAAGTACTATGTCCTCGACTTGTTGCCGTCCTGAAGGTTATTGGAAGGGTTACTGACCCTATTGGCATAGCTTCTATGCCTGGAATGGTTACGAAGAACGGGGCGGTCGCGTGTACCATCTACTTTTTGGAGTCAAAACCCATATCATGTAGGGATGAGACTGTCAGTAGATTAAGCCCGGCCCCTCCGTCTATTAGCACCTTCGTAGTTTTGAGAGTACCAATCTCTGATTTTACCACGAGTGGTGGTGGGCTTGATTCTGAAAAAGTTGCCCATTGATGCTTTTCTGAGAAGAATATGTTTGTGTCTATCTTTCTTGGGAAGAAACGCCTGGAAACTGGTATCGTTTTCTTGCCTTGGTGCTCCCTTGCTGGTCGAGGGATCACCATTACCATAGCGTCTTGGTGCTGATATGTATAAGGCTCTTCTGCTATGTCTTGAACTGAAGTACTCTTTTGATTCTTCACTGGGATCCCTAGTGTCTTTTTCAGTGTGTAGCATTCTTTAGTGAAGTACTTTTGATTTGGGTGCAAAGTGCATCTTTTGTTAAGCGCTTCCTTGAATGCTGCTGAATCGGAGTTTGATTTTAGCTCGTTCAGCTGTTGGGTGGCTGTTGTTGCGTCTTCGACTAGTTTCCACTTGAGAATTCTCTGGATTTCTTGTCGCTGAATTTTCCAGCTATTTTGAGGATCGTATTGTTCTACTACGGCGATCTGTAGACGTGCCTCTGAGTCATCGCTTTCTTCTTCATTCGGGGCCTCATAATCATCGAGTTGTTTGATGATTGTGGTGGTCAAGCCGAGAAGATTTTTGATTTCAGCAGTTTGGTGCATAAGGGATAGCTTGAAGTGCAATTCCATGGCGTTGGCTGCTGGAGAGTTGCAATATTTGCTTGGCTGAGTGAGTCTGTTGTTGCCTATTTTGCTTCGTAGAGTAGCACGTCGCTCGGCCCTCCTTTGGTTTTTAACCACTCAACTTTTCTTCCTTTCTTGCTCCTGGGTACTGTTTAATGCTTCTGAGAGCTCGAGGAATGCTTCCCTCTTGTAGAGATTGCCTTCTTCGAAGTCTTTGAGTCCAATCATGTATACGGCGCGGTCCTGAGCGTGTTGTATCATATTGTTGTTCTTGATTTGGGCCCTGTCTTGATCGGAGCTTGAGATGGTTGAGCCGCAACTTTTGTTGGTTCAGTGGTCTATTTACCTCCAATCTATGGTTCTTCCTTCCGGTGTCGAAGTTATGAATAGGCATTGCCTGATCGCACCATCAGGGCCCTCATCATCCGAGTCCGAGTCGCGATCGAGTACTTGGACTGCCTCTTTGCAAGAAGTGGCATGCTCTAGACCGATCCAAATTAGGATATCCACATACTGCTCTATCATTGACTCAAATTGGGAACATATGAGTCTTTGATAAGTGGATGCCAAGTTGTGTAATTCGAAAGTGGGTAGGGTTGGGTGGGCGCTCAAACCACTCAGTCGAAATCGAGTCGGATTCGAGGTGAATTCCCTGAGAGGAGTTCGTGAGCAATCTTGATTCGAGCGCTTGTCCCTTGACGATGTCAGACAGCTAGATTTCTTCGAAATTTTCGACGAGCTCCTCCATGCTTGGCAATGCCAGTCCTGACTGAAGTGAGTCGCCACCTTCGATCATCTTCTTAAGCTTGGTTCCGAGAGCAGCACCTTCTGGGACCATCTTCTTTTGTTTTGAAGTCGTCGAATTCTCCACGGGATTCTTGACGATCTCCCCTACTTGGCGCGCCAGATGTCGGTGTTTTACCGGCAGTCCTACCGAGAGGTATCCCAAGGTAGTAGAGTTTCGATGGAGTGACAGTAGAATCAGGAACTCGACGATTACGTGACACGAGATTTATACAGGTTCGGGCCGCCAACTAGGCGAAATACCCTACGTCCTGTTGCTGATCTTGTATTACGTAGGATGAATATGAGTACAAGCTTGTCTTCTCGATCGATGATCAGAGAGACTAGTCGAGATTCTCTATATCCTATTGGGTTTTGATGTGTTGAGTTGAACTCATAAGAGTTATTGAACTTCTCTTGAGAGGGGTTCCTGCTCAACCTTATATACTGGTTGGCAGGGTTACAAGGGTGGAAAGCTAGTCTAATTGAGTAGTAACTCGGGCAAGCCTCGCTATGCGGTTGCTTTCCTTATGTCGACTAGTTTCCATACTTCGTACAGTCCTGTGTTGCCTTGCGCCACGGTCTCTACTTGTTGCCATATCGTGCTTTGGAGTATCTCCTGCATCCGTGTGGGCCCTAGGCCTCCATGTCCGACAATGTCCGGGCGGCCGGTGGTCGGCGGCGCACGAGGCCGAGCTTGCCCGCCGACGAGCTCCTCTTCTTCTCCGATGTGGCCGCCGGCGAGCTCTTCTTCCTCTCCCCCATGACTGTCAGCGGTGTGAGATCCTCCATGGTAGGCGGCGCGAGCCATGGCCGGGGGTCGATCTCCGCTCGTCATGGTTGTGGTTGAGCTCCCCCATGGCCGGAATCGAGCTCCCCCATGGCCGGGGTCGAGCTCCCTATTCGTCATCCTCCTCCTCTCCCTGCTTGCTACATGTGCTAGGGTTTGCTACATGTTGCATGTGTATGTTTTGCGTGTTTCATATGTTTCGAAACAATGTTGCAACTGTTTTATGTGTATGTTGCAAAAAGTAGATCTGGATGTTCGATCGATGATATTCGATGACATTTCTATACGCATTCCTGATGTTGCAGATATTGACTTTTCATGTTGCAATCATACATTCTTAATGCTGCAAATGCACTTTTCAGATGTTGTAAAAACTTTACATGTTTCATGCAACATTACTCGATGTTGCGGCGGGAATTTTATTTATCGGATGATGTTCGATCGATGGTATTCGATGGCATTTCTGTACGCATTTCCGATGTTGCAAATATTGACTTTCCATGTTGCAATCACGCATTCTTAATGTTGCAAATTCACTTTTTAGATGTTGCAAAAAACTTTGCATGTTTCATGCAACATTACCTGATGTTGCGGCGGGAATTTTTACTGCTAGATTACCGTCCGAGATTCTCTCTCATCGGTCGTCTGGGCGCTAACACGCCCAAACTAAAATTAGCTAGCTAGTAATTAGCTGGTGGATTCAAATGCGTCGAGAACACCGGCCATCCACTATTAATGAAGAGTAAGTGACGTGTAAGATATATACTCCATAGCTAATACTCCCTCCGGTTTGGCAAAGAAAGTCGTATAGGACAGCGACACGGTCTCCAAAGTACAACTTTGACTTCTTATTTTTATAAAGATATTTATTAAAAACTAACATACGTATACTTTTATGAAAGTATTTTGCAAGACAAATCTATTCACGTAGTTTTCACATTTACAAACTCAATGACTTAAGTTATTCACAATTTATATTCTCAATGTTTGATTCTAATCTTGCCCAAAACGACTTTCTTTACCAAACCGGAGGGAGCATGTAGTTGGTTGGATCAAATAGAGCTATAGTTAAGTCACTTATGCGTCCATATATTGCATAATCAGTGCATAGTTTTTGTCGTGACCTAAAACTATTCGGTAGCCATTTATTATTGCATTCAAGTTACATGCACGTACTTATTATACATCTAATCACACTTGAATGTACGCAGAAATCAGAGAGAGGGCGGGGCCATTTATTTGCGAATCTTCCACCGTTCTTTCTATTGACATGGGCACATAGATACTGTCTGCTCTTATCTGTGCAAGTGTCATCACGTCGAAACGTATATGACAGCTCGACGGTCACTAACGGGGCATTAAAAGACACACACCTGTAGATGATCACGTAGGCGGCGTACGTGGTTGAGTAATGCTTTACTAGTCCGTTCAGTTGCACCTTGCAAGTACGTGCATTGCAAATGAATTGTACAAAATGACTAGAGGTACAAGAAGAGCTCCGGCCTAAAAAAACCTCATTTGAAACCGTCTTGGAGCCAAATCCCCTTGAAAAACGATACTTAGAGAGAGGACAAAGATCCAATATATATACAGGATCCAAACCCACACCACCGTCACGCCACAGAGCGACAGGTGCGCCTCACTCCCGAAGTGAGGCGCCGAGGAGGCAGGGCTAGCTAGATTGGTAGAGAGAGAAACAGGACAGAGAGAGGAGAGAGAGAGAGTGTGTGCCTGCATCATCTCATCACCCCAAGCGCACAACAGCCGCTTGCCTGCCTGCAGCCCTGCTGCCGCTTGCCGATGCGTCAAAATTAGCAGCAGGGAGTGTGCACAGAGCACAGTTCACGGCTATATTTTTCTCCTCTCTCTTGCCCGTGCCCTATTACACTGTCTCTGTAGCCACTAAGCCCTTGCTTGCTGTTAACCTCGGCCAAGAAACCTCTACCAGAAAATCCGAAACTAAAAGCAAAGCAGGGAAGCTTTCGCGTGCGCCGTCCGCCGTTGCACGTCGTCACCGACAGCCAGCCAGCCAGCCATGGACTTCGACGAGCACGACGACGGCGACGGCGACGAGGAGATGACGCCGCTGCCCGTGACCTCGAGCTACGACGCACCGATGCAGCCGGCGATGGTGCTGGGCGGCGGCGGCGGGACCCCGAAGCCTGGTGGGGACACTGTCGCCGGGAGCTTCCGGACGCCAGGCCCCGGCGGCGGCGGCGGCGGCGGGGGCGGCGGGGGCACGAGGTATCGGGAGTGCCTGAAGAACCACGCGGTCGGCATCGGCGGGCACGCCGTGGACGGGTGCGGCGAGTTCATGGCCGCCGGTGAGGACGGCTCCATCGACGCGCTCCGCTGCGCGGCCTGCGGCTGCCACCGCAACTTCCACCGCAAGGAGTCCGACTCGCCGACGGGCGGCGGCGGCGGCGCACTGGCCGATCCCGCCGCCGCCGCGCTGTCCCCGGCCGCCATCACCGCCTACGGTGCGGCGGCGGCGCACCACCACCACCAGTTCTCCCCCTACTACCGGACGCCGGCCGGGTACCTCCTCCACCAGCACCAGCAGCTGGCGGCGGCGGCGGCAGGCGTCGGGCACATGCATCAGCGGCCGCTGGCGCTCCCGTCCACCTCCCACACGGGCCGCGGCGACGAGGGGGACGACATGGCCGGGCTGATCGGGCCCATGGTGGTGGCGCCCATGGTCGGCATGTCCCTGGGCTCCGGCGGCGGCCCGTCGGGGTCCGGCGGGTCAGGGTCCGGGAAGAAGCGGTTCCGCACCAAGTTCACGCAGGAGCAGAAGGACAGGATGCTGGCGTTCGCGGAGCGGCTCGGGTGGCGCATCCAGAAACACGACGAGGCCGCCGTGCAGCAGTTCTGCGAGGAGGTCTGCGTCAAGCGCCACGTGCTCAAGGTCTGGATGCACAACAACAAGCACACCCTGGGGAAGAAGCCGTGATCCTTCGTGCTCCCGGCGCCGGCGCCAGCTAGGTACACTGCCTTTGATCGCATTGCAGCATCGATGATCTTCTCTTCAGTCTTCAGCAGCTAGCCTATTTTGTTCCTGTTTGCCTATCTTCTTTTAATCTTTTTTTAGCTAGAAATGCAAGCTAGCTAGGTTCGTAGCGAGAGCAGCAGTTCTTGGATTTAGCTAGGATGGAGGAGACGGCCGTTGTTCCTTTTTTTTCCTTTCCATCTTATATTTTTATTGTGGTTCTTTGGCTGCGTGTGTTGTTTCCTTTCCTAAGATGAGACGATCATGACGTTGCTGATGTTGGGAAGGAGGAGGGCAGGGCATGGCCATTTGCCGATTTGGATCTTGGGAATGTGTAGTCCGCTTGTGTTGCAATTGAAAATTTTTCTTCGATCCTGTCTGGGGATTTGGGTTGCATGGATCGTTTCATGCTTCTTTTCTCTCTCTCTCTCGTGCTTGGGACTTGGATACTTGATGCGGCACGGGATAATTTTACTCCCCGGCCAGGGCGCCAGGCAGCGAGGCGTCATGGGTCCTCCTGGCCGGCTGGCCGGCCAGCCAGTCGGCCCTCCATGCTTTGGCACAACAGCTCCTAGGGCAGAGGCAATTCATGCGAAGCGTCTGTTCCTATTCTCATACAGCGGCTGCAAACGCAAGCCTGCCGCTGCCAATTAATGCCATGCATGCCAAGCACAAGCAGCAGCAACGCTACTGTTGGATGCTCTTTCCAGCATCATCACCCAAGTGTTTATGGGATGAGCACTAACTCTCAGTACTAGCATTGCTGTAACCTGTTCTTGATCCGTCCATTTTCACAACCCCATCTGCTCATCACCCCATGTACTCTTCGTCGTCTCCTTCTTTTCATTAATTTTTATCGCTGATTGCTCAAGCTCGACCGGCTTCACTGTTGCGACGTCACTGCTCGGATCCGTACCACTTGATGATATTCGATGCTGCTCAACGATTCGGTGAGCAGCGAAAGCAGCTGCAGAGATCCGGAGTAAACGCTGATGATAAGCCTGAGGTCGTCGTCGTAGCATCGGATGGTGCAGATGCAGGCGATCAATGGCGGGGACTTTCTAGGCCCCGAATTGAATGAAGCCTCTCTCCGTCGTCGTCTCGCTCGTCTCCTTCCTCGCTTTAATTAGTTTCGGGATCCTCCTCCTTTCCGCTTTTAACTCCTGCTTGCCCGTATGGCCGTATCGGTAGCGACTCGCGAGCTGCCCAGTTTCGCATTCAATTTCGATTAGCCGGCGTCAGCGGCATTTATGGATGCATGATGCCTTGGATCTTCCTCGCCATGCGATATGCTGCCGCAGACTTGCAATGGTACTGTAGCGGACGGAAAGGAAGGAGGCACCCTTGAGAGCTCCCTCCTCCCCTTTGCTTTGGAAGAAAGGAAAGCGAGGACCGTGAAGAGAGAGCACGATTAGTCGTTTCTGCCAGCCTCTCTCAGCAGCTCCTTCCTGCGCCTCACCGGCTTTCGTCGCCGGCGGCCGGAGCGCGTCCGCCGCCGTCAGAACGGCGAGTGGGGACGGGCACGTACGAGCGGCGGGACACTAGAAGCAGCACGCGCTGCGCGGCGCGCATGCGGCGTGAGCGCGGTGACGGTGGCGGTGGCTTCCTTTCCCCGTCGCGTCGCCCTCCTCGTGCTGTACTTTGGCGCGTCCCGCCATTATTGAAGCACCCCCTCGTTAATGGCTCGAACCAGGTCGGGCACCAGCACGCACGCACGCACGCACGCACGGCCGCGGTGCGGTTGCCGGTGGGCGCGCGCGCGCACGCAGGCGGCGGGTCGATCTCATCTCAGGCTCAGCAAGGGGTGGAAACTTTTGTTCTCTACTGGCGGACGGCGCGGTAGATCGGCGTGGACCACGGCTCCGATCCGCTCCGTGCGCGCACGCCGGGTCCCTCGGCGCGTCACGGAGCGGGACTGCGGGAGCCTGGGCGCTGGGGGCGCGGCAGGCTGTCCGGCTGGGGGCATGTCCCTCTAAATTTCTAGCAGCGGGCCTAGCAGGCGGCCGCCTGCCTCGCCTGGCCGCGCGGGGTGGGGGTAGGCACGGGGGCGGGGAGGATACGCTGCTGAGCTCGAGTTGCGTGGTACTGGCGCTGGCGGGGATCCGATCCGGCGCGCGCGCGGCCGTGGTCCACAGCGGCGTCGCTGAATGCCGAGGAGGGACGCCCGGCCCTGAGGTGGCGGGGATCGGAGCGTTTTACCTTGTTGACAAACACGCCTGTGCGGCTGTGCCGGCTGTTGTTGCCGCCGCGGGGGGTTTTTTTTTTTGGCAGCAGAGTTAGCGGGTCGTTTTATGGTATTGGAAGCTTGTTCGGATGTTGCCAAAAAGGGCAGGTGTGTTTTTCAGTGTTTGTTGTTCTGACTCCGCTAGTTGCTCCAGAAACTTTTGTTTGTTACGTTGCGTTGGAGATCAAAGGTAAGATGTGTGTGTCCAATTTGAAATGTTTGGAGCTTTACACTACATGCATGGTGTGTGTCGCTTGCATGCATTTGGTAAAGCAGTTGCTAGCTACTCTAAAATTATGCATTTGGTAACCAGTAACCCCCCAGTACGTATGTTCTACAGTACGTCCTTGGTTTCAGTTAGATGCCTGTCATACATATCTGCCGCTTCACTCCGACCTTGCATAATTTTTTTTACTTTTTACTTATAATAACCTTGCATAAATTTTAAACTAAAAAAAGTGGCCTTTCATGTCTCAAAAGTGAAAACCGGGCTGCTTGTGTCCATTTCACAGTAACTTACAAAATTGCATCAAGAGCAGATAGTGTGTTGTGTGTTCTGGTGATGTGAAAAACATCCATTTATTGCTTATTGGGGTATTGTGAATAATGAGCAAGACAGTATAAATTGCTTTCGTGTTTTACTTGATAGTACCACGTAGTAGATTAACTTTTTGTTAGTTCACTTGGAATTTAGCTATGTGGATTGGGGTTGCTCTGAACGCTTTGCTTGGCGAGACAGCAAATATCCAGCGGTCACTGACCATCTGGGTAGTTTGGTAAATACACCATCATCTCATGTGCAACAGTAAATATATTCCGTCTAAAAGCTGAACAAACTGGAATCCAGTGATACTGGCATGCTGCAATACCCAATACTAGTGTCATTTGATGCGCAAGAATATCATAAGAGTTATTTTATTGTCAAGTGGTTGCCTTTGAACCAGTCAAAATTCACGCTACTCTCTATGTTTCAAATTTAGGCCGTTTGAGGTTTGCCCGAAGTTAAAATTTCTCTAGATTTAACTAAATTACTATAGAAAAGTGTACAAATATATATATAACATCAAACTACTATGATAATCCATGGAATAATATATCTTGAAAATACATTTAGTTTTCTATCAATTTGGTCAAAGTTTGACAAAATTGATATGTGAGAAAGCTAAAATAACATTATAGAAACAACAGTTGTTTCTAAGAAAACACATGTCCATATAGTACGTAACGAAATTATGAATCCTTTCCTACTCGTCTCGGATAAATTATGTTGACTACATGAAGTTTAACACCATCTATTTGTCAAACAAATATCGAAGTAATACTTGCACGATTTTGTATGCGCGCTCTCTCTCTACTTTAGTAAGACTTTATTCTACATGGCATTGTATTCATGCTCTATTTTTTTTCTATGAACATCTTGCATGATATCAAGTTTATGATGATTGGCTGTTCACAAGTAGACTTGTCTTGACAAAAAGATTCTTCTGTGTATGTCAGAGCTGTGTTTTGCAAATATATTTTATCCACGGCCAACCTATAGTTCAAGAAATACCAGTCTATCTAGTGTAAGACGAATAATATGCATGTGCCAAGCTGCATATATATGAGCACAGTTCGTGCATTCCGGAACGAAATGCTGTTTGTGTGTTTATCTAGCGTAACCGGGAGGAGTCCCAAGATGACTCGACGAGCATGTGTTACCCATGGCCTGGATGTCAATAGTCAGGGACAGACGGACAGGGCTCTACCTTCACGTTCACGGAGGGTGCGGTTGTTTGTTGACCAGGGCTCCTTTGGGTCAAGCCATGAGTCCATGACGTTTCCCATCACCGTGCCTACTACGAGTAGGTTACTGGAGCATGTCATCAGATGAGCCGCGGCCTGTTTAGATGTTTCGCGAAATTTTTTTCGAGTATGTTCCCTCACATGCATGGCATATTAAATGTAGTCGAAAAAAATAACCCATTATATGGATGGAGCGTACTTCGCGAGATGAATCTAATGAGCCTAGTTAGGTCGTGATTAGACAATAAATTGCTACAGTAAACATGTGCTAATGACGGATTAATTAGACTCATTAGGTTCGTCTTGCGATGAACTGACATAATCTGTAATTAGTTTTGTAATTAGTCTATATTTAATACTTCAAATGTGTGCCCGACATACTGTAAATTTTTTTCGCGAAACATCTAAACGCGGCCAGGCGAACGCCCCGACAGAACGCTGAACGCTTGACTCCGGGCTCCGGCGCGCAGTGGTTGCGTGCTCTCAAGCGTTCTGACAGCCCAAAATGTTAAGCACCTTCTTATTAGCCAGCATAGCAAGCAAACCATCTCGAAACCACTTCGATCAAAAAGAAGTACGATCTCCTCTCGTGTCAGTCCTCTGAGAGGCTGATCGATACAGTGCGGGCAACAACAACTGTAGCCGGTACGCAGTAGCGACTAGCGACAAATGTTCGTACTTCTTTGCCCGGCGGCGGCAAATGTTCAAGTTCTCGAGCAAGGCAAAAGCTCGGAGCTGGCGAGGCGCGCCGGCCGGTGAACCGGGAGCACAGAGGGAGCTTCTTCGTTCTCGCCCAGCCTTTCCGCCCTTTCTCTCCGTCCTTCGGCGTGCACCTTGCAGTGGTCACGGCGTCGGGGCAGAGAACATGATACATTGATACTCCATCCGTTTCAAAATATAAGTCATTTTAACTTTTTTGAAGAGTCAAATATTTTATCTTTGACCAAATTTATAGATATAACTTTAAAGATTTATGATACCGAATAACTATACTGTGAAAATATATCTAAGAAAGAATCTAATGGTACTTATTTATATCATAAATGTTAGTACTTTATTGTATAAATTTGATCAAAGTTAAAAAAGTTTGACTCTCTAAAATGTTGGAATGCCTCATATTTAGGAACGGAGGGAGCAGCAAGGACTGTAGGTGTAGGAGGAGGAGATAGATGATGATGCCTCGACTCTGCGTCGACCTCGACCTCCTCTGGAAAGGGGAAGCGAGGGAGCAAAAGGGGACACGGGCGAAAGCCCGAAAGAGGGCGTTGGCGCGTAAAGCCTAAAGCGGCGGCGTGGCGACATGGATTCTATTCCATGGGCCGGTGGCAGCGGCCGTAAGGTTCCAAAAAGCCCAGGCTCGGCGGCCGGCTGCCGGTGTCGTCGTCGATTTTTGTTATGGTCGAAGACACGTCCTACGCTCAACAAAGCCAAAGCCAGAGAGAGACAGAGGTTGAGGAGTGCATGGGCGGCATCGTCGGTCGATGGCATGCCAGCTGCTGCGACTGCATGGGATCCGTCCGTCGGTCCTACAGGCCACATCATAGCCAGCCCATCAGCCACACCTGCTAGGGCCACCTGATGGTGACAGAGCCACTAGTGAAAATGCCAACAGCAAAAGATTGTGCCATCGATGGGATGAAACAAGGCGCCAAAGCCTGCCGGGCAGCGCGCGTACGCCAGTGCTGGTCGCGTCTTTTTGTTAGGGCCAGGCACAACTGCTGAGAGCTCGGACGGACGGACGTGTATCGGGCAGCGGAAAGCTCGCGCGTGAAAGGGACAAAACGATGCGCCGCTCTCGCTTTCCTCTCTCCGAGTCGCTCGCTCTCTCTCTCTCTCTGACCTGACTACTCGTCGTCGGAGAAGGCTCGGCGCCACCCACGCGGCGCGCCGCCCAACGCGACCGGGACTTACGGCCACTGTGTGCCGGGCCGCGCGGCCACGGGACGGGACGGCGGCCACCACTGTGTGCCGGCCCGGCCTTGCTGCCCTCTCGTTGCGTTGCATGCGAGTAATGCGACATGCCTCGTCAGGCCAGGCAGCCGGCCTCTCTGGGCCATGCATGGATCTCACTGTACGTGTGAGATCATCGGTGCATGTGTCGCGCGCGAACGGATTTATTGACACGAACACAACACAACAGTGTGCGGATATATATGACTGTAGACGACGGCCCGTCTGCACTGCATGCGCTAGGGCTGTTGCACGGCTCCATCTCCTGTAGTAGTAGTAGCTAGGCGCCAATGCCAAAAACGAAGCAAAACAAAATGTTGTCGTCAACAGTAATATTATCCCTAGATGCACACAGTGCAGTGATTTGCGCAGTAGTGAACGATCGATTTCTAGCACGTGTTGAGTTGATTTCAGGCGGTGAGAATCGTCGAGCTGTAGTGACTAGTGAGTGTGCGTATTATGCGCAGTCTATATATAATTGGAAAATATGTAAAATATACACTGTATGGTATAATGGTAATATTTCTACAAACAAAATGGAACCAACAATCTCAGTATAATATAGAAGGAGCTTTGCCTGACATTTTTTTTACAAGAGTAATTCTATGCTGACTCCGAGAAACAAAAAGAGCTGGAAAAAACTAGTTTGTTCTTATTCATTTCTCACACAGAATCATTTTCTATATAAAATTTATTCTAGATAATCACATACAATAACTTTCTCTCAAAGAATGACCTCTCATAGAGAATCAAAATCAGATGGAGCTTTATCAAACAGACCTTTATTGAACACGAATAAGTCATAAATATAGTGTCATCTTCGCTGCACCGCAGCAAACCCAAGCCATCATTGAAAGGATCGGAGGGGAGAAAGAGGATGAATTGATAGTTTAACCAGCATGATAGAGAATGAGGCGGTAAAAACAAACAGATTAACGTGCTACGACT
Organism: Urochloa ruziziensis; assembly: GCA_015476505.1. Lineage (NCBI taxonomy): Eukaryota > Viridiplantae > Streptophyta > Magnoliopsida > Poales > Poaceae > Urochloa > Urochloa ruziziensis. The sequence continues at coordinate 47,017,738 of CM027124.1, forward strand.
CACCAAAGAGGCAAAGAGCACTAATCGTTGATTTCGCATGACAACGTGACGCCTGCAACTTCAGATGAAGATCGAGAACTAAACGTGGTACGCGTTAATATCTGGTTCGAAAGTTGAAGGACGAGTTTAAGCAAAGAGAAACGGTTTGGTGACAAAATACAAAATATCTTCTATTCTGCCAAAGCAAAACCAAATCTTGCCGTCCATTATTCCCCAGCTGTCCGTTAGAGTATTTCCAAGAGTCTCTCTAAAACTCACTCTCTAAATCATCATTTAGAGAGCCATTTGTATAAAAATCGTTTTCTATATCTTCTTGTTTTCCAACGGCTCTTCTATATCTTGTATGCACTCTAGAGAGCTATTCCGTTCTCTATATTTTGCTAGCGAAAAATCCGGAATAAAGAGTGACTATGTTTGAATAACGAAATAGAGAGGCTGTTGAAAAGTAACTTTTTAATCAAAATCTTTAAAACTAATGAATAGAAATGATTTAAAAATAATTTAAAGAGTCTTTTGGAGTTGCTCTTAATCTACTCCTACCCGCTTCTGTCTGAAGCGTGAAGGGCATTTTCAGAGGAAAAAAGTGGCGGTGGCCTCAGAACGGCCCGGAACGTTTTCTGCGTAATAGTACTGGGCTTCTTCGGCCGCCGATGAGAGAGGGAAGCCTGTGTTTTATGCCGAACAAATGATGCCTAGGCCCGGCCTAGCAAACTAGGTCCGTGTTCCCTTTCCGCTGTGGTCCATATGGCCATCCGCGGTTGGGCCTACAGACCTAAGTTTCCGCCTCTCCCTTTTTGGTGGTGGATATAGGTGATCATCATTGTGCAATCTGCTGGCAAAATGATGGCGGATCCTGTCACTCGTTGACCTGCAGGCTTTTCCGGCGCACGCGTTGGGCCCAGCAGGCCTTTTGTGTTAAAAACCAACAGTAGGCCTCTCCCCTCGTGCAAGCCCACCTTGCTTGGCCCATATCAGGAGGGGGCGCCACTTTTCCCCCTCCTCCTCCCAACCTACTACTACTAGTGCTGTAAAGCCGACCTCTGAATGTCTGAAAATTCTGAATCTGAATCCTCTGCTCTCCCACGGCCGGCAGATCGGCATGTCGCACGCGGCGCCGTCTTTTTCGTCCCATTCTCCGGTCTCTCCTGCATTGCAGTCCACAGCTTTGAGCACTAGGGGGGTTTCGCTTTCCTAACGTAATACGTGCTCCTCGGTTGTGAGCTCGCTCGCGTCCCGGCACGGCGTGGTGGGGGTGCCTGTGGATGTGGATGGATCTTCACTGATCCTGATCGGCCGGTGGCGAGCAAGAAAACACTCCGCGCCGCTGCAGGCCCCGTGCCGCAGCCGCAGAGCGCAGAGGCCAGCGTGCGCCTTTCCTCTGCGGGGGCACGGCACGGGCGGGAGCAATACTACTTGTTAAAGCTGCCGTCAGATCATCTTCTTCTCCGGGACAGCTTGCTCTGCCTCTGCGTGTTATATATTGCTCTGCAAAAATGTCGAGAAGCACGGAGCACAGAGGGCCTGTACGGCTCGATGCCTCGGTTTGGCGTGGCCTGCACTTTTTTCCAGCGGGAACATGCCGTTTTGCCTGCTGCGTTCGTCGTCGTGCATCTCAGGTCTGGTGCCGGCGGAATGTGTGGGTCGTGTTCGTCCCGACGCTACGCTACTCACAAGCGTCGACTAAATCATCCAGCGAGCCATTGCAAGCAAGCATCCGATGCGCCGCACGGAGGAGCTCGCTCGCCCGCTCGCTCACGGCGGCCACGAGCCACCGTGCTCGAATCTTTTTCCGGCTCTCTCCAGCTAGCATGGTCCGGTCCCGGTACGGCCCACCGGCGCAGCAGCGCAATGATCTCCGCAATAATCCCCGGCCACGGGGCGACGATCGGAGGCGATCGTCGCGCGGCACGGCAGTACGGGGCCTTGGTCTGTCACCTCGCCCGCAAACGATCGGGCACCGGCTCATCGATCGGCTCGCACGGACACGGACCGATCGATCGGGCGCGTCGATCACAGCCTTTCTGGATTCCGAGGCGCTGTGTGGAGAGCCTCTGCCACAGCCGGCCCGGCCGGTCCCGGTCCCGGGCTCCCCGTACCCCGAGCCAAATTGCGGGTTGTATAGTTTAGCAGGGCGCGCGCGCCATGATGGTCCGGTGATTGGCCGGACAGGCGCAGCAGGTTTTTACCGGCGCGGAACACTCGATGGATGAGCTACGATGCTGCAGCTTTCGCCCTTGGTCCAGCCGCTCGTACCGTTGTCTACGTACTTTGGTCCCGTAGTGTAGTGGGGGATGCATGATCCGCCTGTACCGTATATGATCCAGCACAGTTTGTGGTACTCAATAGTCAATACTCATCCTGCATAGTACACTCAAACTCAATAGCTGCCATGCCAAAGGATCCATCCTAGCAGTGTGATCGAGTATCTCTCTCAGATTCGTTCGAGACAGTCGTGGTCGGAACGGATTTTGTTGCAACGAGAAATTCTGCTGGTAGGGTAGGAATCCTCGTGAGGATCCCATCGTTTAATTTTGTTCACGTGTCTCTTGGAAGTCACACGCAAGCTTGCAAGCTGATGATGCGTCCCATGGCAACCAATTTTTTACCACAGCGGGCTCCGGTCAGGCGGTCAGCACCGTGCCTGGAACGCCCGCGCCCGCGGGGCGCTCCCGTGCACGGCGCGGCTGTCTCGGTTCACCATCACGGCATCACCAGTAAACTACGCACTACGGGGGATCGCGCGATCCGGGCCTGTCGGTGTCGGATATGGTAAACTAGGGCGCCGCGGGCAGGGGGAAACGAATAAGTTTAGTTACGGTTGGAGAGGCAGCGCGGCCGCGGCTGCAGCGCTGGCTGCAAGGCTGCGACAACCCTGTGCTGTGCGTGCTGCGATCCGGCAGAATGGCGAAAGCTTGGCCGCCGGGCAGTTGGGCCTTTACGGACCCGTCTCTGTACGTAGTGTGCTTGCCTTGTAGCGTACTCGCCTGGACGGGTGTCTCTGACTCTGTGTCTGCGAGGGATCGAGCTGGAACGGCGGCAGAGAGGAAGACGTGTCGAGGTCAAGGCCGACCTCGCATACAATGCTCTTGCGTATGTATGAGAAGGGAGTAGTATTATGTGCCTATATGTGGGATGGATCCAGGATTCAAGGTACACTCTTGCGTAGATTGGATTGATAAATCTCTCCTAGGCGCCTAAACCCAGTGGTCCAAAGGCCTGTGTTCCTGCTGCATATACATCCATACATTTGTTTCAGCCCTGGGCGTAGAGATCTCTACAAGCTAAAGGTTTGGGGTATAACTCCAATTAAATTATGACGTGATGTCTGCATCTGCTGAAGAACCACAATCACAAATTTAAGATTTGTGTTTGGGCAAATAAAGACCAATGAGAAGAACGTCCACCTTCAGACGTATAGCATCGCACAACATTTGGCGCATCTTTGAAATTTGGATTGTAGAAAAGAAATGTGGATTCTGGTTAAGGTTAAAGAGCTACACTATCTTGTTTCTTATAACCTCCTATAATTTTTTACCCTGTCATTAATTTATACAGTCTACCGGAAAAATCTCCAATGTAGGTGTATGCGCGTGTGCTGAGTATGTGCTGAGTGTGTGTGAGTGTGACCATTCTATGTTCCTCAAGAAGAGCTACAATGCATCTTGTGTTCATGTATTGAAACGACGTTATTCAATAGAACGTGCCATTCCATTACTACATCTCCCCCTCCCTATAGAAGTATAAAGCATGTTCTTAATATTTAATATGGTTTATATGGATTTTATTGCTAATTGTATCGTTATTTTCTATTACCATTGATCTCAATAGTAGGTTTGTTCAAAGTTTAATATCTTTAATATGTATGGTTATATCCCAAAAATGCATATGGAGTACCTGACAACATACATACACTCATAATTTATTACTCTTTTATTTGAAACTGACCGATTGGCGTGTGTAGCGCGCCGATCTGTATTTTATCGCTAAGAAACTATAATAATTTATTTGTGTGAAGAAAGAACAATGTGTTAGTCTTTTGATTGCAATAATATTCCTAATTTTTAACCGCAAAAAACCCCTAAATTTCAATATCCTTCGTTCGTGATGCTTTTATAATTTCAAAACTCAAGCCGTGCGGCAGTGAACATAATAATTAGATCTCCAGAGCTAGATCCAATCACTAGGGAATTCAGATTCTTGATAACCCTGATGTACTCAGCACTGATCTAGGTGGTATTGTAAGTTTGTGTTCCCAATGCTCTTCCTGACAGGGTCCCCGCTTCTTCTTAATTCCTAGAGAAAGCAATGCCCATGGTCTTAAAGCAGACAAGCAGTCAAACAATATAGGCAGGCAGACCAAGATTAAACAAAATTCAAAAGAAATGATGAAGATTAATGTTGATTAGTGGTATTAGTTAATATTGCTGGACTAAACCTACTTCATTCCCCCTCTCACGTGGGCTCTTTGTTCACTTCCTTTTCTTATGCTACCCTGTTAATTTATTCATCTGGATGAACATTTTTTTTTTGTCATAAAATACATTTTCCTCCACCTACATTTTCTCTTCACAATGAAATGAAAAAAAAAGAATAGTACAAACCACTGCAAACAATTGATCAGGCAGGTCATCAGTGCCTAGTTCTTGTACATCTTCCCTACGGTCTGGTCCCTTCACCACCCTTTATTCTGATCATATCATCGATCTCCTCCATCTTTGTGTTCCTACAAAGCCACGGTTCGGCCTTTGTGGCACACCAAGGTTGTGCTGGCTGTCCTACCCCTTCCATACAAAAAAAGCTCAGCAATTTAGGTGTTGTCTACCTCACATCTTTATTCATCAACTTCTTGCCATGATGCCCTCTCGTCATGTCAAAACATCCTCCTTTTTGCCTCCCAATGCACTTCCACCTCCCACAGCACCATTTGACCTTTTTTACTTCATGAAGATGATTGGCACGGTAAAAAAAAAAAGCAGACTAGTCAATTCGCTCTGATCATTGGGCGCGCATTTTGACCGGTCAGGGCGGCTAATCCATCATCTGCTGGTGATTTTTCTCCTTTTGCTGGTCACCGGGGAGGAGGTCGAGGAGCCATAGGCCGAGGCACCATGTGAAGCAACAGTCGCCGCTGCCGCGGCGTCGTCGTCGCTCTTGTAGCTGAGGCAGCCAGCGTCCAGCACCCCTACAGGGCTCTGAGGTGCAGGTGAGGGAGCCCTGCCGCTTGCAGATTTCAGTGGCACAGTGTTAATGGCCGGGGTCGCCATGGACTGGATCGCGGCCTGGCACCTCAACACCCGCTCCTGCAGACAAAGGCAACAGCACATTTAATAACTCGCCGATCGAGCTCACACATACAAACACACGGGGTGTAAATGCGTTTCACGCTATCTGTACGAGAGCCAGCGTTTACGCAAGTACGGCAGGCTAGATTTGAGCTATGAATGTGTGGATCTCGAACTGTGCCGTTGCATTTTTCTGCCTAGAACAAACTAGGGGATGAAATGAGTTCGCATGAGACGTGCTTCAATGTGTACCTTGTCGACATGGGCACAGGCGTTTTCAATGCCTGCTTCTCCTACCACGGTCGCTGCCACGGCGGCGGCGACCTCAGAAGGTCTGAAGCCTATGCAAGCAGTGCCTGCCGTGCAAGAACACGTATCAATCAGATTAGATTAGTAGGAAATGGTGTGATCTACACTGGTTTCATGGATAATATCATGCTTTGCATACCTCTAGCTACACACAAGATGAGCTCTGCCGACTGAAAGAGCCAGCTTCTTGGCCCCCGCATGCCGCCGTTCAGCTTGTTTAGGAAGTAGTCCAGGTAGGAGAAAGGGGTCACGGCCTGCATCCTCCAATTGAGGGTGCTTAGAACAAGGAGTTCCATTCTCTGGATCGTCTTCGCCTCAAACACATACAGTGCATCTCCTACCTGATAATTGATAATTTGCACAATTCAGTCAGAATTAGAACAAGAACACGATCAGATGAGCAAGAACAATGTGCAACGACATTGCAATTCCTATAGGCAGTTTACCCACCTGAAGGTCCAGAGATTGTGGAACAGAGGTTTCCTCCATCTTGGCGGCAAGAGAAAGACACGCCACCGAGAGCAGTTGCGTCATCCAGTCCTTGCCTTCCTGAAATGACGTCGGCGACAAACATTAGTCTAAAACTTACTGGTATTGGTACCATTAGCAACTTCTTGAGGATGGTGTGATTCTTACCGGAAGCTCGTACCGCGAGAGGAACCGATCAAGGTAATTCACAGCCAAGTAGGCAGTAACGGGACCAAAGTTGTAGTATTCGTGGACCTGCAGAGAGATCACAAGCATAACAAGTCAGTAACCACATGGAAAGCATAGGTGTATAAACTTCACGTGAACTATATTCAGAACTTTTGTCAAGAAAAAAGAAATTTTGCCGGTTCTAGATATAGTGCATATTTTTCTTGAAAATATAAAAAGTACAATGTTGAATCAGACAGTGCATCTCAGTATCTCGTGATTCAGGAAGCGGACGAAAGGCCAACTTTGGCCGGGATGGTCCCAGGTTTCACCCGGGAAAAATGGTCACGGCATATGTACAAGGCACGTTACAAATAGAGTGTTTCGCTGTAATCATGAACAGTGGTGAAATCATTGGCATAAATTACTAGGCTACACGCTACTAGATGCCCATGAAAGACCAATGCAAACGATTAAAGCACCCAGCATTGCAAAGATTGAAGAAGAAACAATCTATAGTGTTGCAGTAGTGTTTGGGTGAAAAAACTAAGAACAGATGCATCTTTTTATTATTCTATAAATGAACAGAATTAATCAGTACTCTAGTGGTAATCATGGAATCGGAATATGCGTTCCAAGAACATCCAAATCAACGAGCAAAAATGTTTCCTTTTTCCATTCCCCACTGTCCAGCCACGCATCAGGCACTCAGATATTCAGATCAATCAAGAACCCACCTTCCAAATCCAATCGACGGCCTCACGGCGGACGCAGAGATCGATGCCGCCGCCGCCGCGCAGCCGCTCGCCGTAGTCCGACCTCGGCATGTGCTCCGGCTCCCGCACCACCAGCCCGGCCACGCATTCCTCCGACTGCGGCGGGAACAAATCCGCGCCGAAACCGTCCTCCCCGTAGTCCGACGACCGGCCCCTCTTCCTCCCCACCACCTCCGCCGCCGCCGCCGCCACGTCCTCTTCCTCCTCCTCCAAGCACAGGATGCTGCTGTGCTCCTCGGCGCAGAGGAGCAAGGACGCGGCCGCGTCGTAGCAGCTCGGAGCCATGGCTCTGTATCTGCGTGTCCCGCCCCCAACAAGCAACAAAAGCCTGCGCCTTTCTCCTCTCCCTCGCCCTCTCCGCCGTAATCTCCGGTCAGGCCGGGCGGTGGTGGCTGGTGCGCGTGTTCGGGTAGCGAGGAGCAGGGCGCGGTAGTGCCGGCTGCCGAGCGGTCAAGGACAAGGCCACAGGGAATGGATTGGCGGAGGAGGCAGGGTGCGGTGCAGTTGTGCCGTGCGGCTGCCGCTGCCGCGCCCGCGCGCTTTGTATCGAGGAGAGGAGAGAGGGGGCGGGGAGTATTTCGGGAAAGCGAACGCGGTGGTGCGCCGAAATTGGGACAGCCGGAGCGGGAATGGAGGAGCCCGGACGGTCGCGACGGGTGCAGGAAAAGGCGAGCGCTTGCCGTACGGGAGGCTGGATCCGACGGCTGGGTAGCGGCGGGAGGCAGGCCCTGGCCGTCCGATCGGGGGATCGGCGGGTGTGATTGGACGCGGCGGTTGACGCGGCTGGAGGAGTGACAGCCCTCGTGACCCTTTCGCAAGGGTGTACCGAAATTGAAACAGTGTGAACTGGGGCTTTGAATTGATTTGAGTGGCGCTGGCTATTTTCAAACGGTCAACTGTGCTCCTTGCCCTCGTATATGTTTATGAACACGCTTACAAACATATTTAGCAGGTATTAGAACACACAAAGTTCACTAGCAAATGTTAGATTTGGACATCATGCCAAGTAGGGAATTGAGATTTACACAAACATACAACCATTCCGTAAATTGTTCAACCATGCATTCTTGTAGGCCCATTTGGACCCATCCCACATGTACTCTATGGTCTATAGTAATAATCGCATCGCTCTATTACGTGGCCTAGACATATTTTCATCAAATTTCTACCATTGTGAGAAATTTTCGATCTGCTCATGGTTCGATCACAATAAATCCCTGTATTACGTATGAAATATTGGTTGTACCGATAGAATCTGTCAACCACCTATTGTTGGAAATCTAATAACATTTTTAATAACATTTGACTCTAAGTATACAAAATAGTATTTTCGCCCCCATGAAAATAGTAATTCTAGTATTTGAAAAAAAAATCTGGCGAAAGATTACAATCCTACAAATTGGACCACATGTGGCGAGGCACAATTAATTACCTTAGCTTGCATGCCTTGCATGCCGTGATTTGCACCCACAAGAAAACAAAATATAGCACGCCTAAATAGGTATACTAGGCTAATTAATTAATAAGGATACCGAGGTGGCAAACTAGCAAAGTCATTTGACAATTGTACTAATCTGTTTAGGAAAAATAGTGTTACTTTTGATGGGACAGAGAGAGTAACGTATAGCTTTCTTTGCAATCCATTTATTTTTCTTCAAGCAATCCTTCTTGAGATGCCACATTTTCTAAAGAAAATAACTTTGAACTTCTAATACATTTGTCAACTAATAAGAAGCGGATCCTCTCTCTCCCTCCCTCCCTCCATGGAGGCCCCCTATGTTTTGTTTTCTTGCCGATCCTTTAAGAAGAGTCCTCAAATTGTTAGAAGTAATGGACAAGGCTACATGACCTCAGAATCTTTGAGATAAGAATATCAAAAGCTACTACATACATAATATAAATTAAAGGGTCATCCATGGAAGGCGAAAAAGTGCAGCGCCGATGTCTTCAATCTGTAACACACTTAAATGAGCAGCCTCCTTTTATCTTCACTCTACACTATGTAAAAAAAAACATTCTATATGACCTGGAGCTAGAAACATAAGGAAACTATCCATAAGGTAAAAATGAAAAATAACCGGTCGATGATGCATGCATGCCCCTCGCAACCCAGCACCTCTACTCAAGGCCGCGTTTAGATGTTTCGCGAAAAAAATTTACAGCATGTCGGACACACATTTGAAGTATTAAATATAGACTAATTACAAAACTAATTACAGATTATGTCAGTTCATCGCAAGACGAACCTAATGAGTCTAATTAATCCGTCATTAGCACATGTTTACTGTAGCAATTTATTGTCTAATCACGACCTAACTAAGCTCACTAGATTCGTCTCGCGAAGTACACTCCATCCATATAATGGGTTATTTTTTTCGACTACATTTAATATGTCATGCACGTGAGGAAACATGCTCGAAAAAAATTTCGCGAAACATCTAAACAGGGCCCAGATAACTTCACTGACGACATCCTCATCAGTCATTTGAACTCATGATTATTTCCCCATTAACGCCGATGCACGTACGCTCTACGGAGAGTTAATAAGAGATAAGGCTACCAAAGCCCCCGTACAGTGTGCGCGTACAATTAGCGCCATGCACGAGTACTACATTCGTACCGAGTGAGCACAGATAGATCCTGCACGCGATCGAGAGGACGGCGATACGAATCGACAGGTTTATGTTCGTTGTCGCCGGAGTTAACGCGCGGCTGCACGGCCTAGCTCGCGCGTGTTAACTCTCGAGGCACTGCTCGATCGGCACATGAAACAACATCAAAACTGTTGGAGAGAGCATATATACGCTGAACTTATTGCTCGGGGCCTGACGTTATATAGAGCTAGTAGCAGTAGTACGTATTTTTGTAACTGTATAACCCATTTATTGCTCTGTCGCAACCGCGTTAAGTTGCGTGACAGGGTCTGTACGTGTAGTACGCGCATCCTGACGGTGTGGTTTGTAGTATAGATGCAGATTGAGACTGATTTGGAGGCGAGTCTGTTAAGCTTTTAATTAGCTCATGAAATAACAATGTGGTGCTACCGTAACATATGCTAATGATGAATTAATTTGATTCTGTCTCGCGCATTACCAACGACTTCTACAGTTAGTTTTATAATTAGTTAATGTTTAGTCCTTCTAATTAGTACTACCTCCGTTCCACATCATAGGTCGTTTTGGCTTTTTTTGGTTCATAATCTTTCTTATGCACCTAGATAAACGCTATGTCTAAATTCATAACAAAGTCTACGAACCTAGAAAAGTCAAAACGAACTATACTGGACGGAGAAGTATCAAACATCGTATTGAATCACCGGATCCAAATACCAGCCCCGGCGATAATTATAGTGATTACACACCCCTCTGCAAATCTTACCATCATCTCAAAAGCAGCCAGCATTGACGCAACATAAACACACGGGAGCCAAAGTACCCCTACTTTCGGCCCTTTTACGGATCGCGTACTACGTGCTTTTTACATATCGATCGGAACAGGGTCACAGTAGTGCTGCCAGTGCATCGTCAGCTAAATGCTGCTGCTTTTATTTTGCGCGCGCTAGGGTGGATCGAACTATCGAAGACGTACTACTCCAAGCTATCTGCAGTGCTGATGAACAACAGCTAATCCCATTCCGATCCCGGCACGCCTGCTCCTGCCGCGAACTGTAGCAGCGCCATCTCGCCGGCTTTGCGTGCACGCGGACCTCCCGGCCCACAGCCCAACAATCGCAGCGCACGACGACGGCTTTTCCTAGTGCGCGCGCTCGGCACGTCGGCCGTATCCACCCCCCGCGCACGCCCTGTATCGATCACATGTCCACGTCGCGCGCGCGCGTCCAAAACGTAACGAGACCGATCGAGGCCGTGGCCCGTGGGCGCCCGTCCCCTCTCCGCTCCAATCCACCGCGCCATCCCCTGTTTTTACCCGCGCCACCGGGCGCCATCTCTTCACCTAGCTCGTCGCCTCGTGTGTACCTTTATACGTGCGTGTACGACCGACCTGGCGGAGCCGGTATGGGCTGCTTCCTTCCCCGGAGGCGTAGTACGAGGGATTGTTCGCGTACGCGCGTACGGCGTACCTCGGCATGTCGCCGGCGTGGGAGGACCGCGCGCGGTCCAGGCCTTCATGTGTTCATGTGTTAGAGCAACTCCAGCCGCCTCTCTAAACTTGTGCCTCTATTTTACATTTTTAGTTAGTCCTATAAAATTTAGAGGCTTGAAATCCTTCCCGAACACTAGCCAGCCCGACCAAATGACAGCCCATAAATCGTGGGACCCACCTGTCACTCTCGGCGCTGCCTCTCCCATGCCGCCGTGCGCGCGCGCTCCCCCGTGCCGCCGCCGCTCCTCTGCTCCGCCATGCCAGAGGCTGCGTCCGCTCCTTTGCTCCGCCGGCCGCGGCAGCGACAGCCCGCGCCACTCCTCTGCTCGTCGGTCGCGCCGCGCCTCTGCTCGCCGGCCGCTGCAACGCGGTGCGCACGCGCCCGCCCGCCTCCCCCTTCCCAAGCATCCTGCGCCGTGTCCAGCCGCCGCCAGCCATGGTGGCCGGCCGCGTCAAAGTGGTCGCGCCACGTCCTCCCCAAGATCCCCTCAATGCGGCCGCATCAAATCACGAGCGGTGGCGCGAGGGAGGGCCTCTCAGGCCACGGGCGCGGGGGCTGGCGGCGGCGAGTGCGGGCCTCCTTGGCTGTGAGCATGGGGGCCGCCGGCTGCGAGCACGGGCCTCACCGGCCGCGAGCGTGGGGACCGCCGCCGGCGAGCGTGGGCCTCCCCGACCGCGAGGCGGGACGGCGGCGACGGCGCAGGAGGAGTGTCGAGGAGACGAGGACGAGAGGGAGCGGAAGAGACGAAGAAGATGCAAAAAAGGTGGTGGGCCCATGGATGGGTGGAAATAGAGGTCCGTCTTTTTTTGTTTCTGGCCCTTTTTTGAAAGAATTTCACAAATGGACCCCTGCGGAAAGATTGTCAAAAATGGACCCTGACCTCGGCGTCGGAGACTATGGCGCCGAGGGCACATTGTCAGCGCCGGAGCTATTGGCGCCGAGGTCTACAACCCAGGCAATGAGCTGGCTTTGACATGGCAGCTACCTCGGTGCCATAGACCTTGGCGCCGAGGTCGGCGCCACGGCCTCTGGCGCCGAGGTCGGCGCCACAGCTCCTGGCGCCGAGCTTCGATTTTCTGAATCCATGCTTCTACTCTATTGTTTCACTTTATTCATGGATCAATTTTTACTCCATTATTTCACTTTATTCATGGATCAAATGCGCAAAACATCCGTAGACTAACTAATTCGAGGAGAAAAATAAGGATCTGCTCCATATCACATAAAGTAGTACACTACGTAATGGAGCACATTAAAATCAGGGTGTTAATTAGGTCATGCACTGAAGCTAACATTCCTTAGTTAATTGAAATCGAGAACAGAGACAAAGTGGCATGTGAAAACCTTTACCACACAATGGTAACTATGTCTTGAACTAACCCTCACATGCCTTAGGTAATTGAAATTGGTACATTTTGAACTGAAATTCTACTGGGTGTAGCGGGTGAATTTTTCCTTCCTTGCTTGCTTGGATGAGCCCTCCCCATCTTGTCTCTTCTTGTTGTTCAGTCCCTTTTCTTGTTTGAGGAGTTGTGCTTGACGAGCTTTAAATTCTTTTTCTTGTTGTTTTAGTGCCGCCTCTCTGGCAGCTAACTCCTGACGGTGCCTCTGAAGTTGATCCTCCTTTCCCTTCATACGGATCTGTTGGTGGCGGATCCTTCGCTCTTGCTCCTAACGAGCAAGACGCTTGGCTTCTCGAGCATCCGCCTGTCTCACGTTGTATTGCCCTTTGTGCTCAACCTGAGTTGGTGAGACTGGATGAGGAACAGGGCTAGTGCCGACCCATTGTATGAATGTGCAAGCCTTAATGAAATTCATGGGTTAGATGTACGTCGTATAACTGAAGCATAGATTGAAGAGATGAATGAATGTCGTACCTTGAAATCATCATCAATGTCCGAACACTTGAAATATCTACACCCATACTGTAGCCTCTTTGATGGATCATCACATACTTGCAACCACGCACGGTACCCACAGTAGCACTTTGGTCGTTCGTTCCACGGTGGAATGCCCTTTCGGTCTTCCTTCCATGAGGACATCGTTTGGAGAGGAACTGGAAATTTAGGTTGTGTTGTGGTTGAGGAGAAGGTTGTATTTTTTATAGAACAATTATGTTTTTTAATCTAATTTTTTTTAGCCTTCCCGTAGGATTAGTCAAGGAAGGCAGGGTTGTTGATCCAAAAAGCCTAGATAGATGCCTGAGACACCTAGTTAGATGCTTGCTGCAAAGCCTAGGTAGACGACAGACCTGAAAAGGCCAGTTGCATGCATACTGCAAAGGCTAGTTGGAAATGCCCAGCTTAAATACATAGATGCATTGCATAAAAATGAAATGACAAATAGGATAGGGTGTTGAGGCACCACCTCTGACCTAAACAATGTACTACAAAAGCGCAATGTCATGTGTAGCACACTTATAACCGTGTGCTAATCCTAAAATGCCTTAGGTGAATGTAAATTGTCAGGTGTGAAGACTAGGCTTCACTGGGTACAACGGGGATATCTCCCCCTTCTAATAGCTTCAGGGCCCGCTACTTTTGCCCGTCGTGCCCTCTCTCTCTTTCTCTCGCATTCAGCTTCACGTTCTTGGGCCTCTTAACGCTCGATTTCCTCCAACCTCTTGCGAATCTCCTCCTGGTCTTCCTTGTGCTTCTCCTCCTTCTGATCCTCGCACACAATTGTGTATCGCCGCTCCGCATATGAATGGAGTACCTTATAGGGCCTTTTACGTATCACTGCATAATGCTGCAACCAACGCTTCAGTGCTGGAAGGTCCTTGAAAACTCGACCCTTCTCAATTGTCATGTTCCAACTTGTCTCAGGAGCGTCTAGAAGTTCATCATCTCGTCCTTCTGCATGTGCCTGATCTGAAAGTCCAACGTCGCTGAATTCATGGACCCTTAAGTCACGGTCAGGGAAAATACGCCTCATCGTCTCTAAATCACTATCTGAAAGCTTACCCACTTCACGGTCATCGTCAGAATCAATTGCCCTAGCAACATAATAAGGATCCTCTTCATTCAATACTTGAGGCTCAACTGTGTCAACATCATTCATTAACCAAAAACCAACTTCCACACTATTTGAAGCCCAGAATCCATCTTCCAAATGACCACCAACATTATCAGGAATGCATGCTGAAACACAAGAACAAAGACAAGGAATGAATGAGACAAGGATGATTTTACTAGGACAAAATTGAGGGATTGAAAGGGACAAGTGAAAAAATTAAGGTGGATGCAATACTTACGAGGAGGGTTTTGTGTCAAATGGACCGCCTCATTCTATGACAAAGGGACACAATGAGCAGGAGGTGGAACATTATCTGGAACTGGCATAGCAATATGGACCTCATTTGGAGCGGATCTAGCATCACGAACATGTACAACAGGAACCGGGCGCTTAGGAGGGCGACGGTTGGGAGAAATAGACACCGGAAGGCGAACAAAGATATCCAAAAATTGCAACTGACTCTTCATTGCAGATCTGACAAAATTATCCCATTGATTCTTACTCCCAATACGAATAAGATGCCTAAGAATATTGGGTGGAGCACCTAGATGAAGTACACCCTCCACAACAATGTCATTATGATTTCCATGCCAATTTAACTCCTCACAAGCCCTAGCAACCAACTTAGAAAAGCTTGGTCTATCATCGAATAGCACAGGCACGCTATGGATCCCAACAAACTGAACATATCCATAGTTCTGATCTCTTTCCACAGTACCTCCATGATATATAGTGACTAGATTGTCCATCTAAGGTTTGCATAGCAATAGATTTTGTTTAGTCAAAATACATATATAAACTACATATGTACTACTGCTAGTAATTAACTAAGTATAACTAATATAAACTACATATATATATGTCAAGCTACTATTATCAAGCTAACTATCTAACTATGTCACTACTACTATCTAGCCAAAAATGAACTGTTCTCTGACATTCAGAACAGCCAGCCTAAAAAAATTCATAAGTCCCAAGATAATAGGCGAATTGAGCTCAAATTTTGATATGACATGCATAGCAAAGTTGCAAACAAGTTTGGTATAATGCGGTCGGCCCAGGTCCTAAGTTATGGCTCTCAAACAATTGATATTGCACAATCTGTCCAAAATTGCAGATTATCAAACTACAACTAGCTTCTATTATCAAGCTACTACAACCTAACTATCAAATTATGTCACTACTTCTATCTAGCTAGTACTATCAAACTACTACTACTAACTATCTATCTAACTATGTCACTACTACTATCTACATGTACATGAAAAAAATACTACTATCTAGCTACTATTATCAAACTACTTCTATCTAACTACATGAAAAGGTACTGCTAACTAACTACTACTACCTAACTATGTTTCTGTACAGGAAAAACTAATTATTTTAGCATGTATAGTACCTTGATTTGCTAGACAACGACGCTCGGGAGGAGCTCCTCTCGCGGTAGACCCCGAAGGTCCACGCGACGCTGAGGAGGAGCTCCTCACCTGCGGCTTGGCTGCCGCGGGGTGGGCGCCGCGCCGGGAGGCCGCCGTACCCAGGAGGTGCGGCCGGGACCCCCAAGCACCGGCGCCGCAGCCCACCACGCGCCCGGCGGCGGGGAGGCTAGGCTCCACCGAGAGCCGGCGAGGGCGCCATGCTGCACCGGCAGGGGGAGCCCCTGCACCCACGCTGGCACGGGACGATGGCGACGAGGGCCGGCGCTGGCCTGGCGAAGCGGGAAACGGCGGCGCGGCGGAGAAGCACGTGGGCGTGGTGCGGAGCGGCGTGGGGGCGGGGCGGCGTAGAAGGGCGTGGGGGCGGCGCGGAGTGGAGGGGCATGGGGGCGGCGCGACGCAGAGGGGCGTGGGGGCGGCGCGGTGCGGAGGGGCGTCGTGGCGGCGCGCGTGGAGGAGTTGCTCGGTACAACGGCGGCGCGTCGGGCTGGGAGGATTCGGGGCGTGGCTCGGTACAAACTCAAAGCTCGGCGCCAAGATATGCGGCGCCGAACTCGACGCCAAGACCTGTGGCGCCAACCTCGGCGCCATAGCATTTGGCGCCGAGGTTTAGGCCAGGTCAGCTCCACCTCACCATTCCACGACGGCGACGACCATGGACCTCGGCGCCAATGACTCTGGCGCCGAGCCATTTGACCTCGGCGCCACAGTCTTTGGCGTCGAGGTGAGGGTCCAGATTTGTAAATCTTTCCGCTGGGATCTATTTGTGATAATCTTTCACAAAGAGGATAAAAAACAAAAAAGACAGAATAGAGGGTCTCCATTCCTAGGGGCCCAAATCAAAATTTGGAGGCCTCCACAAAATGGTAGCCCGTTTAGAGGCTCGGTTGGAGTTGTTTTTTTCCGCTTGAGAGACTAAAATAGGTATAGAGACCCATTTAAGGGCTGGGCTGGAGGAGTTGCTCTTATAGCCTATACTGTTACAGTTACAGTCTTTGTGCTACGTACAACGTACTACACACTACGTGCATGCCTCGCTTGCCTTCGTGATAGACGTCACATGCACTAGGCAAACAGTCTATCCCTGCGACGACACGGGCCCAGGCTACGGTGAGGGCAGCGTACGTGTGTCTTCTTTGCTCTGGGTATGGCGTCGTGTGCGTACGTCGTGGTATGTGCTCTCCAGTCCGGTCGCGCAAAGAACCAGCTGGTACAGATAGTATGTGCATGGACGTAGTGAACTAGTAGTGATAATGGAGCAGCATATATGGACGATCGTATAGTCGAGTTGCATGGAACGCAGCTTACTGACCGATGGGTCGTGACAGTGTTCGAGTAGTATAGTCGTCTCGTCCACCTCCCTGCTGGCCGGGTCTGTCACGTGTCGGTCTCTGCCTAGCTATTTCACATGTATGTTTCTTCTGGCTTAGACTTTGTTACTATGGCAATCGATCGAGTTTAATTTGTCGTTGTATCTATAATCTATCATCAGTACATACTTCAAAGATAAGTAGTACCCTGCCGCCTACCCTCTCTGTTTCGCAATAGTGCGTCGTCGTTCTAATTTTGTCCTATACTCCTACAATGTTTTGCAACAGCTGATAGGAGCATGTTCTAATTTGGCCTTAGTTATCACACATTTCTCTTTATCTAAAAAAGTTATCAGATATTTCTACCGTTAACCATCGATTCAAATTTGACCTAATGATGCTGATACTTATTTTAGATCGGATGGAGTAGCGTTCACAAAGCTTTGCAAGACATGGACGCGTTGTAAAAAGGGAACCGACAGTAAAGACAGACATTTAAGATAGGATCATGTTATAATTAAACTAGCTTAGGGCAAGTACAACCGTGTAGATAGCTGTTGTCTTTTTGACACAAACAGACAGCTTGAACAGACAACTTGTACAATGGACTGTCTGTTTAGCTGTCTGCAGAGTGTTTAATTCATTTTTTAACACACAAATTATGGTGATCTAATGCATACTTGATCTTTGTAGCTGTTTTGTTGCACACATGAGACATGCACGATTCATTTAAATATTCCTCTCATTCATCATTTTTTTTCTTTTCCTTTCTTTTCTCTATCTCCTCTTATTATTATTTTTCTTTGTCCCCTTCTTTTTTTCTTTTTTCATTCTTTTTTATCTTTTTTTATTTCTTCTTTTTATCTGTCTTTTCCTCTTTTTTTAAACCGCCAAGCCTCGCTCTCTCGATCCTTCTCCTCTTTTCTTTTTTCATTTTTCTTTTTCTTCTCTTTTTTTTTTCCTTTTTCTCTCTTTTGTTTTGCATTATCCCCTCGTTCTCTCCGCCTGACCCCATCTCGCTCGATCTCGAGATCTCTCGAGGACCCGCCGCTCGCATGCGCTTCCTTCCTCCGACGGAGGGTCTTCTCCCTCCCTCGTCTCGGGTCTCCACTTCCCCACCGCCTCCACGGACGCCGACGCCTCCGTCACCTCCTCGTTGTCGTCTTCTCCGCGCCTCTACTGCTCCTGCGAGGTCCAGCTGGAGGAGGCAGCGCCACGCCTCTGCTGCTGCGACGGCGAGCTGCTGCTCGAGGAGGCACTGAGGCAGGCCTCGCTGGAGCAAGGTTGGGGTCGTGCGCGGGGATGAGCGGAGAGATGGACGACCGCAGCGGTCTGGCCACGGTGAGATCGGCTCTGCTCTGTTCTGTTCTGTGAAGAACAAGAAGGGGAAGGGAAGAATTGCCTTGGCGCCAAATGAAATCCCCCACGCGCGCATCAGATCCGAGCTTTCGTCGTCTCCTCGCATCGCATTCTACAACCGCCTCCGACTCGTCTCTCCGGCCTTGGAGCACGAGCGCGGCTCGTAGACGAAGGAGACGCCGAGGGGGAGCCGTAGCCGGGCGCAGAGGGTGTTTTTTGTAAAAAAAAATGGCTGCATGCCTATAGCAATCGGCGGGTTGTTGTATGTGCCCTTAACCTCTTGCAATTCGGTTTTGATCTCGCCAATTAAGGTTCTTGTCTCGTTGTCCAATCGATCTCCTGATTTGCAAGAATCTTAGGGTAGGGATCGAAGAACATGACGCGCAGCTGCCAATTGGCCTGCCTCTTCGTGTTTTGACCTGGGATAACTCTATTTCTGACGCATAGGATAATCATATCTAAACCAACTGGGCATGTCCTAACGCATCGACATTCAAAAAGATGTTCTAGACATGCATTAGGTCTAGATCTGGTGCAACTCTCGAGCCAGAAGCCCAGAAGAGAAGGCCGCTACAACCAGGTAAAACAAGCAAAATGACGGACCCTGCCATGGACATAGGTGTGGTAAAAGTACGGAGTACGCTGTTTTGTTCCTTGTGTGAGTGTGACCCATAATTGCACTGACTGTGGTGCTGGCTTGCTCTTACTTCAAAGCACACTCAAACCTAGGCTAACGCATTATCAAAGAAAAAAAAACCTAGGTTAACGCATGATGGTCGCTCTGAATGGAATCCTTGGTACGAGCTCTTCTCGAATAAAAACGTGAGGATGAGGTTAAAATGTGGTGCATTAATCATTAGTATATATTGGCTTTGAGTTGGACAAAACGTAGTTTTATACTCTTCTAAACACAGAGATCAAGAACTGGAAATTTCATTCCTGGCAGATGCGTTTGGCCACTTTCCGTGACGGGGTACCACATGCTGATCACCCTACAAAGCTAGCCACTTTGTTAACACACACGTCAACTGCGCGACACATGCGGCCAGGATTTTGTTTGGTGGTCGTTGTTGGTCCATGTCCATAAACAAGCATCCAGAACATCCGCCACACCTTGCCTGGCGCCGCCGTCCGCGCTGAGCCACCGTGCACGTATTACCATGCATCGATGCAGATCACACCAATGCACAAAAGCTCCTAGTAGTTCAGCTAGACCTGTGTGACTCGTCTCCCCGCCTGACCGCCTCTTGGTACGGGGTGCCCCGGCCCGAAACATACTGATGGCCACGTAATTCGCAATCTTCGTCCTTTATTTTCATCGACTAGATAAATCAATTATTCCTGATTAGCCAATTGATTGGCCAACATAAAAAAAAAGGATTTTGAATTTGGAGCGCGCGCGGGACATCTCTTTCGATTGTCCGGGGCGGTAGAGGTGTAAAAAAAAGCTGTGGCGCACGGGCTAGTTGACCTTGCATTTGGATGCTTAGACTCTAGCTGAGCCTCCACTCTGGGTCAAAACGTGACAAACTAAGTTTGGATGCTAGCCTCGTGAGAGTAACAAGTTCTCGCTCAAAAAGGGCTGAGCTTTTATAGAGTTGTTACATTGTTGATTGATCCGTAGTTACTCAGCATTTATAGAGCTAAGCTCAAGCTTAATCAAGTTTCATAACTTGTAGGTTTCACATTGCAGCGCTTTCAGCCTTTCCCGAGCTTGGAACTAGCTCTAACTCAAATGTCACCGTCAGCTACAGATTGGCTCGAGATTATACCGGCCAAATAAAAGGTAGAACCTACACATACTAGCCATATAAGCAACATATGAGCCTCTCGATCTCATTGACACAGCATTAGAGATACGAGAGAATGTAGCAGTAGGAGCACTGTTTGTGCGCAGGACAATTAGGAACCCTACCTTGCCGCCTAGCATAATGTCTAATCACAACACATAATGGAGCTGATGTGAGCATGTGGGCAGTGGCAGTGTTCCTAACCGATTGGTACTACAGTACGTATATGGAAACACAGTACATCTAATCTACTAGGTCCCTGCAGTACGTACTCCGTGATAATCAAATGATCCAGGGACTACGAAGACTGGCTTACTAGCTTCTAGTAGGTCTAATAACTAGACGTGCAGAAGCATTAATGTCCACTGCATTTTATTATCAGCATTAAACGCATGCAAGAAATCCAAAACTTAGGTTTCGGATTTGTTTACAAGAAAGTCTGTTGTTTTCTCTCTTAATTGTGGGAGAATGAAAATTAAGTTTTTTCAATTAACTTGTCCTACTCCTAAACATCATATCGATAAAAATAGAGCGAGTAGAAGGGGGAAATGAAAGTTATGTTTTTTTTATGAGGCCCAATAGAAGTTACGCGCAATACCTTCACTGATAGCAGACATGTTTGTAAAGTTGGCCATATGGGCCGTTCAACACGACACGGCACAACGTGGCATGACATTGACTTCGTGCCGTGCCAGCATTACGTGCCGAAGGTGTCGTGCACATCGGCGATTTAGCCATGCCGTGCCGCCCGTCGGCTCGGCGTGCCTGCAATCACCCATGGCCACCGCTGCTAGCCCGGTTGCCACCTCCTGCTGCTCGCCATCGTCGTTGCTCCCTGTCGCCGTCGCGCGCCACTTCCCCTGCTCCCCGTCGTCAGGTTTGAAGTTGGAGGAGGGGAGGGGAGCAACGACGTGATGAGGTTGGAGGATGGTAGGGGAACAACAACGGTGTTAGAGTGGCTGGTGGGGGCTAGGGTTTTTTATGTGCCACGTTTTTTGGAATTAAACGGGTCATTGTCAGGCTGGACTATAATCATGCCGAGCTTTGTCAGCACGTTGTGCCGTATAAGCGGCCGAGGCACCGCACTAAGTATAGGCCGGGCCGACAGGCACGATGCAGGTCGCGGCGTGCCCGATAAATTTCCATGCTTTCGGCTAGCGCATGGGGCTTGTGCCTTTCGGCCAACTATATAGTGGCGTATGATGGCAGGCCCAGGCTCGGTTTGGGCCTCGCGTAGTTTTATACGTTAAAGAAAAAGGATTACTAGTAACTTTTAAGGTTCCATGAGCTTGGGCTAGGCTAGATTTTGTTTAGGCTTTTATATCTTTACCCATGCCCCGTCCAATAAAAATTTCAGGCCAACTTCTCTTTTTTAAGAAAAGCGCCTGCTATTTCGGGCTACAGAATGGTGGGCCGGCTAAATTGGCTCAGGTTTGATCCGATCTCGATTCTGGAGGTGGGCCTTGGGTAGTTGGCCTTGTTGGATGGATCGCTGGCCGTCAGCCTCTCAGCCCACCAGGCCGTGGGCTCGATTCAACGGACAATCCTTCTATCTTCTGCCGCCCAGTCCGTCTCCGGCGTAGTAGCGCGGTAGGGTCCTCCCCTTCTCCGGCGCCTCGCCGCCGCGTTCCACCAGGCCCCGGACATGTCGCGCCGCTGTGTTAGCAGGATCAAGGTAACACCGGCAGTCTGGCACACTGTCGCTGTGTCAGTGGAGCTTTTTTTGCACTTTGTTCCCACCCGAAATCTTTTCACCCATCACATCAAAGGAGAATCTTAGATGCATGAAGTATTAAATGTAGACAAAAAAATTGAAAAGTTATATGGATGGGCTGTAAATTGCGAGACGAATCTAATGAGCCTACTTAATCCATGATTTGCAATAGTAATGCTACAGTAACCATCCGCTAATTATAGATTAATTACCCTCTAATTACCATCGTTAGATTCGTCTCGAGATTTTCAACCTATCCATATAACTTTCCACCTTTTTCGTCCAGATTTATCGTGCGCTGTAGAACAGAGGGTGGCTTCATGCTTCACTTCACACGTTGGGTCACGTAAGTAACGCGGGGAAATTCAGCAACGGCAACGAGGACGACGGGATTTGTTCACCCAGGAAAAAATAAAAAATAAAAGAGAAGCAGCAGAAAGGATCAGGAACTGGCGCGCACATGCCGCCGCGCTTAATCGCATGTGCCTGGAACGTTTGTTTGCTCGCCACAATCAGGGCCCCCCAACGTACCACGAATCCACGATGGTTCCGGCACGCACGCAACGTGCCGGCTGCCGGCCGGGCCGCGGCGCAATGATGATGGGAGGAGAGGGGGTCAGTGGGGAGCCGCGCCGAGAGCGCGTCCGGCCGGTGATCGACTGATCGCGATCCCTGGGAATTCGTTCGATGAACCCAAGAGCAATGATTTAATTCTCCTCAGGTTCGGCGAACGAGCCCGGCTTGTTCACACGCCCCTCTGACTCGCCGAGAGGTCCCCATGCATGCAGCCGCTGACATGTACATGCCCTCGCATCAAAAAGAGCCAACGAGCGTAGGCATGGCTGGCCCCTTCGCCTCATCCGAGCTAGTTCCGCGGCTGGACGGAGGGGTCGGCCAGCACGACCCGTTCCGCTGACATGTACACGCACCGGCCTTATCCGTGTTGTGGTAGTGCAAAAATACTGCCATTGGACTTTGAGCGTGTACTATTCACTGACAGTTGGGTGATGTGTCTAAATGATATGAAAATGAAATCCCTAAGGCCTAAAATTGTTTGACCTCTGCAAACACAGTAGTACAGTACTATTTCTAATCGATCAGGTGGCCGTGCCCCCTGCCCCCCGGCGCCATCGGAAAGGTCCACACTGCTGCTAGCACTCTAGCACGGGCCGCGCCACGCACCACGACGTCGACACCCAGCTCTGGCGCTACCAGGTGCAACCAAGGAAGGTTGTAGGGCGCCTCCGTACTCCGTGGTACTTGAAAGAGTGCTCGCGCAGCGCCCCTAGTTAGTTGACTTTCAGTTCTTCAACGGAGGAGTAAGCTGACTTCTGGCAGATATATTTTTTTTTAAGGAAAGGGGGTTAACTGCACGGCAACCACCACTGGCTGTTCGAAGTTCCACAGGATGTTTGTGCGTTGGACGCTGACTCTTGGTATACAGGAAAAACGTGGTGCAGAGCACGAACAAAAATACTGTGCTAACACATATCCCTTCTATTTTAAGCTTCTACAGAAGATGTATGATAAAGAGCAGGCAAAGCAGGGGATTGGGATTCCATTGCTGTCATTTTATATGTATATGGTTACAATTATTTACGTTCCCAATGTGCTTATGACGTAGCACCTGGTGGATCTTTAGCTAGCGTGTATCATCTTACGAGAATACAGTATGGTACCGATAGAAAAGAAGAAGTATGCAGCATAAAAGTCTTTGCCCAAAAGGATAATCCTAGAATCCCGTCTGTCTTCTGGATTTGGAGAAGTGTGGTGATAGAACTATCGGAAACTACCCAACGACGAGCGAGCCTGAGATCGCCTACCAGTCATTCCATTGCTCCCCGCATAACTTCTTGAAGTATTTCCCATACAACGGGTTCCTTTTCCCAAATTATCCTTTTAGCAATCCTGACATTAGAAGTTAGTCTGAAGGCTAGCACGCACCATTCCTCGCTTATGATAATCTAAGGCCAATAACACTTTTTGATGGACGGGAGAGGGAGAGGCAGTTGTTTCATTTCATTCGTTGACCCAAAACCTCAATCATCACATCCCCTCTCTCCCACTTCACACCTCAAAACGCACTGTTCTTATAGAGAGAAAGGCGCTTTCCCATCTTCTTAACCCGAAATGAAATGGCTGAGGAGAAGAAGGTTCCTTTTTGGGGGTACCCCGGGGAAGAGATCCAGTGGAGAACTGAGGACGGGTTTTTGGAGTTAGCTCACCCTCGCGAGATCGCGACCCTTTGTCCCGCCCATTGTAGCACGTGTGTCGCCCAGGGCATAAGGGGCATGATGACTTGGCCTCATCCTCTCCTTCCTCCGGCTTAACACCGGCGGTCTGTTCAGGGTTCCAAACTCATAGTGGCAACTAAACACGAGGGTTGCGCTGGAAAAATTCGAAGGGTATTCCGAAAAACAGAAATCTCGTCAACAATACTTCGTCTACCCCCTTTTCTTTCAGGAATATATTTATGCATTTGCCCATGATTATGGATTACCCAGTAAAACGCGGCGTGTTCGAATGATGATCGCTTTTACGCGAGAAAGGGGGACCACCCTCTAAGCCTAAGTATTCCTCAATGACCGATAGCGTACAAGTACTAGCTTCGGGATCAGATCATTCAACTAAAGCTGTCAGGCCGGGTAGGCTTTGAGGAACATTGGGGGTTCCTTATGTTGTGACTGAGCAGATATGTCTATTGTGCCCGGCAAAAACGGAATTTTTTTTTGGAACAGTCTTAGACGAGCGTTTATTGGACCTGGCTCGATCGTGAGTTTGTGACTTAGATGTAAAGGCGACCATAGTGTTTATTGGACGTTTATTAGACCACCACGTGTACATGTACATAGATGCTTCGTTTCTGAAACTGTCAAGAGCCACGTTCTAGGAGTAGCTACCGGTGACTTTCCTGGCTTAACCGACTTTACAACACTGTTTCCTGTAGAAGTTTCGGGCCTGAAAGTTGGACTTCACCCGATGACACCTTCTGGAGCCGTTTAAAATTCATCCGAACCACAACACCTCATTGCGCCGCGGGCCTGGTGATCATCGGCCAGCATGCAGCGGCTTCCCTCCCACCACAAGCCGGATTTGCTTCACCGCACCGCGGCCGTCGACGTCGCCTTCGCCTTTGCCAGTCCCCTCTAACTCAAACGAGAGGAATGTTTGCCATAGTGTTTGTCACCGCTCGCAGGAATAGCATCTCTTAGAATTGTGTTGTCTGGCTCCTAAATGCACAAAGTGCTTGGACGTTCGTTGGTCTTGAGAATCAAGAGCCTTTCTTTTTTGGAGAAATTCCACCGGAAAAAGAAAGAAATCTTTTCAACAAAGAATAGCACACTGAGCTTCGGGGGCCGCTAACGCCGTCGTGCGGTCTTTCTTACTCACTCACGAGTCCGTCCGTCAGCCCTTCATTTAAAAAAAAGGAGCAGGTGTCCCATAGTGCTAGTAGTACTAAATTATACAAACTGAAGTGAGCGCGCCACCATCTACGAGCGAGCGGGCGGTGCAACGTGCAAAGCTGCTGCTTACGGCTGCGTTCCTTCTCCATTGCCCCCAGAGATTACCGTTCGGAAAGGCAACGGCCCATCTTTCTTTTGGTTATTTAACGCACCATCAGTCCACGCAGGACAAGCATAAAAAGCACTTAACAGCACTAGTAGTACCATCACACATTCACACTACTCTAAAGGTCCAAAGAGAACGCAGGAAAACAACCAAAGGCCAACTTGATACCACTATTAGGAAAAGCAAGGCGCGGGTTTAATGCGCACTGATATGGGTCAGACCTCACAAGTGACGCTGTCACGTTGACACGCACGCCTCGCTACTTTCCTGGCAGCGCGGAGAGAAGTGCCCCCCGTTGCAGCCCGCACCAGCTGCGCCTCGTCCGTCCCCCCGCGTTTCTGGAACGACCACCAGCAGTGCGCAGGTCAGCTGCGCTCCAACTACTACTAGTCCACCGCTCTCCCGAGTCCCCACCTCCGACTCCCCGAGTCCACGTGACAGACGGAGTCCAACCTTCCAAGTCCAAAGTCCAGCGCCGCGACGCACCAACCTGATTACCTGACGCCTGATGGACGCGCGCTCGCGGTGCCGGCACAGCTAGCGCAAACGGACACGGGGGTGCAGGCACTAGGCAGGCGGACGCGGCGACGGGCGGCGCGAGGACCGCAGGCCGGCCAAGCCAAAGCACTAGCAGGCGATTATTCCCGATTCCCGCACGCGCGGCCGGCTTTACCCGGGCGGCGGGCGACCGATTACCAGCCACGACGACGGACGGAACACCGCGGCTGGCGCGGGCCGTGTTGGCTCCGTCCGGGCGAGCGGAGATGCGGAACGGATGGCCGCCGCGCGCCAGCTGCGCTGCGCTGGGGCCGGACGCGACGCAAACGGCCCGGCCGGTCCCCGGCGACGGTGTCTGTCGGCGACCGCTTGGCGCCGCACTACGGCGACAGCAACCGGCCGGCGCCACCAAAAGCTGAGGAGTACTATATGCCCTTCTTTTTTCGAAAGGTAGAAAAGCTGAGAGGAGTATATGCAATGCACATACCGGAGAAAACTTTGCCTCCTCCTTCCCATTTTGCAGTGACGCGAGAGCGCGTGTGGTTGGATCCTGTAGCGCGGGCTGCCATCTATCCGCGACGTTGTTCTAACGCGAGTATCTCGCAAGATACTCGATCTGGTGCGTCGAGAAGGCATCACGCATGGTGTGAACCGCTTTACTTCAAAAAAAAAAAAAAGAATGGTGTGAACCGCCGGTACTACTAACTGCTGCGAAGTGAGAGAGTCAAGGCACGGTTAATGCCGTGACGTGCCGAGACACGCCCAAGTGTAAAACGGGCGTCTTCTATTCTGACAATTTCTCGGAAGATTTTATTGTAGACGTCGAGAGGCCATCGACCCGGACCAGCTCTACACGGTTACGCAGGGAACGTAGAAACGTGGGTGGCAAAGAGGCGCCACATGTGCGTTCGGTAGAGAATTGCGTCCTGCTATTGTTCTCTATACTACGAATTCCAGCCAATTAGTCCAAGTCCAGTCTAGATCAAAAGATTTTGGTAGCAATTTTGGAGGAATGCGTTCCACATGAAAGGAATCGTATTGTAGCGTTTGGAATGGAGGAAACATGAACTCCGTTCCCAAGGAAAGGGAACGCTTGATATGCAAAACGTAGGAAATAAGACATCCACTTCAATCCAAGGGAATGCATCTTTGCTGGCTCTCGCTCCTGCCGTTGGTCGCTCGTGTTGCTGTCTGTCGCACCATGGCTTTAGCTCTGCACAAAAACGGTGAACTCACCTTTGCCATAGATCTACCTAACCTGTAGCTTTCGATTTGGACAACAACGCTACTATTAAATGAACGGATACGGTGAAGAGAGCGGAGGACAGCCGATTTTAGCCACGAGTTGCAAGAGTATGGCCGGATGCTGAGGATTTTCGCCGGAGTGTTTCTATATTGGAGATAGGGGCGAATTTAGAGGGGGGGGGGGGGGGGGGGGGGGGGGGGGGGGGGGGGGGCTCAAGCTCAGCCCCTACCTCTCCAAACTCCATAGATACCCCTCTAATACCTCCTTCATTTTTTCAGGAAAGAAGGAAGAAGAAGGGAGATGAGGAGGAAGAAGGGAAGGAAAAAATACCATATAATTTGCAATTCTAGCTTCGCCATTGATTGGAGAGAGAATGACGAGGAAAAACAGAACAATGGAAGATAACTATAATGTGAGCCCATGCTATATTCAATCATTTAAGAATAATATTACATGAAAATATAACAACAAGATAAATTGAAAATGCATTTTGCTCCTAAAAATAAAGTATTCTATTTCTCGGGGGCATGGATGATGCAACTTATTTCCTACGCTCGTGTGTTTTGGAATGCTATAGTTTGAATTTGAACGATAGCTAACCGCCTGTTCCACGCGGTGTTGGAATGCTATAGTTTTTCAGTTGGAAAAGGTTTAAACTACTTCCCTCAAATATAAGTAAAGTTCGTATAACCTCCTAAACAATGTTTCAGTTTAATTTACCTCCTAAACTATAACATTTGGTTCAATTTACCCCTTAATACAATTTGTCTTTTTTGTTTCTCCATGTACAAGTAGAATTTTGAGTCTAAATTTTACGAGATGATAATAAACATCCTAAGACATGTTAGAAAATACATCATAATTTTTTATCATTATTTTCATATGGTAAGATATTTAATAATAATTAATCATTAAGATACAAAATTATGCGAAAAATAATGTCAAAAAAATTATAATATATTTTTTTGACAAACATTGTGATGTCCATTACCACCCTTGTGATGTCCATTGCCACCCTGTAAAATTTAAACTCAAGATTCTACTTTTGTGTATAGTGAAACAAAAAAGACAAATCGTATTAGAGGGTAATTTGAACAAAATATTGTAGTTTATGGGATAAACCGAACCAAAACATACTTTAGGGGGTTATTTGGACCATGCTTATATTTGAGGGGAGTAATTTGGATTTTTCCTTTTTCAGTTTCGCATCTTCTTCATTTCAGTGTGTGTTTTGCCATACGTTTTGTAAGGTTTGGGATATGATGTATGAAACATCACGCATGTACTGCAGGAAGCCAGGAATAGGTATGTCATTTGTCAGTTTGCTGCTTGGGGTCCAAAGGCTTCAAGCAAGAGGAAAGGGTTCTCGGTAGGTAGAAGCGTAAAGCTACCACGGGTCTTCTGCTTGCACGAGATGGGAAATTTATTAGAAACATCGTATCGAGGCGCTGGTTAACGTGATGGTGTTGGTTTTGCTATTATTATTATATAATAGATGTCACATGGTTGTGTATAACATGCCTGAGGTA
The DNA here is from genome assembly GCA_015476505.1 of Urochloa ruziziensis. NCBI lineage: Eukaryota > Viridiplantae > Streptophyta > Magnoliopsida > Poales > Poaceae > Urochloa > Urochloa ruziziensis. Next base: position 47,046,313 of record CM027124.1, read on the forward strand.
GCCTGGAATCGTTCATTTTGACTTTCATTGTTTTCTAATACTTTAATGTGTTTTACGTGACGTACTGACTGAAAATTGAAGGACTCAACATTTATCTCACACTAGCCACTCTACCCAACTTGTGATTAGAGAATGATTAAAAGTATGTGCGCCACGTGAGGATTTAGTGGAAATTTAAAACAACCCAAATTGTGCCAAAACTAGGACAGACTCATATATCCTAAGATTCCTAACTGAACTAATTAAATTAAATACTGCTGGTACCATCTCCATCCCGTTCCAAACTAATAAGCACAAAAAAAATCTTAAGGCACTAGATTTGCCGTTCTTCAATAATTATTCAAAATAGCTCGGTTAAGGCATGTTTCATGACTCTGACTCACGAAAAATAGCTTTAGCTCTGGCTTCTCTAGTGAAGTGGCTTTCTCTAGCTCTAGTTTGCCCCAATCTCCCCATGCTCGTTGGTTCTCCCACCCACCACGTGTTTCCCGGCTCCCCATCCACTCATACCCTGATGCCCGCTTGCTATTGTTCCGCGTCGGCGCCTTCCATCGATCTATCGCACGCTCCTCACCATCGTTTCTCTGCGGAGGCGAGGACAAGGACGAAAAAGTAGGTTACCAGAATGAGAAGTCAGAAAACACATTTTTTAGTTTTATCCCTTTAAACCCCCGTTAGATCGAAGGATTTTCAAAGAAAAAGCGTAGAAATCCCCAAAACAGAAGAAAGGAAGAAAAATGAGTGTTTGGAACGAAGGAAGCGGCGATCCTTTTCGTAAGCATACTGTAGCTAGATGCTCGTTTAATATGAAAGCAAACATCCGCTCTGATCTCTTGTTTTTCTCTTTCCATCGCAGAGGCCCAAGATAATGCACACATAGAAAGAGTGGAAAGAACGCTAGCTCACTGTAGTGAGTGACAGCTTGGTTGGTCGCCTCAGTACCCCCTGTTGATTTCGAATGACAAATCTGCCTGGACCCATCATTGTTGGCGTTCATGGCCAGCCGCAACCTTTCCGCGTTGGTCTCCTCTTGGCACGCTTCAAGCCTTCGACCACCGCTTTTTTCTGTAGTACCTGCTCTTCCCATGGATAACTTCGTTACTTCTCGTTTGCTGGACCGATTATGCGAGAACAGCAAGAAATGAGAGGATGAGGACGAGAGAGCATTTGAGATCTTTGTTTATCCAAGTCTTTTTTTAATATGTTAGTAGAATATATGAAGTTTGCAATCCTACTCGGTTAGCGTTTTTCTTTTTGCCTTGTGATACTGCATTTTCGTTCCTGCATTCCAAACACTTACTCTTTTATTTTTCTGTAATTTTTAAATCCTCCGCTTTGTCATTGCATTCCTATCATATTACTGCATTTTTTTATCGTTTCTCTATTTTTCATTTCTCCATTGCAAATAGAGCCTTAGTATAAATCATTTTCCAGCTGTTGCATGACTTTTGTGATGAAGTTTTTTTTTTTTGAAAGCTTGTTTTGTGATGAAGTCGTTTTGCTATTCCCGTTCGGCCGCTTCCCGTTTGGCACGGCTTCGTTAAAACGACTCTAGAAGCTGACGAAAAAGCCGCGCCAAAGCCGGGACACGGAGGAGAGCCACCGTCGCCGTTTCCAGAAGCAAGCGATTCTGCCGGCCCGTCACGAAGCATTCCCGTTCACTATTCTTTCGGGCTTTCGCGCGCGTGCCCACTGCACGCCCCGTCGTCACCCCTACGCTGCAAGGGACTTTTCCAAATGCCAACTCCAGCGCCTCCTTTTGTCCCAGCCTCCCTCCGCCGTCCGTCCGTCGCGTCCGCCCAGCCAACGAATAGAAAAACTCCCAAGGTAGGAGAATCCACCACCGTCCGCTCCGAAACCCTAACCAGGGCCCGATCTGACGGCCCAGATGCGCCGCAACGATCCAACCTGCCTTCCTGCCCGCGCCGCCGCCGCAACGTTGCGGGAGGGATCCGCAGGCAGGCAGTCGGCCACCCACCGACGCGGCCACAGCCAGCCGTTCTCCCCCCGAACTCCGCGTCAAGGCGAAGCGACCTCAAAGCTTCTGCCGGCTGGAGCTGGCGGCCAGGTCGCCTCTGACCTCTCCCTCCCACCCCACCCACCTCCCCCACGCGACCGCGATCGAATCCGCCTTCCCCAGTCCGACCGCCAGAGGCCGTGGCACTGGGAGACCACCCCGGCCGCGAACCTAGCCTAGCCTAGCCACCACCTCCCCCCCGGCCGGTCATCCCCTTCCTTGCCCCTTCCGCCTCGCGCGGCACCACCACCACCCAAACCCAGCTATAAATAGCGCCCGCCCCGCCGCCCTCCTCCGCCACCCATATATAGCGCCGAGGAAGCAGGAAGCCAAGAGCAGCCTATGTCACAGAGGCCCAGCGTCCCTCACTCCTCCTCCATAGCCTTCGCGCTCCATTCCCACCTCCTCGTCTCCAGTGAGCTCTGCCCCAGCTCCTATTGGCAGCAGCTGTAGCTTAGCTAATCTTGCACCTTTTCCCCATTTCGTTTCGCTTTCGGCTTGCTCGAGCTTTTTCTTGAGCTTCCGTTTTTAGTCCTCGGCTTTCTTTAGTCTCGAATCCGTCCCCGCCCCGGCAAGAAGGAAGCAAGGAAGGAACAACCCGCGGCGGCGAGCGAGGGAGCGAGCGGCAATGGGGCTCAAGGGATTCGTCGAGGGCGGCATCGCCTCCATCGTGGCCGGCTGCTCCACCCACCCGCTCGACCTCATCAAGGTCCGCATGCAGCTGCAGGGTGAGGCCGCGGCGGCGGCGGCGGCGCCGGCGCCGGCGCTGCGCCCGGCGCTCGCGTTCCCCGCCGGCAGCACCGTCACCCTCCCGCAAGACATCCCGGCGGCGGCGGCGCCGAAGAAGCCCGGTCCCGTGGCCGTCGGCGCGCAGATCCTGCGGTCCGAGGGCGCGGCGGGGCTCTTCTCAGGGGTGTCCGCCACCATGCTCCGCCAGACGCTCTACTCCACCACCCGGATGGGCCTCTACGACATCCTCAAGACGCGGTGGACGCAGGAGAACGGCGGCGTCCTCCCGCTCCACCGCAAGATCGCGGCGGGGCTCATCGCGGGCGGTGTCGGCGCCGCCGTCGGCAACCCGGCCGACGTCGCCATGGTGCGGATGCAGGCCGACGGGCGGCTGCCCCTCGCCGAGCGCCGCAACTACCGGAGCGTCGGCGACGCCATCGGCCGGATGGCGCGCGACGAGGGCGTGCGCAGCCTCTGGCGCGGGTCCTCCCTCACGGTGAACCGCGCCATGATCGTCACGGCATCGCAGCTGGCGACGTACGACCAGGCCAAGGAGGCCATCATCGCGCGCTGGGGCCCCGGCGCCGACGGCCTCGGTACGCACGTCGCCGCCAGCTTCACAGCCGGCATCGTGGCCGCGGCCGGGTCCAACCCCGTCGACGTCATCAAGACGCGGATGATGAACATGAAGGTGGCGCCCGGCGCGCCCCCGCCGTACGCCGGCGCCGTCGACTGCGCGCTCAAGACCGTGCGATCCGAGGGGCCCATGGCGCTCTACAAGGGCTTCATCCCCACCGTCATGCGCCAGGGGCCCTTCACCATCGTGCTCTTCGTCACGCTCGAGCAGGTGCGCAAGGTCTTTAAGGGCATGGAGTTCTGAGACCGCCGGCGGCCGGCGCCGAAGAAGATGATGACGACAGCCACCACACCACCGTATTAAGAAGAGTAAGACTAATTATTAGCTAAGCTATTGGCTATATGATCCTGTCACCTCATTTTGAGCCAATTTATCAGCCCATTTGTATAATAGTTGGCTGCAATATTAATACTTTTTTCATCTCTTCGAAGAGCCGGCTGTCTTACGAGTCTAACCGCGTCCGCTGCAGCGCTTGCGCTGCTACGAATGATCGTTGTTAACTTGTTACCCTAGAACTCGGAGACAATTACGCCTCTGCTTGCATCCCGTGTCGGCCATCCTGCTGCCTGTGGATGGATTTGAATGGACATTCCAGTATTTTATTAAATCGACACTGCGATATCTCGCAGTTCACGCGTTCGTCTTGTGACTTGTGAGCTCCAAAGATGTTGGAACTTGAAATATCTGAATACTACACATTTGGCCCATTTTAGGGGCTCGCAAAGTCGCAATCATCAATCAATACTTGTAGCCGTGTTCGTGTTCTAGACTCGATTAAGAACTTGTTTGTGGAATTTGACGGCCATGATGAACCCTCCCCGGTTCCAGCCTGCTGGATGTTGCTAGCTTGGGGCCATCACGAAGATCCCGCGCAGCCAACGCCCAACGGCAAGGCATCAAGGCAGCGACGTGTCGCTCGATCTGCGAAAGCTTAGTACCTCCGGTACAAACACGATAGCGACGTGCATGTTCCTGGGCCAGGGCATCGTCCTGCTAGCACTACTCTTCTCTCCCTGGAAGATTCAAATATAATCCTGCCTAAAAGGTGATCACGTTCACACGCGCGAAACAGAAATGATCTCTTGGCGAAAGCCAGTGCGTGATGCCGGTGCAAATTGGGTGTCACGACGACGATTAGAGGCCAATAGCAACGGTAGTAGTAAGTGCGGCTATGACGCTGGCGTCTTTAGCCTCCTGCTGTAAAGGCACCGGACCTAGAGCACGATTGACCAATGATCCACTGGAAAATTGGGTGCCGACTTTGGCCGCAGCAGCAGCAGTGCAAGCAAAGGAACCAACAACGCCACCACGACGGAAGGTCACTAGCTGGTTCAGCATAGTTCCAAGTGTGTTGAAATCCAATACCTATTATTTTTAGGCACAGGGGCATAGGCGTTGATGTCATCTTTGAGACAATGATGTAAAACAGCTATACAGTATACAACCAGGTCATCTGGTTCCCCCATATCCTGCGGGCAGACAAGGACGATGCTGAACGACGCGACTCATGCCAATATGCCATATGTTGATGTGTATACAGTATGCTGGATTTCACTTTTGGGGCAGGTAACAGTAATAGGAATTCCATCCTCACCTTGCATTGGTCGATTGTAGGGAAGAAACAGACTGCCAACTTGGCAATCAGATTACTTTAGCATACCGCATTACTTTGTGGCGTGTGAGCTATGGCCAACTTGTGCTGAATTTTCCATTTATCAATCTAGCGTATCACAGTACTTTGTGGCGGTCAATGAAAATCACTGGCAGATGCTTATTAGCGATAGACACCTATATTAAGGGCGCAGCGCGGTCCACTATTAGAGGCATGAACTCTCTCGTGAACAAAAGAATAAAGCTAAGTTAAATACTCCAGTACCGTGTATCAAGCGGAACTAGTAAATTATGCATCATGAATCAAACGACTGATGACTTGACCCTATAATTAGAGCTATGTGAAATTGATAAAAAAATAAGTATAGTTTTAGGTATATGCATATGTACCTAGAAGATCTGCAAGATCATAGCTAGTGCTATGTCAAATCGATGTAAACAAGTTAGGTTTACATACAATACACGTCTAAATGCTGAGGATCGGAGAAAACAGCATGATTCGACTTTACAAGCATCTATCTGTGAGGTTTCCTACAGCATGCTATCCTAGAAAAGGGACATGGTCCACTTGCTAGTTCAGTGTGCAAAAGAAACAGTCAAAAAAAGACTATGTACTTGACAACATATCTCCAATTTCATTAAATCTACAGAAAAGTTAGTTTTGATATACGATGACATTTGAAAGTTCACTTTTTAGATTGATAGGGTTCATACATTTTCCCTAAATTTACACAGGCAAACTCTTTCCAGTTGGAAAACTTTTAAAGCCGAAAATAGAGTTCGCAGTATATGCACATACTGCTATTTAGATGAAGGATGGGTACCCGGAGATGCATACCTGATCGAATGAGTGATTGTTTACTTAGTCCTTACCAACTCCAAAAAAAAATTGTTGTGAGGAAATCATGTCCATCGGCTACCTTCAGACATCCATCTGACAATGACAGTCAGAATAACACATGCTCAAACTGATAAGAAGGTCAATACCCCAAATACTGAAATCTCTTCAATAGAAGACAGAAAGTTACACAGCTGGTATGTTTTCCAAAAACACCAAGGTTCTAAGTACCACAGTAATCTTTCAAAAAAAAAGTACCACAGTAAATTTACTGATAAGAAAGCGAACCCTATCGTCACAAAACAAAAGGCACAAAATGTGGAGATCATTTCAAATATCAATCATTTATCAAGCCAGCATGTGTGTTTAACACAAAAATCACCAGAGAAAAGGTTCCAATTCTGCAATGCACCCAGCTTAGCATGAAATCTTGATTGTGTAGTTACAAGAATGCAATCAATAGTGTTTCCCTCTCTATCTCAAGAGAGAGCTGTGTATAATTTTATTATAGAAGCAACTGTGTGTTAAGCACAAAACCAACCATTCTTTCGCCTTTTATTACCATCAGCGTTATATATGGTTTTTAATATTGTTAATCCTTATAATAAATATTATTGATCGACTGTTAGAATTACATTCCACAATGGCATGCTTGAACCAACTGGCTTGACCTGCAACATGTACGTGAACAGAATTTAAGTAGTACAACACCACAAACATGCAGTGGAGAGAAAGAAGTCACAAGAGTTTTCTTTTCAGAAAAAGAAGTGGCATGTTTTAATTGTATATACTTTCAACAGATAGCCATGAAAATAAGTGAAATGCGACAGATCACAAGAAAGGATTGCCAATGGATCAGAAGGTTTCATGAGAACATGGAAGTTTTCCTCAGGCTTGAAATGAGAAGCAGATTTCTTAAGTTGATAGGATCTAGTGGGCTGAGTTGACCAGTACAATCTGTCGGCCTATTGGACTTGGCCCGCTTAACTGCTTTTCATCTTTGCCACACCAGGACAAGTTGCATGGAGATTTGCAGTCAACAGATTAGGTTGTCCCATGGTACAATCGGCTAGTACCTATTAACTATTATAACTTTTCAGGCAATTGTGATTAATTTTTACATAGGCTAAAAATTTCCTTAGTAGGTAAATTACCACTTTTCAAAGCGCTATAACAGGTTAATAGAATTAGCACGAAGTTAGATACATATTTTACAAATAAGATTTAGTATCATTCAATATTTGCACCCAAAGGCCAGCTTGCACATGATTATTTGTGAACACTTAAGATAAGGGTGTAAAGTAAAAAAAAAAAAGCTCAGCAGCCAAACTTAACCTCAACACGACATCTACATCAAACAACACAAGCATTCTGCTACACAGGATTGTAGCTAACATCTGTGATTTCAAGTCCAAGGCAGTTTTCTTGACATTAGATTCCTATCATGTGTTAACTTGTGAATTTAAAAATGACACTTTAAGCTTGCTCCAAAGATAACATGCAGTCAACTTCCAAAGTTAAGAATGGTTGCACGTTGCAAATATCAGTTAATGGGCGCAAGTTAAACCAATGGTATTCAATAAGTAAATACAAAACATATGTCTCACTTTAAGAAGAGAGTGCATGCACATTACAAAACAGCAACCTTACATTGGTAGTTGCTGCATTGCTGGCAAGCAGTTGATGCATCATGCGTGTCAGGAATAACAATTTTAATCTTAGCCCAAACCAACTTTATAACCTGATACAGGCTGTCAAGAAAAACAGCATTAATCTAAGGAAATCACAATTCCTAAATTTACCACAAAACTGCAGCAAATCCTTCCATCCATGTTCAAAGAGACTATCATCAATGAATAAGCATGGACACACACATATCAATGTGATCAAAACAAGTGGAATGACCTTTTCATATGAAATAAATCAAAAGGCTTGGGATTATTCTAAAACGACCTATGAGCTTTTCTCCAAGTAGGAGGTCAATATCAGAAGAATGGCTTGCGGTGGAGCCACAGGAGGAGTTTTAGTTTTTTCTTTAATGTTAGCTCACATTGAGTTTGTTGAGTGGTTATTTATGTTATGTAATATCGACCCATGTAAAACTTCGCTTGCTTCTCCTTCTTATATGATCTAGCAGTGCTCCTGCTTTTATTTTTATTTTTTAAAAGCTTTTCTCCAAGTTCATGCTGAAAACACCATTTGATCTAACGCGATAATGTGTGTGCACTTGTGACATAAATGCAAACTGCTAAAGAACAGGCTCCACAGGTGCACCTAAAACCTACAAGAAACATACACCGCACATCGAGCAACACAATCACTCACAAAGCAGTTTGCTGGACATTGTATTTCTCCCATGTGTTAATATACAAAAAAGAATTTACTAATTGGACACTGAACATGTTCTTTTGGATGAACTGTTGATCTGTAGGCCAAGATCCCATGGATGCATGGTCTCTGTGAATCTGCTTGGGCAAACCTGAGACCTAGAGATTAAAGAAAGTATCTCAGGGACATGGATTACCCTGTTTCTATCAATCATCTGGAAGCATGCAGTGGATTTCTGAGTTTAGATCCCACCTTACTGAACATAAGCTAAATTAATGATGTAATAAAGTTCATAGATAAAGGTAGGCTATCAGACAGGAGACAACATATGGTGGTGTTGCACTCTCTTAGTTTATAGTATGTACTCAGCTGTAGACGAAGATAAAGAATTTTGACATCCCTTGGAATCAAATGATAGGGAAGACTACTTCCTTTTCCTTGACAGATTAAAAAATTCTTGATCCATGGAAATTTAAATCCCTTTCTATCAAACTTTAAACTCCCTTCACAAGGATTCTTGGCAAAATAATATGTTGTTATAAATAGATCAGATCATGGAAGCAAATGGCAGTACTCAAAAGATTAAGGCTTAATATGTCACATTTAGAAAAAGACTGTGTGCCCATGACAGTTTACAGCACAAAATAACCTTAGGCCAGACCAAGTTTCTAAACTGATATAGAACTAAACATGTGAAAGGAATAAATTTCTAACTATGCAATTTTAGATGTACAATGCAACCATGGGAAATCAATCCACCCATGTTTAAAAAGAATATCATCATAAAAAAATAAGCATCTGCGCATACATAGGAACGTGATGAAAACAAGTTGACTAGCCTTTTCGTATAAAAAACGATCGAAAAGCTAGATCTAAAAGCTGGGATACTTCCAGGTTCTAAAAGGACCTATGAGCTTTTGTCCAAGTGCAAACTGAAAACTCCATCGGATCTAATCTACTCTGTTGAAGTTCTAACCATTTAATAATCTACTCTGTTAAAGTTCTAACCATGTAATAAATAGCAAAAGTCCTTGTCACTTGCAGAAAGGCTTCTTATCATTTAGGTAAAAAGTAGAGTCTTAATCTAGTGTAACTTTAGAATGGAAGATTTGCATTGCACAAAAGGACCACAAGAAAGGAAGTGTCCTACCCAATTTCAACAACCTGTCCCCAAATATAACAATCAAAAGGCTACTTACTGCAAATGTTAGAAAGGAGAGAAATAGACTTTGAATCACCAGCCAGTCTATCATGGGCAATCTAGAATTCTGGATAGTAACAAAATTTCAGAATGACACTTTACTGTTTACTCTGATGTAAATATATAACCTCTGTTCCAAAGATGCCAGGCTGCTAAACTGCAGAGTTTCCACTTTCCAGTGTTATAGAGCAATATCCTGATACAATACAATGTAGTAGTTGGGATATAAATACAACCTTTGTGAAGATAAACAATTGAGATATAGGTTAAGGTACCATATATACCTGATTGTGCAAGCCCGAAGCAATCTAGACATCAAAGGCAGTGCCTCGTGCGCATGGATCAGTGTTTGTATCTATCATCTGGAAGCACGTAGTAAACTTGAATTTAGATCCCACCTTATTCAACTCAGTTAAAGTAGTGGTATGACAAAGTTCACAGATAAAGATAGGCTATTGGGCAGTAGAGTACTCATGTTTAGACGACGATAACAAATTTTTGGCATACTTTGCTTGGTATCCAATAAGTGGAAGACACTTCATTTTCGTGAAAAATAAATTTGAATACATTTCTATCAAATTTTATTTCCTTTCACAAAGGATTCTTGGAAAAATTAGGTATGGCATATAAATATATCAGATCGTGGAAGCAAATTAAGACTAATGAATGCTATTTGAAGAGTGGGTTCGAAATAGGTATCTCAATTTAAGAAACGAAGTGCAGGTGCATTACAGAACAACAACCTTATCTTGGTAGTGAATTAGTGATAGTACATCACGGGCAAATGGATGATACATGCCAAGGAGAACATCTTTAATCTTAGCCCAGGTCAGACACAGCACTACACCTCTGTGTCTGTGAAGAATAAAGTTCTAACTACGGCAATCTTGAATGCACAAGGCAACCGTGGCAATCCTTGGAGCCATATTCCAAAAGAGTATGCACAAGGCAACCGTGGCAATCCTTGGAGCCATATTCCAAAAGAGTGGCATTATCAAACAATAAGCATGCACACATACATAGGAAAGTGACGACAAGAATCAGACTGACCTTTTCATATGGAAACCAATCCAAATGCTAAATCTAAAGGCTGGATATATACTTCTAAAAGGACTAATGAGCTTTTGTGCGAGTGCATACTGAAAGCTCCATCTGATCTAACAGCAGCCACTCTGTCAAGGTTCTAAGAGCACTTGTACTTCCAGAAAGGCTTCTCGTCATTTAGGGCAAAAGTGGATTCTTTATCTAGTGTAACTTTGGAATGGCTGATCTGCACTGCACTAAAGGACCACTACACAGGAACCACTGTTCCACCCATTTTCCACAACCTGTCCCCAAGGGTCCCCAAACATAACAATAAAAAAGGCACTTGCTGCAAATGTAACAGAGGATACATCTAGTAGACTTTTAAACACTGACAATTCTATTTACATCAGGGGCACTCTGAACCAAATTAGCCTATCTCCATCTGCAATGCACCTGTAGTCAATTGCATCTTTGACGGTGCAAGTGTAACAGGTGGTAACCATCCTGAAGAGAACAACAACTACACGAAACCTGAACTAAGCCATCACCACGAGGCATGAATATTCTCCAAGGCGGACACCGGGGAATCTCTGAAAGCCATATCCCACCTAAACAACACCTACACCGCGCGCGCACCGATTCGTGAGCCCACGATTCCGCGTCGATTACCGCTCGAATTCCTGACGCTGACGCGGGATCTTCTTGATGCAAACGGCCAGCTTAACCTGCCGACCCATTACGTCGAACACCTTGAGCGCGCTAAGAACAAAACCACCACCCGCACATGCGGCCGAGTAACTCCCACAACCCCGAACGACTCCTCCCCCCCTGTCCTCTTCCGCGTGTCGCGTTGCTCCTGGACTGGTGGGTTTTAAGAACGCTTGATCCACCGGTGGTCCACGCCCCGCGTGCGGGCGGAAAGGAGAGGGCGTGCCTATACTCCGTATTTAGCAAGCTGGTGGATCCGGCCATCTGTGGATTGAACGCCCCCGGCTGTGATCGCCGATCGGAGTTGGTTAAACCAATTTGTAATTGTTTGACTCGCAATGTGAAAGGAGAATGTGGACGAGCGCGAGAGGAATGTACTAGGTCGGTCCAGTCGGAAACGGAATGGATCCGGGAACCTTACGTTGCGTCGGCGAAGCGCGGGGGCGTGACGCGCGGGTTGGTTAATGCAGAACGAACAGCTTGTTGCGGCGGTGCGGCGGACGCCGGCGGCAGGAATGGCGGGTGCGGCGCGGGGGCGGATCGCGCGGTGGCTGCGTTGGGCAAGGTGACTGGCCAATGGGCTAGTGGGCTCCCACCCCGGCCCGTGACGCCACGATTCAATTTCCCCAACGGCTTTGCAGCAAGGCAAGAGGTTCAAACTTTGGAGTTTCTACAAAAAGGAGAGATTCAAACTTTGGAAGAACAAAAAAAAAACGAAAACCCACACGATCATCATAGCTACCCTCAACGGCTAAATGGGGATGTCGATACGAATTCCTTCGTGTTTTTTTTGTCCTTCATCAAGAGGGCATCACAGTATTGAACAATTTATTGTATGTTTTAAACTCTTTAAATGGTGCGCAGCCAAGATGGAGTATCACTCAACAGTGAGCTTCTTTGTCGTAGCCTATGGGACTAGCTATTCCTGTCATAGTGGGCAATGGGCTGATCATCCATCTTCAAGTTTAGGAGAGGTTGTTACTGTCTATATCTGATCATGGGTCACCCGACCCAATAAACCCTACTCAACCCGCCCGAAAAAAACTCGACCCGACCTGAGCATGTGACAGGTCGGGCGCGGGTCAATTTTTTAACCCGAAACACAAAAAAAACCCGACCCAACCCGACGCGACCCAAAAAATTACACGTGAAATCCGAAATCCGACCCGAACCCAAGACAACCCAACCCGACCATGGCACGGGTCGGGCACGGGTCGACAATTTCGACCCGAACTCGACATGACCCGACTTATGCGTTTCAGGTCATCGTTTCTTACCAACACGAGAATACGGACAGTAACTAAACTCCACACAGTGAATTACTAGCACTTAGCAGTCACCAGTTTACGGAAACGAGTGGGCCCAACTGCGCCTCAAGGTCTCGTCGGCAGCTATCTAATCTACTGACCGACGCCGGAAAGCACCGCCGGATCGGTTGCGAAATCTCCAAGCTTAGTCAATACTCCGCCATATACGACGTCGAGTCGCTCTCTCGCTTATATGTGAGGGAAAAAAGCTGATGCAGGCCAGCCGAATATTCTGTTGGAGTTGGGAGACTTTTACCAGGTGGACAAGTTGGGACCTAAACCACACCACAAGCTAACAAGTACACAGCGGCTTTTTCCATATGGTAGAGCAGTGCCGAGTGCTCCATTTCGGAAAAATGGCCAAAGTACTGTTTCGAGATTTTAGACTTTTGCGACTGATGGGTTTCGCACGTCCATCGGTAGGCAGGCACCCCCACCCGCACCAGGCGCGATCTGTCCAAGCCTGCACCGAAGACCCCGAGCCACGACGCCGAACCAAAAGATAGTCGCGCACGCGCGGTGGACTCTGTTCTCTTTTTTTCTCTTCTCCAGTACAGTATCTTTCACCGGTGTTGGTGTGTGCAAGAGTGAGGACATTTTTATTTTCAGCTGGCATTTACGCGCGAGGTGAGAAACTTAGCTCTAAAATATCTCCGGCGAGCGATGGTGAGGATCAGAAGTGGGCAAGTGGCGAGATCGATACATCACCGCGTCGTGGTCATCGTATCACCGACTCATGATCCTCCTCGTGTCCGTCCGTCCATCGTAGACGGTGGCTAAATTTGCATGCTACGCGTGCTGGTACTTCGTTTTCGTTCCAATCCAGATCGCCCCGGTAAAAAAAATGGTTTTTCATATCAAAGGCTGATGCATAAAGCATAATGCAGAGAAGTGTTTCCTGAGCCGCGGACGCGATCGAAGCCGGCGGCCCACGCGTCAGCAGGCGCAGGCGAAGTCGGCGCGAGAGAATCAGCGCCCGCGCCCCCGCGCGCGCGTCTCGTTTGCCGCGTCCAAGAGGCGCCCATTCGCTTTGTCGCTTGCGTCCGCCCTCCGCCGCCGCCGACGTGGTGCCGCGTTGTCCCGTCGTTCCCCAGCTCGACCCACCGACCGGCCGACCGGGACGCGAGGCGTCGCGCTCCGCTTCCTGGCTTCCTCGTCCACCCGCCGACCGCGGCGCCCGCCCGGCTCCGACCGGCTCGGCCGCCGGACGTGGCTGGCGTCGCGCGCGCGCGCCACCACCCCGCACGTGAGCCCCCGCCCGGCCGGCCCGGGGGCCTCGGCCTTGGCACCTTCCGGCCTTCCGCGCGCGCTCACCACGCGGGCGCGCGTCGACACTTGGCGCGCCCGCGCGCGGGTGCGCGGGCCTTGCGTGGGCGCGGCGGCAGCGGGCGATCGAGCCGAAAGGGACGGCGTCGGTCGTTTGGCTCCTTGGCTGGCACGTCTCCGCCGCGCGCCCGTACGCGTGCGGCCATGCTGTTTGTTCCGTCTCATTTTTCACGTCCGGCCATGGGGGCATTGGCGGACGATCCACGGAACCGGGAGTCTTTTACCCCCATTAAGAAAGATGCCAGTTACGTGTGTGCCACAAAAAAGTTTCTTCATACCTGTGTGCCATGAGCCTAAGTTTCCTTTACCCGTGTGCCATTTTGGATGGATGGAGACTTAACAGAGGTGTTAGTGGCTATGAAAAGACCGTTTTGCCCTTTGTATAATAGTGGCTTAAAAAAATTCGAAAAAATGAAAAACAGTTTTCAAACCGTATAAAAAATCAGAAAACGGAAAATATTTTTTAAAAAGCGAAAAAAATTCAGAAAAAATGTTAAAAAAATTTGAAATTGTATAAAAATCCAGAAAATTCGTTAAAAATGTATAAAAATACGGAATAAATTGATAAAATGTTTTAAAATACAGGGAAAATGTTTAAAAATGCGGAAAAATTTAGAAAAATGTGGAAAAATTTAGGAAAAAGTGAAAAAAAAATTAGGAAAAATCGGGCATAATTTTTTGGAAAAAGGAAAAATAGGTGCATGACCATTACATACCAACAAGTAACTACATATCACATGGAAAAACAAGACATGACCATTGCATAGCAACAAGTTCATTTCACCAACATGTAAGCAAATAAGTTTCAGTTCACTAGTGTTCATCACACCAAACCATACATGTCTGAAATGACATCAAAAGTAGTAGTTCCACCACTTGATTTATTCAAGCTGGAGTTTCTTCTTGCTTCTGGTATTAGAAGCTGGGCTAGATGGGTTGGCCACTTCAACTGGAGCCCTCCTTGGCGAGTACTTCTTCATGACGGCTTGCTTCTTCCTTGGTGTCGGCACTGTCTGTCGGGAGCCTTCAAAGGATGCAATGTCTTCATGAACAGATGGAGGTTGCTCAATTTGGGGAGGAAAGGGATCATTGGATCCAGTTGCAGACCTTGTGTGAAAGCAAGTAAAATAGATCAGTTATGTTGTAAAGTTATGTTGTAAATGATTAGATTTGGAAAAGTGAAAGATCATACCTGCTACCTGCTAGTACTCGCTGGTGGTGGCCCCTTCTTTTTGGCGCCTTTTTTCACTCTCTTTGTTACTGAGAAAAACTAAGGAATGTCAAAGAGATAATCTTACGCTGTGCTCAATATGTCAGGATGAACGTTGTACTCCTTGGCAAACACAAATGGCACGATTCCTTGAGGTAGAGCAGCCTGAAAATTGAGTGGCAATTCAAAGTCATGGACTTCTTTTTCCAGTGTTTGTACAGCATGCTAATTTGATAGACGATTGTGGTATACCTGAACAATGGCAATGTGCAGAAGAACTCCACGCAGCCCAACAGCAATGGAGGCAGCAGCCATGACCGCTGGACCCATGAGGAACCGGATGGCCATCGCGAAGAACTCCCACAGGCGATGATCCGCGGCTGCAATGCCATGAACAAGCCTGAAAAATGTGACAGTTAAGTGCTTGCAGCTATACATGATACATACAGCATGAGGAGCACTGACTAGTGCAGTATCCTTCAGAGATCTACACACACCTAGACTGAACATTGCCATCCCAAGCCCTGCATCCGACAGGATCGAGATGGAACGGGCGATGATGGCGGGCATTTCAATCCCCCACCTAAATACATCACAGTTCACAGGATTAAACCAAGATTATTTAGCAGAAATGCAGGAATGACTGATGAAACACTGCACTGAAGATCTGAGAAGTGGTCTTGATCCACAGACCTGTAGGAGACCAGGGACCAGACGACACCAATGAGGCTGGAGTAGGTGTTGGGGTTCCTGATCAGCTTCCTCCAGACCATGATGAGGATGAGCCTGGTCATCACGCTCGCCGGGCGCTGCTGCCCTGGCGCCTTGTCTCTGGCCGCGCGGAGGGGCCGGCCGCAGGGGCTCGGGCCGCGCGCGGGAGGGGGGGGGGGGGGCGCCGGGGGGAGGGGGCCACGCCCTGGCCGCACGGCCGCGCCGGCGCCGCCGGCGGCGGCGGCGCTACGTTTCCAGCAGGAGGAAGAGGAGCACGGCACAGAGAGGAGTTAGGAGAATAGAGATGCAAATAAGATAGGGGCAAATCAGTCATTTTCATACGTGGGTCCCACATGTCAGAACCATGAAACCGTTAAGTTCTCACAGAAGTTGGACGGAATGGCACACGCGTAAACAAAAAATTTGCTCATGGTACACAGGTATGAAGAAACTTTTTTTGTAGTATAGGGGTAACTGGCATCTTTCTTAATGGCACAGGGGTAAAAGACTCCGGAACCGGGCAGCCGAGCACCACCATCCTCGTACGTACGGAGAAGATCGCAAACAGGATTCGCACGGGTGGGTACGTGCTGGGTGGTGCCTAAGGTTACGGGGAGATGGAGGCCGCTTTGTGTTTGGTTTGGTTCGGTGTGCACACACGATTGCAGATTGCAGAACAGCTGGTGACTCTGCATCATCCAGCACTTCTTCCGTCTGTTGCCATTTTCTGCTGGAGGGGTTTCACTTTCACATGACACTTTACAGCCGATCATTTGCCTATTTGGAAGGTGGCCGATTTTTAGCACACGTTGAAATGCCCATGGTGGTTTAGTTAATCCGGTGAGAGCAACATTTCGGCAACACTTTGACTTCAAATAAAGCTCAAACGAAATGGGCTCCTCGTAAGTGACGTGACACAAGGAAACACATGAAAAGGATCGGACTACCAAAGCTTTCCTCCTAAACATACCTTCACCAATATAGCAAGATAGTACTCCAATAAATGTTCTTTAATTCGCGTGCAAAATAACAGATCAGATCTCAGGCCCGAATCAAGGAGTAAAATCACTTGCCATTGGAACGCATCGATGGATCAGTGCCAACATTTTTTTTCCCCTGGAAAACTCCGGAAAGAAAGACATCGATCATGACATGTACTCTCCTGGGACCCGCTAGTCAGACGGTAGGTCCCACGGGCATTATGGCGGGTACTGCCACAGTTTCCCGCGATTCCTCTCTCCCGCGCGGAAAGCACCTGCCCTCTCACCGCCGCGGCGCAAGCCCCCGCGAAAAGCATCTGATCTAACGGCCGCGGCCCGGCCGGTCAGACCGCATCGGATGGTCAGGATCACGCGCCCGCACGGAGAACCGAGCCCACGGGCACCCCCCGTGGGAACCCATTCCTTTCTTGTCCCTCTCCTCTCCGTCTCGTACTACCGCGCCGGCACAGCGTAAGCTATCCGTTACTTGCCCCGTCTTCCTGCCTCTTCACCCCCCACCACCACCCCCGTCGCGCACTTTTTGCGGCTCGCCCCCTCCACAAGTCGCCTAATTATTCGTCTGGTGCGTGCGCAGACCGGAAACGGATACCGCCAGGCTCCTTCCTTGCTGCTGCTGGTGCCTCTGCCTGCCTCTCCGTCACTTCCAAAGACCAGACAGACCCACCAGGGAGGAAGAGAAGAAACCCGAACCGGAGAAGGGGAGGGGAAAAATTGGAAACCCTCGGGTGTAAATTGCAGCGGATTCGCGCGGGTGAGGTGGGGAATCGGGGAGCGGATCCGGCGGGTAGGAGCGGCGCGGGCGAGATCTATGCGCGGAGGCGGAGGAGGAGCGGGCTGAGGTGGAGGAGGAAGGGGCAAGTGCCAATGGAGGAGGAGCCGGAGTCGTCGTCGTCGTCGGCGGCGGCCGTGGTGCTGTGGCTCGTGGCGCTCGTGGTGGTGCCGGGGCTGGTGCTGCTGGTGCGGAGCCGGTGGCGCCGGGCCGCGGCGCGGAGGGAGGAGGTGCGGCGCCTCGCGCGGCTCGCGGCCGAGGAGTCGGAGCTGGCGGAGCGGGAGTCCGTGCTCGCCTACTACTCCGAGCTGTTCCCGACCGTCGTGCACGCCGCGGAGGTGCCCGAGGCGCCGTTGTGGGCCCCGACCCCGGCGGTGGCTACCGCGCAGGAGGAGGACGTGGAGGCGCAGCCGCACACGCAGCCGCCGGCGGGGTCGAAGGGGGTCTGCGTGGTGTGCTTCAGGCCCACCACGTTCAGGTGCAAGCAGTGCAAGGCCGTCAAGTACTGGTGAGTGGGCTGATGCCCCCTGCTCCTGTGATTCCATTCCGGGTTCGTTTAATTTCATCCTGTGATTGGGGAATTGTGGGGGATACAGTCCGTGATTTGTACAATTGTGGGGGGTGGGGTTGTCCTGTATTCGGTACAAAATTGGGTGTCGGTAGCATGTGATTGGCCGGTAATTCCACAAAACTCTAGGCTCTGCAGTCTGCACGAAACCTTGGGTCCTGCACTCCTGCTCCCCCTGAGCTAGGGCGTCGCTAATCCTCCGTTTAGTCCTTTTGCCTGGTTTTAGTTGTGATTCAGTAACCTTTGGTGCATGTACATCATTGTTCACTGGAACTCGGATTTCATAGAACTTTGCTAGTGAGTTGGTCAGCTATTGTAATTAATCTTGAGTTATTTAGGATTCCTTATAGCTTGTTCCTTGCAAAATCAGCGATTGGTGCAGATCCCTGACTCCATGTCTGCCTCTCAGAGCCGGTTCCGTCTACTTGAGTCTGTTCTGAGTATTTGCTGATTTTGATCTTTTAGGCCGTGGCATGTTTTATGTGTCACTTATCAGCCATCTCATAGTGACTGCATGTTGTTTTGATGAGCATGGTATTATTTCCATGCCTCAATGCTACCAGTTGCATAGACAATACTGGCACTGATATAAACTATACAGCAGGAACAAATGCATTGAAGGGTGTCAATATCTGTAGATATATTTAAGTATCTTCAAGAAAATGATTGAAACTTTCTACGCGCACTGAAATGTGCATAGACCTATGTCTTCTATATTAGTTGATAACATCTAAGTAAATGAAATGTACAAGTGTGTTTTTGTCGGCGCAGATGTATGATATGAACTACTTACTAGAGTACATCTGTACAAGAGTAGATTCGTGCAAATGTAAAAATATTAACCAGTGATCAAAGTTATGTTTAGGAACATGCAAAAAAAGCCCCTAGGACACTACTGATTGTGACAGTCAAAAGTACCATGCGTGGCATGCTTGTTTGATGGTGGGTAAATGAATCAGCTAGCCATTAAGATTGCTTAATTCATTTTGCGTTTGCTAATCCTTTTTAACCATTTATTTTGCATGTGTGTATCTCCTGTGGAATTGAGTGGAGTGATTTTGGAAAGAAAATAGGAAGGGGAAGGGTTTAACTCCCATGTGCAAATGACATGCGTTCCTTGCTGCTGCTGTTGTTGTATGCGTGTTTTTGGAAAGAAAATAGGAACGGGAAGGGTTGACGCTTCATTCAGCAACATACTGCAATTAATTGTTGAGATAAAGTGATTAGTGGATTGGATGAATCCTGTTTTTTGTGGGATAAGTACATCTGTGACTTACCATGTTTGAATTTCTAAACAATGTTGCAGTATTGTGCGTGTTTATAAGACTGATACCTTTCTTAGCCTCTCAACTTTATTGATACCTCCCTTTTTGCAGTTCCTTCAAATGCCAGATAGCCCACTGGAGACAAGGTCATAAAGATGAATGCCGTCCAGCAAGTGCTAATACAAGGCCTGATGATGAAGGAAGAGTTGAACAGGAAAGAGCTGCTGAAGAGAATGTATCAGTTGGTGTAAAGCCGGTTGCTGGAACAAACAATCCTCTTGCTGTTGGATCTGAAACTTCTGATGCAAACCATAGCTTGAAGAGTTTAAGTGGTGAAGGTCACCATATGCCTTCAGAAGATTTATGCACCAGCACAGAGGTTCCTGGAGGTCATAAGTCCAACAGCACGGTCGAAACTCCTCTAGTTGTTCCAGTTTCTGTTGACAGCGGTAAGATGCCATCAAATACCGAACATCAAACTCATGTTGAAGATGATTCTTGCATCAAGGACTCCAGTGAGGCACTGCCGTGTAAGTCTCGTGCTACTGCACCAAAAATAAGCAGTCGTAGCAGTTCTTTCAAGGAGGAATCCTTCCATCATTCCAAGGAACACCATACAGCGCAGGATGCAAGTTTTGTTGAGGATTGTTCTCATACAAGCGATCACAGAGAACTTAAAGATAGTAGCAATCCCCAAGCTTCTGCATCTGTTGTCTTGGAGCCCAAAAGTTCTAGGAATCATATTTGTGTGGAACTTGAGAGGTCTAAAACAAAACCTGTTGGGAATGGCAACATTCAAAGCACAAAACCTGTGCCATCAGCATTGGTTGTTGAAAAAGCTACTTCAGTTCGTGGGGGATGTTCTGTGATACCTATTCCATCTAAAGTGTCTGGTAATCATTCTGATGGAAATTTTAAACGTTCAGAGAGATCAGGTTCAACAGCAAATAACCTCGCAACATCTCTGAAGAAAATTGTCAGGCAGCAAACTGCACCGAAAGTTGTGAGGCATTATCCATCCGAACTGGTAAAATAACTAAACAGCTCTTTGTAATTATCATCTTATTTTATCTCTTCTATTGCTAATATTTCTCTTTTATGTCAGACACTCTTTCCATATGAACTTTTCGTGAAGCTCTACGACAAGATTGAGTTGCACCCTTTTGGTCTTCATAACCTTGGCAACAGGTAATCAGTGAATTGTTTTCAAATAGCAAGAGTAGGAAGGTTAACTGGCATGCATATGTTTATCAATTGAGGTTATCCTTTTTCTATTGGTCTGGGCATTTGTAAGATCTCATGTGAATGCTCCTAAATATTTGTATTTTACTTACATGAAAGCCTGCTTTGTGCATAGAATGTGATACTTTTAAGTGGATTATAGCACGGGCCAGTTAACCCTGAACTTGCATTTTAATCATCCCCATAGAGCTTAGGGGCTAAGTACAATGTTGGCTGGACTTATTTCTTAGTACAATGTTGTTGTTCAGTTTGTCTAACCCAGTCTTCTTTTGCAGTTGCTATGCAAATGCTGTTCTTCAGTGCTTGATGTTTACTCGGCCACTTACAACATATCTTTTGGGAGGACTTCATTCAAAAAATTGTAATTCTCCACTACTATGTTCGTGTCATCACTTCCGTTTTTCTTGGGTTACTTGAGTATTTATATAATATCTCTTTTGCTGTAGGTTCCAAAAGGGAATGGTGCTTCATGTGCGAGTTCGAAAAACTCATTGTGGAGGGCAAACGACGCAAGACTGCTTTGTCCCCAACCGGAATACTCTCTCATTTGCATGACATTGGCAGTAGCTTTGGTCCTGGTAAACAAGAAGATGCTCATGAATTTCTCAGGTAAGGGAGCTATACTCTTTGTTGTTCATCTAGAATTGACAGTTGACACTTCAAGAATCTGAAGCAGTTCATAATCATGCGTAACCGAAGTGCAAGTGTGGAAAAGATTGAATATATGGCGATTTAGTTATCAATTTGGATTTAATTATGGTTATGAGTTACCAGTTATTATGGGTAGGTGGAAGAGAAAAAAAAGGTGATGTAGATCTGGCTGGGATATTTTACTACCTGTGGATGAGCTCTTTTGCCATGGTGACATGTAAAAAAATTTCCTCCCAATTAGGATGAAATTATTACACGAAAGCACACACTTTATAGTTACGGTGTCTTTATTAGTTTTTTATTATCTTGTTTGAACTTAATGCAAGCTGCAGTACGATTCAGTGCTTGTTTTGAACCCATATTCCCTCACTGGTTGCTTATTGCCATTCACTCTATGGAAATGCTATGCAAATCAGAAATTATAGCACTGGATATAATAACAGACCCCACAGTGATTTAGTTGGCTACTTTCTTAGATCACTTTAGTTTGGTAAGTGTTGAAAGTGATTCAAACGTCATCGAAAAACTTAGTTGATCTTACCTAACTCCGAAAAACTTAATTGATCTTAGCTAACTCATTTATTTGCAAGAGTTCTTCGATCTGACAAAAATGCCTTTGCCTTGTCCTCAAAATCAAGGGCATTCCCTCTACTTTTACTGAAAGCATAGCATCTGGTCCTTTTGCAGATATGCAATTGATGCTATGCAATCCGTATGCATGAAGGAAGCTAGAAAAGGAGGTGCCCTTCGGTCAGCAGAAGAAACTACCCTTGTGCAATTGATATTTGGGGGTTATCTGCGATCTAAGGTGTTATTTACATAATATTTTTATTCTGATATATGTTCAGTTATCTTAGATTTATATTATATTGAGCTGATCCTCTTTACACCCTTAGTGATTATTCCTTCCTCTTTCTTTGATTTTTTTCATAGATAAAATGCTCAAGGTGTCATATTAGTTCTGAGCAATGCGAGCGTATGTTGGATCTTACTGTTGAAATAGATGGCGACATCAGTTCACTTGATGAGGCTCTTGTGCGGTTTACATCCACAGAAGTCTTGGATGGAGAAAATAGATATCACTGCAGCAGGTTTTCTTACGTCTCTTGTTCTTTTATTTTCCTCACCGGCTTGCGTTGTGCATATGTCTTCATCAGTCATTGCATTGCTCATATTTTACCTTGGGACCATAATCTTTGGTTCTCACTGAATCTTAAGACAACTAAAGGATGTACTCCAATGCCACTAATTTTGGGAATAACTGATAGCAAGCTGCATTCTGGTTGCTACTGTGAGGGTTAGATATTCTCATTGTTATGTCATTGAAGGACAGTTACATTTGCTTGCATCATCATACCCAACTGCATGTCAATCATTTTAAAATGTTGAAAGTGATGCTTTTTTCAATCGTTTTGGGGGAAAAGGGGAATAAAATGCCCTTTTTGAGGGTCGTCTACCACAACATTCTCAATTTTTTTCGCTACTCTAGTAAGATATTAATGCTGCTTCCTGTTTAGTCACTTGTATGTGAGTTCAATTATTCTTTTGTCAAATTCTGATTCTACTGTCTCTTCCCTTTCAGATGCAAATCCTATGAGCGTGCTAAAAAGAAGTTGACAATAGAAGAAGCACCAAATGTTCTGACTATTGCACTGAAAAGATATCAGGTATATCCATATATGCCATTCAGCAGTTACTGAAAGTATGATATGATATTTGAACACTGTCCTAGCAAAAGAGGTGACAAAGTGGATATAGATGACTCAAATGTTCACAGCTTCATGTATTAATAGGAATGAGTTTTGTTAAGATCCACTAAACGTCCCTTTTCTATGTGCAGTCGGGCAAGTTTGGAAAGATCAACAAAGCCATCAGATTTCCGGAGACCCTGAACATGGTTCACTATATGAACCCAGATACTGATGACAGATCGCCCGTTTACAGCCTCTATGCAGTGGTTGTCCATCATGATGTCATGAATGCTGCCTTCTCTGGTCATTATGTATGTTATGTTAAAGACACACAAGGGAAATGGTTTAAGGCAGATGACAGTCAGGTATACTTCTCATGGTCTTGTTCTCATAATTAGGGCATGTTTGGAAGGGTCGTTCTGGGATCCAAATTTCTAGGATCTAGTCAAAATATGAATTAAATGTTAAATCCCAAAAATTTCTACTGATTCTTTCCTTCCAAACTGACCCTAGTGTTTTCCGTTTACCATAAATGAAATCATATAATCCTTACTTGAAGTATCTAATAGCGGTCAGACTATGCATGTTATTAGAAAATAGCAAGGACAATTGTATATTTTTGTAAAAGAATTCGATAGCAAGGATAATATTATCACCAAGGAGAATCAGTTGTTGCAATACGCTACTTAATAGCTGGTATTTGTTGTGTGCAGGTGAAACCTGTATCTCTGGACAACGTTATGTCAAAGTGTGCGTATATGCTGCTGTATGCAAGGTGAATACCAGGATTCTCTTATGTTAATTGCACTTCTCCGTTCTCCTGGTTATGCCTGAGGATTTTTATCAGGGTATTCTAATTCTTGTTCTAATTAAATCAGATGTTCACCGAGGGCACCAAGCTCTGTGAGGCAAGTGATGGTTCAGGACCCAGCACGCCTAAAGAAGGCCAAGCAGAAGGCAATTTCCTTCAGCAGACACCAAGGTGGTCACGCACATACAGACTACATGGCAGATGACCTTGCCCATACATCGGACGAATATGGAGATGCGCCATATCCACCGGCAGAATCTCCAAGTCCGAGCGAGAGCTCATCGCTCTTCAGCAACTCTGATGCTGGGTCGCACAGCACTGTCAGCACTGATAGTAGCGACAGCACAAGGAACTCGACCAGCACTGAAGAGTACGAGTACTTGTTTGGTACCTCAGATCAAATGTACCCAGGAGGCCCCGTGGGAGCACCTGTGGAGAGCGACTACCAGATGTATTCCCGTTCAAGATCCAGCTTGAATACCAGCTCATCAGGTCGGATGGCGTACGAAACTGAGAGGTTTGCGGAGCACAAGCCTCAGGGCGGCGTTGCAGGAGGGGGTTGGGTTGTGGGCGACGAGAGCCCGTCCTTGTTGTATTATGACAGAAGTAAACATCACTCGAGCAGTAAGTTAACTGACCCGTATATGCAGTTAGATAGGAGCGATCATGACCCTGGCGAGACCAGGGGCGGCGGCGTTTTATCGAGAAGACCATCTAGGGGTAGCGCCCAAACATTTTATTGATATGGAGGAGTTTGGGCTGTGTAGAGGAATAATATGATGTAGCCTGTAATATTATCTCGTTGCAAATGTGTAAAAAGAGAAGAGGAATGTGGTAGCCTGTAGCCGTAAAAGTGCAATGCCTAACTTGATTTATAACATGCTCCCGAGGAACTTGGTAGCAGACCATTTGCATTTCCATTGGGATTGACATAGATCAAGGATACAAAGTTTAAACGAACGCTATTCAGGAATGGACCTGTCAACGTTCAAGCGGATGGCGTGTCGCTATGACACTATGCACGATCGCAAGTACAAGTTTGACAGGAACAGAACGGAGATCTCTGTTCTCCTTGAATGACACGGGTGGGGTGCAACTGGGGTGGGTAGATGTATACAGGCAGAGCAACGCGAGGCTTCGGATTCGTGTCGTGCAGGCCGGATTGATTTGCATGGGGCCAAGTGATGGCAGGACCAGTATCGGATAAGGTGATCCGGTCGATCATTGGGCCTGTCTGGTTGGCCTAATGCATCACGTGCTTGTTGACAGCGCCCGTCGCTGTTACTGCGACTAGCATGGATTGGATTGGCTCAGCTATGTAGGAGTAGTTTTGTTTGTTTCGTTTTCTCCATGGAATGATGTGATCAACAGTCACGCTGTGATAACGCTCTACACAGATACAGTAAGCTTGGGATGAGAAATCTCTTTTATGTTTCGAGAAGTAAACTATCCTCCGCGAAATCCCTGCGTACGGACGTCAGCCATGATCGTACCGGACATTTGGAATTTGGATCGCCGTCCCAGCTTCATTGCCCGATCATGGCTGACGTCCGTAGGCGGCCGTGAATGGAGCCGGCCGGTCGCCGCGATGACGTTTCCAAGGCCGTGCCTCCGCACGTACGTTGGATCTGTGTGTACCAGGCCGTCCAGCTAACTCGAGCCAGCCGCACTTGCCATGCCATGTCGCGCATGCACAGCCGAGCACCGTGCGGATGCTCTCCGGATCCGGCCGGCCGGCCCTCGCGCCGCGTCCCCGTCCGTAACAACGTGATGCTCAGTTGCTCACCGGCGCCCCGCTCACATGCCGGCGCGGGCACCCGGCCCACTTTGCGGCGCCACGCCAATATGCAACGTACGGTGGCCAATGCCCATGATGATATGATGCGCCGCCACTCCGATCCTTCCACACCTGCGAGCGGTCTCCATCCATCGTCCGTTGCCCCGTATCCCACCACGCCGGTCGCACGTCGATCTCTGGCACATGAGGAGCACGTACAGCGCGCGCGGGTGCGCCAGCGATCGCCGTGCGTGGCCACCTAGCTTGGCGTGCCGTCAAAGGATGCGGCGGCGGCCCGGCCCTGCCGGCCGGTGGTTGGGCTAGCTGGGCACCGATCAGTCCGAATCGATGGCTCCGCCTCCGCTCCCCGCGGCCGCGGCGCTGCTTTTTCAACCAGTTTTTACACCCAAGCACAAGCAACCTACCTCACCGACCGGAACACGCCGGCACACTGCAGTGTCTATCTGGCACACGCATGCAGCCGCGCGCACACCAGCATGGACGCATGTACTACTTGCACTGGCAAGGCAACAGTGTGTCCAGCAGCAGCCACCCACCACGCCCGGTCTCCATCGATCTTAGGGGCAAAAGAAGCAAGCCACCATGAGAACGCGAGATGTCAAAAGGATAGCGAGATCGGAAGCAGCGGGGCGGCCCCGGTCTCAGCCCCATGTCATCATTCGCCCCGGATCCGGTGGCCAATCCTGTATTCCTGTCTATCCCTCACTCCCCGGCCTGCTCATGCTCATCCTCTGTCCTTGCTTATATCTCGCCGACCGGCCCAAAAGTCCAAAAGGAACCCGTTCCCATCTCCCAGCTGCCCTGCCATGCGCGTGCCATGGAAAGGCGCCGCGAGGACCCTCTCCTCCTGCTATTACTACCACGACGCGCAGCAGCCACTTGCCCTACACGGCTCCACCCCGAGCTAACTAGCTACTGCTGCTGAGCATCTCGCCGTCGCAACTTGCACGTCTCGTGTCGTATCGCATCGTATCATTTGCCGCGGCAGCAAGCATGGACAGGGAGGGGCTGCTTTACGGGGGAGGCCGTGGCGAGGGCAACAACAGGCTCGTGGTCCTCCAAGACTTCCACCATCGGCCGCAGCAGCAGCAGCGGCAGATGGAGTGCTTCTCCGACGAGGTGAGCAGCCGGGACGGCGAGGAGGAGGCGAACGGCCGCGGCGGCCCACTGGCGGCGGCGGTCTCGGGGGGAGGAGGTGACGGGGCGGCGACCGTGGAGAATACGGGGAAGCGGAGGCGGGGGCGGCCGCCGGGGTCGAAGAACAAGCCGAAGCCGGCGCCGGTGGTGACGCGGGACGTGGATCCGGCGGAGGCGATGCGGCCGCACGTGCTCGAGGTCCCCGCCGGCGGGGACGTGGCGCGCGCGCTAGCGGGCTTCGCGCGCCGCCGCGGCCTCGGGATCTGCGTGCTCGCCGGGACCGGCGCCGTCGCCGACGTCTCGCTCCGCCACCCTTCGCCGTCGTCGTCGTTGTCCCCCGCCGACGTCGCCGTCTTCCGCGGCCGGTACGAGATCCTCTCCATCTCGGCCACGTTCCTGGCCCCGTCCATGGCCGCCGCGGTGGCGGCGGCGCCGGCCCGAGCCGCCGCCAGGGACCTCTCGGTGTCGCTCGCCGGCCCGCACGGCCAGATCGTCGGCGGCGCCGTGGCGGGGCCCCTCGTCGCCGCCACCACCGTCGTCATCCTCGCCGCCGCGTTCACCGACCTCACCTTCCACCGCCTCCCCCTCGAGGACGACTCGTCGGCGGCGGCGCCTTCCGTCTCCGGCAGCGCCGAAGCGGCCGACGAACATCGCCGTGGTGGGTACCAGACGCCGGAGCCGGCGCCGCAGGACGCGACCGGCGGGCTGCACGCGCACCGGCACCGCAGCATGGCTCCGGGGACTCAACCGGTTGCCTTATACGCTCGCCAGTCGCAGGAGGTGTGGCCGGCGGCGGCGAGCGCCGCACAGCGCCCACGGCCGCCGTTTCAATAGCTCCGAGGCTCCGCCGACGATCGGTGCTTGACGTCTGTTTCTTATACGGTCAATAGAGCTAGATCGTTCGTAATTACTCGTTTGATTATTATTTCCCCGTCTAATTCCTCTCGAGACAATTTGATAGTGTGGCTAGTGTTAGGGTTTAACATTTATGCTCCAGATGCTAGCTCCAGCTAGTTGTTCCTTAGGGTCCGGCATTCTTGTTTGCATATGAATTAACATGGCTGATGCAAGTTATTGATTAGAGAAACATGCAAAGTTCATTGATATTTTTCATGTACTACAAAACTAGATTCATACAAAATTATCTTGGGTATAATATTTTAGGTAATTTTTGCATGAATATAGTATAATTGTTGGTTAAGACTCGTTCTAATAAAACTAAGTATGAAACTAAATAAGCCTCATAATCTCAGCATTCTTGTTTGCATATGATTTAACATAGCTTATGCCAATGGCTAGATCATAACATGCAAATATTAAAAAATTCATGTACCATAAAAGTATTTTTAAAAAGTGGAGTACGTCGAATGTAACAACACTTACCAAATTGTGTAAGGCCCATTTCAATAAAACGAAGTAAGTCTTTTTTTCGCTAACGTGTCCTAACACATATTTCATTAAAAGGAAAACATTTTACAAATATAATTGGATACAGGTCAAATAGAGGCTGACCTACACAAGCGCACAAAACAAACGGCCATCAAACTAGGAGAGCAGCGATCATAGAATGGAAAGAGGCCCCCTACTCAGCCCACCAAGCCAAACCAGCCAACTTTGAACATCTTAAACTACACGAAGAACAACAACACCACCGAAACCGTTGACCAAGACTACCAAACAACATGAGGATGCCCGGCCAAGCATCCACCGGAAATAGCAACACAATGACAACAAAGCATCCGTCAGAGTCTCAGAGAGGGTCAACAGCTGTGAAACAAAATAAGTCTCATTATTCCAAACACTGGCGTGGGCACCTGCCCAGGCTCTAGCACTGCATGCACACTTACAGGCCAGGCAAATAATATGTTATGAGTGTGAACACATGCCACTATTAATTAGGCAAGCAGCTGAGCAAGCACCAAACGACAGCCAAGTTTGCTGACAGTAAGAAATTGATCTATTGATTCCCTTGTTCTCCAATTGTCATATGGAATGATGGATATGATTTAAACTTAGCATGTCGTTGCAAAGTTGACTTGTTATCGCTTGTTACGTTCGCCCAGGCTCTACAAAATCTCTAGGTCCGCCACTGATTCCAAATGAAGAGAGTACCTATATTTGTCTCCCCTGTCCTCATTGTGTGAAAATAGCCGGTTCAGATTCAAGAAGAGAGTTTCGAGAGGGATAGATGGATAGCATGACATTGGTGTCAATGGCAATACTGTTAGAGCCACAGGACGGTAGGAAGATGTTATAGGCATGCTCCGCAACAAATAGAAACAAAGTTTCTTTTTTTTTCAAGTATAAAGGTATGAGTTGATAACATCAGATTAGCAAGGTGGGGGACCGATGATAGTTACAACGTCTAAGAGCTGTTGCTGGAGAGTGAGAAGATGTGTGAGTGGCCGGAATCGACCATTTCTTGTGCCACTTTAATTTTTAGGGTAGATAATTATGAGTTATGACATCATTCTTATATTTAGGCCTCTTCTCCTCGTTGCTAAGGTCCTTTATCGTCTTTTCGCTAACCAGTTATGCACCGTTGCTCTTACAGCCTTGGTGGACCAAATACATCGACGATACTCTACGCAAGTTTTATGGAGTTCACCCGCTGCGGGCGGTAAGGAGGGCCATGTCAACCCAGCTGGGTCAGGTGGTGGATGATGGGTCCCGTGGCCTTTAATACTTTCCTTGTAATCAACCAATAGCAGTGCAGGATCAGCACGGTAGAGGCTCTACGCCCGCTTTTTACCGGCGCATGTTTAGTCGCCCGCTCGCTTCTCTCTCTCCTTTTCTCTCCTCTACACGTTGGATTTTGCCAGCTTGCAGCCGCTCATAATACTTGCTCTTATTGTTCTTCGATCTCGTAGCCTCCTCTTTCTATTATTATTATTCTTACCCTGATTTCAGGGCGGATCTAACGTGGAGGTGGGGGCTGTGCCCCCCTACTCCCAATTTTTTGTTTTTTTGAAACATGGTGCACTTGAACGGGCGGGGTGAAGAAGATGAACTGTTGCAAATCGTGGATTAAGTAGGCTCGTTAGACTCGTCTCGCGACATACACTCCATCCATGTAATGAATTATTTTTTTCGTCTACATTTAGTACTTCATGCATGTAAGATTCTCTTTGATGTGATGGGTGGAAAAAATTTCAGGGGCATCTAGGCCCTGTTTAGATGTTTCGCGAAATTTTTTTCGAGTATGTCGGGCACACATTCGAAGTATTAAATATAGACTAATTATAAAACTAATTACAGATTCTGTCAGTAAATCGCAAGACGAACCTAATGAGTCTAATTAATCCGTCATTAGCACATGTTACTGTAGCAATTTATTGTCTAATCACTACCTAACTAGGCACATTAGACTCGTCTCGCGAAGTACACTCCATCCATATAATAGGTTATTTTTCGACTACATTTAATATGCCATGCATGTGAGGGAACGTACTCGGAAAATTTTTCGCGAAACATCTGTTTGGCCTCACGTTACTTTCACTGTACCGACGCGACAGGCGGCCTGGCGTCGTCCTGCCGGCCTGCCCATCTCCGCGTGTCAGATATGTGCGGATATCGGGATGGGACAGCCGACCATGCATGGCATGGCACGTCAGGATAAGTGCATGACCGGAACGAATGGAAACTTCAGGCTCACGCCGCCGGCGATCGTCAGCCACTCAGCCGCGCCGTAGCGCACCGGCGCGCACGCACGTACGCAGACGACATTGCCGGGCTGGCAGAACCGTGCTCTCCGCGCGCAAACTGAAGAAGATTGCGATCGACCGGCCTGTCGCAGATCATCCAAATTCTTCGTATCTAAAAGGCAAAACTTCTGATAAATCGTAGCGGAGGCCCGTCGTCGTGAGGCTTGAGCTTCACATGATCTTGAGCAGTTAGATATGAAAACTGCATTTTTACATGGAGAGCTCGAAGAGGAGATTTACATGGACCAGCCTGAAGGGCTCATAGTGCCTGGCAAGGAGAATTGTGTTTGCAAGTTGAAAAGATCCTTATATGGTTTGAAACAGTCCCCTCGGCAATGATATAAAAGGAAAGATATCACTAATTGAAGAAATTGTTGAGTAGTGAGTTTGACATAAAGGATCTTGATGTTGTTAAGAAAATTCTAGGTATGGAAATTACTAGAGGCCGAAAGACTGGTTTATTGTTTCTTAGTCAGCATAGTTACATTGACAAGGTTCTTCACCGTTTCAACATGCATGATGCAAATGCAAAGTCAGTTAGTACTCCTATTGCACTTCACTTTCAATTATCTGTGCTAGTTCAGATGAGGATATTGAGTACATGTTTAAGGTTACTTATTCCAATGCTGTTGGTTCTTTGATGTATGCTATGGTTTGCTCACGTCCGGATTTATCTTATGCTATGAGTTTGGTTAGCAGATATCTGTCTAATCCTGGTAAAGAACACTGGAGGACAGTTCAGTGAATTTTCAGGTATCTCAGAGGGACAGCAGATTATGGATTGAAATTTGGCAGAACTGAAAAGGGGCTTATTGGTTATGTGGACTCAGATGATGCTGGTGATTTGGATAAGCGAAGGTCTCTCACAGGTTATGTATTCACTGTTGGCAGTTGTGCTGTGAGTTGGAAAGCTGTATTGCAGCCTGTTGTTGCTTTATCTACCACTGAGGCGGAGTATATGACTATTGCTGAAGCTACTAAAGAGTTGATTTGGTTAAAAGAATTGTTTGCTGAGCTTTGTGGAGTTGATTCTTGCATTAACCTGTTTTGTGACAGTCAAAGTGTTATATGTCTCACCAAAGATCAGGTGTTTCATGAGAGGACAAAGCACAATGAAGTCAACTACCATTATGTTCGTGATGAGATCGAAAAGGGTAAGCTAAAGGTACGCAAATCAGTACTCATGATAATCCTGCGGATATGTTCACAAAGCCTGTTCCTGTTGCTAAGTTTGAGCTTTGCTCAAGCTTAGTTGGTATAATTGCATAGCCCAAAAGGCTATTTGGCGCCAGAAGTATTGTTTGCTTCTGTTGATATGGCTACAAGATGGAATTTGTCTCAAGGTGAAGTTTGTTGAAGATGATCCAAATTCTTTATAACTTCTGACAAAGCGTAGCGGAGGCCCGTCGAGGCTCGGACCGGGGCGGAGCTGCGATTTATTCGGCGCGGCGATATGCCGCGAGCGCGCGACAGCACCGCAGCTTTCGGAAAGCCTCTAGGATGGATGGGACGGATCGCGATGGGGATGCCGATACGTTGCTGTGCATCTGCAGTAGAGAGTCCTGTTCAGCTCCAGCGCGCTTTCTCTGCTTTCCTCGAAGGATCGCTCCTGGGTCGCCTTGCTGCTTTCGCTGCTTTTCTAGCACCGCTTCCTGTACTTGCGCCGCCCTCGCCCGTATCTCCTTTGCTTGACGCGCGAGACTCCGGCGTTAAATCTGTCATGCCATCGGTTCTCGAGTACTGCTGCTACAGATATCTCTGATCAATGATCAATCTCTCTTCGTGATTAGAGTAACTTGTTGAAAAACCATACAACGAACCATAACGATCGGGGGTGCACTGACCGTGTGCCAAAAATGTGGTAGCAGATTTGCTCCATGGAACTATGGAAGTTGATCTGCGTCGAGAAAGGAAACGTTGAAACGTATGGGGCAGCTTGCTTTGCTTTTAGCATCGCTGCTGCATACATTCCCTCTTTGAATTTTTCTTTCTTTCTTTTGCAGATGAAGCTCGCTTGCTTTATTACTATCCTATATTAAAGCGCCAAGAATCAGCGATCCCTCAGGCCTCGAGGCACTGTAGATGGACGCTGACGCGTGGACCCACAACTACAACAATAAAAAAATTACTGTGAAGAACCTTGAATCTTCCCGTCGAATTCGAGCACATTTCATTTCATGTCCGTCTATATATCGTCGTCACTCGCCGTCGTCGTCCTCGCCATTCCGCTAAACCCGCCGTGGCCTCCCCGACAAGCCGCTCACCGCTAACAGCGTCGCGCGGCCCCGTCCGGTCGTATCCCGACCGCGCCATTTCAGCAAGGCTGCTGCGAAGAAGCGTTGCGCGAGCCAGGTGCGGAACGACGCAATCGGTGCGCGGCGGTCCGG
Source organism: Urochloa ruziziensis (assembly GCA_015476505.1). NCBI lineage: Eukaryota > Viridiplantae > Streptophyta > Magnoliopsida > Poales > Poaceae > Urochloa > Urochloa ruziziensis. The sequence continues at coordinate 47,078,986 of CM027124.1, forward strand.
GCAGAGCAAGCGCTGCGCGGCGGTGGGTGGGTGGAGTCGCGAGCGGGGGTGGAGAGGAGACGAGGAGAGCAGCCCGGCGTAGCTCCTCGACGGCGGCGCGGAGTGAGGCGAGCAGAGAGGGAGCAGCAGGCGCATGAGCTCGGAGAGAGAAGGTCGTCCGAGCTCGAGGGAGCCCCATTCATGGCCCGAGCAGGGGAGCTCCTCCATGGCGCCGAGCAGGGGATCTCTTCCAGGGTGCCCCCTCCTCCACTGGGCGCCCGGCAGGCTCTCGCGACGGCTCTCCTCCACGGCCCGCGCGCGCCTGCCCTACCGCGCCGGATCGAAGCCATCCACCGTCTCCTCGACGCCTCTGCCACCTCCTCGACGCCGCCGCCTCCTCGATTCCTCGATTCCGCCACCGGCCCCAACCCAACCCGCCCCGCGCTGTCTCCTCGACTCCGCCGCCGGGGCTCCGGCTCCTCCGCCGCGCCGGCGTGGTCCTGCCTCGCGCGGGCTCCGGCTTCTCCGCCGGGGCGGGGAGGAGACGGGGAGAGCGAGCCGGGGAACGAGAGCGGCCGGGGTGGAGAAGAGACGGGGAGAGCGGGCCGGTGGAGCGAGGCGAGAAGGGAGGGAGCAGCAGGCGCAGGAGCTCCTCCGCCGGGGCCGCCGTAGCACGCGCGAGTGAGCTCCGCTGCCGGGGGCCGCCGCGCCAGCATGGCCTTGCCTCGCGCGGGCTAGGCCCGGTTGCGTCTCCCCGGCCGGCCACCCGCCATCTTCGACAGATCGACGGTGACGGCGAGAGCAGATGGCGGCCGCGCCTGACGTGCCGTGCGAGGACGCGGCTGGTGCGCAGCGCGAGCGGACGTTGAGTCGTCGACTGCCGGACGAGGACGCGGCGTCGCCTGAAGCAGACGGATAGTGGCGTCCCGCCTCCGTATCGAGAAGAGACGAGAGGATTCGAGATATTTCCCCGTAACCACTAAACAGGACCTCAAACCTGAAAGCCTGACCATATCCATCCATCCTGGGTCCTACAGGCCACGTTACTTCAGTTCTTTTTTTTTAAAAAAAACTTTGTTTCTTTAATCAGGCAACCTGGCAATGCAACTCTGGAGCGGACGCGCAAAGCGCGCCTCTCCGCCTAGTTTGCCCAACTTGCCAAAAAGAAAGAACAAACAAGAACAAAATACACTCTTCTCCACGAACAAAAATACGCTTGGGTTGGGCTTGAAGTGGCATAGAACAGCCCAACGCGCCAACCTCACACCTTACGACACGGCCTGTTTAGGCCCAACCCAAGCGTCAATCTTCACGGCCCATTTTAACCCACCCACCAAATACTCTCTTCTCCACACTCTCCGCGAGCACGACCAGGTCACCCACCCCAGCATACCCATTTCCTTCCCTTTTGTGCGGTCGGAGCGCAGCGCGGCGGCGGCGGCGGCAGCGAGAGAGGGGAGCCGGCGGGACCCAGGAGGAAAGCTTGAGGGCGAGCGGCGGGCCGAGGAAGATGAGCGGCAGCGGGAAGAAGGTGGCCGATATGGCGGTGAAGGCCGGTAAGGCGATCGACTGGGACGGCATGGCCAAGATGCTCGTCTCCGAGGAGGCGCGTAAGGAGTTCGCCACCCTCCGCCGCACCTTCGAGGACGTCAACCACCAGCTCCAGACCAAGTTCTCTCAGGTGCCCGATCCCCTCGCTCTCCTTTCCTTGCCCCCGGCTGATCTGACCTAGGGTTTCAGATCTGGCGCCCCCTCGATCCGGCGCAGATTCGTTTGTTTTAATGGATCCGATCTGTTTGTGTACTCGATATAGAAATGGTGTTGCACGGTAGTGGAGGCAATCCCCGATTGTTCAGATTTTTTTTAATGCTTGTATGTATACATTTCTCTTGTGAGCGCTAGCGATCTCTTATTGATGTAACTAGGTTGGATTTATATTGTATCTGTAATAATTGGGAGAGCGCCTGGATAAGCTGTTACTCGAAATTGGGTGGCCGCTATGCTACATTTCACTTGCTGACCATTGTTAGTTTAGTTTTAGTATTGATCAGTGATGGCCACATGAGCTGGTAGTCAGCATCCATACTGTATTGGAGCCCTCCATGACTTAGGATCCGGTAAAGTTTCTGTTGTTATGACAAGGTTTCATGTTTCAACCTTTTCCTGATGAGAGAATCTGGAGGCATTGCATTTAAAGAATTAAGTTTCAGAGTAAATATCTATTGTATAAATAGTGAAGGCTATTTTTGGCTTCATATGCAAAACAAGCATCGTGTATTAGCCAAAAAAGTCTTCTGCATCCTTTGTGAGTTGTGGGGTTCATTATTCAACGATTACATTGCCTTTGGTAAGCAGCAAGCTTCCTCTGGAATATGGTTAGCATTTGGGGGTGGGGGGATTGAATGATTCTTTCTGTCATGTTGGATGCTTGACTTATTGGTACATTATCTTGCAAGTCGCTGGACTTTTGAGACAGCGGATAGATTCATTACCCCCGAGCTTGTAGTAGGATTAGGTGGTGGAGGTGGGATTGAATGGATCTTTTTTCTGTCAAAAATTTCATGTTGGATGCTAGGATTAAGAAAGCCAGGACATGCATCATCCGACAAACTTGCAATGCTGTGTATTCCACTGGTTTAAATTTTATATCCTAGATCAATGTGTTCTCTAAGTTGTGTATGTGTTTTGTCGTTGCAGGAACCCCAACCGATTGATTGGGAGTACTACAGAAAAGGAATTGGATCTAAAGTGGTGGATATGTACAAAGAGGCTTATGAAAGTAAGTATCCTTGTGCTGCAAAACTAATTTCATTTCAATAAATTTGAAAGGACTGTTTTGTTGGTAACACTGAGGATATTCTAAGTAATTGTCCTGCTCTGTTGATTGTCCTTTTCGGACTCTGTAAATTTTCCTGGTCTTTTGATTTTTCAAAATTTTTCTAGTTACTGGGTGAAGGGTTCATACTCCTGGACATCCCTTATGTACCTTTGAAACTTACAGTTCCATCTGCCAATGTGTTTCTGGTTTGAGTTCCTTCTGTTGTTAACCATAACAATGATTCCACTATGTATAATATTATCAAGTATGCCTATAAGGATAAAGTCATTACTCCATTAGGCTTTCTATTGAATACTCGTGTTTAAATATGCCCATGTTTTTGGCTGCAAGATATGGCATGTACTTCACTTGTAGTGCACCTTTGTCTATTAAAAAAACATTCCTCTGTACACAGTGCACCTAGTTTTGTTTCAACTGATGCCGTGAAGTAATCCTTGGTCCGTTGAAATACTTCTCTTGGTGATTGTTGGTCCTACAGACATCCTTATGGTTCATTATACAGCTCAGTTGCTAACATAGTAATCTTGAAATAAATGCAGGCATTGAGATCCCCAAGTATGTTGACACCGTTACTCCCGAATACAAGCCAAAGTTTGACGCTCTGGTCAGCAGCTACTGCTCTTACACTCCTGTCTTTTTGAGTTTGTTCCCTCTGTTTGTTGTGTCTTGAGTTTTACTATCAACATTTCCATTTTGGTAGATGATTGTTCCATTCCGTTGTAATTATTTGTTTGCCCTTTCATAAACTGATGTTTTTTTGGTCCCTCTATGTATGTTATCTGTAGGTTGTTGAACTGAAGGAGGCTGAGAAAGCTTCTCTGAAGGAGTCAGAAAGGATAGAGAAGGAAATTGCTGAACTCAGGGAAATGAAGGTGAGGATGTTCTTTAGTACTATTCACATAAGACCATTTTTCTTGAATTGTTTGTGTTAGTTGTCATTTTTAAGACATGTCCATTCACTTCGATATCTTGTTTGTGTGCGCAGAAAAAGATTAGCACAATGACAGCGGATGAGTACTTTGAGAAGCACCCTGAAGTCAAGCAGAAGTTTGACGATGAAATCCGTAACGACTACTGGGGATATTGAAGAGCATAAGAGAACTTTATCTGCCATTTCCATGTCTGTGAAGAGCCAATAATTTTTCCGTGCCCTGATATGTATAGGGGAAACCCGCCATCTCAAGTCTGGCGGTTTCGGTAACATGTGCATGGGGCTTGGTGGAATGCCTACAGAATCGACTGTGTGAAGCTTTCTTGAAATTCCATCTAAACGCATTTTGTTTGACTTCTCCATTTTCTTGAGGATTGTCGGCTTTTTTTTACAAAGATTATGTTAGTCTTCTACTTGAATAAGAGGACCCTGCGGACTTTGTTCCTCCACTGGCCTTCAGTGACGTGTTAGTCTTTAGTCCGAATGCTTGAATGCTATTCGATGCAATCATGAAGTGTAACACTGATGCTGCCTAATGCCCGTTTGAAACCTTTTTGTCGCTTCCGTTGGTTGGGCATGAACCACTTGGAAGCGTAAATGCTTAATGGACACGGATTGAAACTAAGAGGTGATTAATTGCTAGTCTGCTTAGCGTTGGCGGTTGCCTCTAAACAAAAATTATATGAGTCGGCCCGGGGCACGTATACGACTTTGTATTTTCGTTTTTTTTTCTCATGCTCAAAACTGAAAACTCATCCTTTTTTTTAGCACCACTGAAAACTCATCCGTGTATGAGAACAACTTTTAGGGTCAATTGCAGCATAGAGAAGACAATTATCGCCGGGCCGATGGTGGCGGAAAACAAACTCCTGCATCAAAATGGGCCAAGCATGGCCCGGGATGTCTTGGGCCTTGGCAAACAAGAATTTGACTCTATCCAACCACAATTAGCCCAGCGCCAACCATCTGTTTAACGGAGGTAATAGTACCACATCGGCCATCGAGACCGGGGGAAGAAGCTAGGGATCAATAAAATAACACCAAGGTATACCATAAAACTCACTTACCTGGACGGGGTCGATAGCTGATCAAGAAGAGCTATGGCCTAGGTTAGTGGCCTCCATTGCACTTTGGAGGAGCATTGGCTTACCATCTGCCATTTTTGGGAGAGTGGACGTCATAATTTGTGAAAGAGGGGGTACGCGTTCGCGCGGCCCCTACCAAATTATTTAATAAAAGTTATGAATTATTATATTATTGTTATTATTATTACTCGTTTGATTTGATTTAGTTTGAATTTTCAATTTAAATTTTCTGCTTATTTGTATTTTGGATGAAAATATCTCGTTACATTTTTGTTCGGTCTTGGATTGTTGCTGTTCAATGTGACTGCCAAGGATCCAAACATCCAGCCCAGACCACGGACGGCGTCATGCCTTACCACGACCCAGAAAAATATACAAATCATCGAGCTTTAGATGGGCCGTCGGCCCAGCTTCTCTCGGAGTCTCGTCTCCGTCTCCGACGAGGTTGCTCGACACGCCGGTGTTGTTTCTCTCCTCCACTGATGAGAAGATAAACAAAGGGGTTGCCGCGCAGCCTCGTCCGAGGACGTTCCTGTGTACCGTGTTCGACCAAAGGAAAGTAGAGCCTCTCCCGACTCTAAGCATTTCTCACTTTTAGGGAATGGTTTGTTGTTTCTAGACCTAAGTTAGGTAGCGACGCCATTGGTGGATTGGGAGATCATCAATCATCTCTGGAACAATCATTTTTTCGTACCCAACCGCACAGAATAGATGCGTAGTGGTTTGCCCGGTCTGGTTTGCTTCACAGTTCCTATTTCGCTGGATCGTATGGATTTTGGAGGAAAAAGTCGGGGTATTATTTCACGCATGCCATGTGGTGGTTGTAGCCTCAGTTAGCCTTGTTAATTTACTATATACTTTCGACGCAAATTGGAAAATTCTTCATTCATTTATAAGTTCCACTTCTAGCATCACAACACTTTGCTGTTGCAGTGGCGCCTGATGAGCGTGGTGATGGGGGTGAGGCGAGCGGAGATGGGCAGTTCGGCAATGGCAAAACGGCGAGCACGTAGGTTGGCCATGGCTGGGCCAGCATGGTTCCGTGAAAAGTTTTTGCGATAAGTTTTTCAAAAGAATCTTACCAATTTAAAAGCTGTAAACGTAGACTAATAATAAAACTAATTACAAATATCGCTTAGAAATTGTGAGACGAATCTAATGGAAATAATTAAAAGGTAATTAATTCATGATTAGCGGATGATTATTGTAGCATCGCTGTTGCAAATCATGGATTAAGTAGGTCCATTAGATTATTTCACAAATTACAACCCATCCATGTGATGAGTTATTTTTTCGTCTACATTTAATACTCCATGCAGGCAAGATTCTTTTTTGGTGTGATTGGTGAAAACTTTTTGGAGAAGGAACTAAACTCAGCCGGCATCATCAAGCGTCAGGCGAGGCAGCCTGCAACGGCCATCATTTTTCATGAACATAGGTGATATGAAGGAGAGTTAACACGTTATACCCTCTCCGTATCGAAATACTTGTCGCCGTTGACTTTTTTTGCAAACTTTGACCATTCGTCTTATTCAAAAAATTATTATAAATATACGAAAAGATAAGTCAAACTCAAAATTCATTTGATAATAAAGTAGGTCATAAGTAAAATAAATGATATTTGTATGATTTTTTGAATAAGACGAATGGTCAAACGTTGCGAAAAAAGTCAATGACGACAAGTATTTCGATACGGAGGTAATACATGTTAGTCTCTTCTGAATGCAAAACATTCATGTACTATTTGTCGTGGAAAAATCTATAATTTGCATTCTTTGTACTTCTACAGGTAATCTTGGGGGGGGGGGGGGGGGGAGGACTTGGGGCCGCAGATGCGGGCCCCCGTCGGTCCCCGCACACCCCGCACGCCTGACATCCGCGGGCCCAGGAAGAAAAGTTCTGAAAACAATTTATATCTCATGAATCGAGTATCCAAATCAAATTTCGATTGCACCATTATATTTCTTTCGACGAGATCTTCAAAACTAGACCACACTTGACTATATTTGGAAATAAAAAAATATGGAACATTTTTTATAAAAGAAGGGACAATTCATCTGATTTTAACTAGTAGAACATATAATCTAATCTTGTGGAACAAAAAATCGTATGAGAGGAACATAAATATTAACATGTGGAACAATTTATCTAGTTGTACATAATACTATCATATAAATATAAAAATAAGTAAGTTAAACTGGAACATCTAAACTTGTGAAACAAAAAGGAACATAAAGCTCAATAGGTAGAACAAATCATCTAAACCCATTAAACATAAGTTAAAGTACAACAAAATATCATAGAGAATGAACAAACTATATAACTTAAGGAAAGAAGTATATACATATAGAACAAAATTGTAAACATATAAATATAGAGCTTCACAAACAAAAAATAAAATAAAAAATAATGAGAAAGAAAAAAACTAGAAAAAAACACAGCAGCCATGCATGTGGGTGGCAGGGGCATGCATGCCGTCCATGCGTGTGGGTGTGTGTGCTGCATGCGCATGCATGCACATCAGTGGTCAGCAGCAGCAAGTGGCTATGTAGGGGCTATGCATGTGCGTGGATGCGACTGCTGGATGCGGTGAAGGTGCTAGCGCCGCATACGCGGCGCATAGCAAAACCGGATTGGGGGTGTTGAGAAAAATTGATAAAAATGGCAGGGCCGTGTGGATCGAAGCCCGGAATCGGCCCAGCTCAACGTTATTCGACGTTGACTGTCCCCGTTGTGCTCACAGAAAGTCTGACCCCACCTGTCAGTGACTGGAAAGCCAGCGAGCAGCTCCGGCCGCTACACGGAACCCGTGCGTCGCGCACCCACGGTTTCCACCAAGCCACGCGCCCCCGCGGCATGGCGGCGGTGCGCGCATCCCCACGCCTCCGCTCCCTTCCCCTGCTGCTCTCCCAGCCAGACGCCGCCGCCGCCGCAATCCGGCGTAGTTTCTCCTGCGCCAGCGCCTCCTCCTCCCCCGCACCCGCCCGGGCCATGGCGTCGTCATCCGCGGCCCCCTCCCCGTACACGACGCTCGTGGGGCGCGTGAGCTGCGAGCGCGAGATCAAGCGCAGCAAGTTCATCGCCATCGCCGCTCCCGTCCCCAACGAGCGCGCCGCCATGGCCTTCCTCGACGAGGTGCTGCTCCCTTCTTCCGGTGTTTATCTTCTAGCAGTCATAATTCCTCATGCCCAGCTGTAGCAGAATCTGTGCCTCATCTGTAATTAGCCTTGCAATTTCGCTGTAATTCCGGTGCGCCATTCGCTTTGCCCCAGCTGGTAACTAATGTGGAGTAATTTCAAACACTAGGAAACACTGCATCAAGGAAATCATTTATGTAACTCCCAATATGTGTCCCCACTCATTTTTCAGAGCATTTTTTTCTGTGCTAAAAAGTACTGAAGCATTTCTGTGATATGTAACTCTATTAACCGTGTTAACTTGATTCACTTGGTTTTGTGTGATATAGGTCAAGGATCCACGTGCTACCCATAATTGCTGGGCATACAAGGTTTGTAGTCCTATCTCAAGCTTGCTATTCATGTATGCCTGTTACCTGTTATTAAGTGATACTCGTAACAGTTAACCTGTGTTGTGTGGATGTGTTCAGCTGGGAGACCAATTCCGGTACAATGATGATGGTGAGCCTTCTAGTACTGCTGGGAAGCCAATATACTCCGCCATCATTTCCTCCGGCGTTGATATGGTCATGGTGGTTGTGATTAGGTAATCATTTTGTCAAGTAACACTTCATTCATATGTTCTTCAGTCACAATTTAACCAATTAGCTTTAGTGACCCATAACTTGTATCATCCATACAGTATACGGTCCAACACATATTTTGACAGGATACACTTTCCTTGTGAATGCCACTTTACTTTATTTTTCTGTTTTAAATAACATGAACAGATATTTTGGAGGCATAAAATTGGGATCCGGTGGGCTGGTGAGAGCTTATGGTGGAGTTGCTTCTGAATGCCTTAAGGATGCTCCTACTCATCTTGTGAAACCAAAGGTGATGAATGCCTAATTTCTTAGCATGTTTTTTTCTTGTTTATTGCTGTTATGTATAATTATTATATGGTGTGTATTTACATTCCAGGCTCGTGTGGGTATGGAGGTTCCATTTGATCTGTTGGGTACAGTTTATCATCAGGTGATTATAATCATCTTGCTTTTAAAGAATAGATAGCACTGTTAGATAATTGTAATGGGCTATAGGCCCGGCTGGCCCATGGGTGTGGCGCACGGCATGTTGCCGTGCGGCCAGCCCTGGCCTTAGTAGATTAGGCAAGGATCTCCTGGTTTGGTACATTCTATAATACCACAACCCTAGGAGACCCTTGCCTATATATGTACGGGCACATTGCCCCTCCATAATCAATCTACTAATTCCTGAGCCATACCTTCCTTCATGGTATCACGAGTCTGGGTTCTCTCCCAAATTCGCTTCCGCTAAACCACGGCGCCGCCGTCCCGGCCGCGCCCCGGCAGCCCCTCACGGCTGCCATGGCAGGATCCCCTGCCGAACCCGGCGCCTCCAAGACTGCTGAGCAGCTCGAGGAGGAACGGCGCCTCGCCGCCGAAGCCGCCGAGCAGCGGCGGCAGGAGCGCGCCAAGGCCCGCGCCGCTGCCCTGGAGCGCGCCGTCGCCGCTGAGCGGTTGGCCGACGCCGCTGCCCAGGAGCGCGACGCCGCCGCCACCCGCCTCCGCGAGGCCCTCGCCCTCGCCGCGCAGGAGCGCGCGGCAGCCGAGGCCGCCGATCCGCAGGAGGCGCCCAAGGAACCCGGCGGCGAGGACAAAAAGTCCGAGCACGCGCCCTCCAATCTCGGCGACGCCATGCTGCTCCATGAGGCCGCCGCCGTCCTGAACCTCCATGCTCAGGCGGTTGCGGTCCAAAACATCCGGAGTTTGGTCCCCGTCGTCCTTGATGTCGCCGCCGGTAACTACACTCGGTGGCGCGAGCAGTTCCTACTCACCCTAGGGAAGTTTTCCCTTCAGGACCATGTCCTCCACGACGACCCGGAGCACGGCTACCCCGACTGGGCACGCATGGACTGCGTCGTGCGGTCTTGGATCTACGGCACCGTCTCCAACGACCTCGTCGAGACTGTCATGGAAGCCGACGCCACCGCTCGCTCCGTCTGGACCGCCGTCGAGTCTCAGTTCCTCGGCAATCGCGAGACGCGCGCTCTCATCCTTGACGCACAGTTCCGCACATTCAAGCAGGGTGATCTCTCCGTCACGGAGTACTGCAAGCGCCTCAAGCTGATGGCCGACACCCTGGGCAACCTCGGCGAGCACGTCCACGATCGCACGCTCGTCCTCAACCTCATCCGCGGCTTGAACCCCAAGTTCGCCGCGATCGGTCGTCATCTTCGGCGTGCCCGCCCCTTCCCCACGTTCCTGGAGGCCAAGGACGATCTCGTTCTTGAGGAGCTCACCCTCGGCGCTGCAGACGCCGACCACTCCACCGCCCTCCTTGCCGCGGGCGCCGGCGGGTCTTCCTCGCGCCCGCCATCCTCGACGTCGCAGCAGCAGTCCCGCCCCCCTAGTGGCTCCGGGGGCGGCTCCGGCTCCTACTCCAAGCAGCGCAAGTCGAACAGCAGCGGCGGGAAGCGCGGCAGCCGCCCCCCCAAGGCGTCCGGCGGCTCCAGCAACACAGGCGGCAACTCCAGGGGCGCTCCTCCTCCCTCTGGCGGCACCAGCACCGGCCAGCAGCAGGCCCCTGGGCCGGCCATACCCCAATGGCCCTCCTTCCACAACCCATGGACCGGGGCCATCCAAATGTGGCCCGGCCCACAGCGCTCTCCGCAGGCCGGCTTCCCTGCTCCACAGGCTCTCCTGGCGCAGCAGGCCCAGCAGGCGCAACTCCAGCAGCTCCAGGCCTGGCAGGCTGCCCAGGCACAGGCGTACCAGGCGGCCCAGACACAGGCGCAGGCGCAGGCCCTTCAGGCCATTCAGCCTGTCCCTGCGCCCTCGCAGCAGGCCGGCTCCTTCTACAACCCCGTCGCCGGCCTGCCCTCCTGGGATCAGCAGTCCCTCGCCTCCACCTTCAGCACCATGACGCTGAATCCCCCGCAGCAAAACGAGTGGTACTTCGACTCAGGTGCTACCTCTCACATGGCTTCCGACTCTCGCATCCTTTCACATTGTTTACCCCAGCGGTACCCTTTTCCTTCAGCTATTATCGTTGGTGATGGTTCTTTACTTCCCGTCACATCCACTGGCACAGCACACCTTTCTGGTCCCTTGCATCTTAATAATGTTTTAGTTTCACCTAAACTTATTAAGAATCTCATCTCTGTGCGTCAGTTTACTTCTGATAATAACTGTTCTGTGGAATTTGACCCCTCTGGTTGCTCTGTGAAGGATCTCGGGACTCAGAACGTGATCGTCAGGTGCAATAGCTCCGGGCCACTGTACCCACTGCACATTCCTGCTGTCGCCACCGCTCTTGCTGCAGGCACCACGTCCACCTTATGGCATCGACGCCTTGGTCATCCCGGTCAGGAGGCCCTGGCTAAGTTAGCTCCACTCCTTCCGTCATGTAATAAAGATGTTAGCACATCCCTTTGTCATGCGTGTCAACTCGGGCGCCACACTCGTCTCCCTTTTCGAGTGTCGTCATCCCGAGCCACAAATAAGTTTGATCTCATACATTGTGATTTATGGACATCACCTATTGTCAGTGTGTCAGGCTACAAGTATTATCTTGTTATTTTGGATGATTGCACGCATTACCTGTGGACTTTTCCTTTACGTCTCAAGTCTGACACCTATGACACGCTTGCTAACTTCTTCTCTTATGTGACCACACAGTTCGGTGCCACCATTAAAGCCGTCCAGTGCGACAATGGGCGCGAGTTTGATAACTCTAGCGCCCGGACTTTCTTCCTCACACGTGGTGTCCACCTGCGCATGTCATGCCCCTACACTTCGCCTCAGAACGGTCGTGCTGAGAGGATCATTCGGTCCACGAACAACATCCTCCGCTCCCTTCTGTTCCAGGCGTCCCTTCCACCCTCCTACTGGGTCGAAGCACTCTCCACAGCTACATATCTCCTGAATCTCTTGCCAACCAAGACGCTCGCCATGGGTTCTCCTCACACGGCCTTACACGGTTCGCAGCCCTCTTATGATCATCTCCGTGTCTTTGGGTGTCGGTGCTATCCCAATATCTCCGCCACTGCAAGTCACAAACTAGCGCCGCGCTCCGTTCCATGCGTCTTCCTTGGCTATTCTGCTCATCACAAGGGGTACCGCTGTCTTGACACTTCGTCTAACCGCGTCATCATCTCTCGGCACGTCGTTTTCGACGAGGCCGTTTTTCCCTTTGCCGAGCAGCCTTCAGCTCCCTCGGCCCAGGCATACGAGTTTCTGGAGGATACTACTGACTTTGTGCCGGTTCCTATAGGACCGTCACACCCCCTTCTGCCTGCAGGTTCTTCCCAGGTGCTTCCCGCTGGACGACCAGCCCCTGTCACAGCGACAGGTGCTCCCTCGTCGATCGCCCCCGCTGCAGCGGCGGCCTCCAGCTCCGGCGCCACAGCTCCTGCTGCCTCTACGCCGTTTCCCGCACTGCCACGTGCGGCCTCCGGCGCGTCCACCCCCGCACGGCCACGTGCGGCACCGACAGTTCCTCCCGGCTTCGCACCACGCGGCTCCCCGGCGTCTCCCGCACTGCCACGTGCGGCCAGCTCCTCTCCAGCCTCCGCCGCACTGCCACATGCGGCCACTTCGGATTCCACCGCACAGCCACGTGCGGCTGCTTGCTCGCCTCTCGCCTCGCCAGGCGCGGGCGGGCCTGCACCCCGGCGGACAGTTCGCCCCCCTCCGTTGCAGCCCTACGCTCGGTTCTACTCGCGTCGCCCCAAGGCTGTCCCACCGCCTGCTCCCGACGCCGGTGTTCCTAGCTCGCTGCCCAAGGGGGCCGTTCCCACGGCGCCTGTCATCAATCAGCACCGCATGACCACTCGTGCGAAGGACGGTCTCCGGTTCCCGGCCATCTTCACCGCCGCTCCGCTGTCTCCCATCCCGAAGACCTTCCGTAGCGCCCTCGCCGATCCCAATTGGCGGGCTGCTATGGAAGAGGAGCACGCTGCCCTTCTTCGGAATCACACATGGGATTTGGTCCCTCGACCACCTGGCGCTAACGTGGTCACCGGCAAGTGGATCTTCAAGCACAAGCTTCATGCAGATGGCTCCCTCGAACGGTACAAGGCTCGCTGGGTCCTCCGCGGCTTCTCCCAGCGCCCCGGCGTGGATTTCGATGAGACATTCAGTCCCGTCGTCAAGCCCGCCACCGTCCGCACCGTGCTCTCCTTGGCACTCTCTCGCCAGTGGCCTATTCATCAGCTGGATGTGAAGAACGCGTTCCTTCATGGCACGCTCTCTGAGACGGTTTACTGTGCACAGCCGGCTGGCTTTGAGGACACAGCTCATCCGGACTTCGTCTGCCGCCTGAATAAGTCCCTCTATGGACTGAAGCAGGCACCTCGCGCGTGGTTCAGCAGGTTTGCAGCTTTCATCCAGACCATCGGGTTCGTCGAGGCCAAGTCAGACACGTCACTGTTCGTCTACCGTCACGGTGCCGAGATGGCCTATCTCTTGCTCTACGTCGACGACATCGTGCTCACTGCTTCTTCTTCGGCATTTCTCCAGCGGATCATTGAGGCCCTTCAGCATGAGTTTGCCATGAAGGACCTCGGCGAGCTTCACCACTTTCTTGGGATGCATGTTCAGCGAGTTGGCAGCGATGCCCTTCTACTGTCTCAGCGTCAGTACATGATGGAGATTCTTGATCGCGCTGGCATGGCCGCATGCAAGCCTTGCTCTACTCCAGTCGACACGAAGCCTAAGGTGGCAGCTGATTCGGGTCCTCCAGTGGCTGACCCTTCGGATTTCCGTAGCATCGCCGGGGCCTTGCAGTATGTGACATTCACTCGGCCCGACATCGCCTACGCAGTTCAGCAGGTCTGCCTCCATATGCATAATCCCAGAGAGCCTCATCTTGCTGCACTAAAACGCATCCTGCGTTACATCCGTGGCACTTTGCATCTTGGTCTTCTTCTGCGGCCTTCTTCCCAGGACAGTCTGATTGCCTACTCCGATGCCGACTGGGCAGGCTGCCCGGATACGCGCAAGTCCACCTCTGGCTATGCCGTGTTTCTTGGCGACAATCTGATTTCCTGGTCCTCCAAGCGCCAACCGACGGTCTCTCGGTCCAGCGCTGAAGCAGAGTACCGCGCCGTGGCCAATGCAGTGGCTGAGATCTCCTGGCTTCGACAGCTTCTCCATGAACTCCATGTTCCGCTTCGTCGTACTTCGCTGGTGTATTGTGACAACATCAGCGCCGTCTACATGTCCGCCAACCCCATTCAGCATCAGCGCACCAAACACATTGAGATTGATCTCCACTTTGTCCGGGAGCGTGTTGCAGTTGGTGATGTCCGTGTGCTTCATGTGCCTACCTCGTCACAGTACGCCGACGTCTTCACCAAGGGGCTGCCTTCTTCTGTTTTCACAGAGTTTAGGTCCAGTCTAAACGTTCGTGGCACCGACGGTTAGACTGCGGGGGCGTGTTAGATAATTGTAATGGGCTATAGGCCCGGCTGGCCCATGGGTGTGGCGCACGGCATGTTGCCGTGCGGCCAGCCCTGGCCTTAGTAGATTAGGCAAGGATCTCCTGGTTTGGTACATTCTATAATACCACAACCCTAGGAGACCCTTGCCTATATATGTACGGGCACATTGCCCCTCCATAATCAATCTACTAATTCCTGAGCCATACCTTCCTTCAAGCACAGATAGTAAACTGGATTTACCAACACTTCTTCATATCAAAGCTTACACTATAACTGTTGTAAGCATGTCAAAGTGCATTTATGGTGTCATAATAGTGACAATAAAAATTATCTTTAAAAAGCTAGATTAGTTTACCTAACATGCACATCCGCCTCTTATGTTCATGCAACGTATACAGAGTTGGCTATACATCTAATTGCTTGATCTGTTATACAGTAGCTAGATTTTTAGTACCTGTAACTAATGACCGGATTCCAGTGTGCCTCTTGCAGAAAGCTAGAAGTAAAAAGTGAATATGATCAGTAAATTTGGTTATATGTATAAAAAGTTTTTTTTGTTGTTGATGAATTTGAACAATCAATATATCTTGCTAGATCTTGTTTCTTAAAAATTTTGTGCGCTGATGTTCTTGTTTGGTATATTACTTTGGGATCCTAGTAATTGACATGCAAACACGGAGATTTCCTATGACACGTAGGATTGGTTAATGTAAAAAGTGTATCTTTTTTGTTAGAAAAATTTGTGTGTACTTGCTAGATTGTTTCTTAGAAATTGTTGAGCAGATGCTTTCGTTTGGTACACTATTTTGAGAGCCTGGACATGCAGTATAACTTCTTTAAACTTATAGTTGAAGTTGAAGAACTGAAGGTCTGAAGCACTGTCTCTAAATTCCAAACTGAGAACCAGTTAGCCTGGCTTAGGAGGTGTTTGGGAGAGCTTCACCTAATAAAAAGAGCTCCATCTCCACCAGCTCCATTTTTTGGTAGCTCCACCCCACCATCTCCAAGAAAATATGAAGCTATTGTACATGTTTGGTAAACTGTGGTGCTCCACCTCCAGAAACTTGAGAACTTGGTGAGAATAGCCTATTTTGCCCATGATGGATGGACCCACATGTCATCCTCACAAACAGATCTTTTTTTTTTGAATTGACCCCTAGGTTTAACACTAAAACCCCTGGATCTATTCCACCTTCACACATAACACCCACGATCTTTTACATAACCCCCTGGAACTTCTTTTCCCTTTATACTCAAGGTCCTCTCATACCTCACGACATTCAGCACGCACGCACATAGCAGAACGGCGGCAGGCAAGCTCGAGAACCATCGTGGAAACTCAGTGAATGCACTGGACGAGGAGGGCTACCGAATAAGAGCCTCACCGGTCTTCCGTTTATGTACTTGGTTGGCGGGGAAGAAGGCCGGAGGGGTGTCGTTGACGAGGAGGTCGAGCTCTAGTAGTGGGCAGCAATGGCGGCCACCAGATCCGTGATTGTCGACGTGTGTAGGCTCAGCTGCGCCCATGGTTTGTCGCGATTGGAGCTGGGGAGGTGGTGGTGCCGTAGGTGAGAAGAATTCAGGAATTGGCTAAGGAAAGTGGAGGGGATTTGTCCATGAATGGAGTATGGAGCTGCTCGTTCTTGCGTGCTGCCTAGACTGAGGAAGGAGAAAATGAACGAAAGAAGATGGGGCGCGGCCGAGGCGAGCTCCAGAGGGCGCGGCCGAGGCGAGCTAGGACGGCGTGGCACCGACGGATTGGGGCGGCGCAGCTCCAACGCAGCGGGTGCAGGGGTGACGACGGGGTAGCGGCGGCGGCGGGCTGGAGGAGACGACGGGGATGGGGCGAGTGAAAAAGAAACGAGCCGGTAAGTGTGTAACCAGTGGCATGGTGGGTAATTACCCACCATCTCCATGAGGAGGTATATATTTGTAGGTTTTTGGAGCACCCCTTGAGGTACTCCACGAAAAACGTGGAGATGACCCATATCTCCAACTTTTTTCTGGAGATGGAGCTGATGGAGATGGACATGTTTGGCTGTAACTTTTTTAGAGACAGTGAAGTGGAGCTATTTTTAGAGCTCCAGAGCCCTCCCAAACACCCCTTTATGCTCTTTGGCCATCTTTGGCAGACTTCTGACAACTCTTCTATAGTCGGCTAGTTGGGAACTAGTTAGGCAGTGCCAATGTGCCAGCCACATTCTTTCTTAATGCAATGATATGCAGCTCTCCTGCATATTCGAGAAAAAATGTGCCAACCACAAGATGTGAAACTACTAGCAAACTCTCATCTGCATAATATTAAAATTCCTCATCGATCTATTTTCTCTTTGGCCATCTTATTCGATTTACTAATGTTTACTGTTTGTTTTTGAACCATGATGTAGAACATCTTAGTAGGCTTGTGTCAGCTGAGCAGAGTTGAACTCCTGACTGTGTTTTTACTTTTTACATGTTGGCCTGATTTACAACTGAGCGAAGTTTAACTCTTATACTTGATTAAAGCAACTAAGCGGAGTTATTTTTATTTTGAAATAAGGGAACAGTATCAAATATGACACCAAACTGTCATCCTAACTCCAAATTGTTTGAAGTGGTTTTAATTTTCTTTGCTAATGCTAGCATATGGGACTGGAATGCAAGTTAATACTGGATGGACCTGCATCCCATTCCAGGCAGTAGCAATTTCTAGGATGTAAAGTAAAAAAGGTTCAAAACTGACTGGTTATTAAAATAAATAAAAAAGGTTAGTGAACCCATGGCTGTTGTGATTTGAACTCTAAAATTGCAAGAGCTAATTTCAATCCCCTGAATTAGATGTTTTCACATACAACACCTGCTATCACTGGTTCTGCTGCCTGTTGGCATATGAACCTCTGTTTAATCCTTGTTCATTAAACATGCTTATGACTTTTTACTTCTTTGATTTCTATAAAAAAAGGGCGTACCCAGTGCCGTAGGCTCCCGCACTATGCGGGGTCTGGGGGCAGGTTGTTTAGCGCACAGCCTTTCCTGCACATAAATGTGCAGAGGCTGGGGCTTGAACCCTGGACCTTCCGGTCACAGGCGGTGAAGCTCTACCACTGCACCAAAGGCCACCCTTTTTACTACTTTGATTTCTATGACTTAATTAATTTTTTTTAACAGCTGCAACATTTCCAAGCTGAAGATATTAAACAAGACTACGACACTGGCAAAGATGGTACTGTTATGGTCATGTTCAGAGTGGAATATGAAAAAATTGAGGATCTTGGAAATGCAGTGAATTCAGCTTGTAGCAGGAAAATAGAACTGTATCGATAAATGGGAGGCAGGGACAAGGATTATTTTTCAGTTGCAGCTGGTACAGCTTCTGCTAGTTGAGTGTAAGTATGGAAACACTCAAATCCTCTGTTCTTGCAAGCTGGTTCTTCATTCCCTCCTCCTTTGATACCCATTTCCCTTTCTATTTTGTTCTGAAATCTTCAAGGCTGATTTATCGCCCAGCATGTAGGCACCAGAAATATTTGGCACCTTGTTTGAGCTAACCGCCAGACCATATTGAATTGCCCCAGTTTACCCTGTATAGTCTTCTATCTTTCGGTTTCACAATGTTAATATGTTCATGATCTTCGTGACTAATTGTTGTGAAATTGGCTATTCTTCTTTTAGTTAACTGCGTTACCATGGTGGTAATCTCGTCTTCCAGTTTTCCACTTCCATGTTATTGGATTTACCGTATTATCTGCACACAGGGTTTGCTCCAACACTTTATATCTAAGCCACTTGAAATCTCATCTGAAAGCTCAGCAATGTGTAAAAATGAGTAATACTTTATTAACAGAAAGCAAAATGGTACAATCGACTGGCTGCATTCACAATCACACAAAATGCTAGCCAGTATCACCAAAATAGCAGAACAAACGTGAAAAACACACTGACAGTGATCACACATGACAAATCAAATTCCTGACTAACAGTAATAAATAGAAGTCTCCTGCTACCATGAACTTCAAGGGCTGGCGGTTTGTGGGGATGGGGCGGCGAATGGAATGGGAGGCATCTGAAGCCCAGGAATGGTAGGGATTGTTGTTGGCATTGTGGTTGGAATCAATGGCACGGTAGTGGGGATCGAGGGAATTGGTGGCATTGTGACTTGCACTGCAGGAATGGTTGGCAGGGTGGTCGGAATTGTAGGGTTTGGTAGAGATGGGATTGCGCCAGCGGCTGCTGGTGGCAGGGCTACCTTTGGAATGGTAATAGATGGAATTGGTGGGATTGCCACCTTTGGCATTGCTGGAATGGAAGGAATTGGTGGGATTGCCACCTTTGGCACTGTTGGAATGGAAGGAATTGGAGGCAGTGTGGTTGGAACTGCTGGTATGGAAGGCAACGGGGGTAGTGTGGTTGGAACTGCTGGCGTGGATGGCTGAGCTGGTGCGGCCTCTGGCGCATCTGCTGTGTCCAAAAGACGGCGAGCTGCGAAGCTGCCATTGAAGGATGTTAAGGCTAGGAGCAGAACGAGAAGATGGCAGACAGGTCCATGACGAGCCATGGTAGGTCGTGAAACAGGAAACTCTCTCCTTGCTGGGTGGCTGCTAGAAAGTGTTTGATCTTTGGTGTTGTGATTCTGCAAAGCTCCTGATGCTGGGACTATTTATAACACTATGTGGTCAGGTGATCAAGAGCCCAGGAGCAGTGGTATCGTTGGTTGTTGACCTATGTCCGGGCTTCTGAACTCACCGGGGCTTGGTTGTTTAGCGGCCAATGCGCTTTGTGGGTGTAGTTCAGGGAGTTGGGAACTTCTTGCTCGATTGTTCAACTGACGGACCGTCCAGTTGTTGGATTTGTTGCTGTGAACTTTTGACATCTCGCTGGCGAGAAATTCGATAGACAAGTTTGCAGTCTAACCGTTTTAAATTTTAAATATTAAATATTTTTTCTTGAGCCAGAGCCTCATTCACATTGCACTCTAGTTATTGGGTATATAAGAGACGTGCGATTTTAACCTTCTGCTGCTGCCAGCATGGAGTTCCACTAATGAAGTTGCATTCAGAACTTCGAATATAAGATTTTTTTTTTTTTTTGCGAGTAAACTTCGAATATAAGAACGTTTAACTCAGGCTATCTATTTTGCGCGTAAGAACTCTACAATTATATTTAAGTTCTGGAGCTGAGTTCCTAGGCACAGGCTCATAATTGAGCCTAGCCCAAGAATGAAAAGGTTGTGAAAAATGTAAATTTCACATGATCCATTAACTTTTACTCTCGTCCCATCTAGGTCCGTTAACTAAAAAACCGATCATCTGGGTCCATTAACTAAAAAATTGTCTCATCTAGGTCCAAAGCCGTCCACGAAGGCAATTTTCGCCTACGTGGCGCTGCTAACGTGGCAACATTTTGCAAAAACCCCCTCTTCTCTCTCGTCTTGGTCCACAACGGTCTTCCTCCTCACCGACGCCTGGGGAGCTTGTCATCGCCGGGCCTCCTGCGCGCGCAGTCGCTACTGGGAGAGCTCGTCGCCGCCGCTGGGGGAGCTTGCCTCCTCCAGGTCGCTAGAGCGGCCCGGCCATGGCAAATCTCACCCTGCAGCGGCCTGCAGCCGCCCCCTTTCTTCTCCTTCTGCGTGCTCTCCGGCCAGCCTGTTCCGTGGGTCTGCTGTCGCGTTGGCGCCGCCGCTCGTCATGTCACCTCCTCACCACGTCCCCGCAGACCACCCAACCTAAATGGAGCCGAAGCTCGATGAGGAAGGCAGATCTGTTACCTACAGGCGAGGGCAGATGACCTCGCCACAATTCGCTCTGTTCGCTTGGGATTATCATCTCAGCCCAGTGGATTATTCTTCTCAATACTATTGAACCAGCCCAACGGATTATTCTCCTGTAGATTCTTGAGCTCAGTTCCTAGGCACATGCTCATAATTGAGCCTAGCCCAAGAGTGAAAAGGTTGTGAAAATGAGGGGGAGACGGTGGCCACCATGAATCGGGCGGAGAGGGAAACATTGCGTGTGCGAGGTAGCGTGGCTGGAAGGATGTAAACCGCGCTATACGAATCAGAACTTGCAGTCCCCGTTGAGTGAAATGGTGTTTCAAGCAAGGTTTTTTTTACCGCGGTTTTCTCGGTTTTTTTTGGGGCGGCTAACCGGTCCGGTAAACCGGTCAAACCGGCCGGTTAACCAGTATGAGCGGTTTGGTAGGGTCGGTTTTGAGCGGTAACCGGTCTTATTTAGCTACCGGACCGAACCGGTTTGACCGGTTCCGGTTCCGGTTCCCAACGATAAAAAAAGCCCTAGTTTCAAGCTCCCGAGCTCTAACATTCCCCCTGGTTTATAGGAAACTTCGTTAGCTTTGAATCACTTGTAAGAAATTGATTATAGTTTTTCTTGTTAGCTTTCAATCACTTATAAGATACTTAGAATTATTAGAACTCGCAAATTTAAGTAACATTAGTTTTAAGCTAGTAGTATGGTACCCACTTCCTACTAGTAGGGATGGCCGATGGGAAGTGGCATGGTATAATTAGAGGTGGATGTTGATCCAGGGAGTTTGAACCGTTAAAACTCTCGGCCCCACCAACTAAAAGTGTCATCCCACTAAACAAATGAAAGAGTAAATTGTATCCACCATACAACAACTTGTCAGGTAGGTGCAAATTAGCGAAAGAACTTGTAAAATGCTCAAGTTAATACAACAACTTGACGGGTAGGTGTAGATTGGTCTAACAACTACTAAAATGTTTAATGTAGTGCAATAACTTGACAAATTGGTGCATCCGTAGTCCAAATATTACAACATTAACATATTAACCAAAGCAGATGTACCTATGAATTTTCTTCCCATCAACAACTTTTTTTTACAATTACATTTGTTAATCGTGATCACACCCGTACTCATTTTCCAATCTAAATAAGTACATACTTGATGTTTTAAAAAATATTTATGGCAAACTCGGAGATGTTATTAACAACATCATGATTTCTTTTTTATTTAGCTGAATAATACATACAATTGAACATATAAAAACAGTGATGACTCTATCAATATTAAATATAAAATTAATATGATTAACAAAAATTAATTTATTGTATAAAAATAATCAATATAAAGACAAAACATTAACTTCCTAACACTAAAGGTTTTCGTATTAGCCAAATACATTGGCATTGTGACACGAATATCCGTGATCAAATAATGCTCAATAATTTATCCCGACATGAATATATCATGTACAGTGATAGCGCGTTAGCAAATACATCCTTTTAAGGTTTGATTGCATTTATGCACCAATTTACCAATTTATTATATTAAATTGAGCATTTAGAAGTTGTTGGACCAATCTGCACCCACTTATCAAGTTGTTGTATTAAACTGAGCGTTTTACAAGTTCTTGGACTATTTTGCACCCACCTGACAAGTTGTTGTATGGTGCATGCAATTTACTCCAAATGAAAAGTTCATGAAGACTGATATTTCCTCTCACCAATTATATACCTCTAACCAAACCTAGAATTTGGCTTTATTAATGCTAGCGTTTCCCTTGCTCAAAATTTTTTTTGCTAGCGTTTCTCACTGAGGCTGAGTATACGATGTTAACAATTTGCAGCCTCTCATGTTATTTGTGAAAGTCTAAATAATTTGAACGTGACTTATTCTTTGAACTTGAATAGTTTTCGTTGTCTCCTATTGCTATAGTTGGTAGGTTCGGGTGTCTACAAGCGTGCGTGTGTAGGGTTGTGTGTTCGTATAAGTAGTGATTATGTTTAGATGATAGAGCTGTTGACAAGCGTACTAAGCAAAGAAGTTTTAAACTTTTAATCTATGTAATTACAGATTTAGGTGACCAAGAGAGAAGACATTTTCAAATGATTAAGCAAGCCTTTTCTTTCTGAAGATAACACATATATAATACAGCACTCGATACTTCCTTGTTTTAGAGGAGATGGAAAAGCTAAACGGAAATAAATTGGATATGCACAGGTGCGCACCCCTGCCCCTGTGTCCCCGCGACGTGGGCCTGAGCGAGGAAGAAATGAAATGCAATTGTTTCTTTGGATGATGATTTCTCCTTCAATACTTCTGAGGACTACTTAGGCCCACGTCGCAGAGACACGGGGGCAATGGTGTGCACGGTGGCCAGCTAAACACCCCTGCAAAATCTCAAAAACTAGAGATCTCCTGCTCATGCATGCAGCGTGGCATGACTAGACCCTCCAATCCACCAGCACCACGCTGCCCCCAGCCTAAAGTCCACTGTCGCCGACAGTATACGTGACAAGTCTGCATACGACCGTACTAATATGCTTTGCAAGTACAAAAGACCCGACTGTTGCATGACACGTAAAATCAGACTAGCACGAAAAAGTTGGAGATAGGACTACGGTATCGAGTCTATCAGCACTGTCCCGCATTGCTGTCGCTTCGTTTTGCCGCCGCCGCCACTCAGCTCGTCGCGGCGTTCACCGTTCACTGTACCTCGGCGATCTGCCCGGAGAAGCGCGGCCGCTTGTATCCCTCCGCCGCGGTGGCCAGGTGCTCCTCCCGTTCGAGCAGCACGGCGCGCAGCGCCGCCCGCAGCGAGGACAGCGCCACCGCCCTGCCTCTGCCCGTGGTGTCGGCGGCAGCCACCACGCCGTCGCCGCCGGCGTCGCAGCAGACGTCCTCCATCTCGAGGACGCCGCGGGTCCTGCCGCCGACGGTGGCGATCTCGGCGCGGACGGGGCGCGCGTTCCCGACGGCCCGCACGGCGCGGCCCAGGTCGGTCATGAGCCCCGGCCGGTCCGCGCAGCACACCCACGCCCTCACGCGCCGCGGCCGCAGGCGGTCGTCGGCGTCGGAGTGGCCGGCGGGCCGCCAGCGATTGTCGTCGTCCTCCTCGACGCCGACCTCGTCGCCTTCCCCGGGGATGATGACGCCGGCGCTCGCCGCCGCGTCGCTCGCCTTCCCGCGCAGCTCCCGCACGTGCCGCACCACCTCGCCCAGCAACGCCGCCTTGTCCATCTGCACGTACGGGCGCAGGTCAGCCATGGGCCCATGGCGCGGCGCACCGTGTTCACGGAGCTAGTCCACCATTCGCAAGGCCACGCTAGGTCTTGGTGTCACTTGCGTAATGCGGTGCACGTACGTACCCGGGATGCGGAGGGGACGAGGGTGCGGAGCGTGGCGAGGTGTGCGTTGATCCGCTGCCGCCGCTTGCGCTCGGCCTCGCTGTGGCTCCGGCCCCGCTCCTTCTTCCGCGACGCCGGCGCCGGTGCAGGGCGCTCCCCCTCCTCTCCGCTGTCCGCCACCTCCACCATCTCCCCGCGCGCCCCCCTGGATCGATCGCTCACCACTCGACCAATCAAACCCAATCTAACAACTGAACGGACTGCCGGCGCGTCGGCTGCCGTAAAAAGGGTCGTGCCGCTTGGCGATCCACCGGAAGCGGGAGCGTCGCGGGCGGGCCGGGGGGTTTTAAAAAGGAGATAGCCGTGGATCGAGCCGGCGGGGAACCCCAGGAGGCGACCGCGACATGCCGGGGGGCAGTGACTGCTGCGCGGAGAGCTCTCGGGCGGCGCGCCGACACGATGCGCGCTTCCTTTTTGTTCAGGGGGCTGGGTGGCTAGGCGTCAGCGCGGTCCCCCGCGACGACGGCTGTTTTGGAGCCTGGCGCGCGGTGGAAACTGGAAACGGGGGCTTGGAAGCTTTTTCCTCGTCGGCCGCGCGGCCGGCTAATCCCCCGGAGCCGAAGAGTGTTCTCGGGCCGGGGCGCCGGCCGGGCAACGGCAAGGAGGCAGGCCGGCGCGTCGCGTCGCGTCGCGGGGACATGCGAGGGACACGGCGCCTGTGGATGATCGCTGCGCGTTGCTTTGCGTCAGGGGGCGCGGCAGCCTTTGGGGTTGGCCGGTTGGGAGGGATGGATGGATCAGAATTCCTGCTGGGCGAGAGGGGTTGCTTTTCCACTTCCCTTGGAACGTAACTTGTCGGCCGGTCAGCGAAAAGCGTCGGCGGCCGAAACGCTGCTGTACTGCACACACAGCTTTGCTGCATGAGAAATTACCCGTCCTGAGATCTTGTTTGACACACAAGAATTCACTGATATTATCACATTTGTTGATCTTAACACAGTAAGTTAGGCTTAGAGAGAGCTTCACTGCAAGGATTACCAATATTTTCACCCTTTTCTTTCCCCGCGTCGCTCCCTAGGGGCGCCCCAGCGCTCCACTGCAGCGGCGGCGGCCAGCGTCCACGCCGAAGCCAGCCCGCGACGCGCCATCTCCCCTCTCCCTCCATCCTCGTTGCCCCCTCCCCACTCTTCCCCAACCCTAGGTCGCAAACCGGCCGACGACCTCGGGGGGCTCCGCCGGCGTCGTAGATCCTTGTTGCCCTGGCCCAGATCCGCCATCGCCGTGCCCGGATCCGCGCTCTCCTGGCCGGTCGGGGGTGGCGGCGCCGGACGGTGTGGATCTACGGGGTCATTGACCGCCACCGCCTTGCCTCCGGGCCGAGCGGCCTCGTTGGTGGTGGTGGCCGCGAGCCGGATGTCCTTCTCGGCCTCTTCTAGCTAGCCCGCCGCCATCGGCCCGGCCTGGCGACGTGGGCCCCGCGTCTCCACCACATGCAGATCTCAGTGCCGGTCGCGGTTGTTGGCGTGGAGATCCATCCAAATGAAAACCAAGTCCGAAGCATCGGACATGACGACGGTGGCGTTTGTTGTGGCATGACCCTCTTGAGGGAGTCGTCTCATGATGCCTCTATGTCGCTTGAGTCCGGTGCTGGAGGTGCTTCGCGTCTCTGCTGTCGTCCGCGCGACCCCAGACCCGACTTCAGTGCTCAATGCTCAGCTTGCGGCGGTTCTTGGCACCAAGGCTACATCCTTGGTGAAAACCATGTCTGGTTCTTCGGACCGGCGACGATGGCATCCACTGCGGTGTAATGTCCTTGTTAAGGGCGTTGTCGTACTGGGATGCCTCTTTGCCACCACCGCTATCACCCGATTTCTTCGTGCTTCGTCGGGGTGGTCGTATTCTTGTGTGTTGCCTACTTGTGCTTCCTGATCACATCATCACCATGGTTCGCTCGATCTGTGACTCCATTGTGCTTTTTGCTCATCTCTGACGGATGCTTCACCGTCATGGTGCTGCTTCTTCTGGTGGATGCTTGACCACCTTCATGTTGTGTAGAGTCTCAGTCGGCGATCACGGCTAGTGTCCTGCGTGTAGGTTCAGATGTTCTGGTTTGTTTGCTTAGGCTTGGTGGGTTGAGCGGGGTTCCACCTCCTCTCTGTGGCCGCTGTTCTATTAGCTTGCTGGCCATGTGTTTTCTCAGTCTTTTCAGTTTTTTCTCTTCCTTTAGTCCTTTGTATGTTTGGGGAGGTCAACTTCTATTTAGCCTATACCAAACAATGTCTGCAACTGCTTTCTTCTTAATGAAACACGTGCTAAGACACGTTCGCGAAAAAAAAGGTAAGGGAGATAATCTACTTCGATCCTATGCAACAAGGAGATAAAAAATGATCTTGAAGACGATTATTTTTTCCAGCAGTTACATGTATAATTCCTATGAATCAAAGTGGTGAACAGTAACTATTCATATAACAATCTTATTTCTATGATTTTCCTGTGTTCCTACTGTCCAAAGGAGGACTTAGAAATCCTAGTATTTCTTAATCGACCGTTTCATATAACAAGCAGCGAGCAACGCTTGACTTCTCATTCACTATTCACTAGTCGATGTGTTCAATGACTGACCTGGTGGTTTGGTTACGAGGAGAACAGGGTGGATCCGGCATGGGAGCCACTCGAGACGGGACGATGGTAGAGCCAAAATTTGAGTAGTTTTAGGGAGAACGCTTTTCACCAGCTCCAGTAAAACAAAACGCTGTAACCACACATCAGCTTTTTCATGGCGCCCGATGAACCGAGAGGAGGGACAAATTCACTGTGCAACTTTACCGCGTGTCCCCTCGCGATGCAACAACCAGTACTCGTATCCCCTTTGATTGCACAGACTTGCAGCTGTACAGGTCAGGAAAAAAGAAGTTAACGAAAGAGAGCGTCAGGGACATGTCACGAATCACGATTCGTGATTCATATATGGAGTTCCCAGATCACCCTACTCTCAAACTAGAAATCTTGCAAAGTTGTAACCCTAACGCAGCCAAAGAACGAACAGGGTCAGAGGACCGAGGATTAGGAAGCATGAGCCTTGCCTTCGATCCGCTTTGCTCCGTCGTGGCCTGATACAGAGCCATCAGCCATGTAGTGGCAACAGGAATTTCCCTGCAGACGTGACGTCGTTCGTTTCACCCCGACAGGTTCGATGGATGCGTATGGTGTTGCAGGATCTCCGAAGTGGCAGGTCAGGTAAGATTTGATCCATCAGTTCAGTGCTCTACTACTGTGCACATGCAGTGTTCTCGTTCATCTACGACCTTTTGCCGGTTGTATCTAGCTATCGGCGACGTTGAGTCACTGGCATCGCCGTCTCTGTGCAGACAGTAAAATTTCTTGCCCTGAAATGCTAGAAACTGGTGCTAATTCAGGGCAGCTCAGCAACTTGGTTGTGGGTATAACATAAGAACTCAGTAGGCATCACAGATGCCAATTTTGCGCTGTTGCAGTTGGAAGTACTGAACCACCAACGTGCTTAGTACATATCAAATAAAATCAGTTATAAGTCATCTGTAGATAATAATAGCAACTGCTATGTCATTCAGTACACGAGGCACAACATACAGGCGTTTTTCTCAAAAGCTGAATGCCACCAGCTCTCAATATCCTATGGTGCCACCGATGGTTTGATGGTCCCAAAACAACAGCAGCAGCTGAGACATTTGATGAACACATCAGCTACCAGGCACACTAGGCATGGTGCACCGAGCTAATAACTGCAAAATGTTAGCAATCGCTTCGCTGAACCTAATTGTTACTAGAGGTCGCCGCAAGTGAGTTAGAATTATTTATTCGTGGCTGCAACTGCTTCGTTCTTGCTGAATGGAGATCCTGATGGAGCAATCAGACCGAGGCTTTGCATGATCCTGATCTGCCTGATCTGGCGCGGGCTAAGTTGCCCCGGTGTCTTCACCGCTGCTCCCCTGCTCTGGTGAAATCTCGTCAAATTAGCGTGCAGAATTTGAGATCATAAAGGGAGTTGGGAAGTATGGACAACAGGGTCGACTTACATGGGTTGCATCAGTAGTTCCTTTCATGGTTTCTGGACTTGTCGCTTCGTCTCTACCACCCTGCTTGACAGCTCCTCCACCCTTCGTAGAAGCAGTAGCAGCACTGCTCATGATGTCATCAGTAGCACTACAAATTCCGTTAATCACTTCATCCACATAAGCCATTTCAGCATCATGCTCCCTGTCAATAATGTCTTTGAACAGAATATCCCTGACCATGGCTTTTATTTCAGTATGAGGAGCTGCAGTTTCACTTAACATTGAATTTTCAGTTGCATCTTCACTTGCATGTATATCAGTGAGTGGTTCGGTACTGTCGTCAGCTGCATCCAAATATTGCTTGGCATCAGCATGAGTCGATCGTCTCAACCCTTCCCTTCTGCCCACTGAAGCACTTTGAGCAGCATGCTTCCGTCTCTTGTTCCTTAAACTTTCAGCTGAACTTTCACTAGAAGCTTTATCAATGGCATCATGAGAAGAACTTGATTGTCTCACACGTCCACCCTTCCTTTTCCGAGCAGCAACTCCAGTAGTTTCAGTGCTCACATCTTGTTCTTCATCTTCATTATATTGCGGCTTCAAACCTTGTTGTTTTCTGACTTTTCTAGACGAGTTCTTTGGGGTCCCTTTCATGGAATCGCCTGAAAATTAAATTAAGAAAAATTAGATGCACAGAAACTGAAGCAAAATTAAATTTGTTTCATTGACAGTAAGCTCGAAATTGAACTTGTTTCACAAAACCAAAAGCTCAAGCGGATAAATTTAAATGATGCATATCCAATATTTAATAACTCCACTATTCATAACATCAGACACTCTAAGCAACCACAAGATGTCTTTAGTCTTCACAAACACTATGCCACAGAACTTGTTCCCAAATAGCATCAAAATGAAGAAACTTAATAACAACAGAAAATGCCCTTGTCAAAAGAATCACGTTAAAAAGGAGGGTGATGAATAATCAGATAATTGACCACGAGGACCACATGGTGAGTATACAAGGTCTGTATGCATTAGATGGCGCACCAAAGAAGAAAAGGTTCACCTTTTGAGATGATAGCTTCCTCATCATAATCACTGTGCAAGTTACCACAAGACATGTCCTGCATTATTGGATTAAACACATTTTCAACAATCCATACCAATTTTTTTACTTGTAACCTGTCTAGTGTAAATTGTAGAGATGACTGCTATACCTTCTCAAGCACCTCACGGAATGATTCCATTGCGCTCTTGTTTTCTTGTTTCAGCATCTGCATACAATGAATTCATACGAGAAATCCATATTACTACCACTGAAGAACAAGGTCCATATCATTGTCCTTAAGAGGCAGGAACTTATGCATACCGTTTCAAATTCTGAGTTAGACTTCCAAGGGTCTATGTAGAAGCTGAAAGCAAAACAACCGAAACAAACAATAAAAGAATGTCACAAAGAGTATCATTACAGAAAGAAAAGAAAGGACTAATATGTCATAGGATCCCTTACTATTGACACGTGCCATAAAGCCGGACTAGGCAATCATACTTGTCTTTCTTCTTAGGTTTGCTACCAACACATGATTCATCAATGACCTTGAATTCAGAAAAAGAAACTGGGTGCAATTAGATGCAGGGGAAGCTAGAGCTAAGAACCAAGTTATGCTAATAAAATTTTCATGACTTCAGATCATACGAACGCTAAGATGGTGGAAGCTGTAATGTAAGCACCGTTCACTTCAATCATTGTTGATCAATGTTACTGTTAAAACACAAATGCCAGAGCTATAGTACTGGCCAAATTTAGATTCTTAACGTTTAAGCTATCAATCTAAAGTTTTGCCACTAGCAACAAGGACATTTGCCACAAGGACATTAATGTCCAGTGTCCAGTGTTTATTTCCAATGTGGGCAAGCAACAAGGACATTTGCCACTAGCAATCTAAACTTTTGCCAAGTTGCAGAGAAAAATCATACTTTCTGCACTAAAAGATATGCTACCAAGGTGCATTGTCATAACACATACCTGGGCTGGCCACCATGAAGATCCACCAAGCTTAACCCATGTTATATCTCCCAAACGGAAATTATGCCTTAACTTATTTTCTGGAACCTGAGAAGCTGATGGGCTTTCATCAATATCATGATCTTTCTCTGCATTTTCATTCACCATAATGATCAACGCAAACCTGCATCACCATGGGACAAGAAAAATGTTAAAGAGATTGTCCAATGAATGAGCTGGTTGTTTTATGGAAAGGATGCTACTGACACTAGGATCAGTTTCAAGCATCTGCAACTGCAAGGATAGATCAGAGCATCTGCACTACCTAACTGATGCTAAAACCAGTTTTCAGAAAGACTACAGCTCATTATATGCTTATACAAGCAGCAGCATACCTTCCCTGTAACTGATCTGAAGGAATTTAAGGGAGACCTTGGTAAAATAGGTTATGAGTTATGAAGAACATGCAGGACTCATGTGATCTTGACATCCAAGGCTGCATCAGAACATCTTAAAGCTAAATTGTATTTGTAAAGTATGCACTGAAACTCCAACTAGATTTGTTCACTTCATGTTCAGATTCACAAACACTAGCTTGGCACAATCTGGCACTCCACTGCTACTTCCCTACACCAATGACAGCTACCTGATGCAAAATCATGAGGGTAATAACATGACCCTTCAACACATTTCACAGTTTAGGTTGAAATCGAGGTTTAACTTAACGTGGGGGGGGGGGGGGGGGGGGGGGGGGGGGGGTGTTGGGGGTGGTCCTCCGAACACCCCAAAACATCTCGGGAAAAAATAAATCAAAACCACGAGGCCACACCTTAATTTGGTCCTAATCCAACTCCTTAAGCCCTACGGAGCTAAAAGGAGACGCATCGCTCGATCTCGCCCAACAATCGCTCAATCGAACCCGAACCAGACCAGCTGGATGCATAGATCAGCACGCATCAAACAAATCCGTTCCTGGCTGAGGCAGAAAAGGTAGGTTTTGGGTTTGCGTGCTCCCGCGTTGGGTTAAAATGATCTCTCCCCAAAAAAAACCTTCCGCCCTTGGAACAATTCATCTAGAACAAGTGGATTCCTTACCAGCAGAGGAAATCGAGCCCGAGTCCGGATGGATCTCCACTCCACCCACGACGCTGAGGCGCTGAGCCACTACCAGTTGAGCTGCGGATGCGAGTTGTGGAGGGTTGGAGGGAGGAGCCGAGGAGAGCAGGAAGGCAGGAGGCCGACGACGCAGGAGCAGCAGCCGAGCAATGGACCCGACCAATGACGAGACTGACGACTATGGTCACATGCGAGTACGAGTACGAGTAGATGAGTAGGCGCCGCTAGGCGCTAGCCGGGGCCTCCTCCATTATTAGCAAGGGCCACAGCCCACAGCTAGACAAAGGCGAGTAGGCTTTCCCCTGTGAATGAAGCAAGAGAAAAAAGGCAATGGGCTGCCTCTTGTTGGCCCATCTAGCCCACCGCGTCTACCTGCCCACCGCGTCTAACCAGGCACAGGCAGGCACGGAACACAGCTCTGTTTCTTCCTGCTCAGCTCAATGCAGGGCCGCCGCACAATTTCCTCTCCACTGACCAATGGGCAATGGCCACCCATCTTCCACTACATAGACTATCAAAATCAGATGCTTCTGGTCATGGGCTCCTCATCTCTTCTGTCATCTCGGCGTTTGCAGCGTGCCCTTTTTTTTTTTTGCGAGGACAGTGTGCAACTAGTTTGCTATAGCTGTCGCTGCCTCGCTGCACCATCGCGGCGCTGCTCTTCAGAGTTCAGACAAGCTAGATTTGGAGAAGCTGTGATAAAACTGAACTTGTTAAAAATGGTCAGCAGGTCACTCAGGTAGAGGCCTACTGCATCCTTTTTGAACCGACTGAAAATCGACAGGTCTGTTGGTTGAAGGAACCAGACGACTGGTATTTCAGCATTTGAAAAGAGACCCATCTCAATTGCAATATCAACACCCCGTTCACATGTGACTCCGATTAGTATTCCACTGTGAATGTGAGGTCCAGAGAGGATTTGGGTTTCACAACGGAACAGTAATCTGAGTCTTTCCACTCAATTGCGCAAAATTTGCAAGAGTGTTTCAACCAAAAGCAGCATCCATCATATTTACCGAGTGTATCTGCAACAACAGGAGTGAGTACTGCTGCAAATTCCTCTATCCTGGCAGATGCAGAACCACCAGGTCCTTCGGACCAGCCAATAGAACCCACACGAGTTCTGAAGCACATCTAACAGTTACATGTGCACAATTTCATCAGTTCCATACTATTTCTAATTTATGCTCACTTACTGAGCCAATTATCCATATCATAATCTTACAAGCAGAGGAGCATATCTGGCACTTGAGCAGCTGCCACCCCATGAAACATCTACTCACCTAATGGGATGATACAAGGAGAGCTAGCACACTAACCTGCTACACTAAACTTTGCAATGAAACGAGGACAACCTACAAACTAGTCACAAAAATTGTCATGAATGGAGAAGCCATGGTTCTGGATCACCTTACTATGGAGAAAGCTCCGACAATCTTGCTTTACCCAGCTGTGGGGAACTCCCCCATAGTTTTTTCATAAAAAGATATCTTGCTGCGCCCATGTCATCTGCAAACAAGAGAAGTAACCCAAACATACAGATTGTTTAGTTTACAACAGATGCAGATGCTGAATGGCTCAGCCAATGCACACAATCTGTCATTCCCATCTTAATAATACTCCTGATTTCAATAACCACTTTCTTGTTCTCGCTGCCTTTGGGTCGTCCTCACTTCCTGCCCCAACATTTACATGTGAGGAATTCACTGCATTGTCGCTGCAGTCCTAGTGCTGAAACTGTGGGAGTGACCCGAATGCCATCGCCGGGAGCCGGCACCAACTACCAAAGCCCTAATTGATCTCAATCACTACTTTCTTGTTCTTGCTGCCTTTGGGCCGCCCTCGCTTCCTTGCTTCAACCTTTTGATCTGAGGAATTCACTGGCTTTGGCGCTGGCGCTGCCGGCGCTGGGGCTGTTACAGTGGGGGTGACCGGCACTGGCGTTGGCACTGGCACGGTGGGGGTGACGGGAATGTCACTGCCAGCGCCAAGTCCATTATTGCCTTCTACGGTGCTACCTTGTCCCGGCAATGGCAAGTATGGCCCCATTGGATAAAATCCTAGAGCAGAAGGGGCCTGCTGCCCCGGCGAACTGACTGGTCCGGCGAATGCAGGGCCACCAGGGAACCCCATCGGGAAGAACCCCCATGAGCAGTAGTACATGTCGGTGCC
The DNA here is from genome assembly GCA_015476505.1 of Urochloa ruziziensis. Lineage (NCBI taxonomy): Eukaryota > Viridiplantae > Streptophyta > Magnoliopsida > Poales > Poaceae > Urochloa > Urochloa ruziziensis. The sequence continues at coordinate 47,111,815 of CM027124.1, forward strand.
TGGCACGATGGGCGGCGGCGTGGACATTGCCGTGCCTGCGAACGGCTGGCGGCAGCTGGGGCAGAGCAACGTCTGTCCCTCGTAGGAGCGGTCGTACTGGTGTAGGTGGCAGCAGGTGGGGCAAACGGTCCAGAACGGTGGCGCCTGCGGCGCCTCCCCCTCCTGGTTCCGTTCCGCCGGCGGCGGCGTTTTGGCAGCTCGCGGCGGCCGCCCGCGCTTTGACGGCGGCGTGGCCGACACGGTCTGCCGTGGCTGGGGAGCAGGCGGTGGCGAGGCTGGTTTAGGCGGCGGCAGCGGCAGATGTGGCTGCTGCTTCTCCGGAGAGGGAGCGGTGGGTATATGAGCTGCGGCGGCGGCGGCGGCGGCGGCTTTGGCGGTTGCAGCGGCGGCAGCGGCGTCGAGATTGGCATCGAGGGAAGCTTTGCGAAGTGGATCCGACAGGAAGGCCCAGGCAACGGCGACGAGGCGGGCGGCGTCGGCGAAGGCGAGCGAGCAGGGGCGGTCGGGATGGGAGCGGTTGAGCAGGAAGGAGAGGCGGCGGTAGTGGGAATGGACGACGTCGGGGTCGCGGTTGGCCGGGACGGCGGAGTCGAGGCCGAGGACGGCGTAGGGGTCGGGACCCCCCGACGGGAGGCGCCGGCGCTGGGCGGCGAGGAGGGCGTCGGCGGCGGCGAAGAGGTCGTCCGCGCCCGGGGCGCGAGGGTCGGCGGAGAGGGCCTCGGCGACGAACTGCTTGCAGCCCTCGAGGTCCCGCGCCATCAGGAGCTTCTCGGCGATGCTCATAGACCGCTCCGCCTCCCGCCGCTGGGCGGGGGAAGGATCCATGGCTCGCCGCCGGGGGGCGCAGCCGCGCAGCACAGGGGAGGAGGCCAGGCGATTTGACTGCGCAAGGGGGGAATGGATCGGGGTGACTGGTTGGGGGTTTGTGGTGTGTGTGGACTGTGGGTGCGTACAGTAAATTTGGTTACAACTGGGGTGCCCGAGCTTGTGCTCTTGCTTCGGTCTTCGCGTCTGAGGATGAACTGCTATGGGCACCCACAGTCCCACAGAGGATACCTGGTCACATATCCCAAAGCATCCAAAAACAGTTTGAAATTGCTGAATTACAACATGTGCAAACCAAAATGAAATCTTCTCACCCATCACATCAAAAGAGAATTTTAAATGCATAGAGTATTAAATGTAGACGAAAAAGGTGAAAAGTTACGTGAATAGGCTGTAAATCGCGAGACGAATCTAATGAACCTACTTTATCCACGATTTGCAACAGCAATGCTACAGTAACCCTATGCTAATTATGGATTAATTACCATCGTTAGATTCGTCTCGAGATTTCCAGCATATCCATGTAACTTTTTACCTTTTTGTCTATATTTACTACTCCTAAATCGATAAAATCAAAACCCGAAATCTTTTCACTGAAAAGATTTCGGGAACTAAATACTGCCTGAAGGACTGAAGTAGGTTAATGCAATTTTTTTTATCCAATGCAATGCACAAGTAATGGACCGTATCGAGTTAGTGAGTTACTAGCAACGACAGTTTGTGTGCCACGTCGATTTGCCTTGGGAAAGAAGATTCTCAGTGGCAACAACATTTTGTATTAGAAAATAGAATAAGACAGAAAGTTTGAGTGATTACAATCATTTGCTTTTTTTAAAACGATTACAATCATTTGCTTGGAAAAAAAGGAAATAGAGAGAGAGAGGAATCATTTTCATTTTGCTGCCCATTGATCGGACACTTTTAAGTTTTAACTCTCATCATTTTAAAGTATATTGAGAGAGAGAGACCAAGATACCTATGTGCCTTTTGCTGTAGCGATTTTAACCATATTTGTCCCATGTACTTTTTACAAATACTTGAAACTTTCACATTATTAAATTTATCATGAAATATACTTTACAAATATTGTTTACCTAAAAGTATTCGTAGTATTTTTCAGGAAAAACAGACTTTCACAAATGGCTGCAGTAAAAAGTAGTGACAAGCAAACTAAAATGGAGGTCAGCAACTATTATGATCACTTGAGAATAGTAGCACTAAACCTGTTATAAGAATACTTTTAAATATATAATGTATCTTTTAAAACTTTTGGTACCATGTCAGTCTGAAACCAAATGGTCAGAAGTTATTTGTCTGTGACAGTATATTGGTCAGAGTCAAACACTTCTAATCACATGGAGTAAATCGGACCATAACAAGTTTCTTCTTTCAAAATAAAATCAAAGTAGATAGAGCTAAAGTCAAATCATGGGGTATTGATCTATCTTTTCCCTTTGGATGATATCCGTAATCTGTGTCCAAAGCAAGAGCCACACGTGAATGATTAAGGATTAGCTCGTTTCAGGAAAAATGATTAAAGGACTAGCAACACCTAAGGCCACGCAAAGGCCGGACTTTCTAGTGTTGGCGAATTAGACCGGCCCAATTGCAAGCCAACCAGGCCTTCGCATCGCACCCATGGCCCGTGAAAAGCCCAAGTAGATAGTCCGATCCAGCCAGGCTGAGGACGCGGGCGGCGGGCCGAGCCACCACCTCCTCCTTCCCCCTCCGGCGGCGGGGCAGCGACGGCGAGGAAGCCGGCATGAGCGTGTTCGGCGGCGACAGCTGGGCGCGTGATGCGCAGCAGCGGAAGCGCCGCCTCGACGACCTCATGCTGCCCGCCTCGGCGTCCTCGTCTCCCTCGACGCCCGATTCTTTCAGGAGGCTCCCCAACGGCAAGCTCGCCTGCCTCGTCTGTCCCAACCGCCCCGTCGTCGACTCTCCCCTCATGCTCTCCGTAAGCCAGCACCAATCCCCAGAATTCCTCCTGTACTAGACTCTCCCAGTTAATTGGCTGATGAATTCCTGATGCTTGCGTGAATGGTTGTTGGCCAACGCGTTACAGTCACAGAGGATTAGCTTGTGTAACATACTCTACATTTTCCCCTATCATTTGTTTCTCTAGTTTGGATTATCGTGATTCGGGTGTCCTGTACTCCTGTCACGGCAAATGTTGCCTAATTTCAGAAGTGAGTTTAGATTGATTGGAGGCATCTATGTGCTGGTTGTAAGTTGTAACACTCGGTTAAAGTGATTGCTTTGCTCATATAATTGGTCAAAATTGAATAGCTGTGGTCAAAATCGAAAACTGGACATGCCGCTTGTTCAAAACGACATGCATTTTAAATGAAGTTAGTCTTTCTTTTTTTAGCCCCGATGAAGTGGTTCATCTATCAATGTTGCGGTAGTCATTTTGTAACTTTTCATGTCATAAAGCTAGTCATGTAAAAACTCTTCTCTAGGAATACATTTGTTATGAGAAAAGTTATCTCTCATTCTTCCTTACATACTTCTCTCTCTTTTTCTGTTTTGTTTTGTTTAGACATTGTAGCTGCGGTTCTTCTGTTATTATTGCCTTTCTAATACCAACAAATTAACAGATGCATAATAAAGGTGCACGGCACATCGCAGCAGAATCTAGACTGAAGGAGAAAGAATTATCTAGGAAGCACGAAATTAACAAGAGATTGGCTCTCTCGTCAGATGCTTCCCATTCAAATTCTGGTAATCCGCACACCAGTATTAGGCCTACCAATATGAAAGAAAAGCCATTAATTGAGCAGACACGGAGGGCAATTCTGGAAGCACAGTCAAGCAGGTCCAACAATTTCAATGGCAAGAAGTTATATCGTGATTTGAAGTGGATGACTAATGCTTCATCATGTGATCCTCATGTCGCTCCTGCTGTTCCAATGGAAAAATTGGCTGGAAATAATGGATCAATACAATGTAACAGCAGTAAAGGAGACTCTTTTGCTGGAAATCAGGTTGAATGCAAGTTACGTTCAGACTGGCAAACAGAAGTTCTTAAACGCCAGGAGCAGGAACTTCGGTTCACTGCTTCGGGCTGGAAACGAGATGGCCATGGAACATGGTACAGAGATGAAAATGTGAGTTACATAATTTTGCTCTCTCCTGTGAACTTATTACTAGTAGATATTATCATCAAGGTTTATTGTCTTTCTGCTCTGATTTTCTGTATTATTGTGACAAAATTTAAGATGATTTTATCGATGAGATGTGCTGTGCTGAAACTACAAATATCTGCACTTGAAGTCTCCTAGTCTTCACATGAGTATATTACCACATTGACATATCAGGTGGAATCAGTAGATTTACCATGTCAGTTTATGACCTGATACCCATGAAAAGTTTCTTTCAATACACCAATGTGGTCCTTCTTTATTTTTTCCAAAGTTGCATCATTTTTCCTTTACAAAATGTGAAATGTCATCTATTAAACATCATATGCTGGATGGCAGGTTGAATTTGATTCGGATGAAGATGATCCTAACACCTGCCTCTGCTGATCCTTTAAGAAGGCATTCTGAATTCATCAATCTAATGGCTCAACAGGACCATCAAATTCATCACAATGCAATATGAAGTGCAATCAGACCCCGCCAAACCTGGTTAAATCGATTTTGTGTTCTGTTAAATGGCATGTCAGATTATGACATCATGTGCCTGTTGAACTTAAATATTTGTTTCATTGTGAACTAAACCTGTAATAATGATACTTGAGAAATAAAGTGTGTATTTGTGTTGTTACTAATTACTTCGAGATCAGAGTATTGTTGAAGATGTCTGTGCCTAGACCTGCTACCACTGTAAATAGGTAGGGCATTTTGGTTTTGAAACTTGTTTCCAGAACTCCACAATTGGCAAATGGCTTATGCTTGACTTAGGCATTGGTTTGTAAAGTATGATGATACTTCAGAACAATAGTAAAGAAAAGGATGACAAGTAAACAATTTACAGAATCCACCTACTTACAGAACTGATTACATTTTTAAAACTGGACAAAATGACTAATGTCAAATCACTTCATCTACCGCACACTTACGTGTCACAGAAACAAAACACAGCTAAACAAGTTATCTGCAGTAGATTTCTTTTCCTTACACTCAACAGCCAGCCTTAGAATCTCATCCGCTTTCTTGTCAACACACCCTGGTTCAGAAAAGTCAATGGACAGCACACATGCATATCTTCTTTAGTTTGGTCATCATCACAAATAAAAATCCTAACACCTTCCTAAACTTTAGGAGAGTAATATAGCTGTGTTTATTGTTCCTTGTTTTCTTCTTGCAAGCTTTTGAAGATAATGATAACAAAAGGGTGGGATAACAGTACACAGTAGTGCGGGTCTTGTCTATGGTTATATTATATTTGCTGGAAGGTATAACCTCAAGTTGTCCTGGGCCACGTGTTACTCCAGCTTACTTTGGTTTGAAACTTGCTGGTTTTCTCTCTTTATAAAACCATGATACATTTTCCTGATAGTGAAAAACTGATACTTTAAACTGCTACTCTTTCACTGTTTGTTTTTGTTTCTTAACAAGGATACCCGCTATATGCTGTACCCTTGTACTCTTAAAAGTGGCAACCAGAAACTTTTTTGTTACCATGAATATGAATATAAACATAACTATTTATTAACACTAACATCGCTACATTTTTCATAATAGAAGGCGAGAAGCATAAGTTTATTGTTACACATTTAGAAGTTGCAGGTGCATGCAAAGCTAATGAGATGAACAGTTTGTTGCTTGTATCTTCTAGTTTCCAGCTTTCCTGGTGCCTCCCATGTATAAATTTTGTGAACTTTACATTGAATATTCTAAATTCTAAAGCAACAAATGCTTCAACTATTTTGAAACAGAAATACCCAATGTTTGTACAGTTAATTGATAGATCAATTTAGATATCTTTGGAGACGTGCAGTTATTGCAACTATGGTTTTTTTAGTTTGTATTTCAGATTTTTTTATTTGTTTTCTTTTGTGTATATTCTCTCACTGGTTCTTTGGAAACTAGGTCAGGTACATTTCCATGCTTTGTAAAATAGCAGTTTTGTTATTTCTTGATGACATAGGCACCTTCCACCTTTGACAGGTATCCATACAGTTGCATGATCCATGTTTTTTTTTTTCCAAAAATGCCAAAAGTTAGTGCTTGTACTAATGATACAGCTTGTAGAGAACTAATAAATTGAGATGTTGCACAGTATTTACAAATAATGGCTGCAGCTATTCACTTGTGGAAGTGGTGATGAATAAAGGTGGAACATTTAGTGCAAACTTGAATAATATATGGATTTATGAATTTCCTAAATATGTATACATGTTTTGTTACACTTATTAGAGAGAGCAAAGGTAAAATATCTTGCACACATCCAGTTAAGAAAAACACATTGAACTCCATGTTGTTTCTCTGCAGCACTGTTTAAGGTTGAGAGTTTTTGTGGCTGGGGTACCTCAAAGTTGGTGAAAATTTTATTGGAAGGTATTGGGAGAAATAATTTGGTGGAGATGCTACCTTTAAGCTGTATACTGAACACACTAGTCTTGAATACAACTTGGGATACAGTATGTTGGAGATGCCTGGCACTTTTATTTTCCTAACTACAAGCAGTTGAAAGGAACTGATGACTTAGCCCGACGAGTAAATTAATCGGCTTAGTTGGCTTTCCTCCATTAATTTGACCCTGTAGAACCCTGCAGTGGAGGCAACACTGTTGCTTCTTCCTTGAGTTCATCCAGAGTCCAGGATATGTCTCTATAAAACCTTAGTGGCCTGCTTTCTAGTCCTGCACAACATTCTGTTCCTCTCATAACTTATAAGTGCATAACTTGATTTGTGCTATCTAAATCAAAAGATGGCAAGCACTAGTTCCACAGAAGGCGCACATCAGACTAACCCTGAAAAGGTCAAGCTGGTCACCGTTCTGAGCATCGATGGTGGAGGTATTAGAGGAATCATCCCGGCCGTCGTTCTTGCCTTCCTCGAAGAGAAGCTCCAAGTAAGTGGCAAGTTCGTGCTTATGCATATCAGATGCACTTGTACTCTATCCTGTGGAACACCGTCACGGTTTGCTGTTCCTTGCTTCATCCATAAGGTGTTGATGCCTCGTGAGTTCTTGCAATTTTCCTGTGCAGGCACTGGATGGACCGGATGCTAGGATTGCTGACTACTTCGACGTTGTTGCCGGCACGAGCACCGGTGGTCTCTTGACGGCGATGCTCACAGCCCCGGGCCAGAATGGACGACCACTCTTCGACGCCAAGGATTTGGCGCAGTTCTACATCGACCAATCGCCCAAAATCTTCCCACAGAAGTAACCATGCATACATGGCAAAATTATGCTGCCACTAGACTCGTTTTTCCTTACAGTTCAGAAGAGACATTTATTCAGTACTATTACTGCAACAGAAAGGGTGCATGGTAATCAGTTTAATGTGAGCTACTAGATGATTGCCTTGCATTTTGCAGGAACTGGATCCTGTCCAAGATCTTTGGCACATTGAGGATGGTAAGGGGCCCAAAGTACGATGGCAAGTACCTCCATGCGCTGCTTCGTCAGTACTTTGGCGACATGAGGTTGGACAAGGCACTAACTAATGTGGTCATCCCAACCTTCGACATCACGTTCCTGCAACCCACGATTTTCTCTAGCCTTGAGGTAACTGAAATGGTTCCTCCTGTAGTCCTGTGTATTGGCAGTAGTATACTATGCTCCTGAGTCCTGAGCTCATCACTCAAGAATTATGCACCAGTTAATCAAGAAGCTAACAGCGACTAAATCCTCATATGCGAGGAACAATTCAGTTACCCTAGGCCGATGATAACCCAAGGAACTAGATCTCGAAGCAAACTGGGCGTGCAAAAGAGCCATTGTCTTGTAGAATAGTAGGATCCCGAAGAAGCATATTTTTCTATTCTGACAGACTCATTCAACTGAAAATGTCTGGGCCAAGCCAACGAAAGCTAGCCAGGGTTATAGCTGAATGCTTGAATTGTTGAAGCAGTGAGTATATAAAATAAAAATACATGTTCATACTATTATACGAAACATGAAAGGTTGAACCTCCTTTTTCTTCCCCTAAACTACACATGTTGCCAGTTGCCCATTCATGCAAATTCGTAGAAAACGAGAAATTGTTGCATGTAGTTGGTTTACTGTGTCTCTCCAGTCTGTCTTAAAGTCGGGGAAAACCCAAGACATGTTTTGATGGGTAATTAACCAACTAACTAGTATTTTCTATATACCTTGATCAGCCAGCATTTTTGTTTCTTTTGATCAGATCACAATCATTAGTAGCTAATTCTTGTCATCTGTAGTGCAATGTCAACAGAGAATCTTTTTGGTGATTTCTCAATTAACTCGTTGCATGCGTGCTACCTCTGCCGTTGTTTTGATCAGCTGAAGCACCGGCCGTCAAAAAATGCACTCCTGGCAGACATCGCATACAGCACCTCCGCTGCTCCAACCTTCTTCCCGGCACACTACTTCGAGACGAAAGACAAGGATGGCAAGACCAGGGCCTTCAACCTCGTTGACGGAGGCCTCGCCGCTAACAATCCTGTAATCACCCTGTGCGCATTATCATCATGCGCATCACTCATGTCGATGTCTCCGCTGATCTTATGAACCCGTGTATGTGCAGACGCTGTCCGCGATGAGCCAGGTGTCAAAGGACATCATCCTTGGGGACAACGACTTCTTCCCAGTGATGCCGGTGGACTACGGCAAGTTCATGGTGATCTCCATCGGCTGCGGGTCGAACCGTTCCAAGGCCAGGTACAGCGCCAAGGCCGCGGCCAAGTGGGGCATCTTCAACTGGCTCATCAAGGATGGCACGGCCCCCATCATCGACATGTACAATGCCGCCAGCGGTGACATGGTGGACATCCACCTCTGCGTCCTCTTCAGGGCCCTGCACTGCAGCCAAAACTACCTGCGCATTCAGGTACGCATCGGCCAGCTTTTTTTTCTAAAAAAAATTGCCCTCCATGTTGTGAGCATGTGGCTAGAAAAATTTAGTACTGACTATTTGTCGTGTTGCAGTATGATCAGTTGACAGGCAGCGCGGGCTCCGTCGACGACTGCTCCAAGGAGAACATGGACAAGCTGGTAAAGATTGGGAAGGATCTTCTCAACCAGAACGTCTCTCGGGTCGACCTGGAGACCGGCCGGAACGTGGACGTTCCCGGCGAGGGCACCAACGCCGATAAGCTCACCAAATTCGCGAAGCAGCTCTCCGACGAGCGACGCCGGCGTCAGAAGCTCAAACTAGCATCTGTTGAAAACTAAATTGGGCGGGAATTTGGTGACACGTCAACAGCCGCTCATTTGGCCGGGTTTTCAACGTTATCTGGCTGCTAGTGTTTTCGTGGTTTGGCATTGGCATTCATTCGTTTCCTCGTGTTCTCGTCAGTTCATTTCCTCGTGTTGTCGTCATTTTGCTTGTGAAGCAATTCCAGAAGAACGTCTCGAATGTTGATTTGACAGGTCTTGTGAATGCATCATACTTGTATATATTTTTCAAATCTGCGTTGATTCAGTCCAATACTATTGAACTCTTTTAAGTTCCAGCAAATTCCGAGTAAACGATGTGCTGACGTGCACGTTCATAGTCGTGTTCTTTGCCCACAAGGCATCTCCACCGTCACCCAAGAGCCATCAACGCGCATATCGAGTGTTGACGCTGTATAAGTTGAGATAAGGATGAGGAGCTGATCTGAGCTGGTATTCGTTTGGCTTAGGTTAAGAATAGCACAACCAATTTCATATTTTAAGCCATCTTCGTTTGGAAAGGCACGCACCCATAAATCGCCAAAAAAATTTAGGGGGTGTTTAGATCAAAATTCAAAATAAATGTTTGGACACTTGTAGGCATACTCAATGTAGTTGAAAAACAAAATTGCATTACATAGATGGTCTGTAAATCATGAGACAAATCTAATGTAATTAGACTGTGATTAGACAATAAATCGCTACAGTAATGCTACAATGACAACAAAAGGGCCTCTAGCCTAATGGTTAGAGTACCTGAGTAGCACCCAGCAGGCCCATGTTTGACTCCCCGTATGAGCGAATTAAATAGGCCTGGAATAAACATATTGTAAAAAAATAGGTGGGATTCCTCTGCTGATTTCGGTAAAAAAAAAATGCTACAATGAACATGCGCTAATAACGAATTAATTATGCTCATTACGTTTGTCTCGCGATTTACATGGGAGTTCTGTAATTAGTTTTTTAATCAACACCCCCTAGTCATTTGACGTAATTTTTCTTTGAAAGGTCGCTTGCCCAACAATTTTTCAATCAGTCTATGTTTAATAATTAAAAGTGAAAAAATTCATTACAAAATCTTTACAGAATGGAACTAAACACCTCCTAGTCATTTGAAGTAATTTTGCTTTGAAAGGTCGCTTGCCCAATACAGTATATAACAGTGACGCACACATCTAAACAAGCCACAGCCACGTCATTGCTTAGTACCAAGTATATACAGTTAATTTGTGGCAAGTAACCTCTTCAAGTTGAATACTTACATGCTGAGTTGTCCTATAGATCTGTACTTGGAAAGAAACACATTCGTCATTATTTTGTGGTTTTTAATGCGGTTATAATATTTAAAAACGGTCGTCATCAAGCACACTGGTGATTGGTGAACACGTTCACGCTACCGATTCTGGAATCTCCGGGCTGTATCCATTTATTTGTTTGAACTTTGAACTGGTAGCTGCACGATGCCGTGGCAAACTAAGGCACATGATGACAACTGTCCGCTCAAGATTGCAAAATGTGTTTGAGAAGTCAAAGATTAGCAGTGGTATACTGTACTGTACTATATAAAGACTTAATTATGAGCTTCTATGGACGTTTCCTATATTCGTATCACTGTATCAGTATTCTTTTGTCCTTTTGCTTAAGAGGGAAGATACGTACCGGCATGACAAACATCTAATTTTGGATTGAATGTAGAGGTGAAAAACTGAAAACGATGTTGGATGTTCTGAAAAACTGACGATTTTCTTAGTAGCGAATAAGGAAACGAAAAAAAAACCCTGGGAAATGAGTCAGGGGAAATACTAGTGCTAACGATAACGAAAATAAGAGAGCAGAGCATGCATATTTCTATTTCCAGGTTGTGAAAATAGACCACATTTACTTAAATTTTTCTTTTTTTTTTGGTTCAAAATTTTGAATTGCCGTCACACATGTGCTTTGTTAGCTGTAAGTCATGTGCCTTTTATTGTTGGGATGTATTATGAAATACCATCATGTTCTTTGTTATATATGAAATAGTAAGTTGCATAATGGTGAATGCATATGCTCGTAACATGTTATGTTGTGATTCCTCATTGCTCAGTTCATACATATATCTCCATTTGCAGGCATTGTACTTGTATCTATATTTTCTTATTGATCTTGTGTTGCGCGTGCTTATTATATTTGAGCATCAATGTTGTCTTAAAAAACGTTTGTGGCCTGTGTCTTAAAGGAACTCAATTTCCAGGCCGAAGAAGGGGCGGGTTCCATCATTAGCTCGGCCCAATCACTAGTTCAGCGGGCCTGAGCCCATATCCCTTTAAAAGCCCAACTAGACAAGCAGGATCTTAGTAAAATCTGGCAAAACAATTGCTTTGTAAATGTGATATTTCAGGGCTTGATAGAATTGATACAATATTTATACTAACAAGTTACAACTTATTTTTCTATAGACATCACGTGTTCCTCGGCAACAACCTCGTCTCTGGGTCCTCCAAGTGCCAGAACACGGTCTCGCTGTGCTTTGTTGATTTATTGTGATAACATCAGCTAGTCTCCAACCCTGTTCAGTATCAACTTACCATGCTCATTGAGATTGATCTTCATTGTTGAGAAATCGGCGTCCCAGACCTTGACACCGACTCCTTCTGTGGACCCTTACCCACACGACTTTGTGGAGACCTTGACCTAGACACCAATATAGGGGACCAACACTCTATAAGGGAACTCAAAGCTTTATATTCAACTATAACACTTGATATAACACGACAGTCTTTATGTGGCTATCCTACCGCACTCTACTCATGCCACACTATAATGGCATTTCACTCTTCATGGTGGCTACCTATGCCATCTTCAAATGGCTCTACTTGGTATGGCTTGCATGGGGTGGAGGGCACCCCTATTTATAAGACTTCATGACTCATGTGGTGGTGCCATGTGTCCACTTTCTACACTCTTCTATAAATATCCTAGCTTTAGAAATTTCTTTCATCCTTATCTACTTCCTAGATATTTTTACCGTACAAAATATCTAGCTTCTAGAATCTTCCACACTTGCCATGAAGCATGGCAACTATGGCTCAAGCATGCTCTCCAATCTTCTAGAAGCTTCCTACTTTGCCATGACCCTTCTGCTCATGCATGGCAAAGTTAATTTCTTCCACGACCTTCTAGAATGTTTCTCAAGTATGCATTGTTATTTTCAACACTCCTCCTCAATGCATACTTGCCTCTGGTAGCCGAACAGTTGCACGTCGCTTCCCTTGAATCTTCTGCGCTCTGCCATTTCGAGCCTTCTTCTTCTCCTGTCCTTGTGACGTGGTCTGCTCTTCCTTCACCTTATAATCCTTTGTCTTGAGCTGAAGCCCCCCTGCAAACTTGATGCTACCGTGCATCTCTTCTTTCTTCTTCACTCTCCTAGTTGTTTGCCCTCTAGTTGCTTTCTTGTACGAAGGCAAAATTGTTAGTGAAGCATTAGCATACCAGAGATCTCCACCATCATGTCCTTCTGGAAGTTTCTTCATCATATAATGCTCCTTCTCTTGATGAATCGCCAATGCTTCATCTATGTCTTCACCATATTCTTGTGGTTTCTTATCTTCATGAAGACTAGACTCTATCTTCTCATTCTTAGTATCTTCCTCCTCCTCGCTTAGAGCCTCCCAATCTTCATTACTGTCATATCCAAATACTGTGAATCCACTAGACGTATCTGGATCTCTTATCGACATGGAGAAGCCACCTTGTGCATCCCATTCTTCTTCATCATCTTCATAGTCTTCTGCACCAATGCCGGTTGATGGAGTTACACCTTTTGTCAGGTCTTCCACGAAGTAAGCTCCATCATCTTCAATTGCGGTGGCTGCCTCAGCATCCCATTCTTCTTCACTAAGCCACCCACTTGGAATGACTTCTTTTGTTGTAATCACGTATCCTTAGTGCCTCTGTCGGCAGTCCCTAGCAAGATGTCCCTTCTTGCCACACTTGAAGCACTCACCTCTTCGCCTCCTCTCATTCTTGACCAACTCTTGGTCATCTTCGTCGTCACTTTATTCTTGAGCTCCCCCTAAATAGCTGCTCTTCTTTGGGCAATGCCTGCCACATCTTGTCCACTCCTTCGCCTCTCCTAGGCCTCTCGGTGGACCCTTCTTTTTGATGAAGAGTGCCTCCTCTTCATCCTTCACCTCCAAAGCGATGTTGCCCATCTGCTTGGCTAATGCCTCTTGGTTAGCCAATAGATTCTCCAACTCCACCAAGGATGGCTGTACTGGCCACCCGCTTACTGCAGCCATAGACCCACTATACTCGGGTCTTAGGCCATTGATGATGAGCCTTCTCATTCGAGCTTCGCTGACCTTCTCCTCGGGCTCAAGTTGAGATATCTCACGACAGATATTTTTCACCTTAGTAAAATATTGATTGATGCTTAAAGTCCCTTGTGAGATACCTGCAAGCTCTTTCTCTAGGAGCTGGAGTCGTGCCTCATTCTTCCTTGAGAACAGCTTCGCCAATGTCTCCCAAGCCACATTTGGTGTCTCCGCATCTCTGATGTGCTCCACCAGGTCCTCCTCAATTGTCGTCTTCAACACGAACATAGCCTTGCTTGCCTTGATTCGCCATTTCCGCAAGGCGTCTGCATTCTCCTTCGGCGGAGGAGCTGTCTCGGTGCCTGCCACGACCTCCCATAGGTCCTGTCCAATCAAGTAGGACTCCATGCATGTCTGCCAATAGCCATAGTTGTGGCTATTGAGCCTTTTCATGCCTCATGTGCTCAAGAGATCCGCTATATCGACTGACGCCCAGCGTCACCTACGCTTGGTCCCGGACCAGCGTTCCTTCACAATCTCGGACTGTGATCTCCGGCAGAGTCCCCCCTTAGCGCCTCTCGGTGCCACACCGAGCAATGTAAGCGCCCTGCACCTACCGATCGCTGCACTGGCCACTATGAGTGCCCCGCACTCACCTCGGACTCCTCCCGATGACGGTCCTTGACCGACTTACTCTGATACCAATTGTTGAGAAATCGGCGTCCCTGACCTTGACACCGACTCCTTCTGTGGACCCTTACCCACACGACTTTGTGGAGACCTTGACCTAGACACCAATACGGGAGACCAACACTCTATAAGGGAACTCAAAGCTTTATATTCAACTATAACACTTGATATAACACGACAGTCTTTATGTGACTATCCTACCGCACTCTACTCATGCCACACTATCATGGCATTTCACTCTTCATGGTGGCTACCTATGCCATCTTCAAATGGCTCTACTTGGTATGGCTTACATGGGGTGGAGGGCACCCCTATTTATAGGACTTCATGGCTCATGTGGTGGTGCCATGTGTCCACCTTCTACACTCTTCTATAAATATCCTAGCTTTAGAAATTTCTTTCATCCTTATCTACTTCCTAGATATTTTTACCATACAAAATATCTAGCTTCTAGAATCTTCCACACTTGCCATGAAGCATGGCAACTATGGCTCAAACATGCTCTCCAATCTTCTAGAAGGTTCCTACTTTGCCATGACCCTTCTCCTCATGCATGGCAAAGTTAATTTCTTCCACGACCTTCTAGAATGTTCCTCAAGTATGCATTGTTATTTTCAACATTCACTTTGTCCGGGAGCATGTTGTTGATGATGATGTCCGTGTCATGCATGTGCCGACGTCTTCGTAGTATGCAGACATCTTCACCAAGGGACTGCCGTCTTCAGTGTTTAAGGAGTTTAGGTCCAGTGTGAACGTATGTGGCACCAACAATCAGTGTGCGAGGGCGTGTTAGCGAGGTGCTTAAGAATATGATTAGTAGGCCTAATGGTCCTCGGGTGTGTAGGCACACAGGCCTCCTTGGCCCTGTGCGCCGCCCCCTCCTAGGGATAGGATCCCCTCCCAGGGATAGGATAGAGTCGCTATTAGGCAAGGATCCTCTGATTAGTATTACTTCTATAAATCGATCTAGGGTTCTTTGTGTTATATGTAGAGAAAATTCCTTCAATGACACTCAAAGATGAGTAAATTCCTTCCTTGACCCTGAAAAAAAGTTTCTTCCTTATCTATCACCCAATCTAACTTTTGTTCCCCCCATGACACTGCCGTCAATTTCATCTCATACTTCTGTTCGCTTTTCTGGGCCCACTGTCAGACTACATACAAAGAGACCAAATTACCCATGGAAATTAATCGTTAGAATCGGCCTCTCTCCCTTCGTCCTTATCTCTCATCCCCGGTGTTGCAGGTCCGGCCGCCGGCACGGCGGCAGGCGTCGGCCGGCGCTTGCGCAGAAGCGCAGGTCGCGTCAGCATGTGGACCTCAGCGGCTGCTGGACCCCAGATTCGTGGCCACGACCGGAGCTCTCACGCGACAGGTGATGGTAGCGGTAGCTGCTCCCGGCGGCGGCGAGACCTCCCGGCGTGCATCCTCGGCTCGGCAAGCGCGTGAGGCTCAGAGGCCGGCGCGGAGCAGGGAGCAGGTGGAGCACCGCCGCGAGATCCGGCCGCCCGCGCCACGGCTGAGCGGCGGCGGATTGAGCACTCCAGCGGCGGTGGAGCTCCAGCCTCCCTCTAGGTCGCGCGGTAGCCGGCAGCGGAAGAGGTGCAACCCTCCTGCCGGAGGTCACGCGGGGGGAGGGGGGGGGGTGGTGGAGAGGCTGGTGCTCCGCCTGTGCTCCTCCAGTGGCCCGGCCCCCTCCTCTCTGACGCCGCCGGCCAGATCTACGGCCTCGTCTCCGTCGCCGACTTCCCTATCCCCGACCTCCTCCTCTTCCTCTCCTCCGGCGTGGCGTGTATCGGGCGGCACAACCGCGGGCGCCATGGCCGGAGGCGGCAGGGCAGCCGGACTGCCGGAGGCTCATTTTGCTGCTTGTAATGGAGGGGCAAATTCGTCTATTCACATGTCACTTCACCCCTTGGAGCCTCAAACTAACGGCAGTGTCATAGGGGAGAAAATTTACATTGAGTGATAGATAGGGAAGAAACTTTTTTTTCAGTGTCAAGGAAGGAATTTACTCATCTTTGAGTGTCATTGAAGGAATTTTCTCTTATATGTAACCGCGTTGTGCACCTCTATCAATCCATTCATTATTCCCGGCTATAAAGGAAGGTAAACCAAACGACCCTTGAAACATGAAAGTAGCAGCCACAAGCTTTCATTTGGGACTGCCAACATGACTGCTTTTGTTTAGACTGACATCATTATATACTCTTTCCTTAATGCATATGAGCTGTTGCAGTTCATTTAGAAGTTGCAAGTTCCTGCAGAACTAATGAAATGAACAGTTTATTGCTTGTGTCTTTGCATTCCGGCTTCTCATCAGGCCATGAAATTAGTGGCGACAAACCAAATAGTGTAGAATGATGGTTGCATATTGGATTGATGTGCAATTGGTGGTTCAACTTGCTGTGATTATTTGTCGTATAATGATGCGCAACTAAATTGGTGGTTGCATATTGGACTGACGTGCAATTAACTAATGGTCCACATCGATGTGGAAATATTGGTTGCATACTGGATTAACTGGTGTGCAGTTGGTGGTTCTAGATGTCTGAGACTGATTGCTTGCCTAACTGTGCAGGCCATTGAAAAAATTAATGCCTCATCTTGGGGAGTTATAAAAACCTTAATGGTCCCTTTCCTAGTACTACCTTCACGATATTTTTTGCTCTTGTTCCTTCTCATAACTCATAAGTGCATAGCTTGCTTTGTGCCACAAAATCAGAGAAGGCAAGTGCTAGTTCCGCAGAAGGTGCACGCTGGATGTCTCATGACAAGCTCAAGCTGGTTACCGTCCTAAGCATTGATGGCGGTGGCATCAGGGGGATCATCCCGGCCACCATCCTCGCATTCCTTGAAGCAAAGCTCCAAGTAATAGAGATAAGTTCATCTAGTGTTTCATTTATGTCAGGTGATGATGTTCTTTGAGTCCTCCCATTGTGCCTGTGTGTAGGAACTGGATGGGCCAAATGCTAGGATTGCAGACTACTTCGATGTCGTCGCTGGCACTAGCACCGGCGGCCTGTTGACTGCGATGCTTACAGCCCCAGACACTAATCATCGACCGCTGTTCGCCGCCAAGGACCTGGCGCGGTTCTACATAAACCACTCTCCCAAGATCTTCCGACGAAAGTAACCAAACATTCATGACAAAATTATATTGCTGCAAAACTAGCTACATTTGCAGGTGCTCTCGCAGGCGACTCGTTACTGGAGCTCGCTCTCAGTCCAGAGTCCGGTTGGAGCCCTGCAGGCAGTCTGCTCCTTCCCGTCCATTTTTTTTAGGTTCATTACATTTCAGAAGGAATTCTAATTCCTTAGTAGGCAGTAGTGTACTACAGCAGAAACCTGATTAGAGCTTGCTAATACACATGGTGGTTGTTCTAAGAACGCGTCGGTGATCATATTTGCAGGAACCTTATCCGGTCCAAGATTGCCAGCAAGCTGAGGATGGTGTGTGGGCCCAAGTACGATGGCAAATACCTCCGTGCGCTGCTCCGTCGGCACCTCGGCGACACGACACTGGACAGGGCGCTGACCAACGTTGTCATCCCGACCTTCGACATTGCATACCTGCAACCGACGATTTTCTCCACCTTTGAGGTAAATGAAGCATCGAACATTTTCTCCAATCGGTGGATATAAGACATCACAGGAGGGGCGTGGTGGCTTTTGTGCTCCTTTTTTTTTATATGAGGGTTCAAACTTGACTAGCGATTTTTTTTTTTTTTTTTTTTACTGAAGTCACAAGGGAAAACAATTTTTTCTTGGTGTACGGGGAAATTCAAATTACCTTACTGATTTCTTCATAGCTCTGAGGAAAATGTTAATTAACTTCCATTTTTGTTTAAACTCTTCTGGAAATAAAGTAAGACATTTTTTAACGGGCTAACTATAGTCAACCTTTTTTTTTCTTGATGGGCTCAATACTGATTCTGAATAATATTAAAACAGAAGGATGTTCCCTGATAGGTAATTAATCCCTGGCTGTTTTTTTTTCTTGAGAGGTATGCTTTGACACTGGTAAATTTCCCTAATGACCACAATAAAATCCTACCATCACAAATGTTTTTTTAGGGCTACCGGTCAACAAATAGTTTTCCTTGTAGGTCTATATATCTCCTGTGATATTTGTCTGATGGTTTCTAGCATTTGCTTGCTGGTGTTTGTGTTTGACACATGGATGATATTCCAGTTTTCAGTAACGAATGTTACCCCACCTATCTGACTAAGTAGAAACTGTTATATGAGCATCAGTGCTACTTTCTTATGCGTTTGGGTTATTCTGTCCCTCAAGTGTTTAATTGGGTTGTCAATTATCAGGCACTGATGGGCTGTGGTCCAACCAAGTGAACCAACTAGCTTTTCCTGCATACCATCTATAGAGTACCTTTTAAGGCTAACTGCTAGTTAATATAGTCCAATCATTGACCAACAATTTCCATTTCATTACCGGATCAACATCACTAGTTGCTAACTCTTGCCAAAAGAGATTTTCTTTTTGTTACAACCCGTCACATTCATATGTCACTTATCCAGTTTTATGTAATCAGCTGAAGACCACAGATCAGCATCACTTGTTGCTAACTCTTGCCAAAAGAGACTTTCTTTTTTGTTAGTTAACTCGTCACATTCATATGTCACCTATCCTGTTTTATAATCAGCTGAAATACCGGCCGGCGAAAAATGCGCTCCTATCGGACATATCAATAAGCACCTCGGCCGCACCAACCTTCTTCCCACCACACTACTTCGAGACAAAGGACGAGAATGGCAGGAGGAGGGCTTTCAATCTCGTAGATGGTGGCCTCGCTGCGAACAACCCTGTAAGCTACTAGCACACCTCGCAGCGTGCAGCATAGCTTACATATCACATATGCATGGCGCTTACCTGACCATTTTGCTCGTGGTGTCCCGTGGTACAAATGAACCCCCGGTGGGTACACGCGTACGCAGACTCTGTGCGCCATGAACCAGGTATCCCAGGACATCATCCTTGGGAACGATCACTTCTTTCCTGTGGAGCCAGTGGACTACGGCAAATTCTTGGTGATCTCCCTTGGGTGTGGGTCGAACCGGAATCGCAGGTACTGCGCCAAGGCCGTGGCCAAGTGGGGCATCTTCGACTGGCTCTTCAAGAACGGCACTGCTCCCATCGTCGACATGTTCAACTCCGCCAGCGCTGACATGGTCGACATCCACCTCTGCGTCCTCTTCCACGCTCTGCGATCCAGCGAAAACTATCTGCGGATTCAGGCACGCGGAGATAGATAAACTCTAAACTCCATCCCGTATTTCACTGCTTTCTTGTTAATGAAATACGTGTTTACTGCTGATTTAACTGGTGAGTGGTGACTAGTTGCCGTGCAAATGCAGTACGATCGATTGACGGGCAGCGCGGGCTCTATAGATGACTCCTCCAAGAAGAACATGGATAGACTGGTGAGGATTGGGAAGAGGCTCCTGGACATGAGCGTCTCACGGGTGGACCTGGAGACTGGCCGGACCGTGGAAGTACCTGGCATGGGCACCAATGCCGAGCAGCTCACCAGGTTTGCGAAGCTGCTCTCAGACGAGCGGCGCCGGCGCCAGAACGAGCTTATTTACTCCGAAGCCTGGTGAATATCGAAATGCATGCCGATAGCAAATGGAATTGCGACGTAACCGAGCTGTTCGCGTCTCGTGCTTTGGCATATGTTCTCCATTTATCTTGTCCGTTATTATCACATACTAGCTTGATATTATCAAGAAGCTAAACGTGTTTCTTTACTGTGAAAGAAATTATTAGGACTTCTGAAAGATGAAGTGTCCTGTTTCAATTCATTGAGTCTTGCGCAGGTTTTCACTTGAGTGCTTGGCAGCCCTTCATTCTTACTTCTAATCCTACTCTCAACCTATCGTTCATCGCGAAGGGACCGTGTGAGTGTGTGACACCCTTTGCGCGGGGGGGGGGGGGGGGGGGGGGGGGGGGGGGGGGTGTAAATTTGGTATTTCAGAGCTTAAAAACTTCTAAACACATATAAAAACCTATCCTAAGTTATCTAGATGTACATTAGATTTTCTATGTGTTGGTATCTCTACCGTAAAAGTTTGTATCTTATTAGGTTTCAACCCTGGCAACTACATATCGAAATTCTATGAAAGGTAAACACGGAAAGAAGTGCAATAAATAAATACAAAATGTAAAAAGTAGAGGATGCAAACTCCTAACACGATGATTTTTACCGAGAGAATGTTCGCGTAAGGGCATAAACTCATTGGACAAGTAACTCTGTGGATAGCCAACAGGTCTTTCCCATACGCAAGTGGGTCTCCGCCTAGCCTCTTCCGGACGCTCATTGACGTCTCCACTTGGTAGAGCTTCGGAAAACTGCCTAGATAAGGCCTCTCCTCCCTATCACAGGCACCAACGGCCACTCCATACACTTGGAGGGTCTCGCAAGACTTACAAGTCCTGGATTTACAATACTTGGTGCATGCAAGTGCCGATGGCAAAGAGGTATACATACCTGTCCTAACTCTAGGCCTACACCTAAAGCAATGCGCTAAGCGACCTAAACTAACACTAATCAAAGCCTAAGACTTATACTAATTGCCTAAATCTTCTCTTAAACACTTTAGTGGAAAGAGCACTTGCAAATGAGTGAAACTTCACCCTCTACCTTCCTCAAGCTCTACACCCTTCAAATGGTCAGGCAAAGGGGTATATACAGCCCCAAGCCACTCAACTAGCCGTTGCTCCAATGGGCTGCAAAAGTTGGGCACACTGACTTATACGGTGTGGAGCCCAAACCCACACCAGAAAATATCGTGCCACTACCCATTGGGACTAGTTGTTGCCGTGTCCTCCACACGGACTGATCTAGTGTAGGGTCCTGGTGAACACCAGATGAATCGATGCACCATATTTCTTTGCTCCAATCATCCAGAGCTGATCTCGAGCCGTGCCGATGGACACAACCTTGTCCGATATGATGGTGAGTACCACCGGATTGTCATGTGCAGCGTTTTCTTGAGTCTCTAGTCTAACTTCTAGCGGTAAACATCGATTTGTTCGGTGTGAATATGGTGTTAGTCCGGTGTGCTCGTGGACATTGTCTTGGCCCTGCGGTTGACGTGGCTTGCACTGATTGATCTGTTTCATATGGTGTAATGCGTTTGTGTGGTCTTCAAGCAGTATTTGCTTCATGTCTTCGAATGATCTTATCTCGACATCAAGATGTCATCATTTGAATGCCTTAGAAAAAAAAGACAATCTCTGGGTTTCAGTATGATTTGGACGTCATATATAGAATAATTCTTCTAAGTTGAAAACTCTAGATACTCTGCAAACGAAAATGTTGCATTATTGTAAGTTGATAGCGTCATCATAGGACATTAATTCATACTTGCAGCCTACACGTTCACGCTATTGATAATAGACCGACACTATTGCTATGCAGACATATTGATCCTGTTTGCTACAGCTAGCATGAGTTAGGGAAAGCTACTCATGTGTAATCGATTCATATTTGAAGTGGTACACACACGGCATCGTGGCAAATCAATCAAAGTCGCCCGAGAGACGTGGCAAGTTAATTTGCACTTGAGAAAACGTGTACACGTGGTAGAGAAGTCAAAGATGTTCTCTGAACTCAGGAATCGCGCCAGCATGTAGAAATTATAAGAACTGGTGTAAGAGATCGATATTCTACGGATGATGCATGCACGGATGCCTTTGTCGTGTTCGGCATTTCTGTCCTTTTGTTTAAGAAGGAAAGCTGCGTACTCTAGCCAGGTGATTATCCGGTCATGACCAACGTTTAAGATGCCTTGTGCATGGACTCATAAGTAAGCCCCCGTATTCTTCTCTCATCTCCTGTCTGATGTATGAATAGCTGCCTGCTTTTGAATGTTTTTGATTCATGGCGATCGACCTTTTAATTTGCTACGTTCAACATGCGTTAACATTCACGTGTTGGATCAGGGCAATCTTTGTTTTTTCATTAAGAAATGCATCTTGGCAGTAGAATGTTCGGCTCGGCACGCAGATATAGGATGGAATCCTTTTCCAGGCTGCACGAGATAGATTAGTGCAAAAAGACAGTAGCTTTGTAGTACGTCAAACAATGCGCCGCTGGCCGGGACACCGTCGCCGGCGGCGAGCTTTGGGCTGCTAATTAATCACGCCCTCAACCAATATTAAAGTCCCTGGCAGACAGCAACCATGTACGAACCATAGCCAAATTAAACTTTATAATTGGCAGCAGACAGCAACCACGGCGTGTACTACAGAACAAGGGGTTAAGTGACGCTAACGACAATAGTTGAGCGCTCTAATTAAAGTACAAGGAACGCTAAAGACGATATGCATGGCTGCTGCTTGTTTGCATAATTAAGGTCGTACTGTGTAGCATAGAACATAGACCAAAAGCGAAGCCTCCAACCACATTCCTGAAGATAAAAAAATGAAGAGAGGAGGAGAATGCCTGATGCTTGTTTGTGTGTAAAAGTCGATCTCAGTTTTCTTAGACATTGTTTTTTATCATGTTTGGGTGTACGCGTGTGTGTGTGTATACGTGTCTGACTCTGATTATTTTGATCGAATGTTCCATGGATAATATAATGTAAACCTAATCGCATTTAACAATTCATTGGAGTATGTAGTATATTATATATTCTTTGAGTTGACCATCAAGTTATTTATAGTCCATTATTTGAGAAAAATAAAATGTGGCAGCTAGCATTATGTGACCAGCAGAGGAATTGAAAATCAACGGTCAGAGCTCCAGACTGTACCCCAGGACCGAAGCAATCCTGCAGGTAGAGTGGCAGACATATCAAATAAGGCGGCGCTCTGCTGATCGACCAGTACCACTACCAGGCGGCAGGGCTTGATCTCGTCGCCTCAGAGAGTCAGACGGTTGGAAAAACAATGCTCCACGGATCGTCATCTGAAACAAGTAAACAGCTAGCTCCTCCCTCGCCCAGTCGCCCCCCACTATCAGGGAAGAGCATGGCACAAGGCGAGACTTTCCAGCCGCTTTCGTCACCCCGTGGCGCCGGTTTCCTCCCCTCCCCGGCGCGCCCATACTATACGCTGCCTGCACGTACGCGTGCGTCCATCCGAGTACACCGGCGGCGGCTACCACTACCACCACCCACTGGGCCAATTGGCCAAGTAACCATGCGGTAGCTAGCGTGGCGGCCGCAGCAGCCTCGGTTCCCAACCGCCCGCGCCCAAGCCAAAGCAAAAGTTTTCGGCCCATCCCGCCGAAGCGGAAGTGCGGAGCCGGGCCGGACTTCTTCCGGCCTTCTTCCTCCATGTTAAAGAAAATCCGTTCACTCGTGCACGATCGATCTTTTTGACCCGATCTCGTGTCTCGACGTCACCGACACCGGCGACTGGCCGGACCCTCTCGTGTCTCTCCACGTCCCGTGACATGGCCGCGCGCGCGCGTGCTCGGCGCCTCGGCCTCGACTACCCGATCAACGTTTGACTCGCCCGCCTGCCCGTGTACCCTCCCACTACACCTGGGTGCACCAGCAGCACGCCAGCACCGCGACCTTTTCTTAGTTACCTGGAGACTGGGAGGCATCACCATACACCGTGTTGCTGATCCGTTCTCCCTGATCCTGCACTATAAGTATCCGTCCATGTGCGTCGACCTAACACAACCCAACCCAACAAAAAACAGCCAGGGAGAAGCAAACAAACGAGAGCCTTCTGTAAAGCCAAGGGATCTCTCACAGCTACCAGTCTTTGTTTACCGCGCTAGAACTACACCTCTCAAGTCTCGAGGCACGAGCTAGGGACCAGAGGTTGGAGAGGGTAGATTTCCCATTTTCAGTTCCATGGCGCCGGTGTACGCTGCGGAACCGGGGACCAACGGGTCCGGTGGCCTGACCCTGGACCCGGCGGCGCGGCGTGCGCTCAGCCGCGGCGCGTCCACGCTCTCCACGCCCAAGTCGCCGCCGCCGGCGTACGGGAGCATCGTCACCGTGCTCAGCATCGACGGCGGCGGCGTGCGCGGCATCATCCCCGGGACAATCCTCGCCTTCCTCGAGGAGAAGCTGCAGGTGATCACTCGTCCTGCATGCATATATATGCATCTATCTCTTATGCTCTCTACCGGCCGGTTCTAACACTGATCGAGCTTTGTGTCTGCAGGAGCTTGACGGGCCCGACGCGAGGATCGCGGACTACTTCGACGTCATCGCCGGGACGAGCACTGGCGGCTTGGTCACCGCCATGCTCACGGCACCCTCGCCCAACGACAAGGATCGCCCGATCTTTGCCGCCAAGGACATCAACGACTTTTATCTCAAGCACTGCCCCAAGATTTTTCCTCCCAAGAGGTGAGAGCTATTGCAAAACCTTAGCGGACACCAGTCTTCTTCCTCTCCCTTGTTTTTCTTTCTTCTCAAAAGTGAAGGGGGGTATCCATGGCGTTTGGGGGGTAGGAGGCATGAGCACCCCCACACCCTAAATATAATCCGCCCCTACCCGAACCCATGACCCAACCGACTGCAGTATAAATCTTTGATCTGACATATGTGGTGTGCGCGTTGTGCAGCGGCGGCCCTCTGGGTCTTCTGCAGAGTGTTGCTCTGGGTCCCAAATATGATGGCAAGTACCTTCACTCCATCGTTCGGGACCTCCTTGGCAACACACGAGTCAGCCAGGCACTCCAGAACATCGTCATCCCCACCTTCGACATCAAGCTCCTCCAGCCCACCATCTTCTCCAGATACGACGTACGTGAAAGCGCAAATACATGAAAAATCCATGGTCCTGTTGCATGCGTATGACGTCCATTCTTCGATCTAACGTGACCATATATGATCACACACAGGCCGTGAACGATGTTTCCAAAGACGCCTTGCTCTCAGACGTGTGCATCAGCACCTCCGCCGCGCCGACCTACCTCCCGGGGCACCAGTTCGAGACCAAGGACAAGGACGGCAAGCCAAGGGCTTTCAATCTCATTGATGGTGGTGTCGCCGCAAACAATCCGGTGAGTGCTGGCGAACTATGCTACTGGAGTATGTGCTAACGGCAGCAACAACATATAGATGGACACAAGGATCGAAAACGTAGCTACACATGAAAAAAAATGCTAAATCAAATTAAAACAAATGGGGGCATCGTTGTCAGTGTGCAGTGACGTCCACGGCGGCGTTGTACCACAAGTAGATCAACAATCTTTGAATCTAGACTAGAATGCCTTATTCAATTTACTCGTAAACAAATAAACCAAAAATATGTATGGTTGTTGACTACTTGACTTTAATCGTGATGCTGATGATGCGCAATGAACTTGACAAAACTTGCAGACGCTACTGGCGATGACGCACGTGAGCAAGCAGATCTTGTTGGGCAACAAGGACTTCTTCCCGATCAAGCCAGCGGATTACGGAAAGTTCATGGTCCTCTCCCTGGGCACCGGCTCGGCCAAGATCGAGCAGAAGTTCGACGCCGTGGAATCTAGCAAGTGGGGGCTCCTAGGGTGGCTCTATAACAAGGGCACCACTCCCCTCATCGACAGCTTTAGCCAGGCTAGCGCCGACCTCGTCGACATCCACGCCTCCGTGCTCTTCCAGGCGCTGCACTCCAACGATAGGTACCTCCGCATCCAGGACGATGAGCTTACTGGCGACACCTCGTCCGTCGACGTCTCTACCTCGGAGAACCTGAACCGCCTCGTTGGCGTCGGCAAGGGCTTGCTGAAGAAGCCGGTGTGCAAGGTGAATGTCGAGACCGGGAGGAACGAGCCTGATGGGAGCAGGGGAACCAACGAGGACGAGCTCATCCGTTTCGCCCACATGCTGGTAGAGGAGCGCCAGGCCAGGCTCCAGAAGAAAGGCATCACGTCACAGTAAACGTGGATGGACCGGGCGGGGTACTAGTGTCAAATTATTTGTGTAGACAATATATACACGATGATATATATAGTAATATAGCCTTAGCATGCCATGTATTCATTCGTTTCTTTATGTTATTTGTAACTCATTTTAATAATCAGTATACTTCCGAAGTGTCTGCCTCTGTAATAATACATGTAACTAGCAAGTTGGCCCGCGCAAATTGCACGGGTAGCTAGTTTTTTTTCATACTAACACTTAGTTTTTTAAAATAAATTTATTGAAGCGATTTATTGTATGGCTTCATCATCTTTTTATTCACTTTAAAAATGACTCCTCGGAGACGTTATACATAAGACTTAGAGCAGTTAGGGATATAGCTGGGAAAAACATCCCAAACAGATCCATAATTCTACATCTCTTCTATTATATTGCTTGTGCACTTTTTTTATGCTAACTTCTTCATGGAAAACTCAATGTTTTTCTCCATGTCATCAGCTTCAATCTCTCGAAATATGAGCCAAGTTGTTTTTTATCTTCTCTTTCTTTTAATCGTAGTTGTTCCTATATGTGTTTAAATGTGCTTCTCCATTGTTGCCCTAACAATTTTCTTAGTGATTATGGTTGGTCACACTCTACATTATGTGTTATTCTAAACATCTTTCTATCATAAATCACATCCTCTCTCTCTCGACGGATCTAGCACCATGTGTTCGGGGGGGGGGGGGGGGGGGGGGGGGGGGGGGATGGGGGAGGGGAGGAGGCTGATGCTCTGTTCTTCCTCCTCTCTCCTGTTCTTCTTGTTGTACCTCACCATGCTCTCTTCTAGCTCTCCCTTAGTTCTAACGGAGGTGGCACCCAGGAAGGGAGGGCTGGAGCGCTCACTCTCTCTCTCTCCAAAAATTAACTCATTGGCTAAATGCATGACGATCTCCTCCTTGCATTGTTGATACACCCTGGTTCTTTTCTGTTGGTAGACTACAGTCGCCAACATTCACATTGTTGTGCTACCCTTGATCTTGTTAGGAGGATATTACACTCGCGAACATTCACATTGTTGTGCTACCCTTGATCTTGTTAGGAGGATATGTGTGGGACACTATTAGGAATGGTCTACGGGGAAGAAGATTGACTCTGACATACAACAACTTTAGAAAGCGATAAAGTTGGGTGAGACTGCTGTGAGTCCGAAGGATATGGGTGGTTGCAACATTATTAAGGGGGAATTATTAAGGGGGACCAGAGTAGTGATCCCAAGGATGGGGGAAGAAGCGTATTTTTCAAAAGAAATTATTTTATTACTTTATTTATAGTTTAATTATTTGTCCATTATATTTCATATGTACTCTTTGTTTATATATTTTGATTCCCAATTTGCATCGAAACCATATGCCATTTTTGTTATTTTCTAAAATCCCAAATATTAGTTGTGTTAGACATAAGTTATTTTGGGCTAGTCGGTTTTTTTCTATTCTTAATATGATCAGAACGGACATGATTTAGATGTCATCTTCCTTTTTATTTGTTGTGACTTTATTTACGGACTCATCCAAAGAAGGTG
This sequence comes from Urochloa ruziziensis, assembly GCA_015476505.1. NCBI lineage: Eukaryota > Viridiplantae > Streptophyta > Magnoliopsida > Poales > Poaceae > Urochloa > Urochloa ruziziensis. The sequence goes on from CM027124.1 coordinate 47,139,325, forward strand.
CATGCTTATTGAGAGATGGAGTCCTTTCCTTTTTTGTTAGGACTTTATTTACGGACTCAACCAAAGAACATGCATGCTTATGGTTAAGAAAAAATAAATTCCAAGTTTTAGAAGAAATTATATTTTTTCTTAATATAATTTATTTATAATAATATAGATAGTTGGATCTTCATAAAATCGAGCGATGGAGATTTTCACTTTTTTAGATTAATGTGGGATTTGACGGTGGAAGTTTTTTATACCGATATTATATTTTCTTTCAAAAATAAATGGATGCAAATAGTTTTGTTTAGTCGTGTCTTTGTAACATATCAAGATATCATCATGTTTATATTTATCATATTTCCTAGTGCATCTTTCTAAAACATAAATTTGTTTAATATAGAGATTTATACATTTTAATAAGATTATATATATATATATATATACTTTTAGAATTTATTTATCAGTAATGAATTTTTGTATGCGTGAGTTTTTGTTACAATATGAACTATCCTTATATTTAAGTAGAATTTTTAGCTGACTGGTTCAATATATACTACGAAAACTAATCATTGGAATTTAATTTTGAGTTCAATTTAAACACCTCGTTAGTTATTAGCATTTCCAAATCTTCTTTTTCTTTCTAATTAAAAAAATCTTTCTTCATTGTTAGTTCTTCTATCACAGTTTCCTACATCTCTTACATGAATGATTTGATATTGTCTTATCGTTGTTTCACTTTTTTCCCAAGAATGAATACTATGTCGGGTCAATAAATTCATTTATGGCTAGTCTGCTATGTCTTTAATCTTTTCTCTCTGCGTGCCTGCTTCGGTTCCCAAGTTGGTACCTAGTTTTTTATACTGATATTATATTTTAGTTTAAAATAAATGGATGCAAATAGTTTGGTTTATTCATATCACTGTAACAGATCAAGATATTACCATGTTTTTTATTATCATATTTTCTTACATCTCTTTCTATAATATGAATTCGGGCTTATAAAGATCAATACATTTTTAGTAGGAGTATATGTACTTATAGATTTTTTTATTAGCGATGAATGTTTTTGTGTGTGAGTTTTTGTTTCAATGTAAATAATCCTTATATTTAAGTAGAATTTCTAGTTGAGTAGTTCAATATACGCTACCAAAACTAATCACTAAATTAAATTTTGAGTTAAAATTGAAACACCTCGTTAGTTATTAGAATTCCAAATCTCCTTATTTTCCTCTTCATTTCATAGTTCTTCTATCACTATTCCCATACATGCATGATCCCATATTGTCTTATTATTGTTTCACTTTTTTCCAAGCGTGTGTAGTACGTACGGAGTAATAAATTTATTATTATGGTGAGTAGACTATGACCTTACTCCTCTATCTCGCGCGTGCGTGCCTGCACCTGCTTGTGCTCCCAAGTAGTGTTGTGCGCTATGCTACAGTCATCAAAGATGCAATGTTCATCATTCATGTTGTCCTGTTGCGTTGCCTCTACTGCATTTTAATGCATGCATGACACTCCACTGTGCATCACCACCGGTGACCATAATCTTCTGTAGCCGGTCGCCTGATAACGTATTACT